>CM077089.1:96475182-98875182 GCA_039513925.1 Platanthera zijinensis
TGCTCCAGTTCTACGGTAAATAGCACGCTTTGCCATAGACTAATCGAAACGAAGTACAACCGGTAGCAGTTTTGTATGCCGTTCGATATGCCCATAACGCGTCGTCAAGCTTGGAGGACCAATCTTTCCTATTAAGTGAAATGGTTTTTTTTCTATAATTCGCTTTATCTCTCGATTTACTACCTCAACTTGGCCACTTGTTTGCGGTGGTAGGGGTGGCAAGTTGTGCGTGACTCCGTATTTAGCAAACGTCTTAGCCATTAGAGCGTTACAGAAATGCATTCCCCTATCACTAACAATAGTATGAGGCGTGCCGAAGCGAGAAAATATTTTTTTTAGAAATGTAATGACGACTCGCGCATCGTTGGTGGGGAGAGCTTGCGCTTCCGCCCACCTCGATACGTAGTCGACCGCCATTAAAATATACGTATTTTTTATAAGGATATAGGGCCTACAAAATCTATGCCCCATGGATCGAAGACTTCGCATTCTAAAAACATGTTTTTGGGCATCTCGTCTCGACGAGAGATGTTACTCGACCGCTGACAGCTATCGCATGCACGCAAAAATTGTGCGCGTCTTTGAAGAGAGTGGGCCAAAAGTACCCCGCCTCTAGCGCCTTCCTAGCAGTCTGGTTGGCTTGATAGTGCCCCCCGGCTGGACCCATATGGCAGTGCCTCAATATTTGCGTGCACTCCACCCCGCGACGTATCTTCGAACCGCGTGGTCCGCGTAGATACGGAAAATAAATGGGTCTTCCACAAGAAATTTTTCAAGTCGGAAAAGAATTTCTTCTTTTGATGACTTGAAAGTTCTTTTGGAAGTACCCACGCGACTAGGTAGTTCTCAAAATTTGTGAACCAAGGCGAAGATGATGAAGACGAACGAATGGCAAGAAGATGTTCCTCGGGGAATCTGTCATTTATTTCAGATTCGACGAGCGCTTCCGCCCCCGAATTTTCTAAACGGGAGAGGTGGTCTGCCGCAAGATTTTCTGCGCCCTTCTTATCTCGGATCTCCAAATCAAATTCTTGAAGGAGAGGAAATTCCATCGAAGAAGTCGGGGCTTTCGCGTCAGTTTTAGCTAGTAAATAATTAAGGGCAGAGTGATTGGTAAAACGATAACTTTAGAAAGCTTAAATACGAGCGAAACTATCGAAAGGGAAAACGAACGGCTACGAGTTCCCTTTTCCTTCATTGTGGTAATTCATCTTGTTGCGGAAGTGAGCGTCTTGCTAGCGTAATAAATATGGATGAAAAATGTTTTCGATGCGCTGAGGCCGAAGTAGAACGACACCTAAGGCAATATCACTCGCGTCGCACATGATTTCGAACGGAAGGGACCAATTAGGGCCACTAGAATTGGGAGAATTGATAAGTTTTTTGTTTTAAAAAATTAAGGCAGACTCGCTATCGCTACTAAAGACAAAAGGTGATTCCTTTTCAAAGAGGTGAGTAAGTGGCTTTGTTTATTTTGAAAAATTCTTGAATGAAGCGCCTATAAATGCCCGCGTGGGCTTAGAAACTCCTAATAGATTTAACGTTTGTCGGCTGAGAAGCTTTTTTATGATTTCTACTTTGGCCTTATCGACCTCTAACCCCTTAATAGAAATCTTATGGCCGAGGACCAAACCTCCTCGAACCATAAATTTACACTTTTCCAATTTAAAACAAGATACGTGTCCTCGCATCGCTGGAGGACACGATCGAGATTACGAAGACAAGCTGGGAAAGAGCATCCGAATACAGAAAAGTCATCCATAAATACTTCCTAATATCTTCTACTCTAGCTCGCCAAAGATTGCTAGCATACATCTTTGTAATGCAGTCGGCGCATTGTAGAGGCCATATGACATTCTTCGGTAGGCGAAAAGTGCCAAAGTGGCAAGTCGATTAAAAGTTGTTTTCTCTTGGTCTTCGGGGGAAATGGGGATTTGGAAAAACCCCAATAAACCGTCGAGAAAACATAAAATGGATGACCAGAAGATGCTCGAGAATCTGGTCAGGAACGGTAGTAGTGGGAAATGGTCCTTGCAGGTGGATCATTAAGTTTGCAGATAATCGATGCACACACGCCAACTCGTAACAGTACGAATAGGAGACGAGCTCTTTGTGCTCATTCGCCACTACAGTTAGACCTCCCTTCTTGGAATGACAATGAATGGACTAACCCATGCTCCTATCAGAAATGGGATAAATAATCCCCGCATCTATAAATTTAATTATCTCAGTTTTCACAACGTCTTTCATGTTTGGGTTAAGACGTCGCTGCGGCTGAATGGTTTTGACGGCAAATTATCGTTTAAGAAAATTTTATGAGAGTGTCAGAAAGAAGGGTTAATCCCCTTAAGTTCAGAAATTTCCCAAGCAATTGCATGGCAATGTTAAGCAAAACCTCCAATAAAACGGAGGTCTCCAAATCGCTTAAATGCGAAGAAATGATTATCGGTGAGTGTATCATTTTCCCCAAATAAAGGCGTATTTGAGGTTGTATTTCGAGGGGATTTAATGGTTTGTATATGATATATTGGTTAATGGTTTGAGATCTAGGATGGGCGGTTCTTCTAGAGAGGTTTTAGTTCTAACGTATTTTTGAACCAATTGGTTCAAAATGCATATCCGTAGACGCATCCTCATCGCAATAAAAATTTTGAGTGAAGTGAAAAATATTTTAGTTTAAAAACTCGTACTCGAAACCGGTGAAGAACAATCTCCAAAAAAAGAATCTAAAAGAGTACCAAAAATCGTCGCTCGGCGACGAGTCTTCCATTGAGGGGTTAATAGAAAAAGAAACTTGGTCGTCTCCTACCCGAAGGAGAAGATGACCGTTACTTACATCGATTAGCGCACGTGATGTTGCGAGGAAAGAGCGACCAAGTATTATTGGTACCTCGGTGTCTTCCTCGATGTCTAAGATGACGAAGTCAACCGGGAAGGTGAACTTGTCAACTCGGACAATGACATCCTCAACTAACCCGATGGGGAACCTAACCGAGTGATCCGCTATTAGATGCGCATATTGTTAGGAGCAGGAGTACCCAAACCTAATCGCAGGAAGAGAGAGAACCTCATCAAATTAATGCTCGCGCCTAAGTCTGCTAAGGCGTATTTACTAATATATCGCCTAAAAGGCACGGGATAGAAAACCGTCGCGGGTCGTTTTGTTTTGAGGGCAACTTACTAGTAAGAGCCGCCGAGCAAACAACGTTAAGAGAATATGCGAAATATCTTCAAGTTTTCGTTTGTTTGAAAGAGACTCTTTTAATAAATTTGCATACTTAGGCATTTGCGAGATGGCCTGGCAAAAAGGAACATTAGTACGAATTTGTTTAAGTAATAAATAAATTTTTCATATAACGCGTTCACTCGCTCTTTATCTAACTTATGAGGGTAGGGCAGCGTCTTGTTTAAAATTGTTTTGTCATTTAAAATCGGTAAGGACTGCGTAATCGAAGAGGAGGGAAGAGGGGGTCAGAGGTGAAATATGTACCTGAGGATCGATCCGTTTTGGTCTCGACCACCTCCTTACCACTACGGAGGGTTATAGCGTTGGGCATTTCCCTTGGATTGGGCTCCGTGTTCCCTGGCAGTGCCCTCAGAGCGTGTTTTGACATAAGTCGTGCCAGCTGTCCAACCTGTATTTATAAATTTTTAAGCGATCCGGTGATGTTCCGGATATTGGACTCGTTGGGATGCAACGTATCGATTAAAATTTTCCTCCACCGGGGATGGCTTCGTAGGAGGGGGAGGAGGAAATGTGGGCGCAAAAGAAGGAGTAGGAGGGCGCTGCGCATTGTTCGGGTTGCTGCATCAAAAATTCGAGTGGTTCCTCCAACCCGGATTATAGGTATTACTTAAGGGTTATTTTGGGGGAAAGGAGGGACGAACGGGATTTCCCATGTAGTCCACGAACTCATCGACTACGCAGACGTTAGAGAGGGGGAAGAAAACAAGGCGGAGTGGGGGAGGCAACATAATCTTCCCCACCTGCTTAGTTAGGCTTTCGACTTGAAGGGCTAGCTCAGCAGTAGCATCCACTTCATAAAGGCCCGCCTACTTATGGCGTGCCCGCGGGGACGTTCCATTGGTAGGCATTCATAGCCATTTCTTCGAAAAGAGCCTAGGCGGCCTTGGGGGTCTTATTATTCAGAGTGCCCCCGGGAGCCGCATCAATCATTTGACGCTTCTAACAGTTCAGTCCATTATAGAAAATCTTTACCTGCAACCACGTTGGCAGCGCGTGGTGCGGGCACTGGCGGAGAAATTCCTTAAAATGCTCCCAAGTCACATAAAGAGACTTGGAGTCATTTTGCACAAAGGAGGATATGTCCGCCCGCAATCTAGAAGTTTTTGCGGGCAGAAAATATTTAGTATGGAGTTTCTCTGCCAACTCCGCCCAGGTTGTGATGGATCCCCATAGGAGGGAGACCAACCACTCCTTGGCCTTTGACTTAAGGGAAAAGGGAAAGAGGCGCAAAAGAATGGCGTCATCAGGGACGCAATTTATCTTGAAAGTATCGCAAATATCTAAAAAATTAGATAAGTGGTTATTTGGTTCCTCATCCGGCTGTCCATCGAACAGCACGGAGTTTTGGATCATTTGTATAACACTTGACTTAATTTAAAAATTATTGTTTGCCACAGCAGGCCGAACAATACTTAACCCAGTATCATCCAAGTTGGGTCGAGCGTAGTAAGACATCATACGCTCGGCCGGTTGGGCATTATTTGGGTCGGCCATAGATGAGAAAGAGGGTTCTCCGGTGGATTCCGTCGGGTCTATAAAAGGAATTCGACGTAGAGATCGGATACGCGCAAGAGAGCGGTCAACTCAGGGTCGAATTCAAGATTTTCAGAACTCGAAGGTTGTCCATGGGTCATACACCCTAAAAAACAACAAATGGGGAAGGATTTTTTTTATTAAATTTTTTTTTTGAAAATAAAGTAAAATTAATAGAGTCCCGGATTCGATATAACAACCGTGCTCCCTGACAACGGTGCCAAAAACTTGATGGCCACGGAATAGAGACCGACTGTGTGTGGTTTAAAATGGTCTGATTCCGCTGGTCGAGTTAGAAGATCGAGTTTTCTAACGAGAGGAGGCAAGTGCACCTATCGCGCAGTACTCGGTATTCGGGAGAATACGAGGTCGTATTGTTCTCGGGGGCACGTTGATTATATTTACTCTTCCAGGAAGACAATTATCTTACTATTAGTAAGGTGGGATTTTTAGTTAAATTAAAATTAAAATGAAAGCAGGAAATTTTTAAGTTAGTTCGATGATGGGTTAACGCTCGGCATCGAATTGGATTAAGACTAAAATAATTCCTAATAATTATTGAACATAGTTTTTAAATTAATAAAAGGCACTTGGCCGTGGAGGCAAACAAAAGCAAAGGTCAGCGAAAGCTGGACAAATTATAACGACCCTACTCCTCTCTCGGGGTGGCGGTGCTCCTTAACAGCAGTCATTAGTATAACCTCAACATAGAAGTAGGAACATGCAACTTAAGCACCATTCGTCACAGACATTGGTACAAACGCCCAATGCCCCATGCTCTCAGGGCACATTCTTGGTGCACCGGACCTTAAGGGTCGCACCACAATTCTCTGTGACGATCAACAACATTTGAGCTTTTAGTCTAACAAACGCCAAGGCAGAGACAACGCCCCTGTGCTACGATAAGTCATGTGATATACACGTGACCACTCCAGTTGATCGATATAGGGGAGGGTCATACAGTTCAGCCATATCCCTTGCTCAAATCGTCTGACTTGCAGGCATGACACGGGTTAGTATCCCCTTTCTCTTTTCCACATGATCCATAACTCTGTAAGGATCCTAGGCTAGCACACATGGTTACCAAAGCTGAGCTATATAAGCTCACACTTAATCAAATAAAGCCCTCAAGTCTCTCAAAGGTATGCTTGACAAACAATACATAGCCTGTTGGAAGCTATCGTCGGCGGGTAGAACTACCGCCGCGCGGTAGGTCACAGAATATCGGTTCTTCCCCTTTTCCAGATGTTTTCCTGAAACTTACCCCCAGTAATCTCAACGTTGTCACCTGCTCACCCCGTAACTCTGAAATCTACACGATAAATACGTATTCTTCTCCGACATACAAAACATGGAAACATCACCAATTTAGACCAATAAATCCGAATGGGCTTCAGACAACATGTCTATTTCGTACTTAAATACCAGATCTAAATGCAATATTATGGGGATACACGGATCTACCCATCGGGAGAATCACATCCATGTGTTTGTGGAGTGTCTATCCTCTAATGACAAAAGAGAGGACTTCACATGTCCAAGGAAGAGGATCGTTGTCCTTTGCGCTCTCTTTGGTGCCATGCCAAAGATTCTAGACAAATGAATGCGACTGTAATGATCTTGCCTCCATAGATCTGGACCCGTCCTGCGAATCGAGCTCTGAATCACAAATGCTGACGAAGTCTCCTTCCGACGCAGCTGCTCCTCCTCCAAGAATACCAGGCCAAGTTCTCAACTTCGAAAGAAAAGAAGTGAAAACGGCCAAACCCGCCATATACAACGAGCTACTACAGCGCAGTAACTAGCTACCGACGCGCGGTACCTCCTTACTTCGCGTGTAACAGACTAGGCCAGCCATCCACAGGCCACCACGTGGACACGTCATTACGGTTTCACTATCGCCGCGTGATAAGACACTAACATTGCGCAATAGCCGTCATCGGTTTCGACACTACACCCACTGCTACCGCCATGCACTATTGACTACTACCATGCGGTAGGATCCCGAGAGCCTCATCAATTAAATTGACTTAGCTATCACCAGCGATAACACTATCTCTGGGAGATAGCTTCCCTTGAGCTCTGCTAAAATAACTCCCCTGTTACCGCCACATGGTAACAACTTTACGCCACATGATAAGTCCAGCATTGAGTCAACTCAACCTTCTTAATGCTCTCAACACAATCCCTAGATCTACCACAACGCGGAAACTAGCTACCGCCGGGTGATAACCACCAAAGAACCATTTCCTTCCTTTAGGAATTTGGGGCATTACATAGTCAATCATGACTATGAGGAACCACCTTTTCCCAGTTGCTTGGAGAAAAGGTCCAACCAAGTCCATCCCCCAAATATTAAAGGGCTAGGGTTCCATGATGATCCTAAGTCTCTGGGATTGTAAGAGTTGGAGAGGAGCAAACAACTGACACTTTTGACATTTTCTTGCAAACTCTACCGCATCCTTCCCTAAGGATAAGCAGAAGTACCCTTGTCGGACAACCATCGACTCCACGGTTCTACCACCGAGTGACTACTACACTCATTGTAGTGTACTTCATTCAAGATCCTCGGGATTTCTTCCTCCCGCACACACTGAGTAAGGAGTCCTGAAAGGGTCTTCCGATATAACCTTCCTTCATGCATCGTATAAAAAGCTGGCTTGTGCCGAAAACACTTTTTGTCCTGGGTCTCCTCTGAGTGTTCGCCCGTGGGTAAGAAAGTTACGAGGGTATCTACCTAGGAGGGGCGCTGATCCACCTCTATCCATTCTCCCTCCTCGAAAGTGGGTGAAACAGTTCCGTTAAAGAACCGCCGGTGTAGGACCGTACTTGGTCAACTGATCAGCTATGACATTCTCCTCTTGGGTAATATTGATGCAGGCTCACACGTTTGACACTAAATAGATCTACGGACTAGCACGTGTACCCTTCTATGATCCAATCCTATACTCGCACAATCGTCCTACGCAGCACCATGTTAATTAATTCTATCAATTAGATGCTAGCATACGGGTAGCCAAACAGATTAGGATCAAATAGAGGCGATATGCCAATATTCTTTACGGCTAAAAGGACCTACCGGGTTCGAACGAGCGATGTTGTACCAAAATAGATCTACCAAATAAATTCGATTTGGAAAAGGTAGATCTCTCCAACAAAAGGAAACGAAGGTTCGGCATACCTTTTCTCGAATTAAAGGAAATTAAGAGGAACAACAAAAGCAATTGAAAGATCACCATGATATAATTTTTATTGCAATCAAAATATTCAACGCTAAGAATCTACCACCACATGAATTAATCTAGGAAGAAAACACACAATAGGTAGAAAGGATTCGTTACCCTATCAGAATGAATGCTTCTGATTTCTCTACTTGGATCGTTCTTCAACGGCTCCGTCGGAGTTATACCGGTTGGAGAGAAACTCGTCCGCCTTCGTCGCTTCACGCCGGAGTTGATCCACAAGGGGAGATCTTCATGCCTTGGCCGAATTTCTTCAAGGATGATGGTGGGCTAATTTTCTTGTTGGTGGTTGGTTTGGGTGAGGATGATGGGAGGCGGTTCTGTCTAGGAAAAGGTATCTTAGTTTGATGGGAGGAGACAGCTAGAGGGTGTAAACAAGGTGTTGAGCGAGGAGGAGGATGGTGGCCTAAACACTTCTTTGGGAGAGGGGTAATATGTTGGCTGGCGGCTTGGTGTGGGGAGAAGGGCTAGGATGGCGGCTATGAAGAGGAGGGCTTGGCATTGGCCGAACTTGAAGAACAAGGAGGTGTTCGGGTTTAGCAAAGGAGAAGAGGGAGAGAGGGGGGTGGCCTAACTAGAGAGGGGAGGGAAGGTGGCCGACAACCTAAGAGGGGAGGAGGAGGGGAGCCCAACTCCTAGAGGGAGGAAAGAGGGGAAAACCAATTATGGTTCAGATTTTTCTTTTCATTCATTTCTTCACTTAATAAATTTGAGAACATACATGCCTATATATAGGCTTACAACCATGACTTGGCTACATGCATCCCAAATAGAAAAATAAAAATAACCCATGCTTCTAAACATATAACATGATATTAAACATGACAATTAAATATCATTGCAACATAAAAAACAAAACATTAAAAGTTGATTTAATAATTATTAATAACTTATTAATAATTATTAATAAATTGGTTTGTGCCCAGGACGGATATTATGGTGACGCTCCACATGGTAATCCGTAAGCACGCCATCACCGTCTTCAATATGTTGTGGGCCATCGTCTCCATCAAATATACTGAATGGAGAATGCTCGGAAACCTTTGATGAGCCCTTTCACCTTGGTCAAGTACCTCATGAGGGTGGACTCCCTTGCCACATATTCTCTCCTAATTTGTAACGCCACCACTATTGAATCTATGAATAACTCCACATCTTGTATACTCAGCTCCTTGGCCAGATGTAGTTCAGCTATCGCGGCCTCATACTCCTCCTTATTATTAGTGAGTGGGAAATTTATGGAGACGTTGCTGATGCGTTGTCGTTGATCCCGACATTAAGAGTTCGTTGATTGGGACGAACATTGCCACAAGATTGAGGATGAAATTCTAGCGCGATGTTTTTCGCCACCGCCGCTACATGTTTTGCATGAATAAACAAAAGAGTTACTGAATGAATATCATTCCATAAGACAAAAATACAACGCATAATTGAATTATACGCTAACAAAAGTTTTTAAAAATAACTTGAACCGGAATGTCCACATCACTATAGGAATGATTAAACAACAGTTACATTTTCTTGATTTGGCCTTAAGGACTTACACACAATCACATTGTTTAACTACTACATCTATTCCATACATCAGCACACCGACTGGCAAAACATGAATAGCTAAACAAGAACATGGTCCTTTGAGGGCCTGCACAGCTTGGGCTCCCGCCCGCTATTTCCCGCTTGGCTCTACAACACTTGTACTTCTAGGAACCACAAAGATGGGGCAACAAAAGAAGATAACGAGTCATCTTTTCTGACCACTATCCACAAACATATGGTATAACAGCCCACCCCTTACACAGGGAGGTGAACTCATTACCTACATGTAAGTAGGAAGAATAGATATAAAATAAGAGTGTGCACTTTAAGCACCATCCATCACAGATGTTAGCGTGACTGGCTAAATATCTCGTGCACTCAGGCACATTATTAGAGTAACATATTTCTAGGCTCCCACCACCATCCTCAGTCCTAAACCGATGGTAACATTAAGCATTCCCTAGTCAAGCGCATATCCAAGACTCTTTCCTATGCCAATGACAAAAGCCAAGTATGTTAGGCACTTTAGTCAGATGACAAAATGCGGGTACAGATCAACTAAAAACATTGCTCAAATTGATATGTATACGAGACAACAAAATGGGTCAGCCCGTCCTTTCCTGTTTCCCCATACATAACCATATTTATGTTGCAAGGCTGGCACTCACGGCCAATAAAGCTGGGCACTCTTGGCTCTCAGCTTTATAACATACTGACCTTGTCCCTTAAGACCTGGCTTGCAATCACATAAAAGCTCGCTGGGAGCTACCGCCAGCAATGACACTACTGCCGAATAGTACCTAATAGAACTCTGATTCTGCTTTCTTTTCTAGCTATTTCCTGGAGTTAGCCTCCAAGACTCCCTGCCACGCTCTACATCACTCAAAACCTAAAAATTTCATACAATATGGAGTCTTCCCGGCATGAAATTAATAATGTAAACATTACCAATCCACACCAACTTGTCTGGATGGGCTTCACACATCAAGCTTATATCCGAAGTTGAAATAGATGTTTAAATATAATATATGCCAAGGACGGACTCAATCGACCCAGAGAAAGTCTAGTCATACGCTAATTACCGAAAGTTGCACTTTCATATGCAAATATAGAAACAAAAGAGGACACACAAGTCCTAACAATAGGAGGAAGATTGTTACCCTTAAAGTTCTATTTGCGCCATAAATCAAAAATCTAATCGGGTGTAAACAACTGCACAGGTCCGCTCTCCATAGGTCTAGAATAGACTCGTGATTTGGAGCTCAGAAGGTCTAGCAATGGTGGAAAATCAAAGTCTCTAGTTTCACGAGTAGCTAAACACCTTGGGGGGGGGGGGTAAATAGGTTTTTAATGTCTTTTTAAACTATCTTCTTACTTCTCTATGTTGTTACTTAGTGTTATGTTACCTTTCAAGAATAGACGATCAGCACACAAGTATTTATAGTGGTTCCCAAAGGTTTGGGTACATCTACTGTCCCGCCCACCTTTCTAACAGTGTGTTAGACAAGTCCAACTTCTCCAAACTCGGCTCCAAGAACTTACAACACAGATCCCTCATGTTCTCTCAGACTCCTCCAAGTCCTACCTCAGGCCCAAGGACCTACCACTCAGAGAAATGATGCTCCTACAACTCAGTGATCCACAGATCACCTACCTCAGACTTTTATCCAAAGTCCTACACTCAGGCTAGGAGGTTTGCCCTACACTCAGATCCACCTCATGATCCTACCA
This sequence comes from Platanthera zijinensis, assembly GCA_039513925.1. Lineage (NCBI taxonomy): Eukaryota > Viridiplantae > Streptophyta > Magnoliopsida > Asparagales > Orchidaceae > Platanthera > Platanthera zijinensis. The sequence goes on from CM077089.1 coordinate 96,486,472, forward strand.
TAAAGATTAACTCTCCAATAAATCAATCATGCAAGACCAATCTCAGATCCATTCAAGGATCCTACACTCAGATCATACCACTCGGACTTTATAGTTTAGGATTACAACTTAGATTTGTTAAGATCCTACATTGAGAATAAGTTTGTTGATGATGAATGCCACCAGAGAAGTTATCTCTGAGACACCCTCTTCCTAAACTGAGAAGACTCAGTCCAGTCTTCTTCACATCGCTAAGAAATGATCTTTAATGATGGTTCTTTAGAATTATGGTTTTCAGACATCGGCATGCAGGCAGGTCATACATGAAAGCAATAAAACATTGCTTGTCCTTCGAGGGCCGACATAGCTTTAGGGATGCAACCCACTATTTCACGCTTGGCTCTCCCGCACCTGCAAGGACAACCCACCATAAAGGTGGCAAATAAAGCAACGATCAGCTTTCGGCTGACCAATTTATAACGACCCTACCCCATACCCGGAGCAGTAGTATTCCTTCCTAGCAGGCATAGCATTAACACAATAGATATGTCACAAGAAGGCATACTCATGCACCATTCAATATCTCACAAAGGAGTGCTTCTGCGGCTAAACATTACATGCAATCAGGATACATTCTCAGTGTACCAGATTACCGGGGTCCTATCACCGTTCAGAGGTCTGAGACTTGACGGTCAACTTTGAGCATTTCTAGTCTTTCCGGCTCCATTCCTAAGACTCTCATTATGTGCTCCAATGATGACAATTACTTTAGGCAGTTTATTCGGATGGAGATAACACGGGTATAGTTCAATTATTTCCCGTTGCTCAAATTGCCAGGTCAATGTCGATGGTCACAGCCATAATGGCTAATGACAAGATGCAGGTCAACCTCCCTGTTCCCGTTCGGCTCACTAGCCTTTTTGCTGGGCACAACAAGCTCTCAGCGTCACTTACCGCTCACATGTCCCCAGTACATGAGCTAGCAATGATCGATCATGGAACTCATGGCTAATAGCTGGGCTCTCCAGGCTCACAGCTTCTCATGCTACACACCTTGTCACAAGGACACAGACTTCGTAACAACAAAATACTATATAGAAGTTATCTCCAGCGATAGTCACTATCTCTTGACGTTAGCGACAGAATTATCTTCTGTCTCCAGACTCAGTTATAACTGGAACATCTTTCAAGCCAAACCCTACAACATCTACAGTGCCAGAAAACTGTTTTTTCACAACAATCATAGCTCACCAAGAGCTATCGCCAATGATACTCAATATCGCCTAGTGATATCTAAAAGTTATGTAAACTGTGGTATTTTCTGGGTATTTTCCTAGTGCAGACCTCTAGTATTTCATGCTACTCTCATTTCACGGGTACAACCCACAGACCACGTAAACTGCTCGTATATACTAAGAATCTTCTCCGCCACACAAAATAAAACATTACCAATCTAGACCAACCTGCCCAAATGGGCTTCACACAACATACCAATTCCATACTTCTGGATTCTATATGCAAAAATATCCAAGGATTTCACCTATCAACCCATCAGAATTCCCTCAATTCTCCACCTTTTGGTGGGGTTTTCCATGCATATACAAAAAGAAAACTTCACATGTCCAAGGAAGATCGTTACCCTCGGTATTCGATTCGGAGCCATTAGAAAGCTTTCAATCCGATTGGAAAGGAGCGCCTCGCTTTTCTCTTCACGGATTTGGCCTTAGTTCTCGATTCGGACCACGGGATCTTTTCCACTAAGCTAACAAAGCTTCAGCCTTCTTTTTTCCTTTCTTCCAAGAACTTGATGAGAAGGATGAGAGAGAGTGAGAGAAGAGAAATGAATCTTCTCTCAACCTCTTCTGTGGTTAAATTGCCTCGGGAATAAACCTCGCTACACGGCACTCTCATCAAAAGAAAGCAAAGGCCACAATTTCAATTGACAGGATAAACTTAATGCGATTGCTTGGCAATATCTGCTATCGCCTAGAAGATAGCATTGGAAGCCTCTTTGACCCCAGTCAACCATCGTACTTTAGCCATCGTCCATCCATCTGATGCGTGTCCAGCCATACATGGCAGTAGTATCACCCATCGATACTCACTATGGCCACTCTGATAGAACACTCAACGCATTGTCGAGCGCGTTGAGAGCATCGAATGCGTCGAGTGCTTCAAGTGCGTTAGTCTACTCAACTCTTCATTGAAAGAGTCGAGTGCTATCGCTATCGCCAGCGATACCCACTACTAGAAAAGTGAGTATTGACTACACTTTTTTTGGCCAGGGTTCAAAAAACCGTGGCTAATACACTAGTATTAGCCATGATTGCAAAACCATGGCTAATATTTAGGTTTTAGCCACGGATAAAAATAAGTATAGCTAATATCTTTGTATTAGCCATGAAAAGAAAAAATGCGTGGCTAATACTGATTTTTCAGCACAAATAAATTAAAAAAAAATAAAATATTCGAAACATTTCCAAATTACTCCTCCCGATCGCCCTAAACCTTAGCAAACGGCGTCATACCCTTCCCCGCGCCGCATATTGCTGAATACTTCTCCTTCCACTAGCATCTCTCCGGCAACAAGTTCACTCACCGCATCTTGCCGATCACTTCTCTAGGAACTAGAAGAGAAATGGACTCTATACTTGACAGATGCCTTGCTGACAAAGCCTTCCCCAAATCCCAACCCTTTTTTTTCATACTTCCGCATCTTGAGTCAGGGTTTTTCCTCTTCCTGTACTCATTGCTCAAGAATCGCCCATTCGGTTTTAAGATCCTCATTCCATCCATTTATCTTTGCATTTTTCTTGATCATCGAAGGCTTCTACATTCATCAGAGCACCAACGGCAACGCTTTGAACTTAGTACACCACCGTATCAACTAGTTTTGCCGTCGACAGAGCTTTCCTCTCAGTTCGCACTCTTGGGAGGGAGCCGATGGCAAATTTGGTTTGGCAGAAGAGTGATGGCGGCGGCATTGGGGATGACAAAGATGGATTCGTGATGGCTGGCTGCCAGATCAATGGAAGTTAAAGCAATTGGCATCCAGCTTATCACTACAACGCCACCTTTCTGCCCTTCATATCCCTTGATGGAGGTTGTTGTCCCCAGCCCATATGTTTCTCCCTTCTCTCTCTCTCACCATCTTTTATTATAGCAATTGAATAAGAATTATATGTTGCTTTGGAATCTGGCTATACAATAGCAATCTCCCTGATGTCTTTTCTGATTCTGTTTCTGGAGAATAATTTCTTATATTATCTGTAACTATTGTGATTGATCATATATAGTATATAGAGTAATATTGTTAGTTTATGTTAATACTTTAGTTAGTAGGTACAGAAACATTTTCTGCTCCTCATATATAGAATCTCTGCATCACTGATTTTAAGATACTATAGATATTTATTTTTTCCATGTCACCCCTTACATCTTTATTTCTCTTAGGTAAACTACATGACTGGTTGTTAATTGATTAAAAAAACACTTTCACCTTATCTATTTTTAGAATTCATGCATTCTTAACCATAGATGAACGCTTATTTGACTATCTTATTGGAATCTCTTTCAATAAGGTATTTTTTTGGGTGTCTCATAATTCACATTCAGGATCATGACAGAGCGAGGACTTGTTATAGAATAATTGAAGATGTTGTGCAAGATGGATGAACTTGCTGCTTATTTAAGGATGATACCTGCTATCTGAACTTATTAGTAGGGTCCTTTCTGGACACTTGTCCTGGGGTTTTTTTACTTTCCCTCTTTATAACCAAATCAAATTCTGAAATGACATCTGACCATTTCTTATTAGTGGCCTTAGTACAAGCTTGATGTTAGTATCTGACAGTGCAATAAGGCTATCATTTGAGGCTTGGTGAAGTCATCTGCCAAAAGGCTCAAAAATTAGACTCCCTAGGTAATATCCGTTGGCTGTGTATGAATGGTGGATCTTTTTGTTACAAATAGGCAAATGGGATATTTGTGTTACAAATTTGACTCCAACAGGTTGACCATTGATATATTATAGTTCACTGATTTTTTATTGGTAAAAGGACAATTTCATCGACAGTTGAGAGCAACAAAAGGAGGAGTGTCCATCAGTTTCAGTACAGGTGTAGAAGTATATCTAGTCACATGCTTGCTTTGGACATTATTTATGGATCCTTTGGTTAATGGTATATCGTTCTTGTACATGAGTATTAGTATGATGTGTTGTTTAGTAAATAATACATCGTTATTGTATATAGTTAATGGTATATAGTTAATTGTATATAGTTCTATACAGGATACTTGGTTATGGCATACATTATTGGTATGATTTTGTAATGGTAAAACTGTACATCAGTTTTTGTAGAGGTGAAAAAGTTCTATACATCAGTTTCCTGGATTAGCTTTCTCTTTCAGTCAACTGTCTTGTGATTTTCCTAGCAACCCTTGTGTACTTGTTCATTATATAGTTTTCATTAAAACTGATTGAATCTATTCTTATATGCTCAAACAATGCTTCCTTTGATTGGACGATCAACCTTTGGGAGGTGGAACATGGTAGCCTTCTATACAGCCTGAATAGTCATGGGTAATACTCCCTGGTTCATATTTTGCGTTGCACCAATGCTCTTATTGTGAAGGTTTGTTTAAAAACTCAAATCTTCAAAATGAGGAAAAGTTAGTCCGGCTTTGTTTGGACAGTTTTGAGGGCGGGTGAAACTGTGGTAGTAAATGAATGACATCGGTTTACCTGCTTTTGGATCTTATATTACAACTTTTTAGTCAAATTATCACTTTCTGTTCCTGAGCTATCACAATCGCTAAAGCTTGACCACTCAGCATCTATCCTGCTACATTTTTCATTTTCTAGATAGTGGAAACTATTTCGTCCACATCATCTAGTTTACTTGATTTGATAGAAGGCTGGAATAACCGTTCTTTTTTTGCTTTCTAGAAATGGAAGTTATGTTGCGGATCGATCATTAACCTTAATCTTTTTGAAATGTAGCTTCTGATTGAATTTATTAATTATGTGATTACTTCGTGTTTAGGAGATTAATTTTACCGTGCTTGGATTTGAATGTTCTGATTTTGAAGTTTACCATCTTCCTGTGGAATCTTCCAGAGCATGTCAGATGGCTCTAATAGCTTAAGGACCAGTCGAATTAACCTTATGGATCTAGCTGGATTAGAAAGACAAAAGTCCACAAGTGTTGCAGGTGAACGTTTAAAGGAAGTGGGCAACATCAACCGTTCCCTTTCGTATTATTGTTATCTCATTGATATACAGAGTTTTAGTGTGACTCATCGTGCTTTTGTAAAAAGTTGTATCTTCTTGCTAAACTGATTATAGACTAATTTGGAGTTCACATGTTTTGAAAGTAACGGACTTGGTATTGGAGAGTATAACTTTATACATATTAAATGATTTAGCCTTCTACATCAGTAAAACTCTTATGTATATTTTTTATTCCTTTGACTGCCAAGTGGGTCTGGGCTATAGGCCATAAGTTAAGTAACACAAGTTCAAAAGCTTCTCTCGAGAAGCTTTAAATTTGTCTGATTTTTTATAGTGGTGCTCAGCTCATTATTTTTTATCACTTTAAAATTTAACAAAATCCCAGATTATGCTCTTGCCTATATATCATCGTATGATTTACTTATGTAGTAATCATGCTTTAAATTGAGCTAGCCTTATCAAATAGATATATTTGAGACAGCTAACTCCGATTTTAAACTTGACTATAAATTCAAATCAAATTGGTTTGTCCCTGTTTATCTCCGCACTGATTCCACAGGAGCCCCTAACGGCCGGCTCAGTTCATACTTTATTTTGAATTTGTATTTTTTAAAAAAAAACATAAATTAGTATTTGCCACAGCTTATAACTATGGCAAATAGTTTTTTAAAAAAATTATAAATTCACTTTTAGCCAGGGTTTCATACCGTGGCTAATAATTGGCTTATTTGCCATGACAATTTTTTTCATGGCTAATACTATTTGCTACGGCCAATCCGTGGCTAAAAATTTTTAGCCACGCGGACTTTAGACATGGATTTTTCCCGTGGCTAGACCGTGGCTAAAGTTTTTTAGCTACGGTTTTGGACTTTTTGTCAGGGCAATTTGCCCTGGCCAAAAGTGTATTTTATAGTAGTGCCCATTATCTCCCATCGATAACCACTTTTATGTTTTGTTTTCCTATTTTTGGGGTGTTACACGTTGAGTGAGCTGCCTTCTCTCAATGCTTCAGGACTTAACCAGATTCTACTTTACTAGCATCCACTCATGAGTGCATCTGACTTTGTGACTTTGACAACCAGTCAAATCAATTCAACAGAGAACAACCTGCATTCATTGAACAAAGGGCAGGCATCAAATACATTCATGTATATACCATTGACTTGTGGACCTTCTTTAAATCTAGGATATTGTGATCAATGGACCAAACAATCTCCCCTTATTGAAGAAGTTAAAACCTTAGTCAATGATATACACTTAACTTAATAAAGAAGATAAACATTACAGAATAAGAAATCAATAAGATATAAACACACAAAAGCATGATTTTCATTTAAGGAAATATTCATAAACAAATTGTATGCTTAATACAAAATATTTATATTCCTACATCCCCTTAAGGAAAGAAAGAAATATCTCAAGTTTCAGGTTCCTTAATCACAATCCCCCTACTGGGTTTCTTGGAAGCGTGCTCTTTATCTTTATTTTCCTTTTCCCTTTGTCTTTCAAAGTAACTATAGGGCTTGGGGAAGTACTTGCTGGGATCCACATCATCTGGTGGCGGTGCCCCTGACTTTTTGTCGCTTCTGAACTTTCTTCTCAGCTCATCGTTCCTCTCAAGCATGGCCCATTCTAGGGAGCTGTAGAACTTTCCCTATCAGTTTTATGATATTTAATTTGATCCCAGGTAGATAAGATGATGGTACTTGATTGAGGACTCCACTTCTCAAAGTCAGGCATAGTCTTCATCTCTTCTCTGTATCTCTTCTTACCGAGTCTTACTTTTTCCTCTTCTTCAGCAACTAACTTGCCTTTAGCCCTAATAATTTGATCAGTAGTGGGACTGAATGTTGGAATTTTTGAAGCAGTTGAGCCCCTTAAGGAAATATAGAAACATCTCAGGTTTCAGGTTCCTTAATCACAATCCCCCTACTGGGTTTCTTGGCAGCCTACTCTTTATCTTTATTGTCCTTTGCCTTTTCCCTCCGTCTTTCAAAGTAACTGTAGGGCTTTGGGAAGTACTTGTTGGTCTCCACAGCATCTGGTGGCAGTGCCCCTGACTTTTTGTCCCTTTTAAACTTTTTTCTCAGCTCTTCATTCCTCTCAAGCTTAACCCATTTTAAGTAGTTGTAGAACTTTCCCCTGTCAATTTTAGGATCTTTAATTTGATCCCAAACAGACAAGATGATGGTCCTTGATTGAGCACTCCACTTCTCAAATTCATGCCTGGTCTCCATCTCTTCTCTATATCTCTTCTTGCTAAGCCTTACTTCTTCCTCTTCTTCAGCAACTGACTTGCCTTTAGCCCTGATAATCTAATCAGCAGTGGGACTGAATATAGGAATTTCTGGAGCAGTTGAGAGTTCAGCCCACTGTGCATCACTTTGATCATCATATTGAACACCACTCTAATCACCATATCCCGCAACATACAGTTCTTTAGGGATTGGTGCAGTTTCATTGTTTTCATATTAGAGTTGCTCAAGACCCATTGAGCCTCTGATTACATTTGTAGTTCTTAATATATTCTCAGTATTTGCCTTTATCATTGCTTTGTCCGTCTTTCTGACTTCTTTAAAGGTAGTAGTTGTCAGAGTGTTTCTTGTAGTTGCGAGTCTCTCATCCAAGAAGTTGATTCCTTTAGTAACATGATTTTTGACCTCAACCATAAGGTCATCCAGAATTTGCGTGCATGCATCCATACTTCTTTCAGTTATCATCCTTTTTCATTCATCAGATTCTTCTAAGCATTGTGGACCATCTCCATATTTGTAGATATGATTCTCTAGTTCTGGAGAATATGATTTTGGGTTTGTCGGATTTCTTGAAGTTTACTTTCAGTGAATATGATAGCAGTTGCAGCCCTCGTAAAGAATAACCCAGTGTTTACTTTCAGCAGGTTGACCTCAAACCTGATGGACTTTATTTTAGTAGAGAGATTTTGTCTCACTTCCTTGATTGAGTCATCAATGTAGAGTTCTAGTTGTCCTCTTTGATCATCTAATAACCCTTTTAGTTGTGCTAGGAAGGAGGATGACATTTGATCAGTTTAAGCAGTTTTGCCATAGTCACAGGCCTCCTCATCTCTATACTTGTCTGGAATCCCGATTTCTGAATCAGCCATCATATAGTATTAAGAATGTACATTAGCTTGTGCCTCAATAGCAGCAATGTTCTTGTCAGATTCAGAGGAGACAATATCATGCACAGTAACTTGAGCAGGGAGTTCAGAGTGAATCTCCCCCTCAGCCTCAACATTGTCCATAGAGATAATCTGATCTTATGTAGTAGTGACTTGAACTTCTTCGGTCATAGTTAGAGGAGATTGTTCTTCCTCAACTTGAGTATGGGGAATCTTCCATACATGCTCATCTGGAATAGGGTATTTTCTGCTCTGTAGATTGTCTAGGACGGAGTCAACCTTTTCCTGAATGTTAGACCAAACTTACTCCCCCTCAGCTGTAGCATCATCCTTGATAATCACCCATTGAATGTTTGCATATATAGTTTCTACTAGCTAACATGATAAAATGTCCACGACTTTAGCTTGGATCTCTTCAGACAGTGTTCCAGCCCATTGGTTCCTTGCAGCATTTTAGAAGAGATTGAAACCTGAGTACTCATATCCCTTCTAGTCTCATCATTAGACTCAAACAACAGGGGATCATAAGTCTCTTACTCACTTTTCTAGAGGAGCTGCTCTCTGTGCTTTCCTTAGTAATTAGGACAACTTTATTTTTCTTCTTGTCAACTGGCTGTGCGTGTGGCACCATAACTCTGTCCCATCAATCAAGCATATTTGTATCCATCCTCCTCATATGATGGATTTTTGTTCCTAGACTTAAGTTAAGGATCCCTGGAACAGAGTTATGCAGAAATAGGGACAGAATACTGCCCAGGTTTGGCTCAGGGATATAGTACACTATTCTGTCAAAGAGAACCCTTCCCCAATCTATTTTCTTAGAAAGAATTATCCTTGCCATCAACTCGAACATCTTCTCAGAAATTTTATCATGAGAGCCGGACTTGCACAATAGTTCATTCCCAACATCTGCTAGGAATTTTCCTTTAAGGTTTAGTTCTCTTTGCAGGATTGATCCAGTGGAGTGCTTGGACAATCCTGTAATGCCCCTAGCCGATCCAACGCGACATTGCCCCGGATCCACTCAAGGCGACTCTACCGGGCTGCAACCCAAGCACCCCAACCCCTCTCCAGCCCACTGGCGGTGAGGTCCCCGTGGTGCACGCTTGACTATCGAGTTTGCCTCATCAAAGGGAGGTTGTGGAGACCAACAACTCGCTAGTGGCTAGAGAGGGGTTGGGGTGCTTGGGCAGCAGCCCGGTAGCATCGCCTAGAGCAGAGATGTGACATTGTCGCGTTGGATCAGCTAGGGGCATTATATATCCACACCACTTCAAAGCATCTCAAACATCAGTTTTGTCTAATTCTTCTTCTTCATCTCACACCTGAACTTGGGCAGTTGTAGTGCCTTGATAAGTCAATTGGGTCTGACCTTGACCTTATTTACACCAATGGAAGACTTGAATTTAGCGAATGATGTTTTGACCTTAACATTTGATTATAACTCAAGTATTTCCATTTTCCATGTTAGACTCGGCTCTTTCAGAATATATTCAATGTTAGTGACCTACAGAAGGTGGAGAACAAGCTATACTTCTTCTAGAGCATCCTTGAACCCATCTCGCACTAACTCTGAGCCCTCGAATAGGAAATCTAATCCTTTTGGCATCATTGCTTTTGTGAATCTCAATAAATTTCCTAAGCTTTTGTCATTTCATCGTAGGGGGCAGAGAAGGGCGAGGAATAGTTTATTTTTGTTCCAAGCACACACTGTTCTATTTATACATATCTATAATTTGAGAATGTGGAGGGGAGCGTACCAATTGCGATGGACATTAGGAGATCAACGACTGAGATTAATCTCACAGATTAGCCTTAAATTGGTGTTCACGGATGTTTGTATTGAGGTGATTCAATGCACTTGACGCATGCTGTAGACTCAGTGCACTCGATGCTTGATCCCTGAGACTCAGCACTCACGATGCCTGGACACTTGTTCCATCATTCCTTTATTCTCCAGCAAAGGTAAATACCATCTGCAACTAAAATACTTGCAGGGCATTTGCAGCTATACTAAGTTCATCATACCCAATTCAAATTTGAAGGAGTTGAACTTGGCTTCATTAAGTGGTTTGGTGAAGATAACAACTACTTGCTTGTTAGTGGGGCAAACTCAAGGGTGATGTCCTCACATTCCTCATGCTCTCTAATAAAATGATACCTAATCTCTATATGCATAGTCCTGCTATGAGAGACAAGATTCCTAGCAATAGAGATTGCACTAGTAGAATCACAATACATTGGAGTTCTACTTAGCTTGATGTTATCATCCATAAGACATTGCTGGATCCATAAAAGCTGAGCACAACAACTTCCAGTAGTTATGTATTCAGATTCAGTAGTTGATATGGCAACACTTGCTTGCTTCTTGCTGCTCTAAGATTCAAGTCTTCTCCCTAGAAATTGACAGGATCCAGAGGTGCTTTTCCCGTCCTCTCTACAACCTGCAAAGTTTGCATCTGAATAACCAATTGGTTCAAAATCACAATTCCTAGGGCACTATAAGCCAATATCAGGTGTCCCCTTGAGATATCTCAAAATTCTTTTAGCAGCAGAATAATGAGACTCTTTAGGGCAAGTCTGGTATCTAGCACAAACACATGCAACATATATGATATCTGGCGTACTTGCAGTGAGGTAGAGGAGGGAGCCAATTATGCCTTTGTACAATGTTTCATCAACAGGTTTCCTAGTCTCATCCTTTTCCAATAACACACTTGACCCCATAGAAGTTTTCATTATAGAGGCACTCTACATTCCAAACTTTTTGAATAACTTCCTTGTGATTTAGACTATGAGATATATAATCCATTCTCAAACTATCTTACATGGAGGCCGAAGATGTATTTGTGTTCACTCATACTACTCATCTCAAATTTTTCTTGCATAAGTTTGGCAAACTTTCTGCAGAGGTCATCATTAGTTGAGACAAAAATTATGTCATCTACATAAATTTGGACTAAGATGATCTTACCCTTGACCTCCCTTAGGGATAGTATCTTGTCTATCTTTCCCCTTAAGAATTTGTTCTTAATGAGAATGCTAGATAGAGTTTGTACTATGTCATAGGGGATTGCTTCAACCCATGCAAAGCTTTTCTAAGCTTAAATACAAAATCAGGTGTGTTAGGATTAACAAAACCTGAGGGTTGTTCAACATAGACCTCTTCTTTCAGGTCACCATATAGGAAGGCTGACTTTACATCCATTTTGTAGACCTTGAATCCTTTAAATGCAACATATACAAGGAACAGTCTTATAGCTTCCAATCTTGCCACTGGTTTAAAGGTCGGATCAAAGTCAATACCTTCTTCTTGTATGTATTAATTGACAACCAGTCTGGCCTTATTTTTGATTATAACACCATTTTCATCAAGATTATTCCTGTAGATCCACTTAGTTCCAATGATATTATGTCCTTGTAGTCTTCGAACTAGCTTCCAATCCTTGCATCTATTGAACTTGTTAAGTTCCTTCTGCATAGCTATAATCCAAAATGGATCTATGTTGGCATCTTCAAACTTTTTAGGTTCAACCTGAGATAGGAAGCTGGAGTACAAAGCAATGTCGAGGCTTCTGCTCCTAGTAATAACACCTTGGCTAGCATCTCCTATGATCTGATTTCTAGGATGATCCCTCAAATGCCTAACTGCTGGAGGCATTCTTACTTCAGCTTCATGAACTTCATTGGATGGATCTTGTTGGTCTTCAGCCATATCCTGTATACTTTGTCCTTCTTCTATAATGTACACACCATCACCTCCTCTTAGGGTAGTTGGAGAAGTGTCCTTGATGGAAAGTTTATCCATCTTCATCTTTAAACCTCTAGATCTAGAGGAGCTTGGCAGCTCACTGTTAATCATTGATGACTCATCAAAGACTACATTAACAGAATCTTCCACAACTTGATTTTTCAAATTATAGACTATATATTGTTTGCTAAGACTGTTGTATCCAACAAATATCCCTTCATAGGATTTGGCAGCAAACTTAGTTAGGTAGGACTTCCCAATATTAAGCATAAAGCACTTACTACCAAAGATCCTAAGATAGGCTAGATTTGGTTTTCTGTCTTTGATAATCTCATAGGGAGTCTTGTTGTGGTACATGGTGATAGAGGCTCTATTCAAGACATGACAAGCAGTGTTCACTGTCTCTGCACAGAAATATTCAGGCAGAGAAGTGTCATTGAGCAGTGTTTGCCAGCATCTTTGAGAGTCCAATTTTTCCTCTTAGCTATCCCATTTTGTTGGGGTGTTCTTAGAGAATAAAAGTCCTAACAAATCCCTAGTTCTTCATAGATCTTTGTCATGACTTCAGACTAAAATTCAGTACCATGGCTACTTCTGATCTTTACCGCATAACTGCCATTTTCATTCTGAACTTGCCTAACGAAAGTAGTAAAGATATCTAGTATTTCAGACTTTTTCTTTGGAAAGAAAACTCAAGCATATTTGGAATAGTCAACAACTTTCACAAGTGTATAAACTTCCCTACCTAGACTTTGAACTGGCATAATACCAAACATGTCCATATATAGGAAGTACAAACACCTCACAAAATCCTTGGCCCTAATGCTCTTGAAGGATGCTTTGGTTTGCTTGTCTTTTTAACATGCAGAGCAAATGCCCTGCTTGGTGCATTTTATATTGAGACCATTTCTAACTAGCTTTTCACTGAAGAGCTTGTTAATGGTCTTATAGTTCAAGTGGGCAAGCCTCTTGTGCCATTACACACAGTAAGAGACTTTCTAATTAGCAACCAGATATACTGGACTATCAGAACTTAAAAATAAGAAGTTTAAACAGTAGATGTTTCCACTCCTAGTGCTTGTAAAAATGACCTCTTGGTCACCTGATCATTTAATTAGACACTCATCCTTGTGGAAGACAATGACATAGCCTATATTGCATTGTTGGCTTAAGCTTATTAGGTTGTGTTGTAACCCTTCCAAATAAGCAACTTTTGTGATTGAGACTATGCCATTGGTGATCATACCGTAGCACTTGGTGAGACCTTTTTCTGAGCTTCCAAAGATCACCTTAGGTCCATTCTTTAATGGACTGTATTCCTTTAGATGACACCTTGTCCCAATCATATGCTTGGAACATCCACTGTCCATATACCATATTGGTGCATGGGTACTTGTACTATCCTGCAACAATAATTTATTTTACCTTAGGAACCTAAATGAGTTTGGGTCCTTGGTTCTAGTTAGTCTAAAAATGAACTTGTCTACCTATAGCACTTCTGATAAGAAGACTTGCCCTAGCCCTTAACACACTAGGGTTGTTCCAATAATCTATGACAAAGTGTCCCACTTTACCACATCAACAACATGCATGGATGTTGTATCTCCTCTTCTGAACAGACCTTGTACATTGCAAGCTATCAATAGCTGACTGTTCAGAAGGGAGAGCAGCAGCCTCTTTCTTATTTTTGTCAGCAATAATCTGACTGAAAGTGAGTCTGCCAGTAGAAGTGCTTGGCTTACTCTGTGTACCCCCAACAACAGTCTTCTTTGCCTTAGACATGCTGTTGATGGCTTTAGAGATTGCCAAGTCAGGTTTACTGACTAACTTACTTTTGGTCTGAGAACTTACTAGAGGAGCCAGAGAATTGGATGCTGCCCTATCCTTGAGTGTAGGCGCTAGGGAAGCAAACACAAATGGTCCATGATGGGTCATCTGAATTTCCTCATGGGGAGCCTTAAAGGAACTCAAGCCCCTATTATTACTTTTATCATAGCTATGAGAAATTTTGTTCGCAATATAGGATCTTCCATTCAACCAATGACCATATATACTTTCTTGGTCATACTTATTGGATGGCAACAGAACTTTCTCAAAAGACATATTTGGCTGAATTAGATCTTTGCCCTTACTCCTATTCCTTCTTCTAGAATTCCTCTCAATGTACCCCAACCCCTTCTTTTCAGTTTGGGTGGTGAAGGTATCAATGAGTGGTAATACATATTTAGGTTTCGAGTATTAAGCCACTAGCATCCTCTCTTTGAGGAGCTTATCTTCAAGATCCATAATGATCTTGTTCTTATGGATTATAGTCATAATTTGGATGATTGAGATAGTTTTCAACTGATTGACTTCCATCCTCATCTTATCAAGCAAGGGTGTTGAATTAGGCTATAGGGAAGTAGCTAGCTATAAGGAGACAATCTCCTTAGCTTGTCTTTTGACAAGCAACTTGCTCTTCTTTAGAGCTTCCAAAATTAACCCATACTTGTAAATCAATTGATTGACATCTTACTCAGATTCTGAGCCATCTTCATCACAAGATTAAGTTATATAAGAATTGTGGCTCGTTTTATAATCAGATTCTAAAGAGGAGAGAGAATGAATTTGTACGCCATGTTGATCATTCTGATCCTAGCTAGATTCACCATCTGTCATGGACATAAGTCTATAACAACAACTATCATCTTCATCCACCTCATTGTCACTATCTGAGTGTGATAGAGGGGCCCTAATACCTATCCTTGCAACTGGATAGTCCTCATCTTCTTCAGCAGCAGCAGCAAACATCCCAATATAACCTTCATTATTTTCTTTAGAGTCTGAAGATGTCGAGTCAGTTTGACTCCAGCTCTTCTCATTTTTAGCAATAAAGGTCTTGTCCTTCTTGCACTTCTGGTGAAGGTACTTCTCATTTATCTCTTTTCACTTGATTGAGCAATCAACAATGTCATGACCAGGCTTGCTACAACAATAACAAACAAATTTAGAGGAAATATGTTTGCTGGGTTTGGAATCATACCTGTCTCCTTTGGAGAACTTCTTCTTGGACTTGTTGTGATCCTTCTTATTTTGTGAGGAGGAAGGATTGTTCTTCCACTGCCTCCTCTTCATCATCTTCTGGAATTGCCTAGAGAAGGCAGTACACTTAACGCCCTATAGTACTTGGCATTGAGTGAGGCTTTTCCACTCAACACCCTTTCTCCATTGGCATTGAGTGAGCCATTGCCACTCAATGACCTACAGTTCTTGGCATTGAGTGAGGCTTTGCCACACAACGCCCTTTAGCTACTGAGTTGGTTTTTTTTTTGCACCCCATATTCACTGGGTGCGACCTAGATTCTCGAATGACAAGGGTTGGGCTAGATTTAGGCTAGAAGCCGGATCAGACAGATAGATAGCCGAGAGGGTTCCCGCCCGAGGCTTGTGAGAAGGCTTGTGCCTAGGTAAGCTAGATTCCCTCAGAGTTGGCGTTGAGAGAGGCTTTGCCACTCAACGCCCTCCAATATTTGGTGTTGAGTGTGGCTTTGCCACTCAATTCCCTTTTGCTTTTGGCATAAAGTGGGGCTTTGCCACTCAATGCCCTACCGTACTTGGCATTGAGTTAGGATTTTCAACATAATGCCCTTTCGCCATTGGCATTGAGTGAGGAATTGCCACTCAATGCCCTGCAGTTCTTGGCATTAAGTGAAGATTTTCCACTCAATACCCTTTCGCCTTTGGCATTGAGTGAGGCTTTGCCACTCAATGCCCTTTTACTCTTAGCACCGATTCCTATTACTCAGAGCTCTCAGCGCTTTGCGGCTTGCCCCTAAGTTTTGTATAGGGTAGACGGAAAGCTTACAGAGTAGCAGAAGGGTTTCCGCCCAGCAGGGTCAAGAGGTAAATTACAAGGATTCCCTTGGGTCTGTATTTAGCTCCTTAGAACAGCGGAATTTCTCTTTTGGCAGACTAAGTTGGGCCTCAAATATCCTCTTAGAACATCGAAGTTATGTTATTAGCAGACTAGATACTAGGAGCCTATAAATATGACCCACAGGGTATCTCAAAAGGCAAGCTTTCACATTTTCTCAAATCAGTTGGTGCTTTTTGAGGTACTCCTAGCCCAACAATTGTTTAAGGTGGGGAACCACTAAGAGATATTTCGGGTTAGTGGAGGGTTCTTGATGCGTGGATTACGGCAAGCGCACCGGTCGCACAAGTAATAAAGTTTGGGAATAAATCCCCGAGTGTCGGTCTCTTGAGGAACACAGTAAGGGATGAGTTAATGTCGAGGCGGACTTGAGATTGAAGTCCTCGGGTCGGATCTAAAAGGGGGGTTTAGATGGTGGCGGAAACAGAAAGTAAAATCTACAAGCTACTCCTATGCAACGCCGCTATGCGATGCTTCGCCAGGCGGGATGGAAGACTAGTCGGGCCGCTATGCACCGAATCGCTAGGCGGATGGGCGAGTAGGCAAGCGGATGAGGTGGAGAGAACGGCGAAATCCTACTATGCAGGCCGCTATGCACTGCTTCGCTAGGCGGTATGGAAACTACACGGTCCGCTATGCACCGAATCGCTTGGCGGATGGACGAGTAGGCTAGCGGATGAGGTGGTTAGAATGGCGGAATGAGGGTCGTGAGCACCTCTTCGCAACGCACGCCACTAGCAATTGCTAGTGCGGCAAGGGTGGATGGATGGAGGATGGAATATGGCGCACCTCAAGTAAATATAACAAAAACACTAACTCACATAGACATGAATAAGAGTAAATGTTAACTACAAATAAACATTCTTCATCAATACATGGAAAATAACTAAGCTAAAAAACAACAAGAGGAAGAGGTGTGCGAATCGACCGAATCCGAAGCCTTGTTGAGGGTTCACGGTTGGAATCCCGGGTTGTCAATCCGAGTCCAAGCTCGGTCCTCAACTGCGTCCGGGGTAGAGGAGGCTGTCACTCACTCCCAATGGACCCATCTTCTTCGTTGAAATGACCCGTAGATTGCGGCTCCAGCTCCTCCTAGCTTGATGGAGAAAGCTAGGTCAAAACTCCGCTTGAAGCTCTAGGATGAAGGAGGAGGCCGAGAGGAAGCTCCGGCGTTGATTTGGCGTTGAAAGCTTGCCCGGAGCACCTCCCTAAGGTGGAGGATGATGGAGGGCGGCGAAACCCTTCGTCGGGGACGAAGAACGGCGGAAATGTCGAGCGATTGATCGATCTCCGAATAGGGCAAAACCTGCGCTATTTATAGAAAACAGAATTTAAACAGCGCGCACGATCACCTGCGCACGACCAATGGTCGTGCGCGATATAGTCAGTGATCGTGCGATATGGAGGCAGAAAAGTGGAAAAAGATATAATGACTGCGCACGACCGGCAGCGCACGAGCAGTGATCGTGCGCGGTATGGCTGGTGATCGTGCGATATGGCGGGACAGAACTTTCACAGGAGAGGTCATGACTGCGCACGACCGATGATCGTGCGCCAAAGAGGTCGATGGTCGTGCGTGGGTAAAAGCGCACGACCATTGACTCCTTTGCCAAAAATGGTGAAAGTCCGATGCCGGACGCCCACACGATCCCAGAACCTGCAGGAGAACTGGACGGGATGTCGATCATGGCAGTCACAGACATAAATATAATGCACAGCAAAAGGAAAATACACACACGCAAAGAAATAGGCTAAAAGAGTGCACACGACGTGGAAAACCGTAGCGAACCAAAAGGAGTGCAAATGACGCTAAACGGTGTGCAAAGACAAGAAAATAAGCCTAGATGAGTCCAAAAATAGGTATATAAAGAGGACTCATCACAGTTTTTGATGCGTGGATTACGGCAAGCGCACCGGTCGCACAAGTAATAAAGTTTGGGAATAAATCCCCGAGTGTCGGTCTCTTGAGGAACACAGTAAGGGATGAGTTAATGTCGAGGCGGACTTGAGATTGAAGTCCTCGGGTCGGATCTAAAAGGGGGTTTAGATGGTGGCGGAAACAGAAAGTAAAATCTACAAGCTACTCCTATGCAACGCCGCTATGCGATGCTTCGCCAGGCGGGATGGAAGACTAGTCGGGCCGCTATGCACCGAATCGCTAGGCGGATGGGCGAGTAGGCAAGCGGATGAGGTGGAGAGAACGGCGGAAATCCTACTATGCAGGCCGCTATGCACTGCTTCGCTAGGCGGTATGGAAACTACACGGGCCGCTATGCACCGAATCGCTTGGCGGATGGACGAGTAGGCTAGCGGATGAGGTGGTTAGAATGGCGGAATGAGGGTCGTGAGCACCTCTTCGCAACGCACGCCACTAGCAATTGCTAGTGCGGCAAGGGTGGATGGATGGAGGATGGAATATGGCGCACCTCAAGTAAATATAACAAAAACACTAACTCACATAGACATGAATAAGAGTAAATGTTAACTACAAATAAACATTCTTCATCAATACATGGAAAATAACTAAGCTAAAAACAACAAGAGGAAGAGGTGTGCGAATCGACCGAATCCGAAGCCTTGTTGAGGGTTCACGGTTGGAATCCCGGGTTGTCAATCCGAGTCCAAGCTCGGTCCTCAACTGCGTCCGGGGTAGAGGAGGCTGTCACTCACTCCCAATGGACCCGTCTTCTTCGTTGAAATGACCCGTAGATTGCGGCTCCAGCTCCTCCTAGCTTGATGGAGAAAGCTAGGTCAAAACTCCGCTTGAAGCTCTAGGATGAAGGAGGAGGCCGAGAGGAAGCTCCGGCGTTGATTTGGCGTTGAAAGCTTGCCCGGAGCACCTCCCTAAGGTGGAGGATGATGGAGGGCGGCGAAACCCTTCGTCGGGGACGAAGAACGGCGGAAATGTCGAGCGATTGATCGATCTCCGAATAGGGCAAAACCTGCGCTATTTATAGAAAACAGAATTTAAACAGCGCGCACGATCACCTGCGCACGACCAATGGTCGTGCGCGATATAGTCAGTGATCGTGCGATATGGAGGCAGAAAAGTGGAAAAAGATATAATGACTGCGCACGACCGGCAGCGCACGAGCAGTGATCGTGCGCGGTATGGCTGGTGATCGTGCGATATGGCGGGACAGAACTTTCACAGGAGAGGTCATGACTGCGCACGACCGATGATCGTGCGCCAAAGAGGTCGATGGTCGTGCGTGGGTAAAAGCGCACGACCATTGACTCCTTTGCCAAAAATGGTGAAAGTCCGATGCCGGACGCCCACACGATCCCAGAACCTGCAGGAGAACTGGACGGGATGTCGATCATGGCAGTCACAGACATAAATATAATGCACAGCAAAAGGAAAATACACACACGCAAAGAAATAGGCTAAAAGAGTGCACACGACGTGGAAAACCGTAGCGAACCAAAAGGAGTGCAAATGACGCTAAACGGTGTGCAAAGACAAGAAAATAAGCCTAGATGAGTCCAAAAATAGGTATATAAAGAGGACTCATCACACCCCCAGACTTAACCGTTTGCGCGTCCCGAGCAAACAAAACCTAAGCAGACGGGGAAAATGAACTAGCTAACAAAGAAATTGCAAAACGGAGTACCATGCGAAGTCGCATGCTCGCGTGCATAAAAATAAAGTAGGGGAAATTTTTAAGTATACAAAATATTTTATATTTTTCACAATGCGTAACAAGAATTTATTATTACTCAAAAGTGGAATCACGGTGAATCATCCGGTCCTACGCAGGGAGAAAGTAGACAGGCCACTAAGGTGAGCATTGCCGAAGACCGGGGCTCAAGATTACCCCCAAAGGAATCCACCAATGTCGGGAACCATAAGCTTGCCCGTTCGCACTCTCTCCACGGCACTAGTCAACTCAAGCGCAAGTCCGTAGGACTTCGGGTAATAATGGGGCTTGGGTTACGGTGAGGAAAACAAGGGTAAACATGAAGGGGATGCACCTAACCCACATGAGCTAACGTACAAAACTAGTACCCGCTGCCCACAAAATAAACACGGGTGCACCACACCCCCAGACTTAACTTTTGCAACATGGGTGTGTGCACCGCCTACTCCAAATCCAAATCATCTCAAATAAAGATTTTCAATTAAACTTTTTCTTTTTCTTTTTCTTTTCTCCTTTTTCTCCTTTTTTTTTAAATATTTTTCTTTGTAAACTTTTTCTTTTCACAAAATACAATTTCAGCAAATAAAACTTGGGCGCGCTTCCACATTTTCACAAATAAAAACACCAAATCACAACCCAACATGAAAATATAAAACACTAAGCTCGACTTGGGTGTGCGACTAGGATCGGCTATGAGGCTTTGGCGAATATAGTGGAGCTGAATCAAAAGAAGGGTAGGCACAAAGGGGCTAGCAAGGGCGATGTTAGGAATGGGTACAAAGCTCAACCGGGCCAAAAGGTGGCCTACATCATGCTCACGCTAGACGAACCATGTACCAATGCTTCAAGAATAGCTTGGGGCAAGTTCTTAGCAACCGAGAAAGATAATCCTTCCTCCCGACTCAAGCAATACGAGTCTAGTGGCGGCTACACACATTCCTACGCTACCGTTTGATTCACACCGGATTCACCAACTTTTGAGTAGAATAAGAAATATGTACGCAAATAGAAAAATATAAAACTATAAGCATACAGAAAAATTAAATCTACACAAATTTCTATACAAAACGAGAGCAGTTGACTAGAAACACAGCAAGGCCAACATTTTACTCCGTCGCACAATCCTAAACTAGCACAGGAATTTTCCAAATCTAACAAAGATACAAGTTTAACTCGTGACACGCAAACCGCTAAGCTCGCGCTCATGTGGGTGCAGTGGTGTGCGATGCAATGAACATAAACAAAATAAAATACAAAAAGCTTCTAGCATGCAAAAGAAATGTGCACGTGCAAAAGGTAAACTGACTCTCCCCCAGACTTAAACTAAACAACACATCAAATGATAGAGAAATTTTAAATCAAAAAGAGCTAAGGGAAGAGGTTACCCAATGCTCAGCTAGTGAGCATACCAGAAGACGCGTGAAAACTAGGAGCAGGCCCGCCATACGAAGAATCACAACCCCGCCAATGCGTAGTTTCCATGAATACCTGCAGGGGTGAGCTCCGCAAAAACAAAAGAAAAATATACAAAAAGAAATACTAAACTAAGCTAGACATAAAAAATAAAAATGCAGAAAATGAAAGATAAGTACTGGGGTTATTGTCATCCCAGCACGACTTATTCGAAGCAGAAAAGCCTTAGCTAATGGGCCTATGGAAGAGAAGATGAACAGGTAACTGTTCCATTATCCGTTGCGGTAGCAAGTACCGATACGGGGAAAGAGCAGTTACCCCTCTACCTAGATAATAATACCTGAAAAGCTCAGGTAGAGGTAGCAGGAAATAAGATGAGGAGGCGACCTGGTCCTCGCTCATCTCATCACAAAAAGAATCCTTGCCGAGCAAGGGGTCATCCCACACAGGTTCGTAGGAAGCGACGACAGCGGCAAAAATGCCAGGCGCCTCGACAACCTCACATACCCGTGGAGATTCCACCTGCACAGGCTCAGATAAAGAAGGGGGATTAAGTAATAAAGTAGAAGAAAAACTAAAAGAATCTGAAATAGGGAGAGTGATCCCGGAATCACTCTCAGCGCGATCCAAGCAACGATCATCGTCGGAATCATACGAGTCGTATCGGGGGGAATCCGACAACTCGAGGTCCGCGGTGGAAAGGGGGACCGCCTCGTCAGATAGGGAGGTGAAGACCTCCGCATCCGAAAGGTAATACTCCTCGTCCCACCGGGGTGCGTCATAGTGGTCCGAAGATCCACATTCTCCATCGGAGATAGCAGAATCGTCATCCCACTTCGGCGCAACCTCGGGCACCGAATCATCCACACTAACGGCCTCATCAGCCGACTCACAAGAAAAAGGAGTAGAAAACTCCGGCAAAAATTGCGGAGGGGCAAGGCTGCTCACAAAATCAGGCATAGAATGCGCAGGCCCCATCGCAGCATCATCCGCAGATGCCACCCCATCGACGACCGGAACACTCTCATCGTCCCATTTAGGGTCGTCCATGAGTTCCCGATCCACTCCTTGCGGGCTAACATCCGAGTGAGAACGATCACTCAAAGGAAGCTCGTAAAAAGGGGTTGAGGAACCCATGAAGGAACTATATGCGGCGAGAGATTCTTCCGTAATCTCAACGGGCAAAGATCGAGCAAGGTGCGCCATGTCAGTGTATGGGCCAGGCAACACCCTAGTAGGCCTATCCATAGTAGTCTCCCGCGAACAGGGGACTGCTACGGATGCGTCCACAGAGGTAGAAGGCTTGCACAAGCGAGGGCAATCCTTCAACATATGACCCACACCCTGACATAGAATACACCGAAAACAGTGCTCGGCATTAGAAACAGCTATGGCATCGATGCATCTCCGCAAAGCGTCAATAATACGGCACTCGGCAGCAGAATCCATCGCGAACAAAAATATTTACCGGAAATTACTACACACAAGAATAAAATAACTAGGATCTGCAATATTCAAAAAAAGAAAACAAGGAAGGGACAAGAAAAATAAAGTAAACAATTTCAAAAGCTGAAATAAAGATAAAACAGGGTATGAACAAATGGACAAGGGCGGCTATCTCGCATCTACCTCTTCAAAAACTCAAACGACTGTGTTCCCCGGCAACGGCGCCAAAAACTTGATGCGTGGATTACGGCAAGCGCACCGGTCGCACAAGTAATAAAGTTTGGGAATAAATCCCCGAGTGTCGGTCTCTTGAGGAACACAGTAAGGGATGAGTTAATGTCGAGGCGGACTTGAGATTGAAGTCCTCGGGTCGGATCTAAAAGGGGGGTTTAGATGGTGGCGGAAACAGAAAGTAAAATCTACAAGCTACTCCTATGCAACGCCGCTATGCGATGCTTCGCCAGGCGGGATGGAAGACTAGTCGGGCCGCTATGCACCGAATCGCTAGGCGGATGGGCGAGTAGGCAAGCGGATGAGGTGGAGAGAACGGCGGAAATCCTACTATGCAGGCCGCTATGCACTGCTTCGCTAGGCGGTATGGAAACTACACGGGCCGCTATGCACCGAATCGCTTGGCGGATGGACGAGTAGGCTAGCGGATGAGGTGGTTAGAATGGCGGAATGAGGGTCGTGAGCACCTCTTCGCAACGCACGCCACTAGCAATTGCTAGTGCGGCAAGGGTGGATGGATGGAGGATGGAATATGGCGCACCTCAAGTAAATATAACAAAAACACTAACTCACATAGACATGAATAAGAGTAAATGTTAACTACAAATAAACATTCTTCATCAATACATGGAAAATAACTAAGCTAAAAACAACAAGAGGAAGAGGTGTGCGAATCGACCGAATCCGAAGCCTTGTTGAGGGTTCACGGTTGGAATCCCGGGTTGTCAATCCGAGTCCAAGCTCGGTCCTCAACTGCGTCCGGGGTAGAGGAGGCTGTCACTCACTCCCAATGGACCCGTCTTCTTCGTTGAAATGACCCGTAGATTGCGGCTCCAGCTCCTCCTAGCTTGATGGAGAAAGCTAGGTCAAAACTCCGCTTGAAGCTCTAGGATGAAGGAGGAGGCCGAGAGGAAGCTCCGGCGTTGATTTGGCGTTGAAAGCTTTCCCGGAGCACCTCCCTAAGGTGGAGGATGATGGAGGGCGGCGAAAACCCTTCGTCGGGGACGAAGAACGGCGGAAATGTCGAGCGATTGATCGATCTCCGAATAGGGCAAAACCTGCGCTATTTATAGAAAACAGAATTTAAACAGCGCGCACGATCACCTGCGCACGACCAATGGTCGTGCGCGATATAGTCAGTAATCGTGCGATATGGAGGCAGAAAAGTGGAAAAAGATATAATGACTGCGCACGACCGGCAGCGCACGAGCAGTGATCGTGCGCGGTATGGCTGGTGATCGTGCGATATGGCGGACAGAACTTTCACAGGAGAGGTCATGACTGCGCACGACCGATGATCGTGCGCCAAAGAGGTCGATGGTCGTGCGTGGGTAAAAGCGCACGACCATTGACTCCTTTGCCAAAAATGGTGAAAGTCCGATGCCGGACGCCCACACGATCCCAGAACCTGCAGGAGAACTGGACGGGATGTCGATCATGGCAGTCACAGACATAAATATAATGCACAGCAAAAGGAAAATACACACACGCAAAGAAATAGGCTAAAAGAGTGCACACGACGTGGAAAACCGTAGCGAACCAAAAGGAGTGCAAATGACGCTAAACGGTGTGCAAAGACAAGAAAATAAGCCTAGATGAGTCCAAAAATAGGTATATAAAGAGGACTCATCAGTTCTCCTAGCTGAGGCTTAAGGTCAGTTCTTTATTCTTTGTTACTAGTCAGGTGTTTGGGTTTGGGAGAAGTAGGTGCCGGCTATACCCCAAGGTCCTAACTCTTTTTGAGGCCAGTTTTTGGCTTCAACATTCCTGGTACGGTGAGCATGGACTATAGCTGATGCAAGAAAATCTCAAGCTAAGTCTCATGGTTGGAGGTGCAGGCGAAGGAGTTTGCTCGAGAGGTTCTCCCTCTCGAGGATGTGGGGTGATGTTTGGGTTGTTGGAGAACATCAAGCGGGAAGTCCTGTAAACTATCCACTTATACTTCTCGGCATGAAGTGAGTGGGCGACACCCTCGATTCCGGTGGTTGCAGTCCCATCTCTAGGCAAAAACACTCCCGAGCTGGGTCCTGGGCAGGAGGTTCCCGCAGATGTTGCCGAGAGAGATATTTCCATGCGGGAACTTTTCCCGGGCAGGTTAGTGTGGATAGGGCTAGCAAGCCAAGGTTGCGGGATGTGCCCTCTCGGCATGTTGTAGGCGCGAGCCGTTTTAGTGAGCTAATCATCTCGGCTCTTATTCCAGATGGGTTTCGGGAGCCGGACATGTCCTACTATAGGGGTCGGGATGACCCGGTGCAACATGTGCAGAAGTTTGAGGATGCCATTTCCATAAGGAAAATGTTGGATGACTTCTAGTGTTGGCACTTCGCCATCACGTTGAAGGAGAAGGACAGGGACTAGTTCCACTAGTTGCCTGGGAGTCAATCTACTATTTTGAGGATCTGCAACGTAGGTTCTTGCTGAGGTTTTCGATATAAAAGAAGAGAAAGAAGAGTGGGGAGTGCTTGTTTGCCATCATACATAAGCCAGAAGAGGGGCTGGGACGCAATATGGATAGGTTCTAGGAAGAGATTTTGCAGGTTCAAGAGATGAAGGGGTACACCTTGATGCTTGCTTTCACCCAAGGGTTGAGGCCAAGCTTCTTTAGCATGGAGCCGAAGAGAGTTACCCCCCTCTCCTTCAAGGAGCTGATGGAGAGGGAAGTGAAGGAGATCGAGATCGAGGCGGCTAATCCAGCATTTGATAAGAAGCTACTCAAGTTGGCAGAGGATGATGGGAAGGAGTCGGGTGCAGGGAGATAGAGGGAGCAGAGAGAAGAGAGAAGAAGGGAGGAACCCCGAGGATAGAGGCAGTACCAAGGTTGGGAGTAGCGCAAGCCGAACATCAGGTTGGGCTGGAGGCCATAGGAAGGTCACCCCCAGGGATAGTGTGGTGGTTTCCAAGGAAGGGACAACTTTCGTGAGCAAAGGAGGTTCAATCAGCCCGCAAGGAGGCAGGAAAAAAGAACCCTCCTCCCGCTATAGTAGGAGGCTATGAAAATCATTAGAGGAAGAGGAGGAAGGAGAGGAGCTCGATCAAGATTGAGGAGAAGATAAGGAAGTGTGGCGTTGCCCTTTTATGACTTCCACCAAGAGAAGGGTCACACAAAGGCCACCTGCCCCGAGTTTTTGGAGATCAGGGGCGCCCGGGGGCATGTTCAGCAACCGCCGCCAATGAGGATTGAGGAGGATTTGCTAGGACGATAGGGCAAGTGAGAGGACTGGGCAGACGTGTGGGCTCGAGGAGGGATAAGGGTGATCCACGGGGGAGTGGGGTGATGAAGATTTTATATAGTTTTAAAAATAAATCCAAACTAAAATCCCAAATTGGCAAGTGTACCTACCAAAATATAGTACATGAAATGTCGTATTAGACTCGGGGCCTATTCAGTACTTCTACTCATCAAAATTAATATTATTTTATCAAAATATAAGTTGGAGGAAGTAAAACTAAAGAAGGGAAAATAAACTAAAACTAACACTTAATCTAGACTCCCTTTGAATTCAAATAAACTTCTATAAAATGCAAACTTTTAATTAACTACTTCGACCGTGGAGGTTCCAACGGTACAAAAGCATCTCTCTCGACTCATGCTTTTGATTAAACTTAGGTTGATCGATTGAGACCTCTCAGCCAGTCGAAACCCCTAAGCTTGCTTTATGCGGTAAACCCCACTATTGGATTTGACTGCAATCCGGAAGATCCATGTAATCCTCTCTCGAGGAGTGCATGCGGCTCCTTCTATCTTTAAGCAATCTACTCATATCCGCAATCTCTCGGACATTTAAGATACGGATCTATCATCGAAGAACATATCCCTGAAATATGAATTTGATATAAAATAATTCAAAGATAAATCGATAGTGATAAAAAGAGAGTTTGACAAAAAGAAGATTATTCACTTTCAAAGTTCATCATGATCAAGTGCTAATGGAAATTAGGTACTTGGCATGATATAAATGATATAAGAAAAGATGAAAAGGAAGAACATGATTGCTAAGAGAATGTACTTGAATTGAAATTGCAAAAGCAAAAATAAATTGTGAAATGGAAATTACAGGAAAGAAAGGCTGAAAAACTGTAAACTAAACTACAAAATACTACTAAAATTGGCTCCCCATCTCCTCTCCGAGCTCTTGAACTCATCTGGAATTTATAGATTTTTCTGCTTGGGAGTCATGCCCCATGTCATGACCGTGACATGGGGGCATGTTAGGTACGGAGCCGTCGTCTTTAAAGTCTGGGAATGTTGGAGAAAAACCGCCAAAATCAGCAGTTTTGGGGGTCACGCGCGTGGCCTAGGGTGTGTCAGGACTGTTGCTGGAAATGGCGGGAGTAAATCCGGCAGTTGCTGGAAGGTTCACGCCCCTAGGTCACGCCCGTGACCTAGGGCGTGTAAGCTCAAACCGTTTGGATCTAGAACTGGCGCCTTAATACACAATACACCTGGATGTCACGTCTACTGGTCACGCCCGTGAGCCAAAGGTCACGCATGTAATTAGGGCGTGTAGGCCGAAAATGGCCTAGAAATGACTTCTGGCCTCCGTCTGCTGGTAATGCCTGCTGATCATGCCCGTGACAAATAGTTCACGCCCATGTTCAGTGAGTGTTCTTGAGATTTTTTCACCTTTTCTCCAGATTTTCTCCTTATCAATCTTGTCTGCTCCAAATTACTATTTGCAGCCCATATTGGCCTGGAATAAGAAAACAAAGCATTTTAATAGCAATATTAAAATAAACTAAATAAAATATTTTTATTTATTAAATAAAATCTATATATAAATAACTATAATAATTGACTTATCAAATACCCGCATACTTAGTCTTTTGTTATTCCAGAGCAAAACTATGAGAAGTACTAATAAGAAATTAATATAATTTGTAATTAAACAAAAAATTTATTAAATAGAAAGAAAGTTAAAAGAAAAATTTAGTGATTTAAAATTAAGTCCTAAAATATGAAATTAAAATGCGAGGAGCCAAATGTATTTAGCAAATTTTCTCATATAAATTAATTAGACTTCAAAATTGAGTAGTTTAACAAATTTTGATTTATAATTATTAACACTTTTTTAACTAAAAAGAAACTTAAAGAAAAATTTAAACTTCTACTTATGCTCACTTAGAATTTTAATTTTAATTCTAAAGCAATTATATTGGGTATTGGGTTTTGGGAAAAAAGAAATTGATGAGATTTTTGATTGAGGGTGATGAATTTTATCCTCTCACCCCACACAAATTTTTTCTCTTTTTGAAATTTGCATATGTTTACCAAGAAAATGATAAATTTTATTCTCTCATTTTCCATGACATATGAACAAATATTTTTTTCTCTCTCTTCAAATAAGAATAAAATTGAGTGGGAGTAATGAATTTTATCCTCTTACTCCTTTTAATTTTTTTGGGGTTACATATGTGTACCAAGGAATACTTGATTCCAATAACATTTGATCTAACAAAAATAAAAAAAATTGTATATGTGTACCAAGGGATAATGAATTTTATCCTCTTTTACCCATGACCTATGATATAACAAAAAAAATTTAAAACAAGGGAAGGCTAAAATTTTTTTAGATTAAATTAAAATAATTAGAGACCAACTACAGTAAATTAAAATTTTCTAAGAATCTTAAAGCATAAGTGATTATATTTGAAATCTAGAGATTATTTAACTAAGCACTATAAAATTGAAACTAATTTGAAACTAGAGAGACAAAGTGCTAAATAGATTACTCTAAACAAATTTAATTCATAAAGTATTTCTCAAAATTAAAATGCCTAAAAATTAAATCTAACTAACTATGATAAAATAAAAGTTTAGAAAATCAAAAAATATAAAAATTCTTATCAACTCAAAATTATTTTCCGAATATCACAAAATATTAAGTAGGGGTTTTTCTTTATATTTTCTTTTGAATTTTATTTTGAAATAAATTCCTATTTTTTTGTTTTTTGACTTCCCAAGGGCTACCCAGTGACGGGTTCGCAAGGTACTAGGCGGTTTTGTGTGAAGAAAGCCCATCATGGCCTTTTCCAAGAAATTAATTTTTAATTTTCTATTTTTTTGTATTTTCGATAATAAAAAGAAAACAAAATTTTTTAATTTTTAAAGATTTTTTTTGAAATTTTAAATAAAAACAAAAAATAAGTATCCTCCCCCATACTAAAAAATAAACATTGTCCCCAATATTTATAAGTCAAGTAGGTGGGGGGAAAGAAAAACAATTTGTGGAAATTTAGAAACAAATTCATAAAAAATAAAAGATAAGCAAGGGGTGTCTCCCAAAAGCGCTTTTCTTTTTGCCATTTTTAAGATAGACGGTTTTGGTTAGGAAAAAAGGAAATAAAAATTAAAGTGCAGAGGCAAATCCCTTAATTCCCTCTAGGGTGAATATGCTGAAGAATCTCGTCTGACATCTCCTCTGCTTTTTTCTTAATTTCCCTTCTCGCAGTTAACTTGAAAATTTAGATTCAAAACACCTATCCATACCTGAGGTGATTTGAAACTCGCAACGGCTCATCTTTAGATTGAAACCTGTTAGTGAATGAAAAAGAAAGAATAAGCGCGTTAGAAAAATCTTCGCAAGGAGGAGGCTCTTGCGAAGTTTTTTGATTAGGTATAGGTTGTTTATTTTCTAAAATTAATTTTTCTTCCATAATTGTATTTAAAATAAAATCATCGGACACACCATGTTCATAAATTTTCGCTCCTAAAAAGTCATAAATTGTGCATGGAGATTCAT
Source organism: Platanthera zijinensis (assembly GCA_039513925.1). Taxonomy (NCBI): domain Eukaryota; kingdom Viridiplantae; phylum Streptophyta; class Magnoliopsida; order Asparagales; family Orchidaceae; genus Platanthera; species Platanthera zijinensis. The sequence goes on from CM077089.1 coordinate 96,515,961, forward strand.
TAATAGGTGAAAAATTGGGAGTAGTAGGAGGAGAAACTTACTCTTCTTCCACTCCTCCCAACGCATCCTTACACCTAACAAACTCTTGAAATAAAATTTTTTCTTCTTCTTCGGTATAAACAACTACTGGGGTACATGAAGAGTCATGTTCCTCATTAGCGGCATTATCCGAAGAAGGAGAAATATCAGTAAAAGTATGGAAATTCTCATCCAAATTTTGGGGTGAAGAATCAAATTGAAATTGAGAAGATTCCCCAAAATTAAGAGAGAAAGCTTGCGGTGCCGAAGAAGAAGAACACAAAATTGGAGTCAAATAATAATTCTCATAACTCGGGAAACCTTCCGGGTGATCTTGCGACCAGGAGAAGTTTACATCCGAGTTGGAAGAATAATTATTTACATCAAAATAATTATTCGCATTACAATTTGAAAAATTATTTTCATGAACATTAGAAAAATTAGAAAAATTATTTCCATAAAAATTTGAACTAGAATTATCATAAAAGTGAGAAGAATATTATCATAATTAGTATCAAAATTATTTTCATAAGAAAGGTATTTATAATAATTATAAAGATAACAATATTCACTTTGATGAGAACCACCACAATAATAACAAAAACTTTGGCGCTTTTTTGCGGCTTCCAAAATATCTAGTTGATTTTGAAGCTTGGCAATTCGGCGGCCAATGTAGATAACATTTTTAATAAAAGAAAATAAACACAACCCTTACCTAATAAAAATGAATTTAAAAAGAAAAAGAAAAGAGAATTGAGGTAGAGAAGAAGAATGATAAAACTAAAAAAATTTGCTCTTTCAAAATATCATCAAAATAAATTCCCCGGCAACTGCGCCAAAAACTTGATGGATATTATCTCCATGCTAACGCATGTTTCCAATCGATGAGGCAAGTATACCTATCGTTTGGAGTATAGAATCAAGTGTCCTATATCAACTCGGGGCTTGTCGAGTACTTGTACTCAAAAGAAAGAGCTATTATTTTTTCTGACGAAAAGTTTGTTTTTGTTTAAAACGGAAAAGGAAGTGTTATACTAAGAAAGAGAAACTTGATGTTTGGGAAGCTAGCACTTGATCTAGAATCCCCTTGGGATAAAATAAACCTTCTTGAAAAATAAAGCAATGCGAGTTCTTAAATTACTCACTCGACCGTGGAGGTTCCTAATGTACAAAAGCGTCTCTCTCGAACTCATGCTTTTGACTAACCTTAGGTTGATCGATTAAGACATCTCGGCCTGTCGAAACCACTAAGCTTACTTTTAGCGATAAACCCCACTATTGGATTTGACTCCAATCTGAAAGATTTATATCGTCCTCTCTCGAGGGGTACATGCAACTCCTTTTATCTTTAAGTGATCTCCTCGTATCCGCAGCCTCTCGATCATTTAGGATACAGATCTTAGATCAAAAACCATATCCGCGAAATAAGAATTAGACAAAATATAATTCAAAGATAAATTGTTAGTGAGCAAGATTAAGAACAAGACACTTTTGATAAAAATGAAAAGTTTATTTTATTCAATGGTTCATCATGCTCAAGTGTTAAATGAAAATTAGCTACTCATCATTATTAGGGAATTACAAGATAAGGTAGGGAAAGACATGATTAAAATGAAAAGCAAACTTGAATTAAAACTTTCATAATTCAAAACTAGACTATGAAATGGAAAATACAGCAAAATAAAATAACAAACTACAAGACTCCAACTCTCCAAAATCGACCCTGAGCATCTGAAGCTATCTGGAATTTATAGGAAAAATTGTTGGTAGGTCATGCACCTAGGTCACGCCCCTAGGTCAATGTGACCTAGGGTGTGTCAGGCTCAGAACCTTCATCTTGAAACCCCGGGAACGTTGGAGGAGAAACCGCCAAAATCTGTTAAATGACGGGTCACGCTCGTAGGTCACGCTCGTGACCTAGGGCGTGTCAGATCTATTTCTGGAAAACGATGGGAAGCTTAAAATGACGGGAATAAAATGTTATTGATGAAGGCATCACGCTCCATGGTCATGCCCGTGACCAAGGTGTGTCAAGCTAGAAACGGCAATATGGCGGCAACGGTAGGAACAATTGAGTTATTGGCTGGAAAATGATTCGGACACGCCCTGGGTCATGCGCGTGACCTTGGCGTGTCATTTTAATTTGACGTGGCAGGGTTCTGATAGTTCTTCCAATGGCTGGCATGCCCCATGCAAGGACGACACTAGCGTATTGCCAGTGACATGGCTGTGTACGTGGCAAATCGACGTTCTTCGATAGACAATGTTGGTTCTTGGTGTCACGCCTATGGGACACGCCCAAGGATGGCGTGGCACAGAGCGTGTCACAGGCATGTCAAATTTCTTTTCTCGTAGGTCGATGATTTACGTCAAAGTTTTTAACTCCTTGCTGTCATGCCCATGGACACGCCCAAGGATGGCATGTCACAGGGCGTGTCTGGGCCGAGAAGGGAAAAATTCCACTTCTGCTCCAAATAATCTACAGATTATCCCTACATGATTGAAAATAATTTTGTTTGAACAAATAAATATAAAATAGAAAAAGTAGTTAATTATAAACTTTAGATTATAAAATTTATATATAATATCTAACTATTAATAGAAAATACTAAATGAAAAATAGAAATAATTAGAGTTATCAAATAGCCCATACGTATCTGTTTGCTAGTCCCGAACAAACAACTTCCTAAAGGGGTAGAAAAATCTTAAATGCTAGAAAATAAAATTCAACCTAAGGAGTAAAATTCGAACTCTTATGCCTATGCTTGTAGCTATTTTGGTGGAAAAACTTACTCAGCATACAAATTAGGTTTTTATTTTTCTTAAAATGTGTTTCCACTATTATTTTTACTTTTAAAATGAAAATCCGGTTAATCTTAAAATTATATTTAGGGAGAATTTACCGTGTGTACTAAGATAATATTGCACTAACAAAGATCGAGATACCCTTCAAAAAAACCCATCAATGTCGATGGCCATAGGCTTGCCCTTTCACACTCTCTCTATGGCACTAGTTCAACCTATAAACATAAATCAATAGGACATAATTAGGTTGAAACGTAGGCTTAGGTTTTTGGTGAGGGTGGTAAAAGATAAAAGCGATGGCTAGTCACACCAAAACCTAGAGAGAGCTTGCACATATTAAATTTTTATGGCATTAAGAACTCAGCCAAATTCCTAATCCTTTTGTATTTTTCTTATTTTTTTTCTTTCAGCTCTCTTATCATGTTGAAAATTTTCTTCTACCTCTTCATTTTTTTATAATGTTTTTTTTATTTATCTTTATTTTAAAGAGAAAAGAAGAATAAATTAGCTCCTTTTTTTATAAGAGAAGTGCACAACAAATAAAAAGTCTCTTAATCACTCACAAACTGTGTTTGTATATCTATGTTCAAGCTTGGTCTTAGGTGTGCAATTAGGTTGCTTTTTTGGCTTTGATAAAATGCTTGGTGGAGCTAAAACAAAACGATAGGGTAATAGGCTCAAAATGGCTTAACAAAGATAAAATTTTAGGTACGGGTGCAATGTCTGAAACTGGCCAAAAGAAGTGCCTAAATCATATTTATGCTAATGAGTTTAACTTATGCAAAGTCTTGAGAATAGCTAGAGGGCAAGTTCTAGACATTGAAAAAGAATACCTCTTTCTTGATCCACGAAATATCGCTCTAGTAAACTTCTACTTACTCACCTAAATTATTTTATATTTTACCGGTTTTCAAAATGAATGTAAAATAAAACATCTCCACACATTTAGAAAAATGAAAATATAATAATATGCTGAATATTTAGATCTACATAAAAATGTACTTACACTTGCACTAAACTAGAAACACAGCATGACCAACAGTTTTACTCTAAAATTCACAATTCAATTAAAGCTTAAAAATTTTCTAAACACTATGTAAAAGTTAAATTACTAGGGATTTTGCATGTCAATAAATATAGAAATAACGACTTCCCTTATTTAAAAATTAAACCTAATTTTTTTGTTACTTCTTAGACTTCCCGAGGTATTCCAATGAAGGGCTCTCATCGGTACTAGGAGGTAAGATGGGGTGATATCCCAAACGTCTCTTTCTAATAAATTTAATTTCCAATTTTCTAATTTTTTTTTCCATTTCTAATTTTTGAAAAACAAAATACATAACAAAATATAAATTTTGATTTTTTTGATATATTTTTTTAAAAAAATATTTAAGTTTTGAAAAATAGAATTTTTGTGTATGTTTTGCTTGAGAAATAGCCCTCCCCACTACTGGAGCAATACATTGTCCCCATTATATAAATGAAGAAATGAAAGAAAAGGAGACTTCCCTGAAGATGTCAAAGCATCACCAAAAGGTACTTATAGACATTAGCAAAGCAAAACATAATTTTTTATATATTTTTCATAATAATAAAAATACATGAAAATAAAAACAGAGATACAGATACGGAGATAGGCGACCCACTACAAGTCCAAAGAAAAGAAAAGAAAGCTACTCCTAGTCGGGAGCATCCCCGGGTTAATGATAGAAAGTCCGCATGGCCACGAACTCACGGGTAATATGCTCCATGGAAGAAGCGTGACACTACTCCAGCGAGGCAAAGCGTCCATCAAAATGAGTGAAACGTCGGTCGAAATGAGTCTGTATCTGGTTTAAGCGAGTGTGAATCAACCCAAATTGATGATCCCAATTATTTGGAGGATCGGGTACTGGGGTAGAGCGCAGCGCTGGTGGCAGAATCGGGGTAGAGCGATGAGTACCGCTGGGACCAGCACCAAGATCAAGATCCACGCCACCGACTGATTGGGGAATAGTCTCAAACTCGTCATCATGTCAGTGTGTTAGGCTGAGGGCCTGACGGGACGGGAACTGGAGGACCTGCGACATTTATATGCAGGTCAGCCGTGGAAGGGAATCCCAAAGGCCGGTCTGCTTGGCGAGGAAAGTAATAAAATTGCCTCCATGAACTGCTCCCAACCTCACATTTTCAGCCTGATGACGGCAGAAAATTGCGAGCAAATGACCAAGGTTGAGTGGGAGCCAGTAAAACATACTATATAAATATAATAATTCTGCCTGAGACACCACGCCATGGCTATCTCTGCGACCGGTAAGAGTAAAGGTGAGGAGGTTATGGAGAATGCGCAATGCGGGGGAAATTAGGTTGCTACCCTTCGATTTCTTTGGGGTGTAGGATGTAGTGTCATTACTGATTTCCGACCAAACGATGAAGAGGTTTAAATCTGAAGGAAAATCAGTTTTGAGGTCGAGGTAGGCGGGAGAATGGGAAAATGCCTCAAAGAAAAAGCCCATGGCCACATTGAGCTGGCGGATGGTGAGCTGATGCATTATCCCAACGGTGGGAAAAATGATGAAATCGTCAATCGCTGCCAACGGAACTCAAAGGAGGCCAAGAACTCAATGGTGAGCTCATGGAAAGCCGACTCGAAATAGAGATGAGGGGAGTCCATCCTGTGGTGGATAGAAATTCCCGAACCAACTCCACCACTTCGAAGGTGGCGAGGATCGCCCAGTCCAAGATCTGGAAAACTTCAAAGGGTTTGGCGCGCAATCGCTCGCTCCTGTCCTGCTGGGTGGAGTTTTCAAAGAGGAGCATGGATTCCACAGAGGCGCGATCCACGTGGTTCTCGGAGGTAGAGGTCGTGGAATGAGGGTGGTGGCGAGGCATGATGAGAAAAAAATGAAGCGGAGTTTTCGGACACAAGGAGAAAGGAATACGGGTTTGATGAGTGGAGGTGTGGAGAGAACAGAAGGGGGTGAATTCCTATTTATAGGATTTCATGGGTCAGTGACGCCGCCCTATCTTTCCTATGACAGGGGGCGTGTCAAGCACGGGCAATTGCAGGAAAGAATCCGAGGCGCGCCACCTCGGATTCACGGGTCACACCCCAGAGTCACGCCTGTGACTCTAGGGCATGTAAGGGGTATCCTAGGGGGCCGCACGGGAATCCGAGGCACTAGCCTCGGATACCACTGTCACGCCCCAAGGTCACGGGCGTGACTCTGGGGCGTATTGGCCAAATTTAACACGACGCGGGAATCCGAGGCGCCACCTTGTCAATGCCTCGGATACCCGTAATTCGGGAAGGACACGCCCGTGACCATCTTGGTCACGCCAAGGTCATGTCCAAAAGACGAACGGGAAAAAGGTGTCAGCGAAACCATCCGTGGTTTTCGCAAAATAGGCTAAACACACCCATGACACGCCCATGACCCGTAGGTCACGCCCGTAAAAGGGGCATGTACGAGAAAAAAAAATTTGTTTTTGTTTTTTGTTTGTTTTTTTTTTGTTATTTCTTTTTTTAGAAATAAACTAGAATAAAGCAAAAGTTAGCAACTTAGAGAATCACGTAGACTTGACGTTCGACCCCATCCGATCGTCATGCATCGATGTCCTTCAATCCTGCAAAAACTTAAATAGAAAATTAAAATAAAAGGAGAGGATAACCATGGGATGCCTCCCACGAGCGGTTTGTTTATGGTAGTTTTAGCTCGACCATAGTGATGCGCGCTACGTTATGGGATTTTTGTATAGATAAGCCGACACATGAGCGAGAAGTTTGGAACCCTCGGCTAGAGATAAATATCATAAATGATCTGACCTGTTTTCATGTTCTAAAGTTGGAGGTTCCTCATACGAAGTTCTTAAGTGGTCACAACCTAATTCGAGAGTTTCTAAAATAGGTGCACGTGTGACTAAATGGTTATTACTAATTTCATGAGAAATAAAATTTAAACTTTCAAAATTATCGTCATGAAAAATAGGCGAATAAAAATTTTCAGAAAATAAGATGGAGTCTTCTTCGGGAGAAGCCCCAAATAGTAACATGAGTCGTTGTTAGAGAGCTTATTTTTCATAGACGATTCAATAGTAAAGGTAAATTTTCATCTCCGACTCTAAGGAGATGTTTTACGTTACTAATGTCTATAACTACGCGCGAGGTGGCGAGAAAAGGGCGACCGAGAATGAGTAGTACCTCGGTGTCCTCTTCGATGTCAAAGATGACAAAATCTACCGGAAAGATTAATTTGTCAACTTTGACAAGCACATCCTCAATAATCGCCATAGGGAGCTTGACAGACCGATTCGCCAATTGAATGCACATTCTTGTCGGTTTAGGCTCTCCTAATCCCAATTTCTTCACTAAAGAATAAGGCATTAAATTAATTGAGATGCCTAGATCGGCTAACGCACGTGTTACTAATAAATCGCCAAATAAATAAGGAAAAGAGGAACTTTCCGGATCCGATAATTTCTTCCGCAATTTCTTATGTAGAACTGCCGAACAATCCACGTTCAACTGAACTGTGGAGATATCGTCAAGTTTCTTTTTATTGGATAAAAGATCCTTGATGTACATGACATACTTCGACATTTCATCTATCACTTCGCAAAAAGGTAAATTTATTTGAATTTGTTTAAACATATCTAAAAATTTACCTGATGCTCATCCATCCAGTCTTTTTGCATTCAAGATGAATAGTTAAGAGGTGGTTGATAAGCTTTGGTTTATTAGAATTAGAAGGCTTAAGCGGAGGAGAAGATGAAGAAATTGTTACCTCCATTTCACCGAAATTGGGAGAAGTGGTTACCTCCTTCACGCTCCGTATAGTGATGCTTTGGCTTGCTCCTTTGGGCTGTGCTCCTTATTGCTCGTTAGCGCTCCTTGTTGGCTATCGGAGAGTATTTAGCGATTTGCCCAATTTGGTTCTCCCCAATTACGAAAAGATCCGATGAGATTCCGTATATTGGCATCATTGTAGTCGTATATTTGGTGAACAATTCCTCGAGATTGGGATCTTTTAGAGCCTGTGGTGGAAAATAACTGGGTGGAATTGTGCTTGGTGGCACGCCGCGTTCACTGGATTACTCTAAGAATATTTGGGTGATTTCTTATACTCGGGTGATAAGTATTACCATAATTATTACCGAATTAAAAGGTGGCCGATTCGGATTACCCATGTAATCCACATGTTTGGCAATAGTGGAAGGTTCCTAATATTGGGGTTAACAGGTTGGTGTAGACGAGGAAGCAGATATCTCGTTCATTTGTTTTTGTAGTTTCTCAACCTGGAGTGATAAACTAGAAACCATATCTATTTCGTACATCCCAGCCGGTTTAGGAGGACGAGACCGGGGTGTACTCCACTGATACATATCATGGCCATACCTTCTATAAGTTCTTAGGCGGTCGTCGGTGTCTTATTGTTTAATATTCCACCGGTGGCGACATTAATATGTTACCTCGCTTGTTGATTGAGGCCTTTATAGAAGGTTTGCACTTGCAACCAATTGGGTATTGCATGATGCGGACAATGGTGAAGGAATTCATTAAATTGCTCCCAAGTATCATATAACGTTTTCATATCAACTGAGAGAAATATGTAATATCATTGCGCAACTTGGCCGTCTTACCGGGTTGGAAAATATTTCGTGTGAAATTTTTTCGTCATCTCGGCCAAGTAGTGATGGAGTCTCTTGGTAGAGAACCCAACCACTGCTTAGCCTTAGTGTGTAAAGAAAAAGAAAAAAACCTTAGCCGAATGGCATCATCGGAAACCCCATTAATTTTAAAAGTATCGCATATTTCTAATAAGTTAGAAATATGCGCATTTGGGTCCTCATCTTGAAGCCCATCAAATTGTACATGTTGTTGTACCATTTGAATGATGATTGGCTTTAATACGAAGTTATTGTTCGCAATAGAGGGTCAAACAATACATGATTGCGCCTTATCCAAATTCGGTCGAGCATAATAGGACATATCCCATTCTTCGGCCGTATTTGGATTTGGGTTACCCAAAATAGAAGAAAATTGAGAAAAAGGGAAAGTGGAAGAAGAAGAAGAAGAAGAAGACGGAGAATAAGAAGAAAAGTTTTACCTACGGATTCCTCAACCAAATCTGTAGAATTGAGTTCACGGAGTCTTAGGCGTCGCTGTAAGATTTGCTCGATCTCCGGATCCAAGTCAAATAGATTTGACGGACTCCCTCGGGTCATACACCAAAATAAAATAAAAGTAAAAGTTTTTAGATTTAAAAATTTATAAAATAAAATTTCCCAGACTTCCCAAGGGATACCCAATGACGGGTTCGCAAGGTACTAGGCGATATTGCAGAATGAAAACCCGGCACGGCCCTTTCAAAAGAAACTTTAATTATAAAAAATTGAAGTTAAAACTTTTAATGAAAAAAAATGATAAAATTAATAGATTCTCCCCGGCAACGGCGTCAAAAACTTGATGTAGATTTTCTATAGTTTTAAAAATAAATCCAAACTAAAATCCCAAATAGGCAAGTGTACCTATCGAAATATAGTATATGAAATGTCATATTAGAACATGATGAAACTAAAATCTCAACGACGCCAAAAACTTGATGAAGATTTTCTCCCCAGCAACCGTGGAAATTTAGAAAATTAATGTTTCTCCCCGGCAATGGCGCCAAAAACTTATTGAAGATTTTCTATAGTTTTAAAAATAAATCCAAACTAAAATCCCAAATAGGCAAGTGCACTATAAAAAATATAGTATAAGAAATGTCGTATTAGACTCGGGTCCTGTTGAGTACTTATACTCACGCAAATTAATATAATTTGATCGAAATATAAGTTCGAGGAAGTTAAACTAAAGAAGGAAAAATAAACTAAAACTAACACTTGATCTAGACTCTCTTTGAATTCAAATAAACTTCTATAAAATGCAAACTTTTAATTACCTACTTCGACCGTGGAGGTTCCCAAGGTACAAAAGAGTCTCTCTCATGCTCATGCTTTTGAATAAACTTAGGTTGATCGATTAAGACCTCTCGGCAAGTCGAAACCCCTAAGCTTGCTTTATGCGGTGAACCCCACTATTGGATTTGACTCCAATCCAGAAGATCCATACCATCCTATCTCGAGGAGTGCATGTGGCTCCTTCTATCTTTGAGCGATCTACTCGCATCCCAACCTCTCGATCATTTAAGATACGGATTTAGCATCGAAGAACATATCCATGAAATATGAATTCGATATAAAATAATTACAAAGATAAATAGATAGTGATAAAAAGAGAGTTTGACAAAGAGAAGATTATTCACGTTCAAAGTTCATCATGATCAAGTGCTAATGAAAATTAGCTACTTGGCATGATATAAAAGATATAAGAAAAGAAGAAAAGGAAGAACATGATTGATAAGAGAAAGTACTTGGGTTGAAATTGCAAAAGCAAAACTAAATTATGAAATGGAAATTATAGGAAAGAAATGCTGAAAAATAGTAAACTAAGCTACAAAATACTCCTAAAATTAGCTCCTCATCTCCTGTCTGAGCTCCTGAACTCATTTGGAATTTATAGATTTTTCTTCTTGGGAGTCACGCCCCATGTCATGCTTGTGACATGGGGGCGTGTTATTTATGGAGTCGTCGTCTTCAAAGTCTGGGGACGTTGGAGAAAATTGCCAAAATTGGCGGTTTTGGGGGTCACGCCCCTAGGTTATGCCCGTGACCTAGGGCGTGCCTGGATTATTGCTGGAAATGGCGGGAAGCAGAAAAGGAGGGAATAAATTTGACAATTGCTGGAAGGGTCACGCCTCTAGGTCACGCCCGTGACCTAGGGTGTGTAAGCTCGAACTGTCTGGATTTAGAACTGGCACCTTAATGCACGGCACGCCTGGATTTCACGCCTACTAGTCACGCCCGTGAGCCAAAGGTCACTCCCATGACTAGGGAGTGTAGGCCGAAAATGACATAGAAATGACTTCTGGCCTCTATTTGCTTGTCACGCCTGCTGGTCATGCCCGTGACCAACAGGTCACGCCCGTATCCGGGCGTATTCTTGAGATTTTTCCACCTTTTCTCCAGATTTTCTCCTAATCAATCCTATCAGCTCCAAATTGCTATTAGCAGCCGATATTGACCTGGAATAAGAAAACAAAGCATTTAATAGCAATATTAAAATAAACTAAATAAATTATTATTATTTATTAAATAAAATATATATATAAATAACTAAAATAATTGACTTATCATGAGGATAGAGGCCACCCATAAGGGGAGCTTCCAAACCATGTACCGAAGAAGCGTCGCCTCGACCTCCCAGTGTAACAGCCCTATTCGTTGTTGGAACCCAAGTTTTGATTTGGGCAAGGATCACTATTAGGATGTTTAGATTGACCCAAAATGTATAGTCATGGGCCATTGGTTGTTTTCCAGGTTTGCTCCTTTAGATAAATTCTAGAGAGTCAGATTTGAAGTTCAGAAATTGCTGGAAGAAATTCTCCGAGCTCAGTTCAAAACTCTGAGCTCAGTTCAACGAACTCTGAGCTCAGCTCAAAGAAAACTGTTACACTCAGTTCAACAATTTTGCAATTCATATTCTCTGAGCTTAGCTCAATGAACTCCGAACTGAGGCTCGACGAACTCTGAGCTGAGGTCAACGAACTCCGAGCCCAGTTTGAAGAAAGCTTTAAAATTGAGATCAACAACTCCTGTACAGTTTTTCAGTCAAATTATTTACAGCTGGCAGAATTTATTGAGGCTTAACTACAGGCATTTATAGCTCTCAGATTTAATGTTATATATTCTTATGAATATAGCCGTTTGGAGGCAGCATTAATATGGAGTTAATTACAGAGTTAAATTCCAATTGTTTTCTCAAGGCAGATTCCATTCTTAGAAATTGATTCAGCCATTCCATAGACAGAAAGAATTCAAATGTTTGAATTCTCCAGGCAATAAATATATAGAGAATTATATCTCCTAAATGACAAGACAGAGAGAGAAATAATTAAGAAGTATTTTTCTCAAAGAAGAAGAACTCTCGACAAAAGCATCTTCCTGAACAACTCTTCATCTTCTTCATCTGCTCCAAGATTTTGAGAGACAACAAAACTAATATCAGTCTAGAAGCTTGCTGGAGAGCAACATCAAGGTTGAAGACCTACACCCTGCAACAAAGCTCCAAATTCTTGAACCAATCAATATCTCAGGGGAGCCTTTGCTATCATCAAAATCCACATAAGTCTTCTCAATTGTACTTTGAGAAAAGAGAAGACAAAATCAATCTCTCATCCCCAACTGTATAAAGGGTTATCTACTCCCTTCAAAAGTGATTCCTGGTTGCAAGTCACCTAACCAAAAGACTTGAGGTTTGGTTTTTGAGCACCTAATCAAAAGCTCATTGGTAGCAGTCACCTGATCAAAAACCTGAGTGGATTCCTACCAGGGTGGTAGAAGAGTGGATGTACCCAGGTTGGGGAACCACTATAATCCTTGTGTCTTCTGTGTGCTTGCTCTGTTTCTTTATTTTTGTGCTGTGCTTACTCTTCTATATAATATATATATTTAACTAAAGTAAATAAGATCTATCCCCTCACTTTCAATTGGTATAAGAGGAGGTTTCTTTGGTTGTACAGGCTAACACCTAAACCAAAACGATCTGATAGATCTTATTTTTCTTAAGAGTCTTTTATGGCATAAAATGAAGAGTTTTCATGCACCAGTCCTCCTATGTGCAATCTAGATAAGCTTGCACTATGGAAGGCAAGGATTAAGCTTTTTATGAACTCTATTGATGAAGAAATTTTCAATTCCATTTTGACAGGTCCTTATCAACCATTGGAAATAACAAGCATGAATGTTGTTCCATCATCTCAATGGACAGAAGCCCAGAAAAGGCTAAAGATGGCTGATGCACAAGCAATGAACTTTCTTGCTCAATATTCTGATGACATTTTTCAGGAAACTGCTGAATGCACCTCAGCAAAGGACATTTGGGACTCCCTTACAGTAATGGCTACTGGATCAGCTAAAAAGAGAAAATATGATGCTGATACTTGGAGTGATTCTGAAGCTTCATCCTGTACTACATAGGATGAAGAAGAAACAAGAGCAAGAGAATTTTGCTTGATGCCAATCAATGCATCTTATAGCAACTATGATGAAGAAACTGAATCTGATGAAGAATCAGAAGAAGAATCAGAAGAGGATCAGGTTATCTCTTCCTTTGATTTCACATCAGAATATTTTAAAGAAGATTTTTAAATTTTATGCAATGATTTAATTCAATCTGATAAGGAAATAAAACTTCTCAGAGAGAAAGTGTATAATCTATCTTCTGAAATCAAAAATCTTAAAAAAGATTTAAAAAATGTTTCTGAACAATTAGTTTCTTTAGAATAATTATAGACAAAGAAAAGATAAAAGAGTTAGTAAATATAACTGAATTTTTATGAAAAACAATTAAAATTTTTAGAAAATTTGTGTTCAACATAATTCGTCGAACGGAGCTCGACGAATACTACACTCTTCGTCGAACCGAGGTCGACGATCTCTTAACAGAGATTTTGTTTTTAACTTGTCTGGAAATCATGATCGACGAAAGGAATTTGCTTCGTCGAACCGAGATCGACGATCGTAGAACAAAGATAATAGATATTATCATTCTGTGAACCGAGATCGACGAAATCGATTCCCTTCGTCGAACTCAGGTCGACGAAAATATTTTTCGTTGAACTCAAAATTTCAAAACATAAATTTTTATCCTTTTGAAAATTATAATCAAACTCAAATATTCAAAAATCCTTTTACCCAATGGTTCATACCTTCTAGAAAATTTCACCCTCTAGGTTACAAATATCAACCTTAATATTCTTTTATTTCTAATTATCATGAAAAAGAAACAGGACCCAAGGTAATCTGGGTCCAGAACCTCTAACCTCTCTTTTCAGGTAAAGAACTTGACAGGTTATCAAGATCTAAGGCTGAGAAAAAACGAAAGCTGAAGATACTATTAGAGAGCTTACTCTCACAAAATTTCTCCAGTTCTTTCGTCAGCAATTCCTTAGATAGATTCTTTATTACTTTTCATATTCTTGAATCTTTGGTGTCATATTTATTTCTCAAAGCACCTTTGTAAATCTGTTGAAAAATTATAATTCAGGCATATTATTTTTGCTTTGTGTTTGTTTTTTCTGTGAATAGTGTCCTCACCCAAATAGGGGGAGATTGTTGGAACCCAAGTTTTGATTTGGGGAAGGATCACTATTAGGATGTTTAGATTGACCCAAAATGTATAGTCATGGGTCATAAGATGTTTTCCAGGTTTGCTCCTTCAGAAAAATTCCAGAGAGTCAGATTTGAAGTTCAAAAATTGCTGGAAGAAATTCTCCGAGCTCAATTAAATGAACTCTGAGCTCAGTTCAACAAACTCTGAGCTAAGCTCAAAGAAAACGTTACACTCAGTTCAACGATTTTGCAGTTCATATTCTCTTAGCTCAGCTCGACGAACTTCGAGCTGAGCTCAACGAACTGTGAGCTGAGGTCAACGAACTCCGAGCCCAGTTTGAAGAAAGCTTTAAAATTGAGATCAACAATTCTTATGCAGTTTTTCAGTCAGATTTATTTACAGCTGGCAGAATTTATTGAGGCTTAACTCCAGGTATTTATAGCTCTCAGATTTAATGTTATATATTCTTATGAATATAGCTGTTTGGAGGCAGCATTAAATATGGAGTTAATTACAGAGATTAAATGCCAATTGTTTTCTCAAGGCAGATTCCATTCTTGGAAATTGATTCAGCCATTCCATAGACAGAAAGAATTCAAATGTTTGAATTATCCAAGCAATAAATATACAGAGAATTATATCTCACAAATGACAAGACAGAGAGAGAAATAAATTAAGAAGGCTTTTTCATTAAGAAGAAGAACTCTCGGCAAAAGCATCTTCCTGAACAACTCTTCATCATCTTCATCTGCTTTAAGCTTTCGAGATACAACAAAAATAATATCAGTCTAGAAGCTTGCTGGAGAGTAACATCAAGTTTGAAGACCTACACCCTGCAGCAAAGCTCCAACTTCCCGAACCATTCAATATCTCAGGGGGAGCCTTTATTATCATCAAAATCCACACAAGTCTTCTCAGTTGTACTTTGAGAAAAGAGAAGACAAAATCAATCTCTCATCCCCCACTGTATAAAAAGTTCTCTACTCCCTTAAAATGTGATTCCTTGTTGCAAGTCACCTAACCAAAAGGCTTGAGGTTTGGTTTTTGGGCACCTGATCAAAAGCTCATTGGTGGCAGTCACCGGATAAAAAACCTAAGTGGATTCCTACCAGGGTGGTAGAAGAGTGGATGTACCCAGGTTGGGGAACCAACATAATCCTTGTGTCTTCTGTGTGCTTGCTCTAATTCTTTATTTTTGTGTTGTCCTTACTCTTCTATATAATATATATATATTTAACTAGAGTAAATAAGATCTATCCCCTCACTTTCATCCGTCACATAGCATATAGCAGTAGGTCCGGCCGGGGCCCGACGCCATATACCACGGACATACTGGTGGGTTACTCAATGAAACCGTTCAACCAATACACACGTCCTACACAGAGCATCTAGCGGAAGCAATTATTAAGTTGCACAAGTAAGAACCCAGCCACAGGCACGAATGTCCACTAACAAAACCCAATAGGAATGAACTACACAATATACAAAAGTACTGGCCTTGTGGCCTTACAAGAGTTCACAATAATTAAACAGTGTCTTACAAACTTCAACTCGCAGGCCGGCCACACAAGATTTAAATAAGTAAACAAACAAGCCCTTTGAGGGCCGGCTCAGCAACTTGGCTATGGCCCGCTATTTGCCAGTCGACCTCGCAGCACCTGCAAGCACAAATCACCGCAATGGTGGCAAATAAGAATAACAGTCAGCTAAAGCTGACCAAATAATAACGATTCTGCCCCCAAACCGGGGCGACAAAGCTCCTTACCTGCACTTGTTAGCAAGACAAGTAATATAGTGAATAAACACAACATCACAGCTGTACGCACACACAGCCA
Organism: Platanthera zijinensis; assembly: GCA_039513925.1. NCBI lineage: Eukaryota > Viridiplantae > Streptophyta > Magnoliopsida > Asparagales > Orchidaceae > Platanthera > Platanthera zijinensis. The sequence continues at coordinate 96,531,810 of CM077089.1, forward strand.
TACAACCCGTGCTCTCAGGGAACTTACTCGGTGAACTCGGTCCACCACCGCCCCCAGGACGGCAAACTCGAGAGCAATAAAGTCTTCATAGCTTTAGCAGAAGACCCTCCCTCTATTCCATCGGTAGGCCTTTAAAACCGAACCACATAGAGCATGTAAGTTTTCACTCAACTTGCTGCTCACACTGCCACGACAATGAAAATCATCGACGCGAGCTAAGTTTCACCGTATCCCGTAAATCGATCAACCAACGTACATAACCCGGTTATGTATAATGATGGATCCCAGGCCACCAACGATGGTAGAATCACGCTTCTGCCCAGATTTCCGGGCGCGTCCTAGGTTAATCCCTAGGGATCCCTGCTGCAATCTACCACGTAGATACCCGAAAACAACCAAAGCCACGGAGTCTTCTCCGGCTAAGCATGCATAGAAAATCATCACCGATCCAGACCAACATGTCTGGGTAGGCTTCACACACCATGCCTATGTCCGTACTACGATTCCGGAATCTATACAAGGGGTACTTTACAGATCTACCCCAAGGAACACCGCAACTCACCGCACACTCACGATAGAGGGTTTTCCCTATGCAAAAGAAGAAGAGCTTCATATGCTCAAGATGAGAATCATTACCCTAGCATTTCTCCTCGGCGCCATGGAAAACTACGCAGATGAAAAGCACCACGATGATCTTGCCTCCGCAGATCTGGGCTCGGTTTGCGATTTGGCGCTCCGAATCTCCTCCGGCGACAGGATCTCCCTCTTTCTTCTTCCTCCTTACTCTCCCTTCTCTCTAGGATTTAGAAAGAGAAAACCCAAATAGAATGAAGGTTTCTAAGCCCTAATCCCGGGTATATCCAAGCAAGAACAGCCCTGAACTATTGGATCCCAAAATAAGGAAACGGACATGGCTTGCGATACACCCGTATCCTAGGTCGAACATGGCTTGCGATACACCCGTATCCTAGGTCGTGTGCCTCAATCGATACTGAAACTATTGCATCTCGAAAAGAACACGGGCACTCGACACGCTTGTGTTAGGCTTGACACACACGTGTCATCCAGTACACGCCCGTGTAGATGGGCTTGTTCTCCCATCGACAGAGGTCCAAAACGTCCAGAGCACGACACGGCCATATGACATGCCCGTGTCACATGCCGTGTGCTAGACACGCCCTGGGACACACACGTGTCCCAAGCCATGTAGCTTCCAAAGCACAACTCGTCAAATGACCCCAGGAGGATACGGGTATTCGACACGCCCGTGTCGAATTTGACATGCCCGTGTCGGACCCGAACACACCTGGGCTCAGGTCGTGCGTCCTCACTCAACGATTGTTGAGTGAAAGGCTTTGAGTGGCTAATACGCCCTAGGACACGCCCGTGTCCCAGCCCATGTTCGCTGCCCCGACGACAATTCACTGCAATTTCGTTGACCACGCGACCATTGCCGAACTCGAGCATGACACGCCCCTAGGACACGCCCATGTCCCAAATCGTGTCACCTCTACCAAATCCCAGACCTGGAACAAAGCGTAACCCGTCACTCTTTTGAGTTTCGGGGCATTACAAATCTCTCCCACTTAAAAGAATTTCATCCACGGAATTACCAAAGAAAAAGATATACAAAACAAAAAGAGGTACCTTAGTGGAATAACTCGGGGTACTCCTCAAGCATGGTCTGCTCCCATTCCCAAGAGAGCTCCTCATGACCTCAATTGTCCCAACGGACCTTGACCATTCTTATCTCCTTGTTACGAAGTCGCTTGACTTCAGAACCCTCAATACGAGCGGGCTTGACCCTAGTCGTCAACCCTTTGTCCACCGATACTTGATCAACTGCGATCCCCTGCGAAGGCTCTTGCTCTGCCTTCCGCAACACTGATATGTGGAATACATCTTGTAGACTAATCAACGCCACCGATAGATTCAAACGGTAAGCCGTTTAACCGATCTACTCTAGGAACTCAAATGGTCCAAGGTACCTCGGGCTCAGCTTCCTCAGCTTCCTCAAGCGTCGTACCCGTGAAATACCCTTGAACGGCTTTATCTTCTAATACACCCAATCGCCAACCGCGAACTCCACATTTTGGTGCTTGGAATTGTAGTATTTAGCTTGTCTATCCTGAGCGATCAACAAACGCTCCTGAATTGTTCGTACCAATGAAGTAGCGTTTTCCACCTCTTGCTTTTTGTACAACCTTGCCTCACCCATTTCTAGCAACGACAACGGCGTGCGACACTTTCTACCATATAAGGCCTCGAAGGGGCGCCATTTGTATGCTCGCTTGGTAGTTATTGTTGTACGCAAACTCCACCATATACAGATGGTCTTCCCATTTCTTTCCGAAGTCCAGAACGGACATGCAAAGCATGTCCTCCATAGTCTTGTTGAGCCTCTCGGTCTGCCCATCCATCTATAGATGAAAGGTTGTGCTGAACTTCAACTAAGTCCCTAGCATTTGTTGCACCAACCTCCAGTCATTGGATGTAAAATGCCCATCTCTATCACTCACGATATTGCGGGGTACACCGTGCAGTCTAACAATATTATCTACATATAACTTCGCCAGTTTCTCCACTAAATCATCCTTCCTATGCAGAATGAAGTACGACACTTTTGTTAACAGATCTACGATCACCCAGATGGCATCGTTTCCCTTTTGCGACCTTAGCAAGCCATGCACAAAGTCCATCGAAATGTCGTCGAACTTCCACTCCGGAATAGACAAAGATTTCAAGAAACCCCTGGCCTTTGTCAATACGCCTTCACTAAGGCGCAAGTCTGACATTTAGACACAAATAGTTCCACATCCTTGTTGAGTCTTGGCCACCAGAACAACTTCTTTAGTTCTCGGTACATCTTTGTGCTCCTTGGGTGAATTGAGTACTTGGTATGATGAGCCTCGTACATCAACTCCGCCCATAGATTTCACACATTTGGGATGCACAAACGACTGTCCTTCCTTAGCAGCCCATCTTCAACTGAAAACTGGGAATTTGACCCATCCGAAGCTGCATCCATGATCTCCTTCATACTGCTATACAATTCCATAGCCTTCCGAATCCGATTAGCCAAGTCATACTGAACTTCCGTCCAGTTCAACAGCGCTTCGGAGCTAGTCTGCTTGTCAACACAATAGTTGTCTAACGCCTCCAACTCCCGAATCAACCTCTCATCATGAACCGACAACCAACAAGCTTGGGCGGGAGCCTTGCGACTCAACACATCTGCAACTGTATTGCCTTTCCCGGGCACATAATGAATTTTGAATGTATAGTCCCCCAAGAACTCCATCCATCTCTGATGCCTCATGTTCAGATCCTTCAGATCCAACAGGTATTTCAGGCTCTTATGGTTGGTATAAATATCGACCTAAATGCCGTATAAATAGTGCCTCCACAGCTCTAGCGTAAAAATCATGACCATTAACTCAAAGTCGTGGATCGGATTATTCCTTTCGTGCACTTTCAGCTGACGCGAGCCATACGCAATAACATTACCATGCTGCAGTAGTACATAGCCCAAACCACTGCCTAAGGCATCGCTGTAAATCTCAAAACCTTCGGTCCCACTCGGCAAACTTAGCACTGACGTCGTAGTCAACCGACTCTTCAAATCTTCGAACGCTTGCGTGCACTCCTGCGTCCAAACAAACATCTTTTCTTTCCTTGTCAACATCGTGAGAGGTAACGCTATCCGCGAGAAGTTCTCTACAAAGTGCCTGTAATAGCCAGCAAGCCCTAGAAAACTCCGGACATCCGCTACCGAAGACAACACAGGCCACTCCCGTATCGCAACAATCTTCGCAAGATCTACCGCAATCCCTTCACCACTAACTATGTGACCAAGGAATGCCACTGAGGACAACTAGAACTCGCATTTGGAGAACTTTGCGTATAGTTTGTTCCTCCTTATCTTCTCCAAAACTAAATGTAGATGCTTGAAGTGATCTTCTTTGCACTGTGAGTACACCAATATGTTGTCAATAAAGATGATCAAAAAATGGTCTAAGAACTCCATGAACGTCCTGTTCATCAGATCCATGAATACTGATGGCACATTTGTCAGCCCAAACGGCATGACCGTAATCTCAAAATGCCCATACCTTGTGCTGAACGCTGTGTTTGGGATATCACTCTCCCTTATCCTCAGTTGATAGTAACCAGACTTCAGATCCAATTTTGAATATACCGATGACCCAACTAACTGATCGAAGAGATCATCAATCCTTGGGATCGGGTATTTATTCTTTTCTGTTTACTTGTTCAGTTCTCTGTAGTCGATACATAGCCGCAAACTTCCATCCTTCTTCTTAACAAGAGGACCGACGCGCTCCAAGGCGACAAACTTAGACGCACATAACCTTGATCCATCAAATCTTTTAGTTGAACCTTTAGCTCCGCCATCTCCTTAGGCACCAACCTATAAGGAGATCGTGACACAGGTTTGGCACTTGGAACTAGCCCGATCGTGAAATCGATCTCTCGCTGTGGTGGTGCTCTGGGAAGATTGTTCGGTAACACGCAGGGTACTCGCATACCACTGGGATACTACCCAAAGTTGGTTTAGGACTTACAGCCTCCACTAGCGTGAAGAACAGCTCAACTCCAGCACGAACTGCCTTGACCACCTGAAGAGCAAACATCAACGTCATGCTCGACCCCTTCAATCCCGCAAACGATGTCTTCCGCCCAACACCCAACTTGACCTCTTTACGATTGCAATCAATAAATGCTTTCTGCTCCGAAAGCCAGTCCATACCGAAGATGACGTCAAACTCTACCTGCAGCAGCAATGACGCTAGCAAGTCGAACTCCTGACTTCCAATATGAACTCTTATAACACATACTCTGTCTGCACGTATAGAACACCTGTTCGGCAACAACACGTTCAATTTGTCATTCTCCATCGAAGAAGGGACTCTGATGCATGATATGAAAATTTCGGACAAAAAAGAGTGCGAAGCTCCCGTATCTAAAAGTTCTCTTGTCGGACTATCGCAAATCAGAACAAAGCATATACTAGCAGTAATAAGTTAACAATCACGAGGTAACAGTATTTAAAGCTAACTTGCTAAAAATTTAAACCGTACCTGTCACCACGTCTTCCTGTTTGATGGTCTCCGGCTGGCCCAAATTATAGACTCTTGGTTGAGTCGGAGTATAATGGGATGTGGTTAACTCCACCGCCTTGACCTTTTCTTCATAGGTTGCTCCCTGCTTCCTCTCAGACTTTGGACATCCGCTCCAAAAGTCACGGGCAAAATGCACTGTATTACCACATGTAAAATAAGCGCCCGGGGTTCGGTTGGTACTTACCCCCGAGACACCTAAAGAAGGGGCTAGACCCGTTGTCCTAGCCTTCTTATTCTACCTTTGAAACCAGACTTTGCAGGCGACACCTTGAACTCTGACATCCTCCCGCCAGAGTCCTTCTTCGCCAGTAAATTCTTCATGTCTTTTTCTAAAGACCGGGCCGTGTTGACCAAGGTCTGAAAACCCAGCGTTATAGGCCCCAATAGTAGCAGTCTCAAGTCATCCCTTACACCTTCGTAGAATCGGTTGGTCTTTCGCTCCTCATCAGCGAAGGTAGCTCTTGCATACCGACCTAATCGAGTAAACTCGTGGAGATAGTCATCCACGCTGCTCTCATCTTGTGCCAACTTTTGGAACTCTTTTTCCATAGCAATCTTTTGAGCTGTGGGGAGGTATCGAGCCAAGAACAGTCTCGAAAATTTCTCTATCGAGATGTCTATAAGCTGTCTACCCCTCAAATGGTGTAGCTCCAAGCCTTCCCACCATAATCTTGCATCACCATCAAACAAGTACATGTAAATTATGGTCTTCTGCCACTCTTTAGTCTCATTAGCTATCAGCACTCTCTTAATTCTGGAGAGCCAATCCTCTGCTTGAGTTGGGGTTCCCATCCCTGAGAACACTGGAGGGTTAAAGCCCATCACGTGGTTAATCTGTTTCTCCGTTGCTCTCCTAGGCAACACTGGCTCCACTACCACCTGCTCCACTCTCCTTGGCTCTGTTGCTTGGAGCGGTACTTGCTCCATAGTAGGGGCAGGCTGCTACACCTATCTCGCAGGCTGTGCGTTCATCATTGCAAACACTGTCTCTGCTACCAATCGAATGGTCTGAGCTGAAGGAGGTGTTGTCGGCGCATCATTTGGTGCGCTTCTTGCCTCAGAAACTAGACGTTCTGACGGCCCAGCACCTGATGCAGCGCCACCGCTACTTGATGATGACCTGAATGCCGAGGCGCTACGACATAAAGATCTGAGACACCGTGATGACGCTGAAGGAAGTGCACGTTACAACCTCCGCCCGCAGCGTGCTAAAACCGCCATGAAAAATTAGCCAAATTTTCTTATTTCATGCACTTTATATAATATTTTGGGAATATAAAATTATCCTATGTTTAAGTGATAATTTTATATTCATGGCATGTGTTATTTTTTTTCATTTGGAACAGTTTTTTATTTTGGTGTGCATTTAGCCTTTTGGATGGATGAGATTACATCTCCATCATGGAGGGCTAAGAGTTATTGTAAACTCCTATTTAAGGAGGTGTTTAAGAGGAATATGATCATTGAAGATTTGAAAACCTAAATCCCCCCATTTTGAGAATTTCGGCCAAGCCCTCTCAAAACTGCCGCCCCCCTTTTGTGTGGTGTGATGCCGCCGCCCCTCTTTCTTCCTCCATCCGCTTTGGTGCGACTCCGGCACGGCTTCCTTGGTGCGACTCTGTGGAAGAAGGTTGCAAACCGTTCGGTGTGACGCCGACGGATCCGTAGAGAGAGTGATTCTCCCACCTTATCTTTGTGTGAAACTTTCATCCCGGTTGGGTAATCTCTTTTCTTTGTGTGATTCTTGCTTTAGTTTGTGGAGGTTTTTCATGCACCGTTTTTTCCGTGATTTTTAAATCCGTCGCTTGCAAAATCTGAATTTGAAAGTGTTGTTATTGAATCTCTTGTTGTCCGGAATGGGAAGATCCGTCTCGGGAGTGCAACATGGCCTAGCCTCGATTTGCTCTTTCGTTCGGCACACTTTATGTGCCAACAAGGGAATTAATCACGACTCGAATTTCGATCGCTCTTAAAGGTTTTTCGCCGCTCCGAAATAAATTATTGCTGCGCTTGAAACGACTATATTGAAATGAATAGATGCTCGTGTAGGTGCGGTGTGTTGTGTGCTTGTTGGAGAGGTAGGTCTTATGGACGTTGTATCGAGTCCGGCTTACGGTGAGTTGTGTGCTTGTTGGAGAGGTAGGTCCTAAGGACGTGGTATCGAGTCCCGGATTTTGGGAACCAACCGACCACTTTTCGTTCACTTTTGGTCGGCGTTCCCTCTTTTTATTTCTTGTTCGGTAACGTTTAGGTGTCCGTATTGTAGTCATGTCCGAATCACGGTCGTCTCTACATCAATTTGGTATCAGAGGCGGTCGTTTCAACTCCCAAGTTGCAAACATCCTTGCTGCATTCTTCGTTGGTCGATCTGAACTTTCAATGATCTGAAATTTTCGGGTTGGTCTGCTTTTAGTAAACCCTCGGAAATTTAAAACTTGTCAAAAGAATCTGAAAAAAATTATGTAGCTTCCTGCCCTTATTTTCAGCAACATTAATACAGAAAATTTTTCGATTCGTCCTCGTTAGGTCAGCCTGCAAATTGGAAACGTCATAATTCTGTCTAGTTGGTCTGCAAATAGCGGGCTGAAATCCTTATTTTTCAGCGAAATCTCGAAAAAAAAAATTTAAATGATCTACGTGTTAGTCACTTTGGGAATCTATAATAATATATTATTTTCAGTATAGCTACAGCCCTAGAAAAATTCATCTTTCCAAGGTTTTTCTAATCCTGAATGCGCACTAGGCTAGGTTCGGAATATTCGACTAAGTCTACGTCTAGGATGGCTGTGAATAAACATGTAGATCCCAACACTGAGGCCATAGCGGGGCTGCGTAATGAGATGACTGAGCTTAGGAACATGTTAACCCAGTTCATACAAACCCAAGCTAGGCCACCCCCACCACCCGGTAATGTTGAGTTGCCCCGACGGCGCCAACAAAGCTCTGATTCCGATTCTGATGGGGACTCCCCTCGAGTACCCCCATGAGGCCGTCGACACGAGCGAGAGTTTGACATTACTAGAGCCATTAAGATTGAGGCCCCCACTTACGACGGCATGGGAGATCCACAAAACATCCTTAATTGGATCGTGAATATGGAATGTTATTTCGACTGGCACCATCACACGGACCCCCAAAAGGTCCAAGTTGCCAGGTTGAAATTAACTGGTCGTGCCAAAACTTATCGATTAAATGAAGAGCGTAGGTTAGGCACTGGGAACGGAGACCCAATTATCGATGGACCATAATGAAGAATCTGTTGACCGACCAGTACGTCCCCGCGTACCATCGGACACAGATGTTTGATGAGCTTGCCACCTGTGGAAAGGCTCAAGTTCGGTAGCTGACTATATGGGTGAACTTAAGGACCGTATGGTGCGATGTGACTTAAAAGAGATCCCCGAAGTCACTTTATCTATGTTTCGAAAAGGGCTTCACCCTGATATCCAAAGGAAGCTCCTGCGATATGGACACACATATTTGAACGTAACTTTCAATGCCCCCCTGGACATTGAAAAACACTTAGCCTCTAAGGCTCATTCCCTTAATTCTCATGCAAAGAACAAGTCCACCACTGGGACATCTTCTTCCACATATCCTGATAAGGAAAAATTTAGATCCACCGAGTCTAAGTCTGTTGTGATCACCGCGCGAAACACTAAGAACCCCGCAAGTGAGCGTGTCCCTATAGGAAAGGTTAGCAAGGCTAACACCACTTGTTATTCTTGCGGCGTACAAGGCCACTATGCCTACGAATGCCCCACGAAGACGAAAACGCTAGCATTATTAGATCCAGCTACAGACCCTAACGATTATGAGTACGAGGCTGCGGAGGAGAGTGACCCCGACGGAGTCCCTAGTGACTTGGAGGACGATCACCGCCTTATGGTGATGCATTGTATCTTGAAGGCTCCTCGTCCCATAGACGACTGGAAGAGGACGAGCATGTTTTCCCTGATCTTTAAGAGTGGCGAGAAGTTATGCAAACTAGTTATTGATGGTGGTAGTTGCGTGAACGCCATTTCTGAGAATGCCTTTAAGCGTATGTCCTTGACTGTTGAGCCGCACCCGACCCCCTATCAGGTTGCTTGGATTAGTAAGGTTACTATTAAAGTAACCCAACGATGCCTAGTCTCCATGTCTTTCAAATCCTACACGGATGAGATTTGGTGCGACGTCCTGCCAATGGACGTTTGTCAAGTGTTACTAGGCCGCCCCTGGCTCTATGACCGTGATGTGACACACTACGGCCGCGCTAACACATATGAGTTCAAATTCAACAGCAAGACCATCACCTTGAGACCGACTGTGCCAAAAGAACCGGTAGTGATGACTAAGGATACCACCGTTTCGGTAGAGAGGAAGGCGTTGAGCTTGGTTGCTAGGAAAGAATTTGTGAAGGATCCCTTCTTTGAGGGCATGATGTACGCTCTCGTTCTCATGGGTGCCAAGACTAATAGTGGTGTGTTGGATGATTTGCCCCGAGAGCTACGGGTAGTGTTGGATGAATTTAGGGACGTTACCCGGATGTGTTTCCATCGTCGTTGCCTCCGCTTAGAGACATACAACATGCCATCGACCTTATCCCAGGATCGTCCATACCCAACCAACCTCACTATAGGCTTAATCCCACCGCCCATCAAGAATTACAAACCCAGATAGAGGATTTACTGCGTAAGGGGTTTATTAGAGCGAGTATGAGCCCGTGTGCTGTCCCAGCCCTCCTTGCCCCCAAAGAAGGATGGCACCTGGTGCATGTGTGTTGATAGTCGGGCTATCAAAAAAAATAACTATCAAATATAGGTTTCCAATCCCGCGGTTAGATGATCTCTTGGATGTCCTTTCAGGTGCCACTATCTTTTCGAAGCTAGACTTACGGAGTGGTTACCACCAGATTCGGATCTGAGAGGGGGCTGAGTGGAAGACCATGTTCAAGTCTAAGGACGGGTTGTATGAGTGGCTTGTGATGCCCTTCGGGTTATCCAATGCCCCTAGCACCTTCTCCCGGATGATGACGCACATCTTTAGGCCGTATATGGGGAAGTTTGTTGTGATATATTTTGACGACATCCTAGTCTTTAGTACCTCCCCCGCCGAACACCTTTCCCACATCAAAGAAATTGTCACCACTTTAAGGAAGGAAACCTTATTTCTGAATCTTAAGAAGTGCACCTTTTATGTTAAGGAGGTTGAATTCATAGGTTACATAGTTGGTTCTGAGGGAGTTTGAGTTGACCCAGGAAAGGTTCAAGTGATTAGAGACTGGCCCGAGCACACTAGTCTTCGAGAAGTGCGTAGTTTCCATGTCTTAGCTACCTTCTACCATCGTTTCATACACGATTTTAGTAGGATTATGGCACCCATTACCGACTGCATGAAGAAGGGCGAATTCACATGGACGAAATCTGCCACATTTGCATTCTGTCGCATTAAAGAGCTTATGACCGATGCCCCGGTGTTGCGTCTCCCCGACTTCACCAAGGTCTTCGAGCAAACGTGTGATGCATCTGGCGTTGGATTTGGAGGTGTCTTGAGTCAGGAGGGATACCCCGTGAGTTATTTTAGTGAGAAGTTGGCGGACGCCAAATTAAACTACTCAAATTATGATAGGGAGTTCTACACCATCATTAGATATCTGCACCATTGGAGGCACTATCTCCTCCCTTAGGAGTTTGTGATCCTTTCCGATCATGAGGTGTTACGATTCATTAATGGTCAACACAAAATCATCCCGCGCCACGCTAAATAGGTATCATTTTTGAAAGAATACACTATCAATCTAAAACACCTTAATGGAGCTGACAACCGAGTCGCGTACGCTCTTAGTCGCTTAACCTTATTAGTCACCACTATGGAGGTTAATGTGGTAGGATTCGAGCGCATCAATGATGAGTACGCCATGTGCCCCGATTTCCAGGACGCATATTTGTCGGCCCAAGTTAGCTCCCCCACGAACATATCGGCTTTCGTCATTAAGGACGGCTATCTATTTAGACTTGGAAAGTTATGTATTCCGCAGTCGTCATTACGTCTCCATATCATCTGGGAAATGCATGACGGAGGGTTGAGTGGTCATTTCGGTAGGGATAAGACCATTACGTTAGTTGAAGAAAAATTCTATTGGCCTAAACTTAAGGCAATGGTGGGACGAGTGGTGAGTAGTTGCCGTACTTGTCAATTATCTAAGGGCACCAAAACAACCATTGGTTTATATACGCCGTTGCTTATTCCTTCCACCCCATGGGAAGATGTGAGCAGGGACTTTGTCTTAGGCTTACCCACTACTTTACGACGTCACGATTCTATTTTAGTAGTTGTGTATAGGTTCTCCAAAATGGCATATTTCATCTCGTGCACTAGAACTAACGATACGTCTTATATCGCCAAATTATATTTTAAAGAAGTAGTTAGTCACCGGGGAGTGTCGAAGGCAATAGTCTCGGATCATGATGTTAAGTACACTAGTTATTTCTGGAAGACACTTTGGGTCTTAATGGGTACCAAGCAATTGTTTTCCTCTGCCTATCACCCCCAGACTGACGGGCATACGGAGGTGGTTAATCGAAGCTTGGGTAGCCTTCTTAGATGCATAGTGAGTGATCACAAAGGCACATGGGATCTTATTCTTCCCCACGCCCAGTTAGCTTATAATAATTCCAAAAATCGATCTACTGGTCTGTCACCAAACGAGATTGTCCATGGATACAAGGCCTCTGTGCCTATTGACTTGGTACCGTTGCCCCCAAATACAAGACAAGTCATTTTGCACAATCCTTCGCCCAACATATTCATGACTTACATGCACGTATAAGAGCTACCTTGACTGCTCAATATGAGTCTTATCATTCGCACGCTAATTTACAGAGGAGGGTGTCGCACTTTAAAGTTGGCGATTTTGTCCTAGTCCGCTTAGTTCCCGAACGCTTGCCATCTGGCACCATTAAGTAGTTGGCACCGAAGCGCGCCGGCCCTTTTCAGATTATCAAGAAACTAGGTGACAACGCTTTCGTTTTGGATTTGCCGGCTGATTGGGGTATCTCCCCTATTTTTAATGTCTCGGATTTGATGCTGTTTGTTTTACCTCCTCCTGAGTTGAATTCTCTGTCATCTTCTCCTTCCACTAAAAATTCTGATGGGTTGGGGAGTGGTAGTTCGGATGATCTCTCTCCATCGGTCCCCGCCGGTAAAACATCGGATGGTACGTTGCCTTCTTTTACTCCTACTGCTGACAAGTTTCCCAGGTTTCCCAGGACGTTTCTCACTCCAGATATGATACTCAATGCGGAACCATTCACTACTCCGGATGGTACAACTTACCGCTTCTTTGTCCGTTGGCTTGACCGCCCCCTTCGGATGACTCTTGGGTACTCGCGACAGACATTCAATGTCTGGATGCCGAGCTTCTCCGCCGCTATCTCTCCACTCACGCATCAGAGATACGTGATTTTGAGTGGGGGAGGATTTATGCAGCGCCACCGCTACTTTATGATGACCCGGTTGCCAAGGCGCTACAACATAAAGATCTGAGACGCCGTGATGACGCTGAAGGAAGTGCACATTATAACCTCTGCCCGCGGCGTGCTAAAACCGCCATGAAAAATTAGCCTAATTTTCTTATTTCATGCACTTTATTTAATATTTTGGGAATATAAAATTATCCTATGTTTAAGTGATGATTTTATATTCATGGCATGTGTTATTTTTTTTTATTTGGAACAATATTTTATTTTGGTGTGCATTTAGCCTTTTGGATGGATGAGATTACATCTCCATCATGGAGGGCTAAGAGTTATTGTAAACTCGTATTTAAGGAGGTGTTTAAGAGGAATAAGATCATTGAAGATTTGAAAACCTAAATCCCCCCTTTTGAGAATTTCGGCCAAGCCCTCTCAAAATCGCCCCCCCCCCCTTTTGTGTGGTGTGAAGCCGCCTCCCCTCTTGCTTCCTCCATTCGCTTTGGTGCGACTCCGGTGCGGCTTCCTTGGTGCGACTACGTGGAAGAAGGTTGAAAACCGTTCGGTGTGACGCCGGCGGATCCGTGGAGAGAGTGATTCTCCCACCTTATCTTTGTGTGGAACCTTCATCCCGGTTGGGTAATCTCTTTTCTTTGTGTGATTCTTGCTTTAGTTTGTGAAGGTTTTTCATGCACCGTTTTTTCCGTGATTTTTAAATCCGTCGCTGGCAAAATCTGAATTTGAAAGTGTTGTTATTGAATCTCTTATTGTACGGAATGGGAAGATCAGTCTCGGGAGTGCAACGTGGCCTAGCCTCGATTTGCTCTTCCGTTCGGCACACTTTATGTGCCAACAAGGGAATTAATCACGACTCGAATTTTGATCGCTCTTAAAGGTTTTCTGCCGCTCCGAAATAAATTATTGCTGCGCTTGAAACCGCTATATTGAAATGAATAGATGCTTGTGTAGGTGCGGTGAGTTGTGTGCTTGTTGGAGAGGTAGGTCTTAAGGACGTTGTATCGAGTCCGGCTTACGGTGAGTTGTGTGCTTGTTGGAGAGGTAGGTCCTAAGGACGTGGTATCGGGTCCCGGATTTTGGGAACCAACCGACCCCTTTTCGTTCACTTTTGGTCGGCGTTCCCTCTTTTTATTTCTTGTTCGGTAACGTTTAGGTGTCCGTATTGTAGTCACGTCCGAATCACGGTCGTCTCCACATCAATTTGGTATCAGAGGCGGTCGTTTCAACTCCCAAGTTGCAAACATCCTCGCTGCATTCTTCGTTGGTCAATCTGAACTTTCTAAGATCTGAAATTTTTGGGTTGGTCTGCGTTTAGTAAACCCTCGGAATTTTAAAACCCTTCAAAAGAATCTGAAAAAAAATTTGTAGCTTCCTGCACTTATTTTCAGCAATATTAATACAGAAATTTTTTCGATTCGTCCTCGTTAGGTTAGCCTGCAAATTGGAAACGTCGTAATTCTATCTAGTTGGTCTGCAAATAGCTGGCTGAAATCCTTATTTTTCAGCGAAATCTCGAAAAAATAAATTTTAAATGATCTACGTGTTAGTCACTTTGGGAATCTATAAAAATATATTATTTTCAGTATAGCTACAGCCCTAGGAAAATTCATCTTTCCAAGGTTTTTCTAATCCTGAATGCGCACTAGGCTAGGTTCGGAATATTCGAATCCATCTACGTCTAGGATGGCTGTGAATGAACATGTAGATCCCAATACTGAGGCCATAGCGGGGCTGCGTAATGAGATGACTGAGCTTAGGAACATGTTAACCCAGTTCATACAAACCCAAGCTAGGCCACCCCCACCACCCGCTAATGTTGAGTTTCCCCGACGACGCCAACAAAGCTCTGATTCGGATTCTGATGGGGACTCCCCTCGAGTACCCCCACGAGGCTGTTGACACGAGCGAGGGTTTGACATTACTAGAGCTGTTAAGATTGAGGCCTCCACTTACGACGGCAAGGGAGATCCACAAAACTTCCTTAATTGGATCATTAATATGGAATGTTATTTCGACTGGCACCATCACACGGACCCCCAAAAGGTCCAAGTTGCCATGATAAAATTAATTGGTCGTGCCAAAACTTATCGGTTGAATGAAGAGCGTAGGTTAGGCACTGAGAACGGAGACCCAATTATCGGATGGACCGTAATGAAGAATCTGTTTACCGACCAGTACATCCCCGCGTACCATCAGACACAGATGTTTGATGAGCTTGCCACCCTGTGGCAAGGCTCAAGTTCGATAGCTGACTATATGGGTGAACTTAAGGACCGTATGGTGCGATGTGACTTAAAAGACATCCCCGAAGTCACTTTATCTTGGTTTCGTTAAGGGCTTCACCCTGATATCCAAAGGAAGCTCCTGCGATATGTGCACACGTATTTGAACGCAACTTTCAATGCCGCCCTGGACATTGAAAAACACTTAGCCTCTAAGGCTCATTCCTGTTATTCTCATGCGAAGATCAAGTCCACCACTAGGACATCTTCTTCCACATATCCTGATAAGGGAAAATTTAGATCCACCGAGTCTAAGTCTGTTGTGATCACCGCGCGAAACACTAAGAACCCCGCAAGTGAGCGTGTCCCTATAGGAAAGGTTAGCAAGGCTAACACCACTTGTTATTCTTGCGGCATTCAAGGCCACTATGCCTACGAAACCCACGAAACGAAAATGCTAGCGTTATTAGATCCAGCTACCGACCCTAACGATTATGTGTATGAGGTCGCGGAGGAGAGTGACCCCGACGGAGTCCCTAGTGACTTGGAGGACGATCACGATAAGAACCTGCGCCATCCTAAAACGTTTAAACCAGGCGATCCGGTTCTTCTTTTTAATTCACGCTTACGTATCTTCCCTGGAAAGCTTAAATCTAGATGGTCTGGACCATTTACGGTCAAGGATGTTTTCCCGTACGGAACTGTGTTGCTTGCGCACCCGGAAAGGGGTGAATTTAAAGTTAATGGCCATAGACTTAAACTCTATTTCTCTAATGATTCTGTGACTCCTACAAAGGAGAATCTTCTTTTTGATTCTTAGTTTATTATTATTTTCTGATGGACATTTTTATTGCTGGACATTTTTATTATTATTATGAAACTCTTTTATTCGGACTTCGAACTGTTGTAATAAAGAGCATTATCGGGCATCTGCCCACAGACTCTCTAATTTTTTTTCTTTTATTTTGCTCTTTCTACCGGAGGCCAATCAAGTCCATGATCATGGTCGCCGCTCCACCGCTGCTGATATCAGATGGATCAAGTCATACCTGCTGACGATCAAGTACTCTAAAAAGCAAGCATGGGGGAGCAACATCCGCCTTCATCTCACGAACTCGGGGAAGTCCTGTTTTTATTTACTTATTTTCCTGCATTTTTTTTCTCTTCTTCTCAGTCCCCTTCTCTTTTTCTTTATTTTTTCTTCATTGAGGGCAATGAAGAATTTAAGCATGGGGGGGGGTCTAGTTTCTTTTGGTCTTTCTTTCTGTCTTTCTTCTTCCAAAAAGAAAAGAAAAAAAAATTTTGTTTTATATTATGTCATCAAAATCCAAAAAAAATATAAAATATAAAACCCAAAAAAATTTAGACAAAAACAAAAAAATCCAAAAAAAATCAAAAAAATTATGCTAAAATCTATTAAAAACAAAACCTAAAATTATTTTCTATCTTTATTTTCATGTTGCTTCTAGTGAAGTGTAGGCCCGTACGGTTTTTGTAGGTCTATATAGAATCCTTTGAAACGGTCTTCTAAAACTATCATTTTAACATAGTTTAGTTTTACTAGTTTCTTTATCTTAAATAGAGGCATCCAGTTTTTCAAATATAAGTTAGCAATTTGTAGTTACGTCTCTTTAGTAGGTTAGTTGCTTACGAATGGTTGCTAGGTATCATTTGCTCTTTTTCATTTGCGGGGTAGTCTTTCTTGGTGTCTAGGACTTGTACCAAGCTACTCTCGAAGCATTTGCGCCGTTTTTACGTTCTTTAGAAATGATTTAGGCCACCATTTGAATAGTTTGAGCTTTTCTTGCCCACCAAAAACAAAACCCTTGCAAAACAATTATGGGCCTTTTCCTTTTTTTCCCTGTTTTAGCTCCACCTTTCATTTCATGATGTTCACCAAAGCCAAATACCATTCCTATTTTTGCACTATAAATTTGAGCTTAAAAATTATTTTTTGTGGAAGGGCACTATTTTTTTGAAATGAATAGGAAATTCTCAAGATTATTTTTGGGAGCTTTCTTATCAAATGTTATCCAAAGAAAAAAAATTTGAGAAAGAAAAATCAAAAATCAAAAAAAAAAAAAAATAAAGGAATGCAAAAAGTTTATGTTTGGCCAAGTTTATAAAAGAAAAAATTTCATGGCCTTGTTTTGTAGTTTCATATTGGAGAAATTACATACTTGTTATTTCTCATTTTGATTATGCTTTGTTTAATTTTGAGCTCACCTTGGTTTAGTGCTTAAAACTTTCATGTTTATCTTTGATTCCACTTCCTAATCATTTCCTTAAGCCAAGTCTTAACGCCTATTAGAAGTCCTAATGATCTTAGAACGTAAATTCGCGTAGTGGAGAAAGTGTGAACGTACAAGCCAATGGCCACCATCATTGATGGATTTCTTTGGAGGTTATTTTGGAGTGTTTTAGGGTTAATGTTCATCTAGCAACCTAGTAGTTTGTTAATGCGCCGTTTATTTAGAACCTCTACTTTTGTTTTCCTTATTTTCATTTATTTTGGATGCCTTGCTTTTAAGATTCAGAAATTAATAGACTTTTCTTATGTTTTAATTAGATTTTTAGGGTTCCACTTTCAAATTTTCTATTGTGCACTTCTCACCCCACTAGTTGATAATATGAATATTAGGATAGTTTAATTTTTCATGTTTTGTTTTTCTTAACTATGAAACTTAAAAATATATATATATCTTTTGCTTTCTTTTTGTTTCTCCCTATTTTCATTTCTATTTGCTTGAGGGCAAGCAAATGTCTAAGCATGGGGGAGTTTGATGACTAGCCTTAGTCATCCTTTTTTGGGGTAATTTAGTAGCTTATTTCCTAAATATCATTTTAATTTTATGCTTTTGTAGGCTTGGTTGTTGTTATTTTATGTTATGTTTTTATTATTATAAACTTATGTTTTATTTTGTGTTATGTTCATATTATGTTTGACAAAATTTACAAACTTATGTTATATGTCACGTTTTGTTTTATTTATGTTTGGTTATTTTTATTATCTATGTGTTGTTATTATAACTAATGATTTAGTTATGTATTGTGTTTTAACTTGATGACTAGTATTATTATTATTATAACTAATGTTATGTTTTATTTTGTTTTGTAGGTGCAGTCCACTTAAATTTGGAGCAGCCCGAGTCCACCTTTGGTGCAGCCCAAGCCCCCAAACCCGAGCCTTGTTCAACCACCATGCAGCCCAAATGCAGCCCCTTTAATTCAAGAGCAGCCGACCACCTTTTGGAGCAGCCCACAAGCCTCAATTCATGCATGGCCGAGCCCTACAAAGCCTACAAATTCAGCCCACTCTCCTCATTATAGTGGTCGGCCTTCACACATTCAAAAGCAGCCCACCTACACCTCCTACCCGAATCCACCATGCAGCCACCCCCATTCTCTCTCTTTTATTATTTCCTTGCCACCTCATTATCTCATGCATGCATCTCTCTCCCTCCTCATTGATTTCTCTATCATTTAATATTGTATTCATGCATTCCTCCATCATATGTTCGGCCCCTACATTCACCCCCTTTCTTCATCTCTCTCTCATGCTCATTTAATTCCATGCATTCCGCCTTATTTAGTTTATTTCTTTTTTTTCCCCATAAATATCATGCATGAATCACCCCTCTCTCTCTCCCCTTATTTATTATCATGCATGAACCATTCTCCCCTCCTATGGTCGGCCACCCCTTGGGCTCCCCCTATTCTAGATGCTTCCCTCCACTCCTATAAATGGAACCCAAGACCCATGCTTAAAGTTAGTTTTTTGGGGTTAGTCTTTGAGTTTGGATTGAGAGTTGTTTTTTTGGAGATAGCTTTGGAGATTTATGTTTCAAGAGAGTTCTTTGTAATTTTTCATTTCTAGTTTATTTTCATTATGGTAATCTCTCTTTTTCATCATAATACAATATTGTCCTTCTTAATATTGTTTCTCTTTTATCTTTATAAGTAATGAAAATGTTCCTCGCTTCTATTATTGTCGTTTTCTTTTCCGCCATGCATAGCTAATTCCCTCTTAGCATTTGATCTTGAGGATCCATGATTTGAAATGAGAATTATTTTTATTTCATAGTTTTATTTTTGCGTAGTTCAACTCGGTCCTTCTTTGAATAAATATTTCGTCGACTCCGTATTTCCGGTATACGGTAGTAGGCTTAAGATATCATATTCGAGTAGCCGAGAGACTCGTGAATGTGAAAGATCACTCAAAGAAGGAAGGAGTTGAATGCAACCCTAGAGATAGGGCGACGTAAATCTTCCGGATTGGAGTCAAATCCAATAGTGCGGATCACTTCGATAATGCAACTTTAGGCTTCTTTGGTTTGTAAAGAGATTTCGATCAAAGAGTCTATAAGTTAGGAGGCCTAATGCTCTAGCGAGATTTTGTCTCATTTTCGGATCCGTCACGGCCGAGTTGGATTTGCAAATTTAAAACTATGCCCTTTTATTTTCTCGTTTCATTTCATGGTGAATCAATGATCAAGTGCTAGCCTTCTTTATATAAGTTTTCGTCTCGCAATTTATCGTTTATTTTACTTTAAAAAAATTCTAAAAAATCCAACTATTTTCCGATAGGATAATATTTCAAGCGTGAGTAGCAGTAATTGACAACCCCGTGTTTAAATACGACCTTGGTACTACAATTCGACAGGTACGCTTGCCTGTTCGGGTTTAGCCCATCACCAGCACTAATACGCGGATACTCTAGGTTGTGTTCTTCTAGGGGTGTATGGAAGGGCTAGGCCTGGTAGTGTGGTTACCCGCCTAGGAGTGGGGGGCCCGATTCACTGTCTCCATTTGCCACAACGGAGGTTCCTGGGAGTGAAGCTAGCTACCCGAATGGGGGGAACTAAAGGTCTGTGCGCATGGAGTCGTGTGGGTGTGTTGCACTTGCTTGTGCATTCCATAGCATATTTGCGTGTCATAGCATAAACATTGCTACCTATCGTATAAGATGGTTTGGGACGTTTTATACGATAGGTCCTGCAAAACGACCCCTTGGTCTATATGGGTAATCCCTATAAATCAATGGTTATATTTCTTGTGCTTTTACTTACTTGCTACTCCTTGCTGTGTGATAACTGACACCCCAACGTATAAGTGGTATGGGACACTTTATACGATGGGAGCCCTGCAAAAGACCCCTTGGCTTATGCGCTTCCGCATAAGTTAAGGTTACATTTCCTACTTTCTGCTTCTATCATATTTACTATGGACTTGCTAGCATAGGTCCGCTGTCACCTGCTTTTGACTTATTCTTCACCTTCATCTCCTTCCCTTTCTTCCTCTCCGCTCGATACCTAGGATCCATGGGGAAAGGGTAGGGGATGATAGGGCTTAGTCTTTATGACTAACGGTTTTTGAACCACAACATTTTAGGTGTACCATATGGAAGGGTCACGGGTATTGCAGTTTCTGATAGAGTTGACCCCGCGACCGTGTTACCATTATCACTAGCCGTGACATACACGGGTCAAATGCCCCTTGATGGGTGGGATCCCACCAGCTCAGCAGCCAGGAGGCCAAAGACGTAGACGCAGACGTGGATTGCGAGTCGGTGACGACAGACCGAAAGGGGAGAAGCACCCAGAGATGCAGCACCAGCAGAGTACGGAGTCGGTGGAGATGGGCCAGTCTAGCTTGGGTGCTCTCGGTTCAGTGACAGTTATGGTGACACTTAGTTTTAGTTTTGCTCCCGTGAGTGACTTGTAGTGAGGACATGATGTACTGGGCTTAAGCCCTCCTTTTGTACTCTGATTATTATTACTATTGTGGACTCTCCCTTCGTGGAGATTTATTTATATACATGTGGTTATGTGGACTTGCTTTTACTTCATTATGCTACTATTCTGCGATCGAAAAGGGCCAGCAGAATTGGCGTTTTGTAGTGGCGGCCTTCCTTGAGTCGGTGTCACCGCAAAGTGGCAGTTCTGGGCTAAGACCCCGGTGTTTTAAAAAAAAAGGGTCTTACAAGTTGTATCAGAGGAGACCTCGATCGGAAAAAGTAGCAGTCCACTAACCCTGAGTCACCCCCGCTCGAGTTTAGTTTGGGGACAAACTAAGCATCGGAAGCAGTGGTGTGCCCATAAGGGAAATCACATGTGAAAGTCCACTTCATCATTAATTGGAATCCTTCTTTGTAGCCTGTGGCCTACCCTGCCCCCAACAGGGAACACCTCCAACTGCGAAGATCTCATCTCATCATCCTCTAACCAACGAGTTAGACTCAACCAACTAGGACTCGTGGCTAACCATGACAATTTGTAGTATGCCCTAGTTCAAAATAGACCTTGGGTATGAATTTGGTTAAGGTAAGGAGATACCCAAAGAGAATAAAGGGGGAGTTTAGTACGGGAATGACTACCTAAGACGTAAACTCGGGTGTTCCTACTATCCCAATCAAGGATTAGTCAAAGCGGTAGACTACTTTAAGGAGAATTGAGACCAATAATACATTAGCAGAATGGTAAAAGACAAGTAGTCTTAACCCTCAATACCGATAATAAAATTACCTGGAGGAAACCACCGAGACAAACACTGAGGGTCGGATAGGAATTCGAGTTCGGAAGATACCCATTTGGGATTGGTAACATTTTGACCCGGATAAGGTTATCGAAAATGTGACTCAGAGAGTTTAAAGTACGGAGTATATTAACGAGTTTCAGGGTGTAACCCCAAGTCGAAGATTGATTCCCTAGGGATTGTGCACCCAGCTAGGACAGATGTAACAGGGTTATATCAAAGATACTTAGCCCAAGATAGGTAGGAGCTTATCTTTTGTTTATTGGGGGCTAAACTTTTGTTTATTAGGCAAATTAGTATTGGCTTGGGTTGCCTTGGACCTAGTTTAGGGAAAGTGGCGTAACAAACATAGTGAGATTGAAGTCGAAATAATTCGACGTTATTCGGGCGAACATAAGGTTTTGTAAAAACATGTTTGGAATGATGACCCGTAGCGTTACCAGTACAATGACATGGTAATAAGACAGAGTAATTACGAGAATTAACTATTATCATGAGAAATTAGATGACGGGTAACAAGATTCGGGATATTTGAGAAGGTTCCGTTAGTCAAGGTTCCGTGGAACAATCATGGGCAGGAGGAGCATACATGGGAGCCACAGGGCTTGATGCGGCAAGAATACCCGGAACTTTTCGGTCAGGTATACCTCACAACCCCTCTGGACAATCAATTTGCGTTCCTATTTTAAACCAATAGGACTGAAATTTCAAGGATAGGGGCTAGTCTTTTGTTTATTG
This sequence comes from Platanthera zijinensis, assembly GCA_039513925.1. Lineage (NCBI taxonomy): Eukaryota > Viridiplantae > Streptophyta > Magnoliopsida > Asparagales > Orchidaceae > Platanthera > Platanthera zijinensis. The sequence continues at coordinate 96,553,917 of CM077089.1, forward strand.
GGATATATACCATGTCAATTGGACGAATTGGTCTTGGAATCAAAACTGCACACAACAAACCTAATGTATATATGTAGATCTTTCAACTCTCATGGGATGTTACAAGACTTTTTCTCCTGATTGGAGCCCCCGTAGGCTTAACCTTGATTTCGGGGACGAAATCTTTGTTTTGTTTATTGGGATTTGTAACATCCCATTCCGGCTAGACCCCTGGGAATGGTTGTGTCTTAACAGAACCCTGGGAAGCCCAGGAAATTGAAGTTTGTCGACCCAGATTTTGAGTCAAGGGGCGGTCACGCCCATGACCGACCCGTCACGCCCGTGACCGACCTGTCATGCCCGTGACTTAGGGCATGACCCCTTCGACGATCGTCGACCTCAGAAAGACGATCGTCGAGCTCAGAAATGTCAACGTGGGCCTGACACGCCCGTGAACAATCTATCACGCCCGTGACCTTGGAAGGGCGTTGAGTGAGCTAAGCTCACTCAACGCCGTGGTCTGGATGGCGTTGAGTGAGCTTAGCTCACTCAACGCCGTAAGTTGTCAGTCGGGATGGAGTTGAGTGCGTTGAGTGCACTCAATGCCATAAATGGAATGGCGTTGAGTGCACTGACTGCACTCAATGCCATTTGGTGCTGTCTGGACGGTGTTGAGTGAGCTAAGCTCACTCAACGCCATAATCGGGACGGCATTGAGTGAGCTAATTTCACTCAACGCCATAATCTGGATGGCGTTGAGTGAGCTAAGCTCACTCAACGCCATAGTCGGGATGGCGTTGAGTTAGCTTAGCTCACTCAACGCCATAATCTGGACGGAGTTGAGTGAGCTAAGCTCACTCAACGCCATAATCGGGACGGCGTTGAGTGAGCTAAGCTCACTCAACTCCACAATCTGGACGGCGTTGAGTGAGCTAAGCTCACTCAATGCCATCGTTTAAAAGGCCATTCTGATGGCATTGAGTGAGCAGAGCTCACTCAACGCCGTAACTGGATGGCGTTGAGTGAGCAGAGCTCACTCAATGCCGTAACTTGATGGCGTTGAGTGAGCAGAGCTCACTCAACGCCATTGTACTTAGAATTTTTTCTGGCCGATCTTTTTGGCTGGGTGCTGGTTCGGTTGAACCGGGCCATTTCGGGAAGCGGGCCAGAATACATTAGTGGTCCGTTTTATCTTATTAAGACTGAGTTAAGTCTTATTTTGTGAAGTTTGACCGGCTGTCCACGTGGCAGCCGTTTCCTCCTCCTCTAGCCATGGCCGAGCCCCAGCCTTCATGACCATCAATGGCATTTGATGCATGGCCTTCCCTCTTCCCCTTGAAACTGCTAGATTCAACTCCTCTCAGGGAGAGGAGGAGTTTCCAGCCCTCCTCCAACTATTACAAGTCATTTCAGCTCCCCTCCACCATGGCCGAGCTTGCTCTTGAAGAGGCAATAATGGCTGGACATCCTATAACCGCCCACTCCCCATTTCTTCCCTTTAAAAAGGCCCCTTAGGCTCAAGGATGAAGTTTCCCATCCCTTACCTAAAGTTTCGAGCCTCCTACTGTGCTGTTGAAGAATTCCGGCGACGCCATCACCGCGCAAATAGCATCCCGACGATCGGCTGGACTCCAAACCTCGAATAAGGTCCTCCTCTACTCTTTCTTCTACGGATAGATCTTAGAAATCATTAGGAGAGATATCGGGCTCAAAAGAGCCGGATCGGGTGAGCGTTTCCATGTTTTTCCGAAATTTCATGGTGGCGGGTTCGCCGGAAACCGCCTCTCCGGCGGTTGTGCCGCCGCCTGACGGTAGCCCTCACCTCAACAGAGGTGGTGGTGGCTGACCAGGGAGATGGCTGGGTGGCCGGGAAATAGCTTTAGAAAAGCTATAGGTTTTAAGCCTTTTAAGGTTGCTGGTTCGGGCTAAAGAAGAAGATGAACAGTAACATTTTATTATATTGTATATTGTATAATTAGGAATTAAATCCCTTTACTGTACACTAAGTTAAAACTGATAATTATAGCCCGTAGGGGCTGAATAATAAAAAGTGGTCAACATAGAAAATGTAGCCATGGAGGTCTAGTTTAATTTAAAATTGATTTCACTCGATTTTCCTGGTTAGACCACGACACACTTTTTGGCGAGGTCTATTTATAGGGCTTTCCTGACCGTAAAAAAATTCCCCACTCCAATCCAGTCATCAAAATATCTTGAAATTTGGGGTGTGGCCTAAAATTACCTATATTTAGATGCTACCCAAAGATTAGGATTTTTGGGAAATATTTTTCTATAGTTTTTAGGAAAATTCAATAATCCGAGCATAATTTAATTAAATGGCTAAATGACTTCCAAACCCTCCCAAATTTTGGTGAGTGGTCCCTGGGTTTATCATAAGGTTTTGGTAAAAATTTCATCTCATTTGGAGATGTTTTGATTAGGTTTGTGTCCAACCCTAGGTTGATCCTTATAGGATAATTTAGGATCAAACACCCCCTTGGTATTTGAGTGGCCATATCACCTCAACAGGGGCTGATATTTTGGTCACTGACTTTTTAGGGCATGACACACCCTCCAAGGGAGTTTGGAGTGGTTTGGTGTAGGGTAGCCCTAGAACCCTAGGGAAAATCCCTTAATGGTGGTTTTTGGGGTTGTGAAGGTCATGGGGTCAAATGACCTTGGACTGACTTGATATTTGGTGGAGAGGACCATAAGGCCATTAAAATCCTCTGGTAAATATTTTAGGGTATTTGGAGACCTTTAGCCCTGATAACTCTAATTATTTCTATCTTTTTATTTATTTATCTATATTAATTGTTGGATATTTTTAATTAATTTTTTAATATTAAGTTTATTTTAACTTGTTTCTATAATTTATATCTATTTGTTTTAATAAAATCATTTTTAATCTTGCAGGGCTGATCTACAGGTTATTTGGAGCAAAAAGAAGAATTTTCCTGTTTTTTGCCTAGACAGACACGCCCTACCTGGGCGTGACACAGGGGTGTGACACGTGATAACCGAGACTGCTGCTGAATCTCGTCGACCGCGCCCAACGTTCGTCGAACGACTAGGTCACGCCCGTGTCAGAATATGACACGCCCGTGAACATTTACACGGGGCGTGACAGCAAGAAAGAGACCGTTGAACGCTGCCACGTCGGATTAAAATTACACGCCGGGTCACGCGCGTGACCCAGGGCGTGTCGGTGGCGTTTTCCAGCCAATTACTCTTCCGTTCCAGCCGTTGCCGCCATAAGACGTTCCAGCTTGACACGCCCCTGGTCACGGGCGTGACCAGGGGGCGTGATGCCTCCATGAAGACCACTTTTACTCCCGCCATTTTCAGCTTCCTGCCGTTTTCCAGAAACAGCCGTGACACGCCCTAGATCACGGGTGTGACCTAGGGGCGTGACCCGTCAGTTAACCAATTTTGGCAGTTTCTCCTTCAACGTTCCCGGGGTTTCAAGACGACGGTTCCAAGCCTGACACGCCCTAGGTCACGGGCGTGACCTAGGGCGTGACCAAACAGAAATTTTTTCTATAAATTCTAGACAGCTTCAGATGCTCAGGGGTCGAACTTTGGGAGTTGGAGTCTTGTAATTTCTGTTTCTTTTACTGTATTTTCTCATTTCTAAGTTAGATTTACCTTTGTTGTAACTTTAATTTTAGTTATTTCCATTTCAATCATGTCTTTTCCTACTTTATTTTGTATTTCCCCAATCATGATGAGTAGCTAATCTTCTTTTAGCACTTGATCATGATGAACCTTAGAATAAAATATATCTTTCTCATTCTTATTAAATGTTTTGTTCTTAATTGTTCCCGCTACGATTTATCTTTGATTTTTATTTCATCGAATTCATATTACGCGGATATGATCTTCGATCTAAGATTCATATCCTAAATGACCGAGAGGTCGCGGATATGAGGAGATCACTCAAAGATAAAAGGAGTTGATTGCACTCCTCGAGAGAGGACGGCGTAAATCTTCCGGATTGGAGTCAAATCCAATAGTGGGGTTCACCGCATAAAGCAAGCTTAGGGTTTCGACTGGCCGAGAGGTCTTAATCGATCAACCTAAGGTTAGTTAGAAGCATGAGCTCGAGAGAGATGCTTCTATACTTTAGGAACCTCCACGGTCGAGTGAGTTTAATTAAGAACTCGCATTTCATTATTTTTCAAGAAGATTTATTTTATTCCAAGGGGATTCTAGATCAAGTGCTAGCTTCCTCATATTTGAATTTCTCTTTAGCATTAGCTTTAGTTTTATTAACTAATTTAATCAAACCAACTTTTCCGTTCGATAAAATAATAGCTCTCCCTTGTGAGTACAAGTACTCAACAGGCCCCGAATCGCAATACGACAATTCCTATACTGCATTTCGATAGGTACGCTTGCCTAATCGAGATTCTAGTTTGGACGTAATTAACTCTTAGAAAATCTCCATCAAGTGTTTGGCGCCGTTGCCGGGAAACTTTTCTTTGTTGATATTTTGAAAGAAAGGATCTATTACTTTTATCATTTTTTTTAGTTTCAAAAAAAAAAACAAATTTTTGAAAGTTTTATTTTTAAATTTTTATAATTAAAATTTCTCGTGAAAGGGCCGTGTCGGGTTTTCATCCCGCAATACCGCCTAGTACCTTACGAACCCATCACTGAGTAGCCCTTGGGATGTCCGGGAAATTCTATTTTATAAATTTTTAAATCTTAAAACTTTTATCTTGTGTTTTATTTTTGTGTATGACCCGAGGGAATCCGTCACCTCTTTTTGATTTGGATCCGGAAATCGAGCGAACCCTTCGGCACCGCTTACGATTTCGAGTTCCGAATTTTCAAGATACGAAATCCTTAGGAGACACTCCTAATCCTTCTTTAATTCTCTCTCCGTCACCGTCTTCTTCTTCTCCTTCTTCATTTAGTTCTTCTTCTCACTCTCCTAGATCTCTTTCTTCTTCTTATTCCTATATGGGTGAGCCAAATGCGGTCGAACAACGAACTTTGTCCTATTATGCCCGTCCAAACTTGGACGAGGCTCAATCTAGTATTGTTCGCACCGCTATTGCCCCCAATAATTTTGAGTTGAAGCCAAGCATCATCCAAATGGTACAACAATATGTACAATTTGATGGGCTTCAAGATGAAGATCCAAACGCGCATATTTCTAATTTCTTAGAAATATGCGATACTTTTAAAATTAATGGTGTATCCGATGATTCCATCTGGCTAAGTTTATTTCCATTTACATTGTGCACTAAAGCCAAGCAATGGTTGAGTTCTCTACCAAGAGGATCAATCACAACATGGGCTGAAATGACGGAAAGATTTCTTACGAAATACTTTCCGCGGCTAAAACGGCTAAATTGCGCAATGATATTACTTATTTCTCCCAACTTGATTCGGAAACGTTATATGATACTTGGGAGCGTTTCAAGGAATTGCTTCGTCGATGTCCTCATCATGCAATTCCGGATTGGTTACAAATCCAAACCTTCTATAACGGCCTTAATTCTCAAACTAGGCAACATATCGATGCCGTCGCCGGTTGAACGCTTAATAACAAAACACCGGCGGCCGCCCAAGAGCTTATAGAAGGTATGGCTTTGAATACCTATCAATGGAGTACACCACGGTCTAAAGCACCTAAACCGGCCGGGATGTATGAAATTGATACGGTCTCCAATCTATCTCTCCAGGTTGAGATGCTAAACAAAAGATTAGAAGAGATGGCTGCTCCCTCTTCTATACCTACCTGGGATCCTACTTCTTCCCCCTCTCCCACTACATTGGCCGAGCATGTGGATTATATGGGAAATCCGAATCGGCCACCCTTTAATCCGGGTAATACTAATTTTGGTAATACCTATCACCCGGGTATAAGGAATCACCCCAACTTCTCTTGGAGTAATCCAGGGAACGCGGATCTCCCACCAAACACGATCCCACCAGGATATTTTCCACCACAAGCTCCAAAAGCTCCCAATCTCGAGGAGTTGTTCTCCAAATATACGAGTACAAATGATACCAATATCCGGAATCTCACCGGATCTCTTCGTAATTTGGAGACTCAAATTGGGCAAATTGCAAAGATGCTCTCCGATCGACAACAAGGAGCGCTACGGGCAATACGGAGCCCAACCCAAGGGAGCAAGCCAAAGCTATCACTTTACGGAGCGGGAAGGAGGTAACCACTTCTACAATTCCGGTTGAAACATCTCCAATTTCGGTTGATACGGAGGTAATGATTTCTTCATCTTCTCCTCCAATTAAGCCTTCTAGTTATATTAAACCAAAACCTTATCAACCACCTCTTCCCTATCCGTCTAGAATGCAAAAAGACCGGATAGATGAGCATCACGGTAAATTTTTAGATATGTTTAAACAAATCCAAATAAATTTACCGTTATGCGAAGTGATAGAATAAACGCCGAAATATGCTAAGTACCTCAAGGATCTTTTATCAAATAAAAAGAGACTTGAGGATATTTGCACAGTTCAATTAAACACGGAGTGCTCGGCGGTTTTACTTAATAAATTGCCTAAGAAATTACCTGATCCGGGTAGTTTCTTTATACCTTGTTCATTTGGCGATTTATTGGTAAAACGTGCGTTAGCCGATTTAGGTGCCTCAATAAATTTAATGCCTTATTCTTTAGTTAAGAAATTGGGTTTAGGAGAACCTAAATCCACAAGAATGAGCATTCAATTGGCGGATCGGTCTATAAGATATCCGATGGGTATTATTGAGGATGTGCTTATCAAAGTTGACAAATTTATCTTTCCGGTAGATTTTGTCATCTCTGACATCGAAGAGGACACCGAGGTACCACTCATTCTCGGTCGCCCATTTCTTGCCACCTCGCGCGCAGTTATAGACATTAGTAACGGTAAACTTCTCCTTAGGGTCGGAGATGAAGAAGTTACCTTTACTATTGACGCGTCTATGAAAAATTCGCTCTCCAATGACGACTCATGTTACTATTTAGAGGCTTCTCCCGAAGAATACTTCATTCCTTTTTCTGAACATTCTTTATCTTCTATTGATCATAACGCTTATTTTGAAAATTTAGATTTAATTGCTTATGAAAATAGTGATAAGGATTCGATCACTCGCACACCTACTTTTGAAATTTTGGAAATTGGTAGTGATCGTTTGAAAACTTCTTATGATGAACCTCCCACGCTAGAATTAAAACAATTGCCTGAACATTTAGAATATTTATTTTTAGCGGAGGATTCTAAACTTCCCATAATTGTGTCGGCCTACTTGACCGATGATGAAAAATTTAAATTATCTAATATTTTAAAACGTCATCGCCGAACAATTGCGTGGAAGATCACGGATTTGAGAGGAATTAATCCCTCCTTTTGCACCCATAAAATTTTATTAGAAGAACATGCACACAAAACTATTCAACCTCAACGTCGGCTAAATCCTAACATGAAAGAGGAAGTCAAGGCCGAGGTAATTAAATTATTAGATGCGGGCATCATCTATCCGATTTCGGATAGCTCTTGGGTTAGCCCGGTCCAAGTGGTGCCTAAGAAAGGAGGCTTAACAGTAGTTCCTAATGATAAAAATGAATTAATTCCTACTCGGACCGTTACCAGATGGCGGGTTTGCATCGACTATCGTAAATTAAATGATGCAACCCGAAAGGATCATTTTCCTTTGCCGTTCATTGACCAAATCCTTGAACGGTTATCCGGGCACTCGTTTTATTGTTTTCTTGACGGTCTCTCGGGATATTTCCAAATCCCAATCGCGCCCGAAGACCAAGAGAAAACAACCTTCACTTGTCTGTTTGGCACCTTCGCCTATCGAAGGATGCCTTTTGGTTTATGCAATGCGCCGGCAACCTTCCAAAGGTGTATGCTAGCGATCTTTGATGAACTAGTGGAGGATATCATGGAGGTCTTCATGGACGATTTCTCCGTCTTTGGAGACTCTTTTGATTTATGTTTAGCAAATCTTTCCCGTGTTCTCCAAAGATGTGAGGACACGAACCTAGTCTTGAACTGGGAAAAGTGTCATTTTATGGTGCGGGAAGGTTTGGTCTTAGGCCATAAAATTTCTAACAAGGGTATAGAGGTAGATAAAGCAAAAATTGAAATTATAGAAAAATTACCTCCCCCCTCAAATTTTAAGGCCATTCGTAGTTTTTTGGGGCATGCCGGTTTCTATCGCCAGTTTTTTTAAGATTTTTCTAAAATCACTAAGCCCCTTACACATTTATTAGAAAAAGATGCGCCGTTTATTTTTGATGAAAATTGTTTGCGCGCTTTTTCGCTTATAAAAGAAAAATTGATAAACGCACCAATCGTGATAGCCCCCAATTGGGAACTTCCTTTTGAAATTATGTGCGATGCTAGTAGTTTTGCCGTTGGTGCGGTCTTAGGACAACGCATCAATAAAAATTTTCATCCAATATATTATGCGAGCAAAACACTAACCACCGCACAAGAAAATTATACAACCACCGAAAAAGAACTTCTTGCCGTAATTTTTGCCTTTGATAAAATTCGTTCTTACATTACTTTATCCAAACTTATTGTTTTTATCGATCACTCGGCTTTGCGTTATCTACTAACCAAAACAGATGCAAAGCCTCGATTGATTAGGTGGGTATTGCTTCTCCAAGAATTTGACTTGGAGATTCGGGATAAAAGAGGAGCGGAGAATCTAGCGGCGGATCATCTTTCTCGGTTGGAGAACCCCAATTCAGAGGATCTCAAAGAGGAGGACATCGATGATACATTTCCTGAGGAGTGCCTCCTCGCTATGCATAAGGTAATCACTCTCCCCACTCCTTGGTTCGCCGATTTTGCAAACTTTCTTGTTGCAAGATTCCTCCCGAATGGTTTTTCTTATCAATAAAAGAAGAAATTCTTTTCTGATTTGAAAAATTATTTTTAGGAGGATCCATTTCTCTTCCGAGTTTGCGCGGACCAAGTAGTGTGAAGGTGTGTTTCTCACGAAGAGGGCGCATAAATTTTAAAACATTGTCACGAGGGACCCGCCGGTGGGCATTATAAAGATAATCGGACGGCTCGGAAAGTACTTGAAGCAGGCTCCTTTTGGCCGAGCATCTTCAAGGATGCTCATGCACATGTAAGTCGTTGTGAACAATGGCAACGCTCAGGTAATATTTCCCGCCGAGATGAAATGCCCTTAAATTTATTTTTAGAAATTGAAGTTTTTGATTTATGGGGAATCGACTTTATCGGCCAGCTACCAACTTCTTTTGGAAATAAATATATTCTGGTAGCGGTTGACTACGTGTCACGGTGGGCGGAAGCGCAAGCTCTCCCCACCAATGACACCCGAGTCGTGACCCATTTTCTTAAACAACTATTTTCACGATTTGGAGCACCGCGGGCAATAGTTAGTGATAGGGGCACCCACTTTTGTAACGCACAATTCGCTAAAGTATTATCTAAATACGGCATTACACATAGGTTAGCCACCCCCTATCACCCTCAAACTAGTGGCCAGGTAGAAGTAGTTAACCGAGAAATTAAACGTATTCTAGAAAAAACGGTTTCTACTAATAGGAATGATTGGTCGATCAAGCTTGATGATGCTCTATGGGCTTATCGGACCGCGTACAAGACCGCTATCAGTTGTACGCCGTATCGATTGGTCTATGGGAAAGCATGCCACTACCGGTTGAGCTTGAACATCGTGCCTTTTGGGCACTTAAATTTTTAAATCTTGATGAAAATTTGTCCTCCGAGCTCCGTAAATTCCAACTTAACGAGCTCGATGAGTGGCGCTCCCTCGCTTATGAGAGTAATAAACTCTATAAGGAGCGCACCAAATTTTATCATGATAAGAAAATTAAGCACCCAAAAGACTTTAAACTGGGAGACCAAGTCCTTTTATATAACTCGCGCTTACGCTTATTTCCGGGTAAACTTAAGTCCCGTTGGTCCGGCCCCTTTGTCGTAAAGGAGGTTTGGCCTTACAGGACGGTTCTTATTTCACACCCGGAAAAAGGCAACTTTAAAGTGAATGGGCACCGACTAAAATTATTTTTTGCCGGTGATAATATTAACGAAAAATTAGACAACATAATGTTGTCAAACCCATAATAAGCGCGCGCCACTATGGTCGAGCTCACCGACCATAAACAAAGCGCTCGTGGGAGGCACCCCACGGTTATCTTTTCTTTTTATTATTTTCTAATTTTCTTTTTAAGTTTATTTTCACAGGCTTGAAGGACATCGCTACAGGACGATCGGGTGGAGACAAACGTCGAATCTTCGTATTTCTTCAAGTCGGTAAATTTTAAAATTTTTTTTTAGGCTCTTTAACATAATGATAATATAAATATATATATATATATATATATATTTATAAAAAAAAAGAATTTTTTTTTTTCTCGAACACGCGTCTGTCACGCCCGTGACCCAGACGTCACGGGCGTGTCCCAGGCGTGTTTTGCAAAGACTGCAGGAGGTTCCTCCTCCCTCAGTTTTCCCGCCCGTCATTCGGATATGACATGGGCATGACATTTTTTGTCAAGGGCGTGTCGAGCCCGTGTCGCGGGTATCCGAGGCGTTGACCAGTCACGCCTTAGATTCCTTCTTAAAGAGTCATATTTGACTGACATGCCCAGAGTCACGGGCGTGACTCTGGGGCGTGACTGAAGAATCCGATACCTTCGCATCGGATGGTCTTTGGATTCCCTTACACGCCCGACGTCACAGGCATGTCACTCAGAGTCACGGGCGTGACTCTGAGGCGTGACCCCCGAATCCGAGGCAGTCCGCCTCGGATTCCTTTCTGCTTTGACCCGGGCTTGTCACGCCCCCTGTCACGGGCGTGACAGGGGGGCGTGACCGACCCGAAAACCCTATAAATAGGAAGTTTTCTCCTTCTTTTCTCTCCACACCCTCCAGCCTTCACACTTTATATTCTCTTATCCCTTTGGCCGAAATTTCCTCCACATTTCTCATCATGCCTCGCCACCACGCTTGCTCCTCCGCATATTCCTCTGAGCACCCCGCCGATCCAGCCTTGGCGGAGGCTATGCTACTATTCGAGAATGCAACCCAGCAAGATCGAAGCGAGAGACTGAGCGCCAAACCCTTTGGCGTGTTTGGATCTTGGATTGGGCCATCCTCGCCCAATTCGGAGCAGCGGAGATAGTTCGGGAGCTCATATCTACCCAAAGGGTGGGCTCCCCTTTTCGCCATTTCTGAGCCCGCTTTCCTCAAACTCACTATTGAGTTCTTGGCCTCTTTTGAGTTTCGTTGGGCAGCGCAAGATGATTTCATCGCCTTTTGCCTGGGCGGGATGATGCACCAGCTCACCATCCGCCAACTCAATGTTGTCATGGGCTTTTGCTCGGAGGCCTTTTCCACTTCCCCGCCTACCCCGACCTAAAAACTGATTTCCCTCCCGACTTCAGTCTCCCCACTTTTTGGTCGGAAATTAGTAATGACGTCGCCCCTACACTCCAAGAAATCTAAGGGTAGCCACCTCATCTCCCCTGCTTTGCGCATTCTACACAACCTTCTCTCTTTTACCATTTCCGGGCGCGGCGATAGCCACGGCGTGGTGACTCGGGCAGACTTACTATACTTGTATAGTATGTTTTATCGGGTCCCACTCAACCTTGGTTACATGCTCGCCATTTTATTTCAGCACCAGGCCGAAAATGTGAGATTGGGAGCGGTGCACGGTGGGAATTTCATCACTTTCCTCGCCAAGCAGACCGGCGTGTGGGCTGCTCTTCCGCGGCTCACTTACATGCAAACGCCGCAGCCTCTTCAGTTCCCGACCCTTCAGGCGCTTGGTTTAGCTCGCCGACGTGACGGCGAGTTTGAGGCTATTCCCCCGTTAGTTGGTGGCGGTGATCTTGATCTTGATCATGGTGCCGGTCCTAGCGGTACTCATTATTCCTCGCAGATTCCGCCACCACCGCTGCACACTGCTCCAGCGCCGATCCTCTAAATTATTGGGACTGGCAATTTGGGTTGCTCCATACTCGCATAGACCAGATGCAAACCCATTTTGAGGGTCGCTTCGCTTCTTTTGATGCGCGCTTCACCGTGCTCGAGCGAAACCATACTTCCTCCATAGCGCATATTACTCGCGAGTTTGCGAACATGCGGACTTTCTATCAGGAGCACGAGGACGTTTCTGACCAGGAGTAGCTGCCTTTTCATTTCTTTGGATCTGTAGAGGGTCACCTCTTTGTATCTGTATTTTTCTTCTGTATTTGTTTTTATTATTATGATGAAAAAAAAATCTAAAAACAAAAATATCTATAAATTATTATGTTTTGCTTTACTCATCTTGTACAGGTCTCTTTTTATGCTGGCTTGCATTTTCAGGGAAGTTTCCTCTCTTTTCTTTTCTTTAACTTTTTACTTTGCTTAAGTATGGGGGAGGGATATTTCTCAAGCAAAACATATAAAAATTTTCCAAAAATTTTTTAAAACAAACACCACAAAAAATTTTTTAAAAACAAATTTAAAACTCAAAAAATTTTATTTCGTCTTAAAATTTGTTTTTCCAAAATTAAAATAATAATAATAATAAATATTAGAAAATCAAAAATTAAATTAGAGAAGTCTTTATTTCTATATTTATTCACATGCAAAATTCCTAGTAATTCAATTTTTTTATAGTGTTTAGAGAATTTTGATGTTTTAATTGAATTTTGAATTTTGGAGTAGAACTGTTGGCCATGCTGTGTTTCTAGTTAAGTGCACGTGTAAGTAGAATTTTTAGTAGATCTAAATATTCAGCATATAATTAGATTTTCATTTTCTAAATGCATAGAAACAACTTTTTTACTTCAATTATGAAAAACCGGTAAAACTTTAAAATAATTTAGGTGAGTAAGTAGAAGTTTACTAGAGAGATATTTCGCGGACCAGGGAGAGGTATTCTTTTTCGATGTCTAGAACTTGCCCTCTAACTATTCTCAAGACTTTGCATAAGTTAAACTCATTAGCATAAATATGATTTAGGCACTTCTTTTGGCAAGTTTGAGCTTTTGTACCCCGCACCTAAAATTTTAACTTGGCTTAGCCAATTTGAGCCTATTACCTTTTCCTTTTGTTTTAGCTCCACCAAATGATTTACTAAAGCCTAAAAAGCATCCTAATTACACACCTAAATCCGAGCTTGAAAGAACAAATGTAGAAAATTTTTGGAGTGTTTAGGAGCCTTTTACTTTTGGTGGCTCTTTTCTTATAAAAAAAAAAGGGAGTTGATTTTTTTTTCTCCCCTCTTCAAAATATAGAAAAAAAAAAAAATCATTAAAAGAAATGAAGAGGCAGAAAAAAAATTCAATATGATGAGAGAGTTAAAAAAATAAGAAAAGAAACAAAAGAAATAGGAATTTGGCTACGTTCTTAAGAGCCATAGCAAATCTTTATGTACAAGCTTCTCTAGGTCTTGGTGTGACTAGCCATCGTGTTTATCTTTGATCACCCTCACCAAAAACCTAAGCCTACATTTCAACCTAATTAAGCCCTATTGATTTATGTTTATAAGTTAGACTAGTTCCATGGCGAGAGTGTGAAAGGGCAAGCCTAGGGCCATCGACATTGATGGATTTCTTTGGAGGGTATCTTAATCTTTGTTTGTGCAATGTTATCTTAGTACGCACGCTACACTCTCCCTAAAGATAATTTTAAGATTTACCGGATTTTTCATTTTAAAAGTAAAAATAATAGTGAAAATGCATTTTAAAGAAAAATAAAAACTTAATTTGTATGCTGAGTAAGTCTTTCTACCGTAATATCTACAAACATAGGCATAAGACTTCGCATTTTACTCCTTAGGTTCAATTTTCTTTTCTAGCATTTAAAATTTTTCTACTCCCTATGGAAGTTGTTTGCTCGGGACTAGCAAACGGATAAGTATGGGGTATTTGATAACTCTAATTATTTCTATCTTTTTATTTATTTATCTATATTAATAGTTAGATATTTTTAATTAATTTTATAATATTAAGTTTATTTTAACTTGTTTCTATAATTTATATCTATTTGTTTTAATAAAATCATTTTTAATCTTGCAGGGCTGATCTACAGGTTATTTGGAGCAAAAAGAAGAATTTTCCTGTTTTCTGCCTAGACACGCCCTGTGACACGCCCTACCTGGGCGTGACACAGGGGCGTGACATGTGATAACCGAGACTGCTGCTGAATCTCGTCGACCCGTGCCCAACGTTCATCGAACGACTAGGTCACGGCCGTGTCAGAATATGACACGCCGTGGACCATTTACACGGGGCGTGACAGCAAGAAAGAGACCGTTGAACGCTGCCACGTCGGATTAAAATTACACGCCCGGGTCACGGGTGTGACCCAGGGCGTGTCAGTGGAGTTTTCTAGCCAATTACACTTCCGTTCCAGCCGTTGCCGCCAGAAGACGTTCCAGCTTGACACGCCCTGGTCACGGGCGTGAGCAGGGGGCATGACGCCTCCATGAAGACCACTTTTACTCCCTCCGTTTTCAGCTTCCCGCCGTTTTCCAGAAACAGCAGTGACACGCCCTAGGTCAAGGGCGTGACCTAGGGGCGTGACCCGTCAGTTAACCAATTTTGGCGGTTTCTCCTCCAATGTTCCCGGGGTTTCAAGACAACGGTTCAGAGCCTGACACGCCCTAGGTCACGGGCGTGACCTAGGGCGTGACCAAACAGAAATTTTTTCTATAAATTCCAGACAGCTTCAGATGCTCAGGGGTCGAACTTTGGGAGTTGGAGTCTTGTAATTTTCTGTTTCTTTTACTGTATTTTCTCATTTCTAAGTTAGATTTACCTTTGTTGTAACTTTAATTTTAGTTATTTCCATTTCAATCATGTCTTTTCCTACTTTATTTTGTATTTCCCCAATCATGATGAGTAGCTAATCTTCTTTTAGCACTTGATCATGATGAACCTTAGAATAAAATAGATCTTTCTCATTCTTATTAAATGTTTTGTTCTTAATTGTTCCCGCTACGATTTATCTTTGATTTTTATTTCATCGAATTCATATTACGCGGATATGATCTTCGATCTAAGATTCGTATCCTAAATGACCAAGAGGTTGCGGATACGAGGAGATCACTCAAAGATAAAAGGAGTTGAATGCACTCCTCGAGAGAGGACGACGTAAATCTTCTGGATTGGAGTCAAATCCAATAGTGGGGTTCACCGCATAAAGCAAGCTTAGGGGTTTTCGACTGGCCGAGAGGTCTTAATCGATCAACCTAAGGTTAGTTAGAAGCATGAGCTCGAGAGAGACGCTTCTATACTTTAGGAACCTCCACGGTCGAGTGAGTATAATTAAGAACTCGCATTTCATTATTTTTCAAGAAGATTTATTTTAATCCAAGGGGATTCTAGATCAAGTGCTAGATTCCTCATATTTGAATTTCTCTTTAGCATTAGCTTTAGTTTTATTAACTAATTTAATCAAACCAACTTTTCCGTTCGATAAAATAATAGCTCTCCCTTGTGAGTACAAGTACTAAACAGGCCATGAATCGCAATACGACACTTCCTATACTGCATTTCGATAGGTACGCTTGCCTAATCGAGATTCTAGTTTGGATGTAATTTAACTCTTAGAAAATCTCCATCAAGCCCACCTAAAACCCTAACCCTAGTTTAGGTCACCAACCTTAATTTGAACTATATGCTATCAAATGAACTTCAAATCAAGTAAAATTTTGGTAGGGTGATTTTATGGTCCAAGTAGACATAATATAATTTTGTTGAGATTTTTGGGTTAATTTATACAGTACTTCATTTACAACCCTAGTTGTGCCCTAGATATTTATTTTGATGTTTCTAGAATTTCTGTTTACTGGAATGTTATGAAATCTTGGATTAGGGCATGTTATAGCATTTTATACCTTCTGAATCTTTATTGAAAGTTTTATCTGATTATTTTGGGTACTTGCTTCTTTAACGTACCAATTGTGATATGTAGTCAAAAATACAAATAATTCCCTTTTACTATTTGGAAAATTATGAAATTTGATCAGTGGGTGTTTCAAATTATGATTGTCACCCTGTAATTTTCTCTGGAATTTTAGATGATTAAAAACAGTACCTCCTTCATTAAGTTAGGAAAATTAGTATCTTACATTAAAATAAATTCAGAGTTCAAATATTGGAGAAAAATTATGGTACTTGGTTTATGCTGGTTTTAGGTCACTATAAAGCTTCTATAATTTTCTTGTGATTTTTGGATACATATGTACAGTACTTCCTTCATTATATAGTAGAAATGGCTTGAAACGGTAAATTAGGAAATATAGGCCTAAACACCTCTGGAATTTCTCAAAATTTGGAATTACTGCTAAAATGCCTTATAAGATTTTTACTGATTTTATGATGATTTATTGTTTGCTCATTAGTGCACTTCATGTTCATACTAGGCAATTGGGAGGCTTAGAATAATTAAATTAAATGCCAAATGAAATAGGAAAATTATTATTTTCTGGATTTAGACTAATTAGGTCATGGTAGACCTCCAGTAAATATTATATGAGATTCGGAAGACAATTTGGAGTACCACCCCTTGCATACCTCATAAAGCTTAGGATGGTCTGCGTTTAGTAAAACTGCAGAAGCTGAACTAGAGTGGGTAATGAACTAGGGAGATGGATATTTTGGTAGTTTGCTGGTTTGGATAGGGTGAGTTAAATCAAGTTCATTATTGGAAGTCAGGATGGGTAGGGGGTGAGATTGACTAGCGATAGGTAGCGTTCGGGTTCGACGGAAGATCGTCCTCCCCGTGAAGAGGAAGAGTCAAAGTCACCCTAGGATTAGCCCACTGTAATATGAGAAGGGAATGGGTTAAGAGAACCAATCAAGTATAATAAGTGCCTAGGAAAGGGAGATTTGGGATTCATCCCATCATAGATCCTAGTACCGCTGCAAGCCCTTCACAGGGTAAACCTCGGGAAGTCCAAGGTTATCCTTAACTCTTAGGAATAAAATGATCAAGAGTAACTCTAATAATAGTTCTACCTCACACCTACACCTATACACTTAAGAAGAAGAATTGGCCTGGAATGGGTAGAGTAGGTCCATGGTCTAAGGGCCTACTAGTAATGACAATGGTTTGGTTTGAAATTTGGAAGTCCAGGGAGCGGGATGCTCGGGGACTTGGTATATGCTTGGTAGCCTAGAGAGTTGGAGGCTCGGTAATATGAGAACTTGTACAAATATAACTGTCATGATTTCATGTGCATAAAAGTGGTGGGTCATCGGCACTAGACTATCGATCACACCGACGTCGGTACGTTGACTCGGCGGTATGGGACACTTAGCCAAAGAAAGCTGGTGGGTTTAGCCAGCACTAATACGCGGATACTCTAGGTTGTGTTCTTCTAGGGGCATATGGAAGGGCTTGGCCTGGTAGTGTGGTTACCCACCTAGGAGTGGGGGGCCCGACTCACTGTCTTCGTTTGCCACAACAGAGGTTCCTAGGAGTGAAGCTAGCTACCCGAACAGGGGGAACTAATGGTCTGTGCGCATGGAGTCGTGTGGGTGTGTTGCACTTGCTTGTGCATTCCATAGCATATTTGTGTGTCATAGCATAAACATTGCCACCTATCGTATAATATGGTATGGGACGTTTTATACGATAGGCCCTGCAAAACGACCCCTTGGTCTATAGGGGTAATCCCTTTTAATCAATGGTTATATTTCTTGTACTTTTACTTACTTGCTACTCCTTGCTGTGTGATAACTGACACTCCAACATATAAGTGGTATGGGACACTTTATATGATGGGAGCCCTGCAAAAGACCCCTTGGCTTATGCGCTTCCGCATAAGTTAAGGTTACATTTCCTACTTTCTGCTTCTATCATATTTACTATGGACTTGCTAGCATAGGTCCGCTGTCACCTGCTTTTGACTTATTCTTCACCTTCATGTCCTTCCATTTCTTCCTCTACGCTCGGTACCTAGGAGCCATGGGGGAAGGTGTAGGGGATGATAGGGCTTAGTCTTTATGACTAACGGTTTTCGAACCACAACATTTTAGGTGTACCATATGGAAGGGTCACGGGTATTGCAGTTTCTGACAGAGTTGACCCCGCGACCATGTTACCATTGTCACCAGCTGGGACATACACGGGTCAAATGCCCCTTGATTGGTGGGATCCCACCAGCTCAGCAGCCAGGAGGCCGAAGACGTAGACGCAGACGTGGATTGCGAAGCGGTGACGGCAGACCGAAAGGGGAGAAGCACCCAGAGATACAGCACCAGCAGAGTACGGAGTCAGTGGAGATGGGCCAGTCTAGCTAGGGTGCTCTCGGTTCAGTGACAGTTATGGTGACGCTTAGTTTTAGTTTTGCTCCTGTGAGTGACTTGTAGTGAGGACAAGATGTACGGGCTTAAGCCCTCCTTTTGTACTCTGATTATTATTACCATTGTGGACTCTCCCTTCGTGGAGATTTATTTATATACATGTGGTTATGTGGACTTGCTTTTACTTCATTATGCTACTATTCTGCGATCGAAAAGGGCCGGCAGAATTGGCGTTTTGTAGTGGCGGCCTTCCCGTGAGTCGGTGCCACCGCAAAGCGACAGTTCTGGGCTAAGACCCCGGTGTTTGAAAGAAAAAAAATGGGGTCATACAGGCGGTGGCCTCATTCATCATAACTCTGCTGCTCCTACTACCGCTACGCAGTAGCTTACTACTGCCTGGTGGTATCGACTAGAGACCTTGGTCGTTAATTCAACTAGCTACTGCCAGCGATAGGTCTACCACCGCGCGATAATCTCCAGCGACCAATTTTATATCATTTTAAGGAACTTTGGGGCATTATAATTCTCCCCACCTTCAAGGAATTTCATCCAGAAATCCATAATTAACAACATAGAAGTACAAAGCATAACAAATGTACCTCAACAAAGCAATTCAGTGAACTCTTCTCGCATGGTCTGCTCGCGCTCCCATGACAGCTCCTCACGGCGACATTTGTCCCATCAGACTTTGACCAACTTAATTTCTTTGTTCCGTAGTTGTTTCACTTTCGTGTCTTCAATATAAATGAGTTTTATATTTGTCAATAGCTCACTAACGACGGGAATTCGCTCCACAACAACCTTGAAAGTGAGGGATAGATCTAACTAACTTTATAGGGGGTGAATAAAGTATTAAAAACTTTTAGATAATTTTTATAGCAGATTAAAATAGGTGATATGTATTTATATAAATAAAGAGAAATATCACAACATAGAAAATAAATAAGTAAAGGCATAACCACACGACACAAGAAATTTATAGTGGTTCCCCAATAATCCTGGGTACATCCACTCTTCTACTACCCTGGTAGGAATCCACTACAGCTTTTTGCTCAGGTGCCCTGCCACCATGGGTTTTTGCTCATGTTCCCTGTCACCACAAGATCTATTTTTCTTAGGGAGATCTAACAACCCTTTGAGCTTTTGATCTTGTGCCCAAAAACCAATCCCAAGCCTTTTGATTAGGTGACATATGAACCAAAAGGATAACTTTTGAAGGGAGTTAAAACCCTGTACACAGTGAAAGGGAAAAGTAAAAAAATGTTGTCTTCTCTATCTCAAGGCTCTGAGAAGACAACTGGACTTATTTATGTCAAAGCACCCTGTGAGTTGTATGGATCTAATCAGGAGTGGAAGCTTTGCTTCAGGGTTTAGGCCTTCAAAATGATGTTGTTCTTCAACAAGCTTTTAGACAGATTTTGATTAGTTGTCTCTTGAAAGCCTGAACTAGATGAAGAAGAACTCTGTGTGTATGAGAATTGTGTTGTGTTCTTCAATGATTACTGATTGCTCTTGTTTTTCACTAATTCATTAACTAAATGTATTTTTGATCTTCTGAAAAAAAAATCACTTTATATATTGTTTAGTGATTTAAAAACCTTTGAAGTTTAAATATTTTCCTTGAAATCTTATGCATAATTTTTGGGATCCTGAATGACTAATTTTGTCTTGAATGCATTTCCTTAACAATCCAGGTAAATAAGGTAGAGTAATATTTCTGTGAAAACCATAATTAATGCTGCCAGGTAACGACTATATTCTTGATAATATTGAGCATTAATTATCAGAGCATTACAGTCTTAATATAATTTGAAAACAAACTGGTATTGTCGATCTAAGAAACTGTAGAGAAGAATAGTCGAACTGAACCTAGAAGGAGTTAGTCTAACTCAGGAATGATTTTGTCGACCTGAGATCCAAGTTCGTGGAGCTGAGACCTCTCCTTCGTCGAGCTGAGCTCCCTAATCATCGAACTGAAAATATACTAGCCAATCTGAGCTCCAAGATCATCGAACTAAGATAGTCCTTCGTCGAGTTGAACTTCTTATATGAGATATCAGTTCGCCGATCTCAGCTAGACTTTTGTCGAGCAAAACTCAGAGAAGGAACTCTGAGTTCGTCGATCTGAGATCGATGATCCTTGAGCTGAGTTTAGCTAACGTCAAACGGCTTCCATGTAATCATTTTAACTGCATTTCCTCTGAAGTATTCTATCTCTAAAGTCTTTTGTATGAGGGTACTGGTAGTTTAAGTATGTGCAGCTGACCTTGACCCTTGAAATAACTTATGACCCTACACTATATATGTTGGGTCATTTAATCAAAACTAATAGTGAACCTAGCCCAAATCACAAATAGGGTTCCAATTTGGGTGAGTTCAATAAAATAAAAATAAAGAAAATCACAAAGTAAGAAAAAAATATCTGACAGAATTATAGAACCATAGCAAATATAAACAATTGTGCCTAGTGAAGATATATACAGCAAAAATAAAGTTCAGAAAGCATAAGCAGAAATTTATGAGTCTTTCTTTGAAGTATCTGAAGAATCTAAAGCAGGTTTTGTGAAAATCATTTTTCTTTTTGGATCAGCTGCTTGCAGTTGAGTCATCTTCATATCTTAAGAACTAAGAATCTTCACAGATGTAGCTCTGGGAACTACAGCTTATGGATGCAAATTCATATAAGTATCAACATTAAAGAGATTTTTTAGCTGATATTTGTCCAATTCCTTCTTTCTATAGGATGACATGGTTAAAAATTGAGAGTAAAATTTTCCTTCTTCCTTGTCCAACTATATCTTAGATAGAGCTATCATCTCATTAAACCTGGCCATTTTATAGTTAGGATCCTACTCTGGATCATAAACTAAAGATGGAGGTCTCTCTGGACTTGATTCTTTTTCCTGACTGGATTGATCTATTAGCTGGCTACTTTGATTATCATGCTGTTGCTACTATTTTCTCTGCTGGCTGCTGGATTGAGTTTCTGACCATGAAGGTTTGTCTTTGTTGCTTTGAGTAGGTCTTGATTGATGAGAATGAGAAGTAGACCTTTGAACTTGAGAAGTACTTCCTGCTGATCCTACTAGAGGAGGAGGAGGAGGTCCTCTCTAAGTCCTTTGAGGTGAATGGTACCTCTTCATTTTCTTCCTTTTCTTTTGTTCATTTTTAGAGAGCCTCATCTGGTAAGGAGTATCTGGAGTGAGTGTAACATTATGCAGAATATAATAGGCTTTATATCCTATAGGATTTGTTTTTGGAGCAGCCCTTATTGGAGCCTTCTTCTTGTCTTTCCTTTTCTTAGAACCAATATCCTCTGAATCATTGACTCTTCATCATCATCAGATTCACTGGCAGGAATATCATATATAGCATCAATCTGTTTTATTAACTTTGAATTGTCCTTAGCTGGAGCTACTAGATGTACATGCTCAATTTCTTAACAACTTGATGAATTGGTACATTCTCTACTTCCATATCTTGTTCCATAATATCATCCAGATTTGGAAAAGGAGATTCATCCATCACATAAATCGAAGGTGAAAAACCTTTCTTTATTGCATCCATTGAATTATTAACTATTTAATCCACAGAAACTAAAGAGATACAAGCTGAAGAATTTATGAAGCTAGATTTAATATTTTCTACAATTGAAATATCTATAGGTGAAAAATAGCATACTATAGCTTTAGAATAATAGAAAACTGTACGTATTAACTATATCAAAAACTGGTAAATTGTTGCTATAAACTGTATCGAAAGAATGAAGTAAAGAAGGAATATATACTGTGGAATTAATGATGAAATCACCAACAATGATTATTTCCTGTGCTGCTTCCTCTTCTTCAATGCAAAACATTTTAGTATCATCAAAAATTTCAACTACTACTAATGTTGGAATTGTTACTGCTGCTATTATTACTGCCACTGTTGCTACTGCTGGAGCTGCTGGAGATGCTGGAGCTTCTTCATATAATATCTCCCCTTGCCTGGATTTGGAGAGACCTAAACCCAAGCCACCAAAAGAAGGGATAGAGGAAGAGGAAGCCAGCTGAGAAGTTAGAAGGGAAATAGAAGTAGCAAGAGGGGCAATAGCCACATCTATGAGCTCATTAAGACTGGGAGAAATGAATTAAAGAAGGTCATTGGCAATGTTAGAAAAATCCAAATTTAGGGGATCAGGAGTAGAGGGGGTATATGTGGATCTGGTACCATAGTTGGAATATATGGAGAATCCTTGAGGGATGTCTAATTATAAGATGGTTGGAAATGTTGGAATAGTTGATGGAGGGATGACATCAGGTAGTTCATTTGGAATGATTTCTAAACTTCTGAAAGAGTTGGAAAATGTTGTGGAGATGGAGACAAGAGTAGATTGAAAGTTGGAGATGACAGAAGTGGATCTGGATGAGTAGAATTGGATGGAATGTCATCAATATGTGGTGGAAGAGGTGATTGAAGAGGTGAGGGTGTATCCTAAGGATTGTGGATTGGTGATTGTGGTTGAGATGGTGGTTAATATTGTGAGGCAGGAGGGATGAAAGTAGAGGGTATATCTGTAATACCAGTGGATGGTAAAAGAGCATGAGAGGGAGGAGGAGTAGGAACTTCTTCAGGGGTTGGGGAAGTGGCTATTATAACCCTTGTGTCCTCTGAAGCTATCCAGACATAGGAGGCCCTAAAGGGATTTGGGATGACCCTCTCCCATCTGCCAAAGAGGGCAGAGGTAAGCCTCTTATAGACATTGTTGAAAATGGTCTGGGAGACCAAGAGTTTTGGAACCTTTGCCAGGAGGAAGATACCTAGAACTCTACCAAAACAAACATCCATCTTACCATTCTTCTTCTTAAACAAATCAAATACAATTTCTCCCTAATTCACCAATTTCTAATTAACCAGGGCACTTATCAGAAGGAATTGGTGCCTAGTTATGTATTCATGGGTAGAGTGCTTGCCCAAGATGACTTTGCAAACCATATCTACCAATAACTTGTATTCAACAGACAAGTTCTTCTTCAGTAATTTGTTAGGGTTTCCCTGGGAGTGACCCATTATAACTAGCATATCCTCAAAATCAGTGCTATATAATTCTATATCATCTTCCCCATTGATAAAACTAAGAATTTAAGTTATAATAGCAGGGGTAAGAGAAACTTGGTGTCTAGAAATCGATCCAAGAATGGTGGTTTGATCTTGAAATGTTGTTGTGAATACCCATTCCATTATTTCCAACACTGGATGTTTGATCCTAGAGGTCATGAACTTTCTTAACTGTGGAGCCTCAAACAACTAAAGGATGTTCTTGAAGATTTGATAAGAATGGCTGAATGAATCAATGTCAATGTCAAATCTTGCATCAAATTTCATCCCAAAGAGGGTCCCCGCTTAAATCCCTATTGCCAGAAAAAATAAGAGATAAAGTACAAAGGAACCGGAAAGCACGGGATGGAGTTCGATGAAAACCTAATTATAGATTTTCATAAGTTGAAGCAGCGAAATCCGTCCAACTATAAAAGAAAAGCTTCGAACTCAATTTGACGAGACATCTCATAAAGAAATAAAAAGCATCGACTTAAGTTTGAAGAGGTGGAAAACAATTCATCGTTCTCCGTTCGACTAACAGTTTTCTGAAACAAATGTCGATCTCCGTTCGACGAAAAATTTCACAAAGAGATTTCGTCGATCTCCGTTCAACGAAAATCTCAAGAAGAGTTCACAGATCGTTGATCTTCGTTCGACAAAAGTTTACCAATTCGTCGACCTCAGACAAAAAATCAAATTTAGCCTTCTCCATTAATCATACCTAGCTGATTTAGGAAGAACAGATGTTTCTTTCATCTAATGGTTTGGTGAAACTATCTGCGATTTGTAAATCAGTAGAGATAAAGACAAAATTAAATTTATTTTTGTCTACACAATCTCTAATGAAATGATGTCTAATCTCTATGTGCTTGGTCCTACTATGATGCATTGAATTTTGTACATTTGAAATTGCACTGGTATTATCATAAAAGATAGTTGAATTATTTAGATTGAAACCATAATCCAGGAGTTAGTTTTGAATCCACAAAACTTGTGAGCAATAACTACCTGCGGCAATGTACTCAGCTTCAGCAGTTGATGTGGACACAGAAGTTTGCTTCTTGCAAAACCATGACACAAGCCTATCACCAAGGAATTGACAAGTTTCTAATGTGCTTTTCAAGTCAAATATGCATCCAGCATAGTCGGCATCTGAGAATATAGTTAAGTCAAATTCTGACTTGGTTGGATACCAAAGTCCTAGATTTGGACAATCCAATATATATCTTAAATTCCTTTTTAATAAAATAAGGGGTGATTCTTTAGGGTTGACTTGAAATCTAGCACAAATACAAGTAGAAAACATAATGTCTGGCCTACTAGCTGTAAGATACAATAAGTACCCAACAATAGCTTTATATGTTTTTTGATAACCTGACTTGCCCTATTCATCAGAATCAACTACAACATTGGATTGCACGGGTGTTTTCTTGGCTGAAGCATCAGACATCCCAAATCTTTTTATAAGCTACTTATCATATTTAGACAGGGGTATAAAGATACCATCAGTGGATTGCATCACTTAGAGACCAAGGAAGTAGGATAGTTCACCCATGATACTCATTTCAAACTTTGTGTACATCAGGTCAGAAAACATTTTGCAAAATTTGGAATCATTAGATCCAAATATTATGTCATCTATATATATTTGTACTAGCAAACTTATATGCTTATGATGTCTAATAAATAAAGTACCTATCTACAATGCCTCTAATGAACTTATGCTCTAAAAGAAAGCTAGCTAAGGTTGCATACCAAGCTCTTGGAGCTTGCTTTAAACCATAGAGAGCTTTATGCAGCTTAAAAACATAGGAGGGACGAGTTGAAGAAATAAAACCTGGTGGTTCTTCAACATACACTTCCTCTTTTATTTCCCGATTGAGAAATGTACTTTTGACATCCATTTGATAGACTTTGAAATTTTGATGGGCAACATAAGCAAGAAAATTTTTGATGGCTTCAAGTCTTGCAATAGGAGCAAAGGTTTGATCATAATTAATGCCTTCTTCCTGTAAATCAAACCAAGGTTTGTTTCTCAAAATTGCTCCTCGTGCAACCAGTTTGTTCCGGAAGACCATTTAGTTCCAATGACTGGGTAGTCTTTGGTTCTTGGAATTAATTCGCAAACTTTAGATCTTTCAATATTATTGAGCTCCTCTTGCATTGCAGTAATCTAGTGCGGATCTTGCTCTGCAACTTTAATGGATTGAGGTTCAATCTGAGAAATAAAGCAAGCATGCATCTCATCATGATTTAATTGATGCCTTATTTGCACACCAGTTAACATGTCTCCCATCACTTGAGATATGGGATGATCTCTAAGTGTGACAAGATCAGTGGGTAGAGTTAGTTCTTTACAACCATTTGTGGTATTAAATCCTCTTGTGGATTTTCATTAACCACAATGATTTCAGCATGAATTTCTTGAAAATCTTCATCACTGTCATCAGCAATAATCTGTTGAGAAGGATGTGATATATTCACTTGTGTTAGGATTAAATCATCCATTTTCTCACATAGATTTGGTACCTGCAAATTTTATATGGTAGAAGAATCCTTCTCCTTGTAAATCATGTTAGCTTCATGAAAGGATACATGTACAGATTCTTCCATTATTAATGTTGATTTGTTAAAAATCCTATAAGCATTGCTGACTTGGGAATATCCAAGAAAAATTCCCTTTGCAGCATTGGCTTCAAACTTTCAAAGAAATTTCTTGTCATTATTATGAATATAACCTATATAACCAAATACTTTAAAATAGTTTATTTTAGGGTTTTTCACTTTAAGTAATTCATAAGGGGGTCTTACCCTTAAGTTTATGTATTAAACTTCTATTCAGAACATTATTTATTGTGATTACTGCCTCTGCCCAAAAGGATAGAGGCAAGTGACCATCTACAAGTAATGTCCCTACAGATTCAATCAGGGTTCTATTTTTTCTTTCAGCTACCCCATTTTGTTGAGGAGTTGTAGGAGCAAAGAAATAATGCCTGATACCTTCCTTCTCATAAAATTCTTGCATGAGAAAAGATTCAAACTCAGTGCCATGATAACTTCTGATCAATGCAACTTTAGTAGAGTACTCAATCTGGATGCTCTTAAGAAAGTCTGTAAGAACTTTAAAGTTATCTGACTTGTTTCTAAGAAAGTAAACCCAAGTGAATCTAGAGAAATCATCAACAATCACTAAGGTATATGACTTCCCTCCCAAACTATATACTGCAATTGGTCCAAGAAGGTCTATATGTAGCAAGTACAAGATTCTAGGTGAATCACTTCTATTAATGGATTTGAAAATATTTTTAGTTTGCTTGCCTAATTAACAAGCCCTACAGAGTCCTTCCTTCTTTTAGAAGCCAGAATGCATTCCTCTGACAAAGTTGTTCCTTAGATAGTTTAGCAATATTCCTAAGGTTTACACGAGCTAGTCTCTTATGACATAAATAATTAGTGTTACTGATTTGGTTAAATAAATAAATTTCTGAAATAGCAGATTTGAAATTAACTATATATATTTTGCCTTTTCCAATTCTAGTCAAGACAGTTTTGTTTTTATTAGAAGTAATAATACAAGAAGTCTGATTGAATGATACCTGATAACTTTTATCAGATAATTGGCTTATGGATATTAGGTTATGCTTAGGACCAATTACATAGGCTACCTTCCTGAAGGTAACTGCTCCAAGTTTGACATTTCTATATTCTTCTATCTGCCCATAGTTGGAGTCTCCAAATATCACCTATGGTACAAGCTTTGCTTTGAAATCAGTTAGGTTATTTTTACTTCCTGTCATGTGTTTTTAACAGCCAATATCCAAATACCACTACTCCTCTATGGTAAGATAGTTTTTAACTGCATAAAAAAAGGTTACGTGTTCTTGACCCAGGTAACCTTGGGTCCTTGATTTCTTTCATATTTATAGTTGGAGATATAAGAAAGTTCTGGTTGGTTCTTATAACCTAGTGGATGATAACTCCTAGGAGGAATAATCCACTGTATAAAACGATTAATGAAGGTTTTAGCTTGATTAAAAATTTTAAAAGAATTTATGTTTCTGTTAAAAGATTCTTGGGTTCGACGAATTTTAATAAGTTCGTCGATCTGCATTCAATGAATAGGGATGAGTTCGTCTAACTCTTTTCACAGAATGAAAGAATTCATTCTCTGTGCCCCAAGTTCGTCGATCGCAGTTCGACGAACCATATTGAGTTCGTCGAGCGCAGTTAGCCGAATAATTATACTGAAAATCTGCGGTCAAAGTTTGTCGATCTGAGATCGACGAACCATATTCATTTTGTTGAGCTTGGTTCGACGAAACATGTTGAACATAATTTTTATTAAAAAAATTCTTTTTCTTTTGTTTAGTCTTATTTAAAACTTCTGTTTCTTTATTGGTGTCTTTTACCTTTTCTTTTCCTTTTTCAGAAATGAATTTTATAGGTGTAGATAGAATGTTTTTCTGTAAAGGAAGAGGCTGACTAGACGAAGCTCCCAAGTCCAGTTTGCCATTAAGCCTGACATTGACTGTACTGTTATGTTCATCAATTGGAAACTTCTCACATTAAGGGTTTCTTCAAATTCCTTAGCCTCAGATAATTTAGTTTTCAAAGATATTATTTGTTCTGATGCATTATCAAAATCATTTTTGAGTTTGATATTTTCAGAAAATAGGTTATCAAATTCAATTTGCTTTTCTCTAAGGAGTTTGATACCCTTCTTAGATTTAATAAAATCATTATATAATAATTTAAATTCAGCTTCAAATTGATTTGATGTAAAATTAAAAGAAGAAATTACCCGATCTTCTTCTGATTCAGATTCATCTTCTGAGTTGTCAGCTTCTGAATTGGCAGCTTCAGGGTTGCTGCAAGAAGCATTGATTGCCATCAAGCAGACCTCTCTAGCCTTGGCTTATTCTTCATCCTCACTGGAGCTAGGTGAAGATTCATCCTCAGATTCACTCCATGTTTCAGCCACAAATCCTCTTTCCTTCTTTTTATATTTGCTTGGAGGAAGGTATTGCTAGGAGTGTTTCTTGGAGTCTTTATCCTTTATTTTGTCTTTCTTCTGGTTCTCTGGACATGCATTCTAGAAGTATGTGTACAGGTTTCCTGCATCCATAGCAAACTATTTCTTTAGTTGGAGTCTTGTCTTACCTTGGCTTATCTTCTTTTCTTGAAGATCTTCTCCTGAAAATCCTTCCTTGCCATCTTGTAGTATCTCTTAGCCAAGAGACTCAATAAATCTTCATTATTTGGGATGGCTTCTGTTTCTTCAGTTGCTTTAAAAGCGCTTGTCTCTTTCCTTCCAGATGATGGAGTCCATTGCTCAGCTTCTCTGGTTTTGATGAGCTGCTCATAGGACTTGAGATTGCCCAACAAGGTTTCAGTAGAGATCTCATTTAGGCTTCTAGCTTCCTTGATTGGCCAGATCCTAAAGTCCCATATGCTAGGGAAGCACATTAGAATCTTGTCATTTATCTATGTCAATGAGATATTCTTGTCCAGAGTTTTCAGCTCATTTGTTATGAGGCTGAGTCTGTTGTACATGTCTGCAACTGATTTTGACTCTTCGTTCTTGAAATTCTCATATTAAGAGATAGAGTGTGATCTCCTATCTTTCCTTTCATCATCAGGTCCTGCTACCATAACATTTTGGGAGTCCCAAATGGCCTTTGTTGAAGTAGATTAAGCAACCTTCTGAAATATATCATCAGCCATAGTTTGAGCCAAAATGTTCATTGCATTAGCATCAGTAATTTTGGCCTTCTTTTGAGCATCAGTCCACTCCGGAGGTGGTACTGCACTTGTGCTTGTAGTTGCCACTAGGTAGTAGGGGACCTATCAACATAGAATTATATATATCTTCATCAATGGAATTTATGTAAAGTCTGATTCTTGTCTTCCAAAGTGCAAACTTATTAAGATTGCATACTAGAGGTCTGGTGCTTGAATACTCCTTATTTTGTGCCATGATATGAAAGATAGACTAGATAAAATAGGATCTATTAAAGATCATTTGGTTCAGATGTTAGCCTATGAAACCAAAGAACAACCCCCTGATACCAATTGAAATTGAGAGATGGATATAACTAACTCCAGAAGGGGGGGGTGAATAAAGTATTAAAAACTTTTAGATAATTTTTATAACGGATTAAAATAGGTGATATGTATTTATATAAATAAAGAGAAATATTACAGCACAAAAAATAAATAAGTTAAAGGCACAACCAAGATTACACAAGGGAATTTATAATGGTTCCCCAATAATCCTGTGTACATCTACTCTTCTACCACCCCGGTAGGAATCCACTACAGGTTTTTGCTCAGCTGCCCTGCCACCATAAGTTTTTGCTCAGGTGTCCTATCACCACAAGATCTATTTTTCAAAGGGAGATCTAACTACCCTTTGAGCTTTTGATCGGGTGCCCAAAACCCAATCTCAAGTCTTTTGATCAGGTGACTTGTGAACCAAAAGGCTAACATTTTTTAGGGAGTTAAACCCCTTTACACAGTGAAAGGTAAAAGTAAAGATATGTTGTCTTCTCTGTCTCAAGGCTATGAGAAGACTAGTGGACTTCTTGATATCAGAGCTCCCCCTGAGTCGTGTGGATATGATCAGTAGTGGAAGCTTTGCTTCAGGGTGTATGCCTTCCAAATGATGTTTCTCTTCAGCATGCTTTTAGACTGATGTTGATTAGTTATCTCTTGAAAGATTGAAGCAGATGAAGAAGAACTCTGTGTGTATGAGACTTGTGTTGTGTTCTTCATAGATTACTGATTGCTCATTTTTTCACTGATTAACTACCTAACTGTCTTTTTGATCTTCTGAAAAAAATCATATTATATATTGATTGTAGATTTAAAAACCTTTGAAATTAAAATTCTTTCCTTGAAACCTTCTGCACAATTTCGGGGATGCTGAATGACTAATTTTGTCTTGAATGCATTTCCTTAACTGTCCCAGTAAATAAGGTAGAGTAATAACTCTGTGAAAACCATAGTAATGCTGCTAGGTAATGACTATATTCTTGAGAATATTGAGCATTCATTATCAGAGCATTACTGTCTTAATATAATTTGAAAACAAACTGGTACAGTCGAACTAATAAACTGCAGAGAAGAATAGTCGACCTAACCTGAAAGGAGTTAGTCGAACTCAACAATGATTTCGTCGACCTGGCTCCAAGTCCGTTGAGCTGAGAACTCTCCTTCGTCGAGCTGAGCTCCAAGATCATCGATCTGAAAATATACATGCCAATCTGAGCTCCAAGATCTTCTAACTGAGATATTTCTTTGTCGAGCTGAACTTTTGATATGAGATATTAGTTCATCGATCTCAGCTAGACTTTCGTCGGGCTCAACTCAGAGAAGGAACTTCTAGTTTGTCAATCTGAGATCGACGATCGTCGAGCTGAGTTCAGCTAACATCGAACGACTTTCCTATAATCATTTTAACTGCTTTTCCTCTGAAGTCTTCTGTCTCTAAAGTCTTTTAAAGGAGGGTACTGGTAGTCAAAGTATGTGTAGCTGACCTTGAACCTGGAAATAACCTATGAACATAGACTATATATGTTGGCTCATCTAATCAAACCAAATAGTGAACCTAGCAAAAATCACAAGTAGGGTTCCAACAAACCACTAATGTAGGCTCTTATACAGTCTTTCGTATCACTGATAAGTGAAATACATCGTGCAAAACACTGAGTTCAGCTGAAAGATTCAGCCAATAGGTATCTTCTCTAATCTACAATGTTTTCAAATTGTCTAAGGTATCTCAGACTCAGCTTTTTAAAGCATCGGATCCTTAATACACCCTTGAACGGTTTTATCTTTAGATAAACTCGATCACCAACTGCAAAATTGACGTTTCATTGTTTGGTAATGTAATATTTTTCATGCCTATCTTGTGCAATCAGTAATCATTATCGAATTAAGTGTATCACCAAAGTCTCATCTTCAACATCCTTTAGCTTATACATCTTCGATTCACCTGTTTCTACCCAAGCCAACGAAGTACGTTACTGCCTATCATATAAGTCCTCAAAATGTGCCATTTGTATACTCGCTTGGTTGCTATTATTATAGGCGAACTCATTCATAAAGAGATGATCTTCGCACCTCTACCAAAAATCTAGGGTAGACATGCAAAGCATATATTCAATTGTTCTGTTTACCCTCTCGATCTGACCATCTGTTTGGGATGAAAGGTCGTTCGGAATTTCAGCTTGGTACCCAACAATTGATGAATAATCTTCCAATCATTTGATGTGAAATTCCCATCACGATCACTAATGATGTTATTGGGCACACCATGTAATCGTACGATCTGATTCATATAAATTTTAGCTAACTTTTCAATTGAATTGTCCCTTCGATTCGCAATGAAGTTTGCTACTTTTGTCAACCGGTCCACGATCCCCCAAATGGAATCGTTCCCGCATTGTGATCAACCAAATGAAATCCTTCGATATATAATCAAATTTCTATTCTGGTATTGTCAACAACTTCAGGAAACCGCCAGGTTTATGATAGTCAGCCTTAATTAAGGTGCAAGTATGACACTTCGCCACATAAGGTGCGATGTCCTATTTCATCCCTTGCCACCATAATAATTTCTTCATGTCATTGAACATTTTTTTTGCTCCGTGGGTGTATAGAGTACATGGTGAAATGATACTCGTACATCAACTTCGTACGCAACTTTCCAGCATTCAGGGTGCACAACCGACCTTCTTTCCACAAAATATCATCATTCAACGGGAATTTAGAATTTGGCCCATCCTCCATTTCTTCCATATAGTGCTTCATGCTATCATTAAGGTCCAATGCCAGTCGAATTCTGCCCATGAGATCATATTGTGCCTCCGTCCTGTTCAAGCATGCTTCTACGCCCATTCACCTATCAACACAAGAGATATCCAGAGCCTCCAACTCACGAATCAGATGCTCATCATGCATCTGTAGTCAATTTTCCTTTGTTGGAGCCTTGTGACTCAGCGCATCCGTGAATACATTTCCAAACATGGGAGTGTAATGAATCTCAAAGGTGTAGTACCCAAGGAACTCCATCAACCTCGACTGTCGCATATTCTGATCCTTTTGATGCAAAAAGTATTTCAGGCTCTTATGGACCATAAAGATATCATTCTTCACGCAATAAAAATAGTGTCACCACAACTTAAGAGCGAATATCACGGATGCCAATTCCAAGTCATTAACCGGATAATTCCTCTTAAGTACTTACAGTTGGCGAGAGCCCTAAGCAATCACATGTCCATATTACAAAATAACGCATCCTAAGCTGCTCCCTAATGCATCAATATAGATTTCAAAGCCTTTTGTACCACATGGAGAGCACAACATAAGCGTCATGGTCTGAAAAATTGTTCAAATCCTAAAAAGCTCGCTTGCACTCTGGCGTCCAATCGTACTTCCAATTTTTCCTTGTAAATGTCGTGAGAGGTAAAGCAATACTTGAAAATCTCTCTACGAAGAGCCAATAATAGCCTGCAAGTCATAGGAAACTCATGACTTCTGCTACTGAAGTAAGTACATGCCACTCTCGTATTGCAGCAATCTTTGTCGGATGCACAACAATACCATCTCCACTGATGACATGACCAAAAAAAGCCACTGAAGATAGCCAAAACTCACTCTTCAAGAATTTGGCATATAAGCTATTTCTTCTCAGATTATGCAAAAAAAATCTCAAATGTTTTGCATGTTCCTTTTCTGACTTAGAGTATACCAGTATGTCGTCAATAAAGACAATCACAAACAAGTCCAAATACTCTCGAAAGATCATGTACATCAAATCTATAAATACTGATGGCGCATTAGTGAGCACAAATGACATCATACTAAATTCATAATGCTCTTAGCATGTACCAAATGCTATCTTGGGAATATCACTTTCTCGAATCCTCAACTTACAATAGCCGGACTTCAAATACAACATCAAATAGATCGTCGATCCAACCGGCTAATCAAATAAATCTTCGAATAGTGGAATTAGGTCCTTGCTCTTTTCTGTTAGCTTGTTCAGTTCACAATAATCACTGCATAGATGCAAGCCTCGCTCTTTTTTCTTCACAATGAGAACCAGTGCATTCCAAAGTGACATACTTGGACGTATATAGTCTTGCTATAGCAATTCTTATAACTGAACTTTTAGTTCTACAATTTCCTTTGGCTCCACTCGGCACGGTGAACATGACATAGGTTTTGCACCTTGCACCAATTCAATAACGAATTCAATCTCTCACTGAGGTGTAATCCTAGGGATATCATTAGGAAATACATGCGCAAACTTCGATACAACAGGAACGTATTTCAAACTGGGTTTCGTCTCTACAACCTTCAATATAGTGAAAAATAATTTCGCGCCCTTTTTAACCTCCTTGGCTACTTGGAGAGCAGACATCAATATCTTGCTCAATCCTCGTATATCTATGAAATTTGTCTTATATTTGGTGTTTTGCTCCAGTATGACTTCCTTAGAGTTGCAATCAATATAGGAATGTTGCTCCGAGAGCCAGTCCATTCCAAATATTACATCAACCTACAATATTGTCAGCACATAAGCTTCCAAATCAAAATCATGACATCATATCCTCACCTTAATATAACAAGCTCTATCCGCGCACATCAAGCACCCAGTAGATAGCAACACATTCACTCTATATGTCTATACAAAGGAAGGCACTTTGATATGTACTTCGAAGACCTGATATAGAATGGAATGAGAAGCTCCAATATCGAACTGTGCCCTTATCGGATAATCCAATATCAGGACAATGCCTAATACAAACAAATTAAGCATAAGTAACGCACAAGGTACAAAGTATAGAAAGCAGTAAAAACTATATCTTAACTTATACCTATAACGTCATCATTTAATTTTATGGCCTCCTGTTGTCCAAGATTATAGACTCGGGGCTGCGTATCTGATGCAGTCGATTCCACCATTGTCTTTCCCTTTTCAGCATACGTCGCACCCATCTTTTTCTCACTCATTGGACATCCATGCCAACATTCTCGATCCATATGTCCCACTTTGCCACATATATAACAAGTGAGCTGACCTCGCCCTATCATCATTTAAGACTTATTAAAAGGAGGAGCTTGTCTAGATGTTTTGGACTTCCTATTCCACCTTTGATACCCAGACTTTGCAAAACTAGGTACTTTGAACTCTCGCTTCTTCACCTCCAAATCATTCTTACACTGCACGTACTTCATATCTTAATATAGGGAATGGGTCGTATTGACCAAGGTAAGAAAACCTTGAATCATTGGACCTGAGAGAAGCAATTGCAGGTCATCTCATAGTCCTTTATAAAACTGTAAGTATCTAGTGTCAACCTAATCCACCTATGGGGGGGGGGGGAATAGGTGTATTGCAGTCTTTTGCGGAATTAAACTAACTTGCACAAGTAAGCAAATAGAACACAGAAAACACACAAAGCATTATAGTGGTTCCCCTATTTGGGTACGTGTTGCGCGCTAGGGTTCGAAGAAAATAAATGCAACCGAACTAGCAACCCGATGAGGCAAGTATACCTATCGAATTGTAGCTATGGGACACAAGTGTCGTATTGAAATCCGGGAACTGTTGGCTATGCTTACTCACACGAACGCTATTAACTTATCGACAAAAAAACTAGGGTTTTAGAAAATCTAAGTGCAGGGGAGAAAGTAAAGCTATACTAGAAAGAGAAACACCGCAATTAAGTAAAGCTATTAAGTAAAACGATTACTACGAAGGGTAGAAAATATGAAATGGAAATGCACTCGATCAAGATTCACCTCGGCTAAAGACGATTAAGAAAATGCGATAAAAATCTAAACTTAATAGGATAAAGGTCCTTGACCGTGGAGGTTCCTAAAGCTTGAACACGCTTCTCTCGAAGTCGTGCCCAACTGAGTTTAGGAAGGTCCGACCGAATCTCGTCTAAATCGGAGGCCTAAAACTCGCTTTACGCGGTGAACCCCACTATTGGATTTTACTCCAATCAGGGAGATTTCGACGTCTGCCTCTCTCGAGGGGTGCGTACAACTCCCTTTACTCTTGAATGCTCACTTCATTCTTTCGGCCTCTCAGCTAGCCCAGAATGAAAGCTAAGGCGGAGAGTATATATCGAAAATATACCTCCAACCCGTGATTAATCAAGATTAATTCAAGGCCCTAACCTAAAAAGAAAAGATTAATTAAAACATCATAACATAATCGCTCTAACCTCGGATCATCAAGATCGAGTACAAGGAGGATTAGTTAATCATAATGGAGTGGAGGAGGGGAGATGAGTAGATTAGCATATAAAGGAACACAAGTAAACGAAGAACACTTTTATTAATGAAAAAAAGGCAAGTTACACTATTGAAATTACAAGTACATGAAAATTAAATCCTATTCTAGCCCTACAATTAGCACTAAGCAAGAGCATAGATTACAAAGAAAGCTAAAGCAACTAAATATTAAACCATGATTAAGCAAAAATTATAAAGGAAGAGAGAGAGAGAGAGAAAGAAAGCATAAAAAAAACTCAAGAACCAAAGGGGCAGCACCTCCCCCTCTCAACCAAAGCTTACTGAAATGGAGAGGGGGGGTCTCAATTTATAGAATTTTTCTCGGGTTGGTCACGCCCTCCGACACGCCCTAGGGGGCGTGTCCGGGGGCGTGATAGTACTATATTGACCTCGGGCTCTGGATTCTGGCGGGAGGGATGATTGCTTCGGTACGTCGGTGGTCATGCCCTAGGTCACGCCCGTGCAGGGGGCGTGACAAGCACGTCATGTCCAAATCATTTGTCGGAAATTCGTAAGTCACCGAAAAAGGAGGGTGGTTATGCCCATGTCACGGGCGTGACATGGGGCGTGACAGTACATTTTGCGTGCTGTGGAGAAACGACATTTAATGCGGCGACAGGCTTTGTGGCAGAGGGCGACACGCCCATAGCCACGCCTGGTGACACGCCCAGGTAGGGCATGTCATGGGGGCGTGACAGCGGTTTTGTTTGTTTTCCTGCACCTTCCAGCAGAAGTCCTCGGGATCGGGTGACACGCCCTAGGTCACGCCCAGGGAGGGCGTGACAGGGGGGGCGTGTCAGGTTATTTTGGCCAATTTTCTGGAAACCTGCAAAAAAACAAGAAAAAGTCAGCGGCAATAATATTTACATAAAAAGGATAAAAATAAAACTAATAATAGACATGATTTATACACTATAAAATAGAAAATACGATAATAGTTTAGGCTACAAAATGTATTATCAAATTCCCCCAAGCTTAAGCTTTGCTTGTCCCCAAGCAAAAGAAATATAAAAACTAGATATTTATAAAAAAGAACTAATCAAAAAGTTCTAATTATGCCTACACAAGTACTATGCGAAATTCTTAGTAGGGAAAAGGTGAAATGTAAGTCTAAAACAATTATTTAGGTATGGTAAAACTTTTATAAACTTTACTCAATAAAAACAAATCATCCAAAATTTTAACGAGATTTTTTAAATGGACTTAAGCAAAGCAACGAAAATGAAAAACACGCATTGAGTTGTTACTAGATCCAAGCAACGCATTATAATTATATCAATTTAATAAACAAAAATCTAGGTTTAAATCCAAAACTAAAACTGATTTACTTTTTTTCTTTTCTTAGTTGTTAAATAAAAAATCAAAAAGCGTGAATCAAAAGTACTTAAATAGGACAGAAACGTTTGGTTTAGGAAAATGATTAGGAGTGGAATTCAAAGATAAACGTGAAGGTTTTAAAATCACACTAAACCAAAGCCAAGAGTTTCAAAAACTTTCATAAAAATATATACACATTTTTTTCTTTTTCTTCTTTTTTTTTCATTTTTTTTTCATTTTTCAAAACAAAGGCCATAAATATTTTTATTTTCCTTTTTGAATTGGCCAAACAAAAATCAACATCACTTTTGAACATACTTCTTTTTTTTTCGAAAACCTTTCTCCCACAAAAATCACAAAATACCCTATCAAAATCGTCAAAATAATTTATGAAACTCAAAAAGGCTAGTGCGATTCGATAGGTTGGAAATTTTGGCTTTGGTGAAACTGAAATGAAGGGAGGAGCTATCAAATGAAATCAGAAAAAGGCTCAAAAACGGCTAACTAGTGGTAAAAGTTTTTTAGGTTGGCAGGAAAGCTCAAACGAAAACAAAAATGACCTAAATCATTTTCACGCTTTTGAATTTATTTAAAACAAAGGTTTGAAAATTTTCAAAAAGCGAGTCCTAGATAATAAAAGAAGATTGATGAAATTAACTTGAAAATAGAAATAATAGGTGACTTGGATCGTTCACATCAACTACGTTATTCAAAGTTAACTTTACAAAAATTATTCAAAAACGAAAAAGAAAATAGTGGATGATGAATTTTTGAGAAAGTAAAGGAAATAAAAAACAAAAAACCATAATAGAAATGCGAGTTTTAGAAAAAATATTTCACCTTAACATGCTACCGTGAATTAGAAACACAGCATGACCAATATTTTACTTGTGAAACATAATTAAAAAGGACGATTAGAAATATTATAATTAACTAAATTGTTTATAGGAGATTTTGAGTAAAACAAAAACAAAAACTAGGGGTACTATTGAAATACCAAAATGTATAAACAATTCAAAAACACATATATTTATTTTTATTTTTATTTTTATTTTTTGGAATTTTAAGATATTCATTTTTTTTATTTTGGAAATATTTAAAATATATACAAAAAGAAAAATATTTACACTAAGCAAAAATGAAGGAGGAAGTCCTCCCCCAAGCTTAAAACAGACATTGTCCTCAATGGCTAAAGAAGGGGATTAGAGAAGGAGAGAAAAGTAAAGTACAGAATTGAAAGATGGAATTGAAAGACAGGTACTTCCCCGGATTTATTTGCTGCGAAAGCTGAGTAATGCCGCTCCTCCAAATGTCTTCTTTGGACTTTGTGATGGATTCAACAATGTTGGAGCAGGCGATCGCAGAAGCTTCAGCTTGTCGGAGCCATCTGAGGCAAAAATTGTAAAATAAAGAAAACAGAAAAAGATAACTTGGGTTGCCTCCCAAGAGCGCCCTTTGGTTAAAGCGTCGTTGAGCTCGACGCATCAAAAAAATAATTTTGTCCAAAAAAAATATTGTTGTCCCGAAATAAAATTGTCTTTAGCAAAAAAAATTTAAAGTTTCAGATTAAAGTTCGTGAAGCAGAAACTTAATAATGTTTGGACTGACATCATCATCACCAGAGAAGTAGAGTTTAAGACGCTGACCATTCACTTTGAAATTTCCCTTATCTGGGTGAGAAATTAAAACAGTTCCATAAGGAAATACTTCTAAAACAGAAAACGGGCCAGACCAACGAGATTTTAATTTGCCCGGAAATAAACGTAAATGAGAATTATATAAAAGGACTTGGTCGCCCGGCTTAAAGTTTTTAGGGGATCGAAGTTTAAAAATTTTAAGGCCCAAAAGGCGCGGTGTTCTAACTCTACGGGCAGATGCCATGATTTTCCATAGACCTGCCGATACGGCGTACATCCGAGGGCGGTTTTGTACGATGTTCGGTAGGCCCATAAGGCATCGTTAAGTTTGGTTGACCAGTCTTTTCTAGAAGTTGAAACAGTCTTTTCTAAAATTCTTTTTATTTCTCTATTAACTACTTCGACTTGTCCGTTAGTTTGGGGGTGGTAGGCAGTGGAAAGCTTATGCGTAACGCCGTATTTGGTAAGGATTTTTGAAAATTGTGCGTTACAGAAATGGGAACCCCTATCGCTAACGATTGCGCAAGGCGTACCGAATCTAGAAAATAATTTTTTTTAAAACTTGACTACAACTCGGGAGTCGTTCGTAGGAAGAGCTTGGGCCTCAGCCCATCGTGAAACATAATCAACAGCAACTAAAATATATTTGTTTCGGAAGCTAGAAGGAAGGGGGCCAACAAAATCAATTCCCCAGAGGTCGAAAATTTCGCACTCTAAGAAATAATTCTGCGGCATTTCATTTTTATTAGAGATGTTGTCCGACCGTTGGTAACTATCACACCTGCTCAGAAAGGCTTGCGCGTCCTTAAATAGGCTAGGCCAGTAAAAACCCGCGCAAAGCACCTTATGAGCGGTGCGAGCAGCTTGATAGTGCCCACCTGTCGGACCTTCATGCAAATGTTTTATAATATCAATTCCTTCATCATAAGAAACACATCTCCTTATCACTTGATCCGCACAAATTCTGAAATGATGCGGGTCTTCCCAAAAGTAGTTCTTCAGCTCAGAAAAGAATTTCTTCTTTTGCTGAGAGGAGAACTCTTTTGGGAGCACCCGGGCCACTAGATTGTTGGCGATGTGCGCGAACTAAGGAGAAGTAGATGTATTAACTAAAAGCAGCTTCTCATCAGGAAAATAGTCATTAAAAGATTTTTCATTTAATTTTTCTATAAAGGGGTTATCTAATCTGGATAGATGGTCGGCGACCAAGTTCTAGGCTCCTCGCTTATCACGGATCTCTAAGTCAAACTCCTGGAGGAGTAAGACCCAGCGAATCAAGCGAGGCTTGGCATCCGTTTTGGCAAGAAGGTACTTGAGGGCCGAGTGGTCCGTAAAAACAATGATTTTTGAAAGTGTAATGTAAGGGCGGAATTTATCAAAGAAGAATACTACAGCTAAGAGCTCCTTCTCGATTGTGGTGTAATTTTCTTGTGCAGATGTGAGGGTTTTACTAGCGTAATAGATGGGGTGGAAGTTTTTAGATATGCATTGACCTAATACGGCCCCCACCCCAAAACTACTCGCATCGCACATAATCTCGAAAGGAAGGTCCCACACCGGAGCTATCATAATCGGTGAGTTAATTAACTTTTCTTTAATTGATTCAAAGGCAGAAATACAAGAGTCATCAAAAATGAATGGAGCGTCTTTTTCTAAGAGATGGGTGAGGGGCTTTGTGATCTTGGAGAAGTCCTTTATAAAACGACGATAAAAACCAGCGTGGCCTAGGAAACTTCTTATAGCTTTTATGTTTGTAGGTGGAGGCAACTTTTCAATAACTTCTATCTTGGCAACGTCTACCTCACTACCTTTAGCAGAAATTTTATGACCCAAAACTAACCCTTCCCTCACCATAAAATGGCATTTTTCCCAATTTAGGGCAACGTTAGTTTCTTCGCATCGTTCTAAGCCTTTTTTGAGGTTTTCTAAACATCTATCGAAGGAATCGCCGAACACGGAGAAATCGTCCATGAATACCTCCATAAGGCTTTCCACGTACTTGTCAAATATTGCGAGTATACATCGCTGGAATGTAGCTGGCGCATTGCACAATCGAAACGGCATTCTTCGGTATGCGAAGGTGCCGAAGGGACAAGTAAACGTAGTTTTCTCTTGGTCCTCGGGAGAGATGGGTATTTGAAAGTACCCCGAGAGGCCATCGAGAAAACAATAAAAGCTATGGCCGGAGAGACGTTCTAAAATCTGGTCGATAAACGGTAAAGGAAAGTGGTCCTTGCGGGTGGCGTCATTTAACTTACGGTAATCTATGCACATAGGCCAACCCGTCATCATCCGCGTCGGGATTAATTCATTATTCTCATTACTAACTATGGTTATCCCTCCCTTCTTTGGAACTACCTAAACGTGGCTAACCAACTTACTATCCGATATAGGGTAGATAATTCCTGCGTCTAATAGTTTCATAACCTCACCCTTAACTTCTTCTTTAATGTTCGGGTTTATACGGCGCTGAGGTTGGATAGAGTTACGCGAATTATCTTCCATTAAAATTTTATGGGTACAGAAAGATGGGCTAATGCCCTTGATATCAGAAATTTGCCAAGCAATAGCTCGGCGATGCTTACGTAGAACTAGAAGAAGTTTATCGTTTTGCATATCCGTGAGGTAGGCCGAAACGATAACTGGTAACTTGGAATCTTTTTCTAAGAAAGCATACTTAAGGTGTTCGGGAAGTTCTTTAAGATCTAGGGTAGGGGGTTCTTCATAAGAGGATTTTGAGATTCTTTCTTTTTCAAAAATAATATCTTCATAAACTTTTTTATAAGGAATGTAATAAGGGGTGGGGCTAGCAGCCAAGATGGCTTCTTGTAGCGATTCAGTGGGAAGAACAGAGGAAGAACAATAATCAGAAAATTCTTTTTCAAACTCAGAAAGACAATAAGAAGATTCATCACTTCCTTGCAGTGATTCCGTTGTAAGAGAAAAGGAGCAAAAAGTAGAAAATTCTTTTTCAAAGTCGGAGAGGCAGTAGGAAGAATCATCACTCACGGCGTCTATGAAAAAACATGAGTCATCGTTTGCCAAGGTGTTCTTCATCGAAGGGGTGATAGAAAATGTGACTTCGTCGTCGCCTAGTCGAAGAAAGAGCTTACCATTGCTTACGTCAATGATGGCTCGGGAGGTGGCAAGGAAGGGTCGGCCAAGGATCAGGGGAACCTCGACGTCCTCTTCGATGTCAAAAATAACAAAGTCCACCGGGAATATGAACTTGTCGACTTTCACTAGAACGTCCTCCACTATTCCTAACGGGTACTTGACGGATCTATCGGCTATCTGGATACTCATACGCGTGGGGTTAAGGCTACCAATCCCTAACTTTTTGAACAACGAAAAGGGCATCAGGTTTATACTCGCGCCTAAGTCGGCTAACGCGTGTTTAACAAAAAGATCACCGAAGAAACACGGGATAGAGAAACTACCCGGGTCACTGATTTTCTTCGGCAAACCATTTGTTAAAATGGAGGAGCACTCGGCGTTTAGCGTGACGTGCGAAAGATTCTCTAACTTCTTCTTGTTTGTGAGGAGGTCTTTAAGATATTTGGCATATTTCGGCATCTGCGAAATAGCCTCGTGGAAGGGAAGATTAATGTGGATTTGTTTGAAGATTTCTAAGAAGCGGGAGTACTGATCATCTTGACGTTATCTATTAAGTTCAGAGGGGTATGGAGGAGTTGATTATTTTTGAAGATGGGTGGTGGAGTGAGATTATTTTCTAAAGCGGGGGTGATTACTTCTTCAGTAGAGGGTGGAATCAGAGCGGAGCTTTGATTTTTAAAAGCGGGAGCGGAGCTTGCCTCGGGCTCTTCACTTACCATACCGGAGACTTGCTTCCCACTCCGAAGAGTTATAGCTTTCGCTTGCTCTCTTGGGTTGGGTTCAGTATTGGAAGGAAGAGACCCTGCGGGTCGCTCAGAAATTATTTTCGCGAGCTGTCCTACCTGAATTTCTAGACTTTTTACGCTTCCGGTTAAAGTTCTTATGGTTGCGTCATTTGTGGTGATATATTTGGAAAGTAATTCCTCCAAGCTTGGAGGTTTTGGGTAATTTTGAAGAGGTGGTGGTGGTGGTGGTGCAGAAAAATCATTTTGCGAGGGTGGGCACATTGCATTCGATGGATTACTCCATGAAAAGTTCGGGTGATTTCTTAAAGCGGGGTTATAACTATTCGGAAAATTAAAACCAGGCGGATGAAAATTCGCAGCAGAAAAATTATTAAAAGCAGTTCTAGGCATATTATTAACATAATCTAAATGTTCTGGAGTAGGGGTTGCAGATTCCCAAACCTGCAGGGTGGAGGCAGCAGTCATCTCCGTTATCTTTTTGCTTAGGATTTCTACTTGCAGGGCGAGCTGGGAGACGTTGTCCACTTCGTAGATACCTGCAGGCTTGTTCGGGCGGGACCTAGGCACATTCCACTGATAAGTGTTCATTGCCATATCCTCAAAAAGCTCAAGAGCGGCTTCCGGGGTCTTATTATTTAAAGTACCGCCAGAAGCTGCGTCTATCATTTGCTTTGTGCTTTGATTTAGCCCGTTATAAAACGTCTGCACTTGTAACCATACAGGCAGTGCGTGATATGGGCATCGTCTTACTAATTCTTTAAATCTCTCCCAAGTTTCATACAGGGTTTCAGAGTCTATTTGTCCGAAGGCAGAGATGTCGTTCCTAAGTTTTGCAGTTTTAGCTGGCGGGAAATACTTCGCCAAAATTGTTTCAGTTAATTCATTCCAAGTGGTTATGTTATTTTTGGGAAGTGTGTTAAGCCACTGCTTAGCTTTAGTTCTTAGAGAGAAGGGGAAGAGTCTCAGCCTGATCTCATCAT
The DNA here is from genome assembly GCA_039513925.1 of Platanthera zijinensis. Classification (NCBI taxonomy): domain Eukaryota; kingdom Viridiplantae; phylum Streptophyta; class Magnoliopsida; order Asparagales; family Orchidaceae; genus Platanthera; species Platanthera zijinensis. The sequence goes on from CM077089.1 coordinate 96,597,371, forward strand.
TTCTGACACCATTTATCTTGAAGGTGTCGCAAATTTCAAGAAAGCTAGCTATATGTGCGTTCGGATCTTCATCTTGAAGTCCGTCAAATTGCACATATTGCTGCACCATTTGAATTATGCTAGGCTTCAGTTCGAAGTTATTATTTGCTATAGCAGGGCGGACTATACTTGATTCTGTTCCCTCGAGGTTCGGTCGTGCATAATAGGACATAGTCCTTTGCACGGCCTCATCTACGTTGGGTTCTTCCATTCTTAAAGTAGCAAATGACTCGGAGACCTCAACCGGCACTTGGATAGTAGGACCTTGAAATCGCGATCTTATCCGAAGAGTACGCTCAATTTCGTGGTCCAAGTCCAAAATGACTGACGGACTCCCGCGGGTCATGCACTAAAAGGACAGAAAAGAAGAAGAGGAAGAGAAAAAAGGATAAACTAGAAAAAAGATCAGAATTTTTTTTCTTTTTGAAATAGATTTTTTTTTATAGATTAACTCCCGAACTTCCCAAGGACTATCCCATGAAGGGTTCGCAAGGTACTAGACAAGACAGTGGCGCTTAAAGCCCTTTGCCCTTTTCGAGAGAATTAGGTGGCGTAGAAACATTGTGAGGTTGGTTTCTATTAAGAGCGGTGATAAAATTTTAAAGAAAGAGGATGAGAAAGAGAAGAGATAAAATTAATAGGTTCATGTTTTCAAAATATCAACGGAAGTTGCCTCCCCGGCAACGGCGCCAAAAACTTGTTGCGCGCAAGGGTTCAAAGAAAATAAACGCAACCGAACTAGCAACCCGATGAGGCAAGTATACCTATCGAATTGTAGCTAGGGGACACAAGTGTCGTATTGAAATCCGGGAACTGTTGGCTATGCTTACTCACACGAACGCTATTATCTTATCGACGGAAAAACTAGGGTTTTAGAAAATCTAAGTGCAGGGGAAAATGTAAAGCTATACTAGAAAGAGAAATACCGCAATTAAGTAAAGATATTAAGTAAAACGATTACTACGAAGGGTAGAAAATATGAAATGGAAATGCACTCGATCAAGATTCACCTCGGCAGAAGACGATTAAGAAAATGCGATAAAAATCTAAACTTAATAGGATAAAGGTCCTTGACCATGGAGGTTCCTAAAGCTTGAACACGCTTCTCTCGAAGTCGTGCCCAACTGAGTTTAGGAATGTCCGACCGACTCTCGTCTAAATCGGAGGCCTAAAACTCGCTTTACGCGGTGAACCCCACTATTGGATTTTACCCCAATCCGGGAGATTTGGACGTCTGCCTCTCTCGAGGGGTGCGTACAACACCCTTTACTCTTGAATGCTCACTTCATTCTTTCGGCCTCTCGGCTAGCCCAGAATGAAAGCTACGGCGGAGAGCATATATCGATAATATACCTCCAACTCGTGATTATTCAAGAGTAATTCAAGGCCCTAACCTAAAAAGAAAAGATTAATTTAAACATCATAACATAATCGTCCTCACCTCGGATCATCAAGATCGAGTACAAGGAGGATTAGTTAATCATAATGGAGTGGAGGAGGGGAGAGGAGTAGAAAAGCATATAAAGGAATGCAAGTAAAGGAAGAACACTTTTATTAATGAAAAAAAAGGCAAGTTACACTATTGAAATTACAAGTGCATGAAAATTAAATCCTATTCTAGCCCTACAATTAGCACTAAGCAAGAGCAAAGATTACGAAGAAAGCTAAAGCAACTAAATATTAAACCATGATTAAGCAAAAATTACAAAGGAAGAGAGAGAGAGAGAAAGAAAGCATAAAAAAACTCAAGAACCAAAGGGGCAGTACCTCCCCCTCTCAACCAAAGCTTACTGAAATGGAGAGGGGGGGTCTCAATTTATAGAATATTTCTCGGGTTGGTCATGCCCTCCGACACGCCCTAGGGGAGGCGTGTCAGGGGGCATGATAGTACTATGTTGACCTCGGGCTCTGGATTCTGGCAGGAGGGATGATTGCTTCGGTACGTCGGTGGTCACGCCCTAGGTCACGCCCGTGTAGGGGGCGTGACAGGCACGTCATGTCCAAATCATTAGTCGGAAATCCGTCAGTCAGCGAAAAAGGAGGGTGTCACGCCCATGTCACGGGCGTGACATGGGGCGTGTTAGGTCATTTTGGCCAATTTTCTGGAAACCTGCAAAAAGACAAGAAAAAGTCAGCGGCAATAATATTTACATAAAAAGGATAAAAATAAACTAATAATAGACATGATTTGTACACTATAAAATAGAAAATATGTTAATAGTTTAGGCTACAAAACGTATTATCAGTACGTCCACTTTCCCCCTACGACCTATCTCCCACCAAGGGACAACTCGGTCACTTCTTCAAACGGATTGAAATCCAATCCTCACACTAGGAGCAACGCTCCCCTAACTACGGAAGGAACCCTTCCAACAACGGAGTCACTACTCCACTATAATGGGTTGCACCCAACCCTTACAACTAGGAATGAAAATTCCTTTACAATAAAATTGAATGTAAATAAAAATACAAACAATGCTTTGGAGATTCCGATGTCCTTCTTCGTTTGTTGAAGCTTGCACGAAAAGTACGAAGACTCCACTACAAGATTTCTCACTTGGAATGGATCTTGTCAAGATTGGCGGCAGTAAGTAAGTGCGGCAGCGATGCGTTGTAGATCCAAACTTATTGACGAAGCAAGCTAGGTCTTCGAATGATCTCAGTCGGATCAAACGTCTCAACCGATTCGGAAGGGAGAACAAGTCTCGTTCAACGAATCGGAAGATAAGATATCTCGAGAGAGAAACATTAGACCGGCTCCTTGCCTCGGTTCTATCGTCGAACGATTAGAGATGAATTGAGATCAGCGGCGGCGACGACCTTACGAGCGGCGACGAGCGATCGGCGGTTTTTGCGATACGCTAGGTCATAGAGTTGGCTTCGTGTATTTCTATGTATATTCTTTTCCGATCGGTTTGTCTTCTGTAAACAACGGAGATAAGTCCGTATATATTCCCAAAGGCAAACCCTAGAAGACCATTGTGGGGCCCACCACGGAAATCCCGACATCTGGTCGAACAGAGCACGAAAACCTGGACCGGTCCAGCGAACGGTGAGAATTTGCCTAAGGCAAAATCGGCAGGAGTCGTTGGTGATTCCCATCGATGTCGGCGGGAATCACTCTCTACTCCCGTTGATTTTGCCTTTGCAGAATTTTGGTTTGAAATCTTCCAGCCGGAACAAGTCAGCAGGAGTCGTTATTGATTCCCATCAAAGTCGGCGGGAATCACTAACGACTCCCGTCGAAGTTGGCGGGAATCACTAGCGATTCCCGTCGATTTTGACTTGGAAGAATTTTCCTTCTTCCTTCTTTTGAAAACTTGGTCTTTGACCCATCCTTGCTCCTTCTTCTGCTCTTAATCTATCTTGACCCTGCACTTGAAAATAAGTACACTCCAATAAAGAGAGCACACGTGAATCAATACACTGATCTACATAACGAGGGATTACGTTGCGCAGACCCGTATATATTGACCCACTGTACCCTGACATTGGTGTCTACTTAGCATTGAATAGCTGTAAGCACAAATTGATAGAATTGTCAAATACATTGTCAATTCAACTTAGCTTGTTTAGGGGCTTCTTCAAATCAGGTCTATTGTGGATGCAATACCCAATAATTTCCCCCTATTTGAAGAAGCCTAAACCCTACAAGCTAAGGTGAATAGAACAGATGGGAATGAAAATCATAAAATGGAAATTCAGTTGAGAGTGGAATTCATTACAATTTTCCTGAGAGCAACATAGCCTTTGTGGCCTACTTAGCATTGGCAGCCACCTTAGTCTTGGCCGAGAGGGTAATCTCCTCCTTTTCGGCTTCTGCAAATCTGGGACTTCACTTGGAGCAAAATGCTCCCCCTCAGTTCTTGCATCTGTGCCCGATCTTGAGTGCCTAGCTTATGCTTCCCCTTGATTCAAGAGCCTTGAGCCTTTCAGTCTTCAATCTTCAAAGTTCAGCATGCCGAGTTCAGTTTTGAACAAATTGAACTTGGCCTCGTCGAGTGGCTTCGTGAAGATATCTGCAATCTGCTTATCCGTGGGGACATAACAGAGATATATATCTTTATTTTCCACATACTCCCGAATGAAGTGGCAGTGCACTTCAATATGCTTTGTTCTGCTGCACGACACTGGATTGTTCGCAATTGAAATTGCGCTCGAAGAGTCGCAATACATAGGAACTTCTCTGAACTACAAGTCATAATCTTCAAGTTGATTTCGGATCCATAAAAGTTGTGCGCAATAGCTGCCTGCTGAGATGTACTCAGATTCAGCCGTAGAGGTTGCTACACAGTTGTGATTTTTACTGTTCCACGATATAAGCCTTCTTCCTAGGAATTGGCACGTCCCGGAAGTGCTTTTCCTATCATCCCTGCTTCCTGCAAAGTCAGCATCTGAAAAGCCTGTCAGCTCGACATCATTGTTTCTTGGGTACCACAAGCCAAGATTTGGTGTACCTTTAATGTATTTAAGAATCCGCTTTGCAGCGACATATTGAGATTCCTTAGTGTTCACCTTATATCTGGCACAAACGCTTGTGGAAAATATAATATCCGGTCTACTAGCAGTAAGGTAGAGAAGGGATCAAATTATGCTTCTGAATTTGGTTTCATCAAAAGGTTTCCCTTTCTCATCCTTGTCCAGAGACACAGTGGATCCCATTGGAGTCCTCATAGAGCTTGCACTCTCCATTCCAAATTTCTTGAGGAGTTCATTTGTGAACTTCGTCTGAGAAATGAAAATTCCATCCTCAGACAGTTTCACTTGAAGTCCCAAGAAATACTTAAGTTCTCCCATGCTGCTCATTTCAAACTTCCCTTGCATAAGTTTTGAAAACTTCTTGCACAGGTTGTTGTCCTTTAAACCAAAAATTATGTCATTGACATATATTTTCACCAGCAAAATCTTGCCTTTGACTTCCCTTTGAAACAATGTCTTGTCTATTTTTCCTCTCGAGAACTTGTTCTCAAGAAGAAAACTAGACAAAGTCTCATACCAAGCTCGAGGAGCTTGTTTTAAGCCATATAATGCTTTATTAAGAAAGTAAACATGATCAGGGAGTGTTAGATTAACAAAACCTGGGGGTTGCGCGACATATACTTCCTCTTTTAAATTTTCATTAAGGAAAGCAGTCTTTACGTCCATCTGATAGATACTGAATCCTTTGTGAGAGGCATACGCCAGGAATAACCTGATCGCCTCAAGTCTTTCATCTGGTGCAAAGGTTTGGTCGAAGTCAATCCCCTCCTCCTGTCTATAACCTTGAGCCACCAGTCTGGCCTTGTTCTTGATGATGACACCGTGTTCATCCAGTTTGTTTCTGAAGATCCATTTAGTGTCGATCACATTATGTTTCTTTTTGTCTAGGAACTAGCGTCTAGACGTTGCATCGTTCGAATTAATGCAGTCCATCTTGCAATGCCAACATCTACGACACATCTTTGTTCGCTTCGTCCAACTTCTTTGGCTAAATCTGTGACAGAAAACTAAGGTGCAGAATCTCGTTTATTGTACCTCTGTGAGTTCTAATACCATCCTGAGGATCTCCTATGATCTGATCTCTTGGGTGATCTGTCACATGTCTGAGCTCTAAGAGTCTGGCATCTGGAGCTCCAATAGCTTCTCGGGCTCCTCCCTCTTCTGGGAGATTTATCCATCCTCACCGTCATCTTCTCCAGTTGATGTTGAGGTGGAGACCTTGACGTACTTGGGAGTTTCATCTTTAGCAGACTCATCTAGACTTAGCTGTTCAAGCCTTGCACATGCATCTTCAAGAATGCCACTGGAAGAATTGCTATGAAGCAAGCTTCCTTCATCAAATACAACATTAATGGACTCCTCTACCACTAGGGTTTTCTTATTGAAAACCCTATATGCCCGACTATGGCTACTATAGCCCATGAAGATGCCTTCGAAGCATTTTTCTCCGAATTTAGTACGTGGTTACTTCCCATTATGAGTACATAACATCTACAGGCAAAAATCCTTAAATAGGACATGGTCGGTTTCCTGCCTTTCAATAGCTCATAAGGCGTCTTACGATGATTCTTTTTGATCAAGGCTCGGTTTTGCACGTGACAGGCTGTATTGACAGCCTCTGCCCTGAAGTACTCTAGAAGAGAAGCGTCATTGAACTTTGTCATACATGCCTCAATGAGCGTTCTATTCCTCCTCTCCGCAACTCCGTTTTGCTGAGGAGTACGCGGGGCGGAAAACTCATGGAAGATACCATGTTCTTCACATAATTCTATCATAGGTCCAGACTCGAATTCTGTTCCATGGTCACTTCTGATTTTGACCACGGGGCAGTTATGTTCATTCTGAATCTGCTTGATAAAATTAGTGAAGATGTCAAACGTATCTGACTTTCGTTTCAAGAAGAACAATCACATAAACTGAGAGTGATCATTAACAATCACTAGCATATATGATTTGCCTCCTAAGCTATGAACTTGCACCTGACCGAACAAGTCCATGTGCAGAAGATGAAGACATCTGGAAGAGTCTTTGTCTGCACTGCCCTTAAAGGTAGCCTGAGTCTGTTTGCCCTTCTAGCATGCAGGACAAGGGCTATCTTTGATGCACTTAATTGTAGGGGCATCCCTTACTAAGTTCTTTGAAAACAAAATATTAATAGTTTTGAAATTAATATGTGCTAATCTCTTGTGCCATTATTCACAGAGAAATGCACTGTCTTTTGCTACTAGGCAAATGGGGGAGGAAGAATCTAAGCTAAGAAAATCTAAGCAAAAAATATTTCTGCTCATAATGCCAGTTAATACCGTCTATGAAGAGGCACACGATATTATCAAACACTTTTCCTTGCATAACATAACGTCGTATCTTTTATCACACAACTGGCTTACACTGATCAGGTTATGGTTTAACCCTTCAACATAGGCCACGTCGGTGATAGTGAATAGACCGTTGGATGTCATACCATAACCCTTGGTGACTCCTCGATCTGATCCTCCAAAGATGACTTTGGGTCCATTTTCGACTGGGGAATAATCACGCAGCATGCTTCTTTTCCCGCTCATATATCGGGAACATCCACTGTCCATGTACCATATTGGCGTTTTAGTGGCCTTTGGACATACCTGTAAAACAGAATTAGTTTCCCTTTGGAACCCAATTAAACTTGGGTCCTAAATTCCTTGTTAGCACACTCCCCCTCAGGTGGTTAACCCTACGAGTGGTCGGCCTTGCATTGCTAACATGAGGATTCTTATTATTTCTTGGATTAAACCAGCAATCCACGACGAAGTGACCAACTTTGCCACAACACCAACAGTCAAACCTATTATACCGATTCCTAGGCCCCTGCTTCACCCTTGGAACGGTTGGTCCATCCGGGGCCCTGGATCCGGAGACGGAGGCATCATGATGACAACATTTACATGATTCCTTCACTTCCTGTTCCTTCTGTATAACAGGCTTGGCCATTGGGGCCTTCATCCATATATGGCCGCTAGAGAAGTAGCCATAATTCTCCACTTGGATTTCCTCATAAGGTGTCTTAAAGTCACTCTCACCGTAGTTGTGGGGGAAGGTCCAACCATCATACCGGCTCTTGGGCTTTTCAACCGAGGGCCGGAAGAAGTGGCCATAGGTTGACTCAAAGTCATGCTCATTGCATGGAAAGCTAAGCATTCTGAATGAAACAGGACTGAGTGGGGCCTTTCCCTTTTCTTGCAATAGAGGCCTTCTTAGTAGCCTTATTTTTCCTCTGATTTCTGTTTCTCCTGGATGATTTACTAGGCATGGCTGCATGCCCTAAGCTAGCCCCCTTAGCTTGAGCAGAGAATACATTAACCAGAGGAAGAACGGTCTTGGGCATAGTGAAGCTTTTGACAATCTTCCTCTCAGCCGCAAGCTGCACTTCCAGCTTGTTAATTTCTTTCTGCTTTTGGTCAAGGAGCCTTAGAGAATCTGAGTTCTCAGAATTCAGGTCAAGGTATTCCTGTCGGAGGGAAATCAAGCCAGTGATCTCTTCTCTTAGGGACACACCCTCAGCCTTAAGGAATTTGACTTCCTTTTTCTGAGCGCTCAACCTCTTTCATCACTCTTCGAAAGTATTGAGCAGAAGCTCATACTTTTCGAGGAGTTAAGCTTCACAAGCAGATTGACTGTCCTCGTGATCATCTTCAGGAGACTCAGAGTCAGAGTCAGAGTCAGAGAGGGGGGTGCGATCTTTTACCTTCCCAGTAAATGGTGGACAGTATCCATCTGAGTCAGAGCGACCCATTAGCCCGAAGTAGGATTCCTCATCATCACTGGAGTCTGAAGAATCAGATTCACTCAGTGTCTTTGGCTTTTTAGCAATGTAGCTCCTCTCCTTCTTCTTATCTCCAGAGGACTTATGTTCCTCTCCTTTCCTCTTATCTCTCTTGCTTTGGTGGCAGTTAGCAATGACGTGGCCTGGCTTATTGCATCCAAAGCAGATAATGTCAGCAGAAAGATGTTTTTTTGTTTAGACTCATACCTGTCAAAAGAGCAATTCTTCTTCTAATGTCTGGAGGAGGAGCCATCCTTTTTTCTGTGATTCCTAATCTTGAGGAACTTCTTAAACTCTTTAGTGATGACGGAGAATTCTTCCTCAAATAGCTCTGAGCCGGATGAGCATGGCTCAGAGTATTCTTCCTCAGCCTTTCTCCAAGAGCGGGATGAGGCTGCACCCTTCCCTTTCCTTGAGTGATTAGCTTTCAGGGCCACAATATTTTCTCTGACTGCGGCCTTATCGTCTTCTTCTTCAGCTTTTCTGGTGTTCATCTTAAGATCGTAGGAAATTAGCTTCCCAAACAAAATCTGGGAAACAGTTTCTCCCAGCTTGCCAAACTCTCTGATGGCGCAGATCTTGGTGTCGAATTCTTTAGTAAGGGATCTAAGGAATTTGTCATTTAGTTAACCATCGGTGAACACTCTGCCGTAACGCTTCAGGGCATTGACGATCTTCAGGAAGTTCTCGAATGTCACTCTGATTTCTTCCTTGGGACCTTACTTGAAGGCCTCATACTTCTGGCTCAAGAAGGGATCTTTGATCATCCCTTACTTCATCTATGCCTTCCATCAGAATCATCAGGTAGTGCTAGATGTCCTTGGCAGTCCTACGGTTGCTGAAATTCTACATCATTGAATCATCGACGACGCTTACTAAAATGTTTTGAGCTTTCTTGTCTAGTCCGACAAGCACCATCTCATCCTTATTAATTTTGGAGAGCTTCTTGGGCACCATCTTGGTCGGATCAATGGTGGGGGCCTTAGTGGGGATATAAGGGACCTCCTCCACTATCATGAAGATTCGGGGATTGATACGTAAAAATCGTCTCACGGACTATAATCCGAATAGGCAAGTGTACCTATCGTTTTATAGTATAGTGATAAAAATATATCAAGGTCGTATAAAAACTCGGGGCAGGAAAGTACTATTACTCACAACGATTCTATTATCCTACCGAACAATTATGAGTTTGAAAACTAAAATAAACTAAGTTTAAAAAGAGAAAATAAATAATAACGAGAAAAGTGCTCGATCGACAATTCACTTTGAAATAAAATAACGGAATAAATTAGTTTAGCATTTGTAAATCTATTAAGACCGTGATAGATCCGATATTAGGAATTAATCTCGCTAGAGCATTAAATCCCCTAACTTATAAACATTTTGACTGAAATCTCTTTACAAGTCAAAATCGCCTAAAGTCACATTATCGAAGTGACCCGCACTATTGGATTTGACTCCAATCCGGAGGATTTACGTCATCCTATCTATAGGGGTGCATTCAACTCCTTCCTTCCTTGAGTGATCTTTCATATTCACGAGCCTCTCGGCTACTCAAATATAAGATCGGAATCTACTACCGTATAATAGAAATACGGAGTCGATACGAGATAATTCAAGGAAGGATCAAAAATAGAAAACTACAAAAGCAAACATAAAAATAAAGAATGCGTTATTTCATTGCAAAGATCGTCACGATCGGGCACAAAAAGAACTAGCTAAGCATAATGAAAAAAAAAATGAGAATAAGAGAAGGAAATGACATTTGCATTACTTAAATAGAAGAGGTACAAAAATTATAATAAGACAATTAATCTACTAAAAGGAAGAAAACAACAACAACAAGGAAAGAACTCTCTCTTACTCTCTACAAAAACTTCACTCTAAACTATTTTTTAGACTAAAACTACTTAACTTAAATAAGAGGGGAAGGCGTCCTTTATATAGGAGAGTGAGAACATTCTAGATTGTAGTGGGAATGAAGGGGGGCCGGCCTTGCAGATTGAAGAATGTTCATGCATGATATTAAATGAAGGTGGAGAGAGGAGGTATGGATGCATGTGTGATATAAATGTAAAGAGAGAGAGGAGGCTACATTCATTGCATGATAATAAAGGGAAGTGAAAATAAAAATATAAAATATAAAGGGGGAGATGAATGTGAATAAGAGTGGAGAAGAAAATAATAAAAAGGAGAGAGGGAATGATGAATGAGGTGGCAAGGTGCATGCATGTGATTTAAAAGAAATAAAAATGGAAAATGCAAGGGGAATGAATAAGAAATAAAGATGAGAGAGGGGGGAGAATGCATGCATGAGAGTGGCCGGCCACATGAATATATTCATGCATGTGTTGGGCTCGGGTATAGGCTATAGGAGTAGATGGGCTGCTCATGAGAGGTGGGCTCGGGTAGGCTTGATGTGGGCTCTCCGAGCTTCATGAAGGGGGCTGCATGGTGGTCGGGCTGCTCCATATTGATCCATGTAGTCTTGAGGGCTGCACCATGTTGAAGGGGCTCGAGTTGGGCTTGCAAAAGGGCTGCATGGAGTGGCCGGGCTGCTCCAATGGATCCTACAAAATAAAACAAGATTATCATTAGACACAAAATATTCTTTATAAATATTAAATATAATAATTACAACAAATGAAATTAAACATCACATAATATAATGTAATCTAATAAAACATAAATATAACAATACTAACACACTAAATAAGACAATTAACAAAACATAAACAACAAACAAATTAAAACTAAACTTCAAAACCAATATAAAAACATAAAATAATAAGATTAACATAACAAAAAGGACATTAAATGAGAAAATAAAACAAAACATAAATAATTTAAACAAAATTAAAAATAAACTTTAGGGATTCAGGCTTAAAAACTATACCAAAAACGATGACTAAAACTAGTCATCAAACTCCCCCATGCTTAGGCTTTTGCTATTACAGAGCAAAAGGAAGAGAAATATTTATAAGACATTATAAAATTTTCAAATAAACTAAAAATTTATTAACACCAAAATCTAGCCAAAAATTAAAATTTTGGGATTTAAGAATCAAGTCGTAAATTATGAACTTAAAGTGAAAAGAGAGAAGTACTTAGCCAAAAATTCTCTAATAAATTAACTAGCATTCAAAATGGAGTAAAGTGCAAACAAGGTTAGATTGAAATTATAAAAACCATAACTTGGAAGAAACTTAAGGAAGAAGACAACCTACTACTTATGCTCTCCACATATTTTAATTTAAAAACTAAGACAATGATATTGGCTAAGGGGGTTTAGGGAGGAAATTAACATGAAGAGGTCTTTGATTGGAGGTGATCATCAAATTTTTTTCTTCACACCCCACACAATTTTGTTTTTTTTTAAATAATATATATGTAATATCAGGAAATGATAGACTAACATCATATCACTTCCCCCGACATATATGAACTTTTAATTTCTCTCTTCATTCATTTTTTTGGGTCGCATATGTGTACCAAAGAATAAGGAACTAACATCTCCTTATTCCCATAACATATGATCTAACAAATAAAACAAAAAGGGAATTGGGTAAGGATAGGAGTTAAACAAGATTTTTAGAAAATAAACTAAAATACTAGAGAGCAACTACTAGTAGAATGAGATTTCCTAAGAATCTAAAGCATGAGGCAATAATAATCCAAAATTGTTAAGCAAAATTACTACAAAATTGAAACTATTTAAAATAAAAGAGAAAAAGTGCTAAATAAGTTACTCTAAGAAAAATAAAATCATATGATTATCCTCTAGACTAAATCACTAAAAATTATATTTAACTAAATATGATGAAATAAAAGATTAGCAAAAAAATGCTTATAAACAAACTCAAACTAAATTTCTGAAAGTAACAAAAAACTAAGCATGAGGTTTATTATATTTTTTATTTTTTTAAGATTTTTTCATTTTTTTTGGGTTTTGAAATATTATCTCTTTTTTTTTGGAATTTTTTTTTTGATTTTTCTATTTTTTTGGGTTTTTGATAAGGCTAAATAGAAGTAGTTCTAAAAAAAACTTAATAAAACTATACTAAATATATTTTTGAGAAAAGAAAGAAGAAAGAAAACAACAAAACCCTCCCCCATGCTTAAATATTTCATTGTCCTCAATGAAAGAAAAAAGAGAAGAAAAAAAGAAGAAGAAAGGGGAGGGGGATGCAATAAAGAAAATAAATAAAAAGAAAATGACTTCCCCGGAGTCATAAGGCCGAATGCAGATGTCGCTCCCCCATGCTTCAGCTAGACACCGGCTCAGGCCTAAGGAAGAGAGGAAATGATGGAGCCAAACGAACCGCCAGGGGTTTTATTCCTGCAAAACAAAATAAGCAAACAAAAAAGAAAAAGAAAGAAAAAAAAGATAAGCAAGGGGTGCCTCCCAAGAGCGCTCTCTGTTTAACGTCGGTCGAGCCCGACGTTATTTGTTAGCTAAATGGAAAATAAAAACTAAGATGAAGATGTAACTCCCTAAGTATGCGCTTAGGGGAGTAAATTAAAAAAAAAGAAAAATTGAAGAATCCCACCGACATGCGGTGTAAACTTCAAGAGAATGACGCCCAAAAATGAACAGACGGAGTTATGGAAGAACTCCGCCGTATGTAAAGCGGGAAAGAATGGGTCATCAAAAGAAGAAGAAAAAAAAGAAGATGAAATAGAAAGTGGAATAAAAGAACTAGAAAAAGAAATGTCATTATCGGAAATTTCACAAGGAGAGGAGAATCTTGTGAAATTTCAAGAGAAGAAGGGGTAGAGAGAATTATCTAAAATAAAAGAAGAAGAAAAAGACTCGCTAGAACTAGAAAAATTTAAAACAGTTAAAAATTTAAGCAAAAAGGAATCACCAACGTCTTCAGAAGGAGAAATATGAGACGTCTCGTCATCCTCAACGGGTAAGAAGCACACCGGAATATCCATAGGGGTGTCTTCCAAAGGAGGAAGGAAACAATCCGGGATATCCGAATAGTTATCCTCCTCGAGAGGAACAAGACAAGCCGGGATATCCGGTGACTCATTACATGAAGAAATAGGAGGAGACGGAGAAGAAGACGAAGAAAAAGAAGCGGTCTCGCGAGAATGATAATCCATAATGGTCTTGAAATGCGAATTGATATTATCAATAGAAGTTTGCAATTCAAGATACCCATTATCGATAGAATTAAAATTAAAATTTGGAGGCACGGCGCTTTGCGGGGCAAAATCATAAGAAAAATACGGGTTTCCCGCCTCCCAAGTTGGATAAAAATTGGAGTAAGGGTCAAATTGGCCATTTTGACCTTCCCCAGAAAAATTAAAATCAAAAGAGGGAGGCGTTCCCGAAAGAAATTCAAAATAAAAGTGGTCGGGCGACCCGCAAGAAGCACAAAAATACAATGATTCCATAAAAAAAAATAAACTGTTACCAAAAAGAAAAAGAAAAACTAATTTTTTTGATTTGTTTTTTTTGATATATAGATATAAATATTTTTTTGAAAAATAGATTTTTTTAGTGGATTGTCTCTCGAACTTCCCAAGGGCTACCCGGTGAAGGGTTCACAAGGTACTAGGTAAAATGGTGGCGCTTAAAGCCCCTTACCATTTTCGAGAGATTTAGGTTGGGTAAAAATAAGATGAGGTGGGTGGATTATAATATATAATAATAATAATATAATAATGATAATAATTTTTTTTAGTTTTTTTTAGTATAAGTAATAAATTAGAGGCTTTCGTAATATTGCCAAAAAAGTCACCGGCAACGGCGCCAAAAACTTGATACGTAAAAATCGTCTCACGAACTATAATTCGAATAGGCAAGTGTACCTATCGTTTTATAGTATAGTGATAAAAATATATCAAGGTCGTATAAAAACTCGGGGCAGGCAAGTACTATTACTCACAACGATTCTATTATCCTACCGAACAATTAATGAGTTTGAAAACTAAAATAAACTAAGTTTAAAAAGAGAAAATAAACTATTACAAGAAAAGTGCTCGATCGACGATTCACTTTGAAATAAAATAACGGAATAAATTAGTTTAGCATTTGTAAATCTATTAAGACCGTGATGGATCTGATATTAGGAAGTAATCTCGCTAGAGCATTAAATCCCCTAACTTATAGACGTTTTGACCGAAATCTCTTTACAAGTCAAAATGGCCTAAAGTCGCATTATCGAAGTGACCCGCACTATTGGATTTGACTCCAATCCGGAGGATTTACATCATCCTATCTCTAGGGGTGCATTCAACTCCTTCCATCCTTGAGTGATCTTTCATATTCACGAGCCTCACGGCTACTCAAATATAAGATCAGAATTTACTACCGTATACTAGAAATACGGAGTCGATACGAGATAATTCAAGGAAGGATCAAAAATAGAAAACTACAAAAGCAAACATAAAAATAAAGAATGAGTTATTTCATTGCAAAGATCGTCGCAATCGGGCACAAAAAGAACTAGCTAAGCATAATGAAAAAGGAAATGAGAATAAGAGAAGGAAATGACATTTGCATTACTTAAATAGAAGAGGTACAAAAATTATAACAAGATAATTAATCTACTAAAAGGACGAAAACAACAACAACAAGGAAAGAACTCTCTCTTACTCTCTACAAAAACTTCACTCTAAACTATTTTTTAGACTAAAACTACTTAACTTCAATAAGAGGGGAAGGGGTCCTTTATATAGGAGAGTGAGAACATTCTAGATTGTAGTGGAAATGAAGGGGGGCGGCCATATAGATTGAAGAATGTTCATGCATGATATTAAATGAAGGTGGAGAGAGGAGGTATGGATGCATGTATGATATAAATGTAAAGAGAGAGAGAGAGAGGAGGCTACATGCATTGCATGATAATAAAGGGAAGTGAAAATAAAAATATAAAATATAAAGGGGGAGATGAATGTGAATAAGAGTGGAGAAGAAAATAATAAAAAGGAGAGAGGGAATGACGAATGAGGTGGCAAGGTGCATGCATGTGATTTAAAAGAAATAAAAATGGAAAATGCAAGGGGAATGAATAAGAAATAAAGAGGAGAGAGGGGGGAGAATGCATGCTTGAGAGTGGTCGGCCACATGAATATATTCATGCATGTGTTGGGCTCGGGTATAGGCTATAGGAGTAGATGGGCTGCTCATGAGAGGTGGGCTCGGGTAGGCTTGATGTGGGCTGGCCGAGCTTCATGAATGGGGCTGCATGGTGGCCGGGCTGCTCCATATTGATCCATGTAGGCTTGAGGGCTACACCATGTTGAAGGGGCTCGGGTTAGGCTTGCAAAAGTGCTGCATGGAGTGGCCGGGCTGCTCCAATGGATCCTACAAAATAAAACAAGATTATCATTAGACACATAGTATTCTTTATAAATATTAAATATAATAATAACAACAAATGAAATTAAACATCACATAATATAATGTAATCTAATAAAACATAAATATAACAATACTAACACACTAAATAAGACCATTAACAAAACATAAACAACAAACAAATTAAAACTAAACTTCAAAACCATATAAAACATAAAATAATAAGATTAACATAACAAAAAGGACATTAAATGAGAAAATAAAACAAAACATACATAATTTAAACAAAATTAAAAATAAACTTTAGGGATTCAGGCTTAAAAACTATACCAAAAACGATGACTAAAACTAGTCAGCAGTGATCGACTGCTTCCATGTAGAACCTGATCCATTCCTTCCAGATGGGAAAATTTAGCTTGGTGCATACTGGAATCTTTCCTGAATACTTGAGTCCGTCCATTCCTGAGATCATCTTTCTTCTTAACACTAGACACAGGATCTTACTCAAGGTGTTAACCTTATTGATGAGCAACCTCCCTCTGATACCACTTGTAAGTATCTAGTGTCAACCTAATCCACCTATGGGGGAGGGGGGGGGGGAATACGTGTATTGCAGTCTTTTGCGGAATTAACTAACCTTCACATGTAAGGAAACAGAACACAGAAACACACAAAGAATTATAGTGGTTCCCCGATTTGGGTACGTCCACTTTCCCCCTACGACCTATCTCCCACCAAGGTACGACTCGGTCACTTCTTCAAATGGATTGAACTCAATTCCTCACACTAGGAGCAACGCTCCCCTAACTATGGAAGGAGCCCGAAAGGATCAAGCGCATACCCAACTGCACTAGAAGACCAGACTATTGGAGAGGGTGCTACTTAATTATTTATATAAGTAGTAGAGCGCCACGGGTATTGTGAAGGAATTCAAGACCAAACAATCCCCCCCCGGCATCCAGCACAACCTGTCGGCTCAGAGGTGGGGTTACCACATGGCCCACGCAGCTCAGAGGTGGGGTTACCACACATCCACGGTTGCTTGACCCACCGAACCTACACAAGTAGAAGGAAAAATCAGGATTTAATAGCACCCCCGGTCTTGAACCCGTGACCTCCTCTGATACTGATTGAAGGATAAAGCGCATACACAACTGCACCAAAAGCCCGGACTGTTGGAGATTGTGCTACTTAATTTTTTTATATAAGTAGTAGAGCGCCACAGGTCAAGTGAAGGTAAGCAGGACTCAGCAAACGCTTCCAACAACGGAGTCACCACTCCACCACAATGGGTTACACCCAACCCTTACAACTAGGAATGAAAATTCCTTTACAACAAAATTGAATGTAAATAAAAATACAAATAATTCTTTGGAGATTCCGATGTCCTTCTTCGTTCGTTGAATCTTGCACGAAAAGTACGAAGAGTCCACTACCGGATTTCTCACTTGGAATTGATCTTTCAAGATCGGCGGTGGCAAGTAAGTGCGGCGGCGATGCTTTGTAGATCCAAACTTCTTGACGAAGCAAGCTAGGTCTTCGAACGATCTTCGTCGGATCAAACGTCTCAACCGATTCGGAAGGGAGAATAAGACTCGTTCAATTAATCAGAAGACAAGAGATCTCGGGTAAGATATGTGAGACCGGCTACTTGCCTCGGTTCTGTCATCGAACGATCAGAGATGAACTGAGATCAGCTACGGCGACGACCTAGCGAGCGGCGGCGAGTGATCGGCGGTTTCCGCGATATGCTAGGTCACGGCATCGGCTTCGTGTATTTCTGTGTATATTCTTTTCTGATCAGGTTCGTATTCTGTAGACAACAGAGATAAGTCCGTATATATACCCAAAGGAAAACCCTAGAAGTCTGTTGTGGGGCCCACCACGGAAATCTCGACATCTGGCCGAATAGAGCATAGCAACCTGGACCGGTCCAGCTAACGGTGAGAATTTGCCTAAGGCAAAATCGGCGGGAGTCGTTGGTGATTCCCGTCGATGTCGACAGGAATCACTCTCGACTCCCGTCGATTCGGCCTTGGCAGAATTTCAGTTTGAAATCTGCCAGCCGGAAGAAGTCGGCGGGACTCGTTATTGATTCCCGTCAAAGTCGGCGGGAATCACTAACGACTCCCATCGAAGTCGGCGGGAATCACTAGCGATTCCCATCGATTTTGACTTGGAAGAATTTTCCTTCTTCCTTCTTTTGAAAACTTTGTCTTTGACCCATCCTTGCTCCTTCTTATTCTCTTAATCTACCTTGACCCTGTACTTGAAAATAAGTACACTCCAATAGAGTGAGCACACGTGAATCAACACACTGATCTACACAATGAGGGATTACGTTGTGCAGACCCGTGTATATTGACCCACTGCACCCTGACATTGGTGTGTACTTATCATGGAATAACTGCAAGCACAACTTGATAGAATTGTCAAATACATTGTCAATTCAACTTAGCTTGTTCAGTGGCTTCTTCAAATTAGGTCTATTGTGGATGCAATACCCAACAAAAACCAATTTTTATTTTTTTCCTCGTTGACAAATGCAATTCATGCATAACATCCGAACCTTATAAACTCGTGCATGTATTCATCGATTGAACTCTCGCCTTGAGTTAACCTTTGGAATGGATTTTCCTTTATAATTCGATGTGCAGATAAAAGATATCTTGCAAGAAATAGTCTCGAGAGTTTCTCCTTCGAGATCTCAACAATTGGCCGACCAGCAAATTGGTGCAGCTCCAACTTATCCCACCATAGCCTCGCCTCTCCCTCTAATAAGCAGGTAGTTACTGTTACTTTCTACCACTCCTCTATTTCTGTTGCCGTCATGGTTTTCTTTATTCTTGAGAGCCAATCTTCAGCTTGTGTTGGGGTTCCAGTACATGCAAACACAGGATGATTGGAACTCATCACGTGTTTC
The DNA here is from genome assembly GCA_039513925.1 of Platanthera zijinensis. NCBI lineage: Eukaryota > Viridiplantae > Streptophyta > Magnoliopsida > Asparagales > Orchidaceae > Platanthera > Platanthera zijinensis. The sequence goes on from CM077089.1 coordinate 96,615,929, forward strand.
AATTGATTTTCCATCACTCGCCTTGCGGCCACTGCCTCAATGACCTTTTGTCTCACTACCACATGCCTAACTATGCCTGCTAGTTCATGGACCACTATAGGGGAACGAGGTTGTACTCACTCTCCTGGTTGCGTATTGATTAATATGAACATGGCTTCAGGAACCAAATGTATCATTTCCGCAGAAGGAGGAGGTGTTGGCACCTCAGTTGGTGCACAACACTCGGTCGAGCGCTGGGGTTCACTTTTCCCCGCTCCATATCTAGTCGCCTATAATCATGAAACATATAATTTAGCAAGTTAAAACATTGCAAAAAGCAATCATAGGAACACGCAGGTTCCATAAACATGTGTATTTTCATTCCAAAGTGGACATTCATGAGTTCATTCCTTTTATAATGGTAGTGCACAAACACGTGCTCACCACCTCTTAAAGGAATTTGACCGCAAATTCAAATAAGAAAGTCCGACACCAAAGATGATACCAAATTATAATACCTACATCCATCACGTAGAATATAATAGAAGGTTCGGCCAGTGCCCCACGCCATATTCCACGGATAGTCAGTAGAGTTACTCATTGAGACCATTTTATTCACGCATCCTAACCTAGAGTGTATTCTAGCGGAAGTACTTATTTTAGTTTTAGAACCCAAAGGATAGGAATGTCCACTATAAACATAGGAATGTATATAAACATAAAACATGTTCTAACCTTAAGGCCTTACACTATTTAATTTACAAAATATGTCTTTCATACATTGGCAAAAAGGCCGACCACAAATGAAAATAGTAAACGTTCACCTTTGGGCCTTCAAGGGCTGTCCAATCACACCATAAGGGACTTTAGCCCGCTACTTTCCATTTCGCTTTCCAGCACCTACATAGCACGACCAACCAAAATGTGGCAAAACAACACAACGATCAGCATTAGCTGACCAAATTATAACGACCCCACCTCTTACTCGGGGCAGCTGTTCTCCTTCCCTACAAGCAACAAAATATATATCTTTTGGCAACAAAATTGTGCAATTAAGCACCATTCGCCAGAGATGATGGCTCGTTCGGCCACACGCCCTGTGCACTCAGGGCACATTCTTGGTGTACCGTACTTATCTGGGTCCAACCACCATTCACAATCCCATACTTGATGGCTCACACATGAGCATTCTAGTCTTTCCAGCCCATAGACTAAGATTCTTATTATGCCAACGACGAAAGCAAGTTACTTTTGGCAATCTAGTTCGAATGACATAATGCAGGTACAGTTCAGCTACATCCCATTGCTCAAATCGCCAAGCGAACGCCAACTGTCAAAGAAATCATGGAGAATGAGAAGACGCGGGTCAGCCTCCCCTTTCCTGTTCGGCTCTGTGGCCTTTTGGCTAGGCACTTTATGCTTTCAGCTTCAATTGCTTCTCATATTTTCCCTAGGACCTGAACTTGCATTTATCTCATTAATGGCTCTCGCGACCATAGTAGTTGGGATCTATAGGCACAATAGCTTCTCATGCTACACACCTTTTCTCACAGACATAGGCTTCACAACCATATTCATGATGGCTCTCAAGGCCACCTTAGTTTGCCTCGTAAGACTCTCTGCTTCAAACAATCGCCCCCAGGTCTCGAAGAAACAGTCATCTCATAGCTCAGTAGGAGCTATCGCTTGCGGTTGAAGATGATGCATTATTTAGCTTAATTTATTAGGGTAAAAATATATTAATTTTCATTTTGAATCACTTTCTTTATGTATTTTTAGGTTCCTTTTAGTTTCTTTTTATGTATATAATATAAATAATGTTTTTCTATTTTTGCAGGTTTTCATGGCTTTTGGCAAAAAATACCATAACACACCCCCTAACCTGCCCTCCCTTTGGTGTCACGGGGCGTATAGCCCGATCTCGAGGATGATAGCCTCCAGAATGAATTTCCCGAAAAAAAACTACCTGACATGCCCCCCTGACACGCCCTCACTAGGCATGTCACCGGGAAGGTCACCCTTATCCCGAAGATAGCTACTGCATTAAATGATTTTCCGCCCCTGCACGACAACAGTACTAAAATGCCCAACCAACATGGGCGTGTCATCGGGCGTGTTCCACATTTTAGGGTTTAGCTCGGGGCGTGTCCACCATTGTACAGAAGCAATCATCGTTCCCGCCAGAATATATTGCCCGAGGTCAACTCCGTACTTGACACACCCAAATGACATGCCCTCCACGGGCGTGACAGAGGTCTTTATTAACCCGAGATAAAAGTCTATAAATACAAGGCCATTACAGGCACCCCGGACCAAGTTTTTGGGGATAGAGGAGGTGATGCTAGTTTCATTCTTAGCTTTTTATGTTTTTATCTTATGTTATTTCTCTCTCTCTCTCCATCCATTTCTAGTTTTACTTCCATGCAATGTACTTTCATTTCTTATAATCACTTTTTATTAGTGTTGTAATAGTGATTAGCTCTCTTTTTATTCATTTGTAATCTCCATTCCAAGTTATAATCCTTTTATGCTATTAATAAAATTCTAGTTAGTGTTGTTAGTGTTCTCTTACTTTATTTTTCTCTCTTTAGTTCTTAATGCACCTTTATTATCTACACCTCTCTTTCCCTATTACCATAATTAACTAATCCCTATTTGTACTCGATCACGATTATCTGAGAATGAGCTGATCAAGTTATGATGTTTTAGCTTATTTTTCTTCTTAAAGTAATTACTTTTGATTTACTCTTTGTTTTTATTTAGTGGGACAATATTTCTGGTATATAGTTTCGATTTGGGTTTTCATTCTTAGTTAGCCGAAATGCTCATAGATTGAATCGATCACCCAAGATAAAAGAGAGTTGAACGCACCCCTCGAGAGTCGCAGACGTTAAATCTCCCGGATTGGAGTGAAATATAATAGTATGGTTCACCAATTAAGGCGAGCTTTAGGTCTTTGATTTGGATAAGAGTTCAGTCGGACCTTCCTAACCTCAGGTGGGCACGACTTCGAGAGAAGTGTGTTCATGCTTCGGGAACCTCCACGGTCAAGGTAGTTTTACTTAATTTAGAATTTGTTTGTTATTTCATTTTGATTTTCTTATTTAAAAGTGATTCTAGATTGAGTACTAACTCTTTATCATTAGCTCTAAGACTTTTTATTTTTGCAAGTAATTTAGTTTTCTCTTTAGTTTAGTAATTTAGTTCATGTTTTTAGTTAAGTAAAATAATCTTTGAAAAATCATTTGATAAAATAATAGCAATCTCCTAGAATTAGAATTAATTATTACGCCCCAGGGAAATACAACCTTGATATTAATCTTTAGTATCCTATACTATAAACGATAAGGTACGCTTGCCTTTATCAGATATAGAATCGGAGAATATTCTAAACTTCAACCACATCCACCTTCTCTTCTATTTAACCCCTCTCTCCACCTTTGTGATTCTTAGTATCAGTAGTACTACTGTCACGTGATAGGGGACATAATTGCCTTTCTTCCCCACTTTTGGGTGTTTTCCTAGATGCAACCTCCAGTAATATCACTACAGCATCCAACACATCGCGTGACCCCGAAAACTAAACGTTTGTCCACGGAGTCTTTTTCGGCACGCAAATCAATCATCATCAATCCAAACCATCCTATCCAGATGGACTTCACACAGCATGCCTATTCCGTACTTTGATTCCAAATTCTATATGTAATTTCTACTAGGGATCACAACGATCTACCCATTGGAAACCAGCCTTTTCTTCACCTTTGGGTGAGGGGCTCAATGCACGTATCCAAATTAAGGACTTCACTTGTTTAAGGAGAAAGTCTTTACCCTTATTGATCGCTTAGGAGCCATGCTCTTGCTCTTGATTCAGGTGGAATTGATCAACACATCTTTCTCTCTCCGGACTGGCTTCGACTCGCGAATCCGATCAAAGGAACGCCTTCTTAATAGAGCTGGATAAACATTGCTCTTTCTTCCTAGAATTTCCCTTCTCTTTCCTCAAGAACCAAGAGAGAGAGAATGAGAAAATGTGAAAATAATCTCATCACTGGCCTTTATCAGGAAGCAACAGCCACGCGGTACCTTTCCAATTGCCATGCGATACCCCCTGGCGGTGGTGGTGGACTCATCCAGCACCGCTCTACCGCTCCTACTACCGCAACACGATAGCATACTACCGTCGGGCTGTATTGACCAGAGACTTTGGTCTATTAATTCAGTTAGCTACCGCCAGCAATAGGTCTACCGTCACGCGGTAACCACCAGAGACCAATTCTATATCATTTTAAGGAACTTTGTGGCATTACAAGAGTAGTGTGCTTGTGTCTCTTTTGTATGACTTATGGGATGTACTAACATGGATGCAAACATGAATCTCTCAATCAAAATCAGGGATTGTCATGTTAAAGGCTTGTACTAGACATCCTCGCAAACATTCGTAACCACATAAGCTTCTCTTGTGTCAAAGAAACTTATTTTTACTCTATTTTACTGATTGTAACAATTAATTGTTACCCCAATAATGAATGTAATATTTTATTTTATGGTTTTTAAATACTATTCGCGACTTCTTATCGGAGGGTGTTAAGTCATATGGATGACAGTTCTTTAAGGATGCAGTTACAAGTGAAAGTTCCCCCAGGAAACACTATAAATAACGGACCCCACCAAAGCTTAGACATATTCTTAAAAGGCTTGGTGGGCTATCTTGGTAAAAAACCCTTATGATTTAACTTAGAAATTTTTTTTAAAGTGAATTAACATCCTAGATTAATTACTCATGTTGTATAGAGAGTGTAATGTCACAACCCGCATTTTCTCCACAATTAACGATATATCCAAGTAAGAGACAACACGCGTCATTAGGCCACATCAGCAGGGCATTCTGTAGATGCTTAGGCAAAACTCTAACTTAACACTTTTATGAAAGATCCGTAAGTAATTAAGAGGAAAATCCAGTTAAACTTTAAGCGGTTAGCCGTATCCCTCGGCTTAGTGGCACATCTAGTCAACGGGAAAAAGATAATTATTTGCTGCGAAAAAATACTTTATTTACAATATTAGACATCCTACACGAGTATAAACACCCCCAGATGAAAACTCACGATATGAAAGACTCTAGATTTATAATATTATGAAAGTAGCTTTTACAATTGTTAAATATAGTGATTTAGATTTCAAACATGGCATGTCTGAAGTAATCGTATTAATATTTTTTTTTTTAAAATATCTAACATGCAAGCTAGCATAAAACTATTATAGAGAGGAAGTACAACCAACTAAAAATTATAAACTAGCAGCTAGCAAAGTATTCAACATTCCAAAAGAAAACTAAAAGTAGGCGTCAACAACATGACACGAACCCACTGAAAGTATGCATGTCTGAACTAAAACTGAAAATCACAAAATTCCTCACGACGGTGAGGAAAAACCGCTGCAACAACTGTAGTCCATAAGCTACCACTCAATAGTGTCGCTCTGTCGGCTACAACCAAGAACCTGAGGCATTCAAAGAAAGAACACCTTGATGAGTCCATATTTTATACTTAATTCCGGACTCATCTAGGCTTATTTTCTGGTCTTTGCACACCGTTTAGCGTCATTTGCACTCCTTTTGGTTCGCTACGGTTTTCCATGTCTTGTGCACCCTTTTTAGCCTATTTCTGTGTGTGTGTGTATTTCATTCTTGCTATGATTTTTATTGTTTGATGTGGCTGCCACGATCGATGTCCCGTACAGTTTTCCTGCAGGTTTGGGGATCGTAAGGGCATTCGGGATAGGCGTTTCACAGTTTTTTGGCAAAGGAGTCAGTGGTCGTGCGTTTTTACCCACGCACGACCATCGACCTCTTGGCGCACGATCACTGATCGTGCGCAGCCCGGCCTCATTTGTGAAATCTCTGTCTTGAACCTTCCGCACGATCACTTGCCATACCGCGCACGATCACTGCTCGTGCACTGCAGGTCGTGCGCAGTCATGCCATCTTTTTCCACTTTTCTGCCTCTATATCGCACGATCACGGACCATATCGCGCATGACCATTGGTCGTGCGCCAGTGATCGTGCTCGCTGTTTATTATGCTTTCTATAAATACGCAAGTTCCGCCCTAATTTCGATGGATCGCCCCTTTCCGCGATTTTCCGCCGTTTTCTGCTTCGAAGATGGATTTCGCCGCCCTCCATCATCCTCCACCATAGGGAGTTGCTCCGGGCAAGCCTTCAATGCCAAATCAAAGGCGGAGCATCCCCTCGGCCTCCTCCTTCATCCCCAAGCTTCAAGCGGAGTTTTGACCGAGCTTTCTCCATCAAGATAGGAGGAACTGGAGCCGCAATCTACCGGGTCATTTCAACTAAGAAGACGGGTCCATTGGGAGTGAGTGACAGCCTCCTCTACCCCGGACGCAGTTGAGGACCGAGCTTGGACTCGGATTGACAACCCGGGATTCCAACTGTGAACCCTCAATAAGGCTTCGGATTCGGTCGATTCGCACACCTCTTCCTCTTGTTGTTGTTAGCTTAGTTATTTTCCATGTATTGATGAAGAATGCTTATTTGTAGTTAACATTTACTCTTATTCATGTCTATGTGAGTTAGTGTTTTTGTTATATTTACTTGAGGTACGCCATATTCCATCCTCCACCATCCACCCTTGCCGCAATAGCAATTGCTAGTGGCGTGCGTTGTGAAGAGGTGCTCACGACCCTCATTCCGCCATTCTAACCACCTCATCCGCTAGCCTACTCGTCCATTCGCCAAGCGATTCGGTGCATAGCGGCCCGTGTAGTTTCCATCCCGCCTGGCGAAGCATCGCATAGCGGCGTTGCATAGGAGTAGCTTGTAGATTTTACTTCCTGTTTCCGCAACAATCAAAACCCCCTTTTTGAGCCGACCCGAGGACTTCAATCTCAAGTCCTCCTCGACATTAACTCATCCCTTACTGTGTTCCTCAAGAGACCGACACTCGGGGATTTATTCCCAAACTTTATTACTTGTGCGACCGGTGCGCTTGCCGTATTTCCCACGCATCAAGTTTTTGGCGCCGTTGCCGGGGAACACAGTCGTTTTGAGTTTTTGGAGAGGAAGATTTGAGATAGTTTCCCTTTCTATTTGTATATTTCATGTTTTATTTTTGTTTTGGTTTTTAGTTGTTGTTTTTTTTATTCCCTTTCTAGTTTTTATTTTGCTATAGCAGGCTGTTCCACTCTTTATTTGCTTACGAGTATTTAATTTCTGCTTAGAAAATTTCTTGTGGTGAATTCTTTTCTATTGCACCATGTACTCAAATTGGTATATCAAGTGCCATTGGTGCGGGGATTATGGGCATGGTAGTGATGAGTGCCCCACTGACGGTACTGAGTATAATTCTCATGGTCCCGTGTATGCAGCGCCGCTGTCTCACGGTACTCCATACACGGTACCACAGTCTTATGGTCACTACTCGTCTCCGCCTCCACCTTTTTCATATTCCTCCCCGGTCCCTTCTGGACCGAGGGGTAATGGAAAATGGTGTTTGTGTTGTCATAGCACCGACCATGTGTTGAAAGATTGCATAGCATTTCAGCGCCAGATGGAGGCGGATGATGAACCGGATATCCGGATCGTCTCATCCACCTCTCAAATGGCCGCTCCTTCTGATTCTGATGATGTATCCGCAGTACCAACTTGTCTATGGGGGACTGCTGTGGATACACCGATCAGACCTTCCACTAGTCAGTGTGACGACATTGCGACACCTTCTCTCCTTGTGCCTTCTTCCCCTATTTTTGATTCACCCCCGGAGGAACCTGCGCATATTATCTCTGATGATGTTTCTCCTCCGCTTTCTTTGCATGAATTACCTACTCCCCTTTCCAGTGAGTCGGTCTATATGAGTTAGTGTTTTAGTTATATTTACTTGAGGTGCGCCATATTCCATCCTCCACCATCCACCCTTGCCGCACTAGCAATTGCTAGTGGCGTGCGTTGCGAAGAGGTGCTCACGACCCTCATTCTGCCATTTTAACCACCTCATCCACTAGCCTACTCGTCCATTCGCCAAGCGATTCGATACATAGCGGCTCGTGTAGTTTCCATCCCGCCTGACGAAGCATCGCATAGCGGCGTTGCATAGGAGTAGCTTGTAGATTTTACTTCCTGTTTCCGCAACAATCAAACCCCCCCCCTTTTGAGCCGACCCGAGGACTTCAATCTCAAGTCCTCCTCGACATTAACTCATCCCTTACTTTATTCCTCAAGAGACCGACACTCGGGCATTTATTTCCAAACTTTATTACTTGTGTGACCGGTGCGCTTGCCGTATTTCCCACGCATCTCACCTCAGCAAGAAATTTGCAAGTGGAAATGTAAATAATCAAGTAATAAATAGAAAAAGGCAAGAAAGGGTTTACCAAACAAGACTATAAGAAAAGCTGAAACCACAGCTGATTAGCCAAATAGAAACTTGTAAAGTGAAAAGTTTGCAATAATAGAGTAAAAGAAATTTGCACAAAGTGCTCAATGAATCCATGCTTCGACAAAATCTGCATGGATAATCATAAAATAGCATAAATTATCTATATGAAAAAAATGAGCACAAAACACCTCGAAAACATGAATCATTAACTCTAGTGAAAAAAATCGGGCCGAAGTTGTTGTCCAAAATGTCCAAAACCAAACTACTAGACCCAAACATCTCACAAAAAGGCACTACTGCGGTGGCCACCTTGCCCAACACAACCCAACAGTCCACAAAATAGAGACCAAACAAACCACTAGGTGTAATGATTCAGAAACCGGCATCATGTTGGTGGTCCTTTATCCACTGACAACCTTCCTAGCTTAAGAAAACATCATACCCAAACACCCCGAATCAAACCGAAGCAAAAACCCAAAGAAATTCCTTGACAAGCCCTAAATTTACTCTAAGGACCATACACTTTGAATCAGACGCAAATCGTCGAGAAACACTAAGTCCAGGTATAATTCGGCGAGTATACCCGTCAGACATTGCCGATACTCGACGAAAAGGACATAAAGAAGCATGTATACTCGACGAAAAGACTTGTTCTCCAAACTACTCGACGCTTTCTAATATTAAGCCAAACATGAGAAATTCATCAAACGCACTCAACGCTTCCTACTCCAGGCCAAACTCGACGAATCGTCGAGTGCACTCAATGCCTTTTACCTTCACTCAATGCCATGCCCACCACTACAACAACTTCAGTCCAAAAGTTACCACCCAATATAGCCGCTCCACTAGCTATATAACACCCCATCCGTCACATGGGATATAACAAAAGGTCCGGCCAGGTCCCCATGCCATATTCCATTGAAAGTCAGCGGAGTTACATATTAATACCAAAAAAACTATGAAATGATTTAAAAACCTAACACAGAGCATTATAGCGGAAGCTTTTAAGCAAGTTAGAAGAACCCATCAAGACACATGAATGTCCACTATAACCCAAAGCAGGAATGAAAGAACAAATACACATATATTTTTCGACTTATGAACTTACAACATTCAACTTGAATTAAAGTGTTTTACATACATCGGAACGTAGGCCGGCCATACATGAAAATATTATAATTAAACACCTCGCTTTGGCCTTCAAGGGCCAGCACAATATAGAGGGATTTAGCCCACTACTTGCTACTTGGTTCAGTTGTTCCTGCATTAGAATAATCCACCAAATGGTGGTAAAAAAGGCAACAGTCAGCTAAATCTGACCAAATTATAATGACCCCACCTCTTACTCAGGGCGGCGGAGCTCCTTCCTTGCAAAATATTAGCAAAACAAAATATAGTAATGAAAGTGCAATTTAAGCACACTTCACCACAGTCGTAGGCACGAACGGCCACACACCCCGTGCTCTCAAGGCACATTGTCAGTGTCCGGACAAAAACTAGGGCCCCCAACCATTCGTAAGACGACAATAAATATGAGCATTTGGTAGTCTTTACAGCCTGCGCAAGGTATAAGACCCATAACCATGTCTGCGATAAACATCACTACCCACAAACGAACCACATAGCTACTGGGTAGGTTCAGCCCTTTCTCGTTTCTCACATTGCTGAGCAAAAATTACCATGATGCGTGCCAGCCTCCAGATTCCCACTCCTCAATCAAAACATAACCCCATTATGCTACATGGGTTGCTCGTAGGCCATCCAGCTGGGCTCCCAGAGCTCACAGCCCCATAACTCAAGCGCCAGGTCTCCATGACACCGGCCACAAACAAAGTTGCCAAAGAGCTACCTCCTGCGGTAGAACTACCGTCGCGTACTATCTGGCAAAAATATGATTCTGCCCAATTTTTCGGGTGCTCATTGGAGTTAGTCCCCAAGGTTCCCTACTGCAATCTACTGTGTAGTAACCTAAAAAACAAACATCACAGAGTCTTCTCCGGCCAGTATAAGCACAATGAAAACATTACCAATCCAGACAAATCTATCCAGATGGTCTTAGCACACCATGCCAATGTAAGTACTTCGATTCCGAACTCTATATGCAAAAATTACGGGGATATACCATATCTACCCGAAGGAAAAACCTCACGCTCAACGCATACTAGCGGTAGAGGGTTTCCTATACAAAAGGAAGAGGACTTTACATGTCCAAGTTGAAAATTGTTACCCTTTGCACTCTCCTCAGTGCCATGCCAAAGATCTAGACGGATGAATACGATCGAAACAATCTTGCCTCCACAGATTCGAAATCAGCATGTGAATCAGAACTCTTGAACTTCAAGGACGACGAGATTTAGCATCCGGCGTCGCTGCTCCTCCTCTAGGAAAACTAGGACAACACTAAATCTAGAAGAAATGAAGTGAAAATTGAAAAAATCAGGCATATATATAAAGCTACCGCCGCGCGATAAATAATTACCGCAGCGCGGTTCCTTAATTTAGTGGTTTGATTCGAGTGCAACAACCCGAACCCGCTAATCACAAGATGACACGTGGCCACTGTCGTTTCAGTTTCATTATCGCAGAGCGATAGGACGCTAATGTCGTGCAATAGAGGAGGTCGGTTATGACACGACACCAGCCGCTAATGCCTCACGCTAACTTCTACCGCCGCGATGTATGACCCCAAGAACCAAAACAATAAAATTGACCCAACAATCGCCAACAGCACCACTATCGTCGGACGATAGCTTCCCGAGAGGTTTACAAGATCAATTTCACTACTACTGTCATGCGGTAACAACTTTCTGTTGCGCAGAGCACCTTTCTCGAGAAATCTGCACTTGTTCAAGAACTCAACGTAAACCCTAGAGTTACTGCCACGTAGTAACTAGCTACCTCCACACAGTAACTAGCTACCACCGGCCGATAACCCCCAGAGAAGCATCTCACGACACAAGAAATTTCGGTCATTACAGGCAATAGCCCAGAACCCAAGGCAATCAAACAAAGAACACCTCCGCAAGAAATTTGCAAGTGGTAATGGAAATGAGCAGGTAATAAATAGAAAAAGTCAAGAAAGGGTTTAACAAACAAGACGATAAGAAAAGCTGAAACCACAACTGATTAGCCAAATAGAAATAGGTAAAGTGAAAAGTTTGCAATAATGGAGTTAAAGTAATTTGCACCAAGTGCGGAATGAAGCCATGCTTTGACAAAATCTACTATGATAATCATGAAATAGCATAAATGATCTATAATAAGCAAATGTGCCCAAAACAACTCGAAAATGTGAATCGTTAACTCTGGTGAAAATAACCGGGTCAGAGTCGGTGACCAAAACATTCAAAATCGAACTACCAGACACAAACGTCTCATAAAAAGGCACTATGGTGGTGGCCACCTTGCCCAACACAACCCAATAGTCCACAAAATAGAGACCAAACAAACCACCAAGTGTAATGATTCACAAACCGACGTCCAGTTGGTAGTCCTTTATCCACTTCCAACCTTCCTAGCCGAAGAAAACCTCATACCCAAACACCCTGAATCAAACCCAATCATAAACCCAAATAAATACCTTAACAAGCCCTAAATTTACTCTAAGGACCATACCTTCAAATCAGAATCATGTTGGCAAGAAACACAAAGTCCAGCTACAATTCGGCGAGTATACCAGACAAACATTGCTTATATTCGATGAAAAGGAAATAAAGCGGCGTGTATACTCAACGTAAACACTTGGTCTCAAGGACACTCGACGATTTCTAAGATTAAGTCAAACATGACAAATTTGTCGAATGCACTCAACGCTTCCTACTCATGGCCATACTCGACGAATCATCGAGTGCACTCAATGCCTTTTACCTTCACTAAACGCCACGCACATAGATACTCGATGAACTCGACGCCTAGATACTCGACGAATATACTTCACTCAACGTCATTCCAGCCGATACTTGACGAAATAGGACTAAAGCTAACAAACCTATACTCGACAAAATTGGACTTCACCCAATAAACATATACTTGACGAAGTTGGACTTGAGCTAATTAACCTATACTCGACAAATAGGATGTTACTCGATGATATTTACTCAGTCTAAATCCTTATGTTCGACGAATTCCAGATGGTCTACTACCCCTATATTTGACGAAACTTCCTTAGGCTGTAAACCACATTGGACGGATTTTTGGCCGAAAACTTACACCACTCTAAGGGTTCTTTCAAGACTAAGTCCTATATTATTACAACATTCTAAGGAGAATAATAGAACAAAAAGAAACAAAGAAATGGTTGCAATAAGAAGATCATCACTTGCCTCAAGTCTTGTAAGAATCTGCCTCCTTCAACGCTCCACATCAAGGATCGGCCGGAAGAAGACCCAAGAAACGTTTCCTGAAACTTTTGGGGGAAGAAGGAAGTCAAAAGCACAAACCCTAACATACAAAAATTTGAGAAATGTGGAAAGCTTACAACTAACACATAGATCTCAGCGAGAGCTATCCAAATCTCTAATCTATTGACGAAATCGACCACCGAATCGCTACAAATCGTCGGCCGAAAGCACGCGGGACGCCGAACTCCTCCTCTCTCGCCAAATTGATGACGGTCGGGTAGGTAAGAGGATGAATGAGGTTTTGACACGACCCTTATAACTGGTTATATATATAAATAATCTTAATATTTTATTACAATCAATAATAAATAACCCCAAAATTACCCAAAATCCAATCCAATTCAAAATTCTATGAAAATCGCACAGTAGCTAAATACTGATGCTACAAATATAATAACGAAGATGAAATAAAAATTCGACAAACTGAACTTTGGTAAAACACCACCCGAAGATAAAACACCACCACATCCCTATAAAGAGCTCCACCGAGTCACCAAAAAAATGCAGCTCGCGAGGGAAGGTGCACAACCAAGCCAAACCAACCACACAGGAAAACCCACTGAGAAAACCCATGATCGAATAAACGACACCCATTTACTATACATCAATGTAAATCCCTGACGCAAAAAAATGTCACTACGAAAAAAAAAATTAAACACCGAAAAATTAGGGGAGTTACAGACACCCCCCTAAAGAGAAGTTTTGTCCTGAAACTTAACAAAAAAAAGATCAAATCCAAAATAGAAGAAAAGTTATTAAAGCCTATCAAAGAAAACACTTACCAAAAGCATCAGGACAACGTATGAGGATGATCCTCCCTCATAGCTGACTCCAACTCCAAAGTCACGCTCTCCACGTCTTGGTTTGTCCACAAAACTTTAATCATGGGTATTGTCTTTCTTCGCATGAGGTATGCTTGGGTTTCTTGGAGGAGCTGTTATAGGGTGATGGCAAGAAATGTGGTGGCCGAGCGTTTCTTATCTTGTGAGGGTGGTGGTGGAGCTGTAGTGGGTGTAGCCGAATGGTGGTGCTGTTGACGTGGCTGAGATGAGGTGGCAGTCGAGCTTCTTAGGAGTAGCTGGAGGTTGAGCTGCTAGCCTGATTTTCTGTTGGTGGAGCTGCTCAGGCATCTTATATTATATATAAATAATATTATATTATTTATTATATATATACATATGTATATTCATATGTATATATATATATATAATGAGTGGTGGTTCTGAAAGTACTCGGCCGAGCTCTCAGTCGCCAAGGTGGACTTGCATGCGAACCCTTGGACGCGACAATAGGATATTGTATGTAAATCCCACCAGACCTGCGGTAATCCTACAAAATAAGAAATATAAGATTTAGATTGTGAAATATTATTTTTTCTTGTTTTTATAAATTACAAAAAATAAATTTATTATTTATTTAATTATCTCTGAGATATTCGCCCAAAAATGATGACTATATTACTAGATATCAAACACCTCCATACTTACTCATTGTACGTCGAGCAAACCGTTCTTCATAAGGGTATAAAAAATCTAATGCTAGATAGGATCTCGAGAGCTAGAGGGTAAAATACGAAGTCTTATGCTGGCATGCGTAGATATTTTAGTAGAAAAACGTTCTTGGCATAAATATTAATTTATGAAATAATAAAAATGCGTTTAAATTATTTATTATCACTTTTAAAAAGAGTCAACGGTCAATCTCAAAGATATTAGAAGGGTGAAAATAGTGTGATCGCAGAGATTTAAATTACTAGACATTGACGCTCGGGGTGGCCTCTAAAGAAATCTATCATTGGCGAGGACCATAGGCTTGCTTGGTTGCATCTTCTCCACTAAACTTCATCGTAACCAACTCTATGGATCTTTAGAATTTAAGTAGGATGTAACTTAAGACTTGGATTTTAAGGGAGAGGTAAACAGTGATAAACATGATGGCACACTCCCGTTAAACAAAGACTTTTGACCAAAAATTTTATTTCTCGTTTTCTTCATAATTAGGATCATTCCAAGTATGTATGTGCATACCTAGGCCGCATGTCGTTATGAGAATTTGCTTTTGAAAGTTGGGATCTTCCCAAGTATGCGTGTGCATACCTAGGACATATATCACTATGAGAATTTACTTTGCATAGTTGGGATCATTCCAAGTATGCATGTGCATACCTAGGCTTCATATAGCTCTGAAACTTTGCTTTTTTAAGTTAGAACCATCTTTTTCAAAAAATTTAGCTCAAAATTTAAGTGTATATTTGAGTTTGGCATATTTCTTTTTTGGTTTTGGTGGCAAAATGGTAAGGGTGGATCAAAATAAAAGGATAAGACAGCTCATATTTGTGTAAGCAATGATAGTTATTTTAGGATTTGATTCAAGGGCTCAAACTATCAAGAGAAAGGCCTAAATCATTTCCATATGGTTAGTTATTCTAAAGAGCTAATGTTTTGAAGATAGCTAAGGGACAGTTATAGATATCGAGAAAAAGGCACTCTTCTATTCGAGTCTAGTATTAGCTTTCTAACGATCTTCTACACATTATCCTAAACTATTTTTTTGGATAAAACTTGATTCATATTAGAAGTAATATAAATTCTTTCTATGTAAATTAATAAATCTTAATTTTAGATCTTTGCCAAGAATTTAGTCCTTCTCTGGAAAGTCTTCGGCTTTTGGTAACACAGCGGGGACACGGCCGTGTTTGGTGGTCGTGTCCTTCTCGGGATGATCTTCGGCTTCTGGTGACACACCATGTTGACACGGCAAGGTTGACACGGCTAGCAATAAGGCGACAACACGGTCTTGTTTGGTGGCTGTATCCTTCTCGGGATGATCTCTAGATTTTTCCTCTAGTGGTTAGCTTCCTTCGGAACAGGCGACACGCCCCATGACATGGCCGTGTTTGAGTCCGTGTCAAGTCAAATTTTTACCTATTTTGTGAAAACATGCAAAAATAGAAATAAACATTAGTGGAATAAATAAATAAAGAAGGAGGTCAATATATAGGCTTATAAAACAAGATTTGTGCATATAAAACCTAAAAAACACTCTGATAGCTTAATCAGAAAACAGACTATCAAATTCCCCCAAGCTTAAGCTTTGCTTGTCCCCAAGCAAAAATATAAAAACTAAATAATCATAAAATAGGACTAATAAAAAAGTTCTAATTATGCCTACACAAGTACTATGCGAAATTCTAAGAAGAGAGAAGGTGAAATGTAAATCTAAAATAATAATTTTGGTATGGTTAAACTTTTATAAACTTTACTTAACAAAAAAAATCATCCACAATTTTGACGAATTTCTTAAATAGATTTAATTAAAGCAACAAAAATGGAACACGCATTGAGTTGTTATTAGATCCAAGCAATACATTATAATTATATCAATTAAATAACAAAAATCTAAGTTTAAATCCAAAACTAATGATGATATACTTTTCTTCTTTTCTTAGTTATTAAATAAAATTCAAAAGCACGAATCAAAAGGACTTAATAACACCGAAACGTTTGGTTAAGGATTATGATTATGAGTGGAGTTCAAAAATAAACATGGAGGCTTAAAATCACACTTAACCAAAACAAAGTGTTTCAAAAATATAAATAAAATATTTTTCTTTTTTTCTTATCATTTTTCTTTTCTTTTTCAAAACAAAGGCCATATATATTTTTATTTTGATTTTTAATTTCCCGAAAAAAGCAAATATTTCTTATGAGCATTTTTTTTTTCAAAAACTTTTCCCAAAAATATCAAAAAAATAACCTATCATAATCATGAAAACTCTTAAATGAAACTCAAAAGATTTGTGTGATTAGATAGGTTGGAAATTTTTGCTTTGGTGAAAATGATATAAAAAGAGGAGCTATCAAATGAAATTGGAAAAAGGCTAAAAAGCGGCTAACTAGTGGTGAAAGTTTTTAGGTTGGCAAGAAAGCTCTAACAAAAACAATAACGGCCTAAATCATATTCATGCTTTTAAATTTATTTATTACATAGATTTGAAAATTTTCAAAAAACAAGTCTTAGATAATAAAAGAGGATTGATGAAATTTTCTTGAAAATAGAAATAAAAGGTGACTTGGATCGTTCAAATCTACTACTCGATTTAAAAGATAACCATACAAAAATTATTCAAAAACGAAAAGTAAAATAGTGGATGATGAATTTTTGAGAAAATAAAGAACGAAAACCATAATGGAAATACGAGTTTTAGAAAAAATGTTTTACATTAACTTGCTACCGCGAATTAGAAACACAGCATGACCAACATTTTACTTGTGAAACATAATTAAAAAGGGCGATTAGAAAAATAATAATTAATTAAGTTGTTTATATGAGATTTTGAGAATAACAAAACAAAAACAAGGGGTACTATTGAAATACTAAAAAGTCTAAACTATTAAAGTAAAGACAAAAAACATATATTTTTTTTATTTTGAAATATTTTTTATTTTTTTATTTTTAAGATATTAATTTTTTTGGATTTGTTTGAAAAATATTAACAAAAACAAAATATTCACATATAACAAAAAGGAGGAAGTCCTCCCCCAAGCTTAAAATAGACATTGTCCTCAATGGAGAAAGGAGGTTACAAAAGGAGAGAAAATGAAATTAAAGAATTGAAAATAGGTACTTACCCGGATTAATGCACCGCGAATGTTGATTGATGTCACTCCCCCATGCTAGTGCTTTGGATCTTCATGAAATGTCTTCTTTGGACTTCGTCAAGGATTAGAAGCATTGGAGCAGACGATCACAGAAGCTTCCGCTTGTTGGAGCCGTCTGGTACAAAAATTGTAAAACAAAGAAAAAAAAAGATAACTTGGGTTGTCTCCTAAGAGCGCCCTTTGTTTAAAGCGTCGTTGAGCTCGACGCAACAAAAAAATATTGTTAAAAATATTATCCCAAAAATATTGTTCAAAGTTCTAATAATAATAAAACAAAGTTGTAAACTATTCGAAATTCAAATAATGGAGGATAGAGTTAACACACTTAGGACTGACATCACCACAAAAATACAGTTTAAGACGCTGACCATTCACTTTGAAAATACCCTTATCAGGGTGTGAAATCAAAATAATTCCATACGGAAAAACTTCTAAAATAATAAAGGGCCCTGACAAACGTGATTTTAACTTGCCCGTAAATAAATGTAATCGTGAATTGTAAAGAAGAACTTTGTCGCCCGGCTTAAAGGTTTTTGGATGCCTTAAGTGTTTATCATGCAAACGCTTCGTCCGCTCTTTATAAAGTTTGTTATTTTTGTAAGCGTAAGAGCACCACTTGTCGAGTTCGTTGAGTTGAAATTTTCTAAGGTCGCCAACAGAATGGGGATCCATGTTTAAAAATCTTAAGGACCAAAAAGCACGGTGTTCTAATTCTACGGTTAAATTACACGATTTTCCATAGACCAACTGATACGGCGTACATCCGAGGGATGTTTTGTACGCTGTTCGGTAGGCCCATAGAGCATCGTCTAGTTTTGTTGAGCTGTCTTTCCTAGAAGTTGAAACAGTCTTTTCTAAAAAATTTTTATTTCTCTATTCACTACTTCGACTTGTCTGTTAGTTTGGGGGTGGTAGGTAGTTGAAAGCTTATGTGTAACGTCGTATTTAATGAGGATTTTAGAAAACTGTGCGTTATAGAAATGAGAAACCCTATCACTAACGATGGTGCGCGGCATACCGAATCGAGAAAATAGTTTTTTTTTAAATGTAACTACGACTCGGGCGTCGTTCATAAGAAGAGATTGGGCTTCGGCCCATCGTGAAAAATAATCAACGACAACTAAAATATATTTATTTCAAAAGCAAGAAGGAAGGGGGCCAACAAAATCAATTCCCCAGAGGTCGAAAATTTCGCACTCAAGGAAAAAATTTTGCGGCATTTCATTCTTATTGGAAATGTTGCCCGACTGTTGGAAACTAACACACCTACTCACAAAGGCTTGCGCTTCTTTAAATAGGCTAGGCCAATAAAAACCTGCGCAAAGCACCTCGTGAGCAGTGCGAGCAGCTTGATAGTGCCCACCAATCGGACCTTCATGCAAATGTTTTAAAATATCTATTCCTTCTACATAAGAAACATATCTCCTAATCACTTAATCCGCACAGACTCTAAAAAGATGCGGGTCCTCCCAAAAATAGTTCTTCAACTCAGAAAAGAATTTTTTCTTTTGTTGAGGGGAGAATTGTTTTGGGAGCACCCGAGCCACTAAATAGTTGGCAATGTGTGCAAACCAAGGAGAAGGAGAAGTGCTAATTGAAAGCATCTTCTCATATAGAAAATAATCATTAAAAGATTTTTCATCTAAATTATAAATATAAGGGTTATCTAGTCGTGAGAGATGGTCGGCGGCCAAATCCTCGGCTACTCGTTTATCACGGATTTCTAAGACAAACTCTTGGAGGAGTAAGACCCAGCGAATCAGGCGTGCCTTGGCATCCATTTTGGCAAAAATATATTTGAGGGTCGAGTTGTCTATAAAAACGATAATTTTTAAAAGAGTAATATATGGGAAAATTTTATCAAAAGCGAATACTACAGCGAGGAGATCCTTCTCGGATGTGGTGTAATTCTCTTGTGCAGATGTGAGCATTTTACTTGCATAATAAATGTTTGGAAGTTTTTAGATATGCGTTGACCGAATACGGCTCCCATAGCAAAAACAACTCGCATCGCACATTATCTCAAATGGAAGATCCCATACCGGAGCAATCATAATGGGTGCATTTATTAATTTATCTTTTATTAATTCAAAGGCAGATAGACAGGAGTCATTAAAATAAATCGGGCGTCTTTTTCTAAGAGTTGAGTAAGAGGTTTGGTGATCTTGGAGAAGTCTTTTATGAAGCGACGGTAATAGCCCGCTTGTCCTAGGAAACTTCTTATAGCTTTCACGTTCGTAGGCGACAGCAGCTTCTCAATAACTTCTATCTTGGCTACGTCTACTTCAATTCCTTTTGCAGAAATTTTATAACCCAAAACTAACCCTTCCCTCACCATAAAATGGCATTTTTCCCAATTTAGGGCAAGGTTAGTTAATTCGCATCTTTCTAAGACTTTTTCTAGATTTTCTAAACAACTATCAAATGCGTCACCGAACGCAGAGAATTCATCCATGAATACCGCCATAATGCTTTCTACATACTTGTCAAAGATAGCAAGCACACATTTCTGGAATGTAGCTGGCGTATTGCACAATCCAAATGGCATTCTTTGACAGGCGAAGGTGCCGAAGGGACAAGTAAACCTAGTTTTCTCCTAGTCCTCAGAAGAGATGGGGATTTGAAAGTACCCTGAGAGGCCATCGAGAAAATAATAAAAGATATGGTCGGATAATCGTTCTAATATCTGATCGATGAACAGAAAGGGAAAGTGTTCCTTGGGGGTGGCATCATTTAACTTACGATAATTTATACACATCCGTCACCCGGTCACCATCCGTGTCGGGATTTTTTCATTATTCTCATTACGAACTACCGTTATCCCTCCCTTCTTCGGCACTACCTGAACAGGGCTAACCCAATTACTATCAGATATAGTGTGGATAATTCCTGCGTCTAAGAGTTTCATAACCTCACACTTTAAGACTTCTTTCATGTTCGGGTTTATACGGCGTTGAGGTTGTATGGAGTTACGTGAATTTTCATCAATTAAGATTTTATGAGTGAAGAAGGATGGGCTTATGCCCTTTATATTGGAAATCCGCCAAGCAATAGCTTGACGATGTTTACGTAAAACTAAAAAAAGTTTATCATTTTGTGCATCCGTGAGGTAGGCCGAAACTATTACTTGTAGCTTGGAGTCCTTTTTAAAGAAAGCATATCTAAGATGTTCAGGAAGTTCTTTCAATTCTAGGGTAGGGGGGTATTCATATGATATTTTAGAAATTCTTTCTTTTTCAAATACTATGTTTTTGTAGACTTTTTTAAATGGAAAATTAAAAGGGGTGGGGCTTGTGGCCAAGGAGGCTTCTTGCAGTGATTCAGTTGGAAGAGTAGAGGAGGAACAAAAATAAGAAAATTCTTTTTCAAATTCAGAGAGGCGATATGAGGTTTCTTCACTTAGGTACAAAGATTGAGTTGAAAGAGTATAGGAGGAACAAATTTTAGAAAATTCTTTTTCAAATTTAGAGAGGCAATAGGAGGATTCCTCACTTACGACATCTACGAAAAAACTGGACTCGTCATTTGCTAAGGTATTTTTCATCGAAGGTGTGATAGAGAAAGTCACTTCGTCGTCGCCTACTCGAAGGAAGAGCTTACATTTACTTACGTCAATGATAGCTCAAGAGGTAGGAATGAAGGTTCGGCTAAGGATCAGCGGAACCTCGACGTCTTCTTCGATGTCCAATATGACAAAATCCATCGAGAAGATTAATTTGTCGACTTAAACTAAGACATCCTCCACAATTCCTAACAGTTATTTGACTGATCTATCAGCGAGCTAGATACTTATGTGTGTGGGGTTGAGGGTACCAATTCCTAACTTCTTAAACAATGAGACGGGCATCAGGTTTATACTCGCACCTAAGTCAGCTAATACGTGCTTGACAAAAAGATCGGCAAAGACACACAGAATCGAAAAACTACCCGGATCACTGATCTTCTTTGGCAAACGTTTTGTCAAGACCGCAAAGAACTTGGCATTTAGTGTGATATATGAAAGGTTTTCTAACTTCTTTTTATTGGTCAGGAGATCCTTAAGGTACTTAGCGTACTTTGGCATTTGGGAGATTGCTTCATAGAAGGGGAGATTAATGTGGATTTGCTTGAATATTTCTAGGAAGCGGGAGTATTGATCGTCTTGACCTTGCTTATTAAGTTTGGAAGGGTATGGCGGGGTTGGATCATTTTTTAAGATGGGTGGTGGAGTGAGATCTTTTTCTAAAATAGGGAGAGGGGTGATAACTTCTTTTTCAATAAAGAGAGGAAATTTTAAAACGGGGGCTGAGCTTGCCTCGGGCTCTTTGCTAACCCCACAGGAAACTTGCTTCGTACTCCGAAGAGTTATAGCTTTCACTTTCTCTCTCGGGTTGGGCTCAGTGTTGGAAGGAAGAGACCTGACCGGTTGCTCAGAAATAAGTTTTGCGAGTTGTCCTACTTGATTTTCTAAACTTTTTATTGACCCGTCAAGGGTTCTTATCGTAGCTTCATTAACATTCATGTATTTTGAAAACATGTCCTCCAAACTTGGAGGTTTTGGACAATTTTAAGGCGGTGGTGGGGGTGCAAAAAAATCGTTTTTTGGTGACGGGCGCGTTGCATTTGAGGGATTTCTCCAAGAAAAGATGGGTGATTTCTTAAAGCAGGATTATAACTATTCGAAAAAGCAAAACCCGGCGCAGGAAAATCTGCAGCAGAAAAAATATGAAAAGCATTTCTAGGCATATTATTAACATAATCTAATTGTTAAGGAGAAGGAGTTGCAGATTCCAATACCTGAAGGGCGGAGGCAGCAGTCTTCTCCGTAATTTTTTGCTTCATATTTCCAATTGTAGAGCTAGCTGGGAGACATTGTCCACTTCAAAGATTCCTACAGGCTTGTTCGGGCAGGACCTAGAAACATTCCACTAATAAGTGTTAATGTCCATGTCCTCGAAAAGATCAAGAGCTACTTCCGGGGTCTTATGTTTTATAGTACCGCCAGAAGATGTGTTTATCATTTGCTTTGTATGTCATAACCTGCATTTTCCTAACAATTAAATTATATCAGAGTAAGGGAAAAAACTCACCGTGATGCCACGCCGTGCAGAGGATAACTGCAGACGCTCAGGAAGACTCCAAACTCGACAGTTTAAAAGGAGAACATATGTTGTTTTGATTGAAATCCAGTTTAAGTTAAGAAGATAGCCATATCCCTCGGCTTATTGGATCAATTAGTCCACGATTCAAAATATATTTATACGCTTGCAGAAGATACTTGTTTAAATTGACTCTAACATCCTACATGAGTATAAATGTCCCCGAGAAACAACTCATACTATGCAAACCCTAGATTTATAATAAGTATAGAAATTGTCTTTACGCTAAACAGAAAGTGGTGACTTATTTTTGAAAGAGATGACATGTATGCTTTACTAATTATAGGGTTTTATAGGTTAAAAATATCTAACATGCTATCCAAGTAATAAATCCTCCCAAAGAGCAAGTAATCTAAACAAAACATAAGAAAACCACATAGCTATCAAGTGTCAAAAATCAACAATCCGTTGGCCGTCAACAACCTGACAAGAGCCCACAGTACAAAGTATGTCTGAAACTAAGAAAAGAAAACAAAAACAACAAACTACCTCGCTATGGCGAGGGGAAAAAACCCACCAACATTGCTGCTTCAAGAACTCCAAAACCAGCTCTACTACCTTTTAACGCTCCAAACCATAGGCATTCTGGTGGTCGCTAAGATTCGAAGAAAATAAAAGCAACAGAACTAGAAATCCAATGAGGCAAGTATACCTATCGAATGTTAGCTAGAGGACACAAGTGTCATATTGAAATCCGGGAACTGTTGAGTAAACATACTCACACGAAGGCTATTATTTTATCAACAGAAAAACTAGGGTTTAGAGAAACTAATTGCAATAAAGGAAATAAAACTATGCTAGAAAGAGAACTAATGCAGTTAATAAAATAACATAAAGTAAGCGATTACAACGAAGGGCTGAAACTATGAAATGGAAATGCACTCTATTAAGAATCACATCGGCTAAAGACGACTAAGAAAATACGATAAGAAAAACCTAAACTTAATAGGCTAAAGGTCCTTGACCGTGGAGGTTCCTAAAGCTTAAACATGCTTTTATCAAGCTGTGCCCATTTAAGTTTAGGAAGGTCCGACCGACTCTCGTCAAAATCGAAGGCCTAAAGCTCTCTTTACACAGTGAACCCCACTATTGGATTTTACTCCAATCCGGGAGATTTGGACGTCTGCCTCTCTCGAGGGGTGCGTACAACTCCCTTTACTGTTGAATGCTCACTTCATTCTATCGACCTCTCGGTTAGCCCAGAATGAAAGCAAAGGTGGAGAGTATATATCGATAATATACCTCGAGCCATTGAAAAATCAAGAGTTATTCAAGGCCTAAAACCTCAAAAGAAAAGATAAATTTAAACATCATAACTTAATCGCTCGAACCTCAGATCATCAAGATCGAGTACAAGGAGGATTAGTTAATCAAAATGGAGTGGAGGAGGGGGATGAGTATTAAAGCATAGTAAGAACACAAGTAAGAAAAGAGCACTTTTATTAATACTAGAAGAGAGCTACACTTGCATGGAAATGAAAACTATACTTACATGAAATTTAAATCCTATTCTAGCCCTACAATTATAAACTTAAACAAGTGCATAAATTACAATAAAAGCTTAAACAAACTAATAACTAAGCAAGGGTTAAGAAAGATTACAAAAAGATAAAGAGAGTGAGAGGGAAAAACATGAAAAAGACCAAGAAATAAAGTGGCAGCACCTCCCCCTCTCAAGAGAAGCTTGCTGAAATGGAAGGAGGGTCATTATTTATAGGAAAAGTTCACGGGTTGGTCACGCCCTTCGACACGCTGGGGGAGGGCGTGTTAGGGGGCGTAACAGGTACGGGGTTGACCTCGGGCTCTAGATTCTTGCGAAAGGATGATTTCTTCTGTACGTCAGTCGACACGCCCTGGGTCACGCCGCTATAGGGTGGGCTTGACACGTACATCGCGTCGAAATCATTGGTCGGAAATCCATAAGTCATCGGAAAAGGAGGGGTCACGCCCTGTATCAAGCCCGTGACAGGGTGCGTGACAGTACTGTTGGCATGGTGAGGCGAAATGGCATTTTATGCAGCGGCAGGCTTCCGACAGAGGGCGACACGCCCCGTGTCACGCCCGGGGACACGCCCGGGGTGGGCGTGTCAGGGGGGCATGACAGCCGTTTTTCCTGGTATTTTCCTCTGTATTTTGGAATCCTCTAGAAAAGGTGACACGCCATAGTTCACGCCCGGGTAGGGCGTGACAGGGGGGCGTGTCAGGTTAATATTGACAAATTTTCAGAAAAGCTAAAAAAAGAGAGGAAAAATTTAGGGGCAATAAAATTAACATAAGAAAGATAAAAATAAATCTTAAAATACAAGATTTATACATTAAAAACTAGAGAAATACAATAATAGTTAAGACAACAAAACGTACTATCAAATTTCCCAGAGCTTAAACTTTGCTTGTCCCCAAGCAAAAATATAAAAACAAGATAATCATAAAAAGAACTAATAAAATTGTTCTAATTATGCCCACACAAGTACTATGATAAATTCTAAGTAGAGAAAATGTGGAACGTAAATCTAAAACAATTATTTAGGTATGGTAAAACTTTTATAAACTTAACGAAAATAAATCATCAAAAATTTTGATGAAATTCTTTAAATTGATTTAAGAAAAGCAATGAAAATGAAAAAAAAAACGCATTGAGTTATTTACTAGATCCAAGCAACGCATTATAATTATATCAATTCAATTAATAAAAATCTAAGTTTAAATCCAAAACTAAAACTGATTTACTTTTCTTCTTTTCTTAGTTATTAAATAGAATTCAAAAGGCGTGAATCAAAAGGACTTAAATAGGACAAACATTTGGTTTAGGAATATGATTAGGAGTGGAATTCAAAGATATATGGAAAGGCTTAAAATCACACTAAACCCAAACAAAGAGTTTCAAAAAAAAATCATTTAAAATAAATTTTTTCTTTTTCTTTTTCTTCTTTTCTCCATTTTTTCCTTTTTCAAAACAAAGGAAATAAATATTTTTATTTTCATTTTGAATTGCCCAAACAAAAACAGACATATCTTTTGAGCATACTTTTTTCAAAAACCTTTCTCCCAAGAATATCACAAAATAACCTATCAAAATCATTAAAATATTTTATGAAACTCAAAAAGGCTAGTGTGATTAGATAGGTTGGAAATTTTGGCTTTGGTGAAAATGAAATGAAAAGAAGAGCTATCAAATGAAATCGAAAAAAAGGCTCAAAAATGGCTAACTAGTGGTAAAAGTTTTTAGGTTGGCAGGAAAGCTCAAACGGAAACAAAAACTGTCTAAATTATATTCAGGCTTTTAAATTTATTTAAAACATAGATTTGAAAATTTTCAAAAAACGAGTCCTACATAATAAAAGAAGATTGATGAAATTGTCTTGAAAATAGAAATAATAGGTGACTTGGATCGTTCACATCTACTACGCTATTCAAAGGTTGACCTTACAAAAATTATCCAAAAACGAAAAGGAAAATAGTGGATGATGAATTTTTGAGAAAGTAAAGGAAATAAAGAACGAAAACCATAATAGAAATGGAAGTTTTTGAAAAATATTTCACCTTAATATGCTTCCGTGAATTAGAAACACAGCATGACCAACATTTTACATGTGAAACATAATTAAAAAGGTTGATTAAAAATATTATAATTAACTAAGTTATTTATAGGAAATTTTGAGTAAAATAAAACAAAAACTAGGGGTACTATTGAAATACAAAAATGTCTAAACTATTAAGGCAAAATCAAAAAGCATATATACATATTTTTAATTTGTGAAATATTCTCTTTTTTTTATTATTTTGGAAATTTTTTTTTTGGAATTTTAAGATATTCATTTTTTGGGGGGTTTTTTGAAAAAAAATACAAAAATAGAAAAAAAATATTTACACTAAGCAAAAAGGAGGAATTCCTCCAGCAAGCTTAAAATGGACATTGTCCTGAATGGCAAAAGAAGGAGATTGGAAAAGGAGAAAAAATGAAAATTAAGAATTGAAAAATAGAATGGAAAAACAGGTACTTCCCCGGATTTATTTGCTGCGAAAGCTGAGTGATGCCGCTCTCCCAAATATCTTCTTTGGACTTCGTGAAGGATTCAACAATATTGGAACAGGCGATCGCAGAAGCTTCAGCTTGTCGGAGCCGTCCGTGGCGAAAATTGTAAACAAAAGAAAACATGAAAAAGATAACTTGGGTTGCCTCCTAATAGTGATCTTTGTTTAAAGCGTCGTTGAGCTCGACGTATCAGAAATAATATTGTCCAAAAATATTGTTGACAAGAAATAAAATAGTTTTTAACAAAAAATAAAAGTTCGAAGTTAGAGTTCATGCAACAGATACTTAATAATGTTTGGACTGACATCATCATCACCAGAGAAATAAAGTTTAAGACGCTGACTATTCGCTTTGAAATTACCCTTATTAGGGTGAGAAATTAAAACAGTTCTGTACGGGAAAACTTCTAAAACAAAAAAGGGCCCAGAATAATGAGATTTTAATTTTCCTGGAAATAAACGTAATCGAGAATTATAAAGAAGAACCTTGTCTCCCGGCTTAAAGGTTTTAAGGTGCCTTAAGTGCTTATCATACAAACGCTTCGTCCGCTCTATATAAAGTTTTTTATTTTCGTAAGGGTAAGAGCGCCACTCATCGAGTACATTAAGGTGAAATTTTCTAAGGTCACCGATAGAGTGGGGATCGAAGTTTTAAAATCTTAAGGACCAAAAAGCACATTGTTCTAATTATACGGGTAGATGGCAATATTTTCCAAAGACCAGCCGATACGGCATATATCCGAGGGCGGTTTTGTACGTTGTTCGGTAGGCCCATAAAGCATCGTCTAATTTGGCAGCCAGTCTTTCCTCGAAGTAGAAACAGTCTTTTCTAATATTCTTTTTATTTCTCTATTTACTACTTCGTCTTGTCCGTTAGTTTGGGGGTGGTAGGCAGTTGAACGCTTATGTGTAATGCCGTATTTGGTAAGGATTTTTGAAAACTGCGTGTTACAGAAATGGGAACCCCTATCGCTAACGATGGCGCGCGGCGTACCGAATCTAAAAAATAATTTTTTTCAAAAAGGTGACTGTTGGAACACCCTATTACTAATTTGGGTCATGATCACTATGTCTATAGGATTATTGCATTGACTTTGTTGTATAATGTAAAGGTAAACTAGTTAAGGTCTAAGGCTTAGGACTTAGGTTTGAAGCTTTCCCCAACACCTCCTAGTTCAGATGAGATGCCCAGTTTTAGAGTTCAACTTGTCATCGAGCTCAAATCAATGAAGCGTCGAACCCAGTTCAACTATCTCTGAGCTCAGGTCAACGAGGCGTCGAACTCGGTTCGACGATCGCTAAGCTCAGATCGACGCTTTTTGTTTAAGCCCAGTTCAAATCTCTCTGAGCTCAGTTCAACGATAGTTGAGCTCAGATCGACGGTTATCTTTTGAGATCGAAGATTTCTTGAATTCTGTTAGTTTGTTAAGGATTTCAAATTTCTTTAGGTCAAATCATTTATTGAAGAAGATTTTTAGCCGTTATATTAAATCTGCAGCATGTTTCAAGGAAATAAAGAAGGAATGGTATTTAGGTTATTCCTCCAGAGACAATTGACATTTTAGGAAAGCATTTATGATTTTGCTAACGGCTATGTAGAAGATTTCATGACTTGATTTCATATTATTATTCAGTGAAGAAGAAACAAAGAGAGACAGAAGAAAAAGAGAAGAAGTTCAATAACACTGAACAGAGAACAAGTTCCCATTCCTTCTGATTCATTCTAATTCAAAGTTTTCTAAAGTCTTCATCATTCATACTCCAGACAACACATATTTCAGTTCTTACTGGAATCATCTTTTGCTGGAGCTTTTCTTTTCATTAAAGACCTATCACCCTTGCAAAGCTTCTATTCTTGAACTCTTGCTAATCTCAGGGGGAGCTTTGACAACATAAACATCCATTTGTGCTTCTCTCTGATTGTTGACAGAGAAGACAACCTACTCCTTTTCTTTTTCTTTCCAGTAAAAGGGTTCTTTAAACTCCCTTCAAAAGTTTTGTTTTGGTTTCTGAGATCTGATCAAAACTCAGTGGTGGCAAGACACCTGATCAAAAAATTTGCTTTGGTTTTTGAGCACCTGATCAAAAGCTCATTGGTTCCCAGGACACCTGATCAACTCATCCTGTAGTGGATTCCTACCAAGGGTGGTAGAAGAGTGGATGTACCCAGGTTTTGGGGAACCACTATAGTTCCTTGTGTCTTCTGGTTGCTTATTATATTGTTTGCTGTGTGCTGTGGATTTGCTTCTTATATTTGTTTTTTTCATGTTTTTTGTTAAGCACTCTACACTAAGTAAATTAAGACTTCCACTGCTAAAATAATTTTTTTAAATTTGCAGAATTATTTTAAAAAACTCTATTCACCCCCCTCTAGAGTGAAGGGTTGATCTTACACTCACTTTCAATTGGTATCAGAGGGAGGTTGGTTGTACATACAAGCTAACACCTGAACCAAAAGATCTCTCTTAAGATCCATCCTTAATAAAGGGTTATTTTTATTATATTTATTTTAATCTAAATTTATGCCATAGAATAAGGATTATGCTAGCACCAGACCTCCAGTGTGCAATCTCTCCAAGTTTGCACTTTGGAAGGCAAGGATAAGATTTTACATGAATTCCATTGATGAAGATATTTTTAATTCTGTTTTGACAGATTTCCCCAAGCCTCCTGCAAACACAAGAACAAATGTTGTTCCACCTCCTTCAGGAACATATGCTGACATAAAGAAATGGAAGGTTGCTTATGTAACACCCCGAAACTCAAAAGAGGGACTGGTGATGTTTTAAGCCCAGTCTAAATTTTAGAGCAAGTGTCACGGGCGTTTCACGGGCGTAACACAGGCGTGTCACGGGCGTGATACAGGCGTGTTCGGCCACGGGTCATGTGGTCGACATTTTGATGA
Organism: Platanthera zijinensis; assembly: GCA_039513925.1. Lineage (NCBI taxonomy): Eukaryota > Viridiplantae > Streptophyta > Magnoliopsida > Asparagales > Orchidaceae > Platanthera > Platanthera zijinensis. The sequence continues at coordinate 96,645,435 of CM077089.1, forward strand.
TCGGCGATCGTCGAGTTGAGGCACACAGCTTGGGACACGGGCGCGTCCCAGGGCGTGTCACGCTAGGGAGTTTTTTGAGTCATGCACACGGGCCATGACACGGTCACAGACACGGGCGTGTCACATGTGACACTGGCGTGTCGGGTGCCGTGTCGCAGGCCGTGTCCTTCTCGGGAATAGAGTGTTGGTTATTGCATACGGGGCGTGACACGGGTCGTGACACGGCCGTGTTGCAGGCGACACAGGCGTGTCGGAGGCCGTGTCGAATGCAATGAGCTGGTTATCACGTCGGTCGAGATGGCGAATGGGTGATATGGCCATGCACACGGCCATGTTACAACCCGTGTTCGGCCCATATTTTGTAATTTTAGGCTGAATCGCAGCTGTTCGATTTCATTGGCTTGGGATCCGACGGCTGGGGGTGGATGCTGGCGGTTTAAACCCGGAAATCAGGTTTGCAATCCCTCATTTCATCCCCTTGGTTCTCTTTCGAAAGTCTAGAGAGAGGGGAGAGCAAGGAGGAGGAGGAAGTCCAAGATCCGGCCGCCGGTGGAGCTTCGGAGCTCTGAATCGCGATCTGAGTTCAGATCCGTGAAGGCGACGACGTTGCGGTGCTTTACAACCGCGTTGTTTTTCATGGCGCCGCAGAAGAACGCAAGGGTAACGATTTCTCATCCTAGGGCATGTGAAGCCCTCTTTTCCTTTGCATAGGAAGCCCGCTCTCGCGAGTGAGCGAAGAGTTAGAGCGTTCCTTGGGGTAGATATGTGAAGTCCCCCGTGTATAGAGTCCGTATGCGAAAATGGGCATAGGCATTGTGTGTGAAACCTATCCGGACAAGTAGAGCCGGATCGGTGATGTTGCATTGCATATGAAACGGGGAAGACTCCGGGTGTTTGGGCATTTTTTGGGTTTTCTACATGGTAGATTGCATCAAGGAGCCTTGGAGACTAACTCAAAGGTGCACCCGAAAAATTGGGCAAAAGCGTGTTTTGCCAACATGGTGGCCGGGGAGCCAACTTGAACATAACTGGGTTATGGGCTTGTGTGATCGAATTTTGGGATCCGGGAGAAGCTTGGACCCCGCGTACGTCTTAATGTGACTATGCGATGTGAGCAACGGGAAAGTGGACGCAGACCCGGCGCTATGCGGTTTGGTGACAGACACTTGAAAAAGAGAATGGCCATTGGCATGGTTGTGCGACTCTTAGGCATGGACCGGAAAGACTAGATTGCTCACGAGTTTTGCCATCCAAGGGGTGGTGGTGAAGCCACGGATTTGACCGGATTCACCGAGTATGTGCCCTGAGTGCACGGGGTGTGTGGTCGTGCGAGCCTATGCCTGTGATGTAGTGTAATTACACTATTAACTGTTGCCTATGCTAATAAAGTGTAGGGAAAGAGCATCGCCGCCTCAATTCTGGGGGTGGGGTCGTTATAATTTGGTCAACATAGCTGACCGTTGCTTTTGTTTGCCACCGGCCGGTGGTTTGTTGCTTGCAGGTGCTGCGGAGCCGTGCGGGAAATAGAGGGCTAAAGCCCAAGTTGCTGAGCCAGCCCTCGAAGGCCTAATTTTGAGTGTTTCATTGTAATCATGTGTGGCCGGCCTGCGAGCCGAAGTATGAAAACACTTTTATGTCAAGCAAACTGTGTAAGGCCTTAAGGCTATTTCTATTTCTGTGTATTGAAACATTCCTACGGGTGTTATTGTAGTGGACATTCATGCTTTTGGCTGTGTTCTTTCGTCTTGCAACTTTATTTTAATGCTTCCGCTAGGTGCTTGTGTAGGACGTGTAATTGGTTGAATGGTTTCAACGCGTAACCAACCGGTCTGTCCGTAGTATATTGCGTCGGGCCCCGGCCGGACCTACTGCTATATACTATGCGACGGATAGGGGTGTTACAAATTGGTATCAGACTACCGGTTTCGGTCAAACTTAAATGAATTTGTGGGTGAATTCACTGTAAGGGGTGGTGAGCACATGCGTGTGTGTCATCGTTATAACATGAAAAGAACCCATGAATGTCCACTTAGAAATGAAAATACACATGTTTGAAGAACCTGCGTGCTCCTATAATTGCTGTTTGCAATAGTATTTGGTCGCTTATCGGTGTTTTGCACGATTATAGGTGACCATAAGTGGTGCTGGGCCGTCAGAATGGCCAGGTTCTAAGGCAAGTAGTGCGCCAAGCGATGCGCCTGCAACACCTCTGTCAGCCGAAACCATTTGGTTAGTGGCAGAAGCTGTCAGGGCGATGATTAATGCGCAACCTGCAAGACAGGTGCAGTAGCCTGCTCCTGCGGAGGAGCAGGTGCCACTCCAAGTGGCGGATCCTAGAAGGGTTGAGCAAGTGGCTGTGGAGCCAGAGTTACCGCGGAGAGCAACTGAAAGATAGTTGAAGCATGTGATGGGCTTCCATCCACCGGTGTTCTCGGGAATGGGAACCCTGACCCAGGCTTAAGATTGGCTCTCAAGAGTCAATAGGGTGATGACATCAACTGAAATGGAAGAGTGGCAGAAGACCACAATAGCGACGTTCCTATTGGATGGGGACGCAAGGTTATGGTGGGAAGGTCTAGAGCTACACATGTTGAGGGGAAGGCCGTTAGTCGAAGTATCAATGGAGGAATTTTCGAGACTGTTCATGGCTCGATACCTCCCCTCAGTGTAGAGGATCGCACTAGAGAATGAGTTCCAAAAGTTTGTGCAATAAAATAGAACTGTAGACGAGTACCTCCACGAGTTTACTCGATTGGGGAGATATGCTAGCGCTACCTTTGCCGATGAGTAGCAAAAGACTAACCGCTTCTTTGAAGGGTTAAGAGATGAGCTTAGATTGCTACTGTCGGGGCCCATGACGCATGGTTTCATGACCCTTGTCAACTCGGCCCGGTCCTTGGAGAAGGACATGAGAAATGTACAAGCTAAGAAGGAATCTGGTGGGAAGAAACCTGAGTTTAAAGTGCCGACTACAAAGTCTTGCTTTCGAAGATGGAACAAGAAGGCTAGGACGTCAGGTCCAGCTTCTTCTGCAGGTACCTCAGGGGCAACTAGAAACCGAACCCCGGGCGCTTGTTTCACGTGTGGAAATATGGGGCACTTTGCCCGCGATTGCTGGAGCGGACTCCCAAAGTCCGAGAGAAAACAAGGAGCTACTTACAAAGAGAAGGGCAAGGCGGTGGAGTCAACCGCATCCCATTATGCTCCGACTAAACCTAGAGTGTACAACTTGGGCCAGCAGGAGGCCATTAAACAAGCTGACGTGGTGATAGGTACAAGTTAATTTATAGCAAGTTAACTTTATATACTGTTGTCTATTGCTTGTTAGGCTAATATTGTTTGCGTAGGCTTTGTTTTGATTAGCGATAGTCCGGCACGGGCACTGTTCGATACGGGAGCTTCACACTCCTTCTTGTCCGAAAATTTTATATCGCATATCAGAGTCCCTTCTTCGATGGCGAAGGACAAGTTGGTTGTGCTGCTACCGAATGGGTGCTCGATGCGTGCGGACAGAGTGTGCGCCGTAAAGGTTCACATAGGGAGCCAAGAGTTCGACTTGCTATCGTCATTGCTGCCGCTAGTAGAGTTCGACGTTATTTTTGGGATGGATTGGATTTCATAGCAGAAGGCTTGGATTTATTGCGACCGGAGGGAGGTCAAGCTGGGTTTTGGGCGGGGGACAACATTCGAGGGACTCAAGGGGTCGAACAAGACGCTGATGTCTGCTCTTCAGGTGGTAAAGGTAGTTCGTGCCGGTGCACAGCTGTTCTTCGCTTTAGTGGAGGCCGCCGAGCCGAAGCCCACGTTGGATTGTATCCTCGTGGTATGTGAGTACCCAGATGTGTTCCCGGATAGTCTTCCTGGAGCCCCACCGCAGCGGGAGATTGATTTCACCATCGAGCTCGTGCCAGGTGTGATGATGCATATTTTAGCTTAATTTATTAGGGTAAAAATATATTATTTTCGTTTTAAATCTCTCCCTTTAGGTAATTTTATGTCACTTTTTATGTAAATATTATAACTTATGTTTATTTTCTGTTTTTGCAGGTTTCAACAAGTTTGCGGCCAAAAATGACCTGTCACGCACCCCTGTAACGCCCTCCCTGGGAGTGACCTAGGGCGTGTCACCTGTTCCCAAGGAACTCAGCCGCAAGAGAGAGTTTTCCGCCAAAAATCCCGTGTCACGCCCCACTGACATGCACTCCCCAGGCGTGTCCTAGGGCGTGATGCGGGGCGTATCGCCCGCTGCCCGAAGTCTGCCGCCACATTCAATGCATTCTTCACCGCTACACGCAATAGTACTGTCACTCCCTATGTCACAGGATGACTTGGGGCATGACTGCCCCCATTTCGACGTCTGATGGACCTGCGACTGCTCCTTTTACTTGACACGCCTGTCACGCCCCCCTATCACGGGCGTGACCTAGGGCGTGACCACTATCGTACCGAAATAATCATCATTCCTGCTAGAATTCAGCTCCTGAGGTCAACTCCGTACCTGTCACGCCCTCTGACACGCCCTCCCCAGGCGTGTCGCCGGGCGTGACCAACCCGTGGGAAAAGACTATAAATACCAGGCCATCCCCTTCCATTTCAACAACTTTTGGTGGAGAGGGGGAGGTGCTTCCCCATGTTTTCCATGTCTTTTTTTTCTCTCTCCCTCTCTCTCTTATTTTGTAATTGTTTTCTTTACCTAGCTTAGAGTTTTGCTTTTAGCTCTTGCATTTCTTCTAGTAGCTTGTTGTAAGGCTAGAATAGGTTTTACTTTGATGCACCTGTAATTTCCATTTCATAGTTGTAGCTCTCTTTTTCGTTAATAAAAGTGCTCTTTTCTTATTCTTGTATTCTTATGCTTTATTACACATCCCCTCTCTTTCCCTTTTACTATGATTAACTAATCCTCCTTGTACTCGATCTGGATGATCCGTGGTTAGAGCGATTAAGTTATGACGCTTTAATTTACCTTTTCTTTTTAGGTTTTAGCCTTGAAATACTCTTGATTTTTCATGGGCTGGAGGTATATTATCGATATATACTCTCTACCTTTGCTTTCATTCTGGGCTAGCCGAGAGGCCGATAGAATGAAGTGAGCATTCAAGAGTAAAGGGAGTTGTACGCACCTCTCGAGATAGGCAGAAGTCCAAATCTCCCGGATTGGAGTTAAATCCAATAGAGGGGTTCACCGCGTAAAGCGTGCTTTAGGCCTCCAATTTAGACGAGAGTCGGTCGGACCTTCTTAAACTCAGTTGGGCACGACTTCGAGAGAAGCATGTTCAAGCTTTAGGAACCTCCACGGTCAAGGACTTTTACCCTATTAAGCTTAGGTTTATTTATCGTCTTTTTAATCGTCTCCTGCTGAAGTGATTCTTGATCAAGTGCACCTCTTTATTATTAGCTCTAACTCTTTTTATCCTGCATGTAGTTTAGTTTTCTTTTTAGTTTGGTACTTTAATTCCTATTTTTAGTTTAACATTTAATAGAAATATCATTTGATAAAATAATAGCGAACTCTTTTGAGTAGAAGTGGTCATTACGCACCAGGGAAATACGACCTTGATACTAATCCTTAGTATCCTATACTATAACTGATAAGGTATGCTTGCCTTTATCGGATATAGAATTGGAGAATATTCTCAACCACCACATCCACTTTCTCTTCTCTTCTTTCTAACCCTCTCTCTCCGCCGTTGTGAATTTCTTTATCATGTTTTTGGCGCCGCTGCCAGGGACTGTTTTGATATTTTGAAAAAAAAATAGCTATTAATTTTATCGTTTTGTTTTGTTTTTTTTTATCTCGCCCCTCCTTCGCGGTTTATTTACTTTTTTTAAATTGTTAATCTTTGTTTTAATTATGGAGAGTTCGGTCACTCTCGCGAGGAGTGTTGGGTAAGATATCCTTCATCCACCCATGATTTTATCCCTTCCGGATCGAATCAATTGGCCAAATTTATCCGTCCGCGAATTTTTTTTCATGGGGTTACGATGGTTTTCAAATGCCTTCCTACCCTTCTCCTCCGAATTTTTCTGATTTTAATTCTTCCGGAAATTTCTTGAATGGACATTTTGATCCTAGCCCTACTTTGAACTACTCAGGGTGGCAACACCCTGATCATTCTTGGGGCCAAGGTGATCATCAATCCATTCCATCTCATGATTTTTCCGCTTTTTCTCCGCAAGTTTGCGCACCTCCTATTTTTGATTCTATCAAAAATTTAGTAATTTTTGATGGTGTAGCATTTTATGCACGCATCAATGCTAACTTCAAAGTGATTTTTGACGCATAAGTTGCTGAGGCCGCATTTTTTCTTCCCCTCCTCATCCTATTTATCTTTCGAATGATGAATCTTCGGATATTCCGCAGTGCCTTCATTCACTTGCAGAAGATGATTATTAAGAAATTCCATTATGCCTTCAACCTTTCGAGGAGGAAATTCCCCCGATATTCCGATTTTTTTTTCAAGTTTCCGAGGAAGACGAACTTTCTTGTGTTCGATCTTCTGAAGAGATTGATTTTTCAGATATCTTGATTTGCTCCCAATCTACCGAAATTATTGATATTCAGGTGGAGCAACCAGATCTTTCTTTCCAACCATTTCCTTGTGATCAACCGCTGTCGCCTTCTTCTTTTTCTTCTCTCCCCCTCCTTGCGAAAATTCTGTTTTCTTTTCTAGTTTTATTTTTCCTTCTAGTTTAGTTTCTACTTCTTTTTATCCCCCTTCTAATAGTTTAGTTTCTTTCTCTAGTTTTTTTTTCTTTTTTTGAATCTTCTTTTTTTTATTTTATTTAAAAAATATAAAATTATAAAAAAATATTTTTATTTTCTAAAGAAAGGTTTTGGCACTGGCGCCGAAACGCATATTGCGCGAGCTGCCATTACATTTCTCTTTTTATTTTCCATTTAGCTAACAAAAAAACGTCGAGCTCAATGACTTTTTAAACAAAGAGCGCTCTTGGGATACACCCCTTGCTTATCTTTTTCTATGTTGTTTTTCCATTTTTTTAATTTTTTTGTTTTGTGCAGGAATAAGCTCCCGCGTGTTTGTGTCACTTCTCGCCTCTCAACTTGGACTCAAACTGATCTTTAGCTAAAGTTTGGGGGATGCATTTTCCAACGTCTGAGCATCAAATTCTAGGGAAGCATCTTCTCCCTCTCTTTGCATTTCTTTTTTCTTTTATCTCTCTCTCTTTTCTCTCTTTATACTTAACTTTAAACATTGGAAACAATGTTTAACTTTAAGTATGGGGGAGTGTTCCCTTAATATTTTACTTTAGAAAAATCAAAAAAAATATTTATAAAAATTTTAGAAAAATCAAAAAAAAAATTGTATATATAATATTTTTGAAAAATCCAAAAAACAATAATATAAAAATTTTTGAAAAAAAAATCCCAAATTAAATTGAGTTAATTTTTGCCAAATCAATTAGTACCCCGTTACTTTGCTTTTTATTTTATTTTTTCAAGCTTATGTCTACTTGCTTAGTTAGAATAAATTTGATTAACTTTCTGTTTAAATATGTTTAGCGAGTAGTATGTTTACTCATGCAGTGTTCCTATTTAGGGTAGTATGCTATTTTTGAAATTTTTTTGAATTTTTCTTTACTTTTCCTTAGCCTTTCTTTTATTTATTTTACTTTTATAAAACCCATCTTCCCTTATTTTTAATTATTAAAATCTTTTTAAACGTTAATTAGTATTAAGTGTTGTAGACACAAACCGGTCTAGACGCTTATTATCATTATTTTCATGAAAGCAAATTCTGTATTTTTTAATTGTTTGTGCTTATCCTCTTTTGAAATTTCAAAGCTTTACTTTGAGTAAATTTAGGAAGCATGAAAATGATTTAGGCATTTCTTTTATAACATTTGAGCCTTATCACCTCGCCTAACAATAACCATTGCTAGCCATTTTTGTGCCTTTTCCTTTCCTTTTTGTAGCCCCACTTTTTATTTCGCCACGGCCAAATAGCTTACCTACATGCACAATTTAAAATTATTTTTGAGCTTTAATTGCTAATGTGCATCTTTTTGAAAAAATTAGTGGAAAATTTTTGTGTTATCTTTTGCTACAAAAGTGAAAAGTTTTAAGTATAAAAAAAAGAAAAAAATGATGAAAATAATTGAAAAAATAAGTAAAAGAAAAGAAAAGAAAATTATTTATTTTGGCTAGTTTTATTTTGGCAAAGCTCATTTTCTTTTTGTTTTAAGTGTGCAAATATCCCCGTGTTTATCTTTTTGAATATCGCACCCTTAAAAACCTAAGCCTAACTATATGCCTAATTAAAGCCCTAATGATTCATGCTTTCTACATTTACTTTTTAGTATAGTAGCGAGAAACTAGATTGAGTAAGTATTTTTGATAGAAATATTTAATTTTGTCTTGATTGACTATGGTTTTTATTTGTCTCTTAGACTTTAGTACTGACTCAATGCGCTTTTTACTCATTACTTTATTAAGTTTTAATTCTGTAAAAATTTGGGATGATTTGTTTTTATATTTAGTAAAATTTATAAAATTCTGTGCTAAGTTAAAGTAGGACTTTTCGGTTCTTTTTCTAAAATTTATCTACCTCTAAATTCCCGTCTTACTCGTTTATAGCATTTTTAAACTTTTCAATTAATCCTCTTTATTTCTCTAACTCGTAGTTTTTGCTTGAGGACAAGCAAAATAATAAGTATGGTGGAATTTGATGATGCATATTTTAGCTTAATTTATTAGGGTAAAAATAAATTATTTTCGTTTTTAATCTCTCCCTTTAGGAAATTTTATGTCACTTTTTATGTAAATATTATAACTAATGTTTCTTTTCTGTTTTTGCAGGTTTCAACAAGTTTGTGGCCAAAAAAGACCTGTCACGCCCCCTTTTACGCCCTCCTCGGGCATGACCTAGTGCATATCACCTGTTCCCAAGGAACCCAGCCACAAGAGAGAGTTTCTCGCAAAAAATCCTATGTCACGCCCCACTGACATGCCCTCCCCGGGTGTGTCCTAGGGCATGACGCGGGGCGTGTCGCCCGCTGCCCGAAGTCTGTCGCAACATTCAATGCATTCTCCACCGCTGCACGCAACAGTACTGTCACGCCATATGTCACGAGCATGACTTGGGGCGTGACTGCCCCCATTTCGACGTCTGATGGACCTGCGACTGCTCCTTTGACTTGACACGCCTGTCACTCCCCCCTGTCACGGGCGTGACCTAGGGCGTTACCACCATCGTACCGAAATAATCATCATTCCCGCCAGAATTCAGCTCCCGAGGTCAACTCCGTACCTGTCACGCCCCCTGACACGCCCTCCCCAGGCGTGTCACCGGGTGTGACCAACCTGTGAGAAAAGTCTATAAATACCAGGCCATCCCCTTCCATTTCAGCAACTTTTGGTGGAGAGGGGGAGGTGCTGCCCCATGTTTTCCTTGTCTTTTTTTCTCTCTCCCTCTCTCTCTTATTTGTAATTGTTTTCTTTACCTAGCTTAGTGTTTGCTTTTAGCTCTTGCATTTCTTCTAGTAGCTTGTTGTAGGGCTAGAATAGGTTTTACTTTGATGCACCTGTAATTTCAATTTCATAGTTGTAGCTCTCTTTTTCATTAATAAAAGTGCTCTTTTCTAATTCTTGTATTCTTATGCTTTATTACTCATCCCCTCTCTTTCCCTTTTACTATGATTAACTAATCCTCCTTGTACTCAATCTGGATGATCCGAGGTTCGAGCGATTAAGTTATGACGCTTTAATTTACCTTTTCTTTTTAGGTTTTAGCCTTGAATTACTGTTGATTTTTCATGGGCTGGAGGTATTTTATCGATATATACTCTCTACCTTTGCTTTCATTCTGGGCTAGCCGAGAGGCCGATAGAATAAAGTGAGCATTCAAGAGTAAAGGGAGTTGTACGCACCCCTCGAGAGAGGCAGACGTCCAAATCTCTCGGATTGGAGTTAAATCCAATAGAGGGGTTCACCGCGTAAAGCGAGCTTTAGGCCTCCGATTTAGACGAGAGTCGGTCGGACCTTCTTAAACTTAGTTGGGCATGACTTCGAGAGAAGCGTGTTCAAGCTTTAGGAACCTCCACGGTCAAGGACTTTTACCCTATTAAGCTTAGGTTTATTTATCATCTTTTTAATCGTCTCCTGCTGAAGTGATTCTTTATCGAGTGCACCTCTTTATTATTAGCTCTAACTCTTTTTATCCTGCATGTAGTTTAGTTTTCTTTTTAGTTTGGTACTTTAATTCCTGTTTTTAGTTTAACATTTAATAGAAATATCACTTGATAAAATAATAGCGAAGTCCTTTGAGTAGAAGTGGTCATTACACCCCAGGGAAATACGACCTTGATACTAATCCTTAGTATCCTATGCTATAACCGATAAGGTACGCTTGCCTTTATCGGATATAGAATCAGTGAATATTCTCAACCACCACATCAACTTTCTCTTCTCTTATCCTTAACCCTCTCTCTCCGCCATTGCGAATATCTTTATCAAGTTTTTGGCGCCGTTGCCGGGGACTGTTTTGATATTTTGAAAAAAGGATAGCTATTAATTTTATCGTTTTGTTTTGTTTTGTCTTCCTCTCGCCCCTCCTTCGTGGTTTATTTACTTTTTTTTAAATGGTTAATCTTTGTTTTAATTGTGGAGAGTTCGGTCACTCTCGCGAGGAGTGTTGGGTAAGATATCCTTCATCCACCCATGATTTTATCCCTTCCGGATCGATTCAATTTGGCCAAATTGATCCATCTGCGAATTTTTTTCCATGGGGTTACGATGGTTTTCAAATGCGTTCCTACCCTTCTCCTCCGAATTTTTCTGATTTTAATTCTTCCAGAAATTTCTTGAATGGACATTTTGATCCTAGCCCTACTTTGAACTACTCAGGTTGGCAACACCCTGATCATTCTTGGGGCCAAGGTGATCATCAATCCATTCCATCTCAAGATTTTTCCGCTTTTTCTCCGCAAGTTTGCGCGCATCCCATTTTTTATTCTATCGAAAATGAAGTCATTTTTTATGGTGTAGCATTTGATGCACGCATCAATGCTCACTTCAAAGTGATTTTTGATGCTTTAGCTGCTGAGGCCGCATCATTTTCTTCCCCTCCTCCTCCTATTTATCTTTCGAATGATGAATCTTCGGATATTCCGCAATGCCTTCAATCACTTGCGGAAGATGATTATTCAGAAATTCCATTGTGCCTTCAACCTCTCGAGGAGGAAATTTCCCCCGATATTCCGATTTTTTTTCAAGTTTTCGAGGAAGACGAACTTCATTGTGTTCGATCTTCTGAAGAGATTGATTTTTCGGATATCCCGATTTGCTCCCATCTACCAAAATTATTGATATTCAGGTGGAGCAACCTAATCTTTCTTTCCAACCATTTCCTTGTGATCAACCGTCGTCGCCTTCTTCTTTATCTTCTCTCCCCCCTCCTTGCGAAAATTCTGTTTTCATTTCTAGTTTTATTTTTCCTCTTAGTTTAGTTTCTACTTCTTCTTCTCCCCCTTCTAATAGTTTACTTTCTTTCTCTAGTTTTTTTCTTTTTCTAAATCTTCTTCTTTTTTATTTTATTTAAAAAATATAAAAATACAAAAAAAATATTTTTATTTTCTTAAGAAATGTTTTGGCACTCGCGTCGAAACGCATATTGCGCGAGCTGCCATTACATTTCTCTTTTTATTTTCCCTTTAGCTAACAAAAAATGTCGAGCTCAACGATGTTTTAAACAAAGAGCGCTCTTGGGAGGCACCCCTTGCTTATCTTTTTCTTTGTTGTTTTTCCATTTTTTTATTTTTTTGTTTTGTGTAGGAATAAGCTCCCACGTGTTTGTGTCACTTCTCTCCTCTCAACTTGGACTCAAACCGGTCTTTAGCTCAAGTTTGGGGGACGCATTTTTCAACGTCTGGGCATCAAACACTAGGGAAGCATCTTCTCCCTCTCTTTGCATTTCTTTTTTCTCTTTTCTCTCTCTTTTCTCTCTCTTTATACTTAACTTTAAACATTGGGGACAATGTTTAACTTTAAGTATGGGGGAGTGTTCCCTTAATATTTTACTTTAGAAAAATAAAAAAAAATAATTATAAATTTTTTAGAAAAATCAAAAAAAAAATTGTATATATAATATTTTTGAAAATTCCAAAAAAATTAATATAAAAATTTTTGAAAAAAAAATTCCAAATTAAATTGAGTTAATTTTTGCCAAATAATTTAGTACCCTGTTACTTTGCTTTTTATTGTTTTTTTCAAGCTCATGTCTACTTGCTTAGTTAGAATAAATTTGATTAACTTTCTGTTTAAATATGATTAGCGAGTAGTATGTTGACTCATGCAGTGTTCCTATTTAGGGTAGTATGCTATTTTTGAAAAAATTTTGAATTTTTCTTTACTTTTCCTTAGCCTTTCTTTTATTTCTTTTACTTTTATAAAACCCATCATCCCTTATTTTTCATTATTAAAATCTTTTTAAACGTTAATTATTATTAAGTGTAGTAGACACAAACCGGTCTAGACGCTTATTATCATTATTTTCATGAAAGCAATTTCTCTATTTTTTATTTTTTTGTGCTTATCCTCTTTTGAAATTTCAAAGCTTTACTTTAAGTAAATTTAGGAAGCATGAAAATGATTTAGGCATTTCTTTGTAAGGTTTGAGCCTTTGCACCTCGCCTAACAATAACCATTGCTAGCCATTTTTGTGCCTTTTTCTTTCCTTTTTGTAGCCCCACTTTTTATTTCACTACGGCCAAATAGCATACCTACATGCACACTTTAAAATTATTTTTGAGCTTTAATTGCTAATGTGCATCTTTTTGAAAAAATTAGTGGAAAATCTTTGTGTTATCTTTTATTCTGTGCTAAGTTAAAGTAGGACTTTTCGGTTCTTTTTCAAAAATTTCTCTACCTCTAAATTCCCGTCTTAGTCGTTTATAGAATTTTTAAACTTTTCAATTAATCCACTTTATTTTCTCTAACTCGTAGTCTTTGCTTGAGGACAAACAAAATAATAAGTATGGGAGAATTTGATGATGCATATTTTAGCTTAATTTATTAGGGTAAAAATATATTATTTTCGTTTTAAATCTCTCCCTTTAGGTAATTTTATGTCACTTTTTATGTAAATATTATAAATAATGTTTATTTTCTATTTTTGCAGGTTTCAACAAGTTTGCGGCCAAAAATGACCGGTCACGCCCCCCCTTTCACGCCCTCCCCGGGCGTGACCTAGGGCGTGTCACTTGTTCCCAAGAACCCAGCCGCAAGAGAGTGTTTCCCGCCAAAAATCCCGTGTCATGCCCCACTGACACGCCCTCCCCGGGCATGTCCTAGGGCGTGACGCGGGGCATATCGGCCGCTGCCCGAAGTCTGCCGCCATATTCAATGCATTCTCCACCGATGCACGCAACAGTACTGTCACGCCCTATATCACGGGCGTGACTTGGGGCGTGACTGACCCCCATTTTGACGTCTGATGGACCTGCGACTGCACCTTTGACTTGACACGCCTGTCACGCCCCCCTATCACGGGCGTGACCTAGGGCGTGACCACCATCGTACCGAAATAATAATCATTCCCGCCAGAATTCAGCTCCCGAGGTCAACTCCGTACCTGTCACGCCCCCTGACACGCCCTGCCCGGGCGTGTCGCCGGGCGTAACCAACCCGTGGGAAAAGTCTATAAATACCAGGCCATCCCCTTCCATTTCAGCAACTGTTGGTGGAGAGGGGGAGGTGCTGCCCCATGTGTTCCTTGTCTTTTTTTCTCTCTCCCTCTCTCTCTTATTTTGTAATTGTTTTCTTTACCTAGCTTAGTGTTTTGATTTTAGCTCTTGCATTTCTTCTAGAAGCTTGTTGTAGGGCTAGAATAGGTTTTACTTTGATGCACCTGTAATTTCCATTTCATAGTTGTAGCTCTCTTTTTCATTAATAAAAGTGCCCTTTTCTTATTCTTGTATTCTTATGCTTTATTACTCATCCCCTCTCTTTCCCTTTTACTATGATTAACTAATCCTCCTTGTACTCGATTTGGAAGATCCGAGGTTCGAGCGATTAAGTTATGACGCTTTAATTTACCTTTTCTTTTTAGATTTTAGCCTTGAATTACTCTTGATTTTTCGTGGGCTGGAGGTATATTATCGATATATACTCTCTACCTTTGCTTTCATTCTGGGCTAGCCAAGAGGCTGATAGAATGAAGTGAGCATTCAAGAGTAAAGGGAGTTGTACGCACCCCTCGAGAGAGGCAGACATCCAAATCTCCCGGATTGGAGTTAAATCCAATAGAGGGGTTCACCGCGTAAAGCGAGCTTTCGACCTCTGATTTAGACGAGAGTCGGTCGGACCTTCTTAAACTCAGTTGGGCACAACTTCGTGAGAAGCGTGTTCAAGCTTTAGGAACCTCCACGGTCAAGGACTTTTACCCTATTAAGCTTAGGTTTATTTATCGTCTTTTTAATCGTCTCATGCTGAAGTTATTCTTGATCGAGTGCACCTCTTTATTATTAACTCTAACTCTATTTATCCTGCATGTAGTTTAGTTTTCTTTTTAGTTTGGTACTTTAATTCCTGTTTTTAGTTTAACATTTAATAGAAATATCATTTGATAAAATAATAGCGAACTCCTTTGTGTAGAAGTGGTGATTACACCCCAGGGAAATACGACCTTGATACTAATCCTTAGTATCCGGCCTATACTATAACCGATAAGGTACGCTTACCTTTATCGGATATAAAATCGGAGAATATTCTCAACCACCACATCCACTTTCTCTTCTCTTCTCTCTAACCCTCTCTCTCCGCCGTTGCGAATTTCTTTATCAGGGTGCCAAACCCGTGTCACGTGCTTCGTATAGGTTGGCGCCTAAGAAGATGGCAGAGTTGAAAGTTTAGCTAGAGGAGCTGATGGAGCAAGGTTATCTGCGTCCAAGCTCGTTGCCTTAGAGCGCACCGGTCCTCTTCGTTTAGAAGAAGGACGGGAGTATGCGACTGTGTATCGACTACAAAGAGTTGAACAAACTGACGGAGAAGAACAAGTTCCCAATCCCGAGGATTGATGATCTTTTCGATCAGTTAGTCAGATCGTTGGTATATTCTAAGTTGTACTTGAAGTCGGGGTACTATCAGTTGAGGATAAGGAAATGTGATATCCCGAAGACGACGTTCAGCACAACGTATGGGAATTTCGAGTTCACGGTCATGCTGTTTGGACTTACGAATGCGCCATCAGTGTTTATGGACTTGATGAATAGGAAGTTCCGAGATTTCCTGGACCGCTTTGTGATCGTATTTATTGACGATATATTGGTGTTCTCGCAGTGCAAAGAAGATCACTTCAAGCACTTGCATCTGGTGTTGGAGACTTTGAGGAGGAATGAGTTATAGGAAAAATTCTCCTAGTGCGAGTTCTGGCTACCCTCAGTAGCGTTACTTGGTCACATTGTTAGTGGGAAAGGTATAGCGGTTGATCCGACGAAGATCGTTGCGATACGGGAGTGGCATGCCTTGTCTTCTATCGCTGAAGTCCGTAGTTTTCTCATGCTTGCCGGATATTAGAGGCGCTTCGTAGAGAACTTCTCGCGGATAGCGCTACCTCTCACGAAGTTGACAAGGAAAGATCAGAGATTCTTGTGGACGCAGGAGTGCGTTCATGCTTTTGAGGAGCTGAAGAGACGGTTGACCACAACGCTAGTGCTTAGTTCGCCGAGTGGAACCGAGGGATTCGAGGTTTATTGTGACGCCTCGGGTAGTGGTTTGGGCTGCGTGTTGTTGCAGCATGGGAGCGTCATAGCTTATGGATCGTGTCAGCTAAAAGTGCATGAAAGGAACTATCCGGTCCATGAATTGGAGTTGGCGGCCGTGATATTTGCACTTAAGCTGTGGAGGCACTACCTATATGGCGTAAGGGTCGATATTTACACTGATCACAAGAGCCTGAAGTACCTATTGGATCAGAATGATCTTAACATGAGGCAGAGGAGGTGGATGGAGTTCCTGGGGGACTACACCTTCAAGATTAATTATGTACCCGGGAAGGGCAATGTAGTTGCGGATGCGTTGAGTCGCAGGGCTCCCGCCCAAGCCAACTGGTTGTCGGTTCATGATGAGAGGCTAGTACGGAAGTTGGAGGAGCTTGAGATCTGTTGCGTTGACAAGCTGACGAGCGCCAAAGCAATGTTGAACTGGACAGAGGTCCAGTATGACCTGGCTGACCGGGTTCGGCAGGCATTGTAGTTAGATGACTCCATGAATGAGCTTATGGAGGCAGCGTTGGATGGGTCAAATTACCATTTTTTATCGTAAGATGGGTTGTTAATGAAGGATCATCGGTGGTGCGTCCCAAGAGGGAGTAACCTACGGGCGAAGTTGATGTACGAGGCTCATCATACCAAGTACTCGGTCCACCCAGGGATCACAAAGATGTACCGTGAGCTCAAGAAGCTATTTTGGTGGCCGGGGATTAAGAAAGACATAGCGTTGTTTGTGGCTATGTGCCAAACGTGCGCCTTGGTGAAGGTGGAGTGCCAAAAGCCGGGAGGATTTCTGAAGTCCTTGCCTATACCAGAGTGGAAGTTCGACGACATATCTATGGACTTTGTGCATGGGTTTCCAAGGTCGCAGAAGGGGAACGACGCCATCTGGGTGATCGTAGATCGGTTAACTAAGGTGTCGCATTTCATTCCGCATAGGAAGGATGACTCGGTGGAGAAGTTGGCGAAGCTATATGTGGACAATATAGTTAGACTGCATGGTTTGCCTCACAGTATTGTGAGTGATTGCGATGGGCATTTCACGTCCACTGATTGGAGGTTAGTACAACAGATGCTGGGGACAAAGTTGAAGTTCAGCACAGCCTTCCATCCGCAGACGGATGGGCAGACCGAGAGAGTCAATAGAACGATGGAGGACATGCTCCGCATGTGTGTTATAGACTTCGAGAAGCATTGGGAGGACCACCTGTATTTGGTGGAGTTCGCGTACAACAATAGCTACCAGGCAAGTATCCAAATGGCGCCCTTTGAGGCCCTATATGGTAGAAAATGACGCACGCCGTTGTCTTGGTTAGAAACGGATGAGGCAAGGTTGTACAAGAAGCAGGAGGTGGAGAGTGCTACATCGTTGGTGCGGATCATTCGGGAGCGCTTGTTGATCGCTCAGGACAGGCAGGCGAAGTATTACAATGCCAAGCACCGAAACGTGGAGTTCGCGGTAGGCGATTGGGTATACTTGAAAGTGAAGCCGTTCAAGGGGGTTTTGCGGGTGAGATGCTTGAAGAAGCTGAGCCCAAGATACCTTTGACCTTTTGAGGTTTTGGAGCGAGTTGGCGAAGCAGCATACCATTTGAAGCTATCGGTGGAGTTGAGTGGGCTACACGATGTGTTCCACATCTCTGTGTTGCGGAAGGCGGTGCAAGAGCCTTCGCTAGTGATCGCAGTGGATCAAGTGCCGGTGTACGAAGAGTTGACGAGTAGGGTCAAGTCCGTTTGTATTGAAGACTCTGAGGTCAAGAGGCTCCGTAACAAGGAGATCAGGATGGTTAAGGTCTAGTCGGATAATTGCGGTCAGGAAGAGATCTCTTGGGAACGGGACCAAACTATACTGGAGGAGTACCCGGAGTTATTCTGCTCAGGTACCGTTAAAAGCCTTCAGTTCCTGTTGTTTTCCTTAAGTAAATTTCGTGGGCGAAATTCTTTTAAGGGGGAGAGAGTTGTAACACCCCGAAACTCAAAAGTGGGATGGGTGATGTTTTAAGACTAGTCTGAATTTTGGAGCAGGTGTCATGGGTGTGTCATGGGCATGACACGGGTGTGTCATGGGCATGACATGGGCGTGTTCGGCTACGGGTCATGTGGTCGATGTTTTGACGATCGGCGATTGTCGAGTTGAGGCACACGGCCTAGGACACGGGCGTGTCCCAGGGCGTGTCACGCTAGGGAGTTTTCTGAGTCATACACACGAGCCATGACACGGTCACAGACACTGGCGTGTCACATGTGACACGGGCATGTCGGGTGCCGTGTCGTAGGCCGTGTCCTTCTCAGGAATAGAGTGTTGGTCATTGCACACGGGGCGTGACACGGGTCGTGACACGACTGTGTCGCAGGAGACACGGCCGTGTCGGAGGCCATGTCGAATGCCGTGTGCTGGTTATCACGTCGGTCGAGACGGCGAATGGGTGACACAGCCATGCACACGGAAATAGAAATGGCTCGCAACTTGGGCAACTTGGACACAGAAATAGTCGAACGGAGCTCGACGATCTTCGAACAGAGCTCGGTGATTTCATATTGAATCGTCGACCTCAGGTCAACAATCTCTATTCTCGGAACACAGACAAGGTCGATCGCTAAACGGAGCTCGACAATCTGACCCAAGATCGTCGAACTCAGGTCCACGGTCGTCGAACAGAGCTTAGAGACGTGACCAGTTCAAAAAGGGGTACATAAAAAATTAATTCTAGATATCCTATATCTCAAGGGTTCAACACTTATACTGAATGGATAATACCCCCTAAGAGATATCATCCTAAAGGATATAAGAGTCAACCAGAGATGTCTTTTGTTTCTGATTTAAAAGGTTATCAAGCTTGACCCAAGGTAAACTGGGTCAAAAAGGTGAACTATTATTTGTGTAGTTGAAAACCTATCCAACCATGGAGCAGCACTAGTATCTGGATAGTGGGTGCTCTAAGCACATGACTGGAAGAAAGGGTAACCTAGTATCCTTCAAGTCTAAGCATGGACCCAAAGTTATGTCTAGAGATTCAAGCTATTGATAGACCAAAGGATATGGTGCAGTCCAAATAGGGTCAGTAACATTCAAAAAGGTAGCATATGTGCAACGACTGAAGCATAACCTTGTTAGTATCTGTTAGTTATGTAATGAAGGTTACAAAGTCACATTAAACAAATCTTCATGCCTCATCAAATCAGAAGACAATAAAACTGTGTTGACAGGTAATAGAAGAGGTAACATCTTTCTAGTAAATTTTCATTCAACCAAGGTAGATATCTGTTTATTTAATTCTCTTAGCAAACCTAATGAATTATGACATAAGAGATTAGGACATGTTAACTTTAGAACCATTGCTAGGCTATCCAAGGACAACCTTGTTACAGGACTACCTTCTTGCCCCTACAAGAAGGAAGGACTCTTCAGGGCTTGTCAATTAGGCAAGTAAACTAAAAATAGCTTTAAGTCACTTAATAAGAGTGATTCACCTAGGATTTTGTACTTGTTACATATGAATCTGTTTGGACCCATTTCTGTACAAAGCTGTTGGGTACATTGGAAAATATGTACCTGATTTGGAGAAGCCTCACTTAGCTCAATGATATACATCAAGGTGTATTTGATGTTTTTATAAGTTTATATGTGAAGGTTAAGAATGTGCTAGAATGCAGGAAAAATATTTTAAGTCCATATGTCAACACCTGAAGAAGCTGTGTCGACACTTCAGTAAGATTGTGTGGACACTTGGAAATAGCTGTGTCGACATTTCAGATAATTTGTGTCGACACCGGGAGGCAGTGTCGACACATAGAAGATTATAGTCAACATCGGCTGTGTCGACACCGGGAGGCAGTGTCGACACACAGAAGCAGAGTCAACAACAACTATGTCGACACCTAGAGGCAGTATCGACACACACTATGTTCTGAGTCTACATCAACTGTGTCGACACACGGGACTTGTGTCGACACACAACTGAGTCTAGACCATGTTTATTGTTGATGAATGGTGAAGTGATTGTGTCAACACAAATCATCAGTGTCGACACATTCTCAAGATGCAGTATCAAGGAGCTGTGTCGAAATCAAGGCAGCTTTGTCGACGTCACCAAAGGCTGCGTCGACACTTAAGTCACTTGTGTCGACACATATTAATAGATGGTCTCGAAACTTTATGGCAGACAGACTCAACGCTTTGCTGACAGAGTCAAAGGCTCAAGAAGTGTTTGAAGACTTGACGGCTGTGGGTTATGACAGGTTTACTGAAGCTGTTAGACTTGTCAGAAGTTAGTTATAAACCAGATCAGCCGGTTACCAAGGATGAAGTCTATAAATAGATGGATTCAAAATAAGAAACATAACAAAACAACAACAAACAGAGAGAAGAAGTATTGTCACCACTAACACAATTAGAGATTATTCTCTGATCAAGAATGTACAAGTAACAAAGGAGAAGATCTTCGTGAGAAGATCTAAGAAGACGATCTGAAGTAGTTTACTATTTAAATTCTATCTAAGTGGAATTCAATCAAGAATTCAGAAGTATCTTCAAGAGATTTGGATAGAGAGAGATCAAGCTATTTGAAGACAAGGAGGAGACATTCACAGGTCTCTCAAAAAGCAGATACTGAACTAATCTATCAAGGAGATAAAGATCTATTTTTGAAGTCTAAGAATGAAGCTGCCAGTCAGTTTTATTCAAAGGAAATCAACCCAACTAAGTTCAGATTCAAGAAGCTTTGAAGAAAGCTAAGATCAAGTTGATTTCAGCCATCAGCCTCTTCAAGAAGCTGATCAAGAAAGTTCTTATCCCTTCTCTCTCAACAGGGGTAAGAAATTACAAAAATTCCTTATCAAATTCTGTAGGATCTATTCATAGAGCTGAGTTGTAAGCTTATTTTATAAAGACTGAGTGTAGGAGATTTATTCTCTGAGTGGTAGGGTTGTTTATGCCTTAGTTGTATGAGAAGGTATTCTCTGAGTTGTAGGCCTTGTGGCAAGGCTGAGGTAGGGCTTGTTAGCCTGAGTTGTAGGAGAAGGTTTTCTCTGAGTTGTAGGCCTTATGGCAAGGCTGAGGTAAGGCTTGATAGCCTGAGTTGTAGGAATCCTTCTGGATTCTGAGCTGTAGGATCTGAGGATCTTAGTTAAAGGAAGAAGTTGGGCTGACTCTAGCATACTGCTAGATTTGTGAAGGGGGAAAGTGGATGTACCCAGACCTTGGGGAACCAGTATAAATTTCTGTGCAATCTGTGATGTGTGTATGTTTGTGATTGTTATGCTGTGTTAGCTTAGTTATATCTGATTTATTCAAATAACTGTAGTTATATTCTGCCTTACGTTAAATCAAGGAAAAGTGCTTATTCACCCCCCTAGGTGTTTAGGTAGTCTTGAAAGTAAAACTATCAAGTGGTATCAGAGGGAGGTTACTCAAAGAAGGACTTAACAGTCTGAGTAAGTTCCCTAAGGCAGAATCAAGAATCAAGAAAATGGGTTCTGGAGAGAATCACAAGGAATTAGGGTCAATGAAATTACCCATCTACAGGAAAGAGATTTTTTGAATCTGGAAAGAAAGGGTTAGATTATTTATGGAGGCCTCTGACCCAAGGATATATATCACAGTAAAAGAATGTCCATATATCCCAATGAATGTGTCTTCTCTACATGCAAATCAAAGAACTCCTAAAGATTTTTCTGAAATGACCAAGGATGAAATTATATTGGCAACTATGGATAAGAGAGCTCAGAATATCATAGTGAGTGCCATAGATGATTCTACTTTCCAAAATTTTATTCACTGCAAAACCTCCAACGAAATGTGGGACACCTTGATTGTCTACATGGAGGGTTCTGAAGAAGTTAGACAAGACAGAAAGTCTATGCTCAATCAAGAATATGAGAGTTTCAGACAAGGAAAGTCTGATAGCATATCTGAATGCTACAAGAAATTCTACAGGATAGTGAATGAACTGATGTCCTATGGAAGGGTCTTCAGTACTTATGAACTGAATGACAAATTCCTAAGCTCCTTGACAAAGGATTGGGATACCAAGATTTGTGCCATTAGAGAAGTGGCCAAACTAGCTGACATTTCTCCTCCAACCATATTTGGAAAGTTGCTATCATATGAAATGCAACTAATGGCTAGGAAGGAGGAAGAAAGAAATACAAAAGGATAGAATATAGAAAAGTCAGTGGCCTTCAAGGTTGAAGCCACTAAAAAGAGCAGGAGGATGTCTCCATCACCTCCTAAGGAAATTGCTGAACTTATCTCAGAAAATCAGAACTCAGATAGCAGTGATTCAGATGCAGATTTTTCTTCCTTTACAAGGTAGTTTCAGAGGTTCTTGAAGCAGAAGCAATGGAAGTCAAGGCCCTCCACATCACAGCCAGTTGATGACTATTATCAAAAGAGAAAATCATCAAGAAAGGAAAGGAGCAGGTCTTAGCCCAGCAAAGCTACAACATTAAAAATTATTTGCTATTGCTGCAACAGGCCAGGACATGTGGTGGCTGAGTGTCCAGAAAAGAGAAAGGAGTTAGCAGACAAAAAGAAGACTCAACAAAAGGGCAAGAAGGCGAAATCCTTTGTTGCTAAGAAGGAGAAGAGTCTTACAGATCAATCCTCCTAAGAGTCAGAATCTAAAGCTGAAGCATACATTGGACTGTATGCAACTAGTGAAGAAGAGGAGTTTATGCAATTACTGGACTCCATCAATGAACAAGAAGACCATCTGTGCATGAGACTGATGGTTGAATCAGAAGACAACAAGTGCTAGGATCAGCCTTGTCCCAGCAAGGTACAAAGTAATTCTAGAATTTCTAATTATAGTACTAGTTCAGAGTCAGATTCATCTTCATCAAGTGATATGGATGGATAAGAATCTGAAGGAGATATTCATCAGTTGATAGATGAATATGGGGACTTATTGCAGGCACTTAAGAAAAGCAAAAACCTGGCCAAAAATCAGGCTAAGGAAATTGTAGATCTTAAGATGACTGCATCTGGTTTAGAGAAAGAATTGGATCAACAAATGAATGAGGTTGCCAAGCTAAAAACTATTACAGATATTCAGATGGGTACAATAACATATAAAAATGATTTAATTAAAAGTTTGGAAGTCCAACTTATAGTAGAGAAAGATTTGGTGGCTAGTTACTCTAAGCTAAAATCAGTCTTACCCATAATAGATGAGTTTGTGGCTCAATAGGGTAAGGTAGGTATAGGCTATAAAGGAAACACCAGGGCTGCTCATTTCAAGAGAAAGGGCAAAGCACCCGTTCAGCCATTGAATTTTAAAGTCCATGTAGCTTTTAGAAACGTGCATGAGCTATCTAACAAGTATGATCTTGAAAACATTCATTGTCATAATAAGATTGATGTTCTGAGTAACAAGGGTGTTAATGCCAATAAGTCAGCCCATGTTCATAAACCCCATGGTTATAAGAAACTAGTGGGTGTAGCTACAGCACCACCAGCACCGAACAGAAATTCTTTTGTCAAAAATGTATCTAGACCTAGAAACAACAAGTATGAATGCTAGTGCTATGGCAAGACAAGCCATTTTGCCTTAGACTGCTGACATAACATAAGTGTCAGGAAGAACAATAGTCTGCCAGTTAGAAGAGCTGCTGGTAGTTTTGATATGAATGGTGCAAACTTGAACAAAGGACCCAAGACTTACTTGGTTTCTAAGGGAAGATAATTCTGTATTGCAGGAAAGTCCAAGTTGCCATGCCCCTATATGCTACTTGGACAGTGGATGTTCCAGGCACAAGACTGGAACAAAGGGGATACTAAAGGAGTACACATCTATCAAGGATGGGCCTAAAGTTTCTTTGGTGGATCTGAAAGAGGAATAATCAAAGGATTTGGTAACATCTCTTCCAACCAAATTACCATCACTCAAGTGGCTTATATAAAAGGTTTGTAACACAACCTGATAAGCATAAGTCAGCTGAGTGATCTAGGATATGACATTTCATTTGTAAAAAATGGATGTCATATCAGAAGGTCAAGTGATCAAAAGGTCATATTGAATGGGTATAGAAAAAGAAATGTTTATTGTCTTGATTTTGGGTGTGAGAACAAAGGTTCTCCTATTTGTTTTGTAGCTGATGAGAAAGTATCTCATTGTGTCAAATGGCACAAGAGGCTGGCTCATCTTAACTACAAGACAATTGGCAAGCTCTTTAGTAAAGAGTTAGTGAGGAATGGTCCTCAAGTTAAGTGTATAAAGGATGGGATATGTTCAGCTTGGCAAAAGGGCAAGCAGACAAAATCCTCCTTTCATAGCCTTGAAAACAAGGATTCGGTGAGGTTTCTATACCTATTATATATGGATCTTTTTGGTCCTATGCCAGTTCATAGCTACGTAGGAAGGTCTACACTTTTGTGGTTGTAGATGACTATTCTAGATATTCCTGTGTGTTCTTTCTAAGACAGAAATCTGAAACTCAAAGTGTTTTACACAGTTTTGTCAGACAAATTCAGAATGAACTGGACAGTACAGTGGTCAAAATCAGAAGTGACCATGGAACTGAATTTCAATCTAAAAGTATGACAAGATTGTGTGAAGAGTTTGCGATTTTTCAAGAATTCTCCTCACCTAGAACACCTCAGCAAAATGGTATTGCTGAAAGAAAGAATAGGACATTGATTGAAGATGGTAGAAATCTATTGAGTGACACTTCTTTCCCAGAATATTTCTTGGTTGAGGCAGTAAACACTGCATGTCATGTACTCAACAGGGCTTCTATCACTAAGTACCACAAAAAGACTCCCTATGAGATAATGAAAGGTAGAAAACAAAATCTATCCTATTTTAGAATCTTTGGTTGCAAGTGTTATATCCTTAACAATGGAAAGTCTTATTTAACTATGTTTGCTGCCAAATCCCAAGATGGGATATTTGTTGGGTATAGCAACAATAGTAAGGCTTATAAGGTCTACAGCTTGATTACTCAGGTTGTAGAAGAATCTGTACATGTTGTGTTTGATGAAACAAGATTAATAAACAGTGAGTTGTCTTGTAGTTCATGCAGTCCAACAGGTATAAGCAATATAATGGACAAGCTTTCCATTGTAGAAGGCTCAACTGCAGATTAAGTATTGGAAAATGATGGCTACTGTCCAGGGGGAGTACAAGACTCTCTAGAAGCTGATGACAACAAAGAGGTGCATCACAATTAAGAAACTGGATGTGTTCAGCCAGAAGAAAGTCTTCCTCTAACTGTAAGACATCTATAGGATCATCCAGCAGATCAGATAATTTGTGATCTAAGACATGGAGTGCAAACCAGAAGTAGAAATCTGAATACAGTTCTGCACTCAAGTTTTCTATCTCAACTGGAGCCAAAGAAATTTGAAGATGCTATCCAAGACCAACACTGGATTAATGCAATGCAAGAGGAGCTTAATCAGTTTAGAAGATGCAAGGTCTGGGATTTGGTTCCTAAACCAAAAGACCATAACATTATTGGTACAAAGTGAATTTTTGGAACAAGTTGCATGAGAATGGAGTTATTGTGAAGAATAAAGCAAGATTGGCTGCAAAAAGATACAGACAGGAAGAGGGAATAAATTTTGATCAAACATTTGCCCCAGTAGCAAGACTGGAAGCAATCAGAATGTTCCTTGCCT
Organism: Platanthera zijinensis; assembly: GCA_039513925.1. Lineage (NCBI taxonomy): Eukaryota > Viridiplantae > Streptophyta > Magnoliopsida > Asparagales > Orchidaceae > Platanthera > Platanthera zijinensis. Next base: position 96,670,783 of record CM077089.1, read on the forward strand.
ATGCAGCATATCAAGGCTTCAAGGTATATCAAAAGGATGTGAAATCAGCATTTCTGAATGGTGATCTGAAAGAAGAAGTCTATGTAGTGCAGCCATCACGTTTTGTATATTCTCTTTAACCTGGTTATGTCTAGAGACTTAGGAAAGCATTGTATGGATTAAAGTAAGCCCCAAGGGCTTGGTATGAAACCCTATCTACTTTTCTTAATGAGAACAAATTCTCAAGAGGTAAAATAGACAAAATTCTATTCCTAAGGGAATCTAAAGGTAAGATAATCTTAGTTCAGATCTATGTAGATGACATAATCTTTGGGTCTACAGAGAACAACCTTTGCAAGAAGTTTGCCAAACTTATGCAAGGGAAGTTTGAAATGAGCAGTATGGGGGAACTTAAGTTCTTCTTGGGACTCCAAGTAAGACAGACTGATGATGGCTTGTCCATATCCCAGTCTAAGTTCACCAAGGAGTTAATTAATAAGTATGGTATGGAATCATTCTCCACCATGAGAACTCCTATGGGAATAAGTATGCCTATATGCAAAGATGATACAGGTAAACCTGTAGATGAGTCTTTCTATAGAGGATTAATTGGCTCTCTATTATATCTAACTTTTAGTAGACCAGACATTATGTATGCAACATGTGTCTGTGCTAGGTACCAAGCATGCCCTAAAGAATCACATTATACTACAATCAAGAGTATTTTGAGATATCTAAAGGGCATACCTAATCCAGTCCTTTGGTACCCTAGGAATGGAGATTTTCTACTAACAGGTTATTCAGATGCAGATTTTGCAGGTTGTAGAGAAGATAGAAAAAGTACTACAGGTACATGCCAATTCCTGGGAGGGAGATTGATATCTTGGAGCAGTAAGAAGAAGACTAATGTGGAAATATCCACAACTGAGTCTGAATATGTGGCAGTTGGAAGTTGTTGTGCACAACTATTGTGGATTCAGCATCAGCTAAGGGATTATGGTATTCAGGTAAGTAGAACACCTTTATTGTGTGATTCTAAAAGTGCTATTTCTATTGCAAACAATCCTGTTTCACATAGTAGGACTAAGCACATAGAGATCAAATACCATTTTCTTAGAGACATGTAGGAAAAGGAGACATCTCATTAGAATTTGTTAAAACTGATTTTCAAATTGCAGATGTATTTACTAAGCCTCTGGATTAAACTAAATTCAATAGATTTAAAATTGAATTAGGAATGCTGACCATAGGTTAGTTTTACCAAAAAATTGGCTAAGTAAAATGGTGTCGACACATTTAGTGATAAGGTGTCGACACAGAGAATTCATGTCGACAATTCAGGGAAATTGTGTCGACACAGAGAAAATGTGTCGACATCTAAGGGACAAAGAGTCTACACATCCAGAAATATAGTGTCGACACAACCAGAGTAATGGTGTCTACACTTACAGATTTTGTGTCGACACTTATAATAAGATTCGACACAGAATTTCTGATGAAGTACTAAGTATCTCCTATGTCGACATATCATACAATTGGTGTCGACACATAGTAATCAGCGCCGTAGTCGAGACAATAGAAGTTTGTGTCAACACATTCCAATAGTGTTGACACTTTTAGATAGTTTTTGCCCTCCTTTTGATCTTCTTTGATTAGAAGGGTATAAATAGGTCAAGAACTTATTCTGTCGACATGCTCACCAGGGTTTCGAGACAAAAACCTTGTATCGACAATCTATCTCCTCTCCAATCAAGCTTTCTCTTCATTCTAATGGTTCCCAAGGTTGAAGACAACGTCAATGAAGGATATGAGGTTGTTATGCATGCATTCAACGATATCGAATCGGAGATCAAACAGGTCATTTCTCTTCTTACAGACAATGGATTAAAATATCTTGTCTCTTAACTTAGTAAAATATGGAAGAAAGAAGTATTCGAGTTCTACGCGGCTGCATCGATGGACTCCACAGGCTTGAAGATCAAATCCACAGTTCATGGAGAAAAAATCAAGCTGTCTCAAAAGAGGTTAAGCAAGATTCTCCATCTTCCCAGGGTCCAAGATGAGGAAGAGGTTCCACCCTCAAAAACAAGGGAAACACTTCAATGATGTGGATTGGATCCAACCATAAAGATAGGATCTGGCATCAATAGGAAATGCATGAATACTCAGGGAAAATTCCTGTCTGAAATTATAAACAAAGTGATCTTATGTAAACCAGGTGGACATGATAGGATCTCAGCTTATATGTTTAGTCTTATAATAAGAATTGTCTTTAAAATTCCAACCAGTTGGTCAGCAGTTTTGTTTGATAAAATCAAAGAAGGAATCAAGAAGCCAAACTTGGCTAGAATTTTGAGTCTCTACCTGGCTGGAATCATTCCAGAGGTAATGCAATAGATTCCTGGATCCAAGATCAACCATATGAGGAGAATGGATATGAGGTTATTCTCTAGATGGGATAGAGTTCTATAAAAGGAGTTGTCTGATGTGGACAGGCATGAGACAACTGAGAAATCACCAGGACATGACCTTCATGTGCATGATCATGGCAATCCACCAAATCAAGACGAACAAGTTAGAGAGCAGACTGAGGACCATACTGGGTTTACTAACGTCCAAGAAGAGACTATACCAGCACAGGTGCAGGGGGAGCCAATTACTGCACAAGTACCAGAGGAAGACAGAATAAACTTATCAGAAGATTTGTACACTACTGGAATTGATGATTCTGCGAGAGGAAACACTGTATCATCTCCTGCTCAAGCACAAAAGGAATACACTCTAGAAGAGTGGTTTCCTGAAATTGGAGAGGCAATTGATAAAGTTGAAACCCTTAGGGTTGAGGGGGAGCAAGGTGTTGTTGAGGGGGAGCAAGTACATGTTGAGGGGGTGCAACATGGTGCTGAGAAAGAAATTCCTACCACTCCTCCAGAAAGAGTTCATATTGAAAGTACTTTAGAGTCTGAAAATACAGAGGTCAGGGAGGCCAAGAAAAGAAAACTTATGGTCTTCAAGAGGAGAAGTCACAGCTATAAGAAAGCTCTCTAGATAACAACTCACCAAGCTACTACTGATTTTGATTACACTAAATTTATGATAAATTTACAAATCAAAATGGATGAGCAGAGATTGATTTTTGAAAAATATGTGGATGAAAGCCAAAAAGCTCTTCAATTTGATCTGGAACAAGAGATAAAATCTATAAGATTTGAAGTTAATCAGAACAAAAGAGAGATGACAGATTATTTCCACAAGGGAGGCAATGCTGTGGTATTTCTTGCCAAGCAATAAGAAGAAATAAATAAGCAAGTGGATGAGATGGTTGTTAAACAAGGATATTTCCTTGAGAATCAGATAAGAATGAATGAAAATATTACTGAATCACATAATGTGATAGTCACTGAGTTCACAAACACTGTTGTTGCAATGACTGCTGCAAGGGCTAAAGAAAAAGAAGAATATGATCAGAAGCTACAAGCTGTCCTAGATGAAGTTAAAACTGCCATCACTTCATCTAAAAAGTTGATAAGTGACAAACATCAAAAATTAAATCCATTCTTTAAAGATGGAATCAACTATCTGGATGGACAAATCAGATTTCAGAAAGATGACTTGAGAGAGCATGTGGCTAGAGAATTCATTAAGGGGGAGAGGGTGTTAGTCTATGCTGGGTCTGACCATGCAAAATGGGTAACTAACCGCATTAGAGCCACTCTTGGATATCAACCCCTGTGTGATGATGATAACATGACTGAGTCTGGGGTGCAACCAATTCTACTTGAAGGTAATCAACCTGAGGTTGCCCAAGTCATTTTCCCTCCTATAGATATTGGAATGATACATGAGCAGGTTCAGTCAATGTACATCCCTTCACAACCTATTACAAATGTGATTATTGAAAAGGTTGATATGCCAGATACAGCTATCAAAGCTCAGCAAGATGCTCTATTATCAAAGAAAAGATTTAGAGAGCAAGCAGAATTAAAGCCAAACTTTGAGCAGTGGAGCCCCACTTCAAGGAATATCATTTTAACTGCATGGAAGGCTGTAAAAGATCAAGTACATGAAAGAGGAAAATGGTACAATGAGCATGAATGGTAAAAGTATAAAGCCAGACAAGAAGCCATAGTTCAACACAGGAGAAAGGCTAAGATGGGGAAGCAACCTCCTGATACTCAGGAGCCTAGCAAGTATTTTCCCAATCCCTTTAATTATTTTAAAAGACAAAGGATCAAGGCTGAAGCACAGAAGAAAGATGATCTTAAAGGCAAGAAGCCCATGGAAGATACAGAACCTCCTTCTCAGGCTCAGATAATATCTGGAAAAGGGATAGTCATCAAGGAGCCTGCCAAACCTTAGTCCTAGCTTTACAAGTTTTTGTTCAAGAACTATTTAATTGATTAGTTTGTTAAAGAAATCAATGTAAACATTTTGTAACAAACTTTTTGAGTTGATATACAAAACATTATTCTGTGATCATTTACTTTTACATCTTTATTTTATGATGTAATTATGATATGTGTTTTGTTTATATAGTACTCTGTCATATAATTCTTATATACATCATCATGTTTATTTTATAAGTGGTGTATATCATTGGCTAAAGGGTTATGACTTCTCCAAATAGGGGGAGATTGTTGGGTACATTGGAAAATGTGTACCTGATTTGGAGAAGCCTCACTTAGCTCAATTATATACATCTAAGTGTATTTGATGTTATTTTGAGTTTATATGTGTAGGTTAAGAATGTGCTAGAATGCAGGAAAAATATTCGAAGTCCATATGTCGACACCTGAAGAAGCTCTGTCGACACTTCAGTAAGATTGTGTCGACACTTGGAAATAGCTGTGTCGACACTTCAGAGAATTTGTGTCGACACCGGGAGACAGTGTCGACACATAGAAGATTATAGTCGACATCGGCTGTGTCGACACAAGGAGGCAGTGTCGACACACAGAGGCAGAGTCGACAACAACTGTGTCGATACCTGGAGGCAGTGTCGACACACACTATGTTCTGAGTCTACATCAACTGTGTCGACACACAAGACTTGTGTCGACACACAGCTTAGTCTAGACCAAGTTGATTCCTGATGAATGGTGAAGTGTTTTTGTCGACACAAATCATCAGTGTCGACACATTCTAAAGATGTAGTATCAAGGAGCTGTGTCGACATCAAGGCAGCTTTGTCGACATCACCAAAGGCTATGTCGACACTTAAGTAACTTGTGTCGACACATATTGATAGATGGTCTCGACACTTTATGGCAGACAGACTCGACGCTTTGCTGACAGAGTCAAAGGCTCAAGAAGTGTTTGAAGACTTGACAGCTGTTGGTTATGACAGGTTTACTGAAGCTGTCAGACTTGTTAAAAGTTAGTTATAAACCGGATCAGCCGGTTACCAAGGATGAAGTCTATAAATAGATGGATTCAAAAGAAGAAACATAACAACAGAACAACAAACAGAGAGAAGAAGTATTGTCATCACTAACACAATTAGAGATTATTCTCTGATCAAGAAAGTACAAGTAACAAAGGAGAAGATCTTCGTGAGAAGATCTAAGAAGACGATCTGAAGTAGTTTACTATTAAGATTCTGTCTAAGTGGAATTGAATCAAGAATTCATAAGTATCTTCAAGATATTTGGATAGAGAGAGATCAAGCTATTTGAAGATAAGGAGGAGACATTCACACGTCTCTCAATAAGCAGATACTGAACTAATCTGTCAAGGAGATTTAGATATATTTCTGAAGTCTAAGAAGGAAGCTGCTAGTTAGTTTTATTCAAAGGAAATCAACCCAACTAAGTTCAGATTCAAGAAGCTTTGAAGAAAGCTAAGATCAAGTTGATTTCAGCCATCAGCCTCTTCAAGAAGCTGATCAAGAAAGTTCTTATCCCTTCTCTCTCAACAGGGGTAAGAAATTACAAAAATTCCTTATCAAATTCAGTAGGATCTATTCATAGATCTCAGTTGTAAGACTATTTTATAAAGGCTGAGTGTAGGAGATTTATTCTCTGAGTGGTAGGGCTGTTTATGCCTGAGTTATAGGAGAAGGTATTCTCTGAGCTGTAGGCCTTGTGGAAAGGCTGAGGTAGGGCTTGTTAACCTGAGTTATAGGACAAGGTATTCTCTGAGTTATAGGCCTTGTGGCAAGGCTAAGGTAGGGCTTATTAGCCTGAGTTGTAGGAATCCTTCTAGATTCTAAGTTGTAGAATCTGAGGATCTAAGTTAAAGGAAGAAGTTAGGCCGACTCTAGCATACTGCTAGATAGGTGAAGGGGGAAAGTGGATGTACCCAGACCTTGGGGAACCACTATAAATCTGTGTGCAATTTGTGATGTGTGTATGTTTGTGATTGCTATGCTGTGTTTGCTTAGTTATATCTTATTTATTCAAATAACTATAGTTATATTCTGCCTTAAGTTAAATTAAGGAAAAGTACCTATTCCCCCCCCCCTCTAGGTGTTTCTGTAGTCTTGAAAGTAAAACTATCAAAAGCCAAGGAGGGAAATCTTATACTTTAGTAGTTGTAGATGACTTCTCTAGATTCACATGGGTGTTCTTTCTTAGGAAGCTGTCTGATAACTTCAAATGTTTGACAGAGTTTCTCAAATGTATACAAGTTGGGTTCAATACTCACATAGCCCTGATAAGAAGTGATCATGGGACAGAGTTTGATTCTCTTCTTATGCAAGAGTTCTGTCAGAAGGAAGGGATCATGCACACTTTCTCAGCTCCTAGAACTCCTCAACAGAATAGGGTAGCTGAAAGGAAGAATAGAACCCTTACTGAATCTACCACAACATTGTTGACAGATTCTCACCTTCCTCTATCTTTTTGGGAAAAGGCTGTGAACACTTCAAACTATGTTCTGAATAGGAATTTGATACATAAGCTAAAGGGGAAGACTCCCTATGAATTCCTCAAAGGGAAGAAACCTAAAGTTGATTATCTTAGAATTTTTGGTTGTATTTGCTACATTCATAACAATGACAAGAAATACTTAAAAAAATTTGAAGCCAAAGCTGATGAAGGGGTGTTTCTGGGATACTCCATGATCAGTAAGGTCTATAGGATTTATAATAAATCATCTCATAAAATTGAAGAATCAGTGCATGTCTCCGTTGATGAAACTAATATGTCTTACAAGGAGAAGAGCACTTCTACCATAGACCCTTTGCAGGTATATTCTCTATCAGAGAATTTGGATAGGCTGAATATCATTGAAAAAGATCCATCACCTTCATCCACACAACAAGAAGCTGAAAGTAGTGAAAATGAAGATAACAGTCAAATTTTAGCAAGTCATGGTGACAATCAAAATGAAGAGCTATTTGTTGTTCCACAAAAGGAAACAACAACACAGGTTGGTGAACAATCGAAACCCATTGTTGATTTAGTAACAACAAGAGATCATCCAATCTCTCAAGTGATTGGAGACTTCTCAACTGGTGTGCAAATAAGAAATCAGATCAATCAACATCTGATGCACACTTGATTTCTTTCTCAAATTGAGCCTCAATCCATACAAGATGCAGAACAAGATCCAAACTGGATCATTGAAATGCAAGAGGAATTAAATCAATTTGAAAGAAACAAAGTTTGGGAGCTAGTGTCAAAGCCAAAGAATCATCCCATTATTGGACAAAATTGGTATTCAAAAACAAGTTAGATGATCAAGGAGTTATTGTAAGAAATAAGGCAAGGCTGGTTGCTCAAGGATATTCTCAAGAAGAAGGCACAGACTATGACCAAACCTTTGCAACCAGTTGCAAGGTTAGATGCCATAAGAATCTTCCTAGCATATACAACTCACGAGAAGTTCAAAGTATATCAAATGGATGTCAAAAGTGCATTCCTCAATGGTGATATCAAGGAAGAAGTTTATGTAAAGCAACCTCCAGGTTTTATCTCTCTAACTCACCCTGATTTTGTTTATAAGTTACCTAAAGCATTTTATGGTCTCAAACAAGCTCGTAGAGCATGGTATGAGACCCTAGCTTGGTTTCTCTTAGAAAATGATTTTAAAAGGGGTAGAGTAGACCAAACTCTTTTTATTAGAACCCATAAGTCCAATTTCCTACTAGTACAAATCTATGTAGATGATATTATTTTATGTTCTACTGATTCAAATTTGTGCAAAAGGTTCTCCAACCTAATGTATTCCAAGTTTTAAATGAGTAGCATGGGTGAACTATCCTTCTTTCTAGGATTGCAAGTCAAACAACATGCTGATGGCATCTTTATTTCTCAAACCAAGTAGGCAAAAGAACTGGTTAAGAAACTTGGTATGACAGATGCATCCTCTATGAAAACACCCATGCCTACTAATGCTGTATCAGATGCTGATGAACATGGGAAACTAGTTGATCAGACCACATATAGAGCAATGATTTGCTCCTTATTATATCTTACAGCCAGTAGACCTGATATAATGTTTGCTACATGGATATGTGCTAGATTATAAGTCAGCCCTAGAGAGTCACACCTCACATTAGTTAAGAGGATTCTTAGGTATGTGAAAAGTTGTCCAACTCTAGGTCTCTGGTATCCATCTGATTCAGGATTTGATTTAGCTTGATTTTTTGATGCTGATTATACTAGATGTAGAGTAGACTGGAAAAGAACTAGTGGAACTTGTCAGTTTCTTGGTGACAGACTGGTCTCCTGGTTTTGCAAGAAACAAACATCTGTGTCCACATCAACTGCTGAAGCTGAATATATGGCAGCAGGTCTCACAGATATTGTGGATTCAAAATCAGCTCCTAGACTATGTATACAACTTAGAGAAGTCCAAAATATTTTGTGATAATACTAGTGCTATTTCCATAGCTCAAAATCAAGTCCTTAATAGTAGGACCAAACACATAGAGATTAGGCATCACTTCTTAAGGAATAATGTAGAGAAAAGTAAAATTGAACTAGAATAAATCCCAAATGATTTACAAAGGGGAGATATTTTCACCAAACCTTTGGATGAAAAGAAACACACATTCTTCCTTAATCAATTAGGAATGTTAGATGGAGACAGTCTTTATTAAGTTCCAAGATCTTAAAAACCTAAAAATTAATAAAGACTAGGTTAAAAATTTGAGTTTTCTAGTGTCTGTAGATATTCTCTGAACTCTGAACTGCGCTCGACGTTTTTCATAAAGATCGTCGAACGGAGTTCGGCGTTTTCTTCTCTGTCAGCGATCTCAAATATCATCGAACGGGGATCGACGATGTTGAGACCCTTAAGTTTCCCCTAGAGCCGCAGATAGTCAAACTGAGTTCAACGATCTTTCCTTTTTTGCGTCGAACCCTAATATAAAATCAATTTTAAGGTGTCGTTCACTTTTGTGCTTTCATACCTTCTGCAAGAATTTTCTTTCCTTCCAGACTCTTCTACACTTGATCTTGTTTGTTTTTGTAGGAAATATGTTGGTATCAGTCGCCATTCTATTCGCAATGAAGTTTGATACCGGCTTTGACATTAACATGGAATCTTTTGAGGGGACTGATCAGATGTTTAAGGAAATTATGGAACTCTTCAAGGAACAACAACTTGTGAATATTATGTCTACCAAAATCAAGTTAGCAGCAAATGATATAAAGGAATAAGTCTATACTGCCCATAATTCTAATAAAAATACAGTTGTTGGAACCATCTCAGGGACACAGGTATGCCTAACCCCAGGTATTCTTACAGAGGTTTTTTGATTAAGTACTGGTAATGATAACATAGAACTATCAGGAGTAGAATTTTCTGCAATGTTAGATAAAATGGGTCATAATTCTGAGAACCCTAATAAACTGCCAAAGAAGAATATATCCATGGAATATTGATTTCTAGCAGATGTTGTAGGAAAGATCATATTGGCCAAGCATTCAGCCCATGATACAATTTCCAGGTATCAATTCTGTTTAATGGCTGTTATAGTGGATAAGAAGAACCTGGATTGGGGAGCAATTTTCTTTGATTTACTTAAGAAAAAGATAAACAAGAATTTTGTAAACTTTGGAAGGATTTTGGGCCTATTCGTGCAGAATAGGTGCCCACAGTTGTTGGTGTCCAATGGTATGCATATCAATGCTTCAAAGAGGCTTTCTTTTGCCCTATTTGGCAAATGGGAGAGACAGATTGTTAAACCCAACAGGGCTCCTGCAGCTAAAGCTCCTTCAGGAACAAGGACTGAAACAGTCACTCCTCCTCAGTCCACTTCCCCATTAGAAGTTGTTGGGTATTGTATCCACAATTACCTGGATTTGAGGAAGCCACCTGTCTAGCTAAGATGAATTCACAATGTATTTGATGAACTATTTTTTAGTTGTGCTTGTAGTTATTCCATGCTAAGTACACACCAATGTCAGGGTGCAGTGGGTCAATATTCACGGGTCTGTGCAACGTAATCCCTCATTGAGCAGATCAGTGTGTTGGCCTACGTGTACTCTCTCTATTGGGGTGTACTTAATTTCAAGTACAGGGCTATGATAAAGCAAGAGCAGATAAGGAGCAAGGATGGGCCAAAGACCAGCTCAAGGAAAGAAAGAGGAGAAATCGCCCAAGTAAAAATCGACGAGAATCACTAAGTGATTCTCGCCGAATCGGCGAGAATCACTAATGATTCTCGCCGAGTCGTCGAGAATCACTAGCTGATTCTCGCCAGTTGGAGCCGGCAGTCTCGACACCGCCTGAAATTTCTCTAAGGCAGAATCGTCGAGAATCACTAAGTGATTCTCGCCGATTCGTCGAGAATGACTTTGCATTCTTGACGATTCGGTGAGAATCAAGTGTGATTCCCGCCGATTCTCCCCGGCTTCTGTATCAGTACAGCCAGAATTCGGCTAAGTAGAAGTCGGCGAGAATCGTAAGTGATTCTCGCCGATTCGTCGAGAATCACCTACGATTCTCGCCGAATTTGACTTAGGCAATTTCCTGTTGTTCTCTGGACCGGTTCAAGTTATCTGGACTGATTCGAACCGGGCTTAAGTCTTCTTACTGGTGGGACCCACAACGGTCATATACTTGACCTAATATATATATACCCCGTATGTATGAATAGTAAGGGAGGGACATACGCGAATTCAAAAAGGACGAGCCGTCGTCGAGCCCGACCCCGATCGTCTCCGCCGATCGCACCGTTGTCGCCGTCGTTGATCGTGATCTTCTTCCAGATCTTCCGGCGACAGAATCTTAGGCTAGCATAGCGTCTCACGCGTCTAACCAGAGATCCCTTGTCTCTTTATTCGTTGATCGGGAAAAACCTTCCCCTTCCGAATCGATCGAGACGACCGATCCTAGTGTGACCGTTGGAAGACCTTGCTTCCTTTACTATGAAGTTTGAATCACTAGCATAGCAGCTGCTCTCCGTCGCCGCCGCTTACTCCGTGAACCTAGCCGCCGCACTAAGCCGCCGCCGGTTTCGGGAAGGTTCAATCCAAGTGGGATCTAGGGTTGTGGACTCTTCGTTGACTTCAAGAACACGTCGTCGAACGAAGAGGGACACCTTTGTCTCCAAAAGTTGTTTGTATTTCTTACAAGCTATTTTCAATTTCTTTGTAAAGGACCGATTGGTCTCTAGTTGTAAGGGTTGGGTGCAACCCCTGTTGTGGGAGTGGTGACTCCTACGTGTGGAAGGGTTCCTTCCGTTAGTGCAAGGATTGGATTTCAATCCTGTTGGTGAAGTGACCGAGTCGTCCCTGGTTAGGAGATAGGTCGAAGGGGGAAAGTGGACGTACCCAAATCGGGGAACCACTATAAATTGCCTGTGTCCTCTCTGTGCTTTGTTGTTTTATTTTCTTGTGCTTGTATAATTTCAATTCCGCTAACACGCTGCAAAGACACCTATTCCCCCCCCCATAGGTGAAGGTAGTTGACACAAGTTGACTTTCAAGTGGTATCATAGGGAGGTTACTCAACAAAAAGGTTCACACCTTGAGTAGAATCCTGCCACCAGTGTCAAAAGCATGGAGCTGGATTATGGGATCTCTCCGCTAAGACTTCCCGTGTGCACAAAGGACTATTATCCAATCTGGAAGATGCGGGTATCCTTTTATTTGGAGGCCATCGACCCTCGTGCATCAATCATCTTGGAAGAGGGTCCATTCATTCCCATGAAGGCCTCCTGCTCTGGAAAGGATATGCAGATCCCCAAGGAGACTACTGAAATGTCTGAGATTGAATTATCTCTATTCAACTTGGATAAAATGATTCGTAAAATCATCCTGGATGTCTGGACTGGACCTTCCCGGTCAAAACATGAAAAGTGTAGGACGGCCAAGTCCTTGTGGCAAACTGTATCAGACCTCATGGAGGGATCAGACAGAATAGGGACAAGTAGCCAGCAAGAGGATGAGGCATATATGGGGGTCAGCATTTCTGAAGAAGAAAGTGATGACCAATTTCACAGTATTAGGGCACCTGTGTCTTTATCAGAGACTGAGGAGGAAGTTGAGGAAGACTGCTCAGTTGAAGATGACTCAGCTGCCCCAGTCAGTTCTACCATTATCCCTGATCAGCTAAGTCAGGACCAGGTAACGTCGTCACCTTGCCCCTCTCTTCCTCAAGTTCCAGAAGACAGGAATAGTTTGGATGACTGCCCTTCAGAAAATCCTGATTCCTTGAAGAGAGCCCTTCAGCAAAGCAACCTACTTGTTGAGGAGCAAGCTAAGGAGATTGCTCGGCTGAAGATCTTGTTGGTTCTCCAATTGGCATCCAACAAGGTTAAGGACTCCAAAATCTCAGATCTAGAGAGTAGTCTAGAGAATGAGAAGAGGATAGTATCCAAATTTTCCAAGGTTGATGCTATCAAGAGAAAGGAAGAAAATGGATGGATCTCCCGAATTATCAATTCATGGAGAAATGGGGAAACGGTATTCAGACCCCCCACACCATGAAGGAAGGGTACTCATCATGCCTACAGGTATGATCACAGGAACAACCATGGTCACTGCAAGGGTGATCTGCCCTCATGTGGAGGCACCCAAGCTGCAAGGGCTGTCATGGCCACCCAGAAGAGAATACCTCCGGCTTCCACCAAGCCCTTTGTATTCTCGGCCACAGCCCCTACTCGTCATGAATCTGCCAGCATCAGCTCACAATGCGCCTCTCACCTCCCTAGGACTCTGGAAAGGGGGGATAGAAATCATGTTGTTAGGACTCATGAGGTCCTTGGAAGGGGGCTGACTGAAAAGAAGGCACCACCTCCCAGGCCTCATGACGCCTGCCATATGCATTCTTTCCACCCTTCCAATAGTCACGGGGGAAGAGACAATTCTGTGAGCATATCTGGCTCTATTCCGTTTAGACCTAAAACTATGACTACCTCTGTCATCCGTTTAGGTCACAAACGGCGATACAACATTCATGAGTGTTGGTGTTGTGGCAAAGTGGGTCATTTTGCCATAGATTGTTGGCACAACTATTCTGTATCAATAGCAAGGGGACTTCCACATCCTCGAGGCAATGTTAGTCTTCCCACCAGGATTCCTGAGGGAAGGCAGTCCAATTATTATGCTGACAGGAACCTAGGACCCAATACATATTGGGCTCCTAAGGTAAGGTAATATTCTTTGGTGCAGGGTAGTCTAGACTTCCGTGTCATGATGGGAGCTAGACAGAAGATGTTCCAAGATTGGTCTGGAACAAGTATCTGGAACGAAAGAAGTACTATCAACAATGGGATACTCCAATTGAACACCTGGTATGCTCTAATCAGAAGGGCTGAATGATGAATCTTATAATTCCAGGTATCATTGATCAGCCTAAATATTTGAGTCATATTATGTCGACATTTACATATATATATATATATATATACATATACACATCTATGTGTGTTATTCTAAGGACATATCAAAACTGTAAAAATAACCCTTAGATACATTATTAAAGGTGTGTCAGTAAATTATCTGATAGAATCGAGAAGTCACATCAATAGGCATACATTACAAGCTGAAAATTAAAGCTGACACGTCATTAGGAGTCACTGAGAATGACAACTAACATCAAGAATATTGCGTTTATCAATCTCGACATAATCTATGAAATCTGCTAGCCAATGTTAGTGAGTTAGGAATCACAGAGTTGATGTGCCTCCTAAGCTATGTGGTATGTTAAACCACACTTGGATTAAGAAATGATCTTTTCGAATTCTTTCGAACCCGTGACAAATACATGAAATTGATTTCTGCAATCCTCATCGAACCAAAGCTCTTATATAAACCCGGTTATAACGTACAATATAAATCCCGCCGACTTTTCATCTTCCAATTTACGCGTTCCTTCCGCCAATCCCGTCGACTTTTCACATTCCCGTTTCTCGCCGAGACACTGTCCAAGCTTCGAAGGAATCCCTTCGATCCTCTCAGCGGACTCCTCCGTTGACCTCGTAGTGACCGAACGACCCTCCCAAAGACTCCCTCTCGCCGCCGGGGACACGCCCACGCTCAGCTTCGGATCGGCTCGCCGCAACTCTGATAAAGCATCGTAGTGCCAGAATATTCACTGCATCTCCTCACAAGGTAATCCCCTTCTTATCCCTAACCGTGACTTAAGCTTAGTATAGATTGTATACTCAACCTCATAGTTTCGGAGATCCTTAGACTTGGAAATTGATATTCCCCTTCTTCCTAGTCTGCTATGGCCCCACGGACTATTGCAGGCCTGGTCACTGGATGCGAGCTAGTGAGAACCGGTTTCTCCCAGGCCCCAGACGAGTTCCGCAACATAATCATCATGCTCGAGGAAGCAGGACTGACATTCGTGCTGGAGCACCCATGCAAGATCTTGGATAAGGAGGTACTGGAGTTCTTTACCACTGCCAAGCTCCGTCATGAAGACACCTCCATCAAAAGCAAGGTTGCTGGGAAGAAGATCAAACTATCCGCCAGGAAACTGATCCAATACCTGCGGCTATCCAGTTGTGGGGAAGAAGACTACCTGGAGGAAGAGGATAGAGCAAGGACACTTTCCTTCTGTGGACTGGCCCGGGGGATCCGGTCAATCAAAAGGAAAGATTTGAACGAGGAGGGAAAGCTGCTGTCCGACATCGTTGGGAAGGTTCTAATCTGCAAACCTGGATCCCACGACCATATCTCAGGAGAAATGTTCAAGATTCTGGTGGCGATCGTCTGCCGGAAGCGGTTCAATTGGGGAGCCATACTCTTTGAGAAAATTAAAGACACACTCCGAACCCCCAGCTTTGGCCGAATCATCAGTCTCTATCTGAATCAGCTGAACGACGATACATTTGACATGAGCAAAGGAGTGCCTCTGCACTATTTGAAAAGGATGGACGCAAGCATATTCGACCGGTGGGAGCGTTGAATAGGGCAAGTCGCCAGGGAAATAGACCACGAGGATGTATCTCCTGTCGAGGACACCAGTGCTTCTGCACAGTCTATGGCTGCCCCCAGTGAAGTTCCTGATGCACTGATTACAAGAACTGAGGGGGAGTTTGTACTCTCTTCTGCAAACACCATATCAGATATTTCTCAGATAGCAAAAGATGCTGTGGAATCTGTGCAAGCAGACAGTGAGGAGGAAGTGGCAGATGTGGAAGAGGAAGAGGACGGTGAGGAAGATATAAATTACCTGGGCGATGAGGTGGCTGATGAAGAGGAGGTGGATGCAGTAGAAGAAGACATGCATAATTCTGCAAATCAGGCTGAGCACATGCAGACTGAGGTGGAGGAAGAAGTAATTGAGCGGGAGAAAGTGGTGGACCCTCAGGAGGATGTTGCTGGTTCATCAGAGGAACAAGCTCCTGAGAGGTCGGATGCAGGAATACAGGGGGATCCCTCTCAGCAACCCGCTGTCCCCCCTGTAGACTCTATTCTAGTGTCCAGCTCTCCCAGTACTTCTGCTGGGGAGCCCGACCAGGATCTGCCTGAAGCTCCTTCCCTCCAAGCAAACCTGGCAAATCTCACTGTTAATGTTGTCCAAGGGATACTGGATGAGCTCAAGAGTACGTTTAAGAAATCCCACAAAACGGTGCTAAAGAGACTAAAGGAATCTGAGGATCTCATGCTCAAGAACATAGTTCAGATCAACCATAAACTAGATGTGATGGAGAAGAAATTTGATGAAAAGTATACAGAGGCAGGCACAGTTTTATCTCTTCTCATGAAAGGACTGAAGAAGAATACTGACGACCTGGGAGTGGTCAATCAGAATGCACATGTTGTGGCGACTAACTTACAGAAATTCGATGCCAACATGGTGCTCCTCAATAAAAATCAACAAGACCTGCTGACTGAGTTCTCTAAATCTCTGAAGCACATGGATAAGTCCCTGCACTCCTATGCAAACTCCATTGCAATCGAAGCCAAAAAGGGGGAGAAAGAATATACTGCTAAAATGGAAGGGCTTCAGCACATCATCATCGAAAATTTCGACCAGTCTAATGTATATGTGTATGACAGTTGCCAGTGGTTGCTCAACCAAGCATTAGGCAACAATACAACCAATATTCCTGAGGTTAATCCTGTTCACGAGACTACTGAGAATAATACTGTGGATGACGAAGGAGCAAGTGCAGAAGTTGTTCCGTTAAGCGAAGCTGAGTCAAAGAAAGCTGCTGAAAGGGCTGAACGAAGAACCTGGTTTGATCAAGATGCCTTAGCCAAAGCCAAAGGCAAAAGGCAAATCAAAGAAGGAACTTCAAAGGAAACACCAGCTGAAAAGAGGATCAGATTGACGGAGGAGGATGTGAGAAATGAAAAATGGAGTCCTGTATCAAAGAGTATCATCTTGGACACATTTTTGTTACAGCAGAAGGGGCACATAAATCAAAGTGAGGTATATAGCCAATACGAATGGGAGCGGCATAAAGAATTTGAAGCCAAACGCAACATATTCTTCAGGAATAACACAGTGGCAGATAAAGCCCCTCCTCCCAGATATCATCCTAAGCCTATGGAATATTTCGAAAGACAGAGCAAGAAATTCCTGGCTCAGAAGCTTAAGGATGATCTTGCTATGGAAAAATAGGCTTAGGATCTTTTCCGCCTCTTATTGCACATCAATGTTTCCATATTATCTTACGAACAAGTATTGCGAATTTATATATATATATATATATATATATATTATATATGTGTGTGTGTGTGTGTGTGATGTCATGTTTTGACTCAAGTATTGTTATGTTTGTTCTCGTCTACTTAAAATTTTAATCATTCTCTGGATGGTGGTATTCATCTTAGCTAGTAGGATTTTGGCTTCGTCAAATAGGGGGAGATTGTTGGGTATTGTATCCATAATTACCTGGATTTGTGGAAGCCACCTGTCTAGCTAAGATGAATTCACAATGTATTTGATGAACTATTTTTTAGTTGTGCTTGATGTTATTCCATGCTAAGTACACACCAATGTCAGGGTGCAGTGGGTCAATATTCACGGGTCTGTGCAACGTAATCCCTCATTGAGCAGATCAGTGTGTTGGCCTACGTGTACTCTCTCTATTGCGGTGTACTTAATTTCAAGTACAGGGCTATGATAAAGCAAGAGCAGACAAGGAGCAAGGATGGGCCAAAGACCAGCTCAAGGAAAGAAAGAGGAGAAATCGCCCAAGTAAAAATCGACGAGAATCACTAAGTGATTCTCGCCGAATCGGCGATAATCACTAATGATTCTCGCCGAGTTGTCGAGAATCACTAGCTGATTCTCGCCGGTTGGAGCCGGCAGTCTCGACACCGCCTGAAATTTCTCTAAGGCAGAATCGTCGAGAATCACTAAGTGATTCTCGCCGATTCGTCGAGAATGACTTTGCATTCTCGACGATTCGGTGAGAATCAAGTGTGATTCCCGCCGATTCTCCCCGGCTTCTGTATCAGTACAGCCAGAATTCGGCTAAGTAGAAGTCGGCGAGAATCGTAAGTGATTCTCGCCGATTCGTCGAGAATCACCTACGATTCTCGCCGATTTTGACTTAGGCAATTTCCTGTTGTTCTCTGGACCGGTTCAAGTTATCTGGACTGATTCGAACCGAGCTTAAGTCTTCTTACTGGTGGGACCCACAACGGTCATATACTTGACCTAATATATATATACCCCGTATGTATGAACAGTAAGGGAGGGACATACGCGAATTCAAAAAGGACGAGCCGCCGTCGAGCCCGACCCCGATCGTCTCCGCCGATCGCACCGTTGTCGCCGTCGTTGATCGTGATCTTCTTCCAGATATTCCGGCGACAGAAGCTTAGGCTAGCATAGCGTCTCACGTGTCTAACCAGAGATCCCTTGTCTCTTGATTCGTTGATCGGGAAAAACCTTCCCCTTCCGAATCGATCGAGACGACCGATCCTAGTGGGACCGTTGGAAGACCTTGCTTCCTTTGCTACGAAGTTTGAATCGCTATCATAGCAGCTGCTCTCCGTCGCCGCTGCTTACTCCGTGAACCTAGCCGCCGCACTAAGCCGCCGTCGGTTTCAGGAAGGTTCAATCCAAGTGGGATCTAGGGTTGTGGACTCTTCGTTGACTTCAAGAACACGTCGTCAAACGAAGAGGGACACCTTTGTCTTCAAAAGTTGTTTGTATTTCTTACAAGCTATTTTCAATTTCTTTGTAAAGGACCGATTGGTCTCTAGTTGTAAGGGTTGGGTGCAACCCGTGTTGTGTGAGTGGTGACTCCTACGTGTGGAAGGGTTCCTTCCGTTAGTGCAAGGATTGGATTTCAATCCTGTTGGTGAAGTGACCGAGTCGTCCCTGGTTGGGAGATAGGTCGAAGGGGGAAAGTGGACGTACCCAAATCGGGGAACCACTATAAATTGCCTGTGTCCTCTCTGTGCTTTGTTGTTTTATTTTCTTGTGCAGGTATAATTTCAAATCCGCTAACACGCTGCAAAGACACCTATTCCCCCCCCCCCCCATAGGTTAAGGTAGTTGACACAAGGTGGACTTTCAGAAGTTTTGTCATCCCCTTCCATATCCTCTTCTCCTTCTCCACATCCAGTTACATCTTCCACACCTTCATCTCAAATAGCTTCTCCACCTTCTCCAGCCACCCATCAAGAAGTTTTTCATCCACTACATTACTTCCCATCCATTGATTTAGAATCACCCCTCCATCCTCCATCATTAAACCTTCTAGATGATTCCTTCATGGATGTTTCTCCATCTTCACCTCAAGCCATTCCATCCACCTCAACATCCTTTCAACAAATCCTACATGATATCATATCTCAACAATCCTTTCCCCCTTCCATCTCCTCATTCCTACCATCAGTCACTATCCCAGTTCCATCCATTTAAACAATTCCAATATCTCAACCATCCATACCACTTCAATATGCATTAACTCCTTCTCTCTCTGCAGCTCCTCCCTCTACCTCTACTCAGGTTAATCTTGAGCAAGTAGATCTCCTTCTCCTAGTAGACAAGTTATATGAGTTGTTGATACCCAAGCTAACTCTCTTATTGGATACCTACTTCACTCGCTTTGCCAATACTTTACATGAGTTATCTTCTAGGATCTCTTCCTCCTTCTCCCTTCAGGCAATCCCTTCTTCTGGGGGCCTAGATTAAGTTCTCACTTACTCTAGGAAGGTGGAGATGCCATATGAAGAAGTGCTGCCCTCAGAGATTTCATAAATGCAAGCATCAGAAGTTCCAACTTCAGAGCAAGTTCCAGTTCCAGCTCACATTCTAGCTCAAACCATCAGTCCTGCAGTGGACATCCATTCATTATTATCAGAATTTGATTCACTTTATAGCAGTTATCTTTCAGCACCTCTCCCTGCTGAAGATTTAGGCTCCATTTGTTTGGGCGTTTCGTTGCTCCGTTTTGAGCAAACGCCGCCGGAAGGAGGAAAAACAAATGAACCTCCGGCGGCGTTTGCTCCATTTCCACCCGCCCCCCTTGAGAAATGCCCCCAAAAAACTCCGTTTGGAGCAGCCACCTCCCCCCACCTCCTGTTCGAACACTCCGATTCCACCCGCCGGATCGACCCGCCACCGCCGAACCAAATGAAGCCTTAACCAAGGCAATAGTTCCCTTCTCCAGTTGTGATCCCAATCTGCTAAAGATGTATATCAATTCTATTAAGACTATGGAAAGTGTTCCTTCGGTTCATATTCCTGCTGTTGCAGATGTTATTCTCTCAGAGGATGTGATAAAGCCAGTTTGTTCAGTTTCTAAGCCTACTGTTTCAGTTGCTGCTCCTATTATTTCTACTTCTGCACCTCCTACTTCAGAGAAAGTTCATGTCTCCAGTTCTAAAGAAGAAGTGTTAAGGCAAATAGATGCTTTATTTGATGAGCCTCAGATCTCTGATGATGATGACTTCAGAACAGACTCTGATGACTCTTTTGCAACTATTGCAAAGAAGAGGAAAGCTAGAAGTAAAGCTATGAAAAGAGTCCCAATTGGAAAGACTACTTCTGGTCATGATATTCCATATTATATTATACACAGCTGCCCTTTAACTGAGCACTGGATGCAATTTTCTAAAAATCAGTTTAAGGACATGAGGAAGAAAAGGAAATAAGATAAAGGAACCTCTCACTATAATCCTCCTCCTTCTCCTTCTCCAGGTACAGGATCTGGTGGAGACTCAGCTAATCAATTCTCCAATATATCTTCTCAAAGATCCTCTTAATCCCAGTATCAAGGAAGATCTCAATCTTAAGGATATCAGCAAAGTGGTAATCAGTCAAGAGGCAGTCAGTATAGAGGCACTCAAAGAGGTCATCAGGTTTATTTCAGAGGATAGTCCAGGCATCAACCTTATCGAAGGAAAGGACAAAGCCCAAGTGATTCCACTTCTGGTCCTTTTCCTTATAAGCTCAAAGAAGGTTTTCATCAAAAAGCTCCTCCCACTAGCACCATCAATAAGTATGAGCCATCAGTTCCTTTTGAAGATTAGAGAATAACCCAGTCTCCTGGATAGCTAGACTAAAAGAGATGGCTGCTTTAGATCAAATTAAGAAAGCTAGAGAAAAAGGCCAAGATACTTCCAACTTATCTATTCTGTCAGATCAAAGAAGACAAGAACTTGAAAGGTAAAGCTCCAAGAAATTTTTCAATACTGAGAAGTATATGCAACTACGTCCTGAAGCTGTGGTCCCTAGAGGCAGAAGCCAGAAGTCTCTTGGTGCTGCTGATGATATGAGATCAAAAAAAGAATCTTAAAATCCTAACAGGGAAATTCTGTTTCAGAAAGGTATTGACAAGGAGAGTTAATGTAAGCTGAACAATCTCTCTCTACTGAACTGTTTATTGTGATATATTTATATATCTGTAGTTCTGCATTATTTTATGTATCTCTTTTTTTGTTGATTTTATGTCCTATAATTCATGTAAATAGTAATCCTAACCCAAATAGGGGGAGATTGTTGGAACACCCAATTACTAATTTGGGTTAGGATCACTATGTCTATAGGATTATTGCATTGACCTTGTTGTATAAAGTAAAGGTCAACTAGTTAAGGTCTAAGTCTTAGGACATAGGTTTGAAGCTTTTCCCAAGACCTCCTAGTTAAGATGAGAAGCCCAATTTTAGAGTTCAACTTGTCGTCGAGCTCAGATCGACGAAGCATCGAACCCAGTTTGACTATCTCTGAGCTCAGGTCGACGAGGCGTCGAACTCGGTTCGACGATCGCTAATCTCAGATCTACTCTTTCTATTTAAGCCCAGTTCCAATCTCTCTTAACTCAGTTCAATGATAGTTGAGCTCAGATCGACGATTATCTTTTTAGATCGACGATTTCTTGAATTCTGTCAGTTTGTTAGGGATTTAAAATTTCTTCAAGTAGGAGCATTTATTGAAGAAGATTTCTAGCCGTTATATTAAATCTGAGCAAGTTTCAAGGAAACAAAGAAGGAATGGTATTTAGGTTATTCCTCAAGACAATTGATGTAACATCCCATTTCCAATTAGCCCCCCCCCTAAGAATAACTTTGGGCTTGCTGGGCATGGCAAGACCATAGGGAACCAAATAGACCAAATGGGCTTAGGAGTCTAGTAGAGACTCATTTTGGCTGCAAATAGCAAGTTTTCAAAACACTGAGTTGGGTGACCTTGTGAGTTCAAACTGAATCTAGGGCATTTCTAGACCCATGTGGGGCCAATGAGTCACCATAGACTCAATGGGGTCAATACTAGTGGCCAAATTAACCCAAGCCCAACCCTAACCCTAAAATGGTCAAGTGTGCCTTCCTAAGGGCCATGTAACCTCCAGGGGGCCAAACTCAACTCCAACAACCTACCTAGGACTTAGGGGAGTCCAATGGGTCACTAAAGACCCATTGATGTGGACCCAAGAGTCAAATGACCAAGTCAACATTTAAACCAAGTCAAGTCAACTTAGCCCATTTGGGTTAACCAAGTTCAAGCCCCCCCCCCCTTAGGCTAAAGCCTAATGACATTATTAATGTAAGGTATTAGGGCTGCCATAAACCTAGTTCTTGACAGTCAACTAGGTGACTAGGAATAGAAAGAGAAGCCTAATTGAGAAATAATAGAGAGAGAGAGAAAGAGTAAAGGATCATTCATGGGGCCCCTCTCTAATTTTCATTTGAAGTATCATAATTTGTAGTGGGCTGCCAATAGAATAAAAAGGAAGACATTACATGGGGCTTCATTTGGAGGAGAGAGAGAGAGAAAGAGAAAGAGAAGAAAATAGGAGAGAGAAAATAATAGGTCATGGAGAAGATGAGCCTCCTCACTCTTGTGAGTTCATGTAAAAATTAAATGGCCTTAGTGGGCTGCCATTAGAGGGGTGAGATGAGGAGTTTTCAGTTTGGGGTGACTAGGAGAGAGAGGAGAGAGAGAGAAGAAATTTAAAGAGGAGAGAGAAAAAATTAAGGGTGGTTTAATGGAGAAGGAGAGGGTGAATTCGGCCATTGAAGGCTGAGGGCCAGCCTTTTATGGTGGCTCATAACTCCCCTATGGAAGAGGAGTCGAGCACCCATTCCCGGCCACCAAGAGACACATGTCAGCCCCCCCTCCACTTGGCCGAAACCCCCCAATTATGGCCATTAATGGCTTTCTTCATAACAGCCATGACCCTCCCCCTCCCCTCTCTACCTTTTTAAACCCCCATCAGTGAGCCAAGGAGAGGCTTTCGAATCCCTAACAGAAGAGCAAGTGGTGGCCGGAGCTTGAGAAGAAGGAAAACGCCGCCGCCGCCGTCGCCATGGCCCCTCGTCGATCTACACGTTGCATGGCCGCCGGGAAGGTCCTCCCTCACCTCTTCCTCTATGTTTAGATCCTAGGAATCATTAGGATGAAGTTTCATGCTCAAACAAATCGGTTTTGAGTTTTTTAAAAAATCTGAAAATTGCCATTTTCATGGATTTTGGAGCTCTCGGGTAGGGCGGCGCCGCCACCTTCGCGCCCTAGGCTCCGGCCAGTGATAGCCTAGCCCCCACCACCGGGAACATTTAGGGTGAGTTTCCCGTGGTGGCGCCGCCTCAGGCCGCCGGGAACAACCCCGAAAAAAGGGGCCTGCACGGGCTGTTTTTAGGGTTAATCGGAGAAGAAGCACAGCCACCGTTGGATCGCTCATCAAGATTCGTGCACCCTAGGATTTAAATTAATAGTTTATTTATGCAATTTTCTGTCTTTTCTTAAACAGTTTTACTGTAACCCAATTTTAGGCCCCCTTAAGTGCTCCTAATGAAAAGTTTAAAACATAAAAGTTGTAGGTCTTTAAAAGACCTACAATTTTGATATGCAGTGGGGAAAATTTGAAGAAAAATACAGCCCTGTAGAGCCTTTTGAATAAGGGTGTGTCTAATCTTTAGGGCAGAAACTTGTAAAATTATTTTAGGTCCTTTAGATGCATAATCAACAAATATGGCCAACATAAAAGTTGTAGGTATTTTGAATACCTACAATTTGATATGTGGTGGGAAAAATTTGGATGAGTGGTCTGTCCTATAGAGTCTTTTTAGTGAGGGCTATGCCCTACAAGTTAGGGCAGATCACTGTAGGAGAAATTTAGGGCACCCCTAGGGATTTTCAGGGGGTGTGACCTTCAGAGAGTTGTAGGTATTTTGAATACCTACAGTTTGATATGTGATGGGTAAAATGTGGATGAGTGGTCTGCCCTGTAGAGTCATTTTAGTGAGGGCTATACCCTACAAGTTAGGGCAGATCACTGTAGGAGAATTTTAGGGCACCCCTAGGGACTTTCAGGGATGTGACCAGCAGATAAGTTGTAGGTATTTCAAATACCTACAGTTTGATATGTAATGGAAAAATATAGGACAAGCCTACAGACCTGTAGGGCCATTTTCTAGGGTAGGTCCTATATGTAGGGCAGATTTTAAGATGGATCCCCACACTTAACCCTTGGTCCAAATCCTCTGAATTTGGACAGGGGCTTAATATAACCTAAACCTAGCTCTATAAAATTGGAGGCCATTTGGAATAGGGTAGCTTAGGGTTTTTGCCCTAAACCTAGGAAAGCTAGGGTTAGAACATTGAAGGGCAAATGACCTCCATACCCTCCCAATTTTTTGGTGAGGAGTCCCTGGTATATACATCTAGGTCTGGTTCAAATTTCAACTCATTTGGTTGAGTTTTGACTAGGAAACCACTAAGCCCTAATTTGGACCTAGGGAAGGGTAATATGGGAAAAAAGGGGACTTGTGGCAATTTGGTGGTCAACTCACCTCAACAGAGGTTGAAGTTGTGACCAATGGGTTAGGATGATCCTAAGAACCTTGGGGAGCAAAGGAGATGTGTTAGGGTGGATTTACCCTAGGGCCCAGGTACAAACCCAAAGTGAGGACTTTTGGGGGTTTGTGAAGGACATAGGGGCAAATGCTCTTGTATGGCCTTGATATTTGGTGGAGAGGTGGTTAATGAATATTTAACCCTCTGGTTATAATCTTAGAGAATTTTAAGGTAGCTAGGTACCTCAAATCCTAAACCCTAGTTTTAGGGTAGAAGGGCCCTTTAGGGTCAAAACAGTAATTTAACTCATCTAAAAGCCATGAAACTTGGGTAGTGTACTTCTTGGGTTTAGGGAAGTCTTTGGGAAGTAATATTGAGAGCCTTGGGATTCAGTACATAATAGTTCCTTCATAACTCACAAAAATAGGCTTTTGGGTATTTTAATTAATTTGATTTCTCTGGTTGATTAATGGAAATGAAATTTTGGCAGAGAATTTTTAGATTCTTATACATATGCTTGAATTTTTCTGGAATTATTAATTGATTATTTTAAGTACTTCATTCACAAGCCATTGATTTCTAAAGATAGTCAAATAATTATTATGGGTTGTTCCCTCACTGAAATCTGGTGTAACTTAGGCAAATGAGTTTTTATGACCTCTTACATCTCTGGTAATTATTGTAGAATTTTTGGATCTATAATCATAGGGGTTGATTCACAAGGCTTGCAATTTGTAGAATTTATAAATGATTTTTAAATAATATTTTTAGGCCTTGTAAAATTATAATTTTTGGTCAGTGAACATTTTTGGACATTGTAGAGCCCTGGTAATTTTCTTATAATTTTATGATGAATGAATGTAGTACCTCATGCTCAAAATCACTCTTGGCTTTAATTTCTGGATAATTAAATAAATATTAAATTATTTAGGAAAAATTTGGAAGTGCTGGATTAAGTTATAAAAGTCATGATAGGCCCTTAGTAATTATCTTAGGGTGCTTGGATGAGAGATTGATGCACTTCCTATCATACACGTTGTTAGCTCAAGTTGGTCTGCATATAGTGAAATCATAGAAATTGTAATACCAGGGTCATAGGGCAACAAATCATGTGTAGATGCCGTGGCAAGATGATTCGGAGGTTATCAATGAAATTGGGTAAGGGACAGGGTTAGGTTGTGTTGACTTAAGGATATGTCATGTGGGTGGATTCATAGAAGAGACATGGATCTAAGGAGGTTTCAAGGTTGGTGAGAATCGAGTCGTAAGTGTTAGAAGGTGCGCGGTCCGACGAAAGATCGTCGTTCCCGTAGGAGCGAAGAGTCAAAAATCACCCTAGGATAGTATACTGTAATATGAAAGGAATGGGTAAGGGAAACCACCAACCAAAAAATAAGTGCTTGCGAAAGGGAACTTCGGGCCGTAATGCACCGTCTTGGTTCCTAGTGCCCCTTGAGAGCCCTTCACGGGGTATGCGGGGGCAGTCCTGGGCTAACGTAAACTGTAATAACAAACCGACAAGAGTAACTTAGTAACTAGGGCTGCACTCTTCACAACACTGTTGGCACAGGAAGGTTGATGGGAGCTTCGGCTCGGTTGATTTGGAAACGGACGGGATGGTCCGGGGAGCTTCGGCTCGGTTGATTTGGAAACGGACGGGATGGTCGGGGAGCTTCGGCTCGGTTGATTTGGAGACGGACGTTTTGTCGGGGAGCTTCGGCTCGGTTTTGTGTGCTTACGGTTTAACTTGCATGTGCAAAAAATAGGAAAAGTTAAGGTGGTGGGTCTTTCGATATCGGGGAGTTCGATTGCACCGACACCGATATCGTTGACTCGGCGGGGTGATTAGCACTCTGCCAAAAGAAGTCCGGTGCGCCAGCCGGCAAGAGTACGCAGGCGTCCGCTTTGTGCACCAAGCGTTGAGGCGTACGATAGGTCAGACCAGTGTGCTTTACTGGTTTTGGAGGTGGGCGAGGCCCAACCACCGCTTCCGTTTGCCACTACGGAGGTATCCTGGGAGGTAAACGGCTCCGAAAGGGGGAACTAAAGTCTGTGTGCACAGAGTCGGGTGTGTGAGTTGCACTGCATGACATAACATACACCATATAGTTGCATATCATATCGTTCATAACAACCATGACACCTAAAGTATAAGTGGAATGGGACGCTTATACTTTAGGACTTGCAAACGACCCCTTGGTCTATAAGCTTGTGTGGGCAAGTTTATAAATCAAAGGTTAATTTCAATATATATATTTGCTGCTGTTTGATAACCGACACCCCAACGTATAAGTGGTATGGGACACTTTATACGATGGGAGCCTTGCAAAAGATCCCTTGGCTTATGTGTACTCACATAAGTGAAGGTTTAATTTCTTACTTACTTCCTTTCTGTTATACCTATTACAACACTTATATTGCTCCCCTGTCATAACTTGCTAGTTAGGTCCACCGTCATCTGCTTTTGACTACTCTCC
This sequence comes from Platanthera zijinensis, assembly GCA_039513925.1. Classification (NCBI taxonomy): domain Eukaryota; kingdom Viridiplantae; phylum Streptophyta; class Magnoliopsida; order Asparagales; family Orchidaceae; genus Platanthera; species Platanthera zijinensis. The sequence continues at coordinate 96,697,851 of CM077089.1, forward strand.
ACCTTCATGTCCTTCCCTTTCTTCCTCTCCGCTCGGTGCCTTAGGGCTTGGGGGGAAGGGGTGGGGGATGATTGGGACTTAGTCTTTTAGACTAACGGTTTTCGAACCATATCATTTTAGGTGTACCATATGGAAGGGTCGCAGGTTTTGCAGTTTCTGACGGAGTTGACCCCGCTACCGTGTTACCATTGTCATCAGCCAGGACATACACGGGTCAAGTGCCCCTTGATGGGTGGGATTCCACCAGCTCAGCAGGCAGAGGCCATAGACGCAGACGCAGACGCAGACGGGGATTGCGAGGAGGCGACAGCATACCGAAAAGGGAGGAACACCTAGAGATTCGGCACCAGCAGAGCACGGTGTCGGTGGAGATGGACCAGTTTAGTTTGGGTGCCCTCGGTTCGGTGACAGTTACGGTGACACTTAGTTTTTAGTTTTGCTTCCGCGAGTGACCTGTAGTGAGGACTCTGATGTACAGGGCTTATGCCCTTATTTCTAAGTTTTACATTATGCTGCACTCTGATGTTTCTGTGGACACTCCCTTCGTGGAGTTTTTTATTATAATATGTGATTTTTATTATTGTGGACTGCATTGCTTTTACTTCAATAATTGTGCTACTTTTGTGATCGAATTTGGCGGCAGAATCGGCGCCTTGTGGTGATGACCTTCGGGACGTGAAGGAGTCACCGCAAAGCGGCGGTTCTGGGCCTAAGACCCGGTGGTTGAAAAAAGAAAAAAAAAGGGGGTCTTACAAGTGGTATCAGAGACAAACCTCGATCGGAAAAGTAGCAGTCCACTAACCCTGGGTCACCCCCGCTCGAGTTTAGTTTGGGGACAAACTAAGCAGCGGAAGCAGTGGTGTGCCCATATGGGGAATCACATGTAAATTGTCCACTTTCCATCCATTCCATTTGTACATTAGCTAACAATTGGAATTCTCTTTGTAGCTGCGGCAAACCCTGTCCCCAGCAGGGAGCACCTCCGGTTGCAAAGACCTCTTTGTAATTCTCTAGTCATAGGTTAGACTCAACCGCTAGGATACGTGACTAACCCGACAACTTATACTGTGCCCTAGTCGAAACAGACCTTAAGTATGAACTTGGTTAGGTAAGGAAATACCTAAAGAGATTGAAGGAGGAGTTTAATAGGTGAATGGATACCTAAGACATAAACTCTGGTGTCCCTATGGTCCCTAACAAGGATTACTCAATCTATTGGGACTGACTTAAGGGAGTTGAGACCAATAATCCATTATCAGAATGATAGAAGACACGTAGTATTAACCCCGTACCAGTAACAAGATTACTCAGGGACAACTACAAGATAAACACTGAAGGTCGAGTAGGAATTCAAGTTCGAAAGAGACCCAATTGGGAGTGGGAACAACCCTGATAAGCGTGTCGTAAATTTGACTCGGAGGGTTTAAAGTATTGGAGTATATCTACAAGTGTCAGTTTGGAACCCCAAGTCATAGATTGATGCCATAGGGATTGTACACTCAGCTAGGACGGATATAACATGGTAAGATAAAGAAAATTAGCCCAAGGAAGATATGGGCTTATCGTTTGTTTATTGGGGGCTTATCTTTTGTTTATTGGGCAAGTGAGTTAATGGCTTAGGTCTCTTAGACCTAATTTAGAAAGTGTGTTGCCCCAAACACAGTAATGTTGAGGTTGGTCTTATTCGACGCCACTCGAATGATGTCATGGTAAAATAATGAGGAGTAACTACGAGACATAACTACTAAAAGATACCATGTGAATTGATGACAGGTAGTAAGACTAAGTAGATTTGGGAAGATAAGACTGAGACACTATGATCTAACATCATGAGTATGATAACACTAAGAGTTTGAAAGAAATTAGCAGACGATATATCGAAAACATATATCTTAGGTATGACCTTGCAGACTCGATTCAGATAGCATCAAGACAAGATTAGATACATTTGATGACACAAACATGGTTAGCAAGGGTCGTGGCTATGATAAATAAATGTTTAGAAAATCAAGTGTAACTACGACAGAATGGCACAACAAATTAAAAAAGTATAATGACAACCTCCAAAAATGCACGAGTACACCCCTTAAATCTTGCGGACGACGGGTCGTTTGACGAAGTAATCTTTCCGTTAACGACCAGAGTTGGATAAATCATAGGGTCAAATTGATTGATTACTCAGGCGTATATGAAGGAATAGGAACATGATCGCGTGGAGGAGGTTTATAGAGTTGTTGTCTACCATTACAAACAAAAAACTCAATTTACTAGAAGAAGATTGTGTGTATTAGAACTTGTCTTTCCCGGGAATGAGAAAGACGTCATGGATTTGGCTACGCACGGTGAGGTTTGCCGAATAGTATATGCAAGTATAAGGGTTTTGAAAAACTATTATAGTCACTTCCAGAGTTAGAGTGGAAGTTCGAGGATAGATTGAGCGAGATAGTTGGGGAAACCCTGATTTAGTAGTGCAGTTTTGTGGTGCGAGAAGATCCCGCTAGTCAAGGTCCTGTGGAGAAAGCATGGATAGGAGGAACATACCTGGGATCCTCAGGACCTGATATGCAGGAAGATACCCGGAGCTTTTCAGTCAGGTAACCCTCCCAACTCCTCAAGTAATTTAAAGTTTTCTTCCTATTTACAATTATTCGTAGAATTATTTAAGAAGGTATAGGCTAAACTTTTTGTTTATTGGGGACTAGCCGTAAATGTTGATATCGTAGGCACTGCAAACCATATGGGATGTTACAAGCTTACTTTATGCCGGTAGTGATCCCCCGTAGACTTAACCTTAATTTCGGGGACGAAATTTTTGTTTTGTTTATTGGGATTTGTAACATCCCATTTCCAATTAGGCCCCCCCCTAAGAATAACTTTGGGCTTGCCTGGGCCATGGCAAGACCATAGGGAACCAAATAGACCAAAAGGGCTTAGGAGTCTAGTAGAGACTCATTTTGGGCTGCAAATAGCAAGTTTCCAAAACACTGAGTTTGGGTGACCTAGTGAGTTCAAACTGACTCTAGGGCATTTCTAGACCCAATGTGGGGCCAATGAGTCACCATAGACTCAATGGGGTCAATACTAGTGGCCAAATTAACCCAAGCCAACCCTAACCCTAAAAAATGGTCAAAGTGCCCTTCCTAAGGGCCATGTGACCTCCAGGGGGCAACTCAACTCCAACTAACCCTACCTAGGCCTTAGGGGAGTCCATGGGCACTAAAGACCCATTGATGTGGACCCAAAGAGTCAAATGACCAAGTCAACATTTAACCCAAGTCAAGTCAACTTAGCCCATTTGGGTTAACCCCCCCACCCCCCCCCCCCCCCTTAGGCTAAGCCTAATGACATTATTATGTAAGGTATTAGGGCTGCCAATAACCTAGTTCTTGACCAGTCAACTAGGTGACTAGGAGAGAGAAAGAGAAGCCTAAATTTGAGAAATAATAGAGGAGAGAGAAAGAGTAAAGGATCATTCATGGTGGGCCCCTCTCTTATATTTCATTTGAAGTATCATAATTTGTAGTGGGTGCCAATAGAATAAAAGGAAGACATTACATGGGGGCTTCATTTGGAGGAAGAGAGAGAGAAAGAGAAGAGAAGAAAAATAGGAGAGAGAAAATAATAGGTTCATGGAGAAGATGAGCCTCCCTCACTCTTGTGAGTTCATGTAAAAATTAAATGGCCTTAGTGGGCTGCCATTAGAGGGGTGAGATGAGGAGTTTCAGTTTGGGGTGACTAGGAGAGAGAGGAAGAGAGAGAGAAGAAATTTAAAAGAGGAGAGAGAAAATTAAGGGTGGTTTTAATGGAGAAGGAGAGGGGTGAATTCGGCCATTGAAGCTGAGGGCCAGCCTTTTTATGGTGGCTCATAACTCCCTATGGAAGAGGAGTCGAGCAGCCCATTCCCGGCACCAAGAGACACCATGCAGCCCCCCCCTCCACCTTGGCCGAAAACCCCCAATTATGGCCATTAATGGTCTTTCTTCATAACAGCCATGACCCTCCCCCTCCCTCTCTACCTTTTTAAACCCCATCAGTGAGCCAAGGAGAGGCTTTCGAATCCCTAACAGAAGAGCAAGTGGTGGCCGGAGCTTGAGAAGAAGGAAAACGCCGCCGCCGCCGTCGCCATGGCCCCTCGTCGATCTACACGTTGCATGGCCGCCGGGAAGGTCCTCCCTCACCTCTTCCTCTATGTTTAGATCCTAGGAATCATTAGGATGAAGTTTCATGCTCAAACAAATCGGTTTTGAGTTTTTTAAAAAATCTGAAAATTGCCATTTTTCATGGATTTTGGAGCTCTCGGGTAGGGCGGCGCCGCCACCTCCGGCCGCCCTAGCTCCGGCCAGTGATAGCCCCCACCCGGGAACATTTAGGGTGAGTTTCCCGGTGGTGGCGCCGCCTCAGGCCGCCGGGAACAACCCGAAAAAGGGGCCTGCACGGGCTGTTTTTAGGTTAATCGGAGAAGAAGCACAGCCACCGTTGGATCGCTCATCAAGATTCGTGCACCCTAGGATTTAAATTAATAGTTTATTTTATGCAATTTTCTGTCTTTTCTTAAACAGTTTTACTGTACCCGATTTTAGGCCCCTTAAGTGCTCCTAATGAAAAAGTTTTAAACATAAAAGTTGTAGGTCTTTAAAAGACCTACAATTGATATGCAGTGGGAAAAATTTGAAGAAAAATACAGCCCTGTAGAGCCTTTTGAATAAGGGTGTGTCCTAATCTTTAGGGCAGAACCTTGTAAAATTATTTTAGGTCCTTTAGATGCATAATCAACAAATATGGCCAACATAAAAGTTGTAGGTATTTTGAATACCTACAATTTGATATGTGGTGGGGAAAAATTTGGATGAGTGGTCTGTCCTATAGAGTTCTTTTTAGTGAGGGCTATGCCCTACAAGTTAGGGCAGATCACTGTAGGAGAAATTTTAGGGCACCCCTAGGGATTTTCAGGGGGTGTGACCTTCAGAGAAGTTGTAGGTATTTTGAATACTACAGTTTGATATGTGATGGGTAAAATGTGGATGAGTGGTCTGCCCTGTAGAGTCATTTTAGTGAGGGCTATACCCTACAAGTTAGGGCAGATCACTGTAGGAGAATTTTAGGGCACCCTAGGGACTTTCAGGGGATGTGACCAGCAGATAAGTTGTAGGTATTTCAAATACCTACAGTTTGATATGTAATGGAAAAATATAGGACAAGCCTACAGACCTGTAGGGCCATTTTCCTAGGGTAGGTCCTATATGTAGGGCAGATTTTAAGATGGATCCCCACACTTAACCTTGGTCCAAATCCTCTGAATTTTGGACAGGGGCTTAATATAACCTAAACCTAGCTCCTATAAAATTGGAGGCCATTTGGAATAGGGTAGCTTAGGGTTTTGCCCTAAACCTAGGAAAGCTAGGGTTAGAACATTGAAGGGGCAAATGACCTCCATACCCTCCAATTTTTGGTGAGGAGTCCTGGTATATAATCTAGGTCTGGTTCAAATTTCAACTCATTTGGTTGAGTTTTGACTAGGAAACCACTAAGCCCTAATTTGGACCTAGGGAAGGGTAATATGGGAAAAAAGGGGACTTGTGGCAATTTGGTGGTCAAACTCACCTCAACAGAGGTTGAAGTTGTGACCAATGGGTTAGGATGATCCTAAGAACCTTGGGGAGCAAAGGAGATGTGTTAGGGTGGATTTACCCTAGGGCCCAGGTACAAACCCAAAGTGAGGACTTTTGGGGGTTTGTGAAGGAATAGGGGCAAATGCTCTTGTATGGCCTTGATATTTGGTGGAGAGGTGGTTAATGAATATTTAACCCTCTGGTTATAATCTTAGAGAATTTTAAGGTAGCTAGGTACCTCAAATCCTAAACCCTAGTTTTAGGGTAGAAGGGCCTTTAGGGTCAAAACAGTAATTTAACTCATCTAAAAGCCATGAAACTTGGGTAGTGTACTTCTTGGGTTTAGGGAAGTCTTTGGGAAGTATATTGAGAGCCTTGGGATTCAATACATAATAGTTCCTTCATAACTCACAAAAATAGGCTTTTGGGTATTTAATTAATTTGATTTCTCTGGTTGATTAATGGAAATGAAATTTTGGCAGAGAACTTTTTAGATTCTTTACATATGCTTGAATTTTTCTGGAATTATTAATGATTATTTTAAGTACTTCATTCACAAGCCATTGATTTTCTAAAGATAGTCAAATAATTATTATGGGTTGTTCCCTCACTGAAATCTGGTGTAACTTAGGCAAATGAGTTTTTATGACCTCTTACATCTCTGGTAATTATGTAGTAGAATTTTTGGAATCTATAATCATAGGGGTTGATTCACAAGGCTTGCAATTTGTAGAATTTATAAATGATTTTTAAATAAATATTTTTTGGCCTTGTAAAATTATAATTTTTGGTCAGTGAACATTTATGGACATTGTAGAGCCCTGGTAATTTTCTTATAATTTTATGATGAATGAATGTAGTACCTCATGCTCAAAATCACTCTTGGCTTTAATTTCTGGATAATTAAATAAATATAAAATTATTTAGGAAAAATTTGGACGTGCTGGATTTAAGTTATAAAAGTCATGATAGGCCTTAGTAATTATCTTAGGGTGCTTGGATGAGAGATTGATGCACTTCCTATCATACACGTTGTTAGCTCAAGTTGGTCTGCATATAGTGAAATCATAGAAATTGTAATACCAGGGTCATAGGGCAACAAATCATGTGTAGATGCCGTGGCAAGATGATTCGGAGGTTATCAATGAAATTGGGTAAGGGACAGGGTTAGGTTGTGTTGATTAAGGATATGTCATGTGGGTGGTTCATAGAGAGATGGATCACCTAAGGAGGTTTCAAGGTCTGGTGAGAATCGAGTCAGTAAGTGGTAGAAGGTGCGCGGGTCCGACGAAAGATCGTCGTTCGTTAGGAGCGAAGAGTCAAAAATCACCTAGGATAGTATACTGTAATATGAAAGGAATGGGTAAGGGAATCAACCAACAAAAATAAGTGCCTTGCGAAAGGGAACTTCGGGCCGTAATGCACCGTCTCTTGGTTCCTAGTGCCCCTTGAGAGCCCTTCACGGGGTATGCCGGGGGCAGTCCTGGCTAACGTAAACTGTAATAACAAACCGACAAGAGTAACTTAGTAACTAGGGCTGCACTCTTCACAAACACTGTTGGCACAGGAAGGTTGATGGGAGCTTCGGCTCGGTTGATTTGGAACGGACGGGATGGTCGGGGAGCTTCGGCTCGGTTGATTTGGAAAGGACGGATGGTCCGGGAGCTTCGGCTCGGTTGATTTGGAGACGGACGTTTGTCCGGGGAGCTTCGGCTCGGTTTTGTGTGCTTACGGTTTAACTTGCATGTGCATAAAATAGGAAAAGTTAAGGTGGTGGGTCTTTCGATATCGGGGAGTTCGATTGCACCGACACCGATATCGTTGACTCGGCGGGGTGATTAGCACTCTGCCAAAAGAAGTCCGGTGCGCCGCCGGCAAGAGTACGCAGGCGTCCGCTTTGTGCACCAAGCGTTGAGGCGTACGATAGGTCAGACCAGTGTGCTTTACTGGTTTTGGAGGTGGGCGAGGCCCAACCCCCCGCTTCCGTTTGCCACTACGGAGGTATCTGGGAGGTAACGGCTCCGAAAGGGGAACTAAAGGTCTGTGTGCACAGAGTCGGGTGTGTGAGTTGCACTGCATGACATAACATACCCACCATATAGTTGCATATCATATCGTTCATAACAACATGACACCTAAAGTATAAGTGGAATGGGACGCTTATACTTTAGGACTTGCAAAACGACCCCTTGGTCTATAAGCTTGTGTGGGCAAGTTTATAAATCAAAGGTTAATTTCAATAATATATATATGCTGCTGTTTGATAACCGACACCCCAACGTATAAGTGGTATGGGACACTTTATACGATGGGAGCCTTGCAAAAGACCTTGGCTTATGTGTACTCACATAAGTGAAGGTTTAATTTCTTACTTACTTCCTTTCTGTTATACCTATTACAACACTTATATTGCTCCCCTGTCATAACTTGCTAGTTAGGTCCACCGTCATCTGCTTTTGATACTCTCCACCTTCATGTCCTTCCCTTTCTTCCTCTCCGCTCGGTGCCTTAGGGCATGGGGGAAGGGGTGGGGGATGATTGGGACTTAGTCTTTTAGACTAACGGTTTTCGAACCATATCATTTTAGGTGTACCATATGGAAGGGTCGCAGGTTTTGCAGTTTCTGACGGAGTTGACCCGCTACCGTGTTACCATTGTCATCAGCCAGGACATACACGGGTCAAGTGCCCCTTGATGGGTGGGATTCCACCAGCTCAGCAGGCAGGAGGCCATAGACGCAGACGCAGACGCAGACGGGGATTGCGAGGAGGCGACAGCATACCGAAAAGGGAGGAACACCTAGAGATTACGGCACCAGCAGAGCACGGTGTCGGTGGAGATGGACCAGTTTAGTTTGGGTGCCCTCGGTTCGGTGACAGTTCGGTGACACTTAGTTTTTAGTTTTGCTTCCGCGAGTGACCTGTAGTGAGGACTTGATGTACAGGGCTTATGCCCTTATTTTCTAAGTTTTACATTATGCTGCACTCTGATGTTTCTGTGGACACTCCCTTCGTGGAGTTTTATTATATATATATGTGATTTTTATTATTTGACTGCACTTGCTTTTACTTCAATAATTGTGACTTTTGTGATCGAATTTGGCCGGCAGAATCGGCGCCTTGTGGTGATGACCTTTCGGGTGTGAAGGAGTCACCGCAAAGCGCGCGGTTCTGGGCCTAAGACCCGCGGTGGTTGAAAAAGAAAAAAAAAGGGGTCTTACAATTTGACATTTTAGGAAAGCCCATTTTATTATTTTTAACGGTATCTAGAAAGATTGAAGATTGGCAATTTCATATTATTTCAGTGAAGAGAAAAAAAACAAAGAGAGACGAAGAAAAAGGAAGGAAGTTCAATAACATGAACGGAGTACAAGTACCATTCCTTTGATTCATTCTGGTTCAAAGTTTTCTAATATTCTTAATCATTCTACTCAGACAACAAATTTCGTTCTTACTGGAATCATCTTTTTTTGCTGTAGCTTTTCTTTTCAAATTAAAGAACTATCACCCTTGCAAAGCTTCTATTCCTAAACTCTTGCTAATCTCAAGGGGAGCTTTGACAACATCAAAATTCACTTGTGCCTCTCTCTGATTGTTGAGAGAGAAGACAAACTTACTCCTTTTCTTTTTCTTTCTATACATAGGGTTCTTTAAACTCCCTTCAAAAGTTTTTTTTGGGTTTTGAGAACCTGATCAAAACATCAGTGGTCGGCAAGACACCTGATCAAAAAAATCAGCATTTGATTTTAAGACCTGATCAAAAAGTCATTGGTGCCCAGGACACCTGACAACTAAGCCTGTAGTGGATTCTACCCAAGAGTGGTAGAAGAGGGGATGTACCCAAGGTATTTGGGAACAAATATAGTTCCTTGTGTCTTCTGGTTGCTTATATATTGTTTGCTGTGTGCTGTGGATTTGCTTCTTATATTTGTTTATTCTGTTTTCTGTTAAGCACTCTACACTAAGTAAATTAAGTCTTCCATTGCTTAAGTAATTTTTTTAAAATTCAAAATTACTTTAAAACACTTATCAACCCCTAGAGTGAGGGCCTATCTTACACCACTTTCAGTGACTACAATCGGGAGTGTTCGTAGAAGAGCTTGGACCTCTGCCATCAGAAAACATAATCAACGACAACTTAAAAATATACTTTTTTTTAAGTAGAAGGAGGGGGACAACAAAAAATCAATTCCCGAGGTCGAAATTTTAGCTCTCAAGGGAATAATTTTGCGGTCATTCATTTTTATTTGAATGTGCGACCGTTGGCAACTATCAACCGACTCACAAAGGCTTTGCGTCTTTAACAGGCTAGGATAGTATAAAAACCCACGCAAAGAAACTTGTGAGCGGTGCGAGTAGCTTGATAGTGCCCCACCTGTCGGACCTTAATGTAAGTGTATTAAATATCAACTCCTTCTATATAAGGAAACACATCTCCTTATCACTTGGTGCACAAATGTGAAAAGATGTGGGTCTTCCCAAAATAAGTTCTTCAGCTCAGAAAATTATTTTTTTTTTGCTGAGAGGGACAACTCTTTTGGCAGCACCGGGCCACTAAATAGCTGGCGATGTGTGCGAATCAAGAGAAGGGATGTGAAATTGAAACAGCTTCTCATAAGGAAATATCAATTTAAAAGATTTTATTTTACTTTTCTATAAGGGGATTGTCTACTTTGGAGCAGATGTTCGGCTGTCAAACAACCCGCATTTTCTTGAATTAGGAATTATTAGAGTATGAGAGAAACCGCGTCATGATGCCACGTCAAGCAGGGGATAACTGCTGACGCTCTGGAAAAACAAATCTACTTTACTTATGAAAGAAATCAGAGATTAATGATAAGAAAAATTAGTTATATTTTAGAGTCCGTATCCCTCGGCTCGGTGGATCAACTAGTCCACAATTAAAAAACTATACTTTACGCTGCGGAAGATACTTTATTCAAGATTGACATCCTAAGAGGGGTGCATAAGAGTCCCATGAGGACCACTTACACTGCAAGACTTACATAATTATAAATATAAGAATCGATCTTTATACGTCATTTGATAAAATAGTGATTTAATTTATATAAACATGCTGATCATGAGCTGTACTTATAGTAATAGTTGTAGTTTTTAAATAAACTAGCAACCAAGCATAAATCCTCCCAGAGCAAGTAGACTATCTCCGAAAAATGGTAGCAGCAAAAAGTAATATATCTAGCACAAAGGTTAAAAAACTACCAGTGGATGCCAACAACCTGACACGAACCCACTGGCACATATGCATGTCTGTAAGAAAAGGTACAAAAAAACTACCTCAAACAAAGCAACAGGGTCTCCAAAGTCCAAGAGACCACTAGCAACCACCCACGCAACCTAGCACCAAACTGGCTACTGCTCAGAACCTGAGGCATTCAAAAGAAGAAAGAATACCTCAGCAAGCAAAACAAAAAGAAACTGCATGAAAGTGTCACTAAGGAATAAATGAAAGAGGAAACACAAAGCAGAAAAAAAGGTCACAACTGCCCATGCAAGACAGAAAGAAACGCACCAGGTGTGAGGAAACAGCATCAACCTGCCAGAAAACTACTTCCTGTAGAGCTACTAGCTACCTAGAGCCCAAAGTGCTGAATCTACCAATGAAGAAATACCTAATACCTAAACTGTGGGAGATGGTAGTAGCAAAACAACCAACATGGATCCGGGTTGGAGGCAAAACTCAGTTCCCCACACCATTTCTAAGTCAACAAGCTCAAGGGTCTACATGTAAAAGCACTAGGGACCTTCCACCCCTTGCCAGCCGTACTCCTGGTGCAAGATAGAAGAAAAGGGTGGTCACGGCTAATTTACACACAACACTCCCCCATGATGAGCTTAAACCCCACTACTAACCACGACCCACGATTCGGCCATTTGGAAAAAAAACACGGCGGAAGGAAACTCAAAAGATAAACAAAGAATTTCACTCGGGAATGAAATCGAGGTAGGGAAAAAGTGTTGAAATGACTCAACACGATTGATACTGGGTCCTCTCGAACCGTATTGAGTGAGCTTCACTCACTCAACGTGCCATGAAAAACAAAACTATCACAACAAAATACTCTTACGTTACTACCTTAACACAACACAAAAACATCATGCCCACATAACCCCGCCAACGAAGTCAAAACTAAATACGGGAGCAGAAGCAAAATATATACAGAACGCACGATCAGTGGCACACGACAGTGGTCGTGCGCACTCATGGCTGATTATCGTGGAAGTGAATTGGAAAACTGAAGAAAACTTTAGAATTTGTGCACGATCAGGGCGCACGTTCGTGTGGTCGAGCGCACTGTTTGCCAGTGCTCGTGCGATAAACGAGACAGAACTTAGGAAATTAATAAGTGGACGTGCCCGAACTAGGCACACGACCCAGTGGCGTGCTCCCTAAACATTGATGATCCGTGCGCGGTTAACCTGTACCGTTGGGATTTCCGAACGACACCTGCGAACACGAACACGACCCACGCAACTGTCGTAGCAGCAGGAAACCACCACGATGCGCACCACTACCATACAAACTATGCCTAATCATTCGAGATGGAAAAATAGGAGATAAAAACGTTAGAAGCAAATAGGATTTGAACAAAAGAAAACAACTTGGCAAGGGCAAGAACACGACTTGCCTCGATTTCCGGCGAAGCTTGGTCGGCTTTCCCTTCTCTTCACGCTGCACTAGAAGGAGCAGCACCAAAAGTACTCCTAACAAGCAAACCCGAACTTTAATGGCGGAAACCTAAAACCAAAAATTCCAATCCTCCTAAAACTCCACGAAAATCAAATTTCTTACCGTAGGAATGAAGGTCTTGACGAGAACAATCTGAATCCACTCTCAGAATCGAATTTCGTCCACAAACGCTTCGTGAATCGGCGGTGTAAGGCAAGGCTCGGCGGTTTCTTCGTTCTCTCGTACAGTGGCGGCGGTTATGATTTGGAGAAGATGATGCGGGCTTTTATTTCTAACCTAATACTTAACCTATATATATATATTTTAATATATAATAATATAATTTATTAAAGAATTACATAAAACACCAAAATGATGCGAAAACCGAACTACCTCGGAATTTGACGAAATTCGCACCGTAGCTAAATACCCATGCTACGAACACAACGGCAAAGTCGAAATTAACATTCGACGAACAGAACGTGAGTTATACCCTCCCGAAGCCAAAACACAAGCATCCCCCGAGAGGCCACACCGGGTCACCCAAAACGACTCGGCTTGTTAGGGAGATCTTGCCCATAGGCTACAAAATAGGGCACTCAGTTCTAAGGAGCTAAACCACACTCCACAAATGGCACAAGCCACGAAAACGCGTCGACGTAACGCCAAACGAGGATTAAAATAATCGCAAAAAAATCGGGGGCGTTACAGTCACACCACCTAAAAGAAAGTTTCGTCCCGAAACTTTACGCACAACACTCCTACTAAAGAAGGAAAAGTAACAAATAGGAGTTAAAATAAGGGAAACATACCGATCAAATCAGGGAAACAGGTGAAGGTAAGCCTTCCTCATGGCGGACTCTAGCTGCCAAGTCGCGCTCTCCAAATCCTTATTCTTCCATAGAACTTTCACCATCGGAATGGACTTGTTTCGCAGCACCCGTTCCTGAGTATCCAAAATACAGACCGGCACCTCAACAAAAGAGAGGTTGGGCTCAAACTAGGGCACAACGTCCAAGACCTGCCCACTGCTATGCACACACCTCCGCAATTGGCTTACATGAAAAACATTATGAACACCTGGGAAGTTTGCTGGCAAATCCAATCTATACGTTGACACGCCAATCCGCTCCAAAATCTCAAACGGGCCCACTTACCTTGGGTCAAATTTCCGATTCTTACCAAACCTCTTTACACCCACCATCGGGGAAACCTTGAGAAATACAAGGTCCCCTATAGAAACCTCCAAGACAGACCTACGCCGATTGGCGTTCTTCTCGTACCTCTCCTGAGCTATACGAAGCTTCTCCCGAATAAGCTTCACTACGACTTCCATTTCTTCCAGCGCATCGGTACCCAACAAAGGCCTCTCACCAGCGTCAGCCCAAAACAACGGAGTTCTGCAGTGCCTCTCATACAAGGCTTCGAGCGGAGCCATCTACAAACTTTCCTGATAACTGTTATTGTATGCAAATTCCATAAGTCGCAGCCGCTCATCCCACGCTCCACCGTGGTCTAAAATGTAGCATCGGATCATATCCTCAACTATCTGGTTCACCTGCTCCGTCTGCCCATTGGTCTGCGGGTGGTAAGCAGTAGAATATCTCAGATCCGTACCCAAACCCTCCTGCAGACTCTGCCAAAAACGAGAAGTAAACCGGGAGTCTCGATCAGAAATGATACTCACAGGCACACCATGCAGTCGGATATCTTCATTCAAGTACAACTCCGCTATCTTCTTCATCGGGTAATCAATCTTATATGGCACGAAGTGAGCACAGTTCGTCAGTCTGTCCACTATAACCCAAACAGAATCAAATCCCCTCGGGGATTTCGGTAAGCCCGTAATGAAGTCCATAGATTTACTTTCCCACTTCCAAGTCAGGATCTCTAACGGGGTCAACTTACCACCAGGCCTTCCATGATCGGCCTTCACACACTTGCAAGTGTGGCACTCAGCAACAAATCGGGCAATACCACCTTTCATGCCATAGCACCAGGTAATTTGCTTTAAGTCACGATACATCTTCGTAGATCCTGGATGGTAGGCAACGCTGGATCCATGAGCCTCTCTACAAATCATACTTCTAATGTTCCCAACAGCGGGGATGCAAAACCTGCCGCGGTACTTCAAAGTACCCGCATCATCGATAGCAAAATCTGGCAACTCCCCCTTCTCGGTCCTGGTGAATAAGTGCAAAAGATCTGGATCGTCCTTCTGGTGCAGTCTGGTCAAAGAAATCCAAGTCGGCTCTGCCACTGATAAACTACCTTGCAAGCCACAGCATCCCACTGATATATCCATGAGGAGGAACTCCTCCACTAAACGATCGGCGGAGAGGTTAAAGATCTTTCCCGTCTTTTGGGCTCAGGGCGTCGGCCACCACATTGGCCTTTCCTGGATGATACTGGATCTCTACATCATAATTGGCCACATACTCTAACCACCGCCGCTGGCGTAGATTCAACTCCTTCTGAATGAACACGCACTTCAGGCTCTTATGGTCAGTGAAGATCTTGCACTGAGCCCTATAAAGTAGATTCCTCCATAATTTCAACGCATAGATTACCGCTGCAAACTCAAGGTCATGCGTAGGATAATTCTTCTCATGAGTCTTCAGTTGCCTTGACCCATAGGCAATCACCTTTCCAACCTGCATTAAAACGCATCCCAGACCTACATGCAAAGCATTCACGTATGCATCATAATCCACACCCTCAGTAGGCAGAGTCAGAACGGGAGCAGTGCACAATCTCTGCTTTAGCTCCTGAAAGGCTTCTACGCACTTCTCGCTCCAAACAAAAGCCACGTTCTTCTTAGTCAGCTTGGTTAAAGGTGCAGCTAGGGAAGAGAAACTCCACGAGAACCTCCTGTAGTAGCCAGCCAACCCTAGGAAGCTCCTGATCTCCTTAGGCGTATTCGGCCTACTCCAATCCATCACTGCTGCGATCTTTTCTGGGTCAACCGAGATCCCATCCTTGTTCACCACGTGGCCTAGAAATGAGACCTGAGGCAACCAAAATTCGCACTTGCACAACTTGGCGAATAACTTGTGATTCCTCAACTCTGACAGAACCAAACGCAAATGCTGCTCATGCTCCTCAACACTGCGAGAATAAACCAACACGTCATCGATGAAGACCACCACAAACTTGTCTAAGAAATCCTTGAACACCCGGTTCATCATATCCATGAAGGCTGATGGTGCGTTGGTCAGACAAAACGACATCACCAAGAACTCAAAATGTCCATGCCTTGATCTAAACGCAGTCCGTGGAATATCTGCCTCACGGATCCTGAGCTGATGATAGTAAGAACGAAGATCGATCTTGGAGAACACCGTGCTACCGCGCAACTGGTCAAATAAATCATCGATCCTTGGCAGAGGGTACCTGTTCTTAATTATGACTTTGTTCAGCTCTCTATAGTAGATGCAAAGCCGCATCGACCCATCTTTCTTCTTCACAAACAGCACAGGAGCACCCCAAGACGATGAACTCTGCCTGATAAATCCTGCCAACAGCTCATCCAACTGAACCCGCAACTCCTCTAACTCACGAGGGGCCATCTGGTACGGCGCCTTAGCAATAGGACGCGTACCCAGCTCTAAATCAATCACAAACTCAACATCCCGCTCGGGAGGAAGACCCGGCAGATCATCCGGAAAAACATCGGCGAAGCCACGAACAACTGGAATCTCCACCAAGCGTGGTCCACTAACTGCGGTCTCAACCCTCGAGACCAAACAAGAAAAACAATCCGAAAGAAACAGCTTCTGAGCACATACCGCAGAAATGACAGAAGAATCCTAGCATAGATCAGCATAGACGCTGCCGGGCTGACCGTCATCCCTGATGATGTCCAAGCGCTTTCCTTTGCACTGAATGACTACATCATACCTAGACAGCCAGTCCATGCCCAAAATAACATCGAAGTCCTCCAGATCAATCATCTTCAGGTCTTCCTTCGCAAGAAAGTCCCAACAAAATAGGGCAATCCAATATGCCCAAATCTGACAACACAGATTCACCAGAGGGGAACTTGACACGAAAGTATCCCGAACTCGATCTAAAGTAAACCGATGTCGCTCACAAGGCTCTAGCCACGACGAACGAGTGTGGGCAGCGCCGGAGCTAAACAGAACACGTGCCTAGCGGTTTTTCACCTTAAATGTCCCAATAGGAGCATAGAAAATTAAGGAACTACCACAATAATACCGCAAACATTCAAGAAAATCAAGAACAAAACTTTTAGGCTGGAAAAAACGACTAACCTGAGATGACCTGGGTCAAAGCTTGAGCCTCCTCGGAAGAAATCATGTTCAGCTTTCCCTTTCCCTTATCACATGCTGAGGTGGAGGTAAAGCCTGAAGTGGAACTGCAGGAAGAACAGGCTGAACCTGAGGACACCTAGACTTGAGGTGTCCCTTCTGCCCACACTGAAAGCAGACTTTATCCTTAGACCAGCACTGGGCAGCATCATGCCCGGATCACTTGCAAATAGAATATGAGACATCTCTCCTAGGAGCATCCTGAATCGCATGAACCTGCTCCTTCCTCTGAGCTGCTGCCTTCTTGAAACATCTCTCGACGGGGTGGCCTGACCGGCAACAAAAGCTGCACTCCACCTTGCTCCTCTTTCCCGGAGCCGCACCAGGTACCTGGGGTTTCTTTTCCTCCACAAACTTCCTCTTGTCCATCCTCACTTGCTGGCCTCTACTCCTCGCGATCTCAATAGCCTCAACCTTCAGAGCAGCCTCCACTACACCTACATAAGTCTCTAACCCATAAGCGCTGGTCAACTGCTGCACCTCGCTCCTCAAACCACCGAGAAATCGCTTAACCCGATCAGCCTCAATGCTGACCAATCCAGGGGCGAAACGGCTCAACTTGCTGAACTCTATCTCATACTCACCCACCGAGAGTTGCCTTTGCTTCAGATGAAGGAAGTAATTCATGAGGCGGTCACGCTCGATCAAGGGTAAGAACTTCCTCAACAACATCTCCTTGAACACTTCCCAAGAGCATCCAGCTACCAAGCTCTCCTTCTATCTCAGCCACCAACTCTTAGCCAAACCTTTAAGTTGATAGGTGGCTATCATCACCCTTTTATCATCTGCAATCCCTGAGTACGAGAACATCTCCTCAATGGAGATCAACCAGTCGTTTATCACCATGAAATCTGCCTTCACGTCATAAGTAGGAGGACTCAGCCTCTGAAACTGCAAGAATGAAGGCCATCTCGGCTGGCACCACCACTGGGGTCTTAGGGGTGCAAAAGGAGGAGGAACGGAACCCCTAACCCCCCCCCCCCCCCCCCCCCCCCCGCCCCCCCCCCCCCCCCCCCCCCCCCCCCCCCCCCGTAAGGCCTTGCACTCCCTGAGTCTGACCTGCCACGACCGCCACCAAAGACTGAATCTGAGCTCGCACCTCTTCTAACTGCCTGCTTATGGAATCGCTACTCTGACGCAGACTCTCGATCACCGCATCGTTCTGAGCTCCAGATGACTCACCCTCAGACAGGGGAGTCGATCGAGTCGCAAGATGCCTTGTCATTCTAAAATCATAACAACACAAATTAGATCCTACTACAACGTCTAGAACCAATTACAAGTACAGGAAATACATATGTAGATATAGAATTAAAGATGCTAAACTTGCTCTGGGAGTTTAACTTTTTTAACAAAATTTGATGTTATGCCCTAGCCTAAGATGGTTAACCACCACCCTACTAACTCTCGTGCCTAGATCGGGAATGCATGACTTTATATTATTTTGACTTGAAAACTTATGTGTGTACATATGTCATCCTGCCAGTCTTCAGCTTGGCACGTTGTGCTTATGCAATGTTATGCTATGCATGATTGTGCTATGCATTCTAAAAAGGCCCTAATGCATGTTATGAGCGGCGTACACATGAAAATGTTATGCATCCCATACTACATAACATTCTTATGCAACGAAAAAGAAAACGTGTTAGTCGCAGCCATGTGGTGAGGTTATGCATCCCATACTACGTAACCCTCACATGTTGCCCCTATGGAGGATCCATATACGAACACATATTATGCATCCCATACTACATAATATGCCCCGTATACTTCATGTTATGCTATGAGTGTAGTGTTCGTGCTTTTGCCAAGACGTGCTGATGACATATCGGTGTGTGAATGACATGATGATGAACTACCAAAAGCAAACAAAGGAAGGTTGCCCGACTAACTTGTCAAGCAACCTCCCTCGTATACCAACTGTAACAAACCCGCATTTTCTCCGAATTTAGGAATTATCAGAGTATGAGAAAACACGCGTCATGATGCAACGTCAAGCAGGGGATAACTGCTGACGCTCAGGCAAAAACATCTACTTTACTTTATGAAAGAAATTCATGAGATTAATGATTTGAAAAATTAGTTATATTTTAGAGGTCGTATCCCTCGGCTCGGTGGATCACCTAGTCCACAATTAAAAACTATACTTTACACTGCGGAAGATACTTTATTCAAGATTGACATCCTAAGAGGGTGCATAAGAGGTCCCATGAGGACCACTTACACTATGCAAGACTCTACATATAATTTATACTATATATAAGAAATCGATCTTTATACATCATTTGGAAAATAGTGATTTAATTTTATAAAAACATGATGATCATGAGCTGTACTTATAGTAATAGTTGTAGTTTTAAAATAACTAGCAACCTAGCATAAATCCTCCCCAGAGCAAGTAGACTATCTTCAGAAAATGGTAGCAGCAAAAGTAATATATCTAGTACAAAGGTAAAAACTACCAGTGGGCGCCAACAACCTGACACGAACCCACTAGCACATATGTGTGTCTGTAAGAAAAGGTACAGAAAAACTACCTCACAAAGAAAGCAACAGGGTCTCCAAAGTCCAAGAGACCACTAGCAACACCACCGCAACCTACCCACCAAACTGGCTACTGCTCAGAACCTGAGGCATTCAAAAGAAGAAAGAATACCTCAGTCAATAAAACAAAAAGAAACTGCATGAAAGTGTCCACCAGGGAATAAAGGAAAGAGGAAAACACAAAGCAGAAAAAGGTCACAACTGCCCAAGGCAAGATAGAAAGAAACGCACCAGGTGCGAGGAAACAACATTAACCCTACCCAGAAACTACTTCCTGCAGAGCCTACTAGGCTACCAAGAGCCCAAAGTGCTGTAATCTACCAAGGAAGAAATACTAATACCCTAAGCTGTGGGAGATGGTAGTAGCAAAACAACCAACATGGATCCGGGTTGGAGGCAAACTAAGTTCCCCAACCACGATTTCCAAGTCAACAAGCTCAAGGGTCTACATATAAAAGCACTAGGGACCTTCCACCCCCTTGCCCAACCGTACCTGGTGCAAGATAGAAGAAAAGGGTGGCCACGGCTAATTTACACAACACCTCCCCCATGAAGAGCTTCAAACCACCACTACTAACCACGACCCACGATTCGGCCATTTGGAAAGAAAAACCGGCCGACAAGGAAACTCAAAACATAAACAAGAATTCACTCGGGAACGGAAATCGAGGTAGGGAAAAAGTGTTAAAATGACTCAACACGACTTGGCGCTGGTCCTCTCGACACCGCATTGAGTGAGCTTCACTCACTCAAACGTGCCACGCAAAAAGAAACTATCACAACAACTACTCTTACGTTACTACCTTAACACAACACAAAACACTCATCCCCACATAACCCACGCAACGAAGCCAATTAAATACGGGAGCAGAAGAAAAATATATACAGAACGCACGATCAGTGGCGCACGACAAGTGGTTGTGTGCACTCATTGGCTGATGATCGTGTGAAGTGACCCTTGAAAACCTGATAGAAAACTTAGCATCTGCGCACGATCAGTGGCGCACGACCGGTGGTCATGCACATTGTTTGCCAGTGCTCGTATGATAACCGAGACAGAACTTAGGAAAATAAATAAGTGGACACGCACGAACATAGGCACACGACTAGTGGTCGTGCGCCCTAACGGTTGATGATCGTGCGCGATTAGCCTGTACCGTTTGGGATTTCCGGAACGACACCAGAACGCGCACACGACCCACGCAACTGCGGTAACAGCAGGAAACCACCAACGACGCGCACCACTACCATACAAACTATGCCTAATCATTCGAGATGGAAAAATAGGATGTTGGTACCCTCGTTTGGATTTGAGTTTAGTCCTCTCTTTTAGTCTCTTGACCCAAGATTTATCTATGGTCAAAGGTTAGTTGTTTAGTTAGTTTGCTCTAGTTTTAGAGTTGTCACTTATCTAGATGAAAATTTGGTTAAGTTGTTTTTGGTTCGACTATGGTCGAACGCCGCTCGACTATCGTCTATCGACTGTTCGACGATCGTATATCAGTTGGTCGACGTTTGTCTGTCAGCAGATCATCTATCTTTGAGTTAGTTCAACTCTTGTTAGCTCGACGTTCTGCGAAATCTGCCTCGCCGATCGTCGAACCTTGCTCGACTTCTTTTGACCACCCAGATTTCTTGATAGTTAAACTATCTGCTTGGATAGTTCAACTATCTGATAGTTCGACTATCTGTTTGATAGGTCGACTATCTGTATTGCTTGATAGTTCGACTATCTGTCTTGATTGGTCGACTATCTGTTGTGATTGATAGTTTGACTATCTGCTTGGATAGTTCAACTATCTGATAGTTCGACTATCTGTTTGATAGGTCGACTATCTATTTTCTTTGATAGTTCGACTATCTGTTTGATAGGTCGACTATCTGTTTTCTTTGATAGTTCGACTATGTGTTTGATAGGTCGACTATCTGTTTTCTTTGATAGTTCGACTATCTGTTTGATAGGCCGACTATCTGTTTTCTTTGATAGTTCGACCTCTGTTTTTTAGGTCGACTATCAGTTTTGGTTGATAGTTCGACTATCTGTTTGATAGGTCGACTATCTGTTTTTCTTTGATAGTTTGACTATCTGTTTGATAGGTCGACTATCTGTTTTGTTTGATAGTTCGACTATCTGTTTGATAGGTCGACTATCTATTTTTATTTGATAGTTCGACAATCTGTTTGATAGGTCGACTATCTGTTTTGTTTGATAGTTCGACTATCTGTTTGATAGGTCGACTATCTGTTTTGCTTTATAGTTCGACTATCTGTCTTGATAGGTCGCCTATCTGATAGCTCGACTATCTGTTCTGATAGGTCGACTATCTGTTGTGGTAGTTCGACTATCTGCTTTGGTATTTCAACTATCTGTATCGTTCGACTATCTGTTCGATAGGTCGACGATCTCTGTGCTTCGTTCGACGATCTCCGAGGGTCGTTTGACGTTCTGATGTATGACTTTAGTAATTTTGTCCTCTTCTATTCTATGATTTATTTCATATTTATTTGGAATATTATTTCATTAAATTTATGTTATTTTTCCAGGCAATCTCTGCTCCATTCCTTATGCATGAGCAATCTTTATCTGACAAAGTGTTTTGTCTTATAGTTGATATATATTTTCTGCTTATCTGCCAGGCTGTCCTTTATAGCCGTTAGACTCAGAAAGTCTTCTCTGGCCGTAAAGAGTTCTTCTGATGTGACCTTTTTCTTTCACCCTTTTATCAGATTGGTTATGCAGCTTCTTAGAAAGCTTTATCCCCTTATAGCATGTCTGTCTGCAGGATTTGCTTTTGCTTTATGCTTTTTGCAGCCCAGATTGCAGATTCCAGAAGAAGATAAGTTTCAAACTCAAATTAGAGCTGTTGCAAAGGCTTATATATAAAGAGCTTCTTTTAAAAAAAAATATACATAGAATACAGATACAAGAAAATATACAAGAAGTTTACACTCAGCAGCATAGAGAAAGAGAGAAAGCAAGAAAGTTCTACAGCTCTCAGAAATTCACATTCAACTGAGAAGATCAAATCTCTTCAGCATTCTTCTTCATCCTGAGTTCATCCTGCTTACAGGAAGACTTTCACTCAGAGGCCTTTAGAAGAAGAAGAAGAAGAAAGGAAGCTGTTTGAAGAAGAACACTTTCCAAATCAAGAGTCTTCTTCAAGCTTCTCCTTCAGAACCCAAGACAGTTCTTTGTCTTAGTTCAGAGAGTTCCTGCACCCTGAAGCAAGACTCCTTCCTGGATATTCTCTAAGCTAGGGGGAGCCTTGATTCTTTAGAGCTATCTAGCTCTGTGCAATCCACTAGCTTCTCTAATCTGTTTAACAATAGAGAGAAACCTTAACTCTCAACCTCCTGTACAAAGGGTTATTACTCCCTCAAAAGTGAACCCTTGGTGGCAGGGCACCTGATCAAAAACCTGTGTTGGATTTGAGCTCCTGATCAAAAGCTCAAAGGGTCTACTTGATCTACCTGAAGCAGATCAGTTGGTGGCAGGGCACCTGAACAAAAACCTGTAGTGGATTCCTACCAGGGTGGTAGAAGAGTGGACGTACCTATTTAGAGGGAACCACTATAAAATCTTGTGTCGTCTGTGCTGCTTATTTAATTTATTGCACTGTGGCTGTGAGTAGAAATAACTAGGATTGCTAGTTGCTGTGATAGGATCAAAGCTCAACTGTAATTACAGTTAGCCCTTCTCTGTGCACTCACTTTGTGTTAGGCTCTAGGGTTATCAATATCTATAAACTCATTCCGCAAATTAACTCTAAGGGAGTTGAGTAGGGTGTCCTAATTTTTGAATACTCTATTCCCCCCCCCCCCTCTAGAGTTGTATCTATCATCACTTTCAATTGGTATCAGAGGGAGGTTGACTGACTGTACAGGCTAACACCTGAGTCACAAGATCCTGATAGATACCAAGCTTATAGATATTCACTTCATGGCCCAGTCCAAGGATTACTCAAGCACCAGACCTCCAGCATGCAACTTAGCTAAGTTTAGCATCTGGAAGGCAAGAATAAGATTATATATGAACTCTATTGATGAAGACATTTTCTCCTCTATTTTGACAGGACCTCCAGCACCTCCTGCTGCAACCACTGCTACAACATCTACAAATCTAAGTGCAGTGCCTCCTCCAGATTACAATGATGCCTACAAGAAGGCAAAGATAGCTGATGCCAAAGCTATGAACATTTCTGGCTCAGACTATGTCTGATGAAATTTTCCAAAAGTGGCTGATTGCACCTCTGCAAAAGCCATGTGGGACTCACTGAACCAGATTGTAGCTGGTTCAGCTGATGAAAGGAAGGACAGAAGGTCCAACCTTATATCCCAGTATGAAAACTTCAAGAAAACTGAAACTGAATCAGTTGAAGCCATGTACACCAGACTCAGCTCAATCATCAATGAGCTGAGAACTCTTGATAAGGAAATTACATTGACAGAGGTCAATGATAAGATACTGGATGTTTCCCCAGCACATGGGATCTTAGGATCTGGCCTATCAAGGAGGAGCCAGAAGTACAACTGAAATCTCAACAGAAGCTCTCCTTGGCAAGCTCAAGTCTTTTGAGCAAGTGCTGAAGACCAGGGAAGCTGAGGCTGAAGCAAAGACTCCAACTCCAGCAAGAAAAGAGCAAACTCTTGCTCTCAAAGCTGCTGATGCTTCTGAAGGAAGCCAATCTAATGAGGAGCTGATGGCACTCTTTGCCAAAAGGTTTCTCAAGATGGGAAAAAAGACTTCAGAAAGAAATCTTCAAGATTTGAAGATAAACTAGGGTATGATAGATCTCCTGCAAAAGAAATCATTTGTTATGGGGTCAAGAAACCTGGACACATTCTACCAGAGTGTCCAGAGGAAAAGTGAAAAGAAAAGAGAAAGGAAAAGGAACATCACAGGAAACACTCCAAGTCCTCCTCTTAAAAAAACAAGAAAACGGAGAAGGGATTTGTTGTTGAAACTTGGAGTGATTCAGATGAGGAATCTTCCTCCTCAAGCTCTAGTGAAGATGAGGAAGAGAAGAAGGCAAAGGAAATCTGCCTTATGGCTATTGATTCTTGCAGCAATCACTCAGCTGCAGAGAGTTCTGATGATGATGAAGAGATGCCTACAGAAGATCAGGTATTATCTTCATATGACTTTTCTTCTTCTGAATTTAAAAATGAGTTTAAATTCCTTTGCTTAGATTTAATTAGTTTAGAAAAGTAGATTAAGGAACTTAGAAATAAGTTAGCTGAATCAGAATCTATCTCCATTGAAAATGCTAGGTTAGAAGCAGAACTCACTAAATCTATTGATGAAATAAAGTCTCTTAAAAATGAACTAGCAAAGTCCAAGAGATTGGAAGAATCATTAAATGGTAGAAGCCTTAAGTTGCTAGAAATCACCAGCATGACAAACACTAGGTCAGGCAATAATAAGCTAGGCATAGGAGCTTCATCATGTGAACCCCCAATTATTATTAAAAATCATCTTTCAACTCCAGTGAACTTTATTTCAGCTGATGGGATAAAGAACACTGAGCAAGTAAGACAAGTTAATCAAGCCTTAAATAAAGCTAAGAGAGAAAAGAGAAAACAAAAGTTTAGGGAAATACAAAAAGCGTTGAATGCTGCTCGACGATCGCAGGCTCAGTGGTCGAACGAAGCTCGACAATCTGAGCATCCATCGTCGAACGCCGATCTACATTTTCAATATGAATTTCAAAATTATAACCAGAACCTTAGAAACCTTAATATGAATAGAAACCCTAGGTTTGTGGACCCATTAACTGCATGGAGCATCCCACCTAGGAGATCTTACCCTTTAGGTTATAAACCCCAACCTGCTTATTCTTTTATTTCTAGTTTTCATTATGTGAAGAATAATGGACTCAAGGTTACCTGGGTCAATAATGTTTAACTTAACTCACTGCAGGTGAAGACCAATCCTATCACTCAGGACAAGTGGTATTTGGATAGTGGTTGCTCCAAACATATGACAGGGAACAAAGAAAATCTATCAAAGTTCAAGGCCAAGCTTGGACCAAAGGTGATCTTTGGGGATTCTAGCTGTACGTGGTCAAACTAAAGGATATGGTAGGATTACCATTGGAGCAGTAACTTTCAAAAGGGTTGCATATGTAACTGGACTAAAGCATAACCTTATCTCAGTAAGTCAGTTATGTGATGCAGGATATCAGGTATCGTTCACTAACACTCTTTGTAATATTACTTTAAATAGTAATGTTGTGTTAGTAGGTATTAGACAAGGTAATATTTATTTAGTAGATTTTAATTCAACCCATTCTGAAATCTGCTTATTTAATGAAGTAACAAATAACAACACCTTATGGCATAAAAGGCTTAGCCATGTTAACCCCAAGAACATATCTAGGTTATCTAAATACAACCTTGTTAGAGGTTTACCTTATTGCCCCTACAAGAAGGAGAGCCTATGCAAGGCTTGTCAATTAGGCAAGCAAACAAAAAATTCCTTTAAATCTGTAAATAAAAGTGATTCACCTAGAATCCTGTATCTATTACATTTGGACCTTTTTGGGCCAATAAATGTACAGAGTCTAGGAGGGAAGTATTACACTTTAATAATTGTAGATGACTTCTCTATGTTTACTTGGGTGTTCTTCTTGAGAACTAAGGCTAATAACTTCAAAGTTCTTACAGATTTTCTACTCTGTGTGCAGACTGAGTATTCTACTCATGTTGCCTTGATCAGAAGTGATCATGGTACTGAGTTTGAGTCTCTTCTCATGCAAGAATTCTGTGAGAAAGAAGGCATCAAACATAGCTTCTCTGCTCCTAGAACTCCCCAACAAAATGGGGTAGTGGAAAGTTAAAATAGAACCCTGATTGAAGCTTCAGGAACACTGTTGGCAGATGCTAATATGCCTCTCTCCTATTGGGCAGAAGCTGTTAGCACTGCTAATTATGTTTTGAACAGAAGTCTTATACACAAGCTTAAGAGTAAAACTCCTTATGAGTTGCTTAAAGGAAAGAAACCTAAAATAAATTATTTTAGAGTATTTGGTTGTGTAGTATACATTTATAACAATAATAAAGAATACCTTAGAATGTTTGAAGCAAAAGCTTCAATGGGAATTTTTCTTGGATATCCCCAAGTAAGCAAAGCTTATAAGGTATTTAATAAATCAACTTCTAAAATTGAGGAATTTGTGCATGTGTCCTTTGATGAATCTCAGATGTTTTACAAGGAGAAGGAAACTTCTCCTTCCTTAAGTTCATTGCAGGTACCAGAATCTAGTAAATATATCACTCAAGAGATTCTCCATCTATCAACTCTTCATTTCACTGATTCAGACAGTGCTGAAGACTTTGCAGAAGCTGTTGTTGTACCACCAATAGTAGATCCAATTCCACCTGAGGAATTAATCCCAACTGTTGCTGAAGATCACATCCCACCTGCTGATGTTGTCACACATAGAGATCATCCTACATCTCAAGTGATTGGAGACATATCAGCTGGTGTTCAAAAAAGACATCAATTAAGACAGGATGTGATGCATGCTTGTTTCCTTTCACGGATTGAGCCCCTCACCATTAAAGATGCTGAGCTAGATCCCCACTGGATCATTGCTATGCATGAGGAACTCAATCAGTTTGAAAGATGTAAAGTATGGACTTTGGTTCCAAGACCTAAAGGCCAACTGATCATAGGCACCAAGTGGGTGTTTAGAAACAAGTTGGATGTAAATGGAATTATTGTAACGAACAAAGCTAGGCTTGTAGCTCAGGGCTACGCATAGGAGGAAGGTATAGATTATGACCAAACCTTTGCTCCTGTTGCAAGGCTAGAGGCAATAAGGATCTTTCTAGCCTATGCAACCTATATGAAGTTTAAGGTCTTTTAGATGGATGTCAAAAGTACCTTTCTAAATGGTGAACTAAAGGAAGAGGTATTTGTTAAACAACCACCTGGGTTTGTTTCTTCAACTCAGCCCTCACATGTTTTCAAGTTGCAAAAAGCTCTTTATGGACTCAAACAAGCACCCAGAGCCTGGTATGAGACTCTAGCTAGTTTTCTGTTAGAGCACAACTTTGTTAGGGGAGTAGTTCATAGAACCCTTTTCGTCAAGCACCACAAGGACACAATCCTGTTAGTTCAAGTGTATGTGGATGATATTATTTTTGGTTCCACTGATCCCAAACTGTGCAAAAAGTTCTCTGACTTGATGCATTCTAAGTTTGAGATGAGTAGTATGGGTGAGCTGTCTTACTTTCTTGGTCTCCAAGTAAAGCAAGATGCTGATGGCATCTTCATCTCCCAATCCAAATATGCCATGGAATTGGTAAAGAAGTTTGGGATGGCTGATGCTTTAGAAATGCATACACCTATGGCTACTAATGTAGTTATAGATTCTGATGATCAGGGCAAGCCTGTTGATCAAAAGAATTATAGGGCCATTGTTGGTTCCCTATTGTATTTAACTACAAGTAGACCAGATATAATGTTTGTTACATGCCTATGTGCTAGGTTCCAGGTCAACCCCAAGGAATCTCATCTGATTCTTCTCAAGATAATCTTGAGATACCTGAAGGGATGTCCAAATCTAGGACTACGGTACCCAGCAGAATCTGAATTTGAGTTAATTGGATACTCTGATTCTGACTATGCTGGTTGTAGAGTTGATAGGAAAAGTACCTCAGGAACTTATCAGTTCTTGGGAGAGAGATTGGTCTCTTGGTTCTGTAAGAAGCAGGCTTCTGTCTCAACTTCAACTACAGAGGCTGAATATATAGCAGCTGCTAGTTGTTGTTCATAGATCTCGTGGATTCAAAACCAGCTTTTGGATTATGGGTACACACACAAGAACACAAAAATCATGTATGACATTACCAGTGCTATCTCCATTGCACAAAATCCTGTGCACCACTCTAGAACCAAGCACATTGAGATTAGACACCATTTCCTGAGAGATTGTGTGGAAAAGAACAAGATCAGCCTTGAGTTCATATCCACTGACCTTCAGAGAGGTGATATTTTCACCAAGCCTTTAGATGAACAGAAGCATCTGTTCTTTTTGGTTCAACTAGGAATGATTAATGGAAAAGACTAAGTGTGACGTCTGCCTTTGTTGAAACCTGTTTGAAGATCGTCGAACGACGTTCGAAGATAGTCGATCAGATGAAGCCTATCGTCGACCTATGGTGGATGATGGCTTATCTGCTTGAAGATCGTCGACCGACGTTCGCAGATCATCGAACAGGTCGAGCCTATCGTCGATCTATGGTTGACGACAGCTTGTTGTTTGTGAAGACAAAAATTGTCGAACGATTGATCGACTACTTTGCTTCAGGAACGATCGTCGAACGACCGTTCGACCATCGTCTCCAGTATCTTTTAAAATAGATCGATGATTGCTGGTTTAATATAAAACCGATGGTCGACTTAGGTTAAGAGATAGTTCTTTTTATCGTCGATAGAGAGCGTCTTCTCGCATTCCGTCTTTCTGCTTGCTCCCTATCTTGCGATTTCTGCCGTTTTGCCTTTGCCGTCTCTCTCGCCTTCTCCAACCCCTTCGATGGCGATTGCTCCAGCCCTCCTGTCCGTGGTGAAGTTCGATGCTGGTTCAGCGTGGACTTTGATTATTTCAGCTGCTGTGAGTCTGTGATAGTGGAAATCCTCAACCTCTGCAAAGATCAAGGATTGGAAAAGTTCATGTCCACAAGAATAAAGATAAACGTGCAGGAGATTAAAGAATGGGCGTTCACTTCGTCCTCGAATGACGACTCTATGATCGGAACGATAGGCGGAGAAGAGGTAATTTTGACTCCCGCCGTTTTAACTGAAATTTTTGGATTATTGAATGGGGAAGAGGATTATGAGCAAGATACCCCTGAATTTGGGAGAATGTTGACTGAACTAGGACATGCCGACGGCATTCCTTCTAAGCTGCTAAAGGTGAATTTTCCGTTGAAGATAAAGTTCCTTGCTGATCTAGTCGGAAAAGTGCTTCTGGGAAAGCACTCTGCCCATGATAATATAACCAGGCAACAGTTTGCCCTGATGTGTGCCATCGTGAACAAGAAGCAGATTAACTGGGTAGGAGTTTTGTTTGATTTGATAAGGAAAAAGAATAGCAAGAAGGAAGTCAACCTGGGTAGGGTGCTTGGGATATTTCTAAAAGAGAAATATCCCCATCTGTTGGTCTCAGTTTCTACATCCATCAATGCCAGCAAAAAGATGGACCTAACCCTGTTTGTCAAGTGGAAAAGGAGCTTTCTGAAGCCCGCTCCAGCAGGGGTAGCTCCAGTTGCATCTGAGAGCACAAGGACTGCTTCAGTCACTCCACTCCTTCAAGAAGCAGGCTCAGCCAATCTCTCCTTTCCATCCACTTCTTCTGCATTACCTTCCACCTCTACTGAAGTGCCACCATCTACTTCAGTTGAAGTTCCTTCTTCTACATCTCATCTTCTTGATTCCTCCACAATTCTCCATGCATCACCACCAGCATCTCCACTCCCTTCTCAACTTGCTAGGATATCTCATCCTAGTTTTGATTTATTGGCTTCTGAGCTATCCACTCCTCCTCTGTCACCAATTCTTCATTCAGATCATATTGATCTTCTTGAATCCACCCATCATTCTCTAGTTCACTCTCCATCTCATCAAGAATACACCATCCCTGCTGTTCATCCATCTACTGTGATTCCCCCATCTTTATTTGAAATCACCCCAGCCTTCATCTCAAGCATCCTGGAGTTAATTACTCCTTCAATCAAAATCATGATTGAAGAAGCAATTGCTTCCCTTATATCCTCCATCTCTTCCCTGACTGCCTCCATCCAAGCCCTCTCCAAATATGCTGAGCCCTCTTCATCTAGGGGCCTGGTTTCAGTTTCCACTAAAATCAGGCAGGGGGAGATGCTCTATGAAGATGCCTCTGAACTGCCCCTGGCCTCTCTTCCAGCAGATCCTCCAGCAGATACAAAAAAAGAGATAGAAGAAACAGTACCTCCACTATTTGAAAAAGATATTTTTGATGCTATAATGAAAACTGAGTTGTTATCAAAGTCTGCGTAGAAGAATTCTCTACTCCCTTAGTTGCCCTTTACCTAGAAGGAGTCGTTACCTCCTTTATAGATGAATTATGGGAGTTAGGACATTCTAAGGAAAATCCTGAAGGTAATTCTTTTACTCATTTTCTAGACTTGATAACTGACATGTTAGTATGGGAATACCTAGAAGGAATAATACAATTTCATTTAGCAAATTTGTGTTCATGATACTACAGATATAGTGGAAGAAGTGTTAGCTGTCCAAGAACTTGATTATCAACCAGCTCTAGAAGTTCAACCTGATCCAGAACCACTTGTTCAAGATCCTGAGGCTGCTCAACAAGCTCAGTTAGCTGTGCAAGAAGAACTGGTCTCCATGACAGTTACTAATGAACAAGAGAAGGTTTCAGAAATTCAAGTGGAAAAGTCTACAGTCTGGGACAACACCCCTGGACTAGATCTAGACAGTCTTCTGGCACAGGATGCCTTGGAAGAAGAGTTAGAAAAAGCTACTTTAAAAGAGAAAGAAAAAGCTGTGCAAGAAGTGTTTGATCCTTATGATCATCCTCCTTCATCAAACTCTTAGGATGAGGATGATTCTGATGAATCTGAAGAATCCAAGAGAGAGAAATCTGCCAAAAAGAAAAGAAAAGTTGTGGCTCCTCCTCCTCCAAACCCTGACAATGATATCCCTTATTATATCTTGAAAGGAATTGATCCCAAGTCTAAAGAGTTTCAGCATTGTATGGGATTCTCAAAGAATCAGCAAAAGTTAAGGAAGAAATCTAAAAGGTATGACAGTCCTGCTCAAAAATGGACTCCTAGAGGTCCTCCTCCTCCTCCTCCCAGTGCAGGATCCTCTGGCAACTTGTCTGCAAATCCTTCTGCTCCGTCTGATAGGTTTACTCCATCCAAATCTTCTCAAAGGAAAAGCAATCAAGGATATCAAGGCAGATCGCAATCTGGATACCAAAGGCATGATGTTGATGCAAAAGAACAAGTGAAGGTGGTAGTTTATCAGAAACCAACCTTTTCTCCTCCTCCTTCCAAAGAAACCAAGAGCATATCTTCTTCAAAGCCAGATCATGCAAAGAAAACTGTTTGAAAAGGTAAAAGAGTTATTTTCTCTGAAAAATCGAGTAAGAAATTTGCTGAGTTTGCTCCTCCTTCTTCTCTAGTTATTCAAGAAAATAAAGAGCCAGCTGAAAGCCTGTTAGATCTTTCTATTAAATTTAAAGCTGTGAAACCTGTAGATCCAACTTGTGAAAATGTGTATGAAAGTCAAGAGCTTGATCCTGATTTCAGGATGGCTAGATTTCTTAAGCTAGTTGGATCAGCCCAGATTAGGAAAGCCAAAGCTGAAGGTAAAGATACTACAGGATTAACGACTATGTCTAAATTCAGAAAGAAGGAGCTTGATAAATTTTAGGTTAGACCTGAGGTATTTGACTCTTCAAAATATATGGAAAAGCATCCTGAAGAAGTTGTTCCAAGGACATCAGAATCTAAAATTATTGGAGAGCAAGATCTAAAGCTATCAAAGAAAGAAGCTCTAGACCCTTTCAAGAAAATTTCTTTTATTCCTAGTTCCTTTGAATCTAAACCCTAATTCTGATGCCTCTTAAATTTCATTGATTGACAGTTTTTTATTTGTCTGTTTGATTGATGCTCTCTGCTGCTTAGATATTTCCTTTCCTGTATTGTTTTTATTTCCAGTAGTTTGTTTTATGTGTTTTTTTGTTGTTAAGAGACTTAACTCAAATATGGGGAGATTGTTGGTACCCTAGTTTGGATTTGAGTTCAGTCCTCTCTTTTAGTCTCTTGACCCAAGATTTATCTATGGTCAAAGTTTGTTGTTTAGTTAGTTTGCTCTAGTTTTAGAGTTGTCACTTATCCAGATGAAAATTTGGTTAAGTTGTTTTTGGTTCGACTATGGTCGAACGCCGCTCGACTATCATCTATCGACTGTTCGACGATCGTCTATCAGTTGGTCGATGTTTGTCTGTCAGCAGATCGTCTATCTTTGAGTTAGTTCAACTCTTGTTAGCTCGACGTTCTGTGAAATCTGCCTCGCCGTTCGTTGAACCTCGCTCGACTTCTTTTGACCAGACAGATTTCTTGATAGTTCAACTATCTGCTTGGATAGTTCAACTATCTGATAGTTCGACTATCTGTTTGATAGGTCGACTATCTGTGTTGCTTGATAGTTCGACTATCTGTCTTGATAAGTCGACTATATGTTGTGTTTGATAGTTCGACTATCTTCTTGGATAGTTCAACTATCAGATAGTTCGACTATCTGTTTGATAGGTCGACTATCTGTTTTCTTTGATAGTTCGACTATCTGTTTGATAGGTCGACTATCTGTTATCTTTGATTGTTTGACTATCTGTTTGATAGGTCGACTATCTGTTTTCTTTGATAGTTCGACTATTTGTTTGATAGGTCGACTATCTGTTTTGTTTGATAGTTTGACTATCTTTTTGATAGGTCGACTATCTGTTTTTCTTTGATAGTTTGACTATCTGTTTGATAGGTAGACTATCTATTTTGTTTGATAGTTCGACTATCTGTTTGATAGATCGACTATCTGTTTTGCTTGATAATTCGACTATCTGTCTTGATAGGTCGACTATCTGATAGCTCGACTATCTGTTCTGATAGGTCGACTATCTGCTGTGGTAGTTTGACTATCTGCTTTGGTAGTTTGACTATCTATACCGTTCGACTATCTGTTTGATAGATCGACGATCTCTGTGCTTCGTTCGACGATCTCCGAGGGTCGTTCGACATTCTGCTCTATGACTTTAGTAATTTTGTCCTCTTCTATTCTATGATTTATTTCATTTTTATTTGGCATATTATTTTAGTA
Organism: Platanthera zijinensis; assembly: GCA_039513925.1. Lineage (NCBI taxonomy): Eukaryota > Viridiplantae > Streptophyta > Magnoliopsida > Asparagales > Orchidaceae > Platanthera > Platanthera zijinensis. The sequence continues at coordinate 96,730,916 of CM077089.1, forward strand.
AATTTATGCTATTTTTTCCAGGCAATCTCTGCTCCATTCCTTATGCATGAGTCAATCTTTATCTGACAAAGTGTTTTGTCTTATTAGTTGATATATATTTTCTGCTTTATTTGCCAGGCTATCCTTTATAGCCGTTAGACTCAGAAAGTCTTCTCTGGCCGTAAAGAGTTCTTTCTGATGTGACCTTTTTCTTGCACCCTTTTATCAGATTGGTTATGCAGCTTCTTAGAAAGCTTTATCCCCTTATAGCATGTCTGTCTGCAGGATTTACTTTTGCTTTATGCTTTTTGCAGCCCAGATTGCAGATTCCAGAAGAAGACAAGATTCAAACTCAAATTAGAGCCGTTGCAAAGGCTCATATATAAAGAGCTTCTTTTGAAAAAAAATATACATAGAATACAGATATAAGAAAATATACAAGAAGTTTACACTCAGCAGCATAGAGAAAGAGAGAAAGCAAGAAAGTTCTACAGCTCTTAGAAATTCACATTCAACTGAGAAGATCAAATCTCTTCAGCATTCTTCTTCATCCTGAGTTCATCCTGCTTACAGGAAGACTTTCACTCAGAGGCCTTTAGAAGTAGAAGAAGAAGAAAGGAAGCTGTTTGAAGAAGAACACATTTTCCAAATCAAGAGTCTTCTTCAAGCTTCTCCTTCAGAACCTCAAGATAGTTCTTTGTCTTAGTTCAGAAGAGTTCATGCACCCTGAAGTAAGACTCCTTCCTGGATATTCTCTAAGCCAGGGGGAGCCTTGATTCTTTAGAGCTATCTAGCTCTGTGCAATCCACTAGCTTCTCTAATCTGTTTAACAATAGAGAAGAAACCTTAACTCTCTCAACCTCCTGTACAAAGGGTTATTACTCCCTTCAAAAGTGAACCCTTGGTGGCAGGGCACCTGATCAAAAACCTGTGTTGGATTTTTAGCTCCTGATCAAAAGATCAAAGGGTCTACTTGATCTACCTGAAGCAGATCAGTTGGTTGCAGGGCACCTGAACAAAAAACTGTATTGGATTCCTACCAGGGTGGTAGAAGAGTGGACGTACCTATTTAGAGGGAACCACTATAAAATTTCTTGTGTCGTCTGTGCTGCATATTTCATTTATTGCATTGTGGCTGTGAGTAGAAATAACTAGGATTGCTAGTTGCTGTGATAGGATCAAAGCTCAATTGTAATTACAGTTGTCCTTCTCTAGTGCACCTCACTTTGTGTTAGGCTCTAGGGTTATCAATATCTATAAACTCATTCCGCAAATTAACTCTAAGGCAGTTGAGTAGGGTGTCCTAATTTTTGAATACTCTATTCACCCCCCCTCTAGAGTTGTATCTATCATCACTTTCATAGGAGATAAAAACGATAGAAGCAAATAGGATTTGAACAAAAGAAAACAACTTGGCAAGGGCAAGAACACCACTTGCCTCGATTTCCGGCGAAGCTTGGTCGTCTTTCCCTTCTCTTCACGCTGCACTAGAAGGAGCAGCACCAAAAGAACACCTAACAAGCAAACCCGAACTTTAATGGCGGAAACCTAAAACCAAAAATTCCAATCCTCCTAAAACTCCACGAAAATCAAATTTCTTACCGTAGGAATGAAGGTCTTGACGAGAGCAATCCGAATCCACTCTCGGAATCGAATTCCGTCCAAAAACGCTCCGGGAATCGGCGGTGGAAGGCAAGGCTCGGCGGTTTCTCCGTTCTCTCGTACAAGTGCGGCGGTTCTGATTTGGAGAAGATGATGCGGGCTTTTATTTCTAACCTAATACTTAACCTATATATATATATATATGGAGTTTGTAACACGCCGCAGATTTATGAAATTTGGATGGCAAGGCTCGGCGGCTTCTGGATTCTTCTTATGAAATTTGGAAAAGGGTCTGTAACACCTACTCTCAGGCAGGCAATTTGACGCAGATTTATGAGTTCACTCATCGTGTCTTGGAGCTGAAGCAGGGAAACATGACCATCTCAGCCTACTACTCTGAGTTTGAATGCATGTATCAGGAATTGGATTACTTTAACACCTTTGTCGCTGCTTGCACTGCCGATGCGTAGGCTCTTTAGAAGGACTAAGACTGCTTTCAGGTTCATGTCTTTCCTATGGAACTTAACATGGAGTTTGATGCGGTTCTGCTGCATGTACTGCACCATGAGTCTCTTCCCTCTCTTCGGGAAGCATTCAATATGATCTTCAGTGATGAGAATCGTTGCCTCTCTCTTGGTTCATCTACTGACCACTCTGCTCTTGATGGGATTTCTCCTATATGCAGCCATTGTGGGAAGAAAGGCCATACTAAGGACGTTTGCTTTTGCCTACACCCTCATCTTGCTCCTTCTGGTCGGGGTTCAGGTTCTCGTGGGAGAGGTGGTCACCGTGGGGGTGTCCGTCAGACTGTTGCCCGCACTCAGTATTCTGCACATTCAACTGAGGAAACAGAAGACAACAAAGGAGTCTTTCTGCTATGGAGTTTGACAGAAAGGCCATATATATATATAATAATAATATAATTTATTAAAGAATTACAAAAGCACCAAAACGACGCGAAAACCGAACTACCTCGGAATTTGACGAAATTCGTACCGTAGCTAAATACCCACGCTACGAACACAATGGCGAAGTCGAAATTAACTTTCGACTAATAGAACGCGAGTTATACCATCCCGAAGCCAAAACACAAGCATCCCCCGAGAGGCCACACCGGGTCACCCAAAACGACTCGGCTTGCTAGGGAGATCTTGCCCATAGGCTACAAAATAGGGCACTCAGTTCTAAGGAGCTAAACCACACTCCATTGCACAAACCACGAAAACTCGTCGACATTACGCCAAACGAGGATTAAAATAATTGCAGAAAAATCGGGGGTGTTACATCAGCGGCCAAGTTCTCGGCTCCTCGCTTATCACGGATCTCTAAGTCAAACTTCTGGAGGAGTAAGACCCAGCAAATCAAGCGCGGCTTGGCATCTGTTTTGCTAAGAAGATATTTGAGAGCCGAGTGGTCCGTAAAAACGATGGTTTTTTAAAGCGTAATGTAAGGACGAAATTTATCAAATGCAAATACCAAAACGAGGAGCTCCTTCTCGGTCGTGGTGTAATTTTCCTGTGCAGATGTGAGCGTTTTACATGTGTAATTGATGGGGTGGAAGTTTTTAGATATGCGTTGACCTAATACGGCTCCCACCGCGAAACTACTCGCATCGCACATTATCTCAAATGAAAGGCCCCACACCGGAGCTATCATAATTGGTGCGTTAATTAAATTTTCTTTAATCAATTCGAAGGAAAAATGACTAGAGTCATCCAAAATGAATGGGGCATCTTTTTCTAGAAGATGGGTAAGGGGCTTGGTTATCTTGGAGAAGTCCTTTATGAAGCGGCGGTAGAAACCAACGTGAACTAAGAACCATCTTATAGTTTTTATATTCGTAGGCGGCGGCTGCTTCTCGATAACTTCTATCTTCGCAATATCTACCTCAATACCTCTCGCAGAAATTTTATGACCCAAAACAAACCATTCCCTCACCATAAAATGGCATTTTTCCCAATTTAGGGCAAGATTAGTCTCTTCGCATCGTTCTAAGACCTTTTCGAGGTTTTCTAAACATCTATCAAAGAAATCACCGAACACGGAGAAATCGTCCAAAAATACCTCCATAATGCTTTCTACGTACTTGTCAAAGATAGCGAGCATACATTGCCGGAATGTAGCTGGCGCATTGCACAATCCAAACGACATTCTTCGGTAGGCGAAGGTGCCAAAGGGACAAGTAAACGTAGTTTTCTCTTTGTCCTCGGGAGAGATGGGGATTTGAAAATACCCCGAGAGGCCATCGAGAAAACAATAAAAGCTATGGACGGATAATCGTTCTAAAATTTGGTCGATAAACGGCAAAGGAAAGGGTCCTTATGGGTTGCGTCATTCAGCTTCCTATAATCTATACACATACGCCAACCCGTCACCGTCCGTTTTTGTATTAATTCATTATTTTCATTACTAACTACCGTTATCCCTCCCTTCTTTGGTATTACCTGAACAGGGCTAACGTAGTTACTATCTGATATAGGGTAGATAATTCCTGCGTATAATAATTTCATAACCTCGCCCGTAACTACTTCTTTCATGTTCGGGTTTATACGTCGCTGAGGTGGAATGGAGTTACGCAAATTATCTTTCATTAAGAATTTATGAGTACAGAAAGATGGGCTTAAGCCCTTGATATAAGAAATCTCCCAAGACATAGCTCTGCGATGCTTACGTAAAACTAAAAGAAGTTTTTTATTTTGCACATCCGTGAGGTAGGCCGAAACTATAACTGGCAGCTTGGAGTTCTTTTCTAAGAAGGCATACTTGAGACGTTCAGGAAGTTCTTTAAGTTCTAGGGTAGGGGGTTCTTCATAAGAGGTTTGAGAAATTCTTTCTTTTTCAAATAATATATCTTCGTAAACTTTTTATAAGGAAAATTAAAAGGGGTGAAGCTTGTGGCCAATGCGGCTTCTTGCAGTAATTTAGTTGGAAAAGTTGAAGAGGAACATAAATCAGAAAATTCTTTTTCAAAATTATATAGAAGATAAGAGGATTCTACACTTTCTTGCAGTGATTCAGTTGGAAGAGAAGAGGACGAACAAAAAGCAGAAAGTTCCTTTTCAAATTTTGAGAGGCAATAGGAGGATTCATAACATTAGGCATCTACGAAGAAACAGGAGTCATCATTTGCAAAGGTGTTCTTCATCGAAGGGGTGATAGAGAAGGTGACTTCGTCGTCGCCTACTCGAAGGAAAAGCTTACCATTGCTTACAACAATGATGGCTCGGGAGGTGGCAAAGAAGGGTCGGCCAAGGATCAGGGGAACCTCGACGTCTTCTTCGATGTCCAAAATGACAAAGTCCACCGGGAAGATGAACATGTCGACTTTTACTAGAACATCCTCCACTATTCCTAACGGGTACTTAATGGATCTATCGGCGAGCTGGATACTCATGCGTGTGGGGTTGAGGCTACCAATTCCTAACTTTTTAAACAACGAGAGGGGCATTAGGTTAATACTCGCACCTAAGTCGGCTAATGCGTACTTGACAAAAAGATCACTGAAGACACACGGAATTGAAAAACTAGCCGGGTCTTTGATTTTCTTCGGCAAACTGTTTGTCAAAATAGCAGAGCACTCGGCGTTTAATAAGACATGCGAAAGGTTCTCTAACTTTTTCTTATTGGTCAGGAGGTCCTTAAGATACTTGGCGTACTTCGGCATCTGTGAAATTGCTTCATGGAAAGAGAGATTTATGTGGATTTGCTTGAACATTTCTAAGAAACGAGAGTACTGATCGTCCTAACGTTTTTTATTATGTTTAAAAGGATAAGGCGGGGTAGGATTATTTATAAATATGCGTGGTGGAGTGAGATCTTTTTCTAATGTGGAGAGAGTGGTGCTAACTTCTTCAGCAGAGGGTGGAATTTTTAAAACGGGAGCAGAGCTTTGATTTTTAAAAGCGGGGGCAAAGCTTGCCTCGGGCTCTTCACTAACCATACCGGGAACTTGCTTCCCACTCCAAAGAGTTATAGCTTTCGCTTGCTCTCTCGGGTTGGGCTCGGTATTGGAAGGAAGAGACCCTGCGGGTCGCTCAAAAAAAATTTTAGCGAGCTGTCCTAATTGATTTTCAAGACTTTTAACGCTTCCAGTTAAGGTTCTTATCGTAGGATCATTTGTGGCAATACATTTGGAAAGTAACTCCATGAAGCTTGGAGGTATTGGATAATTTATAAGAGGTGGTGGTGGTGCAGAAAAATTATTTTGTGGTGGCGGGCGCATAACATTCGATGGATTACTCCACAAAATATTCAGATGATTTCTTAAGGCACGATTATAACAATTCGGAAAATTAAAACCAGGAGGATGAAAATTCACAGCAAAAAAATTATTAAAAACATATCTAGGTATGTTGTTAACAAAATCTAATTGTTCTGGGGCAGGAGTTGCAGATTCCCATACCTGAGGGGCGGAGGCAGCAGTCATCTCCGTTATCTTTTTGCTTAATATTTCAACTTGTAGAGCGAGCTGGGAGATGTTGTCCACTTGAAAAATACCTACAGGCTTGTTCGGGCGGGACCTAGGCACATTCCACTGATAAGTGTTCATGGCCATGTCCTCAAAAAGCTCAAGAGCTGCTTCCGGGGTCTTATGATTTAAAGTACCGCCAAACGCTGCGTCTATCATTTCCTTTATGCTTTGATTTAGCCCGTTATAGAATGTCTGCACTTGTAACCATACAAGCATCACGTGATGTGGGCATCGTCTTAATAATTCTTTAAATCTTTCCCAAGTTTCATTTAGGTTTTGGAGTCTATTTGCCCAAAGGCATAGATGTCGTTCCTAAGTTTTGCTGTTTTAGCTGGCGGAAAATACTTCGCCAAAACTTTTTAGGTTAATTCATTCCAGGTCGTTATGCTATACATAGGTAGAGTGTTTAGCGGCTGCTTAGCTTTTGTTCTTAAAGAGAATGGAAAGAGTCTTAGCCTAATCGCATCATTTGTGACACCATTTATCTTGAAGGTGTCATTCAAGAAAGCTTGATATATGTGTGTTTGGATCTTCATCTTGAAGTCCGTCAAATTGCACATACTGCTACACCATTTGAATTATGCTAGGCTTTAATTTGAAATTATTATTTGTTATCACAGAGCGAACTATACTTGATTCGGTTCCCTCTAGATTTGGTCGTGCATAAAAAGACATAGGTCTTTGCACGACTTCCTCCACTGGGTGTTCTGCCATTCTTAAAGTAGAAGATGACTCGGAATCCTCAATCGGTATTTGGGAAGTATGGCCTTGAAATCGCGATCTTCTCCGAAGAATACGCTAAATTTCGTGGTCCAAGTCCAAAATAGCCGACAGATTCCCTCGGGTCATGCACTAAAAGAAGAGGAGAGAAAAGAAAGAGAAATAAATAAACTAGAAAAAAAAAGATTTGAGATTTTTTTTTTGTTTTTTTTTTGAAATAGATTTTTTAATAATTTAACTCCCGAACTTCCCAAGGACTACCCAGTGAATGGTTCGCAAGGTACTAGACAAGGTAGTGGCGCTTAAAGCCCTTTGCCCTTTTTGAGAGAATTAGGTGGAGTAGAAAAACTGTGAAGTTGGTTAATATTAAGAGCGGTAATAAAAAATTTTGATTTATAAAATTTTTTTCAAAAGACGGTGAGAGAGAGAAATAATAAAATTAATAGATTCGTGTTTTTGATTTATCAACGGAAGTTGGTCCCTGACAACGGCGCCAAAAACATGGTGGTCGCTAAGCTTCGAAGAAAATAAAATAAACTGAACTAGCAATCCAATGAGGCAAGTATACCTATCGAACTGTAGCTAGGGGACACAAATGTCGTATTGAAATCCGTGAACTGTTAGGTAAACTTACTCACACGAAGGCTATTATTTTATCGACGAAAAAACTAGGGTTTAGAGAAACTAATTGCAATAAAGGAAATAAAACTATGCTAGAAAGAGAACTACTGCAGTTAATTAAAGAGCATAAAGTAAGCGATTACAACGAAGGGCTGAAACTATGAAATGGAAATGCACTCGATCAAGAATCACCTCGGCTAAAGACGACTAAGAAAATGCGATAAGAAAAACCTAACCTTAATAAGGTAAAGGTCCTTGACCGTGGAGGTTCCTAAAGCTTAAACACACTTCTCTCGAAGTCGTGCCCAACTGTGTTTAGGAAGGTCCGACCGACTCTCGTCTAAAAAGGAGTCCTAAAGCTCGCTTTATACGGTGAACCCCAATATTCGATTTTACTCCAATCCGGGAGATTTGGACGTCTGCCTCTCTCGAGGGGTGCATACAACTCCCATTACTCTTAAATGCTCACTTCATTCTATCGGTATCTCGGCTAGCCCAGAATGAAAGAAAAGGTGGAGAGTATATATCGATAATATACCTCCAGTCCATGAAAAATCAAGAGTAATTCAAGGCCTAAAACCTAAATAGAATAGGTAAATTAAAACATCATAACTTAATCGCTCGAATCTCGGATCATCAAGATCGAGTACAAGGAGGATTAGTTAATCATAATGGAGTGGAGGAGGGGGGATGAGTAGTAAAGCATAGTAAGGACACAAGTAAGAAAAGAGCACTTTTATTAATACTAGAAGAGAGCTACACTTGAATGGAAATGAAAACTACACTTTCATGAAATTAAAATCATATTCTAGACCTACAATTATCAACTAAAACAAGTGCATAAATTACAATAAAAGCTTAAACAAACTAAGACATAATCTAGGGTTAAGAAATATTACAAAAAGAGAAAGAGAGAGGGAGAGGGAAAAATATGAAAAAGACCAAGAAACAAAGGGGCAGCACCTTCCCCTCTTAAGAGAAGCTTGCTGAAATGGAAGGGGGGGTCTGAATTTATAGAAAAAGTTCATGGGTTTGTCACACCCTTCGACACGCCCGGGGAGGGCGTGTCTGGGGGCGTGACAGGTACGGGGTTGACCTCGGGCTTTGGATTCTGGCAGGAAGGTTGATTGCTTCTGTACATCGGTCGACACACCCTAGGTCACGCCCGTGTAGGATGGGTGTGACACATACGTCGCATCGAAATCATTAGTCGAAAATTAGTCAGTCATAAAAAGGGGGGGTCACGTACTGTGTAACTCCCGTGACAGGGGGCGTGACAGTAATGTTGGCGTGCTGAGGCTAAATTGCATTTAATGCGGCGGCAGGCTTCGGAAAAGGGCGACACGCCCCGTGTTACGCCCGTGGACACGCCAGGGGAGGGCGTGTTACGGGGGCGTGACAACCATTTTTCCTGGTATTTTCCTATCTTCTGGAATCATCTGAAAAAGGTGAATCGCCCTAGGTCACGCCCGGGGAAGGCGTGACAGGGGGGGCGTGTCAAGTCAATTTTGACCAATTTTTAGAAAAGCTGCAAAAATAGAGGAAAAAGTTAGGGGCAATAAAATTATCATAAGAAAGATAAAAAATAAAGCTTAAAATACAATATTTGTACATTAAAAACTAGAGAAATACAATAATAGTGAAGACAACAAAACGTACTATCACATTCCAAAGAAAGAACACCTCAGCATGAAGGTACAAATTGTAAGACCCCCTTTTTTATTGCAACAACCACCGGGGTCTTAGGCCCAGAACTGCCGTTTTGCGGTTACACCACCCTCCCGGATGGTCGACACCACAAAATTCCGACTCTGCCGGCCATCTCAATCACCATCGATAGAAAGTATATATAGTGAAAATGCTAAGTACTCAAGTCCACAGTAACAAAAGGAGAAAAACATGTAGTAAGTAAATTGTCACAAAAATAATGTCTAAGTACGTAAACAGAAAGTAAATACGGGCTTATGCCCGGTACATCATAAGCCTCACTACAATCCACTCAGAAATGAAAACTATTATATCATGTGAGCTCCACTCACTAATCCAGAGGCCTGTCCACCCGAACTACACTGGGCCGTCTCCATCTACACTATAGGCCTTTAGTGCTGCATCTCCTACGGCTGCTCCCTTTCTCCCATCCGAAGCACCTAAAATGTTGTGGTCAAACGAACGTCAGTCAAACTAGACTCAATCAAACAATCATCCACCCCTATACCCGTGGCTCCTAGGCACCGGGCGGAGAGGAGTGAAGAGAAGGTCGAAAAGCAGGGTTGAATCAAGCAGGTGACAATTATCCTAAGGAGTGCAATATAACGAACGACAGGGTATAAATAAACTCAGTGTAGCAAAATTAATTCATTAAAGTAAAGAGTAAGAGTAGTAAACTAATAAAAAAGTAAGTAAAGTAAAAAAAGAAAATAACCATTGATTTATACGGATTACCCCTATAGACCAAGGGGTCATTTTGTAGGGCCTATCGTATAAAACGTCCCATACCATTTTATACGATAGGTGTACGGGGTTATATGCAGGGTTTATGCTATGACATGCAATTATGTTATGATGTGCACAGGAAAATGCAACTCACCCATACGAATCTATGCGCACAGACCTTTAGTTCCCCTTTTCTAGAGTGAGCTAAACTCCACAGGAGCCTTCTACGTGGCCGGACGGAGACAGTGGGTTTTGTCGTCCACTCCTAGGCTGGTAATCACACTACCCAACCTAGCCCCTTTCGTATGTTTTCGTGCTATTCCTAGCAAGCCAGCTAGTCTGCACTGAGTAGTCGTAGTGATGACAGTGTGATCGATCGTCAAGTACCCATGACCCACCACATTTATGCACATGCAATCATGATAGCTATAACCCTATCTACGTAACACAGAGTCTCCAGCTCACTAGACTACATGCTACAAACTTCCCGAGCCAACAACTCCCGAGACTCACCGAGTCTCATTCAACCAAGTCCCTGAGCATCCAGCTCCCTGGACTCCCCAATCATAAACCAAACTAATTACCACCTCCAGCAGACCCTTAAACCACGGACCTGCTCTAACCAATCAATATCCATTCTTCTTCCTAAGTGAACGAGTGTAAGTGTGAGGTGTAATTATTGTTAGGGTTACTCTTGATCATTTTATCCCTACGATTTAAGGTTAGCCTTGGACTTCCCGAGGTCTACCCGGTGAAGGGCTCGCAGCGGTACTAGGAGCTACGATGGGGTGAATCCCAAATCTCCCTTTCCAAGGAACTTATTATTTTTGATTTCTACCCTTGAGCCAAACCCTCTTTTTATAATGTAGCTCTACTACTAGGTGACTTTAACCTCCGAGCTAGCCTACTCCAGTCCTATCACTATATGCGGACTACACTAAGCTACATGGTGCTCCCTCTAAGGGGTACTCCAATTTTCTAATCCAAATACCCTAAAATCACTACTGGGAGTCTACCATTACCTAATATAACTAAGTCCATGATTTCCAAATTTTTCCTATTTATCGGGCATTTATTTTATTTATTCTAAGCCTCTCAATGCCCTAGCATGAACATGAAGTGCACTAATGAGCCAAAAATAAAACATCATAAAATCTGTAAAAATCCTATTAGGCATTTAAGCAGTAATTCCAAATTTTGAGAAATTCCAGAGGTGTTTAGGCCTATATTCCTAATTTACCATTTTAGGCCACTTCTACTATATTATGAAGCAAGTACTGTAAATATGTACCCAAAAATCACAAGAAAATTACAGAAGCTTGATGGTTACCTAAAACTATCAGAAACCAAGTCTCATGATTTTTCTCTAATATTTGGGCTCTAAATTTATTTTTATGTCTAATACTAATTTTTCCTAGCTTAGTGAAGGAGGTACTATTTTTAACTATCTAAAAATCTATAGAAAATTACAGGGTTACTATCATGGTTTGAAACACCCACTGACCAAATTTAATAATTTGCAAATAATAATTGGGCATTATTTGTATTTTTGACTACATATCATAAATTGTAAGTTAAAAAAGCAAGTACCCAAAATAATCAGACAAAACCCCCAAGCAACATACAGAAGGTATAACATGCTATAAGATGCCCTAATCCAAGATTTCATAACATTCCTGTGAACAGAAATTCCAAAATCATCAATACAAATATCTAGGGCCCAACTAGGGTTGTGAATGAAGTACTGTATAAATTAACCTAAAAATCTCAACAAAATTATATTATGGCCATTTAAGCCAGAAAATCACCCTTCCCAAATTTTATTTGATTTGAAGTTCATTTGTCAGCATAATAATTCCAATTAAGATTGATGCCCGAAACTAGGGTTAGGATTTTAGGTGGCCTAACTGTCTCCGAATCTCCTAAGATTTTGTCCAGAGACCTATAATGGCCCTATGGTCCTTTTCACCAAATTTCATGTCAATCCAAGGTCATTAGACCCCATGACCTTCATAACCTTGACAATCCCCATCAAGGGACCTACCCTAGGGTTCTAGGGCTACCCTACCCCAAACCACCCCAAATTACATTGGAGGGTGTGCCATGCCCAAAAAGAGTCAGTGGCGAAAATATCAGCCTCTGTTGAGGTGGTTTTACCACTCAAATCCCAAAAGGAATGAATTGACCTAATTATTCCTATAAGAGCCAAACTAGGGTCGAGTTAAAACTTAATCAAAACACTTCTAAATGAGGTGAAATTTTTACCAGAGTTCTAATATTCCCCCTAAGACCTCCCACCCAAATTTATGGGGGAGTTTTATGTCTTTAGGACACCTAATTTAATTATACATAAATAATTAAATATTTACAAAAACTATAGAAAAATATTCTCCAAAAATTCTGATTTTTGGATATGTTTTAGGTATAGATAACATTAGCCCAACACCCAAATTTCAAGTTATTTGAAGGTTTGAATTGATGTGGGCATAAAAATCAATCTCAGGATAGCCCTATGGATAGACCTCACCAAAATGTGTGATGTGGTCTAACCAAGACTCCAAATCGGGTGAAATCAATTTTTAATTACGGTAGACTTCAAGAGTTACATTTTCTATGTTGACAACTTTTACATTAAGGGTCCATAAGGGCCTCATATTTCGGGTTCAAAATAGTGCATGCTAAAGGAATAAAAAAAATCACAAATAATATAATTATTATATGTTTTAAATTTAACATGATCCGTTCGTCTTCTCCAATCAGCCAATGGCTGAGATTTCACGCGCCTGTAGCACCTTCCAGCCCAGTTTTCGGCCACAAAGACCACCTCCCTAGCCGGCCACCACAACCACCACCTCCGTTGAGGTGGTGGCTAGCGTTTGGCGGTGAACATGCCGCCGGAGGCGGCGGTTTCCAGCGAGCTCACACCTCCATTTTTCATGGAAATCCGAAATATCAAGCTCCCAATTAGGCTCAATTGAGCCCGATTTATCCACCTAAAACAATCTAGATCTAGCACAGGGAGAGGGGAAGAGGATCGAACCTCATTTGGAGCGTTTCTTTGCTCCATCCGCCGGCCGCCATTGTTGCTCCTCCGAGCTTTGTGTGCCACGGTATCTCCTCTTCTGAGAGCTCGGGAAGGACGGGAAAATAGGGGTTTCAATTGCTTAAAGCTTTCTAAAGCTAATGGAGGGCTCAATTTAATGGGAGGAGGGCTCCATTAAGAGGTCACCAAGTGACCCCTCCTCTCCCCCATGGCTTGCCACCACATACCTCCCCCCTGCCGTCAATTCCTCCAGAAAACTCCTGGAATTCCCTCCAATTCATCAGGGGAGATGAAAGGAATCATCAATGGGGGATTTCAAGGGGTGTATCCCCTTAATGGCCATGAATGGCCATTTTTCTCTCTCTTCCAAATTAGAAAAACCCCCCATTTCTCACTCCTAATCACTATGGCCGAAAATTTTCTCTCTCCTTTTGTTTAATATCAGCCCATTAGGCTTGTTGACCACTCACTTTGGGCCTAGCCCAAAGGGTTGGGCTAGGTTTAAGTAATTAGACCTAAGTTTACCAAATTTGACTTTTGGTAAACTTGGCCTCTAGGGTTGGCCAAACTATGGAATTTTTGTGCCATTGGGTCCCTTATAAGGCTATGACCCTAGGAGTGTGGTCAACTTGAAGTTGTGGTGGTCAATAAGGGTGTTCAATGGAAAATCACCATTTTTGCCTATTAGGGGTATTTTGGTCATTTTGCACTATAGTGACCCTGTGATGGGGATTTTTGGTCTACTAGGTCTCTTATGATGTTTTAGACCTATAAGTGAAACAAACTCCATATGGTGATGGTCACTTAGGTCAATTGATGAGGAATTGACCGTTTTGACCTAACTAGGGTTAGGGTTGACTTTGGTCAACTTGACCTATTTGACTGGCCCCAGTGAGTCCTGAATGTCCCCCTGGGCTCCTAAATGGCCTAGGGATGTTGTGGAGGGGTCATTGGGCTAGTTTAAGGCACTTAGGTCAATCCTTAGGTAGTGTATTTGGAACTTACTATTTGCAGACCAAGCTGCTTTCAACCCTATTTTTGCCTAATTTAAAGGGATTTCTACACTACCCACGCCTTGTCGTGACAAATTCACCTGGGGGGTCTAGCTGTCTGGGGGATGTTACAAATCCAAACACATAATAAAAAAAATTTCGTCCCCGAAATTCAGGTTAGGCCTGCGGGGTTCTACTGAAATAATACATTGTAACATCCCATAATTTAAAATAGCTTTTACCTAAGGCAAAGAGCTCTTGGTATCTCTGCTGCATCAAGTCCTATGGCTCGCAGGTGTGCTCCTCCTGGCCATGGTTTCTCCACAGAACCTTGACCAGCGGAACGTTCTTGCGGCGTAGGACCCGCATACCCGTATCGTCAATCCGGACAGCCTCCATGTGCACTGACCGATCTGATGCTACCGGTCCTACCGTCGTGTCTATCCGCTGCTCTGGCCGTGACAAAGCCCTCCTAAGAGAGTAGACATGGAAGACGTCGTCCAAGCCCTCCAGCTCTGGTGGAAGCTCCAGCCTATATGCTAAGGGGCCGATCCGCTCCATGATCCTATAGGGCCCCATATATCTCGGGCTGAGCTTCTTCCTTCGTCCACGAACTTAAGAGACCCCGTGCATCGGCCGTATCTTCAAGAATACCCTGTCTACAACCTGAAACTCCACCTGATGATGCCGTGCATCATAATATTTGGCCTGCCTGCTCTGCGCCTCTAGCATCCGGTCTCGTATCAGTCTCATCTACTCCTCGGTGTCCTCCACAAACTCCTCGCCCAGGAACATGGGGTCCTCATTTAGTAGCCATGATAGGGGAGTCCTGCACCTCCGTCCGTATAGAGCCTCATAGGGATCCATGCATATGCTGGCCTGATGACTATTGTTGTAGGAGAACTCCACCAACGGCAAAATCTTCTCCCACGGCTCCCCTCGGTCCAGTATACACAGTCGTAGTAGATCCTCCAACGTCCTGTTGGTGCGCTCTGTCTGCCCGTCCGTCTAAGGGTGGAAGGCTATGATAAAAGTCAATCGGTTACCGAGATATGCCTGCACTGACCGCCACTCCCTGGATGTAAACCGTCCATCGCGGTCTGACACTATCGTCCTGGGCACGCCATAATATCAGATATACTGCTACACGAACTTCCGTACCAGTACTCCCACCGAGTCATCCTTCCTGATTGGTATAAAGCGGGCCACCTTCGTCAACCGGTCAACAATCACCCAGATCGAGTCATTCCCCATCCGAGACCGGGGAAGCCAATATATAAAATCCATAGTTATATCATCAAACTTCCACTCTAGCCCCGAGAGTGGTTGCAACAGTCCTGCGGATTCCTGCACTCCGCCTTCACCAGCTGGCATGTCTCACAGTGGGTCACGAAGTAAGTGTTGTCCTTCTTCATGCCCGGCCAAAACATCGTCTTCTTCAGATCAGCGGTCATCTTCGTGATCCGCGGGTGCACAGAATACCGGCTGTAGTGCGCCTCTGTCATAATATCATCCCGAATCTGGCCTCCCTCCAGTATGTATACCCGTCCTCTAAAGTACACCAGGCCGTCTATCAGTGTGTAATCTCCTGCAATGCCTGCCTTTAGGGCCTGAAAAATGAGCTCTAACTGGGCATTCTGCCTCTACCCCTCCCTGACTCGGTCTCTGATATCATCGGTGACGCTCATCGCTGCCAGATACTCCTAATAGAGCTCGTGGTCGTCCGACGATACCAGGGTAATCTGCATGTCCTCCAGCCTTTGCAGTAACTCCATAGACATTAACTGTGGCTCTGCTCCTGCTGTAGAGGCTCTCCTGCTCAGTGCATCTGCTACCAAGTTCGCCTTCCCCGGGTGGTAGTGCATCTCATACTGGTAGTTAGAGAGAAACTCCACCCACCTCCTCTTCCTGATGTTCAGGTCCTTCTGAGTGTCCACGTACTTTAGGTTCTTGTGATCTGAGTAGATATCACAGTGGACACCGTAGAGGTAGTGTCTCTATATCTTCAGGGCGAATACCACTGCTCCCATCTTTAGGTCGTGCACTGGGTAGTTCTTCTCATGAGTCTTCAGTTGGCGGGAGGCGTAGGCAATGACGTGCCCATTCTGCATCAGCACCGCACCCATCCCCTGATATGATGCGTCGGTGTATACTTGGAATCCTTCCTTCCCAGATGGAAGGGCCAGAATAGGGGCTGAGATAAGTCTGTCCTTCAGCTCCTGGAATGCTGCCTCGCACTGCGGCGTCCATACAAATGGCACGTCCTTCTTCGTCAGGGATGTGAGTGGAATGGCGATCCGAGAGAACCCCTCCACAAATTTCCAGTAATAACTGGCTAGTCCCAAGAAGCTCCTCACATCTTTGGCCGTCTTCATTGGCGGCCAATCCCTGACTGTCCGAATCTTGGCCGGGTCCACTACCAACGCGGCTCCACTGATAATGTGGCCTAAGAAATCCACCTCCTTTAGCCAAAACTGACATTTGCTGAACTTCGTGTAAAGGCGATGCTCCCGCAATCTCTCTAGAGTCAGTGTTAGATGTCGAGTATGCTCCTCCTCTGTCCTCGAATAGATCAGGATGTCGTTTATGAATACAATGATGAACACATCCAAGTAGGCCTCAAAAACCCAGTTCATGAGGCTCATGAATGCCGACGGAGCATTCGTGAGCCCGAAGGGCATCACGGTAAACTCATACAGGCCATATTTACTGCTAAAGGCCGTCTTCGGGATATCCTTCTCCTGGATCCGCATCTGGTAGTAGCCTGACCTCAAATCCAACTTCGAAAAATAATAGGCTCCTTCCAGCTGGTCGAACAACATGTCTATCCGTGGGAGCGGAGTAGTATTCCGGACAGTCAGCTTGTTTAGTTCTCGATAGTCGATGCACAGGAGAAGTGTCCCATCCTTCTTCTTCACGAATAAGACCGGAGCTCCCCATAGCGAGGAACTCGGTCTAACAAATCCCGCCTCCACCAACTCTTGCAGCTGAGTCCGAAACTCCGCCAACTCCTTTGGGCCCATCCGATAGGGAGCCCTGGATACCGGCTTAGCCGCCGGCATCAACTAGATCTGGAAATCCTTCTCCCTGTGTGGAGGCAATCCTGACAGCTTCTCCGGGAACACATCAGCATAGTCACGGACCACCGGTATACTAACAATCCGATCCTTCTCCTCTATCATCTCAAAAAGCACCTGATATACCTCGACTCCCTGCAGATGGGCCTTGACGGTCTGAATAGATAATAGGAATGGGCGGGAGACCGGGGTAGTACATTCGAATATCGCGTACGTGTCGCCGTATTGCAGCACGACCCTCCTTGCTGGGCAATCAATCTGGGCATGATTCTAGACCAGCCATATCATGCCCAAGACTAGGTCTAAGTCCGGCATTCTCAGAATTGTCGCCGGAGCCTCGATCGTCAATCCGTCAATAGTGACCTTAAGGAGGCATTTCTCCGTGGATTGGATCTCCATCCCATTGGGGAGACGCACTCTACTGGAAACTCCCGTATAATATCGGATCTGCTCCAGATCTTTGACGAACTTCTCCGACACAAAATTGTGTGATGCCCCTGTGTCAAAGAAAGTATGTGCAGGTTTGCCGCACAGAATCACAATTCCTAAATCAATTGAATGGAAATATCTTAGGTCTAAAGTTTTCTAACCTAAGTTGTATAGTAGAACTACCAATACTTATTATGGGCATGAAACAAATTTTATAGCTAAAATTACTCTCATACCTGCAATCACCTTGTCCGGGTGTCGGGGCTGTTCTAAGTCCAGAGAATACATCTGCTGCCCATCCTGCTTGCGGTCACCGCCCTGAAATCTACGACCGCGTCCACGTCCTCGACCTCCGCCCCGGTGAGCTGGTGGCCCACCACGTGCTGCCGGTGCGGCCCCGTTTCTAGCAGGGCAATTTATCCGGATATGCCCTGGCTGGTGGCACTGAAAGCACAACTGTGGTGGAGATGGCCCCAGTCCTATCCTGGGCACCTCCCTCTCCCGTAATGGTTGTGGAGCCAACACTACCGGCTCCCTCGGCTCCTGCTTGTCCTCCTGACGGGGCTGATCCCCATTCCTTCTTTCTTCCATGACCCGGCCTCTCTGTGGGTCCCGTCTTCCTCCCATTACCGCATCATCACTATTCCTCTTCCGGCCCCAAACAACAAGCTGGTCTGCCTCCAGCTTCTTGGCCATCTACAAGATCCTGGCAATAGTGCCGTCAGACACGAATTGAGAGGCCTGCCTCAGATTGTCCTGGAGGCCCTTGTAGAACCTCTTGGCGTAGCCCGCCTCATCCAGCTTGTACGAGTCCGCGAACCAGGCCAAATCTGTGAACTCTCGGTGATACTCTATCACCGTCCTGCTTCCTTACCTCAGCTGCAAGAATCTGTCCTCTAGCTCATCCCTTGCCGACTGCAAAACAAAATGCTCCAGTAGTGTCGTCCTGAACTCCTCCCAAGTAATATCAGACAACTCAACCCCAGCATATGTGGTGTCCCTCACCGACTTCCACCATCTCTTTGCATGCGAATCCAAGAATGACACCACCAAGGATACTTCCAAATCTACTGGGCACTGTATGCCCACAACCATCTCGTACATGATGTCCAACCACTCCTCCGTACGCACCGCCGTCTCCATCCCTAAATACAATGGCGGGGCAAGTCCCCTGAAAGTACTCAGCAAATTTGCTCAAGGGTTCGGCTGAGGATCCGGGGCCTGCTGTGCCCTGAAGGCCTCCAAGATGGCCGCAAAAGCTTTTCCCAGCTCCGTCTGCTGCAAAGGGATCGGAGCCGGAGGAGGTGGGGCCACATTTGGGACCGCTGGTGTCCCCTGCGGCGGGGTAGGATTCGTCGCACCCTACAAAGGAAATCTTATTTAGTATATCGTCCTAAAACTCTTGTCATTGGTGGAACTTGCACATAATTTCTCCCATGGGCACACCATTGCTTCCACTGCTAGTTTGTCCTCAAACTATTCCCGCGCGGGGTGTCCCAGGTTTTGTGGACAATGTTCTGTCAGATCGAGGTTTGCTTTGATACCACTTGTAAGACACCTTTTCTTGCAAAAACTACCGGGGTCTTAGCCCCAGGACCGCCGTTTTGCGGTGACACCACCCTCCGGATGGTCGACACAACAAAACGCCGACTCTGCCGGCCATCTAAATCACCATCGATAGAAAGTATATAGAGTGAAAATGATAAGTACTCAAGTCCACAGTAACAAAAGGAGGAAAACATGTAGTAAGTAAATCGTCACCAGAATAATGTCTAAGTACGTAAACAGAAAGTAAATACGGGCTTATGCCCGGTACATCATAAGCCTCACTATAATCCACTCAGAAATAAAAACTATTATATCAAGTGAGCTCCACTCACTGATCTAGAGGCCTGTCCACCCGAACTACACTGGGCCGTCTCCATCTGCACCGTAGGCCTCTGGTGCTGCATCTCCTGCGGCTGCTCCCTGTCTCCCATCCGAAGCACCTAAAATGTGGTTGTCAAACGACCGTCAGTCAAACTAGACTCAGTCAAACAATCCTCCACCCCTATACCCGTGGCTCCTAGGCACTGGGCGAAGAGGAGTGAAGAGAAGGACCAAAAGCAGGGTAGAATCAAGCAGGTGACAACTATCCTAAGGAGTGCAATATAACGAATGATAGGGTATAAATAAACTGAGTGTAGCAAAATGAATGCTTCAAAGTAAACAGTAAGAGTAGTAAACTGATAAAACAGTAAGTAAAGTAAAAAGAAAATAACCATTGATTTATAGGGATTACCCCTATAGACAAAGGGGTCGTTTTGCAGGGCCTATCGTATAAAATGTCTCATACCATTTTATACTAAAGGTGTAAGGGGTTATATGCAGTGTTTATGTTATGACATGCAATTATGCTATGATGTGCACAGGCAAATGCAACTCACCCACACGACTCTATGCGCACAGACCTTTAGTTCCCCTTTTCTGGAGTGAGCTAAACTCCACAGGAGCCGCCGACGTGGTCGGACGGAGACAGTGGGTTGGGCCGTCCACTCCTAGGCTGGTAATCACACTACACATCCTAGCCCCTTTCGTACGTTTCTGTACTATTCCTAGCAAGCCAACTAGTCTGCACCGAGTCATCGTACTGACGACGGTGTGATCGATCGTCAAGTACCGATGACCCACCACTTATATGCACATGCAATCATGATAGCTATAACCCTATCAACGTAACCCAGAGTCTCCAGCTCACTAGACTTCATGCTACAAAACTTCCCGAGCCCACGACTCCCTAGACTCACCGAGTCTCATTAAAAGAAGTCCATCAAGCTCCCCGGACTCCCCAATCATAAACCAAACTAATTACCACCTCCAGCAGACCCTTAAACCACGGACCTGCTCTAACCAATCAATATCCATTCTTCTTCCTAAGTGAACAAGTGTAAGTGTGAGGTCTAATTACTGTTAGGGTTACTCTTGATCATTTCATCCCTACGATTTAAGGTTAACCTTGGACTTCCCGAGGTCTACCCGGTGAAGGGCTCGCAGCGGTACTAGGAGCTACGATGGGGTGAATCCCAAAGCTCTTTTTCCAAGGCACTTATTGTTATTAATTTCTACCCTTGAGCCAAACCCTCTTTATATTAAGTAGTTGTACTCTTAGGTGACTTTAACCTCCGAGCTAGCCTACTCCAGTCCTATCACTATATGCAGACCACACTAAGCTACATTGTGCTCCCGTTAGGGGGTACTCCAATTTTCTCATCCAAATGCCCTAAAATCAATACTGGGATTCTACCATGACCTAATATAACTAAGTCCAAGATTTCCAAATTTTTCCTATTTATCGGGCATTTAATTTATTTATTCTAAGCCTCCCAATGCCCTAGCATGAACATGAAGTGCACTAATGAGCCAACAATAAATCATCATAAAATCAGTAAAAATCCTATGAGGAATTTAAGCAGTAATTCCAAATTTTGAGAAATTTCAGAGGTGTTTAGGCCTATATTCCTAATTTACCATTTTATGCCACTTCTACTATATTATGAAGCAAGCACTATAAATATGTACCCAAAAATCACAAGAAAACTACAGAAGCTTGATGTTGACCTAAAACTATCAGAAACTAAGTTCCATGATTTTTCTCTAATATTTGGGCTCCGCATTTATTTTTATGTAAAATACTAATTTTTCCTAGCTTAGTGAAGGAGGTACTATTTTTAACTATCTAAAAATCCAATGAAAATTACAGGGTGACTACCATGGTTTGAAACACCCACTGACAAAATTTCATAATTTTCTAAATAATAATTGGTCATTATTTGTATTTTTGACTACATATCACAAATGATAAGTTAAAGAAGCAAGTACCCAAAATAATCAGATAAAACCCCCAAGAAAAATACAGAAGGTATAACATGCTATAAGATACCCTAATCCAAGATTTCATAACATTCCAGTGAATAAAAATTCCAGAATCATCAAAATAAATATCTAGGGCCCAACTAGGGTTGTGAATGAAGTACTGTATAAATTAACCCAAAAATCTCAACAAAATTATATTATGGCCATTTAGACCATAATATTACCATGCCCAATTTTGTTTTTATTTGAAGTTTATTTGTATGCATAATAAATCCAATTAAGATTGGTGCCCTAAACTAGGGTTAGGATTTTAGGTGGCCTAACTGTTTCCAAATCCCCTAAGATTTTATCCAGAGACCTATAATGGCCCTATGGTCCTCTTCACGAAATTTTAATTCAATCCAAGGTCATTTGACCCAATGACCATCACAACCTTTAAAATCCCCATCAAGGGACCTACCCTAGGGTTCTAGGGCTACCCTACCCCAAACCACCCCAAATTACATCTAAGGGTATGCCATGCCCAAGAAGAGTCAGTTGCCAAAATATCAGCCTCTGTTGAGGTTGTTTGACCACTAAAATCCCAAAAGGAATGAATTGACCTAACTAACCCTATAAGGGCTAACTAGGGTCGAGTTAAAACTTAATCAAAACACTTCCAAATGAGGTGAAATTTTTACCAGAGTTCTAATATTCCCCCTAAGACCTCCCACCCAAATTTGGTGGGATTTTGAGGTGTTTAGGACACCTAATTAAATTATACATGAATAATTAAATTTTTGCAAAAACTATAGAAAAATATTCTCCCAAAATTCTGATTTTTGGTTATTTGAAGGCTTGGATTGATGAGGGCATCCAAATCAATCTCAGGATATCCCTATGGATAGACCTCACCAAAATGTGTGCTGTGGTCTAACCAAGACTCCAAATTGGGTGAAATCAATTTTGAATTAAATTAGACTTAAAGAGCTACATTTTCTATGTTGACAACATTTACAGTAGGGGTCCATAAGGGCCTCATATTGCGCTTTGAAAATAGTGCATGTTCAAGGAATAAAAAAATCACAAATAATATAATTATTATATGTTTTAAATTGAACGGGATCCGTTCATCTTTTCCAATCAGCCAATGGCTTAGATTTCCCGCGCCTGTAGCACCTTCCAGCCAAGTTTCCGGCCACCACGACCACCTCCCTGGCCGGCCACCACCAACACCACCTCCGTTGAGGTGGTGGCTAGCGTTTGGCGGCGACCATGCCGCCGGAGGCGGCGGTTTCTGGCGAACTCACACCGCCATTTTTCATGGAAATCCGAAAATTCCAAGCTCCCAATAAGGCTCAATTGAGTCTGATTTCTCATCCTAAAATGATCTAGATCTAGCACAGGGAGAGGGGAAGAGGATCAGACCTCATTTGGAGTGTTTCCTTGCTCCATCCGCCGGCCGCCATTGTTGCTCCTCCGAGCTATGGGTGCCATGGTATCTCCTCCTCTGAGAGCTCAGGAAGGACGGGAAAATGGGGGTTTCAATTGCTTAAAGATTTCTAAAGCTAATGGAGGGCTCAATTTAATGGGAGGAGGGCTCCATTAAGAGGTCACCAAGTGACCCCTCCTCTCCCCCATGGCCGACCACAACATACCTCCCCCCTGCCTTTAATTCCTCCAAAAAATTCCTGAAATTCCCTCCAAATCATCAGGGGAGATGAAAGGAATCATCAATGGGGGGGATTTCAAGGGGTGTATCGCCTTAATGGCCATGAATGGCCATTTTTCTCTCTCCTCCAAATTGGAAAAACCCCCCATTTCTCACTCCTAATAACTATGGCCGAAATTTTTCTCTATCCTTTTGTTTAATATCAGCCCATTAGGCTTGTTGACTACTCACTTTGGGCCTAGCCCAAAGGGTTGGGCTAGGTTTAAGTGATTAGACCTAAGTTGACCAAGTCTGACTTTTGGTCAACTTGGCCTATAGGGTTGACCAAACCATGGAATTTTTGTGCCATTGGGTCCCTTATAAGGCTATGATCCTAGGAGTGTGGTCAACTTGAAGTTGTGGTGGTCAATAAGGGTGTTCAATGGAAAATCACCATTTTGGCCTATTAGGGGTATTTATGTCATTTTGCCCTGTAGTGAGCTTGTGATGGGGATTTTTGGTCCACTAGGTCTCTTATGATGTTTTAGACCTATAAGTGAAGCCAACTCCATATGGTGATGGTCAGTTAGGTCAATTGATGAGGAATTGATCGTTTTGACCTAACTAGGGTTAAGGTTGACTTTGGTCAACTTGACCTGTTTGACTGGCCCCAGTGAGTCCTGAATGTCCCCCTGGGCTCGTAAATGGCCTAGGGATGTTGTGGTGGGGTCATTGGGCTAGTTTAAGGCTCGTAGGTCAAACCCTAGGTAGGGTATTTGGAACGTACTGTTTGCAGACCAAGCTGCTTTCAACCCTATTTTTGCCTAATTTAAAGGGATTTCTACACTACCCAGGCCTTGTCGTGACAAATTCACCTGGGGGGTCTAGTTTTCTGGGGGATGTTACACAAATGGTGTAAGAAAAAGTAAGCAAAAGAAAACAAAGGTCAAATGGGGTACCAACCCAGGACTAAGAGTACTGAAGTAAGGTACATAAATAAAACTCAAGAAATAAATCAGAAGAAAAGAACTTACGTGAATCGTCACGTACAACAAATCATGTCAGATACCCAAAGCAAGGGGAGAGCATGCTTAAATCATAAGAAAAATACTCCAAAATTTTATTCGCCACCTGTAGTCAACTCTACCCATAAACACAAGCTGGGTGGTCACTTCTCTAGATACACCCCTAACAGATGTTAAAATCCGTCTAACTGCGGGGGAGACTTGCACACTCCACCAATCACCGCAGATTCCCAAAATCCAGTAGAGTTACACGAGGTACTAATAAAGGAAAAAAACCTTGCGTTCGGTGGATTTGCCCACTAACACCCGCAACAAAAAAAACACAGTGAAATAATCCTCAGGACTTGGCACGTCGGATTCTACTCGATATTTCCTAGATTAAAGACACAGTTGATCAACCTTTTAGGAAAGATTAACAAGCCTAGACAACTCTAACAATTCCTATGACCATGGTTAGGAGCGATTAAATACAACTACATTACATCTCATCAATCACTACAACGCTACAAGGTTAAGTTTTCTCTTCACGACAAAAACTCATAAATTCGAGTAAACTTCAAATAAGGATATACATTGCTATAACTTTAAAAGACAGAAAAAGAATGCAGTATAATTAAGGAACAAAAGCTTATTCGTTACCATCAAATTGTACAAGAAGAAAAGAGGGTAAACCACCACTTGCATTGGTTTTACCGGAGAATATCACAAAATCGCACCTCGGCGTAGAAATGGACAAAGGAAGATGAGAGAAATCGAAATCTAACAAGAATGGACAAATGTAGAAGTTAGGGCCGAAAACCCTAGCGAGAAGAATCAAGAAATGGGGATGATTTAACCACGATGACGAAGCCCTCACCGAGAGCTTTCTAGATCTATACTCGGTCGAAGATTTGGAGCACCGGAGCACCGTCGGCCGCCACCAGAAGATTCACGAAAATATTTCTCTCTCTCGCTCACGCCGCTGTGGTTCAGGAGGAAAAAGTCCGGAGAAGAAGAAGAAGAAGTTTTTTTAATCTTTTCTAATAACCTAAGTATAAGAGTATATATATATAAGTACTTATAAAATATTTTGTCTAAACATATATAAAAAAACGTATTACTTATGAGTAAATTCGCAGAAATCCAAAATAGAGGTTTAGGATGACTTCAAATCGAAAAGTGTCAACCATAAAGGTTGTAGATCTCATCGAGACCAACAAATTTCATGTTGACTGGTTTTCTATCCAACACTGTTTTGACCCTCAAAACGGCGCCCGAACACAAATTAGAACGAAAGTTCTCGAGACGAATATACTGTACTTGAGAAAAAGCCATTCGCTTGAGAAATGAACAGTAGAAGTACTCGAGAAGCAGCCATTCACTTGAGAAATTAACAGTAGAAGTACTCAAAAATCAGTCATTTAATCGAGAAA
This sequence comes from Platanthera zijinensis, assembly GCA_039513925.1. Classification (NCBI taxonomy): domain Eukaryota; kingdom Viridiplantae; phylum Streptophyta; class Magnoliopsida; order Asparagales; family Orchidaceae; genus Platanthera; species Platanthera zijinensis. The sequence continues at coordinate 96,756,202 of CM077089.1, forward strand.
TGAACAGTAGAAGTACTCGAGAAGCAGCCATTCACTCGAGTAATAAACAGTAGAAGTACTCGAAAAGTGAAAAGCCAGCACTCAAGAACAAACATCAGATCACTCGGGAAGAAGGCCTACCACTCGAGAAGATGCATACAGCCACCCGAGAACCCAACAAAAAAGAACAGTGCTATGAATAATGCTTTTTACAAAAATACATTTGATCAAACTATAGAGATGAATAGGGAATGACATTTTTTGAATAGTGTTTTAATATTAAAATATTCATATTTATATATTTTGAACAAGGAAACACGAGTTCAAAATGGAGGCCCAAACGCATGCCGAATTAAACGAAACTCATGCCGTAGGCGAACACTGATGTTATGAACCCAACGGCGAAGTCAAAACCTAAATCCGACAAGCCATTCCCGAGATATAAATTTTCAAAGCATACAACGAACATAATTTACAAAAAACTTCGTAAAATTGCCGAGGCCCGAATATCGCTCGAATTGCGACGAAACTTGACGAGCAAGTGCAAAATAATTCAACTTAAATTCCGAATGGAAAATTTTCCGATTACGAAAAGTATTTGGCCGATTCGACCGCACGGACGCAAAAATACCTTAACGGCGTTGCGCTGTCAACTCGACGTTAAAAGTAACGGCATAACATCATAAATATGACGATACCAAATCAAATAAAATCATCAAAAAAACCAAGGGCGTTACAGTCACTCCTCCTAAAAATAAGTTTTGTCCCGAAACTTATCGCAACACCAAAACCAATCAAAGACGAGAAACTCAAACATAATCAAAAACATAAAGACATACCTGAACTAGGAGAAGAAAAGGGGTTGAGATTCTCTCATCATCGATTCCAATTCCCACGTCGCACTCTCGACATCTTGATTTCTCCTAAGAATTTTGACCATGGGGATGGTCTTTCTCCATAACACGCGCTCTTGAGATTCCAAAACACGGACACGGTCTTCCACGAACGAAATATTGGGTTGAATCTGGGGCACCGAGTCAAGGACTTGACGATCACTGCGAACACACTACCGCAACTTGCACACATGGAACATATCATGGGCACCAGGGAAGGTAGCAGACAATTCCATCCTATAAGCTTACACTCCGATGCACTCAAGAATCCGGAAAGGTCCCACATACCGGAGGTCTAACTTGTGTGTCCTTCCAAACCTTTTAACACCTGGCATCGGAGAGACTTTCAGAAAAACCAAGTCCCTAATGACAAGCTCCAGATTGACCCTTCGTCGATTAGCATACTTCTCAAACACTCTTGTGCTACACGGAGCTTCACTCGAATATGAGTTACAACACAATTCATGTCTTCAAGGGATTCCGGACCTAACAATGTTCTCTGTCCAACTTCAGCCCAAAATAAAGGAGTCCTATAATTCCTCCCAAACAAAGCCTCAAACCTGACCATCTGCAAACTATCTTGATAACTATTATTGTAAGCAAATTCCATGAGTCTGAGACGCTCATCTCAAGCGCCACCACGATCAAATATATAACATCTTATCATATCTTCCACGATTAGGTTTATCTTATCCGTCTAACCATTTGTTTGTGGATGATAGGAGGTGGAATACCTCTAATCGGTACCCAACCCCTCTTTTAAGCTCTTCAAAAAGTGAGATTACTCTAGGGTCTCGACCTGATACAATACTATCAGGCACTTCATGCAATCTGATGACCTCATCATGATATAGCTCAGCTATCTTTTTTATCGAATACCAAATCTTAAATGGCACAAACTTAGCACACTTAATCAATCTATCGACAATCACCCAAATAAAATTGTGCCCATGGGGAGATTTTGTTAGACCGGTGATGAAATCCATCGAAATACTCTCCCACTTCCACTGTGGAATAGCGATCGGTGTCAGTTTACCACCAGGACTTTTATGATCAGCCTTAATACGTTGGCATATATAACATTCTGACACAAACTTTGCTATATCATTCTTCATTCCTAACCAACAAACAATTTGCTTTAGATCTTTATACATTTTTGTGGAACCAGGAGGTTAGGAAACACTGGAACCATAAGCTTCATTACAAATCATAGCCCGAATATCACCATAAGCGGGAATACAAACTCTACCCCGATATTTCAGAGTATCTAACTCGTCCAAAGTTAAATCAGGTAGCTCCCCATTCAATTCTATTACAAAGGTGTAGTAGATCAAGATCGTCCTTTTGATGAAGTCTTGTGAGTGAAATCCATGAATGCTCTGCTACTTCCAACCTACTAGGAAGACCATCATTCCCAAAAGCAATATCCATTAAGCAAAATTCATCCACAATGGAATCCACAGAGAGATTAAAGATCTTAGTTGCCTTCTTACCCAAGGCATCAACTATAACATCAGCTTGTTTGGGTAATACCAAATCTCAACATCATAGCTAGGTACGTATTCCAATGATCGACGCTAGCGCGAGCTCAATTCTTTCTGAGTGAAGACGTACTTCAACCTCTTATAATCCGTATAACTCTTACATTACGTGCCATACAATAGGTATCTCCACAAATTCTAGGAATGTATCACTACCGCAAATTCCAGATCGTGCCTAGGGTAATTCCTTTCATGAATCTTCAACTGTCTAGATCCATACATAATCAATTTTCCTTCGTATGCCAGCACGCAACCAAGTCCTACGTGTGATGCATCCTCATAAACACCATAGTCTATACCTTCCGTAGGCAAAGTTAACATTGGAGCAGTGCACAACTCTTCTTTAATTCCTGAAAAGCTTCCTCGCACTCAATGCCCCAAACAAAAACTGCTTTCATCTGCATCAATTTAGTTTGTTGCGCAGACAATGTAGGGGAACCCTCCACAAACCTCTTATAATAGCCAGCCAACCATAGGAATCTATCAATCGCCGTGGGTGTGGCAGGCCAAGCCTAATCCATAACATCAACTATCTTCTCAGGATCAACCTAAAATTTTATCCTTATAAATCACATGACCTAAGAAAGAAACCTGAGGCAACCAACACTCACACCTGCTCAACCCTTCACAGAAGGAAGACAAGGAAGATTAGTTAGGAAAACATCTGAACACTCACGTACCATAGGAATCTCCACTAAATGCGGCAAATGAACCTTGGTTTCCCAAATCTAAAACCAAACAAGCAAAACATCTAGAATCTAAGAAAAAACTTCGGAGCACATACAGTAGAAATAACTGGAGAAGCCCGAACCGGATAACCATAAACACTCCTGAGTTGACCGTCTTCCATCTCGAAGTCGAAGCACTTAACCTTGCACGGGATAACAGAGTCATGCCTAGACAACCAGTACCTACCCAAGATAACATCAAAATCTTCCAAGTCTATCACCTTTAAATCCGCAATCACTATAAAATCATCTAACAGAAGCATACATCTCTGACTACCTTGGTCCGATACCACAGAATCACCAGAAGGAACTTGACACAAAACACGTCACCAACCTGAACGAGGTTCAAACCATGAAGCTCTACAAATGCCCAAGCCACGAACGGGTGGGTAGCGACAGAATCAAAAAAAACACGCGCCTAATGGTTCTTTACCTTAATCTATATACAAAATTGCAAACCTAACTTATTCGAACAACAACAAAATCAGGATTGAACTAAAAACTAGTTAGAAGCTAACCTGAGATCACTTGGGCTCAAAACTGAGTTCCTTCTTCGGTCTCCGCGATCAGTTTACCTTTTCTTTTGTCCTGGTTTGGAGGCGGCAGCAGAGCCTGAGGGGGGGGGGGGGCAGGCTGTAGTGGGGACTGAGCCTGGGGACACAAAGACTTCTAGTGTCCCTTCTGCCCGCACTAGAAACAAGTCCTTTCTTTCATCTAGCAACGACTCACATCATGTCACTTCTTTGAACAGAATGTACACACCAGATCTCCTTTGGGTACTCCTTAAATGGCGAGCACCTGCTGCTTATTTTTAGTGGCACTTCTCTTGAAACACCTTTCATAAGGATGGTCAGATCAACCACAAAAGCTACAAATTTCACCACCTTTCTTTTTTAAAGAAGGGCCGGATGCCCAAGAGCTTCCATCCTCAACACCCTTTCTCTTCTCTTTCCTCGGTATCATACCACAATCCTTAGCATATCCTAAGGTCTCAACTTCAAGTGCAACTTCTGCTGTCCTTGCATTAGTCTCAAACTGGTAAGTATTGGCAATTGTTGAATGTCATTTTAGAGACCGCCCAAGAAACCTTTAACCCTGCACTCCTCAGCATCTCTTAACTCAGAAGAAAACTTATTAAATTTAATGATCTCACACTCATACCCAATAACTATTGGGGTTTACTCACCAGGCTGATGTCCTAAGATGGCAGCCAACAATGCCTTCAACTGTGCTTGTATTGCTACAATTTGACCCGTCATGGTCTCCATACTCTTGCACGGTTCTACGATCACCGCCTCTCCCTGCGCACCTGATGACTCACCCTCAGACCGAGGAGTTAACCTGTTCGCAATGCGCTCATATGAAATTATAAAAAAAAATACATAAACATCTCATTAAAACTCTAGCTAAACTAGGACTACATCACTTAGTTCAGACCATACTTAAAAGATACTTGCTTATGTTGTAACTTGCTCTGGTATTTTATGTTGATGATATGTCCTACTCAACATTATATCCTATCATCCTATTGACTCATGTGCCTATGATATGAATGCATGGAATCTTTATTCTTATTTAAAATCATGTGTGTACATTTGTCATCATGTAAATCTTTAGCTTGGCATAATGTGCTTATGTTATGTTATGATGTGTATGTAGTGCTATGCATCCTAAAAGAGGCCTTAATGCTTGTTATGAGCGGCGTACACATGAAATGTTATGCATCCCATACTACATAACATTGAATGCACCGAAAAATAAAACGTGCTAATGGGCATTCATGTGTTATGCATCCCATACTACATAACCCTCACATTTTGCCAACTATGGTGGATCCATATATAAACACATATTATGCATCCCATACTACATAATATGCCCATATACTTCTAATCATACTTATGAGTGTAGTGTTCATTCTTATGTCAAGACGTACTGATGATACATCGGTGTGTGTATGACATGACACTAAACAACTAACACTAACAAGGGAAGGTTGCCCGACCAATTATCAAGCAACCTCCCTCTGATACAAAATGTCACAACCCGCATTTTCCCAACAATAAAATTATATCAGCGTAAGGGAAAATACATGTCATGATGCCACGCCGTGCAGGGGATTACTGCTGACGCTCAGGCAAGACTCCAAACTCGATAGTTTAAAAGGAGAACATATGTTGTTATGATTGAAATTAAGTTTAAGTTAAGAAGATAGCTGTATCCCTCGGCTTATTGGATCAACTAGTCCAGGATTCAAAATATATTTATACGCTTGCGGGGAATACTTGTTTAAATTGACTCTTACATCCTACATGAGTATAAATGTCCTCGAGAAACAACTCATGTTATGCAAACCCTAGATTTATAATAAGTATAGAAAAATTCTTTACTATAAACAGAATGTAGTGACTACGTTTTGAAATAGATGACATGTATGCATTACTAATAGTAGGGTTTTATAGGTTAAAAATATCTAACATGCAATCCTAGCAATAAAACATTACAGAGAGCAAGTAATCTAAACCAAACATAAGAAAACCACAACAACTAGCAAGTGTCAAAAATCAACAATCCTGTAGGCATCAACAACCTGACATGAACCCACAGTACAGAGTATGTCTTAAACTAGGCAAACAAAACTAAAACAACAAACTACCTCGCTACGGCGAGGGGAAAAACCACAGCCAACACTGCTGCTTCAAGAACTCCAAAACCAGCTCCACTACCTGTTAACTCTCTGAACCTGAGGCATTCCAAAGTCAGAACACCTCAGCAAGAAGGGACAAATGGTGGCAAAAAAAGTAAGCAAAGGAAAACAAAGGTCAAATGGGGTACCAACCCAGGACCAAGAGTACTGAAGTAAGGTATATAAATCAAATTCAAGAAATAAATCAGAAGAAAAGAACTTACGTGAATTATCACGTACAACAAATCATGCCGGCTACCCAGAGCAAGGGGATAGCATAATTAAATCACAAGAATTAATACTCTAAACCTTTATTAGCCACCTGTAGTAAAATCTACCCATAAGCACAGGCAGGGTGGTCACTTCTCTAGGTACACCCCTCAAAGATGTTAAAATCCGTCTAACTGCGGGGGAGACTTGCACACTCCACCAATCACTGCAGATGCCAAAAACCCAGTAGAGTTCCACGAGGTACTAATAAATGAAACAAACCTTGCGGTCTGTGGACTTGCCCACTAACACCCGCAATAAAGAAACACCATGACATAAACCTCATGACTTGGCACGTCGGATTCTACACGACATTTCGTAGGTTAAAGAAACGGTTGATCAACCTTTTAGGAAAGATTAACAATCCTAGATAACTTCAATGCGTCCTATGACCATGGTTAGGAGCGATTAAATCCAACTATATAACATATCAATCACTACAATGCTACATGGTTAAGTTTTCTCTACACGACAAAAACTCATAAATTCGAGTAAACTTCAAATAAGGATTATACATTGCTATAACTTGGAAAGACAGAAAAAGAATGCAGTAAAAATTAAGGAACAAAATCTTCTTCATTACCATCAAATCGAACAAGGAGAAAACTGGATAAACCACCACTTGCCTTGGTTTTACCGGAGAATATCACCAAATCGCACCTCGGTGTAGATCGGGACCAAGGAAGATAAGAGAAATCAAAATCTAACAAGAATGGCAAAAAGTAGGAGTTAGACCCGAAAACCCTAGCAAGAAAAATAAATAAATGGGGATGATTTTCCATGATGACGAAGCCCTCGCCGAGAGCTTTCAAGATCTATACTCAGTCGAAGATTTGGACCACCGGAGCACCGTCGGCGGCCACTGGAAGATTCACGAAAATATTTCTCTCTCTCGCTCACGCTGCTCTGGTTCAGGAGGTAAAAGTCTTGAGAAGAAGAAGATGAAGTTCTTTATTCTTTTCTAATAACCTAAGTATAAGAGTATATATATATTAGTACTTATAAAATATTTTGTCTTAATATATATTAAAAAAACGTATTATTTATGAGTCAATTCGCGGAAATCAAGGTTTAGGATCGCTTCAAATTGAAAAGTGTCCAACATGAAAGTTGTTGATCTCGTTGAGACGAACAAATTTCATGTCGACCGTGTTTCCATCCGACACTGTTTTGACCCTCAAAACGGCGCCCAAACTCAAACTGGAATGAAAGTTCTCAAGACGAATATACAATACTCGAGAAGCAGCCATTCACTCGAGAAATGAGCAGTAGAAGTACTCGAGAAGCATCCATTCACTCGAGAAATGAACAGTAGAAGTACTCGAGAAGCAGCCATTCACTCAAGAAATGAAAAGTAGAAGTACTCGAGAAGCAGCCATTCACTCGAGAAATAAACAGTAGAAGTACTCGAAAAGTGAAAAGCCAGCACTTGAGAACATGCATCAGATCACTCGGGAAGAAGGTCTACCACTCGAGAAGATGCCTATAGCCACCCGAGAACCTAATAAAAAATAACAGTGATATGAAAAATGCTTTTTACAAAAATACCTTTGATTAAACTATAGAGATGAATAGGGAATAATATTTTTTGAATAGTGTTTTAATATTAAAAGATTCATATTTTTATATTTTGAACAAGGAAACACGAGTTCAAAATGGAGGCTTAAAAACGCGCCGAATTAAACAAAACTCATGTCGTAGGCGAACACTGACGCTACCCAACGGCGAAGTAAAAACCTAAATCCTACAAGCCATTCCCGAGATATAAATTTTCAAAGTATACAACGAACATAATTTACACAAAACTTCGTAAAATCGCCGAGGCCCGAATATCGATCGAATTGCGACGAAAATTAACGAGCAAATCCAAAATTATTAAACTTAAATTCCAAACGCAAAATTTTCCGATTACGACAAGAATTTGGCCGATTCGACCTCACGGACGCGAAAATGCCTTAATGGCATTGCGTCGTCAACTCGATGTTAAAAGTAACGCCACGACGACATAAATACGATGATACAAAATCAAATAAAATCATCAAAAAAATCAGGGGCGATACATTGTATTTTGATTTAGCCTATTATAAAACGTCTGCACTTGTAACCATACAAGCAGCGCGTGAAGTGGGCATTATCTTAAAAGATCTTTAAATCTTTCCCAGGTTTAATATATGGTTTCAGAATCTATTTGTCCAAAAGCATTAATATCATTCCTAAGTTTTGCAGTTTGAGCAAGCGGAAAATACTTCGCCAAAATTTTTTTTGTTAATTCATTCCAGGTTCTGATGTTGTTTTTAGGTAGAGTGTTCAACCACTACTTAGCCTTAGTTCTAAGAGAGAAAGGAAAAAGTATTAGCCTAATTGTATCATTTGTAACACCATTGATTTTAAACGTATACAAAATCTCAAGAAAGCTAGCTATGTGTGCATTCAGATCTTTATCTTGAAGTCTGTCATATTGCACATACTGCTGCATAATTTGAATTATGCTAGGCTTAAGTTAAAAATTATTATTAACTATCGCAGGACAAACTATACTTGATTCTCTACCCTCGAGATTCGACCTTCCATAATACGACATAGTTCTTTGCAAGGCTTCATCTACTTAGGGCAGGATTCCCTCAGCATTGAGTTCATCCATACTTAATGCAGAGAATGACTCGGAATCCTCAACCGGTATTTGGAGAGTAGGGCCTTGAAATAGCTATCTTCTCCGAGGAGTACGCTCAATTTCGTTGTCCAACTCCAAAACAACCTATAGATTTTCGCGGGTCATGGACTTGAAGAAGACAAGAAAGTAAAGAAGAGATACTAGAAGAATTAGAACGAAAAAAGAGAAAGAGAAAAGGCAAACTATATATATATATTTTGAAATTGATTTTTTTAATAGCTTAACTCCCGAACTTCCCAAGGGCTACCCAATTAAGGGTCGCAAGGTACTAGACAAGATAGTGGCACTTAAAGCGCTTTGCCCTTTTCGAGAGAGATAGGTGGCATAGAAAAATTCTGAATTGAGTTTCTATTAAGAGCGGTAATGTTTTTTTGGATTTTAAAGTTTTAAGAAAGAGGGTGAGAAAGAGAAGTGAAAAAAGAAATAGGTTTGTGCTTTAAGATTATCAACAAAATGTTGGTTATTGCATCAATAATAACCCGGATTTGTTGAAGTCACCCTTGAACTAAGATGAATTAAGTTGTATTTGATATCTTGTTTAAGTTGTGTGTTTGCAGATCATCATTACAAAGTGTAGACCAATGTCAGTCTACAGTGGGTCATGAACAAAGGACCATACAATATAATCCCTCACTGTGTGATCCAAGGTATTGAATCATGTGTAGCCTCTAAATTGGAGTACACTTCATTTTCAAGCACTTGGATCAAGGAATGAGGATTGGATTCTTAAAGAGAAGAAAACTGTAAAAGTCCAGAATTTCTCTAAGTACACCTCTCGAGAAGTTACCATTGTTCTCGAGAAGTAGACTTAGTAGTTCTCGAGAACTTCAGAATTTCTCTAAGTCCACCTCTCGAGAAGTCCTTTCAGTTCTCGAGAAGTAGACTTAACAGTTCTCGAGAAGTTTCTCTAGTTCTCGAGAAGCCGAGACTAGTTTTCGAGAAACTCGCTTTTATATATAGTTCTCGAGAAGTCAGTAAAGGTTCTCGATAAGTCCTTTCAGTTCTCGAGAAGTACCTTCAGTTCTCGAGAAGCTCAGCCCTTAGTTCTCGAGATGTCCAGGCTTGTAGTTCTCGAGAAGTTCAGAAAGTTTATAGAAATTTTTCTAAGTCCAATTTCTCGAGAAGTCTAGAGTAGTTCTCGAGAAGTCAGCTTATGGTTCTCGAGAAGTCCAGTTTGCTCTCGAGAAGTTTCTCTCGTAAACTAACTTCGTTCATGACAGTACAGTTCTTGAGAAATCCTTCTTGTTCTCGAGGACTCTCTCCTACTTCTCGAGAACAGCAGTTTTTTTTCTGAAATTTGCTTAAGTCTAGATCGGCCAGATTTTTCAAATGACTTTACACGTGTCGTCATTTATGTTTTTTATAGCCGTTAAGGGTAATCCTATATAAGGTCATTTCATTAAGACTTAACCCTAAGAAGAAATATAACAAGAATAAGAATTACAGAGCGGATTCCGTAATTCTAAATTCTTCTGGATCGGCCGTATCTTTCCAAAAGAACACATTCTGAAGCCGCCGCCGCCGCTCACGAGTAGATCGAAATTTCTGCTTTCGTTCCAAGAAGACTTGCTGTTCAAGGGATCATCATCTTCTCCTTGATCGAGTTGGTCAAAGTTTTCTCAGGTCAGATCGTCAAGTCTTCTTCAACCGTTTCTTAAAGAGCCGCAAATTTAAGAAGATGACCTAGGGCTGAATTTTTCCAGATCTAAGAAATCTCTGTTTGTATTTTTCTAAATCTTTTGTTATCATTGTAGGAGATTTTCTCCGAGTGTAGGAGCGTTGTTCTCTGAGTTTGTAGGAAGTTTTTATCTTCCGAGTGTATATCCTTTTGGATTGAGTTTGTAGGAACTTGGTTCCGAGGCGTAGGATTATTTTCAATCCGAGATAGTGAAGTAGCCGAGTCTAGTGATTTGCTAGATCGGTGAGGTAAAGTGGACGTACCCAAGATTGGGGAACCACTATAAATCTTCTTGTCTTCCGTGATTGCTTGATATTTTGTGCAAGTTTTTTAAAATTTTTATTCCACAAATAGACGAACGATTCACCTATTCACCCCCCACTAGGTGATTTAGGTTGACAACTTTCCACTTTCAATTGGTATCAGAGGGAGGTTGGTCGTTAAAAGGTTAACACCTTAATCAAATCCCTCTCGAATGTTATAACTTGGATATTCAAGCAATGGACAAGTCAAAAGATTTTGCCAAGCTTCCTCTGTGCACAAAGAATAACTTTTCCATATAGAAAGAGAGAATCAAATTTTTCATGGAAGCTGTGGACCTCCGAATCTTCATGATTGTTGACAAAGGTCCTTACGTCCCCATGACTTCCTCAACTATAGATCCAACCAAGAAGGTTCCTCAGAAATTGATGGACCTAGATAAGGACGAGATTGCACTTGTCTCTTTGGATAAGAAAACTAAAAATATTATAGGAAGTGCAGTCGATGACTCGATGCTGCAGAATCTGATTCACTGCCAATCGGCTAAGGAGATGTGGCAGTCTCTAGTAACTTTGATAGAAGGTACTTAAGAAGTGAGGGATGATAGAAGATCCCTACTAAACCAGAAATATGAAGCCTTCAGGAAAGGGTCAAAGGAGACCATTGCAGATACTTTTGAGAATTTCTTCAAAATAGTAAATGGCCTAAGAGTGTATGGTCGAGTCTTCACCAATGGGGAGTTGACTGATAAGTTTCTGAGGTCTCTCACAAAGGAATAGTACAACAAAGTCTGTACCATCCAGGAGTTTGGCAAGCTAGCTGAGACAGACCCACAGAATCTATTTGGCAAGTTGATGTCCTATGAACTACAGATCAATTCCAGAAAAGCTGAAGAAGAGAAAAGTCGCTTCTCCTCAAAAGAGATGTCGGTTGCAATAAAGGCTGATAGTTCAAGGAAGGGCAAAGCTTCCTCACCAGCACCTGCTCAAGAAGTGAGTGAAGAAGAAAACTCTGAGCCATGCTCCTCAGGCTCAGAACTATCTGAAGGAGTGCTCTCGTTGCTCTCTCGGCAGTTCAAGAAATTCTTGAACAAGAAGAAGCAGTGGAGAGGCAAGGATGCCTCATAAAGAAGATCACGACATGACGGTGATCAGCGAAAGAAAGGCTCAAGTAACCATGACAGGTATATCTCTAAACAGAAAAAACAGATTTCTACTGACATTGTTTACTACTGCTGTAACAAACAAGGTCACGTCATAGATGACTGCCCCCATAAGAAGGAGGGAGGCAAAAGAGAGGAAAAAAGTCCTCATACCACAAGAAGATGACAGAGAAGAGCCTGTTGGCCAAGAAAGGCAAGACTCTCAGCGACTCTGACTCATCTGAGTCGAGTGAAGAAGAGGAGGCAAACTTTGGGCTCATGGCTCAATCATATGACGAACAAGAGCCCTAGTTTACTGTGGAGGTAAAATATAACACTCCTCTCTCTGAATATGAAAGTTCTGAGCATGATCATGAGGACAGCTCTTCTGACGATTAGTCCGAACTTATGGCCCAGTACAAGGAGCTGAGCATGACTTACAACAAATTTCGCCGAGTCGTGAAAACTCAGGCTAAAGAGATTAAGTCTCTAAAGGCCATTGAGAGCAGCTTGAGAGAAGAAGTCGCTAAGACTGACTCTCTTCAAGAGAACTTCAATCTTGCTATTGAAGAATACAATAAAGCTCTTAAGAACCTCGACCTTAAAGAGGAAATCATCAAAGAGTTTTAAGAACAACTCGAGGCCGAGAAGAAACTTGTTGAATATTTCTCTAAGCATAAGACAGTTCTTCCACTCGTTATTGAATTCTCGGCAAAGGCCCAAGGAGCTGGACTAGGCCATATTGACACTCCTAGTAAATCTTTTAGGAGAAACAAGGCTCAACGGAAGAATAAGGCCTCCATGAAGGCCATGGCCAAAGAAAAGGGGAAAGCCCCTCTAGATCAGACTGTCTTTAAGAAAGTAACTTTCCAACAAATAAGTTTGATCTGGACTCGTCCTATGGTCACTTGACCAGGCCTACTTATGTTGAGAAAAGTCTCGGTACCATGGATGGACTTGCCCTCAAAACTTTGGTGAGAGTGTCTTTAAGGCATCTTATGAAGAAGTGATTCTTCAGGGCTATGGTCCTTATAATCTTGGACACAACTTCAAGAAAGCACTTAATGTAAAGCCCGTTGGGGAAAGGCCTCCGAAGTAGAAGAAGTCATGTGATTGCCATCATCATGAAGCCTCCTCCTCCAAGAGTGATACCCCTGCTAGACCACCATCTCAAAAGGTGAAGCAGGAGTACGTAAGACAAAGATACAACAGGTTTGATTGTTGGTGCTGTGGCAAAATTGGTCATTTTGCCATCGATTGTTGGTTCAATACCAGGAAGGTTGCTATTCCTCAAGTTGGCAATCTGAGACTGACCACTCAGAATGCTAATCTTCATAGGGGGAGTTTTCTAACCCAAGACTAAGGACCCAAACAAGTTTGGGTTCCTAAGGCAAAGTGATTATGAATGCAGGTATGTCCAAAGGCCACAAAAATGCCAATCTGGTACTTGGACAGTAGATGCTCTCGACACATGACCGGGACAAGAAGCCTACTCCAGAATTTCACTTCAGTCTGCAACGGACCAAAGGTCATCTTTAGAGGATCAGCCTGAGGGATAACTTAAGGCTACGGTATGATCTCAAATGAGAGAGTATCCTTTTCGGATGTAGCTTATGTGGAGGGATTGGAACACAATCTCATAAGCACATGTCAACTATGCGACAATGGATACATAGTTTAATTCCACGCTGACTAGTGCTTGATAAAGTCTATTGACAATATGGAAACCATTCTATCTGGCACTCGAAGCAGGAATGTTCTTTGTTTAAATTTCATTTGTATAGACTCTTCTACACCAGTGTGTCTTTTGGCAAAAGATAGTGCGTCTCTTGGTGACCAATGGCACAACAGGCTATCACATATTAATTTTTAAACTATTAATAAATTATTCTCCCAGAACTTAGTACGTGATGCCAAAAATGTCAAGCATATCAAAGATAGACCTTGTCATGCATGCGTAAAAGGCAAACAAATAAGGGCTACTTTTATCATAGGCAAAAACTCTAATAGGTGTTTACACCTACTTCATATAGACTTGTTCGGTCCACTACAAGTTAGAAGTTTAGGATGTAATGATTATACGTTGGTAATTATTGATGACTACTCGCGCTTTGCGTGTGTGTTCTTTCGGAAACACAAGTCAGATACCTTAGATATCTCTACAAACTTTATTAGGCAGATCCAGATTGAATACAACCGCTCCATAGTCAAAATCAGAAGTGACAATCAAACCGAATTAAAATCTAGGTCCATGACAGAATTTTGTTAAAGCCTAGGTATATTTCATGAGTTCTCCTCTCCTCGTACTCCACAGCAAAATGGAGTAGCTGAGAGAAGGAATAGAACACTCATAGAGGCCTGCAGGACTATGTTGAGTGATTCTTCACTACCGGAATACTTCTGGGCTGAAGCTGTCAACACTACATGCCACGTGCAAAATCGGGCCCTCTCAAACAAGAATCATGATAAGACACCTTATGAACTTCTAAAAGGCAGGAATCCAACAATCTCATATTTTTGAATTTTTGGATGTAAATGCTTCGTACTTAATAATGGTAAGTATCATACTACCAAGTTTAGTGAGAAAAGTTTTGAAGGTATTTTTGTAGGATATAGTAGCCATAGTAAGGCATACAGGATTTTTAATAGAAAAACTCTGGTTGTAAAAGAATCAATACATGTTGTATTTGATGAGACGAGCTTGCTGCAAAGCAAATCGTCTAGTGTGCTTGTTGAAGATGCAGGTACAAGGCTTAAAGAAATTAGTTTGGATTAACAGACAGAAAGAAAAGATGATAAGATCATCAAGATAACCTCTCCGACCCCTAATGGAGAGGTAGAGGATCAAGATGAAAATAACATCTAAGTTGATGATGTCATCCTAGTGGCTTATGAAGTCCCAGATGCGAGGAATCTAGAGCTCAAACATCTGAAGGATCACCCAATGGACCAAATCATAGGAGATCCCCAGGATGGTGTCAAAACTCGTCGAGGTACAACTAACGAGAATCTCTATTTAAGTTTTCTATCAAAGGTTGAACCAAAGAAGTTTGAGGAATCAAACTCAAACGCATCATGGATCTTTGCCATGGAAGAAGAACTGCATTAGTTCAAGCGATGCAACGTTTGGACACTTGTTAGAAGACCCAAAGGTAATAATGTCATCGGAACAAAGTGGGTCTATCAGAACAAATTGGACGAGGATGGGACAATCATAAAGAACAAGGCCAGACTCATCGCCAAAGGATATCATCAAGAAGAAGAGATCGACTTCAACCAGACATACGCTCTAGTGGCAAGGCTAGAGTCCATCATACTGTTCCTGGCTTATACTGCACTGAAGGGCTTGACTTTCTACCAAATGGATTTTAAGTCTGCCTTCCTTAATGGTGACATAAAGGAAGAAGTGTATGTGGAACAACCCCCAGGTTTTGTTGATCCAAACTTTCCTGAGCATGTTTATTTATTATCAAAAGCGGTATACGGTTTGAAACTAGCTCCTAGAGCTTGGTACGAAATGCTATCTAGCTTTCTCCTCGAGAACAAGTTCACAAGGGGTGAAAGTGGAAAGGTTTCAACCTAAATCACCTAGAGGGGGGTGAATAGGTGAATCGTGCGTCTATTTGCGGAATAAAAATTTTAATGAACTTGCATAAGTAATCAAGGAATCACAGAAAGACAAGAAGATTTATAGTGGTTCCCAAATCTTGGGTACGTCCACTTTACCTCAATGATCTAGCAAATCACTAGACTCGGCTACTCAACTATCTCGGATTTAAAACAATCCTACGCCTCAGAAACAAGTTCCTACAAACTCGATCAAAAAGGATCTACATTCGGAAGATAAAAACTTCCTACAAACTCGGAGAACAACGCTCCTACACTCGGAGAAAATCTCCTATAATAATACTAAAGAAGTTTTGAATTACAAACAGAATAACTTTCTCAGATCTGGAAAAGTGAATATCTGAATCTTCTTCTTGAACTTTGCGGCTCTTTCAAAAATGTTGAAGAACATGAGAAGATCTGATCTGAGAAAGCATTAACCAACTCGATCAAAGAGAAGATGAGAATCCTTGAACAGCAAGTCTTCTTGATCGACAACATAAGAATCAATCTGATCGTGAGCGACGATGGCGGCTTCAGAGATCTGAAATTAGAGATGGCTGACGAGAAGGATTTCGAGTGAACGGACAGCCGCTTCTTACAAAAGATAATTATTAGGGTTAGGTCTTAAAGAAAAGACCTTATATAGGATTACTCAAAACGGTTAAAAAAGACATTAATGACGACACGTGTCAAATCATTTAAGAAAATATGGTTGATCGGGACTTAGACAAATTTCTGAAAAATTTAGTCTACAGTTCTCGAGAAGTAGCATTAGCTCTCGAGAACTGATTGAATTTTTCGAGAACTAAACTGCCTGGAATTGAACTTAGTTTTCAAGACTTAAGGATCAATACTTCTCGAAAAAAATATGGACTTCTGAAGAACTATAACCTGACTTCTTGAGAACTAAGAATCTGAGTTTCTCGAGAACTGAGGACTTCTCGAGAACAGAGGACTTCTCGAGAACTAATCTAGACTTGTCGAGAAATAGGACTTAGAAAAATTTCTTGAAACTTTGTGAACTTCTCGAGAACTACTCTGGGACTTCTCGAGAACTAAGAGCCGAGCTTCTAGGGAATTAAGAGGACTTCTCGAGAACTATATTGGACTTCTCGAGAATTAAGAGATACTTCTCGACAGCTAGAACTTAGACAAATAAATTGAAGCTTTCTGGACTTCTCAAGAACTAAGAGATACTTCTCGAGAGTCAAACTTATAAAAAATTTTCTGAACTGAAACAGCTAATCTTCTCGAGAACTAAACTCCAGTTTCTCGAGAACTTCTAAATCTACTTCTCGAGAACTAAAAGGACTTCTCAAGAAGTGGACTTAGAAAATTTTTAAACTTTTTCGAAAAAACTTTTTCTTCTCTTCAAGAGTCCAATCTTCATTCCATGGTCCAAGTGTTTGAATAAGAAGTGTGTCCCAATAGAGAGGCTACACATGAGTCAACACCTTGGATCACACAGTGAGGGATTACACTGTATGTTCCTGTGTTCATGACCCACTGTAGACTGGCATTAGTCTACACTTAATAATGATGATATGCAAACACACAACTTAAACAAGATATCAAATACAACTTAATTCATCTTAGTTCAAGTGTGACTTCATGCAAATCTGGGTCTTTGTGGATGCAATGCCCAACAATCTCCCCCTATTTGTAGATTTTAGAACCCTCTACACTAAGGTGAATTATGAAAATTAAGAAAAGACTGGAAATGAAAATTTAAACTAAGGCAGTAAGAGATTAATTGAACACAATTAGGACAAACTGGAAATTGTATATAAGTAATGTCTTAGATTTCTTAATCAACAACCATTTCAACAAAATTCTCAAGGATAACTCAACAAAAGTACATTCTTTGCTCTAAGGTTATCTGTCCTGCTTTTCCTGCAGCCTCCTCTGATAGTTGAATGGTTTGGGATAATACCTTGGGAGCTTTGGAGGAGCATTAGGATTATTCTTTCCATATTCCCTATCATATATCCTCCTTTTTCTCTTGGACTTTTCATATAATTCAAACTCAACTAAGCTGTAGTGGAGATTTCTATTCTCATTATTGTCCATTACCAACTTAAGAGTATCAAGAATTAAAGATTTGGAGGTGGGACTCTAGACTTCTTAAAATTCTTGGGCTTTCCTTTTATCTGAATCAACTTTGGGAATGCTTCTGCTAGCAGATGACCCTTCTCCATATTTCCTCTTCTTAGAAGTGTTGATCTCTGGTATATCTTAAGGAATAATGTCATCCCATATATGGTCATAAGAGGCTGGAGGAGGATCCTGATCTTCTGGCCTAGGAGAGAAGTAGGGCATTTGAGGTTGTGCATTTGAGATGGCATTTGAATAGGATGTCCTTCAACAAGAGGATTCAGATAATTAGGAATAATATTTGGATCAGCCTGAAAGTCAGGGAAAATCTGATTGTGCATCCAAACTGTGGTGTCATAAGTATAGAATTTCACTGACTGGATTTGAGCTAAAAAATTCTTATTGATTTTAGAAATTTTCTCAGCCTAGAGAGTGTTTGCATCTGCATAAAACTTATCCCCAAGTTTGATTACATGTTCTTTCACAAGGCTCTCCCCCTTTCTGAATTCTACAAGGAGTTTTTCTATGGCTTCTTCCTTGAAAGTACCAACTTCCTCACAAACCTTCATCACATGTTTTTGAGCATTCTTTTCTAATTCAATCTGATTATTAGCAAGAGTAAGAGATTGTTTCATAACCTGACCAACACTAGTAATAGTGTGATCTATGGCTTTGCCACCAATCTTAAATAAGCTCTTGAGAGAGTCAGTGTTGTGTTGGATTTAAGCAAATCCTCGACTCATTTCTGTTTCCAAAGCAGTCACCTTGTCATGCATCACTTTCAGAGAGTCGTCAAAATGTTTCCTGTGATCAGAGAGCATTTGGCCTATCTAGAAAAGAAGTTCTGAGTTGGAAGGGGTAGCAGTAGTAGCAACAGCATTAGTAGAGGTAGAGGTAGAGGCAGAAGCAGTAATAATAGTAGGAGGAGGGGCTTTCCATAGAGGTATCTCTTCAATAATCACTGAGCTTACAGCTCTAGTTGTCTGAATAAGAGGAATAACATCCTGATCAATGAATGTGGGGATGGAGAAATCTAACTTACTCAAGGGAAGTTCAACAGGCTCAGGAGAGATTCTGTCTTCATCAGAAAGAAGAACAGTCTCAGGGATATCTTACTTGGCAGAAGGGGATTGAGCAGGAGGAGATTCTGGTAATCTGATAGGAGAAGGGGAGGGAGCTAGAGAAGGAACTTTCGGATATTATTTAGCTGGTTCCTTATAGAGGGAAGGAACATCTGAGGTGAGTTCATCCACCATTCTGTCAATGGCTTCTACAGTGTTTTGGAGGGTTTCTAGGACTTGAGCATCTGGAATAGTATCTTCTGGAGAGAGTGCCACTGGGGACTTTGCTGAAGAGCTGACATGGCTTTTGATGGGAGATCTTCTTACTGATCTTGCTAGAGTGGGAGGAGGAGTTCTTACAACAGGAATAGAGGCTACAGGCTCCCCTTGAGTTGCTGTACTAGATGGTTCAACAACATGATAATAGGAGGTATATGGGGTCTTGACCTCAGAGGCAGAAGCTGCAATTTCTTTAGCTAACTGCTTTGGATTTTTCAGCTTGAGTTCCCTTCTTTGGATGGAGGCCAATGAGACCTTTTTCAAGTGATGAATTTGAGTACCTTTAGAAGATTTGAAAGTTACTGGGTTAATATCACACAGCAATAAAGAGATTATCCTTTCAAACTTAGGAGCTTGAATATTGTCCCTGATCAATTCAAATACCATCATGCCAAACCGAAATTTCTTCCTGCAGATTACTACTGTCATAACATCAAAGAGGTCATTTGTTATGAAACTAATTGACCCTGTTTTCCACCACAAGATTTTTCCAATTATGTCGACCAGAAGTTTGCCTAAATCATTGAATAGATTTCTCCTTAATGACATGACATCCACAGAATCTCCACAGAAGGAGTAAGTTTTTTTTGAATCTTCATGGGTTAGATCATCCGGTTCATCTACAACGGGCATCATGATAATCTGAGAAACTCTGGTTTTGTCCAACTTTATCTTGATCCCTCTTACTTTTGTTTTCAAAATCTTACCATTCCTCCTTACCTTTGCATTTCTGAAGAATTCTTCGACATCTGGAAAGGAAATTTTGCAGGGTTCTGACAGGACGAACATCAATCCGACGGTTTCCAGGAGAAGGAGCAGGTTCTTGAAATCATCAAAGATGTCTTCAATACCTGTGACTACAAGTTCACTGCTGACTCCTATCTTTGAAATCTAAGCCGTTGAAGCTGACGACGGCGACGGACGAAGCGCAAGAAGGTGGCTGCGACGAAGCTTCTGTCGGCGGAAGGCGAAGAGTTTTCGAGAGGAGTAATGTCGAAATGGCGGTTGACTTGGGATTTCTAAAATATTATATATATATATATATAAATGCTAGTAATGTCAATTAAGTGTCTAATTAATCTAGGATTAGGGATTAAATCAACGGGTTTTCGGAATAGAAGAAATTAATTAGAAGTAAAAAAGGCAATGAGAATTTCTCGAGAAGTCGTGGATTGTTCTCGAGATCTTCCAGGGGACTTCTCGAGAAGTAATATACTAGTTCTCGAGAACGGAAGAGACTTTTAGAGAGACAGTTCATAGTTCTCGAGAACTGAGAAAACTTTTCGAGAGATAAGTCAAGTTCTCGAGAAGGAGTCAGAGTTTTCGAGAATGAATATGTTACTTTTCAAGAGGTAGACAGAGTTCTCGAGAACTACCTTCCTCTTGAGAAATTTCTGACCTGTTTGAAGTATCCTCGATTCTTGAGCTTTGAACTGATTTCCTATGACTTATCCTTCTTTGTTCAGCATCCCAAGTTCAGTTTTGAAGAAATTGAACTTGGTCTCGTCCAGCGGCTTCGTGAAAATATCTACAACTTGTCGATCTGTTGGCACGTACTGTAGGTCTATATCCCTTTGCTCCACGTGCTCCCGGATGAAGTTATATCATAGCTCGATGTCCTTTGTTCGGCTGTGCGAGACTAGGTTGTTTGTGATTGCGATTGCGCTGGAGGAGTCGCAGAATAATGGAATGTCTTTGATCTTCATATTGCAATCCTCTAGCTGGTTCTTTAGCCAAAGCAACTGTGCACAAAAACTACCGGCAGAAATTTATTCTGACTCGGCCATTGAGATTGGGACACCGTTTTGCATTTTGCTGCTCCATGAAATGAGCCGTCTTCCAAGGAACTGACAAGTCCCAGAAGTGCTTTTCCTGTCATCTTTGCTACCTGCAAAGTCTGCATCTGAGAAACCAATTAGTTGGCTGTCATTACTTCTTGGGTACCATAAGCCAAGATTTGGTGTACCTTTATGGTATCTCAAGATCAGCTTTGCAGCAGCATATTGAGATTCCTTATAGTTCACATGGAATCTAGCACAGACACATGTGGAGAACATTATGTCTGGTCTACTGGCAGTAAGGTAGAGTAAGGATTCAACTATGCTTCTGTATTTGGTTTCATAAAAAGGTTTCCCTTTCACATCCTTGTCCAGAGACATAGCTGAGGCCATTAGAGTCCTCATAGAGGTTGTACTCTCCATTATGAATTTCTTAATCAACTCCTTGGTGAACTTCATCTGTGAGATGAAAATTCCATCTTCAGATTGTTTCACATGAAGTCCTAAGAAATACTTCAGCTCGCCCATACTACTAATTTCAAACTTCCCTTGCATAAGTTTAGAGAACCTTTTGTAGCTGCTGTCGTCTGTAGATCCAAAAATAATTTCGTCGGCATAGATTTGCACTAGCAAAATCTTGCCTTTAATTTCTCTAAGAAATAATGTCTTATCTATCTTTCCCCTTGTGAACTTGTTCTCGAGGAGAAAGCAAGACAACGTTTTGTACCAACTCGAGGAGCTTGTTTCAAACCGTACAACTTTTTTGATAATAAATAAACATGCTCAGGATAGTTAGGATCAACAAAACATAGGGGGTTGTTCCACATACACCTCTTCCTTTATGTCACCATTCAGGAAGGCGGACTTCACATCCATTTGGTAGACTGTGACGCCCTTCAGTGCAGCATAAGCCAGGAATAGTCTGATGGCCTCCAGCCTTGCCACTAGAGCGTATGTTTGGTCGAAGTCGATCCCTTCTACTTGACGATATACTTTGGCATAGAGTCTGGCCTTGTTCATTATGATTGTCCCATCCTTGTCCATCTTATTCCTATAGACCCACTTAGTTTCGATGACATTTTTACCTTTGGGTCTTGGAACAAGTGTCCACACATTGTAGTGCTTGAACTGATGTAGTTCTTCTTCCATGGCCAAGATCCACGATGCATCTTAGTTTGCTTCCTCAAACTTCTTCGGTTCTGCCTGCGAGAGAAAACTTAAATAGAGATTCTCGTTAGTTGTACCTCGACGAGTTCTGACACCGTCCCGGGGATCTCCTATGATTTGGTCCATTGGGTGATCCTTCAGATGTCTGAGCTCTAGATTTCTGGTATCTAGGACTTCTTCAGCCATTGGAGTGACTTCATTAATTTGGATAATGTTTTCATCTTGATCTTCTACTTCTCCAATAGGGGTCGGAGAGGTGATCTTGATGAACTTATCATCTTTACTATCGGTCTGTTCGTCCAAACTAATTTCTTTAAGCCTTGTACCTGCATCTTCAACAAGCACACTACACGATTTGCTTTGCAGCAAGCTCGTCTCATAAAATACAACATGTATTGATTCCTCTACCACCAGAGGTTTTCTATTGAAAATCCTGTATGCCTTACTATGGCTACTATATCCTAAAAAAATACCTTCAAAACTTTTCACACTAAACATGGTAATATGATACTTACCATTATTAAGTACGAAGCATTTACAGCCAAAAATCCTAAAATATGATACAGCTGGTTTCCATCCTTTTAGATGATCATAAGGTGTCTTATCATGATTCTTATTTATGAGTGATCGATTTTGCACGTGGCATGCAGTGTTGATGGCTTCAGCCCAAAAGAATTCTGTTAGCAAAGCATCACTCAACATAGTCCTGCACTCCTCTATGAGTATTCTATTCCTTCTCTCAGCTACTCCATTTTGCTGTGGAGTGCGAGGAGAGGAAAACCGATGAAAAATACCCAGGCTTTAACAAAATTCTGTCATGGACCCATACTTGAACTCCATTCCATTGTCACTTCTTATTTTGACTATGGAATAGTTGTATTCATTCTGGACCTGCCTGACAAAATTTGTAAAGATATCGAAGGTATCTGACTTGCGTTTTAAAAAGAACATCCAAGTAAAGCGCGAGTGGTCATCAACAATAACCAATATATAATTCTTACCTCCTAAACTTCTAATCTGCAGTGTACCAAACAAGTCCATATGAAGTAGGTGTAAACACCTATTAGAGTTTTTTTTCCTATAATGCTTTTAAAGGTAGCCCTTGTTTGCGTGCCTTTTATACATGCATGACAAGGTCTCTCTTTGAAGTGCTTGACATTAGGGGCATCCCGTACTAAGTTCTGGGAGAATAATTTATTAATAGTTTTAAAATTAATATGTGCTAACCTCTCGTGCCATTGGTCAATAAGAGATGCACTATCTTTTGCCAAAAGACACACTTGTGTAGAAGAATCAATACAAATGAAATTTAAGCAAAGTATATTCCTGCTTCGAGTTCCTAATAGAATTGTTTCCATATTGTCAACAGACTTTATCAAGCACTTGTTAGTGTGGAATTCAACTATGTATCCCTTGTCGCATAGTTGACTTATGCTTATGAGATTGTGTTCCAATCCCTCCACATAAGCTACATCTGAAAAGGATACACTACCGTTAGAGATCATACAATAGCCTTTAGTTATCCCTCGGTCTGAACCTCCAAAGTTTACCTTTTGTCCTTTGCAGACTGAAGTGAAATTCTGGAGTAGGCTTCTTATCCCGGTCATGTGCTGAGAGCATCCATTGTCTAAGTACCAGACTGGTATTTTGGTGGACTTTGGACATACCTGCATTCATGATCACTTTGCCTTAGGAACCCAAATGTGTTTGGGGTCCTTGGTCTCGGGTTAGAATGCTCCCCCTACAAAGATTAGCATTCTGAGTGGTCAGTCTCATATTACCAACTTGAGGAGTAGCAACCTTCCTGGTATTGAACCAACAATCGATGGCAAAATGACTAATTTTGCAACAGCACCAGCAGTCAAACTTATTGTATCTTTGCCTTACGTACTCTTACTTGACCTCTTGAGATGGTGGTCTATCGGGGGTAGTACTCTTGGAGGAGGAGGCTTCATGATGATGGCAATCACATGACTTCTTCTCCTTCGAAGGTCTTTCCTCAACAGGCTTTACTTTAGGTGCTTTCTTTAAGTTGTGGCCATGATTATAAGGACCATAGCCCTGAAGAATCACTTCTTCATAAGGTGCCTTAAAGACACTCTCACAAAAGTTCCGAGGGCGAGTCCATCCTTGGTACCGATACTTTTGCTCTACATAATAAGGCCTGGTCAAGTGACCATGGGACGAGTCCAGATCAAACTTATTTGTTGGAAAGATATCTTTCTTAAAGACAGTCTGATCTAGAGGGGCTTTCCCCTTTTCTTTGGCCAATGACTTCTTGGCGGCCTTATTCTTCTATTGAGCCTTGTTTCTCCTAGAAGATTTATCAGGAGCGGTAACACGGCCTAGTACAGCTCCTTGGGCCTTAGCTGAGAATTCAGCAATGAGTGGAAGAACTGTCTTCGGCTTAGATAAACTTTCAATAAGCTTCTTCTCAGCCTCGAGTTGTTCGTTCAACTCTTTGATGATTTCCTCTTTTAGGTCGAGGTGCTTAAGAGCTTGATTGTATTCTTCAATAGCAAGATTGAAGTTCTCTTGAAGAGAGTCAGTCTTAGAGACTTCTTCTCTCAAGCTACTCTCAATAGTATTTAGAGACTTAATCTCTTTAGCCTGAGTTTTGACGACTCGGTGACATTTTTCGTAAGTCATAATCAACTCCTTATACTGGGCCATAAGGTCCGACTCATCGTCAGAAGAGCTGTCCTAATAATCATGCTCAGAACTTTCAGATTCAGAGAAAGGAGTGTGAGATTTTACCTCCCCAGTAAACTGGGGCTCTTGTACGTCATCTTATTCAGCCATGAGCCCAAAGTAGGCTTCCTCTTCTTCACTCGACTAAGATGAGTCAGAGTCGCTGAGAGTCTTGCCCTTCTTTGCCATTAGGCTATTCTCTGTCCTTTTCTTATGGTACGAGGACTTCTTTTCGTCTCTTCTACCACTCTCCTTCTTCTTGTGGGGGCAGTCAGCTATGACGTGACCTGGTTTGTTACAGCAGTAGCAAACAATGTCAGTAGAAATCTGTTTGTTCTGTTTAGAGGTATACTTGTCATGGCTACATGAACCTTTCTTTCGTTGATCACTGTCATGTCATGATCTTCTGAATGAGACATACTTGCCTCTCCACTGCTTCTTTTTGTTCAAGAATTTCTTGAACTGCCGAGAGAGCAATGAAAACTCTCCTTCAGATAGTTCTGATCCTTAGGTGCTTGGCTCAGAGCTTTCCTCTTTACATACCTTTTGAGTGGGTGCTTGTGAGGCATCTTTCCCCTTCCTTGAGGTGTCAGCCTTTAATGCTATTGACTTCTCTTTTAAAGAGAAGCGACTTTTCTCTTCTTCAGCTTTCCTGGAATTTATCTGCAGTTCATAGGACATCAGCTTGCCAAATAGATTTTGTGGGTCTATCTCAGCCAGTCTGCCAAACTCCCGAATGGCAAAGACATTGTTGTCCTATTCCTTTGTGATTGACCTTAGAAACTTATCATTCAGCTCCCTATTGGTGAAGACTCGGCCATACACTTTTAGGACATTTACTAACTTGAAGAAGTTCTCAAAGGTATCTGCAATAGTCTCCTTTGACCCTTGTCTGAAGGCTTCATATTTCTTATTTAGAAGGGACCTTTTATCATCCCTCACTTCTTCAGTACCATCCATCAAAGTTACTAGAGACTGCCACATCTCCTTAGCCGATTTGTAGTGAATCAGATTCTTCAGCTTTGAGTCATCGACTGCACTTGCTATAATATTTTTAGCTTTCTTATCGAAAGATACAAGTGCAATCTCGTCATTATCTAGATCCATCAATTTCTTAGGAACCTTCTTGGTTGAATCTATAGTGAAGATAGTCATGGGGACGTAAGGACCTTCTTCAACAATCATGTAGATCCGGGGGTCCACAGCTTCCATGAAAAATTGGATTCTCTCTTTCCATATGGGGAAGTTATTCTTTGTACACAGGGGAAGCTTGGCAAAATCTTTGACCTTGTCCATTGCTTGAATTTCCAAGAGACAACTCTCGAGAGGAAATTGATCAAGGTGTTAGCCTTTTAATGACCAATCTCTCTGTGATACCAATTGAAAGTGGAAACTTGTCAACCAAAATCACCTAGAGGGGTTGAATAGGTGAATCGTGCGTCTATTTGCGGAATAAAAATTTTAGTTAACTTGCACAAGTAATCAAGCAATCACAGAAAGACAAGAAGATTTATAGTGGTTCCCCAATCTTGGGTACGTCCACTTTACCTCACTGATCTAGCAAATCAGTAGACTAGGCTACTCCACTATCTCAGATTGAAAACAATCCTTCGCCTCGGAACCAGGTTCCTACAAACTCGATCCAAAAGGATCTACACTCGGAAGATAAAAACTTCCTACAAACTCGGAGAACAACGCTCCTACACTCGGAGAAAATCTCCTACAATAATAGTGAATAAGTTTTTAATTACAAACAGAATAACTTTCTCAGATCAAGAAAAGTGAATATCTGAATCTTCTTCTTGAACTTTGCGGCTCTTTCAGAAATGTTGAAGAAGATGAGTAGATCTGATCCGAGAAAGCTTTGACCAACTCGATCAAGGAGAAGATGAGAATCCTTGAACATCAAGTCTTCTTGATCGACAATAGAAGAATCGATTTGATCGTGAGCGGCGGTGGTTGCTTCAGAGATCTGAAATTAGAGATGGTTGACGAGAAGGATTTTGAGTGAACGGACAGCCGCTTCTTGCAAAAGATAATTATTAGGGTTAGGTCTTAATGAAAAGACCTTATATAGGATTACTCCTAACGGTTAGAAAAGACATTAATGATGTCACATGTCAAGTCATTTCAGAAAATCTGGTCAATCGGGACTTAAACAAATTTCAAAAAAATTTAGTCTATAGTTCTCGAGAATTAGCATTAGCTCTCGAGAACTGATTGAATTTCTCGAGAACTAAACTGTTTGGAATTGAACATAGTTTTCGAGACTTTGGGATCAATACTTCTCGAAAATAATATGGACTTCTCGAGAACTATAGCCTGACTTCTCGAGAACTAAGAAGCTGAGTTTCTCGAGAACTAAGGACTTCTCGAGAACTAATCTGGACTTCTCAAGAAATAGGACTTAGAAAAATTTCTTGAAACTTTCTGAACATCTCGAAACTACTCTGGGACTTCTCGAGAACTAAGAGTCGAGCTTCTCAAGAACTAAGAGGACTTCTTGAGAACTATATTGGACTTCTTGAGAATTAAGTGATACTTCTCGAGAGCTGAAACTTAGACAAATAAATTGAAGCTTTCTGGACTTCTCGAGAACTAAGAGATACTTCTCGAGAGTCAAAGTTAGAAAAAAATTTCTGAACTGAAACAGCTAATCTTCTCGAGAACTAAACTCTTGTTTCTCGAGAACTTCTAACTCTACTTCTCGAGAATGAAAGGACTTCTCGAGAAGTGGACTTAGAATTTTTTGAACTTTTTAGAAAAAACTTTTTCTTCTCTTCAAGAGTCCAATCTTCATTCCGTAGTCCAAGTGTTTGAATATGAAGTGTATCCAAATAGTGAGGCTATACAAGAGTCAAAACCTTGGATCACACGGTGAGGGATTACACTGTATGTTCCTGTGTTCATGACCCACTATAGACTGACATTGTTCTACACTTAGTAATGATGATCTGCAAACACACAACTTAAACAAGATATCAAATAAAACTTAATTCATCTTAGTTCAAGTGTAACTTCATGCAAGTCTGGGTTATTGTGGATGCAATGCCCAACAAGGGAAAAGATAGAGAAGACATTATTTCTTAGGGAAATTAAAGGCAAGATTTTTCTGTTGCAAATCTATGTCGGCGACATTTTGTTTGGCTCTACAGATGACAACCTCTATAAAAAGTTCTCTAAATTTATGCAAGGGAAGTTTGAAATGAGTAGTATGGGAGAGCTGAAGTTTTTCTAAGAACTTTAGGTGAAACAATCTGAAGATGGAATTTTCAACTCACAGACGAAGTTCACCATGGAGTTGATTAATAAATTCAGAAGGAGAGTGCAATTTTTATGAGGACTCCAATGGCCTGAGCTATGTCTCTGGACAAGGATGAGAAAGGAAAACCTTTTGATGAAATCAAGTACAGAAGCATAGTTGGATCCTTGCTCTACCTTACTGCAAGTAGACCAGACATAATGTTCTCAATGTATCTGTGCTAGATTCCAAGTGAACTGTAAGTAATCTCACTATGCTGCTGCAAAGCGGATTTTGAGATACCTTAAAGATAAACCCAATTTTGGCTTATGGTACCCAAGAAGTAATGACAGCGAACTAATCGGTTTTTCAGATGCAGACTTTGCATGTAGCCAAGAAGACAGGACAAGCACTTCCGAGACGTGTTAGTTCCTTCGAAGAAAGCTTATTTCATGGAGCAGCAAAAAGAAAAACTGTGTCGCAATCTCAACGGCCGAGTAATAATACATTTCTGCCCGTAGTTGTTGTGCACAGTTGCTTTGGCTAAAGAATCAGCTAGAAGACTACAATATAAAGGTCAAAGACAAACCATTTTCTTGCGAATCCTCCAGCACAATCGCAATCGCAAACAACCCAGTCTTGCACAGCCGGACAAAGCACATCGAGCTTATATATCTTTTCATCCGGGAGCATGTGCAGCTAAGGGATGTGGATCTACAGTATGTGCCAACAGATCGGCAAGTTGCAGATATCTTCACAAAGCCGTTGGACGAGACCAAGTTCAATTTATTCAAAACTGAACTTGGAATGCTAAACAAAGAAGGATAGATCAAAGGGAATCAGTTTAAAGCTCTAGAATCGACGATACCTCAAAAAGGTCAGAAATTTCTTAAGAGGAAGGTAGCTCTCAAAAACTAAGTATACCTCTCAAAAAGTGAAGTAATAGTTCTCAAGCACTTAGACTACTTCTCGAAAACTTCTGATCAGTCTCTCGAGAAGTCTCCTAAGCTCTCGAGAAGTCATGGTATCAAAGCTCTTGAAAAGTCTCTTAAGCTCTCGAGAACTATATCATACATCCCGAAAAGTATAGTAATAGCTCTCGAGAACTAACCCTTCCTCTCAAGAAATGCCCATTCATTTGTTCGATTTCAAACCTGCATGGATTCTATCATAATCTCGATTAATTAGACACTTAATTGACATTACTAGGGTTATATATATATATAACATTAGAATTCAAAATTCAACCGACATTTCAAAATAAATTCTCTCGAAAACTCTTCGTCTTCCGCCGACCAGTACTTCGAGTACGCCACATTCTCGTTCTCTATCCGTCGCCGCCGTCAGCGTCCATGCCGCATAGCTCGAAAATTAGAGTCGGAAGTGAACTTGTCGTCGCAGGAATTGCAGACATTTCTGATGATTTTTAGAACTTGCTCCTTCTCCTGGAAACTTCCGGACTGATGTTCATTCTTTTAGAACCCTGCAAAATTTTGTTTTCAGATGTAGAGGAATTCTTCAGGAATGCCAAGGTAAGGAGAAACAGTACAGTTTTGAAGTCAAAAGTCAGGGGGATCAAAATCAAATTGAACAAAACCATAGTTTCAAATCTTCTAAAGATGCATGTTGTGGATGAAGAGGATGACCTAACCAATAAAGATTCTGACAGAACTTACTCCTTATGTGGAGTTTCAGTTGATGTCTTCTCATTAAGGAGAAATGTCTTGAATGATGTAGGAAAGCTTCTGGTCACCTTTATTGGAAAAATCTTGTGGTGCAGAATAGGGTCCATTAGTTTTATAACCAATGACCTCTTTGATGTCATGACAGCTGTTAAATATAGGAAGAAATTCTAATATGGAATGATGGTATTTGATCTTATCAAGGACAGTATCCAGGATCCAAAGTTTGCAAAGATAGTTTCTTTGTTGCTGCGTGAGATAGATCCTATCACCTTCAAAACCTCCAAAGGTACTCAGATCCATCACCTTAAAAAATTTCAATGGCCTCCATCCAGAGATGGGATTTAAAACTGAAGAATCCGAAGCAGTTAGCTAAAGAACTTGCTGCTTTTGCCTCAGAGGTCAGGACCCCATCTCCTCCTTCACATAATGTTATTAAACCTTCTGGTACAGCAACTGAGGGACCTTCTGGTACAGCAACTGAGGGGGAGCTTGCATCCTCTGCTCAAAATGTAAGGATTCACACTCCTACTCCCTCAGTAAGATCTCCTCTCCAAAGCCCAGTAACAAATCTTCCAGATGTTACCCTTTCAGATGCTCAAGTCCAGGAAACCCTCAAGAACACAGCTGAAGCAATTCACAACATGATTGAACCAATTCCTCCCCTTCATAAAGAAACCATTGCAGAACCATCAAAAGAACCATCTCCACCACCCTCACCCCAAGCTACTCCACCTCCTTATCCCTCTCCAAGGAAAGAATCTACTCCACCATAGACCATCCTTCTCTCTGAAGAGGATCAGCCAGAATCTTAAGAGGTGGAAGCCCCTCTCAAGAACCTTGACTTCTCCCTCCCAAGATTTGTTGATGAGGAGGCCGATACAGTATCTCATACTGTAATTGCCCAGAGCTCTGTGGTAATAGAAGAAATTCCTCAATGGAAAGCACCTCCTCCACCTCAGATTGCTACACCTAGTGCCCCTCTTACTGCCATTATTTCTGCCACCCCTGATGCTGCTGCAACTATAAATTCAGATATTCTATCTAAGATTGAAGGTATGTTGGCTGCCCAAAGGCAATATTTTGATGAATCTCTCAAGTAAGTCAAAGATTAGGTCAGTACTCTAGAAAAGAAAATAAGCAGAGGATTTGTAGAGATTTAACACAACACAGATTCTCTTAAAAAGCTGTTCAGAATTGGTGGCAAAGCCATAGATCACGCAATTACCAGTATTGGTCAGGTAATGTTACAGTCTGTCACACTGGCAAATAATCAAATTCAATTGGAAAAGAAATCTCAAGAACATATAATGAAAATCTGTGAGGAAGTAGGAACCTTCAAAGACGACACCATAGAAAAACTTTGTGTATAAATCAGAAAGGGGGAGAGTTTAGTGAAAGAACAAGTGGAAAAGCTTACTGCAGATGCAAAAACTCTTTGGAATGAAAAATTGACTGAGATAAATAAGAATGTTTTAGCTCAAATCCAATCAGTGAAGTTCTATACCAATTATACCTCAGTTTGGATGCACAACCAAATATTCCCAGACTTTCAAGCTGATCCTAATATGATTCCACATCATCTGAACCCCCTTGTTGAAGGAGAATCTAGTCAAATGCCAGCTCAGTTGCAACAACCTTAGATGCCTACCTTCTCTCCCAAGCAAGAAGACCAGGCACCTCCTCTTCCTTCTTATTCCCAAGTTTGGTATGATGATATTCCTCAAGTCTTACCCAAAATTCACATCCCCAAGAAAAGGAAGTATGGATAAGGCCCATCTGCAAGCAGAAGTGCCCCCAAGCCTAACACAGAGAAAAGGAAAGCCCAATGGTTTGTTAAAGTCTGGAGCCCTACTTCTAAAGCACTGATTCTTGAAACTCTTAAATTGGTGATGGACTACAATGAGAACAGGAATCTCCACTACAACACCTTTGAGTGGGAATTATTTGAGAAGTCCATGACCAAAAGAAGTATTTATGATATAGAATATGGCAAGAATAACCCAAAATATCCTCCAAAGCCTCCAAGATACTATCCTAAACCTTTTAGCTATCAGAAGAGACAGTAATAGAAATTTGACAGACAACATCAGAGCTAGAATAGTTTTTTCTGTGGATATATATGTGTTTTTGAGAATTTTGATGAAATGGTTGTTGAATTAGAAATCTAAAACATTATATATATTCAATTTCTAGTATTGCCTAATTGTGTGTTCAATTAATCTCTTTCAGCATTTTAATTCTATTTCCTCATTTCCAGTTCTTTCTTTATTGTTGTAATTCACCTTAGTGTAGAGGGTTCTGACTTCTACAAATAGGGGGAGATTGTTGGGTATTGCATCCACAATAACCCAGATTTGTTGAAGTCATCCTTGAACTAAGATGAATTAAGTTGTATTTGATATCTTGTTTAAGTTTTGTGTTTGTAGATCATCATTACTAAGTGTAGACCAATATAAGTCTACAGTGGGTCATGAACACAACACCATACAGTGTAATCCCTCACTGTGTGATCCAAGGTGTTGACTCATGTGTAGCCTCTCAATTGGAATACACTTCATTTCCAAGGACATGGATCAAGGAATGAGGATAGGATTCTTGAAGAGAAGAAATCTATAAAAGTCCATAATTTATCTAAGTCCACCTCTCGAGAAGTTCCCATAGTTCTCTAAAAGTAGACTTAGCAGTTCTCGAGAAGTCCAAAATTTCTCTAAGTCCACCTCTCGAGAAGTCCTTTAAGTTCTCGAGAAGTAGACTTAACAGTTCTCGAGAAGTTTCTCTAGTTCTCGAGAAGCCGAGACTAGTTCTCGAGAAATTCCCTTTTATATGTAGTTCTCAAGAAGTCAGTCAAGGTTATCGAGAAGTCCTTTCAGTTCTCGAGAAGTCCCTTTAGTTCTCGAGAAGCACAGCCCTTAATTCTCGAGAAGTCCCGGCTTGTAGTTCTATAGAAGTTCAGAAAGTTTATAGAAATTTTTCTAAGTCCTATTTCTCGAGAAGTCCATAGTAGTTCTCGAGAAGTCAGCTTATGGTTCTTGAGAAGTCCAGTTTGCTCTCGAGAAGTTTCTCTCGTAAACTAACTTCGTTCCAGACAGTACAGCTCTCGAGAAATCCTTCTTGTTCTCGAGAACTCTCTCCTACTTCTCGAGAACAACAGTTGTTTTTTTTGAAATTTGCTTAAGTCAAGATCAGCCATATTTTTCAAATGACTTGACACGTGTCATCATTAATGTCTTTTCGAGCCATTAAGGGTAATCCTATATAAGGTCTTTTCATTAAGACTTAACCCTAAGAAGAAATATAATAAGAATAAGAATTACAGAGCCGATTTTGTACTTCTAAATTCATCTGGATCGGCCGTCAATTTCCAAAAGAACACGTTCTGAAGCCGCCGCCGCCGCTCATGAGTATATCAAAATTTCTGCTTTCGATCCAAGAAGACTCGATGTTCAAGGGATCATCATCTTCTCCTTGATTGAGTAGGTCAAAGCTTTCTCAGGTCAGATTGTCAAGTCTTCTTCAACCATTTCTGAATGAGCCGCCAATTCAAGTAGAAGACCTAGGGCTGAATTTTTCTAGATCTGAGAAATCTCTGTTTGTATTTTCCAAATCTTTTTATTATCATTGTAGGAGATTTTCTCTGAGTGTAGGAGCGTTGTTCTCTGAGTTTGTACGAAGTTTTTATCTTCCGAGTGTAGATCCTGTTGGTTTGAATTTGTAAGAACATGGTTCTGAGGCATAGGATTGTTTTCAATCCGAGATAGTGGATTAGCCAAGTCTAGTGATTTGCTAGATCGGTGACGTAAAGTGGATGTACCCAAGATTGGGGAACCACTATAAATCTTCTTGTCTTCTGTGATTGCTTGATGTTTTGTGCAAGTTCATTAAAATTTTTATTCCGCAAATAGACGCACGATTCACCTATTCACCCCCCTCTAGGTGATTTAGGTTGAAAACTTTCCACTTTAACAAAAGTTGGTCCCAGACAACAGCGCCAAAAACTTGGTGGTCGCTATGCTTCGAAGAAAATAAAAGCAACTGAACTAATAATCCAACTAGGCAAGTATACCTATCTAACTGTAGCAAGGGGACACAAGTGTCATATTGAAATCTGGTAACTGTCGAGTAAACCTTCTCACACAAAGACTATTATCTTATCGAAATATGGATTTAGGGTTAAGAGAAACTTTTTGGGAAAAAGGAAAGAAAACAATAAACTAAGCAGAGAACTAATCTAAGTTAATTAAAGAGCTAATAAAAATGATTATAATGAAGGGTTGATACTATGCAATGGAAGAGTAATCGATCAAGAATCACCTCTGCAAGGGCTGACTAAAAATGCGATAAAATAAACCTAAACTTAGTAGGGTAAATGTCCTTGACCATGGAGGTTCCTAAAGATTGATCACACTTCTCTCGAAGTTATACCCAACTAAGTTTAGGAAGGTCTGACCGACTCTCGTCTAAATCTTACGCGTTGAACCCCACTATTGGATTTTACTCCAATCCGGGAGATTTGGACGTCTACCTCTCTCGCGGGGTGCGTACAACTCTCTTTACTCTTGAATGCTCACTTCAAACTATCGGCCTCTCGGCTAGCCGAGAATGAAAGCTATGATTGAAAATATATATCGATGATATATTGCCAAGCTAAGGAAAATCAAGAGTAATCCAAGGCCTAAAACCCTTAAAAGAAAAGGTAAATTCAAAGCATCATAACTTAATCACTCAAACCTCGGATAATCAAGATCGAGTACAAGGAGGATTAGTTAATCATACTGAAGTGGAGGTGGAGGGATGATGAGTAGAAGAGCATTAAGAACACAAATGAAAAAAGGACTTATATATTAATATTAAGAGAAAGTTACAACTTGAAATGAAAAGGGTTACACTTGCAATGAAATATTAAACTATGATAACATTACATTTAAATACCAAATGAAGCACAAAAGCTATTACAAAAGCTTAAACTAAACTAGGGTTTATAAAAACACAAAATGAGAATGAGAGAGAGAGGGAATAACATTAAAAAAGACCAGAAATGCAGGGGCAGCATCTCCCCCTCTCAGCCAAATTTTTTTTCTAATAAGGGGGAGGGGTTAATTTATAAAAAAATTTAATGGGCTCACACGGCCAGCGACACAGCCGTAGTTGTGGCCGTTGTCTTGTACAGGTTGACCTC
Source organism: Platanthera zijinensis (assembly GCA_039513925.1). Lineage (NCBI taxonomy): Eukaryota > Viridiplantae > Streptophyta > Magnoliopsida > Asparagales > Orchidaceae > Platanthera > Platanthera zijinensis. The sequence continues at coordinate 96,790,831 of CM077089.1, forward strand.
GAGCAGTGGTTCTTGTGGGAGTGATCATGATGTCGTTGAAAAAGTGGGCTCGCCCATGTTGACACGGCCAGCGACACGGCAATGTTGGTGGTCATGTCCTCTGCAGTTGATGGACTTTGATGCGGAATGCATTTATGGCGTGTATCATGCTTTGATGTGATGGATACATGCCCGGCAACACGGCCGTGTCGGTGGCCGTGTCCTTCTCTGGAAAGTCTTCAGCTTCTGGCAACATGGCGGAGACACGAACGTGTTTGGTGGCCGTGTCCTTCTCGGGATGATTTTCGGCTTCTGGTGACACACCATGTTGACATGACAAGGTTAAAAGGGCTAGCAATACGGCGGCGGCATGGTCATGTTTGGTTGTCGTGTCCTTCTCGGGATAATCTCTTGATTTTCACTCGGGTGGTCGGCTTCCTTGGTGGTCGCTAACGGAACAAAAATCTTGGTGGGCTGAGAGGGGGAGGTGTTGCCCCTTAAAGAGCTAATAAAAACGATTATAACAAAGGGTTGAAACTACGCAATGGAAGAGTACTCAATCAAGAATCACCTCAGCACGAGATGACTAAAAATGTAATAAAATAAACCTAAACTTAATAAGGTCAAGGTCCTTGACCGTGGAGGCTCCTAAAGCTTGAACACGCTTCTCTCGAAGTCGTGCCCAACTGAGTTTAGGAAGGTCCGACCCACTCTCGTCTAAATCAGAGGCCTAAAGCTCGCTTTACGTGGTGAACCCCACTATTGGATTTTACTCTAATCCGGGAGATTTGGACGTCTGCCTCTCTCGAGGGGTGCGTACAACTCTATTTACTCTTGAATGCTAACTTCAAACTATCAGCCACTCGGCTAGCCCAGAATGAAAGCTAAGATGGAAAATATATATCTATGTTATATCTCCAAGCATGGGTAAATCAAGAGTAATCAAAGGTCTAAAACCCTAAAAAGAAAAGGTAAATTCAAAGAATCATAACTTAATCACTCGAACCTCAGATCATCAAGATCGAGTACAAGGACGATTAGTTAATCATAGTGAAGTGGAGGTGGAGGGATGAGTATTAGAAGAGCATTAAGAACACAAATGAAAAAGGCACTTATATATTAATATTAAGAGAAAGTTACAACTTGAAATGGAAAGGGATACACTTGTAATGAAATATGAAACTAAGCTAACATTACAATAAACAACCAAATAAAGCACAAAATCTATTATAAAATCTTAAACTAAACTAGTGTTAAGAAAAAAAATGATAAAGAGAGAGAGGGAAGAACACTAAAAAAGACAAGAAACAAACGGGCAACATCTCCCTCTTTCAGCCCAAAACTTTTTCTAACAAAGGGGAGGGGGTCAATTTATAGAAAAATTTCATGGGCTGACGCGGCCAGCGACACGGCTATGTTGGTTGTCGTATCCTGTATAGGTTGACCTCGGGCAGTGGTTCTTATGAGAGTTATCATGGTGTCATTGAAAAAGTGGGCTCTTCCATGTTTACATGGATAGCGACACGGCCGTGTTGGTGGTCGTGTCCTCTATAGTTGATGTACTTTGACGCGGAATGCATTTATGGACGGCAGCAAACTTCGATGTGATGGCGACATGCTTGGTGATACAACCGTGTTAGTGGCCGTCTCATTCTCTAAAAAGTCTTCGGCTTCTTGCAACACGGCGGCGACACGACCGTGTTTGGTGGTCGTGTCCTTCTTGGGATGATCTTCGACTTCTGGTGACACGCCATGTTGACATGGCTAGCAACACGGTGGTGACACGACCGTGTTTGGTGGTTGTGTCCTTCTCGGGATGATCTCTAGATTTTTCCTCTAGTGGCCGGCTTCCTTGGGAACAGGCGACACGCCCCATGAAACGACCGTGTTTGAGGCCGTGTCAGGTCAAATTTTTACTTATTTTCTGAAAACCCACAAAAACAGAAATAAACATTAGTAACATAAATAAATATAAAAGGAGGTCAATATATAGGCTTATAGGACACAATTTGTTTATAGAAGACCTAAAAAACACCCTAATAGCTTATTCACAAAACAAACTATCAAATGTGTTAAATAAGAATGGAATTTATCAAATGCAAAAACAATCGCCAAAAGTTTCTTCTACGTTGTTGTATAATTAGCTTGGGTAGATGTGTGTGTTTTGCTTGCGTAATAAATCGGATGAAAATACTTATTCACCCATTAGCCTAAAAAATCCCCTATAGAAAAATCATTCGCATCACACATGATTTTGAAGGTAAAGTCCAATTTGGCGCAATTAAAATCGGCGAGTTATCTGTTCTTTTTTGATTTTTTCCAAAAGCTTTTAAACATTCATCGTCAAAAATAAACGCGAATTCTTTTTCTAAAAGATAAGTTAAAGGTTTTGTAAATTTAGAAAAATCTTGAATGAATCATCTATATAATCCCGTGTGTCCTAGAAAACTCCCAATAGATTTAATATTTATTGGCAAAGGAAGTTTTTCTATGACTTAAATCTTCGACCGTTCGACCTCGATCCCCTTACTAAAAACTTTATGTCAGAGGACGAACCCCTCTCGGACCTTAAAGTTACACTTCTCCCAATTGAGTGCAAAATTTGTGTCTTCGTAGCGTTGTTGAACACGATCAATATTCTTAAGGCAATTTTTAAACAAATCGCCGAATATAGAAAAATCATCCCTAAAAACCTCCATGACATCTTGTACTAATTCGTCAAAAATTGCCAACATACAGCTTTGAAATGTTGACGGTGAGTTACAAAGATCAAAAGGCATCCTTCGATTGGCAAAGGTGCCGAACGGGTAAGTAAAAGATGTTTTCTCTTAGTACTTAAGCGAAATTGGGACTTGAAAATATCCCGAAAGACCATCGAGAAAACAATAATGAGAATTTCCGGAGAGGCGTTCTAAAATTTGATCAATGAAGGGTAACGGGAAGTGATCATTGCGTGTGGAATAATTTAATTTTTTATAATATATACACATCCTCCATCCGGTAACAGTACGTGTTGGGATCAACTCATTATTTACGATAGAAACTTCCATAAATCCCCATTTCTTTGTCATGACTTGCACTGGGCTAACCCAAGTTTTTTTTTCAAAATTTGGTAAATAATACCTGCGTTTTGTAATTTTATAATTTTTGTCTGAACGAAATACTTCATATTTGAGTTTCGACGTCATTGAGACTGAATGGTGCTGCGAGATTTATTTTCTAGCATAATTTTGTGCCTGCAAAAAGATAGGCTAATCCCCTTCATATCAGAAATTTGCAAAGCATTTGCTTTGCGGTGATTATTTAGAATTTCCATTAATTCGGAAATTTATGAATCATTAAGAGCAGATGAAATTATAACGGGCAATTTTTACTCTTTTTTTAAAAATAAAAATTTTAAATGTTCCGACAATTGTTTTAATTATAAACTCGGCGCCTCCTAATAATATGTTTTTACTTTAAAATTATTCAATTTTATTTCTTCAAATTTAAGCGCCCGAGTTATTTCTTTTAAATAAAATAAATTTGCAATATCCGGTTTTTCAAATGAAGGAGAGATAATTTCGGAAAATGTCATTATCTCATCTTCAAAATTTGTTTCTAAGGTAAACCAAAAGTCATTGTTAGAAAAAGAGTTTTTCATGGAAGAATCAATACTAAAAGTATCTTCTTCATCCCCTACTTGTAGCAGAAGCTTTCTATTAATTTTGTCTATTATTGCTCTAGAGGTGGCAAGTAAGGGACGACCGAATATAAGGGGAACTTCGACATCTTCCTCGATGTCTAGAATGAAAAAGTCTACCGGGAAGATAAACTTGTCTACTTTAACAAAAACATCCTCTATGACCCCCATTGTGTATTTTATTGACCCAACCCAAGTTTTTGAAATAGAGAAAATTGCATCAAATTTATACTAGCCAATAAATCGGCTAAGGTGTGCTTATTTATATAATTGCCGATTAGGCATAGGATCGAAAATCATCCCAGATCAATTAATATTTCCAGCAGTTTATTAACACAACTTTCAAGTACTCTACATTTAGAGACACACGCAAAAAATATTCAAGCTTTTTTATTAGATAACAAATCTTTTAAATATTTTGCGTACTTTGGCATTTGAGAAAGTTCCTCGCAAAATGCCTTGTTTATTTGGATTTGTTTCAAAATTTCAATAAATTTTTTATATTCCTCCTCATTGCGCTCATCTTTAAATTTCGAAGGATAAGGAAGAGAAGAGTTGTTAATAATTCGCTAAGCTAAAGTAGAAGAAGGTTGAGTAGGTGAAGAAATTACTTGCTGAGAAGAAGATGAAACATTTACCTTGGGCTCGACCAAATTTGTAGAAGTGACCTCCTTTCCGCAGGGAGGGTAATTGCGTTGGCGCTTTCCCGTTGATTTGGCTCGGTATTTCCCAGCAAAGCTCCTTGTTGGCAGACCAAAAACATCTTGGCGAGCTGTCCAATTTGATTTTCTAGATTCTTAATAGATCTGATCAGATTCTGGATATTGTACTCATTGGAGGCAATGTATTTGGTGAAGACCTCTTCACGTGAAGATGGCTTTCGAGGTAGTGGTGGACCAAATCCGGGAGGATTCACTTGTGGTGGTCGTTGTGCATTATTGGGGTTGCTCCATGAGAAATTTTGGTGACCCCTCAAACCTGGATTATAGCTATTATTAAAAAGAATGTTATTATTCGGGTTATAAGTAGGATGATTTTAGTTCCCCAAATAATCTAAATGCTCTTGATTAATAATAATAATAATATTATTATTAGCCAATTAGTGGCACCAGAAGAAAACATCTCTGCCGCTTGTTTTGTGAGCCATTCCACTTGATTAAGGGTGGCCTCGACTTCGAAGAGTCCGACCGACTTATTAGGGCGCGAGCATGGCACATTCCACTGATATTCATTCATGGCCATCTCCTCAAAAAGCTCTTGACTGGCCTCGGGGGTTTTGTTATTAAGTTTCCCCTATTGCTGCATCGATTATTTGCCTCATTTGGAGATTCAAACAATTGTAAAGTGTTTGAACTTATTGCGATGCAGGGGGGGGGGATGATGAGGACATCTCCGCAAAAGTTCCTTAAAGTGCTCCCAAATGTCGTAGAGAGACTCCGAGTTTATTTGTGTTAACGAGAGATTGTCCGTACGTAATTTAGCGGATTTTGTCGGAGGGAAATATTACGTTAGAAATTACTCCGTCATTTTGGACAATGTAGTGATGAAAGCTCTAGGAAGAGAACCCAGCCTCTACTTGACCTTAGTACGCAAAGAAAAAGGAAATGAATGCAACTGGATGGCATTATTGGTGATGCCATTTATTTTAAATGTATAGCAAATTTACAACAAATTTAATAAATGTAAATTTGGATCTTCATCTGGTAAGCAATCAAATAAAATAGTTTGTTGTATCATCTGAACGAAACTCATTTTAATTTCAAAATTATTATTCTCCATCGTCAGGCGAATAATACTAGATTCTGATCCCTCCAAATTTGGCCTCGCATAATATGACATAGTCCATAGTGGGGACTAATTATGGTTGGGATCCTCCATTAGTTGCTCGTTAGTTTCTCCGATTGACTCTTCACAAATTATTGGTAGATAACTAAATTGGAGACGTCATCGCAAGGTGCGCTCAATTTCCAGATCATAACAAAATTCAAAATTTGTTGAGGAGTTTCCCCGTATCATAAACTAAAAGATAAGAAAAATATAGAGACAAAAATGATGAAGAAATAGTAAGTACTATTATAATATTATAGTTAAATATATAGAGATATTGTTTCCAAAAAGTGAGTTAAGTTAGTCCCTGAATTCCCAAGGTCTGAAGGGTTCACAAAAGTACTAGAAGGTGTGTTGGGATGACAAGCCCAAACCCCCCTTTCAGAGAATTTAAGTTCCGCACCCTTTTGTTTTAAAAAAATTGAGAGAAAAGGGGGTGAGAAGAAGATAAATGATAAAATTAATAACTATTTCTTTTTCGAATTATTGATCATTTCCCCAGCAACAGCGCCAAAAACTTGATGCGCAAAACTATGCCTGCAAACAACAACGACAAGTGTACCATATCAAAAGTAGTATAGGTTTATAAAAGCCACGGTCGTATTAGACTCGAGGTGGTTGAGTAATTTTACTTCGAAAATCGCTATTATTGTATCAATTACACTTTTGAGATTTGGGATGCTAATAGTAAAAACTAAAAAGGCTAACGGAATTAATTCGATTGGTTAAAGCTAGTTCCCTATCCTTGAATCACCTTAGAAAAAGAGAATATGAAATGAAAAAAATAGAATGCAATTCTCTTGTTGAAGAGGCTTTGACCGTTAAGGTCCCTGAAGCATGAACACTCCTCTTTGGAGGATTAGATTCAACTAAGCTTAGGTGTATCGACCGAACTTTCGTTCCCAAATTACATCGACTAAGACTTGCTTTAGGTAGTGAACCTCGCTATTGGATCTTACTCCAATCTGAAAGAGTTACATCTTCCTCTCTCGAGGGTTACGTTCTACTCCTTTTACCTATAAGCAAATGATTCGCCTTACGAGCCTCTTGGCTAACTAAAGAACGAAATCAATATGAAGACTATATATCAACGATATAGGCTCTTAACAATTTTTTTGTAGGTAAATAGTAAGAGTTTAATAATTAGAGAAAAGAAAATCTAAAATTTCTGCAATATTATCTCCACCCCAGATCATCTTGATCGAGCAGTATACATATTAGTTAATCATGGAGATGGAGGAATCATTCGCATAGAAATTGGTAATGATAAAATAGAAAGCGACAAGTGACAAAGTTGTAAGATTATAAGAGCTAGAAAGAATAATATTTTAAGTGAAAAAATGTTGAAATTTTATTGCTAGTACAGAAAGAAATTACAAGAAATAAAATTGTAAAATTATAAGATGACGACACTCTAAGTTTAAAGAAAAGAGACGTAAAAGATTTAAAAAGAAAAAAAATAACTAAAAAGAAAATCAAAATGGACCCTATTTATAGGTGATAAAATTGCAATATTATCTCCAAAATGAAAATATTTTTTATCTTTCTAGTGGAATCTCTCTTCATGAATTCCCTTTTTTGGCAAAAATAAATTGTCCCTCCTCCTTCCCGATGAGCCCTATTTATAGGTGATAAAATAAAATTTTTAAAAGCATGAGTGGGCGGTGGCCGACATTAACTTGGAGGCGCAATAGTTGGATGAAACGTCAATGCTTTGCTTGAGGCAGCTCCTTGGAGGTGGGATTAATGGAGTCATTACTGTGTGTGTTTCCAGTTAAAGGACAGCAGCATCAGGCAATAATGGGTAATCCGACGTGGTTGTATGTCGTGGAAAGAAAGTGTTTGGGCGGAGGAGATGGAGTAGCTGTAGCAAGGAAGAGACTGGCTGGTTGCTGCTTCAAGAGCCTTCATGGTATATTTGGAGGAGGTGGCGCTTGATGTGGCTGGGAGCTCGGGTAGGAACTTGCATGAGGTATACTCGGGTTACTTGGCAGAGCTGCTGCAGGATTATGGCGAGAAAGGTTGTGGTCGAGCTTTTCTTATCCTTTTAGGGGTGTGGTGGAGTTGTTGTTGGTGTAGCCAAACGGTGGTATTTTTTAAGTGGATGAGATGAGGCGGTGACCAAGCTTCTTAGGGGAAGGTGGAGGTGGAGCTTGTTGCTAGAGTTGTTGTTAGTGGAGCTGTTCAGGCAGTATGTATAATATACGCATATATATATTATATATATATATATGTATATTCATATATATTGTTGGATCCCTAGTTGGATTTGGGCTAGGATCACTAACTTAGGCTGAGTCTGACCCAACATTGTATAGCCAAGGTCATGTTTAGTTGTCCTAGAGTTTAGGCTAAGTCCTGATTAGTGCTACCTCCTTGGACAAGCCAGCAGTGGACTTCAAAGACTCAGATTTAGCAGTTTTTAGAAGACAGTGTTCAGTTCGAAATTCTTCGAACTCAGCTCGACGATCGTCAATCTCTGAACGACAAACTCAGAGTTAATTATCTAAGCTGAGCTCGACGTTCTCAAAGCTCAAGTCAATGCTTAGTTTTCTTCTGTCAGATTCTCAGCTCGACGAACTTGAATTCTCTGGTCGACGATCTTTGATCTCAGGTCGACGAATTCTGTTCAGCGTTCGAAGTTTTCTGTGTAGTTCTAGAATGAGTCTTTCCTTCTTCTGTTCCTTATCTTCTTTATTTATTAGCAGTATTATTCAGAATATTTAATGCAAATATTCTTCTAAATTCAACCGTTATTTATTGTATTAAATATGGTATTCATCAGAATAAATATTTGCTTTTTATATTAAGGACAGTTGGGAAACTCATTAATGCTCTAATTCCAGCCGTTTTCTATTCTCCAGATCAGCCAGCATTTATGGAAAGTATTCAAAATTCAGAGGAGAATTTTTAGCAGCAGAATAAAAGAGATTCTCTCTTTTTTGAGACAGACAGTTAGAGATACAGAGAGAAGAAATCAAGAAGCACTGCACAGAAAATATTAAATTAGTAGTCGACGCTCTTAACTCTCTTCTCATTCTCTGCCAACACTCTAGTTTGAAGAAGAACAAATAATCTAGATCAAGAGTCTTCTTCAACTTCTATTACAGAAATCCTCATAGACATTCTATTCAACATCAGTCACTAGATTTCCTAGACCTTGGCAAATCAAGCAGAAGGCCAACTCACCCTTAAGCAAAGCTCTTTCTTCCTGAAGCATTCAACTTCACTGCGGGAGCTTTGACAACATAATAATCATAATAGTCTTCTCAAGTTGTATTGAGAAAAGAGAAGACTTCCATCAAACTTTTTCCACCCAATTGTACAGGGTTATAAATCCCTTCAAAAGTTAGTTTGGTTGACAAGTCTCACCCCCAAAGACTTGAAGTTGGTTTTTGCGCACCAGATAAAAAGCCTGAAGGATTTCCTAATCTACCTGAATCAGATCTTATTATTGTAGTCACCTGATCAAAACCTGCTAGTGGATTCCTACCTAGGGTGGTCGAAGAGTGGATGCACCTAAGTTTAGGGGAACCACTATAAACTTCTTGTGTCATCTGGTTGCTCCTTTCATTTGCTTTGTTTTTTTGTGCTTGTGATTGCTTGAATAGTTAGACTAGTTTTCTTTTTCTTAACTAATATATGGTATCATTATATTTACTCTGATATAAACTTTAAATTAAGAGCCAAAGTTTTAATACTCTATTCACCCCCCCTCTAGAGTAATCAGATCTAACCCCTCCTTTCAATTTGTATCAGAGGTGTGTTTTTGTTTGGTTGCACAAGTTAATATTTGAACCAAGATCCAGTTAGATCAGATTTTCCTCTTCCCAACTATTATCTATCACAATGGAACAAAACAAGGATTATGTAAGCACAAGACCTCCAGTATGCAACCTAAATAAGTTTGCCATCTGGAAGGCAAGAATTAAGTTATATATGAACTTTATTGATAAGGATATATTTAACTCTATCTTAACAGGACCTCCTACAGCAGCAACTGCTTCAACTTCTACTTCAAACACCCATGCTATTCCATGACCTGAGTGGACAGATGCTTAGAAGAAAGCCAAGATTGCATATGCAAGAGCCATAAAAGTTTTAGCTCAGACTATGTCTGATGAAATTTTTTTGAAAGTGGCTAGGTGTACTTCATCTAAAGCAATCTGGGATTCCCTAAACCAGATGGTGGCTGGATCTGCTGATGTGAGAAAGGACAGAAAATCCAATCTCATCTCTCAGTATGAGAACTTCAAGAAGGAAGAAGTTGAGTCAGTCAGTGACATGTACAACAGGCTAAGCTCAATCATAAAAGAGCTAAGGACCATAGACAATGAAATTACTCTAACTGAAGTGAATGACAAGATCCTTATGTACTTTCCCATCACATGGGATTCAAGGATCTGGCTTATCAAATAAGCCCGAAGTATGACTTAAATCTCAACTGACTCTCTCCTTGGAATGCTCAAATCATATGAGCAATTGATGAAGACCAGAGAAGCAGCAGCTGAAGTAAAGACTCCAACACCTACTAGGAAGGAGCACAATATTACTTTAAAAGCTGCTGAGGACTTTGAAGGGACTCCAGTCAAAGAAGAACTGATGGGTCAATTTGCCAAGAGATTTTTCAAAATGGAAAAGAAGGACTTCAGAAGGAAGTCATCTAGACAAAATGACAAACCAAGGTGTTTGAAAGACTTGATTTTCAGAGCCTAAATACCTAGAGGTGGGGGGTGAATAGGTTCTAATCCTTCTTAACAATTAAGGAAATTAACACAGATCAAATATCACAAACACAATCACAGAAAATACGCAGCACAGTACACCAAGATTTATAGTGGTTCCCCAAGTTGTGGGTACGTCCACTTTTGCCCTTCGTCAATCCAGTAGAGAACTGGATTTAGCCAAACTTCCTTCCACCTGCTCAGATCCACAGATCTTACAACTCAGAACCTGATAGGTTTCTGCAACTCAGACTTCTTCAAGTCCTACCTCAGATTCATCCCAAGAATAATACCTTAGGCAACAACCCTACCTAAGCCTTTATTTAAACGCCAATAACTAAGACTTCTTCAAGTCCTACACCTCAGGCACTCAACCCTACCTCAGCCTTTATAAATTTAGGCTTACAACACAGATCTATAACAGATCTGATAAATAAAAGTTTGTTTAATAAAATAAAAACTTTACCCAGTTCCACAGATAAAAGGGTGAGAACTTCTTGATCAGTTCTTGATTGAACTGAATACTCTAGATCCTACCTGACTTAGCTTCTTCAAAGCTTCTTGAATTTGAACAAAATAAGGTTGATCTTCAATTGGAGTTGGAGTTGATCTTCAATCAGCTTCCTTCTTGAATTCAGAATCAGATTTGAATTTTTCTTGCAGGCTTTTCAGGATTCTCCTTCTTCTGGGTTTGCCTCCTACTCCCCCTCATTGGTTCTCAATCTCTGTTGAGTTAGTTGTTTCACTTCTTGATTCTATTGGATTTTTCTGGTTGTTATGCATCAGCCATTTATATAGAGTTCATCCACGATTACCGACTGATCTGGTTTATAACGGCCTTCTAACAGTACTGACAGATGTGTCAGTCTTATTACTTTTGACAGCTGTCAAGTCTTCATTCATGACAACTGACCCCTCATTGAACTTCTATCACAGCAGGGAACAGTCAGCAAAATACTTCAAATGTGATGACACAAATAGACCAAGTGTTGACACAATTCTTGATGATGTCGACACAGCTTCCAATGTGTTGACACAATCATTCTTTATCTTCTCAACACAGCATCTGTTGTATGTTTCGACACAAGTCCTGCGTATCTAAACAACTTGTACTAGTCTCGACATAGCTGATGCTGATAGATGACATTGAGTGTATGTCCAGATAACATTGAGTGTGTGTCGACACAAGTATTGTGTGTCGACACAAGCCTTTCAGACTCAGTGTAGCTGTTGTTAATAGATGGTATTGAGTGTGTGTTGACACAAGTCCTGTGTGTCGACACAAGCCTTCCAGACTCAGTATATCTGTTGTCGATAGATGGCATTGAGTGTGTGTCGACATAAGTCCCGTGTGTCGACACAGTCTTGCTTCTGGTGTCGACATAATTTCTGGGTGTCGACAAAGCTCCTACTTCAGGTGTCGACACAAGTCCTTGGTGTCGACACCTGTACTTAGAAATTTTTCTTGCATTTCTTTAACCAGCACACTAAAACTCAACATCCTATCAAATACACATTGATGTATACCATTGAGTAAAGGGATGCTTCTCAAAATCCTGTACATAATTTCTAGTATATCCAATAATCTCCCCCTATTTGGAGAAGTCATAACCCTTAGTAAATGATATACACCAGACATAATAAAACAAAGAATAACATTTATACATTCAATTCACAATAGGGTAACTTATAAATACAAATAACAATTAATATCATCACAGAATATGATATCTTCATTAATAAGAAAGTAGTGTAGCTTTACAGAATTCTTAAAAGAACAGAAAATTACATATGTCTTAACACTAGCCTATTTATCCTAAGATTGATTAGGCTCCTTAATCACTATTCTTTTTCCATACTTGATCTTAGCTTGCACATTTGCTTCAGAATCTTCTGCTGGTTTTTTTCCTTTTAGGTCTATCTTCTTGAGCTCTTCAACCTTGATTTTATGCCTTTCAAAATAATGATAAGGCTTTGGAAAGTTATTATTATGCACCAGAGTATTAGCAGGTAACATCCCATCTTTGACATTCTTTCTGAACTGAAGTATGTCTTCTTGCCTTGCCTGATACTTATTCTATTCTAGTTTAGAGTACCACTTGCCTCTATCATGCATATTATCTTTCACAGCTTTCCAGGAAGTAAGAATAATGTTCCTAGAAGTAGGACACCACTACTCAAAGTCAGGCTTCAATTCTGCCTATTCTCTAAATCTTTTCTTAGAAAGCTAGGCCTCTTTCTAAGCTTCCATAGCAGCTACAGACATTTCAACTTTCTCAATGATGACATTCTGTGCATCCTGTGGAGGGCTATACATTTTCTGAACTTCCTTCTGTACTATTTCAATCTCTGCTAGAAGATAGATAACCTGTGAAACTTCCTGCCGAACACCTTCAATATGAGCAGTTGAACAGCAGATTTTGCAGAGTTATCTTCATCACACAGGGATGGAAATCCAAGGGTAGCTCTGATGGTATTAGATACCCATTTAGCATGATCAGAGCTGTCTTTGACTAATATCCTCTCCCCCTTTATGACTTCTCTTGCTATATGATCTCTCAGATCATTATTTGGAAACCTTGCTTGATCAGCCAGATATTCAGTACCTTCTTTGTAGTTGGCTCTAAAAAATTTCAGGTGATAAGAAATAGCCTGTTTAGATTCCATAATGGATGTTTGTACAGTAGCTAGATCTTCTTGTATGTGCTTGGATACTTCAGTTTTTAAATCAGTAGCAATACCTCCTAGTTTATTGAGAATTTCATCATGTGAGTCCTTGAGATTTTCATTTGATCTGAATTGATTTTCTAAAATATATCCTTGCTTGACAACAATGTCTTCAATTTAAGTCTTTATTATCTGTTGTTGCTTGGCTAAGTAAACAATAACATTATCTCCTTTATGAAAGCAATCTGTCATCTCTTTCTTATTCAAATTTACTTCAAATATGATGGATTTAATTTCTTGAGCTAGCTGGAACTGCATTTCTTTATGTGTCTCATCCACATACTTTTCCAAAGATTGTCTTTGCTCATTTAACTTTACTTGCAGTTGTACCATCAGTGAACTGAAGTCCATCCCTTGAGCAGATGGTTGAGACTAATTGTAAGGGTTTCTTATAGCCTATGCTCCTTTTCTTGAGAGCAACCAGCTTCCTTTTCTTAGCCATGGAGGCTTCTTCATCATCAGAAGATTCTGATGAGCTTTGTATATTCACAATTTCATTATAAGTAGGGGCAGGCTGAGACATCTCCCACTTAGTTTCTTGTATCTCTTTCGCAATCCTTTGCTGCTCCCCCTCAGTCCTTGTTTCATTGAAGTCAGGGAATAGTTCTTCCAAAGTGAACTTGTGCTGCATCTGAATAGGAGGAACAAGGTTGTCTTTTGGAACTAATGGTTCCCCCTAGACAGGAAGATCTTTGTCCAGGGACTTCTCAAAACTGGAGAAGTGGATTGCTCATCTTGAGCTTGGTCTGACACTTGCACATCCTGTGCTTCTTTATCAGTATTGACTTGTGCTTAATTGTTGATTTCTGATACAATTTCCATAACAGTATTAGTGGCATTTTCACTCTCTAGTGCAGCTTCAGCAATACCTCCAACTTGGACAGGAAGCTATGATTGTTAGGGTTCATGAACAATTGCAGCTTCAGCAATACCTCCCATGGAGTGGAGACCATTGGGTTCTTTGGTAGTAAACTGCAGATAAGTCCTGTTTAAATAGGGTTTTTCGGGCAAATCTTGGCTGGTTTTTCTTGTCTTTGCACACAACTTTTGCGTTATTTTCTCAGTTATTTCACTCCTTATGCGCTTCGTGGATTGTGTTCTTTTCTCACCCTTGGGTGCGCAATTGAAAATTTGATTATTTGGGGTATGCACGTGGTGCTCCCCGGGGCTTGTTCTGGTAGCTTTTTCAGCATTTATGTTTTGCAGGAGGGTCCTCCATTACTTAGTTCTCCTTTCTTGCAGGTGGCAAGTTTTCCCCATTTTAGAGTTATGATTTGAGGAAAATGCACGACCGTGCGTTGTCTTGGCGCACGGTTAAGTTTTGGACGTGCGTTCTCCACAGATTATTCTGGAAAAGTGACTAGCCCGTGCTAATGCTTCACGCACGGTTTCATCGAAACCGTGCGCAAAGGAAACGCGCGATTGGCCTGTAGCCTTCTTATTTTTCCTGCGGTTTGAGCTTATTGTGGTTACCCGCTCAAATTTATTCACGCACGGGCGGATCGCCCGTGCGCGAAGGAAATGAACGGGTAAACGCTTCTTCCTCGTAGGGTTTTATGTAAAGGTAATATCGCACGGTTCGCGCACGGTCATCCGTCGAACCGTGCGAGACCAATTTTCTGATAATTTTCTATTTAAGTTACAGATTCTGCCATGGCCTGAAGGATTCTATTCGGCCCGCCTTTTCTGCTCCCTGGAGCGGGAAAACCACTATGCAGCTCCTTTTTCTCTCTCAACCTGCGGAAGCTCTTACAGCCACCATTTCTTCTCCGAAAGCTTGCAAAAGCTTCGTCTCCGAACATCTTCATCCTCTCTGCCCTCCAAGATACAAACTGAGCTACTTTTTGATGTACTAGAGAAGCCTTCCGTTCAGGTCCAACTAGGCGACCACGAAGAAGACGGGTTAGAAGAAGGAAGTGATAGCCCTTCTGGATCCCAGATGCCTTCCGAAGACCGAGCTAGGATGAGGATTGACAACCTTCGCTTCTGGAAGAGAATCTTGGAGAGCTTCTGTGCGCTTGGTTGTATTTCTTCACTTTTACTAAACTTAACATGTTCTGAACCTGTGCTTGTAACTCGTAACTTGATAGCATTGTTGCATGAGTTTTATCTAAGTTTGTTAATGATTCTTTAATCTTTTGTAGTGTTTGAGCCATTCTAGCCTTTGCTAGAAGTGAGTGATGCGTGGAAAATACGGCAAGCGCACCGGTCGCACAAGTAATAAAGTTTGGGAATAAATCCCCGAGTGTCGGTCTCTTGAGGAACACATTAAGGGATGAGTTAATGTCGAGGAGGACTTGAGATTGAAGTCCTTAGGTCGGCGGTAACGATGGGGGTTTGATGGTTGCGGAAACAGGAAGTAAAATCTACAAGCTACTCCTATGCAACGCCGCTATGCGATGCTTCGCCAGGCGGGATGGAAACTACATGGGCCGCTATGCATCGAATCGTTTGGCGGATGGACGAGTAGGCTAGCGGATGAGGTGGTTAGAATGGCGGAATGAGGGTCATGAGCACCTCTTCGCAATGCACGCCACTAGCAATTGCTAGTGCGGCAAGGGTGGATGGTGGAGGATGGAATATGGCGCACCTCAAGCAATATAAAACGAAAATACAAATCACATAGACATGATATCGTATAAACGTATTCTACAATTAAGCTTACATCATCTATAAATGAAGTTTACAACAACTCATAAACAACAACAAAGGAAGAACAAGACAAGAGATCGACCGTATCCGAAGTCTTGCTGAGGATTCACGGTTGGAGTCGTCGAGTTGTCAATCTACGTCCAAGCTCGGTCCTCAACTGCATCCGGGGTAGAGAAGGGCTGTCACCACCTTCCAATGGCCCGTCTTCTTCGTCTCACGACAGCGAAAGAAAGTTGCAAGCTTCCCTTTGCTTGATGGCCATGGCGTTGAAGCTTGAAATAAGCCCAAGAGATGATGGAGGAGGCCGAGAGGAAGCTCCGGCTATGATTTGGAGTTGAAAGCTTGCCCGGAGCCTCTCCCTAAGGTGGAGGATGAAGGGAAATGGCGAAACCCTTCGTCGGGGATGAAAAACGGTGGAAGAATGTCGAGCCATTGCGATCTCCCGAAATTAGGGCGGAACCTGCGTATTTATAGATTGCAGAATAAATAGGGGGCACGACCAGTGGTCGTGCGCGACCAAGGTCAGCGCCCGTGTGCCAGCAACCAGTAGACCTGCATCAGAAAATCAATGATCACGCACGATCAGCAGCGCACGATCAGTGATCGTGCGAGGCAATGCTGATGATCGTGCGAAAATAGCCAGGCAGAACTTTGTAAAAAGGGCCATGACTGCGCACGACCGGCAGCGCACGAGCAGTGATCGTGCGCGGTATGGCAAGTGATCGTGCGGAAGGTTCAAGACAGAGATTTCACAAATGAGGCCGGGCTACGCACGATTAGTGATCGTGCTATAAGAGGTCGATGGTCGTGCGTAGGTAAAAACGCACGACCACTGACTCCTTTTCCAAAAAATAGTGAAACGCCTATCCCAAATGCCCTCACGATCCCCAAACCTGCAGGAAAACTGCACGGGACATCTATCGTGGCAGACACAGCAAACAATAATAATCATAGCGAGAACGAAATACACACACACACAGAAATAGGCTAAAAAGGGTGCACAAGACATGGAAAACCGTAGCGAACCAAAAGGAGTGCAAATGACGCTAAACGGTGTGCAAAGACAAGAAAATAAGCCTAGATGAGTCTGGAATTAAGTATAAAATATGGACTCATCATACCCCCAGACTTAACCGTTTGCACGCCCCGAACAAACAAAACCTAAGCAGATGGGGAAAATGAACTAGCTAACAAAGAAATTGCAAAACGGAGTACCATGCGAAGTCGCATGCCCGTGTGCATAAAAATATAGTAGAGGAAATTCTTAAGTATACAAAATATTTTAGATTTTTCACAAAGCGTATCAAAAAGTTATTACTACTCAAAAAATAGAATCACGGTGAATCATCCGATCCTACGTAGGAAGAAAGTAGGCAGGCCACTAAGGTGAGCATTGCCGAAGACCGGGGTTTGGGATCACCTCCAAAGGAATCCACCAATGTCGGAAACCATACGCTTGCCCGTTCGCACTCTCTCCACGGCACAAGTTAGACTCAAGCTCAAATCTGTAGGACTTTAGGATAATCACGGGGCTTGGGTTACAGTGAGGTAAATAATGATAAAAAGAAAGGCTATGCACCTAACCCAAATGAGCTAGCCAAAAAGAATCCCTCAACAAGCCACAATAAAACCAGGTGCACCACACCCCCAGACTTGATTTTTGCAACATGGGTGTGTGCACCGCCAACTCCAAATCAAAATCATCTCCAAAAGATTTTCAATTAAACTTTTTCTTTCATCATTTTTTTCCTTTTTACAAACATTTCATTTTTTTTCTTTATATTTTCAAAATCTCAGCAAATAAAACTTGGGCGCGCTTCCACATTTTCACGAATAAATATCACATCACAACCCAACATGAAAAATATAAAACACTAACCTCGACTTGGGTGTGCGACTAGGATTGGCTATGAGGCTTTGGCGAATATAGTGGAGCTGAATCAAAAGGAAGGGTAGGCACAAAGGGGCTAGCGAGGGTATGACGTTCGGAACGGTACAAAGCTCAACCAGGCCAAAATGATGGCCTACATCACGCTCACGCTAGACTAACCATGCACCAATGCTTCGAGAGTAGCTTGGGGCAAGTTCTTAGCAACCGAGAAAGATAATCCTTCCTCCCGACTCAAGCAATACGAGTCTAGTGGCGGCTACACACATTCCTACGCTACCGTTTGATTCACACCGGATTCACCAACTTTTGAGTAGAATAAGAAATATGTACGCAAATAGAAAAATATAGAACTATAAGCATACGAAAAAATTAAATCTACACAAATTTCTATACAAAACGAGAGCAGTTGACTAGAAACACAGCAAGGCCAACATTTTACTCTGTCGCACAATCCTAAACTAGCACAGAAATTTTCCAAATCTAACAAAGATACAAGTTCAACTCATGGCACGCTAATAGCTAAGCTCACGCTCATGTGGGTGCAGTGGTGTGCAAGAAATGAACTAAACAAAATTATAACTATAAAAGCTTCTAGTATGCGCATGCAATGTGCACGTGCAAAAGGGAACAACTAGTAGCTCTCCCCCAGACTTAAACTAAACAACACATCAAATGATAGAGAAATTAAAATCAGAATGAGCTAAGGGAAGAGGTTACCCAATGCTCAGCTAGTGAGCATACCAGAAGACACGTGGAAAGTAGCAGCAGGCCCGCCAAACGAAGAATCACAACCCCGCCAATGCGTAGTTTCCATGAATACCTGCAGGGGTGAGCTCCGCAAAAACAAAAGAAAAATATACAAAAAAATACTAAAATAAGCTAGACATAAAAAAAAATGCAGAAAATGAAAGATAAGCACTGGGGTTATTGCCATCCCAGCACGACTTATTTAATTCTAAACAGTTCTAGCTAATGGGCCTATGAAATAGAAAATGCACAGGTAACTGTCCTAATATCCGTGTCGGTAACGGGTACTGATACGGCGATAGAACAGTTACCCCTCTACCTGAGTAATAATACCTGCGACGCGCAGGTAGAGGAAATAGGAAGTAAGATGAGGAGGAGCACTGGTCCTCACTCATCTCACCACAAAACAAATCCTTGCCTAGCAAGGTATCGTCCATCACAAGCTCGTTGGGGGCGAAGGTGAAGGTAGAGGCTTCAACTGCAAAAGGAGTAGGAAACTCCTCATGCAAGCTGAGGCACTCGCCGACAACCTGAGCGCAAGGCTCAATGTCAACCCAACTCACCTGCAGGGAGTCAACCCGCACAGGCGCAGAAGGAGAAGGGGGGTCAAGGAATAAAGGAGAAGAAAAACTAAAAGAAGCGGAAATAGGGAGAGTGATCCCGGTATCACTCTCAGCAGGATCCAAAGATAGATCACTGTCGGTGTCATGTGAGTCATGGCGAGGGGAAGCTGAGACTATGAGGTCCTCGATGGTGATTTGGACCTCCTCAACCAATAAGGAAGTGGGAACTTCCTCATCAGCAAGGATCTCCTCATCAACACACCCCGGTGCGTCACTGTGTTCCAAGACATAATATTCTCCATTAATGAGAACAATGTCCTCGTCACACCATGGCGCATCCTCATATTCCCAATCTCTAAAGGGCACAACATCATCAACCTACTCACTAAAAAGAGGAGTAGATGATTCTTGCAAAGAAAGCGGAGGAACAACAACATCAGAGAAAATAGGTGCAGGTTCCTCCGGGGGTGAATCAAGAAGAGGGGAAGAAGGTATAGAGGGCGACGGTACCGCAATGTCATCACATCGATCAGTGGAAGGTCTGATGGGTGTATCCACAGCAGTCCCCCATAGACAAGGTGGTACTGCGGATACATCATCAAAATCAGAAGAAGCGGCCATTTGAGAGGTGGATGAGACGATCCGGATATCCGGTTCATCATCCGCCTCCATCTGGCGCTGAAATTCTGCGCAATCTTTCAACACATGATCGGTGCTACGACAACACAAACACCGTTTTCCATTACTCCTCGGTCCAGGTGGGACCGGAGAGGAATATGAAAAAGGTGAAGGCGGAGAAGAGTAGTGACCATAAGACTGAGGTACGGTGTATGAAGTACCATAGGACAACGATGCTCCATACACTGAACCACGAGAATTATGCTCCCATTCTTCAGTGGGGCACTCATCACTATTATGCCTATAATCCCCGCACCAACGGCAACAAATATTCGCATAATAATACATGGTGCAGCAAGAAAGAATTCACCACAAGAATTTTCTAAGCAAAAATTAACTACACACAAGCAGATAAATAAAAAGGAATACCTGCTACTGAAATATCAAAATTAGAAAAGGAATAAAGAAAAATAAACAACAAATTATAAAAACTAAAGCAAAGAAAAATAAAACATGGAATGAACAGATGGAAAAGGGCTTCAATCTATAATCTCCCTCTCCAAAAACTCAAACGACTGTTGTTGGGATTTGTCTCCACAATACCTCAGATTTGTAGGAGGTCAGACCTTGAACTAAGATGAATTAAGGTGTATTTGATGCTGTGTTTAGGTTGTATGTGTGCAGGTTCTAATTGCCAAGTGTAGACCAATGTCAGTCTATAATGGGTCACCAAACACAGGACCATACAATGTAATCCCTCATTGTGTGATCCAAAGTGTTGGCCCATGTATAGCCTCTCAATTGGGATACACTTCCTATATGCACTTGGATTGATGGACAGAAGCATTGGAACTAATTTCCTCAGAAATATTTCTAAGTCCAAAATACTCGAGTAACCCCTTTGTTATACTCGAGTATCAGACTTAATACTCGTGTATATATTTCCATACTCGAGTAGTTAATTAGACTTACTCGAGTAATCAGTTAGACTTACTCGAGTAAGCTCTGAATACTCGTGTATATACTTCTATACTCGAGTAGTTAGTCAGTCACTCGGGTAAGGTGTTTTCATACTCGAGTAAGTAAGTTAATCACTCGAGTAAATCATACATCATACTCGAGTAGATCCTTTTCTTCTCTTTTATGCAAGTTCAAGTATTGATACTCGAGTAATTGATTTTGATACTCGAGTAAATTATTCGATACTCGAGTAGTTGGTTTTAATACTCGAGTAAGCAGTTGATACTCGAGTAATTGATTTTGATACTCGAGTAAATTATTCTATACTCGAGTATTTGATTTTAATACTCGAGTAGGTGAATGTTTCCTGGATTCATATGCTGATACTCGAGTATATCTTTGCTGATACTCGAGTATATCTTTTCTGATACTCGAGTATATCTCTTCTAATACTCGAGTAGTTCATTTCTCTATCTAGTAAATTTCTATTCTCATACTCGAGTATATGTCTCGTTGTCACTCGAGTATCTAAATTCCCATACTCGAGTATATCTTCTCTTACTAGAGTATAGATGTTCCCTATTCCAGAATTCTTCTAAGTTCGAATTCGCTAAGTATATTTTTTTGAATCCGTCATTTCTGACTGGTCCACGTGTCATCCTTAATTAAGATTATGACCGTTGGAGTCCACCTATAAATAGGTCATTTCAAAATTGACTAATTAACAAGATTACAGAGATATTCTTTTGAAGAAAAAGGAAATTCTGTGAACCCTAATTCTCACGCCGCCGCCGCCGCCATCGTTGTTCACGGAAGAAATTCTGGATCGTCGATCTCCGTCTTCAAGGACTATTTCTCCAGCGATCCAGACAAGAGTGAATCACTCGATCTCGCCGAGCCTCAAGAATTTCAGATCTATCTTCTCGATCGAGGTGGTTCTAGTTTTCAGATTTGTGGATCTTTCTCTCAAGTCATCTTCAACCTTTTCTGATCAAGTCAAAGCTCCTAAAGAAGAAGACTGTCAAAGATCCAGATCTGAAATTTGTTGTGTTGATTTTTATTCTCAAACCTAAATTTCATTGTAGGAGTTTTTCTCCGAGATTTGTAGGAAGATCTTTCTTCCGAGTTTTGTAGATCCAGTTGGATCGAGATTTGTAGAAATGTGGTTCCGAGGTGTAGGATTGTTTTCAATCCGAGATAGTGGAGTAGCCGAGTCTAGTGATTTGCTAGATCGGTGAGGAAAGTGGACGTACCCAAGGTTGGGGAACCACTATAAATCTCTTGTCTTATGTGATTGCTTGATGTGCGCTGCGTTAAATTTTAATTCCGCTTTTGACACGCATTTCACCTATTCACCCCCCTCTAGGTGATTTAGGCTAACAACTTAGACCTCGCAATTGGTATCAGAGGGAGGTTGATCGTTAAAAGGTTAACACCTTGATCTTATCCTTCTAAGTTGTTTCCTGAAAAGTATCAAGCATGAGTAAGACCAAGGATTTTGCTAAACTCCCTATCTGCACCAAGAACAACTTTCCTATGTGGAAGGAAAGTGTAAAGTTCTTCATGGAAGCAGTAGATCCCCGGATCTTCATGATTGTTGAAGAAGGTCCCCACATTCCTATGACTACTTCCACCATAGACCCTAACAAGCAAGTTCCCAAGAAGTTGATGGATCTAGACAAGGATGAGATTGCACTTGTCTCTCTGGACAAGAAGGCTAAAAACATTATAGCAAGTGCTGTCGATGACTCAATGCTGCAGAGTCTAATTCATTGCCAGTCTGCCAAGGAGATGTGGCAATCCCTGGTGACTCTGATGGAAGGCACTGAAGAAGTGAGGGATGATCAGAGATCCCTTCTGAATCAAAAGTATGAAGCCTTCCAGCAAGGTCACAAGGAAGCCATAGCTGACACATTCGAGAACTTTTTCAAGATAGTGAACGGCCTAAGAGTTTATGGCCGAGTCTTCACCAACGGGGAACTCAATGACAAATTCTTAAGATCCCTAACCAAGGAATGGGACAATAAGGTATGTGCCATTCGGGAGTTTGGAAGGTTAGCTGAGACGGACCCGCGAAATCTGTTCGGAAAGCTTATGTCTTACGAGCTACAAATCAACTCAAGAAAAGCTGAAGAAGAGACAAGCAGGTCTGCATCCAAGGAGAAATCTGTCGCTCTAAAGGCAGATAGCTCAAGGAAGATAAAGGCTAGCTCTCCTGCCCCAGTTCCTGAGGCTGATGAAGAAGAATCATCTGAGCCCAGCTCATCTGGCTCAGAACTATCTGATGGAGAGTTCTCCCTACTCTCAAGGCAGTTCAAGAAATTTTTGAACAAGAAGAAGCAATGGAGAGGCAAGGAGGCCTCATATAGAAGATCACGACATGACAGTGATCATCGGAAGAAAGGCTCAAGTAGCCATGATAGGTATAATTCTAAACCGAACAAACAGATTTCTACTGACATCATTTGTTATTGTTGCAATAAGCCAGGTCACGTCATCGCCGATTGCCCTCACAAAAAGAAAGAGGGTGGAAGAAGAGAGGAAAAGAAATCCTCACACCACAAGAAGAGGACAGAGAAAAGCTTAGTAGCCAAGAAGAGCAAAACTCTCAGCGACTCTGACTCATCTGAGTCGAGTGAAGAAGAGGAAGCTTACTTTGGGCTCATGGCTCATTCGGATGATGAACAAGTCCCCCAGTTTACTGGGGAGGTAAAATCTCACACTCCTCTCTCTGATTCTGATGATGACAATGAGCAAGAGGGATATTCCTCTGAAGATGAATCTGAGCTCATGGGTCAGTACAAGGAGTTACTCACCGCTTACGAAAAATGTCGTAGATTAATGAAAACTCAAGCCAAAGAGATAAATTCTCTACGAGCTACTGAGAGCAGCTTGAGAGAAGAAGTCGATAAGACTAACTCTCTTCAAGAGAACCTCAATGTAGCTATGGAGGGATACAATAAAGCTCTCAAGCACATCGACCTTAAAGAGGAAATCATCAAAGAATTGGAACGACAACTCGAGGCTGAAAAGAAGCTTGTTGAGAGTTTTTCTAAGCCTAAGACAGTTCTTCCAATCGTTGCTGAATTCTCTGCTAAGGCCAAGGGTGCTGGTTTAGGCCACACTGTCTCTTCTAGTAAATCCTCTAGGAGAAACAAGGCCAAGAGAAAGAATAAGGCTGCCCGGAAGGCTCTAGCTGAAGAAAAAGGGAAAGCTCCTTGGAACCTGTTGTGTTCAAGAAAGTTATCTTTCCCACGAACGAACTCGATTATGAGTCCACCTACGGACACTTTTCTAGGCCGATCCCTGAGAAGCCTATGTCAAGATACCAAGGTTGGACTCGTCCTCGTAACTTTGGCGAGAGTGTCTTCAAGGCACCTTATGAGGAGATTCAGCTTCAAAGCTATGGACCTTATGCTCATGGTCATAATTTCAAAAAGACACCAAAAGTAAAACCCATTGTAGAAAAGCCTATGAAGGAGAAGACCTCATGTAACTGCCATCATCATGAAGCCTCCTCCTCCAAGAGTAAAGCTCCTGCCAGACCTTCATTCCAGAAAGTCAAGCAGGACTACACAAGGCAAAGATACAACAGGTTCAACTGTTGGTGCTGTGGCAGAATTGGTCATTTTGCCAGTGATTGTTAGTTCAATCCTGAAAATGCTGCAACCCCTAAGGTTAGCAATGTGAGAGTGACCACTCATGAGGCTAATACTCGTAGGGGGAGTATTCTAACTCGAGACCAAGGACCCAAACTTGTTTGGGTTCCTAAGGCTAAATGATTGTAATTGCAAGTATGTCCAAAGGCCACCAAAATGCCAATCTGGTACTTGGACAGTGGATGTTCTCGGCATATGACCGGGACAAGGAGCCTACTACAGAATTACACCTCATTCTGCAACGGACCAAAGGTCATCTTTGGAGGTTCAGATCGAGGAATAACTAAAGGCTATGGTATGATCTCTAACGGTAGTGTATCCTTTTCGGATGTAGCCTATGTTGAAGGATTGGAACACAATCTCATTAGCATAATCCAACTATGCGACAAAGGATACGTAGTTGAATTTCATGCTGACAAGTGTTTGATAAAATCGGTTAACAATATGGAAACAATTTTATCAGGCACTCGAAGCAGAAATATTTTCTTTCTGAATTTTATTTGTATAGACTCTTCGACACCAGTGTGTCTTTTGGCAAAAAGTAGTGCATCTCTTGCTGACCAATGGCACAAGAGACTAGCACATATTAATTTCAAAACTATTAATAAATTATTCTCTCAAAACTTAGTGCGTGATGCACCTAATGTCAAGTGCGTTACGGACAGTCCTTGTCACGCTTGTATCAAAGGCAAGCAAACAAGAAGTTCGTTTAAAAGCATAATAGGCAAGGACTCCAATAGAAGCTTGCAGCTTCTCCATATGGACTTGTTTGGTCCACTGCAGGTTAGAAGTTTGGGAGGTAAGGAATATACGTTGGTTATTGTGGATGATTACTCGCGCTTTGCGTGGGTGTTCTTTCTGAAACACAAGTCAGATACCTTCGGTATTTTCACTAATTTTGTGAGGCAGATCTAGAATGAATACAACTGTTCCGTAGTCAAAAATCAGAAGTGACAATGGAACGGAATTCAAGTCTGGAGCCATGACAGAATTTTGTGAAAGTCAAGGTATCTTTCATGAGTTTTCCTCTCCTCGCACTCCACAGTAAAATAGAGTAGCTGAGAGAAGGAACAGAACACTCATAGAGGCTTGTCGGACCATGTTGAGTAATGCCTCACTTCCGGAGTATTTCTGGGCTGAAGCCGTCAACACCGCTTGTCACGTGCAAAATCGAGCACTCATCAACAAGAACCATGATAAGACTCCTTACAAACTTCTAAAAGGCAGGCAACCAACCATTTCATACTTTAGAATCTTTGGCTGTAAATGCTTCGTGCTCAACAACGGGAAGTATCACTCTACCAAGTTTAGCGAGAAAAGCTTTGAAGGTATTTTTGTAGGATATAGTAGCCATAGTAAGGCTTATAGAGTATTCAATAGAAAAACTCTAGTGGTGGAAGAGTCGATACATCTTGTATTTGATGAGACGAGTCTGTTGCAAAGCAACTCGTCTAGTGTGCCTATTGTAGATGCAGGTACAAAGTTGAAAGAACTTAGCTTGGATGAACCCAGTGAAGATAAAGATGAGACATTCATCAAGGTCCCCTCTACAACCACCATTGGAGAGGTGAATGATCAAGATGAAGAAGACATCCCAGCTGAAGATGCAACTCCAGTGGCTGAAGAGATCCCAGATGCAAGGACTTTAGAGTTCAGACACTTGAAGGATCATCCTGTTGACCAAATAATAGGAGATCCTCGGGATGGCGTGAGAACTCGTCGAGGTACAACTAACGAGAATTTACACTTAAGTTTTCTCTCACAGGTTGAACCAAAGAAATTTGAGGAAGCCAACTCCGACGCATCCTGGATGCTAGCCATGGAAGAAGAATTGAATCAGTTCAAACGATGCAAGGTTTGGACACTTGTTCCTAGACCCAAAGGTAAGAATGTCATTGGGACAAAATGGGTCTACCGGAACAAGATGGATGAAGATGGGATAATCGTAAAGAATAAGGCCAGACTTGTCGCCAAGGGATATCGCCAAGAAGAAGGAATCGACTTCGACTAGACTTATGCTCCAGTAGCAAGACTGGAGGCGATCAGGTTATTTCTTGCCTACGCTGCACTTAAGGGCTTTACCGTCTATCAGATGGACGTAAAGTCCGCCTTCCTGAATGGTGACATAAAGGAAGAAGTGTACGTAGAGCAACCGCCAGGTTTTATTGATTCAACCCATCCTAATTATGTATATTTATTACAAAAAGCACTATATGGTCTTAAACAAGCTCCTCGAGCTTGGTATGAGACTCTGTCTAGCTTCCTTCTTGAGAACAAGTTCACAAGAGGAAAGATAGACAAAACATTATTTCTTAGGGAAATAAAAGGCAAGATTTTGCTAGTGCAGATCTATGTCGACGATATTATTTTCGGCTCTACGGATAACAACCTCTGCAAGAAGTTTTCTAAACTTATGCAAGGGAAGTTTGAAATGAGCAGTATGGGAGAGCTAAAGTATTTCTTAGGGCTTCAGGTGAAACAATCTGAAGATGGGATTTTCATCTCACAGACCAAGTTCACCAAAGAGCTACTTATGAAATTCGGAATGGAGAATGCAACCTCTATGAGGACTCCAATGGCCTCAGCTATGTCTCTGGACAAGGATGAGAAAGGGAAACCTTTTGATGAAATCAAGTACAGGAGCATAATTGGGTCTTTGCTCTATCTTACTGCGAGTAGACCAGATATAATGTTCTCAACATGTGTGTGTGCTAGATTTCAGGTGAACTCTAAGGAATCTCACTACATCGCTGCAAAGCGAATCTTGAGATACCTCAAAGGTACACCAAATCTTGGCTTATGGTACCCAAGAAGTAATGATAGTGAACTAATTGGTTTTTCAGATGCAGATTTTGCAGGTAGCAAAGATGACAGGAAAAGTACCTCCGGGACTTGCCAATTTCTCGGAAGGAGACTCATTTCCTGGAGCAGTAAGAAACAAAACTGTGTAGCCATCTCAACGGCTGAATCAGAGTACATCTCTGCAGGCAGCTGTTGTGCACAGCTCTTATGGATCAAGAATCAATTTGAAGACTACAACATACAGTTCCAGAACATTCCCCTGTTCTGTGACTCTTCCAGCGCTATAGCAATAGCCAACAATCCAGTCTCCCACAGCCGGACCAAGCATATAGAGCTTCGCTATCATTTCATCCGGGAGCATGTGGAAAATGGAGATATAGATCTACAGTATGTCTCCACAGACAGGCAAGTTGCAGATATTTTTACAAAGCCGCTGGACGAGTCCAAGTTCTCGTTCTTCAAAACTGAGCTTGGACTGCTCAACAAAGAAGACAAGTGATGGACTCTCAAATTAAGAAGACATCAGTAATGTTGGCTGCTCAGAGGTATAGTTTCTCAGTGGAAATAGACATCTACCAGGGCAACTCCTTCAAGTATTAGAGACTCGAGCATCGCTACACTTACACGAGTAAACGGCTAATACTCGAGTAAAAAGGTTCATATACTCGAGTAATCCAAAAGATACTCGCGTATGAACTTCTCATACTCGAGTATGAAAATTCGTTAAGAACTTAATACTCGTGTATGCTGATTACATACTCGAGTATGTATGATTGATTACTCGTGTATGCTGTGCCTACTCGAGTATACTAAACCTAATACACATGTATGCTGTCATCTACTACTCGAGTATTCGGAAGTATTTTGGATTTTCAAAATCTCTACTCGCACCCAGCAAATTGCCGCCTTGTTCAGGTATGCCATTATACTTAATTCTCTTTAAACCTAATTAGGATTATTTATATATATATTCAAAACGAAAAAGTCCTTTCCACTTCTCATTCACTCGAGTAGCCGCCGACTTCTCGTATTCCCGACTACTGTTCTTCGTCTTCCTTCACCGCAAGATTTCCGAATCGCTGATGGCTCCTCCCTCCTCCAAGTTTGGAATCGGCTCTGAATTAGTGACAGATGGCATTGAAGATATCTCGGATGATTTCAAGAACCTACTGATTCTCCTGGACACGGCCGGATTGACCTTCGTTCTTCAAGAACCCTGCCGCCTTTTGCTTCCTGATGTTGAAGAGTTCTACAAAAATTTGAAGGTTAGACACAATGGTACAGTTCTGAAATCAAAGGTCAGGGGAGTTGAAATTCGGTTAGATAAAACCTCTGTCGCCACTCTGCGTCGGATGCCAGTGGTCGACGAAGAAGATGACTTAGACAAGGCAGATGCCGACCGCACCTCCTTATTTTGTGGTCGAGATCCAGAAGGTGGAGGTGAAACCCTGAATCGTTCTTTGTTCAATTCAGAAGGAAAGTTTCTCGTTGACATCATTGCCAAAATCCTCTGGTGCAAGACTTACTCCATTAGAGATGTATCCCAAAATCTATTTGACGTTATGCAAGCTATTGTCTGCAGGAAGAAATTCCAGTTTGGAATGATGATACTGGATAAGATCAGAGAAAGCGTCAAACATCCCAGTTTTGCCAGGATTATCTCCCTCCTCCTCCATGAGATCAATCCTACAGTGTTTGACTTCTCTAAAGGGACTCCTCTTCACCACATGAAGAAAGTTTCAATATCTTCCATTTAGAGGTATGACCTCAAGATCATGAACCCTGCCCAACCCTCCAAGGCTGATGCCATCTCAGCACGACACCAAGACAGCAGTTTACCTGAAGTCAGGATCCCATCTCCTCCTCTACATCAAACTATTGCTACCTCTGGTGCTTTAGTTGAGGGGGAGCCTGCCTCTTCTCTTTCTCAGCTTCAAGTTACTTCTGAATCAGTGATTCCAGCACAAGAAGAAGTCAGAGTTGCTACTCCTCCAGTTTCTCCTCCTCTAGCTCATCTTCAATCAGCAATTCCTGAATCTGAGATTCCAGATACAGCTCACCTACTGTCTACAGCTGAAGATATAGACAGATTCATTGATGAGCTAAGCTCAGATGCTCCTTCTTTTCAAAATGGTTCAGCCGCCAAGTCTCCTGCCCAATCTCCTGCTCAGTCTCCAGCTCTCTCCCCTTTGGGTGCCACAGATCTTCATGATGATATCATTCTGTCCGATGACGAGGAGGATTCCCCAGACCCTGCTGACCCTCCTCTGAGGACACTTGATTTCTCTCTCCCTTCCTTCACTGATCCCTGTGACTCCATTGAGTTAGTCCAAACCAAGAGAGCTGTAAGCTCAGTGGTTGTGGAAGAGATCGCCCCTTGGACTGCTACTGCTCTACCAGTCCCTGGATTAACCTCAGCTCCCTCTTCCTCCTCCTCTTCAGATCTAGTCAGCAAGATTGAGCTCATGCTCAAAGAACAGAGAGATTACTTTGATGCCTCTCTGCAGTCAGTCAACTCCAAGGTCTCTACTCTTGAAAAGGAGATGAGCAGAGGCTTTGCTGAAATCCAGGCAAATACTGATGAACTGAAAAAATTGTTCCAGATTGGAGGCAAGGCCATAGATCACACCATCACGAGCATAGGTGAGCTAAGAAACCAAGCAGAGACAGTAGCTCACAATCAGCTCAAGCTAGATGAGAGAGCTGAAACCAATGTTGTGAAAGTATGTGATGAAGTGAGCACCTTCAGGGATGAAGCTATTGCCAAGCTATCCATAGATATCAGCAAGGGGGAGAAGATTGTAAAAGAACAAGTTGAAAAACTTTCTGCACAAGCTGAAGCCCAGGTCAAACAACAGTCTACCCAATCTCAAGAGGCTATAAGTGATCTAGTAAAAGGATTGAAAGAATCCATTCTTTCCCAGCTCCAGTCAGTCAAATTCTATACCTATGACACTGCTGTCTGGCTGCATAATCAAAACTTTCCTGAGTTTCAACTGGACCCTACCATTATTCCTCAGCATCTAAATCCTCTTGCAGAACAGCCTCCAGCAGATGTCTCAGCTCAAGCAACCCTTCAAGGAGGTGTGCCAGTTTTATCACCTAGAGCTGAGGGTGATGTGACTGAGCCTCCCCTATCCTATACTGAAGCATGGCAAGATGATTTCCCTTCCAGTTCTCAAGGCCCTTCCAAGAAGAAAAGAAAATATGGTGACGACGCTTCTGCCAGCAGTTCTGCACCAAGGAAAGAGCCAGCTTCTGAAGGTAGACCACCTGTTGTTCATGCTGAAGTGTGGAGTCCTACCTCTAAGTCCCTAATTCTTGATACTCTGAGGTTAGTGACTGATCTTGGGGAGAACAGAGATAATTACTACAGTTATTCAGAGTGGAAAGCCTACGAAGCATCTCAGATAAAGATCAGGCTGCATGACAGAAATTGGGGGCATAACAACCCAGTTGCTCCTCCTAGGCCCAGGACTTACTTTCCAAAACCTTTCAGCTACCTAGAAAGGCAAGACTTGAAAAGAGAAAGGATGCACAAGGATGCCCCATCTTGAGTTGAACTAAGAATGTGGAATTGGACTTTTGTTTCTGTGCTTAAAACATTTCTATATATATATATTTAATTCTGGTTATGGCTATTTCATTAACTAACCTGCTTTAACTTATGTTTTGTTTTTCAAGTATATGTGCATTGTTCTTTTTACTCTGTATAATTCACCTTAGTATAGAGGATGCTGACATCTACAAATAGGGGGAGATTGTTGGGATTTGTCTCCACAATACCTCAGATTTGTAGGAGGTCAGACCTTGAACTAAGATGAATTAAGGTGTATTTGATGCTGTGTTTAGGTTGTATGTGTGCAGGTTCTAATTGCCAAGTGTAGACCAATGTCAGTCTATAATGGGTCACCAAACACAGGACCATACAATGTAATCCCTCATTGTGTGATCCAAAGTGTTGGCCCATGTATAGCCTCTCAATTGGGATACACTTCCTATATGCACTTGGATTGATGGACAGAAGCATTGGAACTAATTTCCTCAGAAATATTTCTAAGTCCAAAATACTCGAGTAACCCCTTTGTTATACTCGAGTATCAGACTTAATACTTGTGTATATATTTCCATACTCGAGTAGTTAATTAGACTTACTCGAGTAATCAGTTAGACTTACTCGAGTAAGCTCTGAATACTCGTGTATATACTTCTATACTCGAGTAGTTAGTCAGTCACTCGGGTAAGGTGTTTTCATACTCGAGTAAGTAAGTTAATCACTCGAGTAAATCATACATCATACTCGAGTAGATCCTTTTCTTCTCTTTTCTGCAAGTTCAAGTATTGATACTCGAGTAATTGATTTTGATACTCGAGTAAATTATTCGATACTCTAGTAGTTGGTTTTAATACTCGAGTAAGCAGTTGATACTCGAGTAATTGATTTTGATACTCGAGTAAATTATTCTATACTCGAGTAGTTGATTTTAATACTCGAGTAGGTGAATGTTTCCTGGATTCATATGCTGATACTCGAGTATATCTTTGCTGATACTCGAGTATATCTTTTCTGATACTCGAGTATATCTCTTCTAATACTCGAGTAGTTCATTTCTCTATCTAGTAAATTTCTATTCTCATACTCGAGTATATGTCTCGTTGTCACTCGAGTATCTAAATTCCCATACTCGAGTATATCTTCTCTTACTCGAGTATAGATGTTCCCTATTCCAGAATTCTTCTAAGTTCGAATTCGCTAAGTATATTTTTTTGAATCCGTCATTTCTGACTGGTCCACGTGTCATCCTTAATTAAGATTATGACCGTTGGAGTCCACCTATAAATAGGTCATTTCAGAATTGACTAATTAACAAGATTACAGAGATATTCTTTTGAAGAAAAAGGAAATTCCGTGAACCCTAATTCTCACGCCGCCGCCGCCGCCATCGTTGTTCACGGAAGAAATTCTGGATCGTCGATCTCCGTCTTCAAGGACTATTTCTCCAGCGATCCAGACAAGAGTGAATCACTCGATCTCGCCGAGCCTCAAGAATTTCAGATCTATCTTCTCGATCGAGGTGGTTCTAGTTTTCAGATTTGTGGATCTTTCTCTCAAGTCATCTTCAACCTTTTCTGATCAAGTCAAAGCTCCTAAAGAAGAAGACTGTCAAAGATCCAGATGTGAAATTTGTTGTGTTGATTTTTATTCTCAAACCTAAATTTCATTGTAGGAGTTTTTCTCCGAGATTTGTAGGAAGATCTTTCTTCCGAGTTTTGTAGATCCAGTTGGATCGAGATTTGTAGGAACGTGGTTCCGAGGTGTAGGATTGTTTTCAATCCGAGATAGTGGAGTAGCCGAGTCTAGTGATTTGCTAGATCGGTGAGGAAAGTGGACGTACCCAAGGTTAGGGAACCACTATAAATCTCTTGTCTTCTGTGATTGCTTGATGTGCGCTGCGTTAAATTTTAATTCCGCTTTTGACACGCATTTCACCTATTCACCCCCCTCTAGGTGATTTAGGCTAACAACTTAGACCTCGCAACTGTGTTCCCCGGCAACGGCGCCAAAAACTTGATGCGTGGAAAATACGGCAAGCGCACCAGTTACACAAGTAATAAAGTTTGGGAATAAATCCCCGAGTGTCGGTCTCTTGAGGAACACAGTAAGGGATGAGTTAATGTCGAGGAGGACTTGAGATTGAAGTCCTTAGGTCGGCGGTAACGATGGGGGTTTTGTTGGTTGCGAAAACAGGAAGTAATATCTACAATCTACTCCTATGCAACTCCGCTATGCGATGCTTCGCCAGGCGGGATGGAAACTACACGGGCCGCTATGCACCGAATCGCTTGGCGGATGGACGAGTAGGCTAGCGGATGAGGTGGTTAGAATGGAGGAATGAGGGTCGTGAGCACCTCTTCGCAACGCACGCCACTAGCAATTGCTAGTGCGGCAAGGGTGGATGGTGGAGGATGGAATATGGCGCACCTCAAGCAATATAAAACGAAAATACAAATCACATAGACATGATATCTTATAAACGTATTCTACAATTAAGCGTACATCATCTATAAATGAAGTTTACAACAACACATAAACAACAACAAAGGAAGAACAAGACAAGAGATCGACCGTATCCGAAGTCTTGCTGAGGATTCACGGTTGGAGTCGTCGGGTTGTCAATCCACGTCCAAGCTCGGTCCTCAACTGCGTCCGGGGTAGAGAAGGGCTGTAACCACCTTCCAATGGCCCGTCTTCTTCGTCTCACGGCAGCGGAAGAAAGTTGCAAGCTTCCCTTTGCTTGATGGCCATGGCATTGAAGCTTGAAATAAGCCCAAGAGATGATGGAGGAGGCCGAAAGGAAGCTCCGGCTATGATTTGGCGTTGAAAGCTTGCCCGGAGCCTCTCCCTAAGGTGGAGGATGAAGGGAAATGGCGAAACCCTTCGTCGGGGACGAAAAACGGCGGAAGAATGTCGAGCCATTGCGATCTCCCGAAATTAGGGCGGAACCTGCGTATTTATAGATTGCAGAATAAATAGGGCGCACGACCACTGGCGCACGACTAGTGGTCGTGCGCGACCAAGGTCAGCGCCCGTGCGCCAGCAACCAGTAGACCTGTATCAGAAAATCAATTGTCGCGCACGATCAGCAGCGCACGATCAATGATCTTGCGAGGCAATGCTGATGATCGTGCGAAAATAGCCAGGCAGAACTTTGTAAAAAGGGCCATGACTGCGCACGACCGGAAGCGCACAAGCAGTGATCGTGCGCGGTATAGAAAGTGATCGTGCGGAAGGTTCAAGACAGAGATTTCACAAATGAGGCCGGGCTGCGCACGATCAGTGATCGTGCGCCAAGAGGTCGATGGTCGTGTGTGGGTAAAAACGCACGACCACTGACTCCTTTGCCAAAAAATAGTGAAACGCCTATCCCGAATGCCCTCACGATCCCCAGACCTGCAGGAAAACTGCACGGGACATCGATCGTGGAAGACACAGCAAACAATAATAATCATAGCGAGAACGAAATACACACACACACAGAAATAGGCTAAAAATGTTGCACAAGACATGGAAAATCGTAGCGAACCAAAAGGAGTGCAAATAACGCTAAATGGTGTGCAAAGACAAGAAAATAAGCCTAGATGAGTCCGGAATTAAGTATAAAATATGGACTCATCAGTGAGCGCTTAGAAGAGGTGTTTTCGACCCTAATTAGTTCTTTCGCTTCCGCTATTACTCTTCGGAGTGATTCATCCGGGTGATGCGGTGAAGGCGACCCTCGTTAGTTCTTTATTAATCTAGCGTAGGACTTCCAAATTAATCACCACCATGTTCACTTAGCACTTGAACTCGTTTCTCTAAATGCAAAAACCCATGTTCCCTACTTGCGCTCCACAAGAGATCGATACTCAGGGATGCTACTCCCCATTATTATGACTTGGTCGTGAATGGTAGTCTTACCGCTAGCGAATCAAGTTTTTGGCATCGTTGCCGGGGAGCGCAACCGTTGCGTGTGGTTTTTCCCTTTTAGTGAAAAGTCTATAGGTGTTCAAGTGCGTTTTAATTTCTTTTTTTGTTTGTTTTGTGAGTACATATCAAATATGAAACCCACTGAAAGGGTTGAAGATTTAGGAGTTGACGCTGAGACTGCAAGAGCTAGAAGAGCTCGGTTGCGCGCTGTTGCTGCAGAAGAGAGAATGGAAAATTAGGTCCATGGTGGAAACAGTCAGGGAGATAGAGTGGTTGATGCCCGCGAGGTGGTCCAACCTCTAGTAAGGACGATGAGGGATTTCACTACTCCTATGGAGGGGAGTGTTTATCCTGGGTTTGGGCCAGCTATCGCAAACCACCACTTTGAGATCAAGCGGATAATCCTAAATATAATTAGGAACAACACCCAATATTATGGGCTACTGAGCGAGGATCCTCAGCTTCATCTAGCTGAATTTTCGAAAATATGCGGGACTTTCCGTTATGTGGGGATCTCTGATGAAATTTTGAAATTAAAACTCTTCCCTTTCTCATTGTGAGATAGGGCCAAGACTTGGCTATATACAATCGCTCTAGGAACTGCAACACTTGGGATACCTTGTCTTCCTTATTTTTGTCTAAATTTCATCCTATCGATAAGATTGTTAATGCATGCAGGGAGATAGCCATGTTTCGACAACAGGAACAGGAGACCCTTTACGAGGCATGGGAGAGGTTTGCCAATTTATAGCGCCGGTGTCAGCAACACGGCTGTGAGCCCTTGAATTTGATAGAATTATTTAATTTCGCCGTTTAACCCACTCTCCGGGCATTGATCGATGCTACTGCAGGGGGACAATTATGAATTTATCCCCCGAGGATGCGCTGAGGCTTCTACGAGATACGTCCTCCCAAAGCACTTATTGCACCGCTGGGAGGAAC
The DNA here is from genome assembly GCA_039513925.1 of Platanthera zijinensis. Taxonomy (NCBI): domain Eukaryota; kingdom Viridiplantae; phylum Streptophyta; class Magnoliopsida; order Asparagales; family Orchidaceae; genus Platanthera; species Platanthera zijinensis. The sequence goes on from CM077089.1 coordinate 96,826,072, forward strand.
GCCTCAAGAGGGGAAAGAAATTTGTTTGATGTGAACGTCGTGGCGCAACACGCTGAACCTTGCCAACCTTCTTTTGAAGGAAAAATGATGTTGACAAGATCTACCCCGCCTCCAATGCCCGTGCTGAGCATCTCGTGCCAAGTTTGTGGAAACTCTGGGCACAACACTTTTGAGTGCACTGCATGGGAGCATGCTAGTGATCAGGCAGGTATGAGCTTTGAAGAACACGTATATTTTATTAATAATAAAAATCGCGCCGCCCCTTATAAAAATGATTATAACCCGAATGCGAGAAATCACCCGAATTTCTCGTAGAATCAAAATGCCCCTGGTCAAAGATGGCAAGGAGGTCAACATCAATTTGACGCTCAAGCATCTGGTAGTCAACCGCGACCACCTAAGGCGGGTTACAATCAAAATATACAAGGGGCGTGAAAAAGCCCTTTAGAATAAATGATGGAAAAGTTCGTGGAGATGGCTTAGTCGAACAAGGACACTCAAAATGCCTCCATGAGGAATTTGGAGACGCATCTTGGGTAGCTTGCCCAGGTATTCTCCGAATGCACTCATGGAACCCTCCCAAGTGACACGGATAAAAATCCTCGTGAACATGGGAATAGTGTTGTAGATGTGGGAGAGAGCAGTGGCAATGAATTAGCCGTCAAGTGCGAGATAAATGAGATAAAAATGGTAGCTGTTTGTGATTCTAATTCTTCGTGCAACATCCTTGCCTTGCAAGATGTTGTGAAATTGGATTTAAATATCGAATATATTATCCAGAAATCACGTATGCTTGCCGATGGTTTGGTTTTCAAAACTTATGGGGGTAGTTACAGATGTGTAAGTGAAACTTAATGGGGCTATTGTAGTCACCGACTTTCAGGTACTGAGACCGGAGGGAAATAACTAAAGACCAATTTTGGGGGTTCCATTCCTGAAAGCAAGTGAGGCAATGTTATGCTTTAATGCTTGTGGAATTATGTTTGCTTCAAAGGATGAATTACAGTCTCCGCCATCACTTCCCGCTCTTATCCCATGTAAATCTGAAAATCTGTGAAACTTTAATGCTTTGCTATCTAACAAATTATCTAGTACTGATAAGGCAGATGGGGTGCTTAGCGAGCAAGATATAACTACGCAAGTGAAGAAGTTGCTGAAGCCCGCGGACGCAAAATGAAGTTCAGAGCTGCTGAGTGTAGAACGAGATAAAGTTAAGAAGGAATGCGGAATGGGCACGGCTATTGAGAGCGTGCGAAAAGTCAATTTAAAAACTGTTATTGGACCGAGTAAACATTGTAAAACTTTTAAGCAGGTGACATAGGATGATTTGCCACCCTCTAAGGGTGAGTAAAGGATGCCCTCAATTTTGGTTGGTGATCTGGATGTTATAATATAAGGCGTGAAATTGCCGCCCTAGTGCTCTCCTATTGTTGAGCTGCGACGAAAGGAGTTTCTCTTGCGTAAGGAGCAGAGTTTTTCTCACCGACGCGGCAAGGAGGATGGTAAGGGCAAGGGAGATTTATCTTCTTTGGGCACTAAAGCTTTCCCCACTTCCTCATCTCGCGTATCGGGTGAGATTCATCACAAATCAGCGTTTAGCTGAGAAGTGGAGGATCTCCGGAGCCGTCTCCTTTGTCCTATTACTTCTATTGATCGTTTTGCTTAATGCTGTTCTCGATTTTGGATTAGTTTTCCATTTGGCATTTTATGCTTTTGTTATCTGAACAATATTATATAACTTCTAATACAGGTATTTTGTCCACCTTAAGGACGGTAAAGAAAAGGGCTATTGGGAGACAACCCGAGTTTGCTGCCGTTAGCCTTATATTGAGGCTATTGCTTGCCTTTCTTTTCTTTATTTTCGTCTTTTTTGCTCCTGCTGACTGTTATTTGCTTGGTTGGAGATGTGCTTCTTGCAGGTGATCTTGACTACACTGTGAGCTTATTGATCAAGTTTAATGCCAATCTTCTGGTATGCTCATCTTCGGAGCATTGGGTAACTTCTCCCCTTATCTCATTTTGATTTTAACTTCAACATATTGCTTTGCTTCTTAGATTAAGGCTGGGGCAGAGCTTGTCGATGTTACCTTTGCACGTGTACTTCTTTTGCATTCTAATGGTTGTTTTTAATTTATTTGTTAGTTCATTGCATTGCGCATTGTTGTACACATATGAGCGCGTGCTTAGCTTTTTCTGTGCTGCGTGTCAAGCTTGCCTCTTTCATTAGATTTGGGAAAATTGCCATGCTGACATAGGATTATGAGATGTAGTAAAATGTTGGCCTTACTGTGTTCCTAGTCAAGCACTCCCGTTTCATGTAGAAATTGGAGTATAATTAATTTTTCTGCATACTTTTAGTCTTATATTTTTCTAATTGCATAAATTCTTTTATTCTACTCAAAAATGGGTGAATAAAGTGCAAATCTGACGGTAGTTTAGGGATGTGTGTAGACAGCCGTTAAATTGGTATTGCTCGAGTCGGAGGGGTAGATAGTCTTTGTCGTTGGCTAAGAACTTGCCCCAAGATACTCTCGAAGCATTGGTGCATGGTTAGTTAAGCGTGAGCATTATGTAGGCCATCATTTTGTCCAGGTGGAGCTTTGTACCCAATCCTAAAGTCTTATCGTCATTAGCCTTGTTGTGCCTACCCATCCTTTTGTTTCAGCTCCACATTTTATTCACCAAAGCCTAGTAGCCAAACCTAGTTGCATGCCCAAATTAAGCTTTTCCGTTTTCTGATTTCCTGTTTGGGGTGCTTGTTGGTTGTTGTAGTTTGAAAAATGCGGATGCCTTTCAATGCTTGTATTTGTTGGAATTAGAAAAAGAGGGTTTAAAAAGAAAAATTAAGGAAAAGAAAAGGTGAAAAAGAAATGAAAATGAGAAAAGAAAAGTTTGATTGAAAATCTATTTTGTTTTAAAACAGTTTTTGGTCTAGGCGGTGTACATACCCATGTTTTAAAAATCAAGTCTGGGGGTGTGGTGTACTCGCATTTATTGTGGTTAGAGGATGTAGTTCTTTTGTGCTAGATCGATTGGGTTTTGTGTTGAGCCTTCATTTTTATACTTGCTTACCTCACCGTAACCCATGCCCCATTACCACCCGAAGTCCTACGGACTCCCGTTTAAGTCAAACTAGTGTCGTGGAGAGAGTGCGAATGGGCAAGCATATGGTCACCAACATTGGTGGATTCCTTTAGAGGCTGTCCCGAATCCCAATCTTTGGCAATACTCGCCTTAGATATTAGTCTATTTTCTCCCTACGCATGACCGGAGAATTAACCGCAATTCTGTTTTTGAGTAGCCATAGAATTATTGTTACGCAGGCTGAAAAGTTTAAATTATTTTGTATGCTTAAAAATTTTCTCTACTATGTTTTTACGCCGCGAGCGTGCAACTTCACATGGTACTACGAATCATAATTACTGTGCTAGTTAGTCTTGTTCTAGTCTGCAAGTATCTTCTTTGCTCGGGACGCGCAATTGGGTAAGTCTGGGGGTGCGATGAGTCCCGTTTATATAGGATTTTGCGGGCTCATCTGGGCTGGTTTCTTGTCTTTGCACACCACTTTTGCACTATTTTCTCTGTTATTTCACTCCTTATGCGCTTCGTGGATTGTGTGATTTTCTCACCCATGGGTGCGCAATTGAGCATTTGAGTATTGGGAGTATGCACGTGGTGCTCCCCGGGGCTTATTCCGGTAGATTTTTTTGCATTTATGTTTTGATGGAGGGTCCTCCATTTCTTAGTTCCCCTTGCTTGTAGGTGGTCAGTTTTCCCCATTTCATAGTTTTGATTTGAAGAAAAATGCACGACCGTGCGTTTTCTTGGAGCACGATTAAGTTTTGGTCGTGCGTTTTCCATAGATTATTTTAGAAAAGTGACCAGCCTGTGCGAATGCTTCACGTACGGTTTCATCAAAACCGTGCGTGAAGAAAACGCATGGTTGGCCTATAGCCTTCATGTTTTTCCTGCGGTTTGAGCTTACTGTGGTTACCCAAGCGAATTGCTCCACGCACGGGCGGATCGATCGTGTGCGAAGGAAACACACGGGTCAATACTTCTTTCTCGTAGGATTTTGTGTAAAGGTAATATCGCACGGTTCGCGCACGGTCGTGCGTCGAACCGTGCGAGATCAATTTTTTTATAATTTTCTATTTAAGTTGTAGATTCTGGCATGGCCTGGAGTATTCCGTTCGGCCCGTATTTTCTTCTCCATGGAGCGGAAAAACCACTGTGCAGTCCCTTTTTTCTCTCTCATCCTGGGAAGCTCTTCCGGCCACCATTTGTCCTCCGAAATCTGTCAAAAGCTCCATCTCCGACCATCTTAATCTTCTCTACCCTCCAAGCTACCAACCAAGCTACTTATTGATGTAGTAGAGAAGCCCTCCGTTTAGATCCAACTAGGTGACCACGAAGAAGACGAGTTAGAAGATGGAAGTGATAGCCTTTTTGGATCCCGGACGCCTTCCGAAGACCGAGCTAGGACGAGGATTGACAACCTTCGCTCTAGCCCAGAATCTTGGAGAGCTTCTGTGTGCTCGGTTGTATTTCTTCACTTTTATTAAACTTTCCATGTTCTGAACCTGTGATTATAACTCATAACTTGATAGCATTGCTGCTTGAGTTTCATCTGAGTTTGTTAATGATGCTTTAATCTTTGGTAGTGTTTGAGTCATTCTAGCCTTTGCTAGAAGTGAGCGCTTAGAAGAGGTGTTTTCGACCCTCATTAGTTCTTTCGCTTCCGCTGTTACTCTTCGGAGTGATTCATCTGGGTGATGCGGTGAAGGCGACCCGCGTTAGTTCTTTATTATTTTAGCGCAGGATATCCAAATCAATCACCCACCTTGTTACTTAGCACTTGCACTCGTTTCTCTAAATGATAAAACCCATGTTCCCTACTTGCGCTCTGCGAGAGATCGATACTCGGGGATGTTATTCCCCATTATTATGACTTAGCCGTGAACTATAGTCTTACCGCTAGCGCATCAACTGCTCTCCCCTTGAACTTAATCTTCTTTTTCTGGTTGTCGTGTGGAGTTTTTCCTTGTTGTTCTTCATCCGAGCTGAAGACAACCAATTCTTCAAAATCACTTGATGATTCTGCTTCTTGGTTAGTAGATTTCTTCTGCTTATCTTTCTTCACAGATTTCTGTGGGGTGGAAACTTCTTTGGTTAGGACTCTATCCCATTTGGATAGAATTCTGAAGTCCATTCTCCTCATGTGATTTATCTTAGATCCTGGAATTTTATTCATTACATCTGGGATGCTGGAAGCCAGATAAAAGCTCAATATCCGAACCAGATTAGGCTTCTTAACACTTTCTTTAATCTTGTCAAAAAGTATAGATGACCAGTATGTTTTCACTTTGAATATTACTCTGATCATAAGTTTTAACATGTAGGCAGGGATCCTATCATGTCCTCCTGTCTTTCAAAGAATTACTTTGCCTATAATTTCTGATATAAATTTACCTTAGGAATTTATTCCCTTCTTGGTAATTGAGGATCCAATCTTGGTATTTGGATCCAACCCACGCCATCTGAGTCCATCCTTTGTCATGGATGGAGTAATTTCATCATCTTCTTTAACATTGGGGAGTTAATGCGACTTCCTGATTGTCTTTTGGTTGAGTCTTACCCTTATACCGTTAACAATAGACTTCATCTTATTTCCTTGAGAATCCATAGTTGCAGATGAGTAAAATTCAAGAACTTCTTTCTTCCATATCCTTGAAGGTTCAGAGACCAAATACTCCAATCCCTTCTCCGTGAATAGGGTAATCACACCCTTGATTTCTAGCGAGGCAGTCTCGAACGCCATATCATACCAGTTCGTATCCCTCATTGATCTTATTGTCATGTTGCGGCGCCAATGATGAACGAGAGAGAAGAGAAGAGTGTTCACGGAAGAATTTCTTTGTCGACACAAAGTCTAGAGTCGAGAATTTTGAAAGCACAGTCGACCAGATTTTTTCTTCTTCTATTTATAGTGTACATATAAAGGGTAGGTCAAAAGACGCGCCTAACTTAGGAAATTCTCTAGTCGAAGAATTGTATATGTGTTGACAGAGATTACCTAGGTATCGAAAAACCACATTTTAGTCGACACGTCTATGTGTCGACATACTTTTGCTAGTGTCGACATATACTATCAAAGTCTCGATAGATAGTGGTAACACTGATTTTTGTGTGTTGACACAAAAATATACTAATACAGGTCTCGACAGAGTTGTGTCGACACCAACTTTTCTGTCAACACAGATTCTATTTCTGTGTCGACACAATTCTTTTCATTGTCGACACAACTTAATGATAGTGTCGACACAATAAGCATGTGTCAACACAACTTTCTAACTTAGACAAAATTTCTTGAGAAACTTTGGACTTACTGATACCACTTTAAAAATTTTGAGTTGACCTATCACCTTATTCTTGGTTCAACATACCTAATTCAATTTTAAAATAATTGAACTTATTTTCATCCATAGGTTTTGTAAATATATCAGCAATTTGGTTGTTAGTGTTGACAAATTCTAGACTTATGTCTTCCTTTTCAACATGTTCTCTGATGAAATAAAATTTAATTTCTATATGCTTAGTTCTACTGCGTGAAATAGGATTTTTAGCAATAGAAATAGCACTAGTAGAATCACAAAATAATGGAATTCTACTTACCTTGATGTCATAGTCTTCAAGTTGATGTTTTATCCACAACAACTGAGCACTGTAGCTTCCTGCACCAACATATTCTGATTAAGCAGTGAAAATAGCCACACTTGTTTGCTTCATGCAGCTCCATGACACCAGCCTACCACCTATGAATTGACATGTTCCAATGGTACTTTTTTTGTCTTCTTTGTAGCCTGTAAAGTCTGGATCTGAAAAACCTATTAGTAAGAAATCTCTATTCCTAGGGTACCAAAGACCTAGATTAGGCGTGCCATTAAGATATTACAAAATTCTCTTGACAGTAGTATAATGAGATTCCTTTGGGCAAGCTTGGTACCTAGCACAGACACATGTAGCATACATGATGTCAGGTCTACTAGCAGTCAAGTAAAGTAGGGAGCCAATTATCCCTCTATACAAAAACTCATCAACAGGTTTTCCTGCTTCATCTTTGCCTATAGGTATACTTGTTCCCATTGGAGTATTCATGGTGGAGGCTGACTCCATGCCATTTTTCTTAATTAACTCCTTGGTGAAATTAGACTTGAATATGGACAATCCATCACCAATCTGTCTAACTTGGAGTACCAAGAAGAATTTCAGCTTACCCATGCTGCTCATCTCAAACTTCCCTTGTATAAGTTTGACAAACTTTCTATAAAGGTTGTTTTCAGTAGATCCAAAGATAATGTCATCAACATATATCTGGACTAGTATGATCTTGCCTTTAGATTCCCTAAAGAATAGAGTCTTATCAATTTTCACTCTTAAGAATTTATTCTCAATAAGGATAGAAGACAAAGATTCATACCAGGCCCTAGGGGCTTATTTAAATCCATATAGAGCTTTCTTTTGCTTATATACATAGTTGGAATGATGAGAATCTACAAAACCTAAGAGTTGTTCTACATAGACTTTCTATTTTTAGTCACCATTCAAAAATACTGACTTTACATCCATTTGAAATACTTTAAATCCTTGATAGGAAGCATGCGCCAAGAATAATCTTATAGCTTCCAACCTTTCCACTGGGTCAAAAGTTTGATCAAAGTCTATCCCTTCTTCCTGTCTGTATCCCTTTGCACCAGTCTGGCTTTGTTCTTGTTATGGTACCATTCTCATCTAGTTTTTTCCTGTTGATCCACTTGGTTCCTATAATATTGTGATCCTTTTGTTTAGGAACCAACTCCCAGACTTTACATCTTTTGAATTGATTCAGCTCTTCCTGCATGGAATCAATCCAGTTTGTGTCTAGCATAACTTCTTCAAACTTCTTAGGTTCTATCTGTGACAGAAAGCTTGTACATAAAACTATGTTCATGCTTTTGCTTCTGGTTAGAACTCCCTGGCTTGCATCACCAATGATTTGGTATGCAGGATGATCCTTCAATTGTCTTCTAGCTGGTGGAAATCTGTCAACCTCTTGGTCTTCTTCACTTTCCTCATTCTGATTCACTTCATTGTCTTCATCTATGTTAAGAGAGTCTTGTACTCCCCCTGGATAGTATCCATCCTTTTCTTCATCCAGTCTTGTGATAATATGTTCTGTAGCCTAAGCTATTAGTGTATTTTGTAGGTTTTAATTTACAAACCATGTCTTGTATGCTCATATTTTGGCCTCTTTTGTATATAATTCCATAATTAACATGTTTCTTTCATTTTTTCAGGTTTTTGCCAGATTTTGCTGTGACACGCCCCCTGGTCACGCCCTTCCCGGGCGTGTACGAAGGGCGTGTAACCCAGTGGAATGAAGCCGTCGGTCTGAAGTAATTCTCCAAAAAAAAATCAGCAAACATACTCTATGGTCACGCCCTCCACCGGCGTGTCTGCCAGGCGTGTCCTGCCAAATCCCGAGAAGTCAGTGCAGCGCTTAATTTCAACGCACCAAAGTCACGCCGAATCTGACACGCCCAGGTGTCGCGCCCTCCATGGGCATGTCCGAGGGGCGTGTAACCCAGCAACGGCGCTAGACTTTAATTCCAATGCTCCATATGTCACACCGGATCAGATACGCCCTATAGTCATGCCCTCCATGGGCGTGTCATTGGGCGTGACCCAGCCAGAAAAGAAATCTATAAATAGTGATCCTCTTATAGGGTTTGAGCATCCAGATCTTGGGAGGAGAGGTGCTGTTATTTAGTGTTGTTATAGTTTCAAGCTCTTCTCTCCCTCCTCATTTCTAGCCCTTTTTATTTATTTAGTTTTCATGCAAATCCTTGTAGCTCTCCTGTATTATTTTTTCATTGTACTTGTAGTCTTGGTGGAAGCTTTCCTCTTAGTATATGTACTCCCTCCTCTTGACTCTTCTTCACTAAGAAATAAAATAGCTCATTTTTCTCTTTCAATTTTTCTCGCTGTCAATTTTCAATGTCTGAATATAATTTTCTTTTTCTACACCATGAGTAACTAATCCTCCTTGTACTCGATCTTGATGATCCGAGGTTCGAGCGATTAAGTTATGATGCCTTGAAAATTTACTTTTTTTCTTTTTAGGGTAAACACCATGAATTACTCTTGATTTATCTCGGGTTTGAGGTATATCGTCGATGTATATTTTCCCCCTATGCTTTCATTCTGGGCTAGCGGAGAGGCCGATAGAATGAAGTGAGCATTCAAGAGTAAAGGGAGTTGTACGCACCCCTCGAGAGAGACAGACGTCCAAATCTCCCGGATTGGAGGAAAATTCAATAGTGGGGTTCACCGCGTAAAGCGAGTTTTAGGCCTCCGAGTTAGATGAAAGTCGGTAAGACCTTCTTAAACTCAGTTGGGCACAACTTCGAGAGAAGCGTCGTTAAGTTTTAGGAACCTCCACGGTCAAGGAATTTTACCCTATTAAGTTTAGGTTTATTTTTATCGCATTTCTTAGTTAACTCTTGCCGAGGTGATTCTTGATCGAGTGCTCTTCTATTTCATAGTTTCACCCTTTTGTTATTATCACTTCTAATAGCTCTTTAATTAATTGTGGTAGTTCTCTTTCTAGCATTAGCCTTCTTTCCTTTATTGCAAATAGTTTCTCAAACCCAGTTTTTCCGCAGATAAAATAATAGTCTTTGTGTGAGTAAGTTTATTCAACAGTTCCCGTATTTCAATACGACACTTATGTCCCCTAGCTACAGTTTGATAGGTATACTTGTCATTGGATTGCTAGTTCGGTTTCTTTTATTTTCTTCAAAGCTTAGTTTTGCATATCAGGTTTTTGGCGCCGTTGTCGGGGAATTACTTTCGTTGATATATTGAAAACACGAACCTATTAATTTTTTTTATCTAGCTTTTCTTTCTAGTTTATTTTATTTCTTCTCTTCTCTTCTTTTAGTGCAAGACCCGCGGGAGTCCGTCGGTTATTTTGGACTTGGACCACGAAATTGATTGTACTCTTCGGAGAAGATCACGATTTAAAGTTCCTACTATCCAAGTGCCGGTTGAGGACACCGAGTCATTCTCTACTCTAAGAATAGATCAACCCAACGTATATGAAGCCTTGTAAAGGAATATGTCCTATTATGCGAGACAGAATCTCGAGGGAACAAAATGAAGCATAGTCTACCATGCTATAGCAAATAATAACTTCGAATTAAATCCTAGCATAATTCAAATGGTGCAGCAGTATGTGTAATTTGACGGACTTCAAGATGAAGATCCGAACGCACATATAGCAAGCTTTCTTGAAATTTGTGACACCTTCAAGATAAATGGTGTCACAGATGATTCAATCAGGCTAATACCTTTCCCTTTCTCTTTAAGAACTAAAGCTAAGCAGTGGCTGAACACTCTACCTAAGAATAACATAACCATTTGGAAAGAATTAACTGAAAAATTTTTGGCAAAGTATTTTCCACCAGCTAACTGCAAAACTTAGGAACGACATCCCTGCCTTTGGATAAATAGATTCTGAAACCTTATATGAAACTTGGGAATGATTTAAGGAATTATTAAGACGATGCCCACATAACGCGCTACCTATATGGTTACAGGTGTAGACGTTTTATTATGGGCTAAATCAAAGCACAAAGCAAATTATAGACGTGGCTTCTGGCGGTACTTTAAATCATAAGACCCCGGAAGCAGCTCTTGAGCTTTTTGAGGACATGGCCATGAACACTTATAAGTGGAATGTGCCTAGGTCCCGCCCGAAAAAAACTGCAGGTATCTATGAAGTGGACAACGTCTCCCAGCTCGCGCTAAAAGTTGAAATATTAAGCAAAAAGATAATAGAGATGACTGTTGCCTCGACCCCTCAGGTATGGGAATATGCAACTTCTGCCCCAAAATAATTAGATTTTGTTAACAACATGCCTAGGAATACTTTTAATAATTTTTCTGCTGCGAATTTTCATCCTCCAGGTTTTAATTTTCCAAATAGTTATAATCCTGCCTTAAGAAATCATCCAAACTTTTCGTGGAGAAATCCATCGAATGCTATGTGTCTGCCACTGCAAAATGATTTTTCTACACCACCACCACCACCTCTTAAAAATTACCCAAAACCTCTAAGCGTGGAAGAATTACTTTCCAAATATATCACTACAAATGATGCTACGATAAGGACCCTAACTGGATTTGTAAAAATTCTTGAAAATCAAGTAGGACAGCTTGCTAAAATTATTTCTGAGTGACCCGCTGGGTCTCTTCCTTCCAATACCGAGCCAAACCCGAGAGAGCAAGCAAAAGCTATAACTCTTTGGAGTGGGAAGAAAGTTCCAGGTATGGTAAGTGAAGAGCCCGAGGCAATCTCCACTCCGGCTTTTAAAAATCAAAGCTCCGCTCCCGTGTTAAAAATTTCACCCTCTACCGAAGAAGTTATCACCACTCTCTCCACATTAGAAAACAATCTCACTTCACCAACCATCTTTAAAAACAATCCGACCCCACCTTACCCTTCCGAACTTAATAAATAATATAAGGACGATCAGTACTCTCGTTTCTTAGAGATATTCAAGCAAATCCATATAAATCTGCCTTTCCATGAAGCAATTTCACAGATGCCGAAGTACGCCAAGTATCTTAAGGACCTCCTGACCAATAAGAAAAAGTTAGAGGACCTATCACATATCACGTTAAATGTCGAGTGCTCCACTGTTTTGACAAACGGTTTTCAAAATAAAATCAGTGACCTAGGTAGTTTTTCTATCCCGTGTGTCTTCGGTGATCTTTTTGTCAAACACGCGTTAGCCGACTTAGGCGCGAGTATTAACCTAATGCCCCTATCGTTGTTTAAAAAGTTAGGAATTTGTAGCCTAAACCCCACACGCATGAGCATCCAGCTCGTTGACAGATCTATTAAATACCCGTTAGGAATAGTGGATGATGTTCTCGTAAAAGTCGACAAGTTCATCTTCCCGGTAGATTTTGTCATCTTGGACATCGAAGCAGACGTCGAGTTTCACCTGATCCTTGGCTGACCCTTACTTGCCACCTCCCGAGCCATCATTGACGTAAGCAATGGTAAGCTTTTCTTTCTAGTAGGCGACGACGAAGTAACTTTCCCTATCACCCCTTCATTGAAAAACACCTTAGCCAATGATGACTCTTGTTTTTTCATAGACGCCGTAAGTGATGAATCCTCCTATTGCCTCTCCAAATTTGAAAAAGAATTTTATAATGCACTTAGCTATTTATATAATTTCTAATCCTCGTTTTTTTAATTATGTTTCACAAGTAAATTGTTTGTCATGCTGTGTTTCTAATTCACGGTAGCATGTTAAAGTGAAACGCTTTTTCTAAAACTTGCATTTTTCATTATGATTTTCTTTACTTTCTCAAAAAAAAATTAATTATCCACTATTTTTCTTTTTTCTTTTTGGATAATTTTTTCAAAGTAGACTTTTGATTAGCATAGTAGATGGGAATGATTTTAGACTCATATTATCCTAAGTTTTAAACCAAGTTCATTAGTTTACATTTAATTTTTAGGACCTACTTTTTGAACTTTTTCAAAGCTAATGATTTAGGAAAACTTTAGGAGCATGAAAATGATATAGGTCCTTTTGTTTTTGTTTGAGCCTTCTTGCCAACCCTAAAATTATCCCCCTAGTTAACCTCTTTTAAGCCTTTTTCCGATTTCAATTGAAAGCTCCACATTTCATTTTCACCAGAGCATAAGTTTTCCAACCCTTCTTATCACGCTAAAATTTTGAGCTTCATAAATTTCATGTTATAATAAGTTTATTTTAAAATTTACGGAAATCTTTTTGAAAAAAAATGCTCAGAAGAAATGTTTACTTTTGATTGGCCAATTCAAAATGAAAATATATATATATAAAAAGACAATTTATTATGGCCTTTGAAAAATAAAAACAGAATACGAAAAGGGAGAAGCAAACTTTTTTTATTTTGAAGCTCTTTGTTTTGGTTTAGCACTATTTTAAGCCTTCATGTTTATCTTTAAATTCCATTCCTAATTTTATGCCTAAACAAAACATTTAAGTCGTATTAAGTCCTATTAAGTCCTATTGATTCATGCTCCTAGATTTTCTTATAAGCTAAGTAAAGAAAAATAGTAGACTAGTTAAGTCTTGAATTTAAATATAGATTATTGTTCTTTATTTAATTTTGGTATAAAATGCCTTGTAGAATCAAGTAACATTTCTATTTGTTTTTAATTTTGTTGCTTTGTTTGAATTGTTTAAAATTTATGTTAAAAATTTTGGATGATTTATTTTTGTTTAGTAAAGTCTATAAAAATTAAACAATGTTTAAATAATTGTTTTAGATTTACGTTTCTCCTTCTCCATACTTAGAATTTTGAATAGTACTTGTGATAGCATAATTAGAACTTTTGTTTTGTCACTTTTATGATAATCTAGTTTTTGTATGCTTAGGGACAAGCAAAACTTAAGCTTGAGGGAATTTGATAATACGTTCTGTAGCCAAAACTATTAGGGTATTTTTTTAGGTTTTAATATACAAACCATGTCTTGTATGCTCATATTTTGGCCTCTTTTTGTATATAATTCCATTACTAACATGTTTCTTTCTATTTTTCAGGTTTTTGCCAGGTTTTGCGGTGACACGCACCCTAGTCACGCCCTTCCCGGGCGTGTACCAAGGGCGTGTAGCCCAGTGGAATGAAGCTGTCGGTCCGAAGCCATTCTCCCAAAAAAATCAGCAGACACGCCCTATGGTCACGCCCTCCACGGGCGTGTCTTCCAGGCGTGTCTCGCCAAATCCCGAGAAGTCAGTGCAACGCTTAATTTCAACACACCAAAGTCTCCCCGAATCCGACACGCCCAGGTGTCACGCCCTCTATGGGCATGTCCGAGGGGCGTGTAACACAGCAACCTCGCCAGACATTAATTCCAACACTCCATATGTCGCACCGAATCAAACACGCCCTATGGTCACGCCCTCTATGGTCGTATCACAGGGCGTGACCCAGCCAGAAAAGAAATCTATATGTAGTGATCCTCTTATAGCATTTGAGTATCCAGATCTTGGGAGGAGAGGTGTAGCTATTTAGTTTAGTTACAGTTTCAAGCTCTTCTTTCCCTCCTCATTTCTAGCCCTTTTTATTTATTTAGTTTTCATGCAAATCCTTGTAGCTTTCTTGTATTATTTTATCATTGTACTTGTAGTCTTGGTGGAAGCTTTCCTCATAGTATATTTATGCCCTCCTCTTGACTCTTCTTCACTAAGAAATAAAATAGCTCATTTTTCTCTTTCAATTCTGCTCGCTGTTAGTTTTCAAAGTCTGAATATAATTTTCTTTTTCTACACCATGAGTAACTAATCCTCCTAGTACTCGATCTTGATGATCTGAGGTTCGAGCGATTAAGTTATGATGCCTTGAAAATTTACTTTTTTTTTTAGGGTTAACACCTTGGATTACTCTTAATGTATCTCGGGTTGGAGGTATATCGTCAATGTATATTTTCCACCTATGCTTTCATTCTGGGCTAGCTGAGAGTCCGATAGAATGAAGTGAGCATTAAAGAGTAAAGGGAGTTGTACGTACCCCTCGAGAGAGGCAGACATCAAAATCTCCCGGATTAAAGTAAAATCTAATAGTGGGGTTCACCGCGTAAAGAGTGTTATAGGCCTTTGATTTAGACGAAAGTCGGTCGGACCTTCCTAAACTAAGTTGGGCACGACTTCGAGAGAAGCGTGGTTAAGTTTTAGTAACCTCCACGGTCAAGGACTTTTTCCCTATTAAGTTTAGGTTTATTTTTATCGCATTTCTTAGTTAACTCTTACCGAGGTGAATATTGATCGAGTGCTCTTCTATTTCATAGTTTCACCCTTTTGTTGTTATCGCTTCTAATAGCTCTTTAATTAAATGTGGTAGTTTTCTTTCTAGCATTAGCCTTCTTTCCTTTATTGCAAATAGTTTCTCAAACCCAGTTTTTCCGTCGATAAAATAATAGTCTTCGTGTGAGTAAGTTTATTCAACAATTCCCGGATTTAAATACGACACTTATGTCCCCTAGCTATAGTTCGATAGGTATACTTACCTCATTGGATTTCTAGTTCAGTTGCTTTTA
Source organism: Platanthera zijinensis (assembly GCA_039513925.1). Taxonomy (NCBI): domain Eukaryota; kingdom Viridiplantae; phylum Streptophyta; class Magnoliopsida; order Asparagales; family Orchidaceae; genus Platanthera; species Platanthera zijinensis. Next base: position 96,841,218 of record CM077089.1, read on the forward strand.
TTTTCATCGAAGCTCAGTTTTGCATATCATCTTGCAGGTTGGTCTTCACTAATAGTCAGCTTGTCCATCCTTTCCTGTAAACCTATAGAACTACCAGAAGTGCTAGACAATTAACTGTTAATTAACTTAGACTCATCAAATACTACATGGAAAGATTCTTCTACAACTTGTGTAGTCAAGTTATAGATTTTGTATGCCCAACTGTTATTGTTGTACCCAACAAATATCCCTTCTGGTGATTTGGCAACAAACTTAGTTTGATAGTGCTTACCATTAACTAGGACATAACATTTGCTACCAAAGATTCTAAAGTAGGAAATATTTAGTTTTCTTCTTTTCATAATCTCACAGGGAGTCTTCATATGTCATTTATTGATGGAAGCTCTATTGAGTACATGACATGTAGTATTTACTGCCTCAGCCCAGAAGTATTCAGGGAGAGAAGTGTCACTTATTAGTGTTCTACTTGCCTCAATTAGATTCTTATTCATTCTTTCAGCAAATTCATTTTGCTGTGGAGTTCTAGGTGAGGAGAACTCCTGATGAATCCCAAGTTCTTCATGGAACTTTGTCATGCACTCAGACAGAAATTCAGTTCCATGATCACTTCTGATTTTGACTAGTGAATTGTTAAATTTATTCTGAATTTATCTAACAAAAGTTTGGAAGACAGTTTCAGATTTCTGCCTCAAGAAGCAAACCCATGTAAATATAGAATAGTCATCCACAATTACTAATATGTATGCTTTCCTACCTAGACAATGAACTTGCATAGGACCAAATAAATCCATATGCAGGAGATATAGACATCTCACTGAATCGTTGGTATCAAGTCCATGGAAAGAGGTCTTGGTCTGTTTGCCCTTTTGGCAAGCTGAACAAACACCCTCTTTAATGCACTTTACCTGAGGACCATTCCTCACTAGCCCCATACTAAATAATTGTCCTATTGTCTTATAGTTCAGATGAGCAAGCCTCTTGTGCCATTAGACACACTGTCATGCTTTATCATCTGCAACTAGAAAAATATGTGAGTTATTATACTCACAATCAAGGTTAAGATAATATACATTCCCTTTCCTAGTGCCAGTCAGAATGATCTCTTGATCACTTGACCTATTTATTTGGCACTCACTCTTGAGGAAAGAGGTGTCATACCCAAGATCACTTAGTTGACTTATGCTAATCAGGTTATGTTTCAGACCTTTCACATAAGCCACTTGAGTGATACAGATATAGTTACTAGAATTGTTACAAAACCCTTTGATTACACCTTTTTCAGATCCACCAAAGATTACTTTGGGTCCATTCTCTATGAGAGAATAGTCCTTCAACATCCTTCTTGTTCCATTCATATACCTGAAACATGCACTATCCATGTACCATATAGGGGTATGGCCACTTGGATTCACCTGCATCAAATAAAGATTTTACCTATCCTTAGAACCCAAATTTTTATTGGGTCCTAAGTTTAGGTTAGCTTGAAATCTGAATTGCATACCTGCATCCTTTCTGACAGGTAAACTGGCCTTATTCAAAATACTAGTATTGAACCAACAATCAATGGCAAAGTGGCCCACCTTGCCATAATAACAGCACTCAAATCTATTATACTTTTTCTTAAGTACAGGCTTCAAAACATTGTTAACAACATTCCTTTTAAGTGTATGTGCTGGTGCAGCATACACCTAGGATTCCTTATGAACCTGATGGGTTTGCTTATAGGGTGTCCTATTAGAACATGCACCCTTACCATTGAGATCACCATTCACACTGTGACCATGAGTGAGGTCATGATCATACCTGTTAGTAGGTTGCATCACTTTTCTAAAAGAAATAGGGGGTTTCATAGCTAGTGGTTGAACTGGGCCTTTGCCTTTTCCTTGAGAATTGGATGCCCTTGTTCTTTTCTTGAAGCCTAGTCCTGTCTTTCCTTTCTGAGATATGAAGTTACCTATTAAAGGCAAGACAGACTTCGGCTTTGATAATTTAGCCACTAGATCCTTTTCTTTCTGGAGTCTTTCTTCAAGATTTTTGATGTGATTTACTATGAAGGATATTGTGCCCATCTGAATAATAGTTATGTTTTTCAGTTTGACAACCTCCTTCAATTTCAAATAAATCAGTTTGGCTGAATCTGATGCAGCCTGTTTGAGAGATTAAATTTCCTTGGCCAGCTTGTTTATAAGGAATTTGCTCCTCTTAAGAGCTTACAACAAACCATACTCATCAATTAATTGATGTACATCCCCCTCAGATTCAGAACCATCAACATCTCTTGATGTTGATGCTTCTGATTCTGATCCATTAAAATAATAAGGAGCTAAGGATAGACTGTATACCTTACTTGGGCAGGGATGATCCTGGCACTGATCTTCTTCTGAAGGAGCCATCAGCCCTCTACAACAATAGTCTTCACCTCCATTTATGGAATCCAGCATTTGCAAGAATTCTGATTCTATAGAATCCTCTTCTGTAGTAGAAAACCCAATATAAGCTTCTGCATCATCCTCTTCTCCAGATTTTGAGGATGAAGAGTCAGTCCAACTCTTCTGATTCTGGGAGATAAATGATTTCTCCTTCATGCCCTTATTTTGAGGCTTCTTCTTATCCTTAGTCTCTTTTCTCTTATCAGGACAGTCCGCTATGACATGTCCATGCCTGTTGTAGTAATAACAAACAATTTTAGAGGTAGTTTGTTTACTTGGATTAGAGGCATACTTGTCTTCCTTAGAAGTCTTCTTCTTCATGTAATAATAGTCCTTGAAGAAGGATGAAGATTTCTTGGTTCTCCATTTCTTCTTCTTCATGAACCTCTGAAACTACCTTGTAAAGACAGCAAAGTCTTCATCAGAATTTGTGGTTGTCTGATGTACTGATTTCATGATTTTCTACGTCAGCCTTAGCACTTCTTCTGGGTGTAGAATGAGACTTTCTCCTACCATTTGTTGTGGCTTCATCTTTGAAGTCTACTGACTTGTCTTTATACTCAGACCTACTGCTTTTCTCCTCCTCCTTTCTTGCAGTGAGCTGCATCTCATAAGATAGCAGTTTTCCAAATAAGGTTGGTGGAGGTGTATCAGCAAGCCTGGACACCTCTTTGATGGCACATATTTTTGTATCCAAGTCCTTGGTCAGTGACCTGAGAAACTTATCATTCAATTAATATGTGCTAAAGACTCTTCCATAGGTCATCGGCTCATTTACAATTGTAAAAAACTTTTTGTAATATTCTACTATGATGTCTTACTTAGCTTGTCTGAAGGTTTCATATTCTTGATTCAACAAAGATTTCCTATCCTCTCTAACTTTTTCAGTTCCTTCCATGTAGACAATCAAAGTGTCCTACATCTCCTTGGAGGTTTTGCAATGTACCAAATTCTATAATGTGGCATCATCTATAGCACTAATAATTATGTTTTGTGCTCTCTTGTCCAAACTTGCTTGAATGACTCATCCTTAGTAATTTCAGAATAGCTCTTTGGGGTTTTGAGATTAGCATCAAGAGCTGATATATTCATTGAAATGAAAGGACCTTCTTGTACTGTGATGTAGATTCTAGGATCAGATACTTCCATGAACAATCTGACCCTTTCTTTCCATATTCCAAAGTTTTCTGCCCTGTAGATGGGCAGTTTCATGGATCCAATTTCCTTCTGATTATCATTTGAACCTATTCTGGATAATTGTTAATTGCATTGGAGATTTACTCAGACTGTTAGGTCTATTTTTCAGCAACCTCCCTCTGATACCACTTGAAAGATTTGATTTCAAGATCCTAAACACATATAGGGGGTGGGGGGTGAAAGTCTTTAGTGTCAACTAAATCCACCTATGGGGGGTGGGGGGGAATAGGTGTCATGCAGTCTTTTGCGGAATTTAAATTACCTGCACAAATAAACAAACACAGCACAAAAAAGCACACAAGAAATTATAGTGGTTCCCCGATTTGGGTACGTCCACTCTCCCCCTTCGACCTATCTCCCACCAAGGGATGACTCGGTCAGTTCACCAACCGGATTGAAATCCAATCCTCGCACTATGGAAGGAACCCTTCAAACCAAAGGAGTTACTACTCCTCCACCACGGGTTACACCCAACCCTTACAACTAAGAATAAAAATTCCTTTACAAGAAATCAAAAATTGAATGTACAAGAAATACAAACAAACTTGTGGAGAATCCAATGTCGCTCTTCGTTTGTTGATGCTTTCTTGAAAGAGACGAAGAGTCCACGACCGGAGTACTCTCTTAAAGCCGATCTTGTCAAGATCGGCGGCGGCAAGTGAATACGGCGGCGATGCTTTGTAGATCAAAACTTCTTGGCGAAGCAAGCAAGGTCTACGAACGATCTCAGTTGGATCATTCATCTCGATCGAATCAGAATGAAGAACTAACCTCGTTCAACGATTCGAGAGACAAGAGATCTCAAGAGAGATGCGTGAGACGCACTGCTAGCCTCGGTTATATCGTCGGAAGATCAAAGAGGCTCTAAGATCAACGGCGGCGATTAGCTTGCAAGCGGCGACAGCGATCGGCGGAGTTACGCGATCGGTTAGGGCACGGCGTCGGCTGTTTTATTTCACGTGAATAGTTACTGTAGTTGTTCGAAATAAGCAAGTATATATACCCTGAGGCCAACCCTAAAGTCCTTTGTGGGATCCACAAGGAGAAACCCTAGCCCCGGCCGAAACAGCATAACCCGTCTTTGTTCGGTTCAGCGAGAGACGAAATTTTCCTAAGGCAAAATCGGCGAGAATCATTGGTGATTCCCGTCGAAGTCGGCGGGAATCACTCACGATTCCCGTCGATTCTGCCTTAGCAAAATTCAAGTAGGGAACCTTGTCAGTCGGTGGGAATCGGCGGGACTGCAACCTGAGTCTCGTCGATTTGGCGGGAATCACAATAATTCCCGTCGAAGTCGGTGAGAATCACTTGGTGATTCCCGTCGATTCTGCCTTGGCAGATTTCTTGTAGGAAAACAGTTAGAAGGATGAAGTCGGAGGGAATCACTGACTGATTCTCGACGATTCGGCGAGAATCACTAATGATTTCCGTCAAATCGGCGAGAATCACTTAGTGATTCCGGTCGATTTTGACTTACACGATTTCTCTCTTCCTTCCTATGAACTTGGTCTTTGACCCATCTTTGCTCCTCGTCTGCTCTTGATCTATCTCGACCCTGTACTTGAAAATAAGTACACTCCAATAGAGAGAGCACACACGAGTCAACACACTGATCTGCTCAACGAGGGATTACGTTGCGCAGACCCGTGTATATTGACCCACTGCACCCTGACATTGGTGTGTACTAAGCATGGAATAGCTGCAAGCACAACTTGATAGAAAATCATCAAATACATTGTCAATTCAACTTAGCTTGTTTAGGGGCTTCTTTAAACAGGTACATTATGGATACAATACCAAATAATCTCCCCCTATTTGAAGAAGCCTAAACCCTGCAAGCAAAGGTGAATAGAATAGATGGGAATGAAAATCATAAACTAAAAATTCAGTTGAGAGTGAAATTCATTACCATTTTCTTTAGAGCATACTGAACATTGGAAGCCACCTTAGCCTTAGCCGAGACGGTAATCTCCCCTTTTCGGCTTCTACAAATCTGGGACTTCACTTGGAGCCAAATGCTCCCCCTCAGTTCTTGCATCCGTGATCGATCTTGAGTTCCTTGTTGATGCTCGCCCTTGATCCAAGAGCCTTGAGCCCTTCAATCTTCATAGTTCAGCATGCCGAGTTAAGTTTTGAAGAGACTAAACTTTGCCTCGTCTAGGGGCTTTGTGAAGATATCTGCAATCTGCTTATCCGTGGGGATATAGCAGAGAGAGAAATCTTTGTTTTCCACATACTCCCGAATGAAGTGGTAGCGCACTTCAATATGCTTTGTTCTGCTGTGCGACACGGGATTGTTCGCAATTTCTATTGCGCTCGAGGAGTCGCAATACATAGGAACTGATCTGAACTGCAAGTCATAATCTTCGAGTTGATTTATGATCCATAGAAGTTGTGCGCAACAGCTGCCTACTGAGATGTACTCAGATTCAGCTTTAGAGGTTGCGACACAGTTCTGCTTTTTACTGTTCCATGAAATAAGCTTTCTTCCGAGGAATTGGGACGTCCCAGAAGTGCTTTTCCTATCATCCCTGCTTCCTCCAAAGTCAGCATCTGAAAAGCCTATCATCTCGACATCATTGTTTCTTGGGTACCACAAGCCAAGATTTGGTGTACCTTTAAGGTATCTAAGTACTAACTTTGCAGCGACATAATGAGATTCCTTAGAGTTCACCTGATATCTGGCACAAACGCATGTTGAAAACATAATATCCGGTCTACTAGCAGTAAGGTAAAGCAGGGATCCAATTATGCTTATGTATTTGGTTTCATCAAAAGGTTTCCATTTCTCATCCTTGTCCAGAGACACAGTGGATCCCATTGGAGTCCTCATAGAGGTTGTATTATCCATTCCAAATTTCTTGAGGAGTTCATTTGTGAACTTCTCTAAGAAATGAAAATTCCATCCTCAGACTGTTTCTCTTGAAGTCCCAAGAAATACTTTAGCTCTCCCATGCTGCTCATTTCAAACTTTCCTTGCATAAGTTTAGAAAACTTCATGCGAAGATTGTTGTCCGTTGAGCCGAATATTATGTCATCGACATTGATTTGCACCAGCAAGATCTTGCCTTTGACTTCCCTAAGAAACAATGTCTTATCTATTTTTCCTCTCGAGAACTTGTTCTCAAGAAGAAAAATAGACAAAGTCTCATACCAAGCTCGAGGAGCTTGTTTTAAGCCATATAATGCTTTATTAAGAAAATAGACATGATTAGGGAGCGATGGATTGACAAAACCTGGGGGTTACGCGACATATACTTCCTCTTTCAAATTTCCATTTAGAAACACAGATTTCACGTCCATCTGATAAAGAGTGAATCCTTTGTGAGAGGCATATGCCAGGAACAATCTGATCGCCTCAAGCCTTGCAACTAGTGCAAAGGTTTGGTCGATGTCAATCTCCTCCTCCTGTCTGTAACCTTGGGCCACCAGTCTGGCCTTGTTCTTTATGATGACACCGTGTTCATCCAGTTTGTTTCTGAAGATCCACTTGGTGCCGATAACATACTGGTTCTTTGGTCTGGGAACAAGCGTCCAGACGTTGCATCGTTCGAATTGATGAAGTTCATCTTGCATGGACAATATCCATGACGCATCTTTGTTCGCTTCGTCGAACTTCTTTGGCTCAACCTGTGACAGAAAACTAAAGTGCAAAATCTCGTTAATTGTACCTCTCCGAGTTCTGACACCGTCACGAGGATCTCCTATGATCTGATCTCTGGTGTGATCCCTCACGTGTCGGAGCTCTAGGAGTCTGGCATCTTGAGCTTTGACAGCTTCTCGGGCTTGTCCTTCTTCTGGGAGATTTTCTCCATCCTGATCGTCAACTACTCAAGTTGGCGTTGATGTGGATACCTTAACGTATATGGGAGTTGCACCTTTTGCAGTCTCATCGAGACTTAGCTGTTCAAGCCTTTCACCTACATCTTCAAGAATGCCACTGGAAGAATTTCTATGAAGCAAGCTTCCTTCATCAAAAACAACATTAATGGACTCCTCTACCACTAGGGTTTTCTTATTGAAGACCCTATATGCCCGACTATGGCTACTATAGCCCATGAAGATGCCTTCGAAGCATTTTTTTCCGAATTTAGTACGTGGGTACTTCCCATTATTGAGTACATAGCATCTGTAGCCAAAAATCCTTAAATAGGACATGGTCAGTTTCCTGCCTTTCAGTAGCTCATAAGGCATCTTACGATGATTCTTGTTGATCAATGCCCGGTTCTGCACATGACAAGCCGTATTGACAGCCTCTTCCCAGAAGTACTCTGGAAGAGAAGCGTCATTCAACATTGTCATACATGCTTTAATGAGCGTTCTATTTCTCCTCTCCGCAACTCCGTTTTGCTGAGGAGTATGCGGGGAGGAAAACTCCAGAAAGATACCTTGTTCTTCATAGAATTTTGTCATAGCACCAGATTCGAATTCTGTTCTATGGTCACTTTTGATTTTGACCACGGAGCAGTTAAGTTCGTTCTGAATCTGCTTGACAAAATTAGTGAAGATGTCAAATGTATCTGACTTTTGTTTCAAGAAAAACACCCACGTAAACCGAGATTGATCATCAACAATCACTAGCATATACGATTTGCCTCCTAAGCTATGAAATTGCACTGGACCGAACAAGTCCATATGCAGAAAATAAAGACATCTGCAGGAGTCTTTGTCTACAATACCCTTAAAGGTAGCCCGAGTCTGTTTGCCCTTCTAGCAAGCAGGACCGGGGCTATCTTTGATGAACTTAATAGTTGGGGCATCCCTTATTAAATTTTTAGAAAACAAAATATTAATAGTCTTGAAATTAATATGTGCTAATCTCTTGTTCCATTGCTCACAAAGAGATGCACTGCCTTTTGCTACTAGGCACACGGGGGTGAAGAGTCTAAGCTAAGAAAATCTAAGCAAAAGATATTTCTGCTCCTAATGCAGATTAATACCATCTCCGAAGAGGAACACGATATTATCAAGCACTTATCCTTGCAGAACTTAACGTCATATCCTTTATCATACAACTGGCTTACATTGATCAGGCTATGGTTTAACCCTTCAACATAGGCCACGTCAGTGATAGAGAATACACCGTTGGAAATCATACCATAACCCCTGGTGACTCCTCGATCAGATCCTCCAAAGATGACTTTGGGTTCATTTTCGACTGGGGAGTAATCAGGCAACAGGCTTCTTGTCCCGGTCATATGCCGGGAGCATCCATTGTCCAAGTACTAGATTAACATTTTGGTGGCCTTTGGACATACCTGCAAAAAAGAATTAGTTTCCCTAAGGAACCCAATCGAACTTGGGTCCTAGATTCCTTGTTAGCACACTCCCCCTCGGGTGGTTAACCCTACGAGTGGACGGCCTCACATTGCTAACATGAGGAGTCTCGTTGAATCTTGGATTAAACCAGCAATCCAGGGCAAAGTGACCAACTTTTCCACAGCACCAACAGTCAAACCTGTTGTACCACTTCCTAGGCTCCAGCTTCACCATTGGAACGGTGGGTCCAGCCGGGGACTTGGATTTGGAGGTGGAGGAATCATGATGACAGCAGTCACACGATTTCTTCACTTCCTGTTCCTTCAGTATAACAGGCTTGGCCTTTGGTTCCTGCTTCCTATTATGGCCGCTAGAGAAGTGGCCATAATTCTCCACTTGGATTTCCTCATAAGGTGACTTGAAGACACTCTCACCGTAGTTGTGGGGGATGGCCCAACCATCATACCAACTCTTGGGATTTTCAACCGAGGGCCGGAATAAGTGGCCATAGGTTGACTCAAAGTCCTGCTCATTACAAGGAAAGCCAGGCTTTTTGAATAAAACAGGATCGAGTGGGGCCTTTCCCTTTTCTGCAGTAGAGGCCATCTTAGCAGCCTTATTTTTCCTCTATTTTGTTTTTCTCCTAGATGATTTACCAGGCACACCTACATGCCCTAAGCCAGCCCCTTTAGCCTGAGTATAGAATTCATCAACCAGATGAAGAATGGTCTTGGGCATGGAGAAGCTTTTGACAATCTTCCTTTCTGCCGCAAGCTGTTCTTCCAACTTGTTGATTTCTTCCTGTTTTTGGTCAAGGAGCCTTAGAGACTCTGAGTGCTAAGAAGTCAGGTCCAGGTGTTCCTCTCAGAGAGAGATCAAGCTAGTGCTCTCTTCTCTTAGAGACACACCCTCAGCCTTAAGGAATTAGACTTCCTTTTTCTTAGCCCTCAACCTCTTGCAGCATTCCTCAAAGGTATTGATCAAAAGCTCATACTTTTCGAGGAGCTCAGCTTCAAGGGCAGATGGGCTGTCCTCGACATCATCATCAAGAGACTCAAAGTCAGAGTCAGAGAGGGGGGTATGATCTTTTACCTTCCCAATAAATGGGGGGTAGTCTTCTTCTGAGTCGGAGCGACCCATTAGCCTAATGTAGGCTTCCTCATCATCACTGGAATCTGAAGAATTAGATTCACTCAGTGTCTTTGGCTTTTTAGCAATGTAGCTTCTCTCCTTCTTCTTATCTCTAGACGACTTGTGCTCCTCTCCCTTCCCCTTATCTCTCTTACTTTGGTGGCAGTCAGTAATGATGTGGACTGGCTTATTGCATCCAAAGCAAATAATATCATCAGAGCGATGTTTGTTCGGTTTTGATTCATACCTGTTTGAAGAATAATTCTTCTTCTGATGTCTGGAGGAGGAGCCCTCTATCTTTCTTTGATTTCTCAACTTGAGGATCTTCTTAAACTCTCGAGTGATGAGGGCGAAGTATTCTTCAGATAGCTCTGAGTCGGAAGAGCATGGCTCAGAGTCTTCTTCCTCATCCTTTTTCCGAGAGTGGGACAAGGCTACACCCTTGCCTTTCCTTGAGTGATTGGCTTTTAGGGCCACAGTCTTCTCTCTGGCAGCAGCTTTATCGGCTTCTTCTTTAGTTTTTCTGGTGTTCAGCTGAAGCTCATAGGACAGAAGTTTCCCAAACAGAATCTAGGGATCAGTTTCTGCCAGCTTGTCAAATTCTCTGATGGCGCAGATCTTGGTGTCCCATTCCTTAGTAAGGGATCTAAGGAATTTGTCATTTAGTTCACCATTGGTGAACACTCTGCCATAGCCCTTCATGACATTGACGATCTTGGGAAGTTCTCGTATGTCACTCCGATTTCTTCCTTAGGACCTTGCCTAAAGGCCTCGTACTTCTGGTTCAGAAGGGATCTTCGATCATCCCTTACTTTATCAGTGCCTTCCATCAGGATGATCAGGCAGTGCCATATGTCCTTGGCAGTCCTGCAGTTGCAGAAAATCTGCATCATGGAATCATCGACAGCGCTTACTAAAATGTTCTGAGCTTTCTTGTCAAGTCCCACAAGCACCATCTCATCCTTGTCCATTTCGGAGAGTTTCTTGGGCACTTTCTTGGTTGGATCAATGGTGGAGGCCTAAGTGGGGATATAAGGTCCCTCCTCCACTATCATGAAGAGTCGGGGGTCGACTGCTTCCATGTAATACCTGATCCTTTCCTTCTAGATAAGAAAGTTCAGCTTGGTGCACACTGGGATCTTCCCTGAATACTTGAGTCCGTCCATTTCAGAGATCTTCTTTCTTCTTGACACTAGACAAGGGATCTTACTCAAGGTGTTAACCTTATTGATGAGTAACCTCCCTCTGATACCATTTGAAAGTCTCTAGTGTCAACTAAATCCACATATGCGGGGGGGGGAGGGTGGGGGGGGGGGAATAGGTGCCGTGCAGTCTTTTGCGGAATTGAAATTACCTGCACAAATAAATAAACACCACACAAAAAAGCACACAAGCAATTATAGTGGTTCGCCGATTTTGGTACGTCTACTCTCCCCCTTCGACCTATCTCCCACCAAGGGACGACTCGGTCACTTCACCAACCGGATTGAAATCCAATCCTCACACTAAGGAAGGAACCCTTCCAACCAAAGGAGTCACTACTCTGCCACCACGGGTTGCACCATACCCTTACAACTAGGAATACAAATTCCTTTACAATAAAACAAAAATTGAATGTACAAGAAATACAAACAAACTTGTGGAGAATCCGATGTCGCTCTTCGTTCATTAATGCTTTCTTGAAAGAGATGAAGTATCCACGACCGGAGTACTCTCTTGGAGAGGATCTTGTTAAGATCGGCGGCGGCAAGTAAATGCGGAGGCGATGCTTTGTAGATCCAAACTTCTTGACGAAGCAAGCAAGGTCTACGAATGATCTCAGTTGGATCAGTCATCTCGATCAATTCGGAATGAAGAACTAACCTCGTTCAACGATTCGAGAGACAAGAGATCTCAAGAGAGATGCGTGAGACGCACTGCTAGCCTTGGTCCTGTCGTCGGAAGATCAAAGAGGCTCTAAGATCAACGGCGGCGACTAGCTTTCAAGCGGCAACAGCGATCGGCGGAGTTATGCGATCGTCTAGGGCACGAAGTCGGCTGTTTGATTTCGCTTGAATTGTTACTGTAGATGTTCGAAATTAGCAAGTATATGTACCCCGAGGCCAACCCTAAAGTACTTTGTTGGGCCCACAAGGAGAAACCCTAGCCCCGGCCAAAACATTGTAACCCTTCTTTGTTCGGTTCAGCGAGAGACAAAATTTGCCTAAGGCAAAATCGGCGAGAATCATTGGTGATTCCCGTCAAAGTCGGCTGGAATCACTCACAATTACCGTCGATTCTGCCTTAGCCTAATTCTAGTAGGGAACCTTGTCAGCCGGTGGGAATTGGCGAGACTGCAACCTGATTTTCATCGATTCGGCGGGAATCACAACGATTCCAGTCGAAGTCGGTGAGAATCCCTTGGTGATTTCCATCGATTCTACCTTGGCAGAGTTCCTGTAGGAAAACAGTCAGCCGGATGAAGTCGGCGGGAATCACTGACTGATTCTAGACGATTCGACGAGAATAACTAATGATTCCCGTCGAATCGTCGAGAATCACTTAGTGATTCCCATCGAATCGGCGAGAATCACTTAGTGATTCCCGTCGATTTTTACTTAGACGATTTCTCTCTTCCTTCCTATGAACTTGGTCTTTGACCCATCTTTGCTCCTCTTCTGCTCTTGATCTATCTCGACCCTGTACTTGAAAATAAGTACACTACAATAGAGAGAGGACACGTGAGTCAACACACTGATCTGCTCAACGAGGGATTATGTTGCGCAGACCCGTGTATATTGACCCACTGCACCATAACATTGGTGTGTACTTAGCATGGAATAGCTGCAAGCACAACTTGATAGAAAATCATCAAATACATTGTCAATTCAACTTAGCTTGTTTAGGGGCTTCTTCAAATCAGGTACATTGTGGATAAAATACCCAATAGGGGGTGAATAGGTTCTAATCCTTTTTAATAATTAAGGCAATAAACACAGAACAAATATCACAAAAACAATCGTAGAAAATACACAACACAGTACACCAAGATTTATTGTGGTTCCCCAAGTTGTGTGTACGTCCACTTTCCCCCTTCGCCTATCAAAAAGATAACTAGATTCGGCCAAACTTCCTTCCACTAGCTCAAATCAACAGATCTTACAACTCAGAACCTGATAAGTTCCTACAACTCAGACTTCTTCAAGTCATATCTCAGGTTCTTCCCAAGAATCCTACCACAGGCAATAGCCCTACCTGAGCCTTTATCTCCAAGCCTACAACTCAGATTTCTTCAAGTCCTACACCTCAGGCACTCAGCCCTACCTCAGCCTTTATAAATTTAGGCTTACAACTCAGATCTATAACAGATCTTTCAAATAAATGTTTGTTTAAGAAAATAAAAACTTCACCCAGTTCCATAGATAAAAGGGTGAGTACTTCTTGATCAGTTCTTGATTGAACTCAATACTCTAGATCCAACCTGACTTAGCTTCTTCAAAGCTTCTTGAATTTGAAAAAAATAAGGTTGATCTTCAATTGGTGTTGGATTTGATCTTCAATTAGCTTCCTTCTTGAATTCAGAATCAGATCTGAAGTTTACTTGCAGGCTTTTCAGGATCTGCCTTCATCTGGTTTTTCCTCTTGCTACCCCTCACTGGTTCTAAAGCTCTATTGAGTCAGTTGTTTATCTTCTTCATTCTGTTGGATTTTTATGGTTGTTATGGATCAGCCCTTTATATAGAGTTCATCCATGATTACCGGCTAATCTGGTTTATAATGGCCTTCTAACAGTACTGACAGATGTGTCAGTCTTGTTACATATGACAGCTTTTAAGTCTTTAATCGTGACATCTGACCCTTCATTGAACTTCTATCACGGCAGGGAACAGTCAGCAAAATACTTTAAATGTGACGACACAAATAGACCAAGTGTCGACACAATTCTAGATGATGTCGACACAGCTTCCAATGTGTCGACACTGTCATTCTTTGTCATCTCGAAACATCTTTTGTTGTATGTGTCGACAAAAGTCTTGTGGGTCGAAACTACTTCTCCTGGTCTCGACATAGCTGATGCTGATAGATGGCGCTGAGTGTATGTCTAGATGGCGTTGAGTATGTGTCGACACAAGTCCCGTGGGTCGACACAAGCCTTTTAGACTTAGTATAGCTATTGTTGATAGATGTCGTTTAGTGTGTGTCAACACAAGTCCCGTGTGTCGACACAAGCCTTCCAAAATCAGTATAGCTGTTGTTGATAGATGGCGTTGAGTGTGTGTCGACACAGTCTTGCTTCTGGTGTCTACATAATTCCTGGATGTCGACACAGCTCCTTCTTCGGGGGTCGACACAAGTCCTGGGTGTCGATACTTGTACATAAAATTTTTTCAAGGATTTCTTAAACCTACACACTGAAACACAACATCCCATCAAATACACATTGATGTATACCATTAAGTAAAGAGAGACTTCTCCAAATCTGGTACACAATTTCCAGTGTGCCCAATAGTGTTGAAACCGAAAAATCGGTTTCTGTGGAGTTCAACCCTTGGGGAATGGGTGACCGCGCACCTACTGCCCTCAAGCGAACGATCTAGGAACAAGACTAGGAACACAAGGGAAAGACCGAAGGTCTCAACGTGGAGGTCCCGCCACATGCCCGGAAGACTAGGAAACTCTTCCCCTCCCAAGCCAAAGGCTGAGCTAAGGCACCTTCGGAGGGCTCTCTTGGCCGACCGGAACCTCTAAGGAGAATCTCAAAACCAACTCTCTCCTGACTAGAGGTGCCTCCTTTGGTCTATATAAAATGTTCCTTTTATGGCCTTGCAATAGAACAAACCCGCCCAACAGTTCTACTTTATGCAGCCCTAATCGGGCCATCAATAATGTAACTACGTTGTTCTGAAAGTCCATTAACTGACCTTCAAGGGCCTCTCGGTAACCTTACCTCCCCCACGGGGCGAGCGCTTCGCGAACATACCGCTTTCCTAAGATGAAAAGGATAGAGCACATTCACAGGGTATCACGGATATTTAAATTACAGGAATATAAGTTCCATACTTCGGCGTGCAGGCCGGCAATAGAAGCTAAAATTGGCCTTCGACGGCCGGCACAAGTTTGGGCCTAAGCCCATTACTCCCCGCATGGTACAGCAACACCTGTACGCCAACATCTCTAATTGCGGCAACAAGCCAAATATAGGTCGACTAAAAGCGAATCGATAACATTGCACCCACCCCTTTTCCGGTGTCGTGGCGCTTATGTCCTGCAACTAGATAATATTCAACTTCCTCGGAGTCTTCTCCGGGAATCTGAGAACATCACCAATCCGGCTTACACATCCGGATGGGCTTCACACAGCATGCCTAAACCCATACTCACGCTTCCGGGTGCTACTGAAGTTAAAACCTGGGATGCAAACATCGACCCATCGGAGAACTCCCATCCCCACCTGTTGGTGGAGAGGGGCTTCCATACAAATATGATAATTGAGGGCTTCACCTGCCCGAGAAGAAACTACATTACCCTTGGCGCGTATTTTGACGAAGCTACAACCACGTGTCGTGCTTGGGGTTACACTTCTAGCAGCCGTTGCGGCTGTCCATGCATGGGTCCGACCTCCATTGGAGGGTTAAAAGATTTAGGTGATTTCTTCCTCCATGGATGAGGCTCTACATGGCCAATCGTGCTTCAAGTGGTGTTGGCGAAAGTCTTCCCGGCCTCCTTGACTTCAAGCAGTTGCGGGAGAGAAACCCCTAACCTCACCTTGCTATAGAGGTGGTGGCTAAGGAGACCGATTACCAGGCTTGCTTTGCCCTAGGCGGCGGCGGCAAGGAGAGGGGGAAGCAAGGCTCGGGCCTACTCTTTTTTGACTGTGATGGGAAAGAGAGGGGCGGCGCCTGGCCTGCCCCTGTTGGCCGACGGGAGAGAGGAAGGGAGGGGCTCGGCCTGCTGCTCCAGGAACCTGACCGGGAAAGAGGAAGGGCGGGGGTCGGCCTGCTGCTCTAGGTGGCCGATCGGGAAAGCGGAATGGAGGGGGTTGGCCTGCCCTTATTGGCCGACCGGAGAGAGGAAGGGCAGGGCTCGGCCTACCCTTGTTGGCCTACGAGGAGAGGAAGGGCGGGGCTCGGCCTGCTCCAGTCTGGCGGGATAGAGGAAGGGCGGGGCAGGCATCGAGCTGCTGCTCCTGGCCGGCGGATCGGGAAAGCCCAAAGGGCTTTTTTCCTCTACCCGATGCCCCCTCCCTCTTTTTCTTCTTGTTTTTATTTTTTCTGCTGCCTGATGCCCCCTCTCCCCCTCTTAACTTCTTCCTTACCTATATCTTATCTAATATATATATATATATATATATATATATATATATATATATATATATATATATATAATATAATATATATATTATATAATATATATATATATAATATAAGATATATATATAATATAATGTATATTATATAATATATGTATATATATATATATTATAATATATATTAAAAAGCATATGCACATAAAACCTCTGCACGCACGCATGTACACCCGTACGCATCCATGAATGGGGCTGCATCACATTATCGCTCATAGCATGTCTCGAGCCCGTAACTTGGGGAGGATCCCACTCGTCCGGGTATGGGGTTGTACACAATCCCCGCTCTTTTTGAGGTTGGTATAAGCTCGAAAAGAAATGTCCAACCCCAAGTATCCGGCGAGTGGGAGCCGACCAAAAGAAATTTTTTGAGAGAATCAGAAAATTGCACTTAGAACACTTATCTCCGCATGCCCCTTCTAATCTTTTTGAACCACTCGATATCTGTAATGCTCCCTGCTATTGAATTGCCCTTATACTATTTCTTAAAATCAGTATTCAATTTCTCATGACATTGTGAAAAAACAAAGCCATATATTTTGTATTCTTTTGTACACGCGGAGCAAACCCTTTCCCCTTAGGTGTGCCTACCGCCCTAACCAGCTACTGAGATCCTGACAGCGAGTCTACCCGGGGCCGAGCAGCACTAGGGGTCCTACAAAGTATTCAAACTCTTTCCAAACTCCAAACTCTCTCCCTTACCCCCCAGCTATTCCTACAACCCTGCCAGCTAGTGAGAGCCGGACAACGAGTCTACCCGGGGCCGAGCAGCACTCGGGGTCCTGCAAAGTATCCAAACTCCTTCCAAACTCCAAACTCTCTCCCTTACCCCCCCCCCCCAGGTGTGCCAACATCCCGGCCAGCTAGTGATAGCCTGACTGCGAGTCTACCCAGGGCCGAGCAGAACTCGGGGTACTGCAAAATATTCGAATTATTTCAAAATTTCAAACTATCACCCTTACCCCCCAGGTGTGCCTACAACCCTGCCAGCTAGTGAGAGCCTAACTGCGAGTCTACCCGGGGCCGAGCAGTACTCGGGGTATCTCTTACCCCCCCAGGCGAGCCTATAAGAGCCAAGCAGTGGGTCTACCCGAGGCCGAGCATCAGTCGGGGTCCTGCAAAGTATCCAAATTCTTTCCATATTTGAAACTATCTCCCTTACCCCCAGGTGTGCCTACAGCCCTGCCAGCTATTGAGAGCCTGACAACGGGTCTACCCGGGGCCGAGCAGTACTCGGGGTATCCTTACCCCCCAGGCAAGACTACGGACCTGCCAGCTAGTAGGAGCTAGATAGTGGGTTTACCCAGGGCCTAGCATCACTCGGGGTCCTTCAAAGTATCCAAATTCTTTCCAAATTTCAAACTATCTCCCTTACCCCCCACCCCCCACCCCCAGGTGTGCCTACAACTCTGCCAGCTAGTGAGAGCCTGACAGTGAGTCTACCCGAGGCCGAGAAGCACTCAGGGTCCCTTACCCCCCAGGCGAGCCTACAGACCTACCACCTAGTAGGAGCCAGACAGCGGGTCTAGCCGAGGCCGTGTATCAATAGGGGTCCTGCAAAATATCCAAATTCTTTCCTAATTTCAAACTATAACCCTTACCCCCCAGGTGTGCCTACAGCCCTGCCAGCTAATGAGAGCCTCACAGCGAGTCTAACCGTGGCCGAGAAACACTCGTGGTATCCCTTACCCACCAAGGTGAGCCTACAGGCTTGGCAGCTAGTAGGAGCTAGGAAGCGGGTATACCCAGGGCCGAGCATCACTCGGGGTCCTGCAAAGTATTCAAATTCTTTCCAAATTTCAAATTATCTCCCTTACCCCACCAGGTGTGCCTACAACCCTGCCAGCTAGTGAGAGCCTTGCAGCGAGTCTACCCGAGGCCGAGCAGCAATTGGGGTCCCTTACCCCCAGGCGAGCCAGCAAGACCTACATACTAGTAGGAGCCAGATAGCTGTTCTACCCGGGGCATAGCATCACTCGGGGTCCTGCAAAGTATCCAAATTCTTTCCAAATTTAAAACTATCACCCTTACCCCCCAAGTGTGCCTACAGCCTTGCCAGCTATTGAGATCATCACAGCGAGTCTAACCGGGGCGAGCAGCACTCGGGGTATCCCATACCCCCCTACGGACCTGCCATCTAGTAGGAGCCAATCAGCGGGTCTACCCGGGGTCGAGCATCACTCGGGGTCCTGCAAAGTATCAAAATTCTTTCCAAATTTCAAACTATCTCCCTTACCCCCCAGGTATGCATACAGCCCTGCCAGCTAGTGAGAGCCCGACAATGAGTCTACCTGGGGCCGAGCAACACTCTGAGTCCCTTACCACCAATACGAGCCTACGGACCTGCCTGCTAGTAGAAGCCAGGCAGTGGGTCTACCCGGGGCCGATCATAACTCGGGGTCCTACAAAGTATCAAAATTCTTTCAAAATTTCAAACTATCTCCCTTAGACCCCAGGTGTGCCTACATCCCTGCCAGCTAGTGAGATCCTGATAGAGAGTCTACCCGGGGCCAAGTAGCACTCAGGGTCCCTTACCCCCAGGCAAGCCTACGGACCTGCCAGCTAGTAGGAACCAGACAGCGGGTCTACCAGGGGCCGAGCATCACTCGGGGTACTATAAAGTATCCAAACTACCTCCAACCACTGAGTGACATCCAGCCCTGCCAGCTAGGTGAGAGCCTCACAGCTGGATCTGCTCGGGGTCTTTTAAACGAACACTTCGATCGTCCACATAGATTGCGACTTGAGCATTGTCACTCCAAATTTCATAATGATGTCATGGGTCATAACAATGTCCACAGAAAATCATCCAGGCTCCTGGGTGATACCGCCGGTTCAGTCAGCTAGGTGAAAGCCTAACGATGGGGGTTGAAAATCGTCCGGACTCAGCTCTAGGGTCATAACAATGTCCATAGAGGACCCTGCCGTGCCAGCTTGATGGAAGCCTGACAGCGGAAGCATCTCAAGACCTAACCCTAGAGCGAGAAAATTCTCCCTCTAATCTTCCTGGGTGCTTACAAAATAAAGAGCACTATATCACCATCGAAGACTTAATATAAACTTAAAATAGACAGTCTAAAAATCCTAAATTCAAGGATGGGACGACTCCAAGTATGAGGACATCAAATAAAGAGTATCAACGCATGACCCTGGTCGCCCTTGGTTCCTCTTCTATAGCCATGACGTTCGCCAGAGTTCTTTTGTGCTTCTCACTTTCCACGCTAACAGCACCAAAATATTAAAATCGAAAAATCGGTCTCTGTGGAGTTCGACCCTTGGGGAAGGGGTGACCGCGCACCTACTGCCCTCAAGAGAACGATCTAGGCACAAGACTAGGAACACAAGGGATGGACCCAATGTCTCAATGTGGAGGTCCTACCGTATACTAAAAAGACTAACAAACTGTTCCCCTCCCAAGCCAAAGGCCGAGCTAAGGCACCTTTGGAGGGCTCTGTTTGCCGACCGGAACCTCTAAAGAAAATCTCAAAACCAACACTCCTGATTAGAGGTTCCTCCTCAGGTCTATATAAAATGTACCTTTTACGGTCTTCCAACGGCACAAACCCGCCCAACAGTTCAACTTTATGACGCCCCAATCGGGCCGCCAACAACGTAACTACGTTGTTTTTAAAGGCCATTAACTGACCTTCAAGGGCCTCCCAGAAACCTTCCCTCGGAGTCCACATGTGGCGAGCGGTTCGCGAAAATACCGCTCGCCTAAGATTAAAAGGATAGAGCACATTCACAGGGCATCACAGATATTTAATTTACAGGAATATTAGTTTCATACTTCAGCATAGGCCGCAATATAAGCTAAAATATGCCTTCGAGAGCCGGCACAAGCTTGGGCTTAAGCCTGCTACTCCCCACTTGGTACTGCAACACCTGTACTCCAACGTCTTGAATGGAGGCAATAAGTTAAACATTGGTCAACTAAAAGCGAAGCGATAACATTACACCACCGCTTTTCCGGGGCAGTGGCGCTTATGCCCTACATCTAGATAATATTCAACTTCCACAGGAGTCTTCTCCGGGAACCCCTAAACATCACCAATCTGGCTTACACATCTGGATGGCCTTCACACAGCATGCCTAAACCCGTACTCACGCTTCCGAGTGCTAATACAGTTAAAAGCGAGGATGTAAACATCGACCCGTCGGAGAACTCCCTTCCCCCACCTGTTGGTTGAGAGGGGTTTCCTTACAAATATGACAATTGAGGGCTTCACCTGCCTGAGAAAAAACTTCATTACCCTTGACGCGTATTTTGACGAAGCCGCTACCGCATGTCTTGCCTATTGTTCGACGTCTAGTAGTCGTAGAGGATGTCACTGCATGGTTCTGACCTCCACATGTGGGTTGAAAGCTCCATGTGATTTATTCCACCATAGCCATGCCTCTTCATGGACGATCGTGCTCCAAGTGGTGTTGGACGACCTCCTTGACTTCAAGGGGCTGCGGGAGATAAACCCCCTACCTTACCTTGCTCTAGAGGCGGTGGGGAAGGAGATCGGTGGCCAGGCTTGCTTTGCCCTAAGCGGTGATAGTGAGAAGAGGGCGAAGCAAGGCTCGAGCCTGCTCTTTTTTTTCCAACGACGGGAGAGAGAGGGAGGCGCCCGAGGTGCCCCTATTGGCCGATGGGAGAGAGGATGGATGGTGGTCAGCCCGCTGCTCTAGGCAGCCGATCGAGAAAGAGGAAGGGTGGGGGTCGGCCTGCTGCTCCAGGCGGCCGATCGGGAAGAGGAAGGGAGGGGCTCAGCTTTCCCTTGTTGGCCGACGGGAGAGAGGAAGGGCGGGGCTCGGCCTGCTCTTGTTGGCCGACTGGAGAGAGGAAGGGCGGGGCTCGACCTGCCCTTGTTTTCCGACGGGAGAGAGAAAGGGCGGGGATCGGCCTTCTCTAGGCCTGCTAGAGAGAGGAAGGGCGGTGCTGGCGTCGGGCTGCTGCTCTAGGCCGGCATATCAGGAAAGCCCTAAGGGCTTTTTTTTGTTCCTGTACCCGATGCCCCCTCCCTATTTTTCTCCTTGTTTTTATTTTTTCTGCTGCCTGATGCCCCTCTCTTCCCCTCTTAACTTCTTCCTTAACTATATCTTATCTAATATATATAATATAATATATATTATATAATATATATATATATTATATAATATATATTATATAATATATATATATTATATAATATATATTATATAATGTATATTATTTAATATATATATTATAATATATATTATTATATATATTAAAAAGCCAATGCACATAAAACCTCCGCACGCACGCACGAACACCCGCACGCACGCACGAACGGGGCTGAATCACATCGTCGCTCATAGCATGTCCCGAGCCCGCCACCTGCGGAGGATCCCACTTGGCCGGGTACGGGGTGGTTTACAAGGTATGACAAAACACCTTCTAAAGAAATTGTCTTTTTTGAATGCAGGAAGCCAATACACTACATCTCTGAGTGTCCAAAAGCTCAGAAGAAAGATAGGAGTAGAGAAAAAGAGTCAAGAAGAACTCATCACAGCAAACCCTCCTCAAGCAAGCACAAGAGGAAGGAAAGGGTTTTGTTGCTGAGACCTGGAGTGATACAGAAGAAGAGTCATCCTCTTCCAGCTCCAGTGATGATGAAGAAGAGGAAAAGGCAAAGGAAGTTCGCCTAATGGCAATTGATTCCTGCAGTAGCAAATCATATGCTGAAGATTCAGATAATGAAGAATCAATGTCTGCTGAAGACCAGGTAATTGCCTATTATGATTTTAAATCATGAGAATTTAAATCTGAATTTAAAAATCTTTACTTAGACTTATTAGGCTCTGAGAAGGAAATCAAACTTCTTAGAGAGAAATTAACTGCTCAAGATAAATATCTTGCTGAAAATGCTAAATTGTCAAATGAACTCAATTCAGCTAAAGAACAAATAGTTTTTCTGAAAATTAAACTAAGTAAGGCCAAGAACAAGAGGAATCTCTAAATGGCAGGAGCATGAAATTGCTAGATATAACTAGTAACTTAAACGCTAGGAATAATAACAGTAAACTAGGATTAGTTATCTCATCTAGTGAACCACCTTTAATCTAGAAGAACAATCTATCAAAACCTGTAAATTTCATTTCAGAAAAAGGCAAGAAGAATACTGAACAGGTTAATAAAGTTAATGAATTTTTAAAGCAAATGGAATTAAAACAAAAATCTAAGAACAAGAAAAATAATAGATATAACAAAGTTCAAAAGTTTTCGTTGAACTTAGATCGACGAAACGTGAACAGTTCGTCGAACTCAGAACGACGAACTCTGAACATAAACCATAATAATAAGAATTCTTCGATCTATGATCGACGAAACCAGTACGATTCGTCGATCAGAGATCGACGATATTGGTGCCCTGAGAATGAATACTTTTATTCTTCGAGCATAGATCGTAGATCTCATTCCAATTCATCGAGCTCAGGTCGACGAACTCACCAGAATTCATCGATCCCAGAACAAAATTACTAAAACTAAAATTTCAACAGAAACTGTAACAATAAACCTAAGCAAAATAGGGAGAACATCAACCCATTCACCCAATGGATAATTCCTCCTAGAAGATTTCACCCCTTAGGTTATAAGAGCAAACCTGAATGTTCATTTATATCCAATTTTTTATTTGAGAGGAAACAAGGACCCATGGTTACCTATGTCAAGAACTTTTAATTTGTTTCATTGCAGGTAAAGACCTATCCTATCACTCAAAATAAGTGGTATCTTGATAGTGGGTGCTCTAAAAACATGACTATATGCAAGGACAACCTCATCAACTTCAAGGCCAAGCTTGGTCCTAGAGTAATCTTTGGAGATTCAAGCTTTGGACAGACTGAAGGCTATGGAGGCTTCAACAGTGGAGATGTCACTTTCAAATAGGTGGCATATGTTAATGGTCTCAAGCATAACCTCATATCCATAAGTCAGTTATGTGATTCAGGTTATCAGGTTTGCTTTTCTGAATCTCAATGTATTATTTCTGCAAACAATCAAACTGTTTTAAATGGAATTAGACAAGGTAACATATACTTAGTAAACTTTAAATCTGCCAGTTTAGAAATTTGTTTATTTAATCTTGTTAGCAATCAACATGATTTATGGCATAAAAGATTAAGTTATGGAAATTTTAGAAACATTGCTAGGATTTCTAAAGACAACCTTGTTAGAGGATTGCCTTCTTACCCCTATAAGAAGGAAAGTCTCTACAGGGCTTGTCAGTTAGGTAAGCAAACTAAATCTAGTTTTAAATCATTAAACAAAAGTGACTCACCTAAGATATTGTACTTACTACATATGGACCTTTTTGGCCCTATAGTAGTACAAAGCCTAGGATGGAAATCTGATACTTTAGTAATTGTAGATGAATTTTCTAGATTCACTTGGGTATTCTTTCTGATATCTAAGTCAGATACTTTCAAGGTTCTTACAGATTTTCTCAAGAACATACAGATTGAGTACTCTACTCTAGTTGCATTTATCAGAAGTGATCATGGTACTGAGTTTGAGTCTCTTCTTATGCAAGAGTTCTGTAGGAAGGAAGGTATCGGACATTGCTTCTCAGCTCCTAGAACACCTCAACAGAATGGGGTTGCTGAAAGGAAGAATAGAACTCTTATTTAATCTACATGCACATTACTTGCAGATGCTTATTTTCCCCAATTCTTTTGGGCAGAGGCTGTAAGCACAACAAATTTTGTGCTGAATAGAAGTCTTATACACAAACTTAAGAATAAGACTCCTTATAAGCTACTGAAAGGGAAGAAACCTAAAGTCACCTATTTTAAAGTATTTGGTTGTATATTCTATATTCATAACAATGACAAGAAATATATTAGAAAATTTGAAGCAAAGGCTGCAATGGGGGGGGTTCTTAGGATATTCCCAAGACAGCAAAGCTTATACGGTGTTTAATAAATCATCTTTAGAAATTGTGGAATCTGTGCATGTAACTTTTGATGAAGCTAGTATGTTTTGCAAGGAGAAAGAAATTTTTACCAATGAGCTATTACACGTACCTCACTTGTGTGAGAATATAGATGAACTAAACCTTACACCAAATGTTAAATCACATCCTCATCCATAATGTGATGAAGAAAGTGAAGAAGAAACTGTGGAAGCAGTTGAACTTCCTTCAACAGCAGATGTAATTCCACAAGAAGAATTCATTCCAAATGCTGTTGCTGAACCAACTCATCCATCTAATCTTGTCACACTAAGGGATCACCCTAGATGTCATGTGATTGGAGACATGTTAGTAGGTGTACAGACAAGTCATCAACACAACCATGATGTGATGCAAGCCTATTTTCTCTCTCAAGTTGAGCCTCAATCCATAGCTGATGTAGAGCAAGATCCATACTGGATTATTGCAATGCAAGAGGAGCTCAAACAATTTGATAGATGTAGAGTTTGAGAGTTGGTTCCAAGGCCTAAAGGCTATCCAGTAATTGGGACCAAGTGGGTTTTAAAGAACAAGCTTAATGCTCAAGGTGTGATTGTGAGGAACAAGGCTAAGCTTGTTGCTCAAGGCTATAGGCAAGAGGAAGGGAATTATTATGATCAAACCTTTGCACCTGTTGCCAGGCTAGAGGCAATAAGGATTTTCCTTGCTTATGCTGCTTTCAAGAAATTCATAGTCTATCAGATGGATATAAAGAGTGAATTTCTGAATGGAGAACTAAAAGAAGAGGTTTATGTTGAACAACTTCTATCTTTTATCTCTTCATCTCATCCCTCTTATGTTTTAAATTGCTTAAAGCTCTCTATGATTTAAAGCAAGCTCCAAGATCTTGGTATGAAACCTTAGCTAGCTTTCTTTTAGAGCATAATTTTTCTAGAGGCATGGTAGATAGGACTTTATTTTTCAAGCATCATCATGATAAAATTCTATTAGTACAAATATATGTAGATGACATAATATTTGGGTTTATTGATTCAAAACTATGCAAAAGGTTTGTTAACTTAATGCATTCCAAGTTTGAGATGAGTAGCATGGGTGAGCTCTCCTACTTCCTTGGCCTCCAAGTGAAGCAGACTCCTGATGTGATTTTCTTATCTCAATCCAAATATGCTAAAGATCTTATTAAAAGGTTTGGGATGGTTGATGCCTCAGCTAAGAAAACACCTATGGATACAAATGCTGTGGCTGATTCTGATGAATAAGGGAAACCTGTTGATCAGAAATTGTATAGGGCCATTGTTGGGTCCCTTCTATATCTCACAACAAGTAGGCCTGATATAATGTTTCCTATATTTCTTTGTGCTGGGTTCCAGGTGAACCCTAAAGAATCTCATCTAGTTTTATTAAAAAGGATTTTTAGATATATAAAGAGTTGCCCAAATCTAGGACTCTGGTATCCAACTGAATCTGAATATGAGTTAACTGGATACTCAGATAATGATTTTGCTGGATGTAGAGTGGACAGGAAAAGCACTTCAGGCACATGCCAGTTTCTTTGTGCTAGACTTGTCTCCTGGTTTTGTTAAAAGCAGACATCTATGTCTATATCAATAGTAGAAGCTGAATATATAGAAGCTGGCAGGGTCTGCTCAAAGATACTATGAATACAAAATCAACTCCTTGATTATGGTTACAACTTAAATAATTCAACTCTATTTTATGATAGTACCAGTGCTATATCTATAGCACAGAATCTAGTGCATCATTCTAGGACCAAGCATATAGATGTTAGACATCATTTCATTAAAGAATGTTTGGACAAGAAAAAAAAATTACCTTCATTCCCACTAATTTGCAAAGGTTAGACATCTTCACCAAACCATTGGATGAGAAGAAACATCTATCCATTATGAATCAGGTAGGCATGATGAGTGGTGATTCATTAATTTAATTCTCTGTCTTTGGTCGAAGAATTTGCCAAATTTCATCAACCGGAGCTCGACGAACTAAGGTAAGTTCTTGAGATATTTCGTTGACCTGAGATCGACAAAATCTCTATGGAAGTCATTTTTGGTCGACCTGAGTTCGACGATCTGGCTTTAGAAAAGTTTTTATAGACCTGTGTATGACCAAAAGCTTCCCCCCTTCTAACTGAGATCGACGAATTCTTTTGACAATAAAACATTTCGTCGACCTCAGATCAATGATTTCTCTTGTTTCGTAGGACGGAGTTCGTCGGTTCATATTTTGTAAAACCTTATAACTAGGTTTTCTTAGACCTCAATCCCGCGCTTTCTGTTCCCTTGCACTTGATCTTTTGGCTTTCTTGTTGCAAGAAACTAATGGAGATTCAAGCAGACGCTCATTCTAGAATGAAATTCGACATGGGGTTTAACATCGATTTCGATTCATTTCAACAATCAGACCAGGTCTTCAAAGATATTCTGTAGTTATTTTAGAAACTCAATTTAAAGACCCTAATGACTACCAAAATGACGATTGATGCTACTGAAATAAGTGAATGGGTTCATACTTCATCTACTCCAGATGCTGACACGATGGTTGGAACTATATTGGGTAACACTGTTCCCTTAACCCCAGATACTCTTTCTGAAATTTTTGGACTAGTAAACGGTGAAGAAGATATTAAACTTGAATCTTCTTAATATGAGGAAATGTTGACGTTGTATGGGTTATTGTGGAGACAACCGAAATAAATTGCTGAAGAAGCACCTATCTGCTGGGTATAAATATCTTGCAGATGTAGTCGGTAAGGTGTTGTTGGGCAAGCATACAACCCATGATCACATTACTAGACAATAGTTTTTAGTGATGTGTGCTGCGGTGAATAAGAAGGCCGTTAATTGGGCCAAAATTTTGTTCAGTCTGATTAGGAAGAAGAACAATAAGAAAGAAGTTTTCTTTGGAAGGATTCTTGGAATCTTCCTTCGTACCAAGGCCGCTGAATCCATGGTCGCCCCGACCATTGATGAGTTGTAATTATACCTATATTTCGTATTTTATTTAAGTCCGTTTCGTTTTTTTTGTCTTTTTTTATTAGTTTAATTCAATAAATAGCTTGTTTTTGTAAATATTATTTCTAACTTAGCTTAATTTTATTCCAGAAAATTCCAGAAAAAATAAAAAAATTCCAAAAAGTCAAAAAAAACTGTCTGACACGCCCGTGTCAATCGGCCGACACGCCCGTGTCACGCCAGCCCGACGATCGCCGACCACAGGTGCCAGCTCGACGATCGGCCGTCATCAAACCCAGCCCGTCACGCCCGTGTCAAATGGCTGTCACGCCGTGTCGTGGCCGACCCGCAAGCTTGGTCAACATGTCAACGCTGCCGACATCAAACTGCCAGCTCCCGCGGTCACGCCCCCCTTTCACGCCCGTGACATGGTTGTCACGCCGTGACTTGGGGCGTGACCGCCACGTTTTCGCCCCGAAGTCAAAGCTCCAGTCAAGTCAATCGGCCAGCTCATGAATAGTAGTGACACGCCCCCCTGTCACGCCCGTGACCTAGGGCGTGACCACCCGAAAAATTGCCTATAAATAAAGCTTTCAGGAAGCTTATTTTGTCCACTTTTTGACCACTTTGCTTAGGGGAGGTGCTGCCCATTTGGATTCCAAACTTATGTAAGGAGATTTTCTCCCCCCTCTATCTCTTAGTTTGTATTAGGTTTTTTACTTTAATAAAATATGAATCTTTCTCCTTAATTTGTATGGATAATCCATTTGAATGCGCCTACTTAAGTAATTTTTCGTTCATCTTTTTGTATTTCTTTTATGTTTTTATCTTTTTAGCCTTCGTAACTTAGTTAGATTTAGGGTTTATCGGCATTTCTAGCCGTTGTGCCGTCCATTTAAATTTCATTTTCTGCACTTTTTTAGATTTAGCTTTTCTACTTTTCCTATATTTTCATTCATAAGGCTTTATAAAAACTCATCTAAAACTATTACTTTTTAACTTAGGCTCTTTAGGTGTTGTAAAACTTTTTGTCCTTTTTGTTTTATTTTCACTTTTTAGGAGTTTTTATAAAATATAAGAATGAAAATATAGTCGTTAATTTTTCGCTCACTTCATTTTAGCTTTTAATTTCAAAATTTTTAGTCCGGTTATTTTTTATTTCATCTTTTTATGCATTTCTACTACCGCATTCTAGCGGTAGAAATGCAGTTGTATTATTTTTCGAGTACTTCCATTTTGCATTTATTTTGCAAAATTTTCACTCCGGTTAATTTTTATTTTCACTTTTTATGCATTTCTACCGCATTCTAGCGGTAGAGAAATGCAGTCGTTTTAAATTTCTGAGCACTTTGTTTTTCTTATTTCTGCAAGTGTGTGTGCGTGTATGAGTTAGGTTTTACTGCTCTATTTCATTTCTGTAGAGTGCGTGTGTGCGTATGCATTTATTTCCGCCTACTCGTTAAGAGTTTAATGGCGCTTTGCTTTCATTTCTCGCACATCGTTGAGTGGGACTTGTCTTTTTACTGCTTTCATTTTCTTCCTACTCACTTGAGTAGGAAAACTTTGTGTGGGTGCGTGTGTTTTCTTTTTGTAGAGTGTGTGCGTGGCTTTTCTTTTCAAGTAGAGTGCGTGTGTGTATGAGATAGATTTTACTCCCGCCCACTCATTTGAGCCGGGACTTGCAATTTATCGCTTTCTTCAATTCTGTAGAGTGTGTGTGCGTGTGTGCATTTATTTTCCGCCTACTCATTTGAGTAGGTCTTGCTTTATTTAAATTTTCTTTATGGTTTTGAAGTGTGCGTGAGTGCCTGCATCAATTAGCCTTAATTTTATCTAACTGTTGTTTTCGTGTTTTCTCTTATAATTGTTCAGTACTTAATTTAACACTCACGCTTCACCTAAAAACATAAAGCCGTCCCCATACCGATGAGTGGCTAATCTCTTTTAGCCTTCGGCATCGAAGAGCATTGGGACATAAAAAAATGATTTAATATAATTAAAAACTTTATTTTTAATTTAATTTAAGGACTTAAGGTTTACCCCGGGTTAACGACGCATAGGACCACATAATCGATGTGTGGGCTCTATTTCCGTTATCCATACGCGACGCCGAGAGGCTGCACGTATGGACCGATCCCCCTTGGTAAAGAGAACTGCGTACACCCCCTCGAAGAGGAGAAGCGTAATTCTGCCGGATTGGGTTCCCACCCAAATAACGGGGTTCTTAGCGTAAAGCGGGCATTAAGAGGAATCTCGTCGATCGATTAACGATCGGTCGAATAGTCTTAATGTTTAGGTGAGCAATATTTCTAGAGATAAGTGCGCTCATATTTTCGGAACCTCCACGGCCAAGTGCCTTTTATTAAATTAAAAACAAAGTTTAATAATTGTTAAAAATTGTTTTAGTCTTAATCCGATTCGATGTCGAGCGTTAACCCGTCATCGAACTAATTTAGCAAATTTCCGCTTTAATTATACTAAAAAATCCCACCTTACTGTTAGTAAGATAATAGTGTTCCTGGAAGAGTAGATATAATCAACGCGTCCCCGAGAATAATACGACCTCGGTATTTTCCCGAATACCGAGTACTACTTGCGATAGGTGCGCTTGCCTCCTTTCGTTAGAAAACTCGATCTTCTAACCGGCCCGCGGAATCTGACCATTTCGAACCAACCACAGTAGGTCTCTATTCCGCGGCCATCAAGTTTTTGGCGCCGTTGCCGGGGATCCCGGTTGTTATATTGAATCCGGGAATCTATTAATTTTACTTTATTTTCAAATAAAAAATTTTTACAAAAAAAATATATCCCTCCCCCTTTTCGTTTTTTTTTTTGGGTGTATGACCCGTGGACAACCTTCGAGTTCTGAAAATCTTGAATTCGACCCCGAGATCGACCGCTCTCTTGCGCGTATCCGATCTCTCCGTCGAATTCCCTTTTTAGACCCCGCAGAATCTATCGGAGAACCCTCTTCTTCTTCTATGGCCGACCCCCCGAATAATGCCCAACCGGTCGAGCGTACTATGTCTTATTACGCTCGGCCCAATTTGGATGATACGGGGTCGAGTATTGTTCGACCCGCTGTGGCCAACAATAATTTTGAAATTAAGTCAAGTGTGATTCAGATGATCCAAAATGCCGTGCAGTTCGACGACGACAGCCGGATGAGGACCCCAATAATCACTTGTCTAATTTTCTTGAGATTTGCGATACTTTTAAAATTAATGGCATCACTGATGACGCCATTCGTTTGCGCCTTTTTCCCTTCTCTCTTAAGTCCAAGGCTATGGCGTGGTTACTCTCCCTCCCGCGGGGATCCATCACGTCCTGGGGGAATTGGCGAAAATTCCTTACGAAGTATTTTCCGCCCGCGAAAACTGCAAGACTGCGGGCGGACATATCTTCGTTCGTCCAAAACGACTCCGAGTCTCTTTACGAGACTTGGGAACGCTTTAAGGAATTTCTCTCCGCCGGTGCCCGCACCACGCTCTGCCAGCGTGGTTGCAGGTACAAATTTTTACAATGGACTGAATAGTCAGACGCGTCAAATGATTGACGCGGCTGCCGGGGGCACTCTGAACAATAAGACCCCCGAGGCCGCCCAGGCCCTTTTCGAGGAAATGGCGGTGAACGCCTACCAGTGGAACGTCCCGCGGGGCGCCCCTAAGCAGGCGGCATTTTTGAAGTGGATGCCACCGCTCAGCTAGCCCTCCAAGTGGAAAGGCTAACTAAGCAGGTGGCGGAGATGTCTGTTTCGTCCTCCACTCCGCCTTGTTTTCTCCCCCCTCCAACGTCTGCGTGGTCGACGAATTCGTGGACTACTTGGGAAATCCGGTGCGTCCCTCATTTCAAAACAACCCTTATAGTAGCCACTATAATCCGGGTTGGGGAACCATCCGAATTTCTCCTGGAGCAACCCGAACAACGCGCAGCGTCCCCCTCCCCCTCCTTTTGCGCCGACGCTTTCCTCCTCCCCCTCCTATGAAGCCATCCCGGTGGAGGAAAATTTTAATCGTTATGTCGCGTCCAACGAGTTCTAATATCCGGAACATCACCGGATCGCTAAAAAATTTAGAACTCCAGGTTGGACAGCTGGCGCGACTCATGTCAGAACGCGCCATGGGGGCACTGCCAGGGAACACGGAGCCCAATCCAAGGGAAACCGCCAACGCTATAACCCTCCGTAGCGGTAAGGAGGTGGTCGATCCAAAACGGATCGATCCTCAGGTACATATTTCACCTCCGACCCCTCTTCCCTCTTCTTCGATTACGCAACCCTTACCGATTTTTAACGATAAAACTATTTTAAACAAGGCGTTGCCCTACCCGCATAAATTAGATAAAGAGCGAGTTAACGCGCAATATGAAAAATTTATTTTATTACTTAAACAAATTCATATTAATGTTCCTTTTTGCGAGGCTATCTCGCAAATGCCTAAATATGCGAAATTTTTAAAAAAACTACTTTCTAATAAACGCAAACTCGAGGATATTTCGCATATATCTCTCAACGCTGTCTGCTCGGCGGCTCTTACTAGTAAATTGCCCTTAAAACAAAACGACCCGGGACTGTTCTCCATCCCGTGCCTTTTTGGCAATGTATTAGTAAAATACGCCTTGGCAGACTTAGGCGCGAGCATTAATTTGATGCCGTTCTCGCTCTTCCTGCGTTTAGGTTTGGGTACTCCTGCTCCTACCAATATGCGCATCCAACTAGCGGATCGCTCGGTTAGGTTCCCCATCGGGGTTGTTGAGGATGTCCTTGTCCGAGTAGACAAGTTCACCTTCCCGGTGGACTTCGTCATCTTGGACATCGAGGAAGACGCCAACGTACCAATAATACTTGGTCGCCCTTTCCTCGTGACCTCACGTGCGTTAATTGATGTAAGTAATGGTCAGCTTCTCCTTCGGGTAGGAGACGACCAAGTTACTTTTTCTATTAACTCCTCTATGGAAGACTCGTCGCCGAGCGACGATTTCTGCTATTCTTTAGATTCTTTTTATGGAGATAGTTCTTCCCCGGTTTTCGAGTCCGATTTTTTAACGAAAATATTTTTTCTCTCGAAAATTTTTATTGCGATGAGGACGAGTCTACGAACATGCCTTTTGAACCAATTGGTTCGAAATACATTAGCACTAAAACCTCACTAGAAGAACCGCCCATCCTAGAACTCAAACCATTACCCGAATCCCTAAAATACGCCTTTTTGGGGAAAAATGATACACTCCCGGTAATCATTTCTTCGTATTTAAGCGATTCGGAGACCTCCGATTTATTGGAGGTTTTGCTTAAACATCGCCACGCAATTGCGTGGCAAATTTCTGACCTAAAGGGGATTAACCCTTCTTTCTGCACTCACAAAATTTTCTTAAACGATAATTGCCGCAAAACCATTCAGCCCCAGCGACGTCTTAACCCAAACATGAAGGACGTCGTGAAAGCTGAGATAATTAAATTATTAGATGCGGGGATTATTTATCCCATTTCTGATAGTGCATGGGTTAGTCCCATTCATGTCGTGCCCAAGAAGGGCGGTCTAACCGTAGTGGCGAATGAGCACAACGAGCTCGTCCCAACTCGTACTGTTACGGGTTGGCGCGTGGTCATCGATTATCGCAAACTTAATGATGCCACCCGCAAGGACCATTTCCCACTACCGTTCCTTGACCAAATTCTCGAGCGTCTTTCCGGTCATCCTTTTTATTGTTTTCTCGATGGTCTATCAGGGTTTTTCCAAATCCCCATTTCCCCCGAGGACCAAGAGAAAACAACTTTTACTTGCCCCTTTGGCACCTTCGCCTATCGAAGAATGCCATTTGGCCTCTGCAATGCGCCGGCTACATTCCAACGATGTATGCTAGCAATTTTTGGCGAGCTAGTAGAAGATATTATGGAAATATTTATGGATGACTTTTTTGTATTCGGATGCTCTTTCTCGAATTGTCTTCGTAATCTCGATCGTGTCCTCCAGCGATGCGAGGACACGAATCTTGTTTTAAATTGGGAAAAATGTAACTTTATGGTTCGAGGAGGTTTGGTCCTCGGCCATAAGATTTCGAGTAAGGGGATAGAGGTCGATAAGGCCAAAGTTGAAATCATAGAAAAGCTTCCTCAGCCGACAAACATAAAATCCATTAGGAGTTTCTTAGGCCACGCGGGCTTTTATAGGCGTTTCATTCAAGATTTTTCCAAAATAACAAAGCCGCTTACTCACCTCTTGGAAAAGGAATCACCTTTTGTCTTTAGTAGCGATTGCGAGTCTGCTTTTAATTTTATAAAACAAAAACTTATTAATTCTCTGATTCTAGTGGCCCCTAATTGGTCTCTTCCGTTCGAAATCATGTGCGACGCTAGTGATATTGCCTTAGGCGCCGTTCTTGGCCAACGCGTAGAAAAACATTTTCATCCTATTTATTACGCTAGCAAGACGCTCACTTCCGCACAAGTGAATTAGACGACGACGGAAAAGGAACTCTTAGCCGTCGTTTTCGCTTTCGATAAGTTTCGCTCGTATCTTACGCTATCTAAAGTTATCGTTTTTACTGATCACTCCGCCCTTAAATATCTATTAGCTAAAACCGACACGAAGCCCCGCCTTCTTCGATGGATTCTCCTCCTACAAGAGTTTGACTTGGAGATCCGAGATAAGAAGCGCGCGGAGAATCTAGCGGCAGACCACCTCTCCCGTTTAGACAATCCGGGTGCGGAAGCGCTCGTCGAATCTGAAATAAATGACAGATTCCCCGAGGAACGCCTTCTCGCCATTGGTTCATCTTCGTCATCTTCGCCTTGGTTTGCAGATTTTGCGAACTACTTAGTCGCGCGGGTACTTCCAAAAGATTTCTCAAGTCATCAAAAGAAGAAATTCTTTTCCGACTTGAAAAATTTCTTTTGGGATGACCCTTTTCTTTTCCGTATCTGTGCGGACCAAGCGGTTCGAAGATGCGTCGCGGGAGTGGAGTGCACGCAAATATTGAGGCACTGCCACGAGGGCCCGGCCGGGGGGCACTATCAAGCCAACCGGACCGCTAGGAAGGCGCTAGAGGCGGGCTACTTTTGGCCCACTCTCTTCAAAGACGCGCACAATTTTGTGCGCGCATGCGATAGCTGTCAGCGGTCGGGTAACATCTCACGTCGCGACGAGATGCCCCAAAATATGTTTTTAGAATGCGAAGTCTTCGATTTATGGGGCATAGATTTTGTTGGCCCCCTACCTCCTTCTTATAAAAATTCATATATTTTAGTGGCGGTCGACTACGTATCAAGGTGGGCAGAAGCGCAAGCTCTCCCCACCAACGATGCGCGAGTCGTCGTTACATTTCTTAAAAAATTATTTTCTCGCTTCGGCACGCCTCGCGCAATTGTTAGTGATAGGGGTACGCATTTCTGTAATGCTCTCATGGCTAAGACGTTAGCTAAGTACGGAGTCACGCACAAACTTGCCACCCCCTACCACCCGCAAACGAGTGGCCAAGTTGAGGTAGTAAATCGAGAAATAAAACGCATATTAGAAAAAACCGTTTCACTTAATAGAAAGACTGGTCCGCTAAGCTTGACGACGCGTTATGGGCGTATCGTACGGCGTACAAAACCGCTACTGGTTGTACCCCGTTTCGATTAGTCTATGGCAAAGCGTGCCATTTACCCGTAGAACTGGAGCACCGCGCACTTTGGGCATTAAAACTATTAAACCTCGACTCTAACTTAGCCGCTCAGAATAGAAAACTGCAACTAAACGAGCTCGATGAATGGCGTGCGAACGCTTACGAGAGCAATAAGTTCTATAAGGAGCGTTCTAAGTTTTATCACGATCGAAAAATTAAAACCCCCAAAATTTTTTCTCCGGGCGATCTAGTCCTTCTTTATAATTCTCGTCTTAAACTTTTTCCTGGCAAACTCAAATCCCGTTGGTCCGGTCCCTTCTTAGTTGAAGAAGTTTTTCCATATGGGACTGTACTCGTCTCCCACCCGGAAAAAGGCTCGTTTAAAGTAAACGGTCATCGATTAAAGACTTACATAGCGGGCGACCCTGTGATCGAGTATAGCGAAACCATATCCCTCCTCGACTTATAATCCCGCCACTATAGTCAAGCTACGCGACAATAAACACAGCGCTCCTGGGAGGCACCCCGCGTCTATCTTTTTTTACGTCTTTATTTATTACGTTTTCTATTTTTTCTAATAACTGCAGGGTTTCTAAAGGGCTTCCCCGAGCGCGGATCAGGGACGTTTTCTGCCCCCCTCTTTTTCCCTTTTTGTACATATACCTGCTGTCTTGTTCCTCATGCTTAGCATACAACATTGGGGACAATGTTGGATCTAAGTATGGGGGTGTTTTCATATTTTCGTACTTTTTTTTTCACTTACAAAACAAAAAAAAAACAAAAAAACAAAAAAAAAACAAAACAAAAAAAAAACCAAAAAAAAAAAATATTTATAACAAAAAAATTATAAAATCCAAAAAAATTATTATAATGAAAAATTTTTGAAGTTTCATTTTTGAAACTTTGTCTTATTTTTAACTCGGTCCGCGAGATCCGGCTCATCGAGCCATCCACATAACGAGTCATCTCGCGGCTTCCTAGTTTATATTTTTGTAAATATTCTTGTAAATATTTTTGTAAATAATTTTTGTAAATATTTTTTGTAAATATTCTTTCTCTTTCCCCTCTCTCTTTTTCTCTCTCATCCTTGTAAATTTTTTTTATTTTATTTTTATTTTTCTTTTTCCCAAATTTTTGTAAATAGAATGAAACTAACATTAAAAATACAAAAAAATTCACAAAACTTAAAAATCAAAAAAAAAAAAAAAAATTTTTTTTTATTATTCTCGCATTTTTTTCTTTCTTTTTAGTATGTATATATTAAAGATATAAATACAAAAATACAAAAATTACAAAAAAAAAGAACATAACTTCAAAAAAAATTTTAAAAAATTATTATGAAACAAATAAATCAAACATTTCATTCTTGAGTTTATTGTTATCCAAAACTTTCGTTTTGAGTTTATTTATATGCGAATTTGATCAATTCTTTGTTCACTATTCGTTTGTTAATTATAGATTGAAAAATCTAAATAGCCGGGGTTAAGTTTTAAAGAATTTATTATACTTTGTTAAAAATAGGGGACTCGCTTTAGGCACTACTTCTAATTTTTCATAGATAGGAGCATTTGTACCATGTTAGAAAATAACGACTATAGAATTCAATTATGCTTACTTTTAGCTTTCTGAAAAATTGGAACGTACAATTTATAAAGGTTGCTCTCAATTATTTTTCAATTAAAAATCTAGTTCTCTTTTCTCCCCTTACCTATCCTATCATAACCTACTTGGTATGATAAAATTATTTCCCCAAAAAGATCTTATGTCAATGGGAATAAGATTTCATTCTGTAAACATAGGCACCCAATAAATTAAAAGATTATACGTTACGGAGTAAGAGGATAAAATTCATTACTCCAACACATATACATTGGGTTATTTTTATTTTATGATGAAGAAAAAAATTTTTATGTTAAGGAAAATAAGATTTCGTTTTCCTTTAACATCCAAATCAAAAAAATGGAGGTTCGAGAAAAAAATAACCTCGCCTCAAAATCCAAGCATCTTCATAAACCCACATCAACCCCCCTTAGCCAATTTCATGACTCTAGAATTAATTCAAAAATCTTTTTGAGAGCATAATTCGTAAATTGCATTATTTCCAATAACACTCCTATAAGCTAAAGTTCGTATAAATCCAAACTATTTTCTGTTAATCTAACCAATACAACTATTGCTTTCTATTTGATTACATCAAGAAGTCTTTTGGCCAAAACTTTTGCCCTGTTTAAATCATCTAAATAATTTTAGGACTTAACTCTTATACCCCGTATATTTTTATTTGATCTTTCTTATAAATAATTTAGCGGTAGCAGAACTTAGGATTTTTCATTTTTCCTTATAAATTCACCTCAAACTTTTGCTCTGGAATAGCAAAAGCTTAAGTATGGGGGTGTTTGATGAGTTGTAATTATACCTATATTTTCGTATTTTATTTAAGTCCGTTTCGTTTATTTTTTGTCTTTTTTTATTAGTTTAATTCAATAAATAGCTTGTTTTTGTAAATATTATTTCTAACTTAGCTTAATTTTTATTCCAGAAAAATTCCAGAAAAAAATTCCAAAAAGTCAGAAAAAACTGCCTGACACGCCCGTGTCAATCGGCCGACACGCTCGTGTCACGCCAGCCCGACGATCGCCGACCACAGGTGCCAGCTCGACGATCGGCCGTCATCAAACCCAGCCCGTCACGCCCGTGTCAAATGGCTGTCACGCCCGTGTCGTGGCCGACCCGCAAGCTTGGTCAACATGTCAACGCTGCCGACATCAAACTGCCAGCTCCCGCGGTCACGCCCCCCTTTCACGCCCGTGACATGGTTGTCACGCCCGTGACTTGGGGCGTGACCGCCACGTTTTCGCCCCGAAGTCAAAGCTCCAGTCAAGTCAATTGGCCAGCTCATGAATAGTAGTGACACGCCCCCCTGTCACGCCCGTGACCTAGGGCGTGACCAACCCGAAAAATTGCCTATAAATAAAAGCTTTCAGGAAGCTTATTTTGTCCACTTTTTTGACCACTTTGCTTAGGGGAGGTGCTGCCCATTTGGATTCCAAACTTATGTAAGGAGATTTTCTCCCCCCTCTCTCTCTTAGTTTGTATTAGGGTTTTTACTTTAATAAAATATGAATCTTTCTCCCTTAATTTGTATGGATAATCCATTTGAATGCGCCTACTTAAGTAATTTTTCGTTCATCTTTTTGTATTTCTTTTATGTTTTTATCTTTTTAGCCTTCGTAACTTAGTTAGATTTAGGGTTTATCGGCATTTCTAGCCGTTGTGCCGTCCATTTAAATTTCATTTTCTGCACTTTTTTAGATTTAGCTTTTCTACTTTTTCCTATATTTTCATTCATAAGGCTTTATAAAAACTCATCTAAAACTATTACTTTTTTAACTTAGGCTCTTTAGGGTTGTAAAACTTTTTGTCCTTTTTGTTTTATTTTCACTTTTTAGGAGTTTTTATAAAAATATAAGAATGAAAATATAGTCGTTATAATTTTTCGCTCACTTCATTTTAGCTTTTAATTTCAAAACTTTTAGTCCGGTTATTTTTTATTTCATCTTTTTATGCATTTCTACCGCATTCTAGCGGTAGAAATGCAGTTGTATTAATTTTTCGAGTACTTCCATTTTGCGTTTATTTGCAAAAATTTTCACTCCGGTTAATTTTTATTTTCACTTTTTATGCATTTCTACCGCATTCTAGCGGTAGAAATGCAGTCGTTTTAATTTTCTGAGCACTTTGTTTTTCTTATTTCTGCAAGTGTGTGTGCGTGTATGAGTTAGGTTTTACTGCTCTATTTCATTTCTGTAGAGTGCGTGTGTGCGTATGCATTTATTTCCGCCTACTCGTTAAGAGTTAAATGGCGCTTTGCTTTCATTTCCCGCCCACTCGTTTTGAGTGGGACTTGTCTTTTTACTGCTTTCATTTTCTTCCTACTCACTTGAGTAGGAAAACTTTGTGTGGGTGCGTGTGTTTTCTTTTCTGTAGAGTGTGTGCGTGTGCTTTCTTTTCAAGTAGAGTGCGTGTGTGTATGAGATAGATTTACTCCCGCCCACTCATTTGAGCCGGGACTTGCAATTTATCGCTTTCTTCAATTCTGTAGAGTGTGTGCGTGTGTGCATTTATTTCCGCCTACTCATTTGAGTAGGTCTTGCTTTATTTAAATTTTCTTTATGGTTTTGAAGTGTGCGTGAGTGCCTGCATCAATTAGCCTTAAATTTATCTAACTGTCCTGTTTTTCGTGTTTTCTCTTATAATTGTTCAGTACTTAATTTAACACTCACGCTTCACCTAAAAACATAAAGCCGTCCCCATACCGATGAGTGGCTAATCTCTTTTAGCCTTCGGCATCGAAGAGCATTGGGACATAAAAAATGATTTAATATAATTAAAAACTTTATTTTTAATTTAATTTAAGGACTTAAGGTTTACCCCGGGTTAACGACGCATAGGACCACATAATCGATGTGTGGGCTCTATTTCCGTTATCCATACGCGACGCCGAGAGGCTGCACGTATGGACCGATCCCCCTTGGGTAAAGAGAACTGCGTACACCCCCTCGAAAGAGGAGAAGCGTAATTCTGCCGGATTGGGTTCCCCACCCAATAGCGGGGTTCTTAGCGTAAAGCGGGCATTAAGAGGAATCCTTCGTCGGTCTAACGATCGGTCGAATAGTCTTAATGTTTAGGTGAGCAATATTCCTAGAGATAAGTGCGCTCATATTTTCGGAACCTCCACGGCCAAGTGCCTTTTATTAAATTAAAACAAAGTTTAATAATTGTTAAAAATTGTTTTAGTCTTAATCCGATTCGATGCCGAGCGTTAACCCGTCATCGAACTAATTTAGCAAATTTCCGCTTTAATTATACTAAAAAATCCCACCTTACTGTTAGTAAGATAATAGTGTTCCTGTAAGAGTAGATATAATCAACGCGTCCCCGAGAATAATACGACCTCGGTATTTTCCCGAATACCGAGTACTACTTGCGATAGGTGCGCTTGCCTCCTTTCGTTAGAAAACTCGATCTTCTAACCGGCCCGCGGAATCTGACCATTTCGAACCAACCACAGTAGGTCTCTGTTCCGCGGCCATCAACCATATTCATCAACACCTCTAAGAGGCTGACCTGTGCATTGTTTTGCAGGTGGGAGAGGAATATCCCAAAGCAGTCCTGGGCTTCCTCATCTAAAACATCTGAGATTACTAGGGCAGTACCAGCTACTCCCCAACACGCAGAAGAAAGTTCCATTCACCCTCCTCATCCTCTTGACCAAACTCCTTCATCATCCCTCAAACAAATCTCCCTAGCTGCAGCATCTCAACCTATAGCTCCTGCGTCCCCCATCCATCCTGCTTCTCTAGTTCATCAACCTAAACTCCTCAGTCCCCCATAATTTAATCCCCAGTTCAATAACTTATAGAACAACCTCTATCTCCAGATTCTACAACTCCACCTCTATCCCACCTTCCATCTCATCTTATAGATATACCTCCTCTTCAAAATCTCACTTCTCTACCCTCTTTCAATCTTCTTTCATCTCCAAGCAATTCCTTATCTCCTTTAGATGAACCAATAATAGATTATCATCCCTCATCCTCTTCCATCATCAATCCATCAATCTCTACCCAAACCCCTCCAGAATTCTTAGAATCATCTTCTCCCTCCATCTCTCTCATCTTAGGATCCATCACACCCCTTCTCAAACAACTGATAGCAGAGGCTACTTCACCTCGTGATACTTCTATCTCAACCCTTGCTGTTCAGCTCTCTACTTTCCCTGTCCCATCTTCTTCTATCAGGGGCATAGATCTAGTAGTCACTAAAACCAAGCAGGGGGAGATACTCAGTGAAGAAGTTACTCCAGTAGTAACAGCAGCAGAAGCTCCAACAGTAACAGCAGATATAGATTTTGTAGCTCTAGTAACTGAAATTATAGCAGAAGCTTAAATTATTGATGCAGATCTTGTTAAGTTTTTGGATACTGATATTGAGACTCCTCCTTTGGAAATTCATTATGGAGATTGCTTCATTACTCCAGATTTTTACCTTGATTTTGTTCTAAGATCTTTTGATCTTTTGTACAGAAATTGTCTTCATTTTTCACTTTGCAATTGTGTACATATATTATTTGCTACTCAGCTCCAATCAGTTCAAAGACCTTGCAGCAGATCCAGAAAAGTTTTGAAGCTCCTGAGCCTGAACTCATCTTAGTTCTAGAGGCTGAGCTTATCAAGGTGGCTGAGGATTAATCTTCTAAGCCCAAGGCCTTTTCTCCTCCCACCTTTGTTTTCTTTACCTCTCCATTGCCCGACATGGATTAGATTTTTACTAAGGATATGGATCTGAAAACTAAAGAAGTTCCTGCCGAAGTCATTCCACCTCCAGTAGTTCCTCCTCCAGTTATCCCTCCTCCAGCTATAAAGCAAGTTCCAAAAGAAGTTATTGCTGAGATTAATGCCATGTATGATAATCCTCAAGGATCTTCTGATGATGATCAAATTGATGAATCATATTCTAATGATAATAAAAAGAAAGTGTCTAAGAAAAGGAAAGCCCCTCCTAAGGCAGTTCCAAAGACAAATCCAAGCAATGACACTCCATACTATATATTGCAAAAGATTACTCCCTACCCTTTTATGCCAAGTTTGATGTGGTTGTCAAAGAATGAGCAGAAAGAAAGAAAGAAGAAGATAAGGTATGGGTCTCCTCCAAGACAAGTCAGGAAAGACCCTCCTCCTCCTCCTCCTCCCTCTTCAGGTTCCTTATGCAACTTCTCTATGAAATCTGCTTCTATGACAAGAACTAATCATAGACAACCCAGGCAAAGCTATCAACAGTCTTCCTCAAGCAATCCACCGTCAGATTCTTCAAAGAAAGTCCCTACTGATGAACCAATGCAGGATTCTAGTTCAAACAAGTCAGTTTCTCCTCCAATTCCTTTGGTTGATCCAGAACAGGATCCTTCTGCCAATATGGCTTGAGGGAAAAGAATGAACTATTGCGCGGTTAACCGATCTAACCGCGCACCCTACAGAGGCGGACTGAGAAAGTAGTCCGCCACCCTTGTAGAGCGAGCGGCTGATACGTGACCGAGAAGGTCAGACCTGGGAGACTGCCCTATCCGCGCAGACTGAGCAAACAGAGAACTTTGTCCGCCTATCCTTAGAAAAGAGGGCTGACAGGCTGCAACCTCTAATGGGAACCTAGAGCAGGCCGGGACTTGCAAGCTAGCTACCTTAGGAGGGATTGTCAATTTCCGGGGTTAACATAATCCCCGCACTTTTTTAAGTCTCGAAGGAAACTTCGAAAAAGTAGGAGACCCACGTAAATCGTGATCCATCCCTCGGAAAAATAAGAGGCAGAGAGAGATAAAACCTGATGTCTCTCTGTACAACCCTAGATTTACTGAGTGTGACCCAGAAGCACCAAGCGACAGGTTATAGCTATCTTTGGGCTAGCCTCGGGTGAAGAAAAATTGCTCCCGCCCAATCAGGGTGGAACTCGAATCAACACCTCTTTTCAGATTTCACCGAGCTCAGCTAAGGTCTCGTCGAACATGTTTGGAATAGAAGAGCTCTCGCATAGGAGTAGGCAAAAGCGCTCATGCTCCGGTGAGCATTTCATTGGGTAGAGCTCAATGTTCGTCAAGAGAAGTCAGGCGTCGGCCTAGGAATACTCCCGCCCAAAGGCGGCCGAGAAGGCTCACGCCTCGCGAGGCCGGGAGCAGGCACAACCTGCGGCATTCATTATTATCCTTTTAACTCCTGCATGGTGAGGGAGGGAGAGTTCTCGGCAAGAAGTAAGTGCGAGAGCCTTCAGTTCTCTACAGGAAGTTTCTCGTCGGGATAGGGCTAGGGTGAAATTACCTAGATTTCCTCAGGTAAAATTACCTGTATACCCCAGGGTCTGCATTTAGCTCCTTAGAATAATGGAGTTTGGCTGTTGGCAGACCAATCAGGGGTAATTTGGTAATTTCAGGTCAGTCAAGACTATAAATAGACCCACAGGGGCTCCTCAGAAGACAAGCTTT
Source organism: Platanthera zijinensis (assembly GCA_039513925.1). Taxonomy (NCBI): domain Eukaryota; kingdom Viridiplantae; phylum Streptophyta; class Magnoliopsida; order Asparagales; family Orchidaceae; genus Platanthera; species Platanthera zijinensis. The sequence continues at coordinate 96,884,108 of CM077089.1, forward strand.
CATATTTTCCCAAGATCTTCTAGTGCTTTCTGAGGAGCTCCTAGCCTAGTATTTGGGTTTGGAGGGATAGCACTCAGAGATCTTCCTGGTAAGAGGTGGGACCTCCTAGCTTAGGCTTTGGGTCGGTTTCTTGTCCTTTATAGCAAGTCAGAGGTTGGAGCTTGGGATAAGTAGGTGTTGGCTACACCCCTGATTTCAAACTTTCATTGAGGTCAAATTTTGGCTTCAACAGTTTTGGTACGGTGAGCATGGAAGGTAGCCAGTGCAAGAAAATCTTGAGTTGAGTCCATGGCCGGAGGTGAAGGTAAAGGATCAGGATAAGGAGGCTCCCCTTCTCAGGGAGAGGAGGCGACAAGGATGATGCTGGAGTACTTTAGGTTAGAGGTCCTGCAGACCATCAACCTGACCATCTTAGCAAGTAGCGAGTAGGCTATGCCTCAGGTTCCGGTGGTGGCGGTCCCCCTCTTGGGCGATAACTCTCCTAGGCAGCATCCCATGAAGGAGGTGCCGACAGAGACTGGCGAGAGGGATGTAGCTGCGCGAGAGCTCTTCCCCGGGCAAGACAGCGTAGACAGATCCAGCCAGCCGAGTCAGCGAGATATGCCTTCTCGGCAGGTAAGGGGAGAGAGCCCTTTTAGTGAGCTCATCATCTCGGCTCCAGTTCCAGAGGGGTTCTGGGAGCTGGTGGTCGCTAAGCTTCGAAGAAATTAAAAGCAACTAGCAATCCAATGGGGCAAGTATACCTATCGAATTTTAGCTAGGGGACACAAGTGTCGTATTGAAATCTGGGAACTGTTGAATAAACTTACTCACACGAAGGCTATTATTTTATCGACGGAAAAGGCTAGGGTTTAGAGAAACTAATTGCAATAAAGGAAATAAAGCTATGCTAGAAAGAGAACAACTTTAATTAATCAAAGGGAATAAAGTAAGAGATTACAACGAAGAGCTGAAACTATGGAATTGAAATGCACTCGATCACGAATCACCTCGTCTAAAGACGATTAAGAAAATGCGAAAATAAACCTATGCTTAATATGGTAAAGGTCCTTGGTCGTGGAGGTTCCTAAAGCTTAAACACGCTTCTCTTGAAGTCGTGCCCAACTGAGTTTAGGAAGGTCCGACCCACTCTCGTCTAAATCAGAGGACTAAAACTAGCTTTACGCGGTGAACCCCACTATTGGGTTTTGCTCCAATCCGGGATATTAGAACGTCTGCCCCTCTTGAGGGGTGCGTGCAACTCCCTTTACTCTTGAATGCTCACTTCATTCTATCGCACTCTCGGCTAGCCCGGAATGAAAGTAAAGGTGGAGAGTATATATCGATAATATACCTCCAGCTCATGAAAAATCAAGAGTAATTCAAGGCTTAAAACCTAAAAAGAAAAGGTAAATTAAAACTTCATAACTTAATTTCTCGAATCTTGGATCATCAAGATCGAGTACAATGAGTATTAGTTAATCAGAATGGAGCGGAGGAGGGGGGATGAGTAGTAAAGCATAATAATACAAAGGAAAAAGAGCAATTTTATTAATAATGAAAGAGAGCTACAACTTGAAAATGAAAGGGCTACACTTGCATGGAAATGAGAACTAGGCTATCATAACATTAAGCTAAAAGAAATTACAAGAGCTATGAAAAAATTGCAAAGAAAGCACTAATCTAGGTTAAAGAAAAATTACAAAATAATAGAGAGAAGGAGAGAGAGAGAGAAACATGAAAAAAAACCAATAAACAAAGGGGCAGCACCTCCCCCTCTCAAGAGAAGCTTGCTGAAATGGAAGGGGGTCTGAATTTATAGGAAATTTCTTGGGTTGGTCACGTCCTTCGACACGCCACATGGAGGGCATGTTAGGGGGAGTTACAAGTACGGCATTGACCTCGGGCTCTAGATTCTGGCGAGAAGGATGATTACTTCTGTATGTCGGTGGACACGCCCTGGGTCACGCCATTATAGGCGGGGCGTGACACGCACGTCGCGTCGAAATCATTGGTCAGAAATCTGTTAGTCATCGTAAAAGGTGAGGTCACGCCCCGTGTCACGCCCGTGACAGGGGGCGTGACAGTACTGTTGGCATGCTGAGGCGAAGTGGAATTTAATGCGGCGGCAGGCTTCGGGCAGAGGGCGACAAGCCTCGTATAATGCCCTGGGACACGTGATGGTTAAAACGTCGGCTCTTATTTAGGTGTGAAAGTGGAGGTTTTTATTTATAAAAAGAAGAGCGTTTTATTTTGTTATAAACCGAGTTTTAACGAGAGGGAGGCAAGTGCACCTATCGCGTGTAGTATAGGATATTCCGTGTGGAGGAATATCGGGGTCGTATTGTTCTCGGGGCCGGCTTAGCTATATCTACTCTTTCCCTGAAATCCTATTATTCTACCAAAAATATTTTACTTTGGTTTAAAAATATAAAAATGCATAATAATAATAAGCATAAAAAGAAAGCAGGAAAAAATGCATTAAATAAGTGCGGAAGTCCGATGACCAACTTAGCGCGACGCTATCAAAAAGAGAATTTGAACTAAAATAACTTTTAATAAAAAGAGATCCTAATTTTCAAATTAATTAAGACGGAGACCCGGTCGTGGAGGTTCCTTAGAAATGAGCTCACTTATCTCTAGGTCTATCGCTCACCTGAACGCTAAGACTATTCGACCGATCGCTAGACCGACGAAGGATTCCTCTTAACGCCCGCATTACGCTGAGAACCCCGCTATTGGGTGGGGAACCCAATCCGATAGATTCACGCGCCTCCTCTCCCGAGGGTTAGCGCGGAGCTCTCTTTACCAAAGGGTGACCGGTCCATACGTGCGGCCTCTCGGCGTTGCGTATGGATAACGAAAATAGAGCCCGCATATCGATATGCGGTCCTACGCGTCGTTAACCCGGGGCAAACCTTAAGAAATTTAATTAAATAGAAAACAGGACCTTTAATTATTTAAAGCTACTTTATCTGTCCCAATGCTCTTCGATATTGAGGGCTAAGGGCGGTTAGCCACTCATCGGAATGGGGATACTTACGCTAGAAAGCAATAAAGAAAGCAGTAAGAAAGCAGTAAAGAAAGCTGAAAATTGCAAGTCCTACTCAAACGAGTAGGACTGAAGAAAGCAGTAAATGCGAATCCCGGCTCGAGCGAGTGGGCGGGGGTAAATTTATACTCATACACACACACACTCTACAGAAATGAAACGCACTCACGCACTCTACTTGAAAGCAAACACACGCACGCACTCTAAGTTTTCCTACTCAAGTGAGTAGGAAGAAAATGAAAGTAGTAAAAAGACAAGTCCCACTCAAACGAGTGGGCGGGAAATGAAAGCTGAGCGCCATTTAACTCTTAACGAGTAGGCAGAAATAAATGCATACGCACACACTCTACAGAAATTGAAATAAAGCAATAAAATCTAACTCATACACGCACGCACACTTGCAAAAATAAGAAAAACAAAGTTACTGAAAAATTAGAACAACTGCATTTCTACCGCTAAAATGCGGTAGAAATGCATAAAAAGTGCAAATAAAAATTAACCGGACAAAAAGTTTTGAAAATTAAAACGAAAAGCTAAGTTCTCGGAAAATTAAAATGACTGCATTTCTACCGCTAGAATGTGGTTGAAATGCATAAAAAGAGAAAATAAAAATTAAACGGAGCAAAAAGTTTTGCAAATAAGCGCAAAATGGAAGTTGGCGAAAAATTAGAACAACTGCATTTCTACCGCTAGAATGCGGTAGAAATGCATAAAAAGAGAAAATAAAAATAAACTAAAGCTAAACGGGTGCGAAAAATGAAAATAAAATGGACATTACAACGGCTAGAAAGTGCAGAAAATCCTAAACTAAGCTAAGTTATAAGGCTTATAAATGAAGAAAACATAAAACATAAAAGAAAAGAAATAAGATTGCTAAAGGGAGAGTTGCTTAGATCCATTCCAAACACGTATAAAGAGAAGAAAAATGCGTTTTAATAATTAAAAGAACAAGTTACAAGACACAAAAAATAACAAAAGCTAAGGAGAGGGGGAGAAATTTCCCTTACATAGCATTTGGAATATATTTGGGCAGCATAACCCCTTAGCAAAATGGACCAAAAAGGTGGACAGAATTCTTATACAGCAGCTGCCCTTTTATAGGCAAAATTTCGGGTTGGTCACGCCCTAGGTCACGGGCGTGACAGGGGGGGCGTGTCAGTACTGTTCATGAGCTGATTGGTGATTTGACTGGAGCTTTGACTTCGGCTGAAAATGTGGCGGTCACGCCCCAGGTCACGGGCGTGACAGGTGTCAAGCACGGGCGTGACTAGGGCGTGACGGGGAGCTGGCTCTGGGGATTTGACACGCGCTTTGACTTCGTGGCGGTCCACATGGCGGACACGGGCGTGACAGGATTGTCACGGGCGTGACGGTGGGGCGTGACCCGGACAGCTGGCATCCTGATGTCGGCAGCGTTGACTGTTTGACTAAGCGTTGCGTGTCGGCCTCGACACGGGCGTGACAAGCCTTTACACAGGCGTGACGTTGGGCGTGTCGGGCACGGGTTCGTGAAATTGCATGTTTTGACTGGCTGATTGCGTTTGAGAGCCTGACACGCCCGTGTCAGGGGGTGACACGGGCGTGACAGGGCCGAAAATAATATTTTTCTGAAAAAATCAGAAAACAAAAAACTAAGTTAGAAAAATAAAAAATTACAAAAAAGAAAAAATTACAAAAAAGAAACAATTTATTAAAGAAAATAAACTAAAAAAGACAAAAATAAAGTAAAATGACATAATTAAAATAAAAAAAATATAGGTATATTTACAACTCATCAAATACCCCCATACTTAAGCTTTTGCTATTCCAGAGCAAAAGTTGGAGATGAACCTATAAGGAATTAAAAAGAATCCTGAATTTAACTACCGCTTGATTTAATTGTAAGAAAGATCGAAATGAATTTCCGGGGTTTCGGAATTAAATCCTAAATTATGAAAATGTTATAAATAGAGGAACCGTTTCAAAAATACTTCTAAACGAGAAAAATAGAAAGCGAAAATTATTTTGTTAGTTTAACAAAAATGGATTTGAATTATCGAAAAAAACTTTAGCTAAAAAGAAATTGATAGGAAATAATTCAATTTAAAAATTATGCTCTCAAAAAGTTTTAGATTAATTCTAGAATCATGAAAAATGGATAAGTGGATTGGCGGTTATGAAGAGGGCTTGGATTTTTGAGGCGAGGTAATTTTTTCTCGAACCTCCACATTTTTTTCTTTTTTGATTATTAGGAAAATGAAATATTATTTTCCTAACATTTTTTTTCTTTCTTCATAAATATAAATAAACCCAATGCATATGTATAGGGGTAATGAATTTTATCCTCTTACTCCGTAACATATAATCTTTTAATTATTGGGTGCCTATGTTTACGGGATGAAATCTTATCCCCATTGACATAAGATCTTTTAAGGGTGAGTGGAGAATCATACCAAGTAAGGCATGAAAAAAAGGTGGAAGGGATGAATTTTGAAAAGAAAATTAGAGTTTAATAAAAAAATTCGAAAGCAACCTTTTTAATTTGAACGTTCCTACGTTTCTAAAAGCATAAGTGGAAATAATGTAAAATCCATGAATGTTATTTTCTAACATAAAAATGTGCTTTTATTCAAAAAATCAGAAGTGAAAATGAGAAAGACAAGTTCCTTATAATAAGAAAAAGCCATAAAAAATTCTTTAAAATCTTAACCCCAGAAATTTAAGTCTATCGAGCTACAATTAAAAAACGAATAGTAAATAGAGAATTAATTAAAATTCGCTTATAAATAAACTTGAAATGATTATTTTGGAGAACAAAGAGGTTAAGAATTAAGGTATTCGAATTATTTATTACAAAATAAATTTTTTTGATTTTTATGAGTTTTTCTAATTTTTTGATATTTTTGGGTTATTATCATTATTTTTTTGGAAATTTTTTAAAGGTTATGCAAATTTTTTTGAGTTATACAGATTTTTTTGAATTTTTGGATTTACAGAAATAATTACAAGAAAAGAGAGAGATTTTTACAAAATAGGAAAGAAAAGTGGAAATGGACAAGAATATTTACAAAATATTTACAAAGTAGAAAAAGGATCGTCCGCGAACAGACTCTTATTTTGTGGTTGGTTCGATGAGTCGAACGTCGCGGAGCGATGTATCAATTTTTTTGGGTTTTTCAATTTTTTATAAATAAAAACATGATAAAAAAAAATAGTTTTAAATTTTTGTAATTTTTGGATTTTTGTTACGTGCAGGAAATAGAAGGACAGAAAATAGGAAACACCCCCATACTTAAGTCCAACATTGTCCCCAATGTTGCACTAAGTATGAGGAACAAGATATATTTAAAAATCTAAGCAGTATGCACAAAATTTAAAATTAAAAACAGGGGTTTAGAAATCTTCCCTAAACTGCGTTCGGGGAAGCCCGTTAGGTTTGACCCTGCAAAAGTTAAAGTAAAAACAAGAAAAAAAATAAAACTGAAAAATGGAAAAGATAAGTTCGGCGAAAAATGTGCGGGTGATAGGGGGCGCGAGGGGTAAGTGATTGTGATAAATGTGCGACGGATACGCGATCCCCTAGCGCTCACAATTTTGAATCGCGCCGAAACGACAAAATAAATGCATAATTTAATTTTTTTGTTTTATAAAAATTTTTCTTAGTTTTTATAGATTTTGTTAAGTTTATGTTTTTAGTTTTTGAGTTTTTTTTTTTTTTGAAAAGAAAAATAAAATGAAAAAAAGAAAATAAGATAAAGGCAAAATAAAATAAAGAAGGAAAATATATTTTTGAATTTTTTAATTTTTTGAGGAGAAGAAAAAAAATTTCATCATCAATTTTTTTTTTTAGTTTTTAAATTTTTAATTTTATAAGTTTTTAAGTTTTTTTTTTATTTGTTTTTTTTAGTTTTTGATTTTTTTTTTAATTTTTCTGATTTTTTCTTTGTTTTAAAGTTTTTTTTTTATTTTTTTTCTATTATTTTTAATTTTTTTTTGGTATTTATTATTAATAATAATATTGATATTATTATTATTATTAAAAATATAAATTTTTTTGGTGGCCATTTTGTTGTTGTTTTTTTTTATATATATAGAAATAAAGGGTAAAATTAATAGGGTTCAGGAATTCAAAATAGTAAGCCGAAATTTTTCCCCGGCAACGGCGCCAAAAACTTGATGGTTAAAACGCCGGCTCTTATTTAGGTGTGAAAGTGGAGGTTTTTATTTATAAAAAGAAGAGCGTTTTATTTTGTTATAAACCGAGTTTTAACGAGAGGGAGGCAAGTGCACCTATCGCGTGTAGTACAGGATATTCCGTGTGGAGGAATATCGGGGTCGTATTGTTCTCGGGGCCGGCTTAGCTATATCTACTCTTTCCCTGAAATCCTATTATTCTACCAAAAATATTTTACTTTGGTTTAAAAATATAAAAATGCATAATAATAATAAGCATAAAAAGAAAGCAGGAAAAAATGTAGTAAATAAGTGCGGAAGTCCGATGACCAACTTAGCGCGACGCTATCAAAAAGAGAATTTGAACTAAAATAACTTTTAATAAAAAGAGATCCTAATTTTCAAATTAATTAAGGCGGAGACCCGGCCGTGGAGGTTCCTTAGAAATGAGCTCACTTATCTCTAGGACTATCGCTCACCTGAACGCTAAGACTATTCGACCGATCGCTAGACTGACGAAGGATTCCTCTTAACGCCCGAATTACGCTAAGAACCCCGCTATTGGGTGGGGAACCCAATCCGGTAGATTCACGCGCCTCCTCTCTCGAGGGTTAGCGCAGAGCTCTCTTTACCCAAGGGTGACCGGTCCATACGTGCGGCCTCTCGGCATTGCGTATGGATAACGAAAATAGAGCCCGCACATCGATATGCGGTCCTACGCGTCGTTAACCCGGGGCAAACCTTAAGAAATTTAATTAAATAGAAAACAGGACCTTTAATTATTTAAAGCTACTTTATCTGTCCCAATGCTCTTCGATATTGAGGGCTAAGGGCGGTTAGCCACTCATCGGAATGGGGATACTTACGCTAGAAAGCAATAAAGAAAGCAGTAAGAAAGCAGTAAAGAAAGCTGAAAAATTGCAAGTCCTACTCAAACGAGTAGGACTGAAGAAAGCAGTAAAAGCGAATCCCGGCTCGAGCGAGTGGGCGGGGGTAAATTTATACTCATACACACACACACTCTACATAAATGAAACACACTCACGCACTCTACTTGAAAAAAAACACACGCACGCACTCTAAGTTTTCCTACTCAAGTGAGTAGGAAGAAAATGAAAGCAGTAAAAAGACAAGTCCCACTCAAACGAGTGGGGGGGAAATGAAAGCTGAGTGCCATTTAACTCTTAATGAGTAGGCGGAAATAAATGCATACGCACACACTCTACAGAAATTGAAATAAAGCAATAAAATCTAACTCATACACGCACGCACACTTGTAAAAATAAGAAAAACAAAGTTACTGAAAAATTAGAACAACTGCATTTCTACCGCTAAAATGCGGTAGAAATGCATAAAAAGTGCAAATAAAAATTAACCGGACAAAAAGTTTTGAAAATTAAAATGAAAAGCTAAGTTCTCGGAAAATTAAAATGACTGCATTTCTACCGCTAGAATGCGGTAGAAATGCATAAAAAGAGAAAATAAAAATTAAACGGAGCGAAAAGTTTTGCAAATAAGCGCAAAATGGAAGTTGGCGAAAAATTAGAACAACTGCATTTCTACCGCTAGAATGCGGTAGAAATGCATAAAAAGAGAAAATAAAAATAAACTAAAGCTAAACGGGTGCGAAAAATGAAAATAAAATGGACATTACAACGGCTAGAAAGTGCGGAAAATCCTAAACTAAGCTAAGTTATAAGGCTTATAAATGAAGAAAACATAAAACATAAAAGAAAAGAAATAAGATTGCTAAAGGGAGAGTTGCTTAGATCCATTCCAAACACGTATAAAGAGAAGAAAAACGCGTTTTATTAATTAAAAGAACAAGTTACAAGACACAAAAAATAACAAAAGCTAAGGAGAGGGGGAGAAATTTCCCTTACATAGCATTTGGAATATATTTGGGCAGCATAACCCCTTAGCAAAATGGACCAAAAAGGTGGACAAAATTCTCATACAGCAGCTGCCCTTTTATAGGTAAAATTTCGGGTTGGTCATGCCGTAGGTCACGGGCGTGACAGGGGGGCGTGTCAGTACTGTTCATGAGCTGATTGGTGATTTGACTTGAGCTTTGACTTCGGCTGAAAACGTGGCGGTCACGCCCCAGGTCACGGGCGTGACAGGTGTCAGGCACGGGCGTGACTAGGGCGTGACGGGGAGCTGGCTCTGGGGATTTGACGCATGCTTTGACTTCGGGGCGGTCCACGTGGCAGACACGGGCGTGACAGGATTGTCACGGGCGTGACGGTGGGGCGTGACCCGGACAGCTGGCATCCTGATGTCGGCAGCGTTGACTGTTTGACTAAGCGTTGCGTGTCGGCTTCGATACGGGCGTGACAAGCCTTTACACGGGCGTGACGTTGGGCGTGTCGGGCACAGGTCCGTGAAATTGCATGTTTTGACTAGCTGATTGCGTTTGAGAGCCTGACACGCCCGTGTCGGGGGGTGACACGGGCGTGACAGGGCCGAAAATAATATTTTTCTGAAAAAATCAGAAAACAAAAAACAAAGTTAGAAAAATAAAAAATTACAAAAAAGAAAAAATTACAAAAAAGAAACAATTTATTAAAGAAAATAAACTAAAAAAGACAAAAATAAAGTAAAATGACATAATTAAAATACAAAAATATAGGTATATTTACAACTCATCAACACGCCCGGGGAGGGCGTTTTAGGGGGGCGTGACAGCTGTTTTTTCTGGTATTTTCCTCTGGCTTCTGGAATCCTCTAGAAAGGGTGACACGCCCTAGGTCATTCTCGGGGAGGGCGTGACAGGGGGCGTGTCAGGTCAATTTTGACCAATTTTCACAAAACCTGCAGAAAGAGAGGAAACACTTATGGGAAATAAAATTAACATAACAAAGATAAAAATAAAGCTTAAAAACAACATTTGTACATTATAAACTAGAAATATATGAAAATAGTTAAGACTACAAAACGTATTATCAAATTCCCCAAAGCTTAAGCATTACTTGTCCCCAAGCAAAAATATAAAACTAGATAATCATAAAAAAAGACTAATCAAAATGTTCTAATTAAGCCCATACAAGTACAATGCGAAATTCTAAGTAGGGAAAAGGTGAAACGTAAATCTAAAATAATTATTTAAGTATGCTATAACTTTTATAAACTTTACTTAACGAAAATAAATCATCCAAAATTTTAACAAAATTCATTAAATAGATTTAAGCAAAGCAACGAAAATGAAAAAACGCATTGAGTTGTTACTGGATCCATGCAATGCATTATAATTATATCAATTCAATTAACAAAAATCTATGTTTAAATCCATAACTAAAACTAATTTACTTTTCTTCTTTTCTTAGTTATTAAATAAAATTCAAAAGGCATGAATCAAAAGGACTTAAATAGGACAAAAACATTTTGTTTAGGAATATGATTAGGAGTGGAATTCAAAGATAATGTGAAGGCTTAAAATCACACTAAACCCAGACAAAGAGTTTCAAAAAAATTTCATTTAAAAAATAAAATATATCTATCTATATATATTTCTTTCTTTTTTCTTCTTTTCTCCATTTTCTCCTTTTTTTCAAAACAAAGACCATAAATATTTTAACTTTCATTTTGAATTGGCCAAATAAAAACAAACATATCTTTTGAGGATACATTTTTCAAAAATCTTTCTCCCAAGAATATCAAAAAGTAACCTATCAAAATCATGAAAATATTTTATGAAACTCAAAAATGCTAGTGTGATTAGATAGGTTTGAAATTTTGGCTTTGGTGAAAATGAATTGAAAAGAGGAGCTATCAAATGAAATCAGAAAAACGGCTCAAAAGCGCCTAACTAGTAGTTAAATTTTTTAGGTTGGCATGAAAGGTCAAACGAAAAAAAAACTTCCTAAATCATATTCACGCTTTTAAATTTATTTACAACATAGATTTAAAAATTTTCAAAAAGCGAGTCCTAGATAATAAAAGAAGATTGATGAAATTGTCTTGAAAATAGAAATAATAGGTGACTTGGATCGTTCACATCTACTACGCTATTCAAAGGTTGACCTTACAAAAATTATCCAAAAATGAAAAAGAAAATAGTGGATGATGATTTTTTGAGAAAGTAAAGGAAATAAAGAACTAAAAATCATAATAGAAATGAGAGTTTTTAGAAAAACTTTTCACCTTAACATGCTACCGTGAATTAGAAACAAAGCATGACCAACATTTTACTTGTGAAACATAATTAAAAAGGACTATTAGAAATATTATAATTAACTAAGTTGTTTATAGAAAATTTTGAGTAAAACAAAAACAAAAACTATGGGTACTATTGAAATATCAAAATGTCTAAACTATTAAGGCAAAAACAAAAAGCATAATATTTTTTTTTAATTTGTGAAATATTCTCTTTTTTTGGATTTTGGAAATTTTTTCTTTTTTTTTATTGGATTTTTTTTTTGGGTTTTATATTTTTTTCAAAAAAAATACAAAAAAAGCAAAAATATTTACACTAAGCTAAAAGAAAGAGGAAGTCCTCCCCAAGCTAAAAATGGACATTGTCCTCAATGACAAAAGAAGGGGATTGGAGGAGAGAAAAATGAAATTACAGAAATCAAAAACAGAATTGAAAAACAGGTACTTCCCCGGATTTATTTGCTGCGAAAGCTGAGTGATTCCGCTCCCCCAAATGTCTTCTTTGGACTGTGATGGATTCAGCAACGTTGGAGCAGGCGATCGCAGAAGCCTCAGCTTGTCGGAGCTGTCCGGGGCAAAAATTGTAAAATAAAGAAAACATGAAAAAGATAACTTGGGTTATCTCCTAAGAGTGCCCTTTGTTTAAAGCGTCGTTTGAGCTCGACGCATCAAAAAAAATATTGTCCAAAAATATTGTTGTCCAGAAATCAAATTTTTTTTAACAAAAAAATAAAAGTTCGAAGTTAGAGTTCGTGCAGCAGATACTTAACAATGTTTGGACTGACATCATCATCAACAGAGAAATAAAGTTTAAGAAGCTGACCATTCACTTTGAAATTACCCTTATCAGGGTGAGAAATTAAAATAATTCCATAAGGGAAAACATCTAAAACAGAAAAGGACCCAGACTAACGAGATTTTAATTTGCACCAAAATAAACGTAATCGAGAATTATAAAGAAGAACCTGGTCACCTTACTTAAAGGTTTTAGGGTGCCTTAAGTGCTTATCATGCAAACGCTTCGTCCGCTCTTTATAAAGTTTGTTATTTTCGTAAGCATAAGAGCGCCACTCGTCGAGTTCATTAAGTTGAAATTTTCTAAGGTCACCGACAGAGTGGGGATCGAAGTTTAAAAATCTTAAGGGCCAAAAAGCACGATGTTCTAATTCTACGGGTAGATGGCACGATTTTCCATAGACCAGCCGATATGGCGTACATCCGAGGGCGGTTTTGTACACTATTCAGTAGGCCCATAAAGCATCGTCTAATTTGGCTGACCAGTCTTTCCTATAAGTTGAAACAGTTGTTTCTAATATTCTTTTGATTTCTCTATTTACTACTTCGACTTGTCCGTAAGTTTTGGGGTGGTAAGAGTTGAAAGATTATGTGTAACGTCATATTTGGTAAGGATTTTTTAAAATTATGCATTTTAGAAATGGGAACCCCTATCACTAACGATAGCGCGCAGCGTACCGAATCTAGAAAATAATTTTTTCAAAAAGGTGACTACAACCCAGGAGTCGTTCGTAGGAAGATCTTGGGCTTCAGCCCATCGTGAAACATAATCAATGACAACTAAAATATACTTGTTTACGAAACTAGAAGGAAGGGGGCCAACAAAATCGATTCCCCAGAGGTCGAAAATTTCGCACTCAAGGAAATAACTTTGCGGGATTTAATTTTTATTGGAAATGTTGCCCGACCGTTGGCAACTATCACACCTACTCACAAAGGCTTGCGCATCTTTAAACAGGCTAGGCCAGTAATAACCCGCGCAAAGCACCTTGTGAGCGGTGCGAGTATCTTGATAGTGCCCACCTGTCAGACCTTCATGTAAATGTTTTAAAATATCTAAACCTTCTTCATAAGAAACACATCTCCTTATCACTTGATCCACACAGATTCTGAAAAGATGCGGGTCTTTCCAAAAATAGTTCTTCAGCTTAGAAAAGAATTTCTTCTTTCGGTGAGAGGAGAACTCTTTTGGGAGCACCCGGGCCACTAAATAGTTGGCAATGTGTGCGAACCAAGGAGAAGTAGATGTTCTAATTGAAAGCAGCTTCTCATCAGGAAAATAATCATTAAAAGATTTTTCATTTAATTTTTCTATAAAGCGATTGTCTAATCTGGAGAGATGGTCGGCGGCTAAGATCTCGGCTCCTCGCTTATCATGGATCTCTAAGTCAAACTCCTGGAGGAGTAAGACCTAGCGAATCAAGCGCGGCTTGGCATCCATTTTGGGAAGAAGATATTTGAGGGCCGAGTGGTCCCTAAAAATGATAAGTTTCGAAAGCGTAATGTAAGGACGAAATTTATCAAATACGAATACTACAACGAGGAGCTCCTTCTCGGTCGTGGTGCAAATTTCCTGTGTAGATGTGAGAGTTTTACCAGCGTAATAGATAGGTTGGAAGTTTTTAGATATGCGTTGACCTAATATGGCTCCCACCGCGAAACTACTCGCATTGTACATTATCTCAAAAGGAAGGTCCCACATCGGAGCTATCATAATCGGTGCGTTAATTAACTTTTCTTTAATCAATTCTAAGGAAGAAAGACAAGAGTCATCAAAAATGAATGAGGCATCTTTTTCTAGAAGATGGGTAAGGGGCTTGGTGATCTTGGAGAAATCCTTTATGAAGCGGCGGTAGAAACTAGTGTGACCTAAGAAACTTCTTATAGCATTTATATTCGTAGGCTGCGGCACCTTCTCGATAACTTCTATCTTCACAATATCTACCTCAATACCTCTCGCAGATATTTTATGACCCAAAACTAACCCTTCCCTCACCATAAAATGACATTTTTCCCAATTTAGGGCAAGGTTAGTCTATACACATCGTTCTAAGACTTTTTCGAGGTTTTCTAAACACCAATCAAAGGAATCGCCGAACACGGATAAATCGTCAATAAATACCTCCATAATGCTTTCTACGTACTTGTCAAAGATAGCTAGCATACATCGCTGGAATGTAGTTGGTGCATTGCACAATCCAAACAACATTCTTCGGTAGGCGAAGGTGCCGAAGGGACAAGTAAACGTAGGTTTCTCCTTGTCCTCGGGAGAGATGGGGATTTGAAAATACCCCGAGAGGCCATCGAGAAAAAAATAAAAGCTATGGCCGGATAATTGTTCTAAAATCTGGTCGATAAACTATAAGGAAAGTAGTCCTTACGGGTGGCGTCATTCAGCTTCCTATAATCTATATACATACGCCAACCCGTCACCGTCCGTGTCGGGATTTAATCGTTATTTTCATTATAAACTACTGTTATCCCTACCTTCTTTGGTACTACCTGAACAGGGCTAACCCACTTACTATCTGATATAGGGTAGATAATTCCTGCATCTAATAATTTCATAAACTCGCCCTTAACTACTTCTTTCATGTTTGGATTGATACAGTGGTGTGTTTGAATGGAGTTACGCGAATTATCTTCCATTAAAATTTTATGAGTGGAAAAAGATGGGCTTATGCCCTTGATTTCAGATATCTGCCAAGCAATAGCTCGGCGATGTTTACGTAAAACTAAAAGGAGTTTTTCATTTTGGACATCCGTGAGGTAGGCCGAAACTATAACTGGCAGCTTAGAGTTCTTTTCTAAGAAGGCATACTTGAGATGTTCAGGAAGTTCTTTAAGTTCTAGGGTAGGGGGTTCTTCATAAGAGGTTTGAGAAATTTTTTCTTTTCCGAATACTAAATCTTCGTAGACTTTTTTATATGGAAAATTAAAAGGGGTGGAGCTGGTGGCCAAGGTGGCTTCTAGCAGCGATTCAGTTGGAAAAGTAGAAGAGGAACAAAAATCAGAAAATTCTTTTTCAAAATCAGATAGAAGATAAGAGGATTCTACACTTTCTTGCAGCGATTCAATTGGAAGAGTGATACAGAAAATCGCAACGGTGGAGAGAGGGTTAGAAGTGAAGAGAAGGTGGATGTGGTGGTTGAGAATATTCTCTGATTCTATATCCGATAAAGGCAAGTGTACCTTATTGATTATCGTATTGGATACTAAAGATTAATATCAAGGTCGTATTTCCCTGGGGCGTAATGACTACTTCTACTTGAAGGAGATTGCTATTATTTTATCAACTGAAATTTCTATTAATTACTAAAGTAAAAACTGAAATTAAATTACTAAGCTAAAAAAAGAAAACTAATTAATTCCAGAAATAAAAAGATTTAAAGCTAGAGATAAAAGGGCGCACTCGATCAAGAATCACCTCAGCAAGAGTCAATTAAAAAGGCGATAAATAAACCTAAGCTTAATAGGGTAAAGGTCCTTGACCATGGAGGTTCCTAAAGCTTGAACACGCTTCTCTCGAAGTTATGCCCAACTGAGTTTAGGAAGGTACGACTGAATCTCGTCTAAATCAGAGGCTTAAAGCTCGCTTTATGCGGTGAACCCCTCTATTGGATTTTACTCCAATCCGGGAGATTTGGACGTCTGTCTCTCTCGAGAGGTGCGTACAACTCCCTATACTCTTGAATGCTAACTTCATTCTATCGGCCTCTCGGCTAGCCCAGAATGAAAGCAAAGGTGGAGAGTATATATCGATTATATACCTCCAGCCCATGAAAATCAAGAGTAATTCAAGGCCTAAAACCTAAAAAGAAAAGATAAATTAAAACATCATTACTTAATCGATTGTACCTCGGATCATCAAGATCGAGTATAAGGAGTATTAGTTAATCATAATGGAGCGGAGGAGGGGGGATGAGTAGTAAAGCATAGTAAGAACACAAGTAATAAGTGAGAGAAAACAACACTTTTATTAATACTAGAAGAGAGCTACACTTGCAAGGAAATGAAAACTACACTTGTATGAACTTAAAATCCTATTCTAGCCCTACATTTAGCAACTAAAATAAGAGCAAGGATTACAATAAAAGCTTAAACCAAAGCTAAACAAAACTAGGGTTAAGAAAGATTACAAAAAGAGAAAGAGAGAGAGAGGGAAAAACATGAAAAAGACCAATAAAAAACGGGCAGCACCTCCCCCTATCAAGAGAAGCTTGCTGAAATGGAAGGGGGGGTCTAAATTTATAGGAAAAGTTCACGGGTTGGTCACGCCCTTCGACATGCCCTGGGGGGGCGTGTCAGGGGGCGTGATAGGTACAGGGTTGACCTCGGGCTCTAGATTTTGGAGGGAAGGATGATTGCTGAATACCTGTTGCTAGGGTCCCTGATCCGGAATGCTCACTTCAATCTATCGGCCTCTCGGCTAGCACAGAATGAAAGCAAAGGTGGAGAGCATATATCGAGAATATACCTCCAGCCCATGAAAAATCAAGAGTAATTGAAGGCCTAAAACCTAAAAAGAAAAGGTAAATTAAAGCATCATAACTTAATAGCTCGAACCTCGGATCATCAAGATTGAGTACAAGGAGGATTAGTTAATCATGGTAAAAGGGAAAGAGAGGGGTAAATAGTAAAGGTGCATGAAAACAAAAGAGAGAGAATTAGAGAAAGGAAATGCTAACTATACAACCCTGTATCCAGCGAGTAGGCTAACAGGAGCCGATCCGGCCGGCCCAGACCGCCCCCGAGCCCCAGGCGAGTTCAGTAGGGTATGCCAAGCCCAACATGCCGAGTAAGGGCTCGACAATTGTCGGGCCAAGCTTGAAGATCGTGGAGCTGAGCCCGGCGAGAGGAATCCATTCATCGTTGGGCCGGCCGAGTACGTGCTCGTCTAGAGCCAAGGGGTTGACGAGTGCAAACACGACCGTCATCTGCGAGCAGGGACATCAGGCCCAACTTTTCCAGGCCTGAGGCGAGGCGAGCCGGACTGTGGCATTGAGAGAGGCGATCTCACTCAACGCCTTCTCTAGTGGCATTGAGAAAGGCGAGCTCACTCAACGCCTTCTCCAGTGGTGTTGAGAGAGGCGAGCTACCTCAACGCCTTCTCCAGGGGCGTTGAGTGAGGCGAGTCAGGTCCGCGCCGCTGAGAGAGGCGAGCTCATCTAACGCCCTCTCCCGCGGCGCTGAGAGAGGCGAGCTCACTCGCCACTTTTCACCTCAGCGCGGGGGGGGGGGGGGGGGGGAGCCTTCTCGCGCCCATACTCGCCGCCCCTGCTCAATGGGCTCTTCTCAGGGCCAGCTCGCCCTTCAGTTGCGGGGTGTTTTTGTCATGTTACCCCCTTTGGATTGCCTATAGTCCTCGAAAACAGTGACGGCTGGATATTTGCAGATCATCTTTTCCTATAAATAGGACCCAAGGGGTACCTCAGAAGGCACGCTTTCTGGTGCCCGGTCTTCTAGCGCTTTCTGAGGTACCTTAGCTTCAGCACTTGGCTAAGGAGGGGAAGCGCTCTAAGATCTTCCAGGTGTATGGTGGGACCTCCGTGCTAAAGCCTTGGGTCTGTCCCCGGTCCTTTTCCCTTGTCACTTGGGCTTATGAGTAGAGAAGTAAGTGTGCGATCACCCCTTCCGCAAAGGTCGAACTCCACAGGGACCGATTTTTCGGTTTAAACACTTTGGTGCGGTGAGCGTGGAGCGTGGTCAGCACAGAAAATCTTCCGCAATACCGATGGCAAGAGACGAAGGGCAAGGTTCAGGCAAGGCGAGCTCGCCACATCCTCCCCCTCCCGCAATGGCGGGGATATCCGCAGAGCTCAGGGAGGAAGTGCTCGGACTCGTCAGGGTCGAAGTCGGCATGCGAGCCGAGAGCACGATGCCGGCGGTTCCCGTGGTCGCCGATCCAGCACTAGGCAACGACGCGCCCCTCAGGCGCGCGGGGAAGGAAGTCGCGAGCGAGGGGGAGAGCTAGCCGAGGGGGCGAGTCCTTTTCCCAGGCTCGGTAGGCGAGTACCTATTCGGCAAGACGGTAAGGAGGGAGTTCCCAAATCGCCCGGCTGAGGGAGGAAGTCCCTTCAGCGAGTTCATTTCGTCAGCCCCAGTTCCAGAAGGGTTCCGGGAGCCGGAGATGTCCTACTACTCAGGGAAGGGAGATCCGATCCAGCACGTCCAGTGGTTCAAAGACGTGGTATCAATCCGACAGATGTCAGATGGCTTCAAGTGTAGGCTCTTCGCCATCACCCTCAGGGAGAAAGTGAGAGAGTGGTTTCATCAGCTCCCGGCCAGTTCCATCTACTGCTTCGAGGACTTGCGCAGGGGATTCATGTTGAGATTCAACACCTCAAAGTAAAGGAAGAGGGAGGTCGAGTCCTTGTTCTGTATCAGGCATAAAGTAGGGGAGACCCTAGGAAGTTACCTGGACAGGTTTCAGGAGGAACTGTCCCAGGTACAAGAGATGCCAGGGCACACCATGATGGTAGCCTTCACCCTTGGTCTCCAACCCGTGTTCTTCGCCATGGAGTTGAAGAGGATGCCTCCGGTGTCTTTCAAAGCGCTCCTGGAAAGGGCGGCAAGGGAGGCCGACATGGAGGCAGCACACCCAGAGTTCGCTCGGAGGTTGGCCAGGTAGGTCGTAGAGGAGAAGAAGCCAAGAGTAGGTCGAGATCAAGAGGAGAGAAGGGTCGAGCTCCGACAGAGAGAGCAGCAACCGCAGCAGCCCAGGTGGGGGCGTCAGGAGCCAAAAACCGATTAGGTTGGAGGCCAGAGTGGTAGGATCAAGGGCCACGGAGGGGTTACCAGGGAGGAGATAACCGCCAAGGTGGGCGCAGCCAGTTCCACCCCTAGGGGGAGGCAGGGCCAGAGACCCCCTCTTCCCGATAAGGAGGAGTCCATGGCTATCGCCCTGGGGGGGGGGGGCGGGGAAAGGAGAGGACAGCTAAGGAGGAGGAGGGAGGTAAGGGTAGACATACCCTATTGTGACTACCATCAAGAGGGGGGGCACACGACGATCACGTGTCTTGAGTTCCTCGAGATGCGGGGGGGGAACAGGGAGCAGCAACAGCAACAGCGGAATCATCAGGAGGTACGGATTGAGGAAGTCCGGCCTCAGGCGGAGGGGGATCAATGCGAAGACCGGGCCAATGTGGGGAACCGAGGAGGGATCAGAGTGATCCATGGGGGGTGGGAGTCGAGGCTTCCTGGAAGTCAAGCCTCCACACCATGTACTGAAGGAGAATTGGCTCCACATCTGATACTCCACCCCCAAAGGAGAGGATCACCTTCTCAAGGGAGGACATGCCGGGTCATGATGACCCCTTCTGCGATGCGCTGGTCATCCAGGCAGCCATTGAGAATTTCACAGTCTCTCGGATCCTCGTTGATAATGGGAGCTCCGTCAACATCATCTTCAAGAAGCCCTTTGATGCCATGTAGGTAGAAGCCAAGAGAGTGCTGGCCTCCGATGGGCCTCTCTTCAGTTTTTCGGGGGAGAGGAAAGAAGTAGAGGGGGGAGTGGGACTCCATGTCAGCTTAGGGGGCAGTCCAGGAACTGCCGGTTCGTCATAGTAGAGGCCCCCAGCAGCTACAATGCCATTTTCGGAAGGCCCCTCATCAGCGCCTTCCGCTGCGTCCCCTCCTCCTTTCATCAATGTCTTAAGTTCAACGTGGAGGGGATCCAGGTCCGGGTTCGCGGCGACCCCAAGGCAGCTTGAGAATGCTACGTGACGGCGGTGAATTCTATTTCTTGGCAGGAGGAGGCCGAAGAGATGGGGAGAAGGATGGAGGAGGAGGAGGGGCCAGAGGCCGGAGAAGAAGGCGTGGAGGAAGGAAGGATGGAGGAGGTGGAAGGGCAGGAGGCCGGAGAAGAAGGCGGGGAGGAAGGAAGGATGGAGGAGGTGGAAGGGTAAGAGGCCGGAGAAGAAGGCGGGGAAGAAGGAAGGATGGAAGAGGAAGCCTGCGAGGTACTCCCTGAGGAGTCGGTTGAGGCGATGATCGTAGAAAGAGGGGAGGTCCTTACTCCAAGAGGGGAGGACATCGTAGAGTGGGAGGAGCAGTCCCGGTTGGAGGCCGCCGAGGAGGTAGTGGAGATGGAAGTTCTCACCCAGGATGGACGGGTGGAGAAGGTCCGTATAAGCGGGGGGCTGACCCCGGAGGATCAAGGCAGGGTGCTGGAGTTCATCCAAAAGAACGTGGATGTCTTCTCTCTGAGCGAAGCCGAGATGCCTGGGATCGATGCTGACGTCGTCTGCCACTGGCTCAATCTAGACCCGGAGGCTCGCCCCATCCAGCAGAAGAGGAGGTCCTTCACGGACAAGCTGGCCGAACCAATCAGGGAGGAAGTCACCAAGCTCCTTAAGGCCGGCTTCGTTTCCGAAATTCAATACCCCGGCTGGGTCTCGAATGTTATAATGGTGAAAAAAGGGGACGACCGGTGGAGGATGTGTGTAGATTTTTTACTACTTAATAAATCATGTCCGAAAGATTGTTTCCCCTTGCCTAGAATCGACGCCCTGGTAGATTCAGCCGTTGGTTTCTCTGTAATGAGTTTTTTATATGCTTTTTCAGGTTATCATCAGATCAGGATGCACCCTCCCGACATAAAGAATGTCTCGTTCATCACAGGAGATGGATACTACTGCTACAAGATGATTCCTTTTGGGTTAAAAAATGCAGGGGCAACATACCAAAAGATGATGGACCGTTTATTCCAGGGACAGAAGGGGAGGAACTTTGAAGTGTACGTGGATGACTTGATGGTAAAAATTTGGGAGGTCGATTCTCACTTCCAATATCTGGAGGATACCTTTGGCACCCTGCGTAAATACAAGATGAGGTTGAATCCTCTGAAGTGCATCTTCGGGGCAAGCAAAGGAAAATTCTTGGGTCATCTCCTCACCCCCGCCAGAGTCGAACCCAACCTTGACAAGGTCCGGGCAATTATGGAGTTGGGGTCACCTCGGGATGCGAAAGAGGTACAACAACTGATGGGGAAGCTGGCAGGACTGAGCAGGTTCCTCTCCCGGGCCAGGGAAAGGTGTTCTCCCTTCTTCAAAACCTTGAGGGGAGGTCGGAAGTTCGACTGGACCCCGGAGTGTGAGGAGGCATTCCAGGCCTTGAAGAGGCAGTTGACTCAGGCCCCCTTGCTCCAAAGGTCGAAGAAGGGGTAGGACTTGTTTTTGTATTTAGGGGTCGGGGAGGAGGCCATGAGTTCTGTCTTAGTTTGGGAAGAGGGGAGGAAGCAACTGTCCATCTATTATGTGAGTAGGGTTCTGAGGAAGACGGAACTCTGCTACCCCATCTTGGAGAAGTTGGCCTTCGCTATTGAAAGTGAGGGATAAGATCAATCCTAACTCTAGAGGGGGGTGAATAGAGTGATTTAAAATAATTTTGAAAATTAAAACTTATGTGGAGAAAAGGCTTAGATTTACTTAGTGTATGGTGCTATAGCAATTAATCAAAGAAAGAAGAGAATCACAGCACAAAGCAAAACACAAAGAAACAAGCAAACCAGAATGTACAAGGAGCTATAGTGGTTCCCAAAATCTTGGGTAGTCCACTCTTCTATCACCCTTGATAGGAATCCACTTCAAGATGAGTTGCTCAGGTGTCTTGAGCACCAGAGAGTTTTTGACCAGGTTCTCACAAACCAAAGGGGCTGATTTTTGACCAGGTTTCAGCAAACCAAAGGTAACTTTTGAAGGAAGTTAAAACCTGTACAGAAAGAAAAAGAAAAAGCTGATGGTGTCTTCTCTATCAATAAGTAGAGAGAAGCAAAGTGGATCTGTTGATGTTGTCAGAGCTCCCCTGAGATCAAGAAGTAGTTCAGGAAGGAGAACTTTGCATAAGGGTGACAAGTCTTCAATGATCTGATCTGGTCCAGCAAAAGATGATCCAAACAAGTTGGATGGTTGTGTCTGAAGCAATCAGAATTCCTGTGTGTAAGCTTGAATGAATATCACAGAGAGCAAGAGAGAGAGGTATTCTATTGTTCTCTGTTGACTGATAGAATATATCTCTGAATTCTTCTTCTGAGTCTTTGATAACCGTTGGCAGCCAGCATTAAATGCTTTCCTTAAATGTCCATGTCTCCAAAGGAAGTGTCAGGCAAACATTCCTTAGAAAATTCCTTGAGCCATGCACTAGATTTGCTGTAACGGTCAATAAATCTTCAGCATTAATTGTTCTGACAGAAAGAATTTGAATTCCTATTCAAAACTGACGGGAGTCTGGAAAACGTCGATCTCACAATAAAACGTCGATCTGAGCACGACACACGTCGGCCAGAGAGAGGTTTCAGAAAGCAAAACTGGGGTTGACGGAACGTCGAGCTTAGGTCGACTCCACGTCGAGCTGAGGTCGACTCAGCGTCGAGCTGAGTTCGACTCTGCATCGAGCTGAAGTCAACTCTGCGTCGAGCTGAGGAAGACTCTAACTAACCTATGTGACCTTTATAACAACAAGGAGGTCACAACACAAAATCCCTATAGAAATATAGTCATCCTGACCCAAATAGTAATAGGGTGTTCCAACAATCTCCCCCTATTTGGATTAGGATTACTATTTACATGCATTTAGGGAAAAAAAAAGTAAAGCAAAACAGAGCTGAATAAAATACAACCAGACATATGACAGAATAAAGCAACATATATATAACACTATATAGCAGCAATAATGTTTAATGTATTGTATCCAGCAGAAAAAAAGAAATGAGATGCCTTTCATTACTTTTCCTTTGGAGCTTTGTCTTGATCACTTCCCTTGAAGATAATTTCCCTGTTAGGATTTGTAGCATCCTTCTTGGATCTGTAATCTTCAGCTGCACCTAAGGATTTCTGGCTTTTTCCACTAGCTGGTACAGCTGCAGGATGAAGCTGCATATACTTATCAGAATCAAAGAATTTCTTTGATTTGTATTTCTCCAATTCTTCTCTCCTTTGATCTGACATGGTGCTGATTTGAGAGGTGTCCAGACCTTTTGCTCTAGCTCTGTCAATCTCATTCAGAGCAGCCATCTCAGTCATCCTGGCCTTCCAGTAAGCTGGAGTTTTAGTAGGATCTTCAAAAGGAATATCTGGTTCATATCTGTTGGCAGAGTGTTCTTGATGAGTTCTTGGAGTGAAGTCAACTCTGGGTCTGTAAGGATAGGGACCAGAGGTTGGATCAATGGGTCCTCCCCTTTGGTAAGGTTGAGATCCTGATCTTCCTCTGGACTGCCTGCCTTTATTGTATCCTCTTTGCTGGTTTCCACTTTGCTGATTTCCCCTTTGCTGGTTATACCCTTGAGATCTTCTTGACTGATAGGTCTTGCCATGTAGAGAAGATGGGGGCAGGATTGGAAGAGAGGCTTGCACTTGCACCTGCATCTGGAGGAGGTGGAGGTGGAGGCTGAAGGACAGACTTGGAGGGGCCTTCATTGAACTTTCTTTTCTTCTTCATTGCCTTTCTTTGGTTTCGAGAGTATTGCATCCAGGGCTCAGTGATTTCACAGTTGTACTTGATGTAGTAAGGGATGTCATGATCTGTGCTTCTAGCCAATGGAACTCTTTTCATTGCTTTGGATCTTGCTTTCCTCTTCCTTGCAATGGTTGCAGAGGAGTCATCAGAATCAGTTGCAAATTCATCCTCTGAGCTTTGAGATTCATCATAAGGATCTATGTAGGTTCTCTTTGAGATAGGAAAATTGATGGGGGCTGGAGCATCTGAAGAAGTAACTGGAGGAAGGTCTGCTGACAGTGTAGAAGAGGAGTCTAACACTGCAGGAGAGGGAATAGCCTCAGGAGCCATAAAGGATGAGGTGGCTAGTTCCTGAAGAACTTGTGAGACAATGGTCTCAACTTCATCTGGTGTCTCAATCAATTCACCTGAAGTTTCTGAGGGAATAGTCTTAGCAGCAACTACTGCTTCAACTACAATATCATCACAAGCAGGAGCTACAGCTACCACTGCTGCATCAAGGATCATGGCATCAACAGCCAAGGAGGATGGAATGATCTTCTGAAAAGGGACAATGGCCCTAGACAGGTCTTCTTGAGGAGGCAGGAGGCTGTAGTTACTGAAGTGAAGATGTGCTGGAAGGTGGAAGCTCTGGACATAAGATGCCAAGGACTGAAAGTCTAAGGCACTGTTGATCATCTGAACTGAACCTTGAGGAGGAGCCTCAGAGGTTATCTGAACTTCTACTGTTGAGACTGTCTCTGAACAAGCCTGTACTACCTGTACTGCTGAAGGCTGCAGCTCTTCTTCTGCTGACATCTCCCCCTGCCTAGAATCAGTGGCAGCTGACTCTAGGCCCCTAGAAGAAGGGCATGCCAGATAGGATGAGAGGGATGAGACTGAGGCAGAGAGAGAGCTCAGGGAAAGGACTAGAGGAGCCAGCTTGGCATCCAATAGAGAGGAGAGCCTAGGGGCCAAAATATCAAAAAGCTTATTGGCCAAGGGCAAAAGATCTACTTGCTCATGTGGGACTTGAGTAGAGGTAGAGGGAGCAGCAGAGAAGGTGAAGGTAGAAGATGTTGTTTGTGTTGCAGACATGGGAGGGATAGCTGATTCATGGATGGAGGATAGAAGAAGTTCTGAAAAAGTTGATGAAGGATGGAAGTCATGAGGAGAGGAGGGATAGGCATCCATGAAGGATTCATCATGAATGTCAAGGGAAAGGATGTCCTCATGAGATGAGAAGTCTAAGCTCATGGAAGAAGAGGTGATGAGTGGAGGAATGGAGGATGCAATAGTAGAAATGGATGAAGGGATGGGTTGAGTGGATGAGATGATTGATGTTGTTGGAATGAAAGAGGATGGGAGGATGATGGAGGAAGATGGCAAAATCCCTGCTTCTGGGCCAGTAGACTGAGGAAGAGTGACCTCTATAGTCCTGGTGTCTGCAGAAGTCCTCATTGCTGCAGCTGCCCTGGAGTTCACAATCTTCCTGTCCCACTTGCCAATCAGTGCACAAGTGAGCCTCTTAGAAGCATTGATGTGCTTCTTTGAGGACACAAGCAACTGAGGGCAACAGTGGTTCAGAATCAAACCAAGAACCCTTCCAAAGTGGACAAAGTTCTTATCCATTTTCTTCTTAATCATATCAAAAACAATCAAACCCCAATTGGGATGCTTCTTATCCAAAATTGCAGCCATAATGCAAAACTGATGCCTAGTAATGGCATCGTGTGCAGTCCTCTTTGCACAGATTACCTTGCCTGTGATATCTGCTAACAGCCTAAACTCAATAGCTAGGTTAACTTTTAAAAGTTTAGAGGGGTTACCAGAATTATGCCCCATTCTGTCTAGCCTCACAGCAAACTCTTCTACAGAGAGTTCTATCTCATCATCTCCAACAGCAAAACCGAAAACCTCTGAAATGATTTGAGGAGAAATGGCTACCTCATTCCCTGAAATTGTTCCAGTCATCATACTGTTATCTGAATTCACTGCAGTAAAAATCCATTCTTTGATTTCAGCTTCTGGAAGAGGGATCCTGGTTGTCATGAAGTTAACCAGGTGCTGCTCTTTGAATAGCTCCAGAATATCCAGAAAATTCTGCGAAGATCCATCAAAGGAGTCGATGTCGATGTCAAAACCTGAATCAAACTTCATTGCCGCCAATACACCTGCAGCAATCGCCATTATCCTGCAAATAGATACCTTCCAAGATCAAGAGTAAAGGATTTGGAGGGAAAAAGCTTGAGCAGAAAAATATGAGAGCGCAACTGCGAATGACGGAGAAGAATGATTTTACACTAGGGTTCGACGCAGAATTGGAAAGAATGTCAAGCTCAGGTCGACGCTCTAACGCTCTAGGGGAACTGAAACGGCTCAACAGCTTGCAGCTTAGGTCGACGTTCGACGCTTGGGCTGATGCTATACGTCGAGCTCAGGTCGACGTTGAACGAAGGCGTCGACCGAAGGGAGAAAAACTCAAGAAGCCAGGGAGCTATGAACTTAGTTCAACGCTAGAAGTTGAGGTCGACGTTCGACGCTTTTGAGGGCGACGGACCGTCGATCTTAGTTCGACGCAGCGTCGAGCTTAGTTCAGAGCTCAAAGAAACCACTCAGACAGAGGAATTTTAAAATGAAATTTTTCCTATTCCTGTTAATTAAGGATTTCAAAATCTTGGAGTTTTAATTTATACTGTCTCCATCTAGCATTCCCAACTGATTGAGGAAGAAGAAGTGCTTCTTTTCATCCAAGGGCTTGGTGAAAATATCTCCTCTTTGTAGTTCAGTGAAAATGTACTCTAGTGCAATTTTCTTCTTTTCTACATTATCCCTTAAGAAGTGATCTCTGATCTCTATGTGCTTAGTCCTACTATGGAGAACTGGATTTTGTGCAATGCAAATTGCACTAGTATTATCACAAAAGATTTTAGACATCTCTAAGTTGTAGCCATAGTCTAGGAGCTGGTTTTGAATCCACAAAATCTGTGAGTAACAACTGCCTGCAGCCATGTATTCAGCTTCAGCAGTTGATGTGGACACAGAAGTTTGCTTCTTAAAAAACCAGGAGACAAGTCTATCACCAAGGAATTGACAAGTTCCACTGGTGCTTTTCCTGTCTACTCTACATCCAGCATAATCAGAATCTGAAAATCCAGTTAGATCAAATCCTGAGTCATGTGGATACCAGAGACCTAGATTAGGACAACTTTTTACATACCTAAGAATCCTCTTAACTAATATGAGGTGGGACTCTCTAGGGCTTACTTGGAATCTAGCACAAATGCATGTAGCAAACATTATGTCTGGTATACTAGCTGTTAGATAAAGTAATGAGCCAATGATTGCTCTATAGTTTGTCTGATCAACTGGTTTTCCAGATTCATCAGCATCTAAAACAACATTTGTAGGCATATGTGTTTTCATAGAGGTTGCTTCAGACATTCCAAATTTCTTAACCAGTTCTCTTGCATACTTAGTTTGAGAAATAAAAATGCCATCCACATGTTGTTTAACTTGCAGTCCTAGAAAGAAAGCAAGCTCACCCATGCTACTCATTTCAAACTTTGAATGCATAAGTTGTGAGAACTTTTTGCATAAGTTTGAATCAGTAGACCCAAATATGATATCATCTACATAAATTTGTACTAGTAGGATATGGGACCTATGGGTTCTAATAAAGAGAGTTTGGTCTACTCTACCCCTTTTAAAATCATTTTCCAATAAAAAATGAGCTAAGGTCTCATACCATGCTCTAGGAGCTTGCTTAAGACCATATAAAGCTTTATGCAGTTTAAAAACATGATCAGGAGAGGTGGGAGAGATAAAACCTGGAGGTTGCTTTACATAAACCTCTTCCTTGATGTCTCCATTGAGAAAAGCACTCTTGACATCCATCTGATATACCTTGAATCTCTTGTGAGCTGCATATGCAAGAAAGATTCTTATGGCCTCCAACCTTGCAACTGGTGCAAAGGTTTGGTCATAATCAATCCCTTCTTCTTGGCAATATCCTTGTGCAACAAGTCTTGCCTTGTTTCTCACAATTATTTCTTGATCATCCAACTTGTTCCTGAATACCCATTTGGTTCCAACAATTTGCTGGTTTCTTGGTCTTGGTACTAATTCCCAAACTTTATTCCTTTCAAATTGATTCAACTCCTCTTGCATTGCAATGATCCAGTTTGGATCTTGCTCTGCATCTTGTATTATTTGAGGCTCAATTTGAGAAAGAAAGCAAGTGTGCATAATATTGTGATTAACTTGATTCCTTGTTTGCACACCTACTGAGATATCTCCAATTACTTGTGAAATTGGGTGATCTCTTGCTGTTACTAAATCAACAAGGGGTGTTGATGGTGCATCAACTTGTGTTGTTGTTTCCTCTTGTGGAACAACAACTGGTTCTTCAATTTGTTGACCATTTGAGCTTTCCAAACCCTGAGATTCATCTTCATTGTCACTAAGTTCAGTGTCTTGCTGAATTGTTTAAGGTAATGAATCTTTGTCTGTGATGGTAAGCTGCTTCAGATTTTCTGAGATTGAATGTTCCTGCAAATTGCTTATGGTAGAAGTCGCCTTCTCCTTATAAGACATATTAGTTTCATCAAATGTAACATGCATGGATTCTTCAATTTTATTAAAGCGCTTGTTAAAAACCCTATAAGCCTTGCTAATCATGGAGTATCCCAGAAACACTCCTTCATCGGCTTTGGCTTCAAATTTAGCTAGGTATTTCTTGTCATTATTGTGAATGAAGCAAATGCAACCAAAGATTTTGAAATAGTTTACTTTAGGTTTCTTCCCTTTGAGTAACTCATAGGGAGTCTTACCCTTCAGTTTATGTATCAGGCTTCTATTCAACACATAGTTGGAGGTGTTCACAGCCTCTGCCCAAAAGGTTAGAGGAAGGTGAGCATCTGTCAACAATGTTGTGGCAGATTCAATAAGGGTTCTATTTTTCCTTTCAACTACCCCATTTTGTTGAGGAGTTCTCGGAGCTGAGAAAGTGTGCCTGAAACCTTCCTTCTGAAAGAACTCTAGCATAAGAAGAGAATCAAACTCTGTCCCATGATCACTTCTGATCAGGGCAATGTGAGTATTGAACTCAATCTGTATGCCTTTGAGAAAATCTGTCAAAATCTTGAAGTTATCAGACTTCTTTCTCAGAAAGAACACCCAAGTGAATCTTGAGAAGTCATCTACAACTACTAAAGCATAAGATTTCCCTCCTAGGCTTTGTACATTAATTGGTCCAAAAAGGTCCAAGTGCAATAAGTACAAAATTCTAGGTGAATCACTCTTATTAAGTGACTTGAAACTATTTTTAGTTTGCTTGCCTAATTGACAAGCCTTGCAAAGTCCTTCCTTCTTGTAGGGACCAGAAGGTAGTCCTCTAACAAGGTTGTCTTTGGATAACTTAGCAATGGTTCTAAGGTTCACATGTCCTAATCTTTTATGCCATAGTTCATTAGGTTTGCTAAGGGAGTTAAATAAACAAATATCTACTTTAGATGAATTGAAATCAACTAGGTATATGTTATCTTGTCTATTACCAATTAAAACAGTGTTGTTATTTAATGCAATATTACATGCTGAGTTGGTAAACCAAACCTGATAACCAGCATCACATAGCTGGCTGATGTTGATTAAGTTGTGCTTTAGTCCTTCCACATAGGCCACTTTCTTGAATGTAAATGACCCTATTTTGACATGGCCATAGCCTTTTGTTTGTCCAAAATTTGAATCTCCAAAGATTACTTTGGGTCCATGTTTGGCTTTGAAGGACACAAGGTTCTCCTTGTTGCCAGTCATGTGCTTTGAGCACCCACTGTCCAAGTACCACTGCTGGTTCTCAATTGGATAGGTCTTTATCTGCACATACAACAAATCAATTGTTTTTGACCCAGTTTACCTTGGGCCTTTCTTGATATCCTTTAAATTCTGAAATAAAAGACATCTCAGGTTGGCTCTTATAGCCTACAGGATGATATCTCCTAGGAGGTATTATCCATTAAGCATAAGGGTTAAAGTGATGAGATGTGGAGCTGGAATTAAATCTTGAATTAACCCCTGAGAACTGACTTTTGCTCTGAACTTGGCTCGACGCACGTCGAGCTTCGGTCGACGGACTCTGGTGAGTGCGTCGAGCTCCATTCGACGGCGAAGTCTTGCTTTTTTCAGAAGGTAGAAGGCGTCGACCTGAGTTCGACGTTTTCTTGCGATTACGTCGAGCTCTGGTCGACGTCCGTCGAGCTTCGTTCGACGCTTTTTGTCCAGTTTCCTGGGTTAAGTCAGCATTCTTCCTAGCCACTATCAAGAATCCTTTACCTTTGTCACTGGTAAATTTGATTGGAGTTGTCAGTACTATGGGTTGGCTGGATGAGGCACCCAAGCCCAGTGAACCATTCAATCTTGAGTTCAAATTTTTTGGCCTTAGATAGCTCACCTTTCAGTGAAGCTATCTCCTCCCCACACTGCTTCAACTCTTCTAAGAGTCTAAGATTATCTGAGTTAACGGATTTGCATTCAATCAATTGTTCTCTAAGATTTATAATTAACTTTTGAGATTCAATCAAGTCAACGCACATAGATTTGAACTCAGATTTAAATTCATCAGAATTAAAATCAAATGAATCTATTACCTGATCCTCAGTAAGTTCCTGATCAGATAGGTGGTCATCATCAAGCTCTGAATCAGTATTCTTTTGAGATGCATTGATGGCCATCATGCAGAATCCTTTTTCTTCTGCATCATCCTCATCATCACTAGAGCTGGATGATGAATCAGACTCATCTGAGTCACTCCAGGATTCAGCCACAAATCCTTTTCTGGTGTGCTTGCTGTTGCTGGAGGAAGGCTTGTCATGGTACTTCCTTGACTCCTTATCCTTCCTTTTATCTTTTCTTTCCTTCTTGTCCCTTCTGTCCTTATCTTGATTTTCTGGACAGTTGGTGACAATGTGTCCTGGTTTCCTGCAGCCAAAACAGATTATATCTTTATTAGTAGATCTGTCATACCTTGGCTTGTCTTTGTCTTTGTCTTTGGATGACCATCTTCTGAAGTTCTTTTTATTCAGCTTATTGAACCTTTTGACAAGTAGGCTCATAAGCTCTTCATTTCCCAACACCTTTTCTTTACGTTGTTCTTCCTGTGCCTTGAAGGCAATGGTTTTCTCAACCTTTTCAGTTGGTGTGGATATCTTCTGCTCTTCTTCTCTCTTCTTAATGAATTTCTCATAACTCTTGAGCTTTCCTAGAAGAGCTTCTGTGGATAACTCACAGACATTCCTTCCATCTTTAATTGACCAGATTCTTGAGTCCCAAGAGCTAGGGAAACAAGTCAGTATCTTGTCATTTATCTTAGTGAGAGATATGTCCTTTTCTAGTGATCTAAGCTCACTGATGATTAGGCTCAGTCTGTTGTACATGTCAGCAACTGACTCAGACTCTGCCTTTTTGAAGTTCTCATACTGGGTGATGAGGTAGGATCTCCTATCCTTTCTTTCATCTGCAGAACCTGATACAATTTCTGAAAGTTTTTCCTAGATCTCTTTGGTCGTATTGCATTCAGCTACTTTCTGGAAAATGTCATCTGACATGGTTTGAGCCAAGATGTTCATGGCTTTAGCATCTGCTGCCTTCCACTTCTTTATGTCAGCATCAGTTCCTGAAGGAGGAGGAACAGCTGATGTACTTGTTTCTGTGGGAGGCCTTGGACAATCTGTCAACACAGAATTAAAGATGTCCTCATCAAATGAATTCATGTAAAGTTTAATCCTTGCTTTCCATAGTGCAAACTTAGAGAGATTGCACATAGGAGGTCTGGTGCTAGCAAAGTCCTTGTTTTGTGCCATGAGTTTTAAAGATAAGTAAAACTAAAAGAAATAACCCTTTTAGAGAGATGATCTTATCAGAGATCCTTTGATCCAGGTGTTAGCCTGTATGAGTGATCAACCTCCCTCTGATACCATTGAAAGTGAGGGATAAGATCAATCCTAACTCTAGAGGGGGGGTGAATAGAGTGATTTAAAATAATTTTGAAAATTAAAACTTATGTGGAGAAAAGGCTTAGATTTACTTAGTGTATGGTGTTATAGCAATTAATCAAAGAAAGAAGAGAATCACAGCACAAAGCAAAACACAAAGAAACAAGCAACCAGAATGCACAAGGAGCTATAGTGGTTCCCCAAAATCTTGGGTAGTCCACTCTTCTATCACCCTTGATAGGAATCCACTTCAAGATGAGTTGATCAGGTGTCTTGAGCACCAGAGAGTTTTTGACCAGGTTCTCACAAACTAAAGGGGCTGATTTTTGACCAGGTTTCAGCAAAACCAAAGGTAACTTTTGAAGGGAGTTAAAACCCTGTACAGAAAGAAAAAGAAAAAGCTGATGGTGTCTTCTCTATCAATAAGTAGAGAGAAGCAAAGTGGATCTGTTGATGTTGTCAGAGCTCCCCCTGAGATCAAGAAGTAGTTCAGGAAGGAGAACTTTGCATAAGGGTGACAGGTCTTCAATGATCTGATCTGCTCCAGCAAAGATGATCCAAACAAGTTGGATGGTTGTGTCTGAAGCAATCAGAATTCCTGTGTGTAAGCTTGAATGAATATCACAGAGAGCAAGAGAGAGAGGTATTCTATTGTTCTCTGTTGACTGATAGAATATATCTCCGAATTCTTCTTCTGAGTCTTTGATAACCGTTGGCAGCCAGCATTAAATGCTTTCCTTAAATGTCCATGTCTCCAAAGGAAGTGTCAGGCAAACATTCCTTAGAAAATTCCTTGAGCCATGCACTAGATTTGCTGTAACGGTCAATAAATCTTCAGCATTAATTGTTCTGACAGAAGGAATTTGAATTCCTATTCAAAACTGACGGGAGTCTGGAATACGTCGAGCTCACAATAAAACGTCGATCTGAGCACGACACACGTCGGCCAGAGAGAGGTTTCAGAAAGCAAAACTAGGGTTGACGGAACGTCGAGCTTAGGTCGACTCCACGTCGAGCTGAGGTCGACTCAGCGTCGAGCTGAGTTCGACTCTGCGTCGAGCTGAAGTCGACTCTGCGTCGAGCTGAGGAAGACTCTAACTAACCTATGTGACCTTTATAACAACAAGGAGGTCACAACACAAAATCCCTATAGAAATATAGTCATCCTGACCCAAATAGTAATAGGGTGTTCCAACAATTATAATCATCTCGGCCCGGAGGCTCAAGCCCTACTTCCAGGCACACTCCATCCAGGTGGTGACCGACCACCCCCACCGCAACATCTTCGAGGGAGTGGAGCATTCAGGAAGACTCGCCAAGTGGTCGGTGGAGTTGAGCGAGTTTTACATCTCCTTTGTCCCTCGACTCGCGATCAAGTCACAAGCAATGGCTGACTTCCTGGCTGACTATGTGGTCGAGGTAGCAGAAGACAAACTCGCTTACCCCATCCCTTGGAAGGTGATGGTGGAAGGGGCTTCAGGGAAACACTCTTTGGGGGTTGGGGTCGTCTTGGAGAGTCCCCAAGGGACCCGGATTGAGCAAACAGTGGTGATAAATTTTTCCATAACCAACAACAAGGCCGAGTGCGAGGCAGTGATCGCAGGACTGCGCCTGGCCAAAGAATTGGGAGTGCATGATGTGAAGGTCCTCACTAACTCTATGGTAGTAGCCTCCCAGATCAACAGGGAGTTTGAGGCGAGGGAGCCCACCCTGCAACGATATCTTGCCAAGGTTAAGGGAATTATTGGGGGGTTCCAAACCTTCTCCATTCAGCATGTGCCACGGGAGAAAAATGAACAAGTCGACCACCTTGCCAAGCGCGGGCCTCGGGTGGGGGGAACTATCACGGAACTTTTTCACCCATCCCTGGAGGAAGGAGAGTTGATGGAGATAGATCGGCGATCCACATGGATGGACCAATTCACTACATACTTGTCCACGGGAGAGTACCCAGAAGGGATGGATAGAAAGAAGCTCAAGTACAAGTCAGCATATTACCTCTTGCGCGACGGGCAACATTACCGCAAGACCCTTTCAGGATTACTTGCTCGTTGTGTGGCGTAGGGGGAGGTGTCGAGGTTTTTTGAAGAGGTCCACTCCGGGGAATGTGGGAGTCATTTGGGAGGTCGGACCCTGGAGGGAAGGATCATCAGGCAGGGCTACTTCTGGCCTACCCTGGGGCACGATGCCTTAGAATTTGTCAAAAAATGCCATAAGTGCCAACTGTTTGCCCCCCTCCAACTACAACCGGCTCAGCGACTCAGGAGTATCATGGCCCCTTGGGCTTTCGTAATTTTGGGAATGGACTTGGTAGCTCCCTTCCCCCAGGCAAGCGGGCAGAGAAGATTCTTGCTGGTAATGATCGATTATTTCTCCAAGTGGATGGAGGTGAAGGCATTGGCCAAGGTGACCTCGCAGATCATTTGAAATTTCGTATGGGGGGAGATCATCTGCAGGCAAGGGATGCCCCAAGCCATCGTCACCGACAACGGACCACAATAAGCCACCAATGAGTTCATAAAGTTCTGTGGAGAGCTCGGGATTGACCTCAGGTTCGCCTTTGTCAACCACCCAAGGAGCAAAGGGCAGGTGGAGGCGGCCAATAAGATTATCGTGAACCTCCTGAAAAGAAGGTGGAAAATTTGAAGGGGAATTGGGTGGAGCAACTCACCTCGGTCCTCTAGGCCCTAAGGACTACTCCAAACACTGCCACGGGGGAGACACATTTTAAACTATCTCACGGAAGCGAGGCGGTGCTCCCCATTAAACTTGAGGTCCGTACTCCCAGGGTCGCTGAGGCGGAAGCTGGAAGGGAGGAGTGGAGAGATGAAAATGAGGGAGAACAGCGGTTCTCCTTAGATTTGATAGAAGAAGTGCGCGACCTCTCAGCGGTTCGGCAGGAGGAAGTCAAGCGGAGAATGGCTAAGTATTTTGACAAACATGTCTGGGTCAAGCAGTTTGTGGAAGGCAACATGGTTCTAAAGAAGGTAGATGCGGCGGGAAGATCGGTGGCCGTGGGCAAGCTCCATCCAAACTGGGAGGTGCCCTACATCGTAGAGGAGGCATTAAAATTGGGAGGGTACCGCCTCCAAAATGTGGAGGGCGAGACTTTGAGCCACACCTGGAGCGACGACGACCAGAAACGCTTCTATCCCAGAATGTTTGTATGTGCCTCAATTTTTTCAATGCAATGTCTTTCACTCATTTGAGCCTCCTTATTGTTCATAACAATCGTAACAATGACATGAGATGTGGCGGAACTTCCGTGGAAGAGCATCAAAAACACTCAGCAAATATTCTAAGTATTCTCGCTCTGGGGTTAGGTCTCGATTCTCCCGCTGCTAGGCTCCCTCCAAGCTGGCAGGGCCGAGGTCTCGATGGACGTCTTTATGACCCTATGGCAGAGCCCAGAGGATGTTCAACACCCGCGCTCAGGCTCCCATGTAGCTGACTAGCCAGGTGGTATCACCCGGGAGAGTAAAATATTCTAAGTATTCTCGCTCTGGCATTAGGTCTCGATTCTCCCGCTGTCAGGCTCCCTCCAAGCTGGCAAGGCCGGGGTCTTGATGGACGTCGTTATGACCCTGGGGCAGAGCCCGGAGGATGTTAAACACCCGCCCTCAGGCTCCCATTTAGCTGACTAGCCTGGTGGTAGCACCCGGGAGAGGAAAATATTCTAAGTATTCTCGCTATGGGGTTAGGTCTCGATTCTCCCGCTGCCAGGCTCCCTCCAAGCTGGCAGGACCGGGGTCTCGATGGACGTCGTTATGACCCTGGGGCTGAGCACAGAGGATGTTCAACACCCTCCCTCAGGCTCCCATCTAGCTGACTGGCCTGGTGGTAGCACCCAGGAGAGGAAAATATTCTAAGTATTCTCGCTCTGGGGTTAAGTCTCGATTCTCCCGCTGCCAGGCTCCCTCCAAGCTGGCAGGTCCGGGGTCTCGATGGACGTTGTTATGACCTTGGGGCTGAGCCCGGAGGATGTTCAACACCCGCCCTCAGGCTCCCATCTAGCTTACTGGTCTGGTGGTAGCACCCGGGAGAGGAAAATACTCTAAGTATTCTCGCTCTGGGGTTAGGTCTCGATTCTCCCGCTGCTAGGCACCCTCCAAGCTAGTAGGGCCGGGGTCTCGATGGACGTCGTAATGACCCTGGGGCTGAGCCTGGAGGATGTTCAACACCCGCCCTCAGGCTCCATTCTTGTTGACTGACCTGGTGGTAGCACCCGGGAGAGGAAAATATTCTAAGTATTCTCGCTCTGGGGTTAGGTCTCGATTCTCCCACTGCCAGGCTCCCTCAAAGCTGGCAGGGCCGGGTTCTCGATGGACGTCGTTATGACCCTAGGGTAAGGCCCGGAGGATGTTCAACACCCACCCTCAGGCTCCCATCTAGCTGACTGGCCTGGTGGTAGCACTCGGGAGAGGAAAATATTCTAAGTATTCTCGCTCTGGGGTTAGGTCTCGATTCTCCCGCTGCCAGGCTCTCTCCAAGCTGGCAGGGCCGAGGTCTCAATGGACATTGTTATTACCCTGGGGCTGAGCCCGGAGGATGTTCAACACCCTCCCTCAGGCTCCCATCTAGCTAACTGACATGGTGGTAGCACCCGGGAGAGGAAAATATTCTAAGTATTCTCGCTCTGGGGTTAGGTCTCGATTTTCCCGCTGTCAGGCTCCCTCCAAGCTGGCAGGGCCGGGGTCTCGATGGACATCGTTATGACCATAGGGCTGAGCTCGGAGGATGTTCAACACCTGACCTCAGGCTCCCATCTAGCTGACTGGCCTGGTTGTAGCACTCGGGAGAGGAAAATATTCTAAGTATTCTCGCTCTAGGGTTAGTTATCGATTCTCCCGGTGCCAAGCTCCCTCCAAGCTGGCAGGGCCGGGGTCTCAATGGACGTCGTTATGACCCTGGGGCGGAGCCCGGAGGATGTTCAACACCCGCCCTTAGGCTCCCATCTAGCCGATTGGATCGGTGGTAGCACCCGGGAGAAGCAAATGATCTGAATATTCTCATTCCGGGGGTAGGTCTCGATTCTCCCGCTGTCAGATTCCCTCCGAGCCGGCAAGGGCAAGGGTCACGATGGACGTTGTCACGGTCCGGGAGGGGGGGGGGGGTGTACCCGAAGGTTGACACATGGCAAACATATGCGAGCAAACCCACCAGTCGGAGAGGCGAGCCCAAGGGGTCATGTTTCCCTTGGTTTTCTGATTAGAAAGGATTTTTGTCCCCACCTAGTCGAAGGAAAAATATGCCTCCCGCGCGAGCCCGGACTCGGAAGGGTCTGCTCGGCAGAAGATATTTTCTCGGAATGATAGGCGGGCACCTGCGGCGGCCGCTCTCGCAAAGGTCACCTAGCGAGAAAGCGGAGAGATCGCGAGTCTGGTCGCTGCGAATGCTCAAGGCCTCTCGCCGAGCGCGAATCCTAACTCACGTGTATTCTAGCGCTAAAGGTAAAAAAGAGATAGAAATTTTTTTCATTATATTTGTAAAAAGGGGAAAGGCTCGCCCCGACGAGATAACAAAAGGGGGGGATGATTACAAGAAGAAAGACAGTAGAGATGGGGGGGGGAGAAAGTTCGGTCAGCTCTTGCCCTCCTCTCCCGAATGGCGATCCTTGTCCTCGCCTCCGAGCGGCTTTTCCTTGCCCTTCACCCCATCGAAGAGGGAGTCGAAGCTCTCCTCCTTCTCGCTTGGCGGGGACGGCGGAAACAGGCTCGGCAGAAGATCCCGGACCGCCACCTCCACGCAGCCCTCGGCCAGAATCCCAGATCCTTTCATGGCGTCGAGGAGGCATTCGGCACACTCGATCGAGTTGACTCGCAGCCTCTCCATGACCTCCCCCTCGCCGAAAACCCGGGGCCGCTTGTAGGGGAAAGGGGGATGGCGCCGTTTGGGGGGAAAAGGGCTTCCGTCACCCGACGGACCTCGCCTTGGAGACAGCGGTTCTGCTCCTTTAGCGCCTCCACATCGGTCGCCGACCGAGCAGTAAGGGCCTCCTGCTCGCGCGAGCTAGCCTCCTGATCCGCGAGGCGGACTCGCAGCAGGGAAGTCTCTCCCTCCAACTCGCTAGCGCGGGCCTGCAACACCTTGGAGGACTCGGCGTCCTGAAAAGCAAAAAAGGTCAGATTCTCGGTAAAATATTTTCCCAAGATAAAATGAGAGTTGGTCGGCTCTTACCAGCCCGCCCGAGGCCTCGTCGAGTAAGTGCTCGGCAATGCCGAACCGCCGCTCCGCGTCGACAGCTTTCTCCGCCGCCAGGTCGCGCTCCTGCTCGGCTTTTATCATAAGTTGGCTGAGTTGGAAGCCGCGGCGGACCATCATATGGTGAAGTTAGAAGGCCCTCAGATGATCCTACAGACCTCGTGGCCTATCCGCCGATGAGTCAAGTTCTGGTAGGCATCAACGCCCTCCCAGCCATAGAGGCCGAAGCCAAGGGCAAACGCTTGGCATGTGGGAGGCCGACGAGCTCCCCAGGAGGGGGAGCGAGTGGAGACGGAGACGCGGTGGGCCCTCTCATCACAGTCCAGCATTGGCTCGCCAGCCGTATCCTTGCTCCTTCCCCCTTCCTGAAGTGGGGGTGGTCCTTTGGAGCTCCCGAGCCACTGGGAGCAACCTCCTCCACGGAAGGAGGGGAGGAGGGCCCGTGCTTCTTCCCGCGAGGGGATGACGTCTCCTTCAGCGGGCTCTCCGGGGCTTCGTCGGAGAAAACCTCCGGCGAGCTCATGAACCTGACGGGCGATACGGGCGGCTGTTGCCAGCCTCGCGAGACCACCCTCGCCTTTTTAGAGGCCGAGGGGCGGTGGACCGAGCTCGGCCCCCCAAGCTCCACCCGCCTCTTGCTGGAGGGCTTGCCTCTGACCATCTCTTCCCGGCACGCCTCAGCCGTGGCCCGGGCCCGCTCAAGCGGGTCCGAAAACACTCCCGGGTCGGCAAAGGGAGGGTTCACCGGGATCAGTCGCTCCCCTACAAAAAAAGACTTAGCCAAAAAATAAGGTTCTGATCGGTTAGGCCAAGTGGCGAGCAGAAGGTGGGCGAGACAAACCTTCACCAGGAAGGACAGACGGCAGGGATTCGAGGCCGCGGTGGAGGAAGGCAACTTCAAAGTCCCTATACAGAAAGAACTTGTGAAGCTCGGCGTCATTGCCAGACACGGACAGCGGCCGGTAAACCTCCTCGCTCTTCTGCAGGGGCGAGAAGGGAATGTTGCCGAGGTCGCCCCGGATGAAAGCGATCTTCGACATGTAACACCTCCCCTGTAAGGACCATATAATATGGGTCCGGCCGGGGCCCCACAACATACAGACGCCACAGTTTCAGTATTAAAAGATGATATGAAAACTACCCAATCTCAAAACTCCAGACAAACACAGCGGAAACAGAACTAACCGACAGAAGTTATCCACTAACAATAGAGTATCAAATGTCCTTAAGGCCTTACACAATAATAGTCCAAAAATATAAATGTGTCAAGCACTCCTAGGCTACCTCGGCATGCAAGCCGAACATAAACATAACAAGGGTAGCAAACACGAAAGGAAAAACCAAGCACAACAACACTTCACGAGGCTTAGGGCTTTTCGCCCGGCGCGCTAGCTCCTGCATGCGATCCTTGCCCTGTAAGGTTTTGAAGTAACGTGGGTCAGCAAAGGCTGACCTCTACTGTGTAACAAACACATCTCCTCACGGCCGTCCCTAACGGACCCCGGGGTACCACTCCACCTGCAAGTTAGCACTTCGTATACCAAAAGAGTATATGTAATAAAGCGGTAAAACAGGCTTGGATGTCTCATACAGCATACATGTTCTCTATGTTTTGTACAAAGTGAAAGGGCCTACTATGCAGCATGAATGCAACCCGGGTTTCACCCAAGGCACCCTAGTTCGTATGCATCTAGCACAACATCAAACACTGGGTACTTCCGTTTCCCCATTAGCTTAAAGCCGCAAACACAAGGGAACCACCATGTCCCTAACGGCACACACGCCGTCACACGGAACCTTGCAAAGGCCCCACCCGCACAAGGGTCATATACCCCGGGGCTTGCCCGCACATTCTGACTTCGCACGTCAGGGTTCCGTCTCACACTGACCGATTCTAAGAAGCCTTGCTGGACCCCACCCGCTGATGGCCACTTTGCTCGGGCTTGTCCTCCGCTCGACATTCTCGTCAGTCCACAAAAGGGGCTAGTCTCGCCAGGACACTTCCCCCATATGACTTGTGTGCCACGGGATAGCCAGCCGACCACGGAGACATAGCCGCGCCTTAGCACAGCACAAACAAAGGTCTCCCCACCCCAATCGCCACTCGCACCGTGTCTTTCCCGTGCTCCAAGGAAACCATCTACCGCACAAAGCGGAGCTACCCTCGTCCGGTTCCGAATACGAGTACTCACTCAAATATGTGGGGGAAACACATACATACAACGGCGTATTGCCGCTGCGGATTTCTATCGAAACCCCAAAACTCGCTATGCAACATAACCGGGTCGGACCAACAATCGCGACCACGGCTTCACCCACAATGCCTAATCCGCTAACGGAGCGGATCTCTAATTCAAAGCATGCCGGGATGAGCATACTTAACCCGGAGGTCCTCTTGAACCTAGGCTACACGAATCCCTCTCATTTGAGAGATTCGATGCTCAAAATACGAAAGGAAGGGGATACTATTCATGCATCCTAAATCCTAAAAACTGAGAGGAGAAGCGTCGTTACCTTCCGTCCCCTCTTCCTAGCCATGGAGAAGATTTGCTCGGTTGAAAACCACCGCAACGCTCCCACCTTCGCGGATCTGAACTCCGCTCGTGAAACGGACCTCCGAAGCTTCGACGGAGGCTGGAACTTGTCCTCCTTGCTCTCCCTTCTCTCTAGAACTTAGAGAGATAAAAGAAAGTGGGGAATGAGGGTTTGGAACCCTATTCCCGGCCTTAAACCGCCCAGGGAGGCCCCCCACCGTTGGATCTTCCAAAGAAAAGAACGAATGGCCACGATCGGAACCCAAATTAGAAAATCTGGACCGAACACGGGTTGCAACACGGCCGTGTGCCTGGCCGTGTCACCCATTCGCCGTCTCGATCGAGTCGAAAAACCAGCACACGGCCTTTGACACGGCCTCCGACACGCCCGTGTCACCTACGACACGCCCGTGTTGGGACCCGTGTCACGCCCCCCGTGTGCACTCGACCACCATTTCGCAGTCAGAGAGGTACATGGCCTTGTGACACGGCATCAGACACGCCCGTGTCAAATTTGACACGCCCGTGTTTGTTCCCGTGTCACCGCCCTGTACCACACTTGCAGAATCTCTGGAGTGACACGTCCTGGGACACGCCCGTGTCCTAGGCCGTGTTCTACAACTCGACTAGCGTCGACCGCCACAGCGTCGACCGCACGGCCCGAGGCCGAACACGCCTGTGTCACGCCCATGACACGCCCGTGGCACGCCCGTGACACGCCCGTGACACCTGCTCCAAAAACCAAACTGGGCTTAAAACATCACCCGCCCCTCTTTTGAGTTTCGGGGTGTTACAACTCTCTCCCCCTTAAAAGAATTTCGTCCCGAAATTTAAAACATGGAAGGTAAACAAAACTAAACAGTACCTGAGGAGAAAAGCTCGGGGTACTCCTCTAGCATGGCCTGCTCTCGCTCCCATGAGAGCTCCTCGCAACCACAGTTGTCCCAACGGACCTTTACGAGTCTGACCTCCTTATTCCGCAATTGCCGAACCTCTGAGTCTTCTATCCCGACTGGACGAACTCGCGTCCCCAAGTCTTCCTCTACCGGCACCGCCGTCGGCTCAATCACCACGCTGGCTTCTAACAACGCTTTCCTCAGGACGGAGACGTGAAAAACGTCATGCAATCCACTTAGCTCTGTGGACAACGCCAACCGGTACGCTGCCTCTCCCACTCGCTCGATGACCTTGAATGGTCCCAAAAATCACGGACTCAGCTTCTTGAGTCGGCGAATTCGCGAAACGCCTTTGAACAGCTTGATCTTAAGATACACCCAGTCGCCCACAGCGAATTCCACATGCCTGTGGCGAGCATTGAAATACTTCGACTGCCGATCTTGAGCTATCTTCATGCGCTCTTGGATGGTCCGCACTATCTCACTAGCATCGGCTACCACTTCTTTCCCCAAAAGCTTGGTGTCTCCCGCCTCTGTCCAAGACATCGGTGTTCGACACCCCCTCCCATACAGAGCTTCGTATGGCGCCATCTTGATACTAGCCTGGTAACTATTGTTATACGCAAACTCCACCATGAAGAGGTGATCCTCCCACTTCTTACTGAAGTCGAGAGTACACATCCTTAGCATATCTTCCAAAGTACGGTTCGTTCTCTCAGTTTGCCCATCGGTTTGAGGATGAAAAGCTATACTGAACTTGAGTTTTGTGCCCAAGCTCTTCTGCACCAACCGCCAATCCTTAGACGTGAAATGTCCATCCCGGTCGCTGACTATACTCTTCGGAATCCCATGGAGTCGTACAATATTGCGGACGTACAACTCCACCAACTTTTCCACACCATCCTCCTTCTGGTTTGGGATGAAATGTGCCACTTTGGTCAAGCGGTCCATAATCACACAAATGGCATCATTACCCTGCTGCGATCTAGGCAACCCATGAACAAAATCCATGGAGATGTCATCAAATTTCCATTCGGGGATTGGAAGAGGCTTCAAGAACCCGCCCGGCTTCTGACATTCGGCCTTCACCAAGGCAAATGTTTGGCACCGACTCACACACGAAGCCACGTCCCGCTTCATCCCAGGCCACCAATAGGACTTCTTAAAGTCCAAGTACATCTTTGTACTACCCGGGTGAATGGAGTACTTAGTGAAGTGGGCCCCAAACATCAACTCCTCGCGGAGCTTGCCGAAATGCGGTACACAAATCCTTCCGCCCTTCCTCAGAATCCCATCAACCA
Organism: Platanthera zijinensis; assembly: GCA_039513925.1. Taxonomy (NCBI): domain Eukaryota; kingdom Viridiplantae; phylum Streptophyta; class Magnoliopsida; order Asparagales; family Orchidaceae; genus Platanthera; species Platanthera zijinensis. Next base: position 96,926,594 of record CM077089.1, read on the forward strand.
TCTCCCAGGCGCTACCCTCGCCCTTTAGAGCTTCCTCCACGAAAGGTTGGAACTCCGCATCTACACGGGTCGCTTCCCGAATACGATCGCATAAGTCACTCTGCATCTCAATCCAATTTAGTCGAGCCACGCTAGACTCGCCTCTTGCCACACATTCCAAGCCAAGGGACTCCCAGTCCCGCCTTAACCGCTCATCGTGAGCTTCAATCCAATTTCCTTGCCACGAGTATTTCCTACTCAAAGCATCTGCCACCACATTGGCTTTCCCTGGCGTGTACTGAATCGCCACCTCGTAGTCCCCCAGGAACTCGACCCACCTACGCTGCCGCATATTTAGGTCCTTCTGATCTAGGAGATACTTCAGACTCTTGTGGTCCGTGAAGATCTTCACCTTTGCACCATAAACGTAGTGCCTCCATAACTTCAATGCAAAAATTACCGCCGCCAACTCCAAATCATGGACGGGGTAATTTCTCTCATGAGGCTTCAGCTGCCTCGACCCAAAAGCTATCACACTACCATGTTGCACCAACACGCACCCTAAACCGCATCCGGATGCGTCGCTGAAAATCTGGAACCCTTCGGTCCCCTTTGGCAGACTTAGGATCGGCGCCTTCATTAGCCTTTCCTTCAGGGTTTCAAACGCCTCGTTGCACTCTTGAGTCCATACAAATTTTTGATCCTTGCGAGTTAGTGAAGTGAGGGGTAGAGCTATCCGCGAAAAGTTTTCCACAAACCTTCGGTAGTACCCGGCTAGTCCAAGAAAACTTCGGACTTCCGCCACGGTCCCCAAAACTGGCCACTCTCTGATGGCTTCTACTTTCGTTGGATCCACCGCCACCCTATCCCCACTAATCACATGGCCTAGAAATGCCACTTTCTCCAACCAGAACTCGCACTTGGAGAACTTCGCATAAAGCTAGTTCTCTCTCAATACTTGCAACATTGTTCGCAAGTGCGACTCGTGCTCCGCTTCCGACTTGGAATACACAAAAATGTCATCGATAAAGACGACTACGAACCAGTCCAAATATTCGCGAAACACTCGGTTCATCAAGTCCATGAACACGGACGGCGCGTTCGTTAGCCCGAACGGCATCACCGAGAACTCAAAATGACCATACCTCGTACCAAACGCGGTCTTGGGTATGTCCTCGTCACGAATCCGCAACTGATAATATCTGTACTTCAGGTCCAACTTGGAGTACACCCTCGACCCCACCAACTGGTCGAAGAGATCGTCTATCCGAGGGATCGGATACTTATTCTTGACAGTCAATTTGTTCAACTCTCGGTAGTCTATGCACAGACGCATACTACCGTCCTTCTTCTTTACGAATAACACCGGCGCACTCCACGGTGAAGAGCTGGGCCTGATATACCCTTGCTCCAAAAGCTCCTGCAACTGAACCTTGAGCTCGGCCAACTCCTTTGGTGCCATCCTGAAGGGTGGACGCGACACAGGTCTAGCCTCGGGCACCAACTCGATGGAGAAATCAATCTCCCGCCGAGGTGGTGCTCCCGGTAACTCCTCGGGAAATACATCTCCAAACTCTACCACCACAGGCACTTCTCCTAGAGACAGCCTGGAGAGGCTAACCTCCAACAACGCTACTAGAGCTACACCTCCCTGGTTAACAGCTCGCACTAACAGAAGTGCCGAAACTAGGGAACAGTCCACTCCATGCAGGCCTTCAAACTTGACTTCCGCTTGCCCCACGCCCCTCAGGGTTACCACCTTGGACAAACAGTCGATACTGGCACGCTGCTCCGCTAGCCAATCCATCCCCAAAATCACATCGAACTCGGACAACGGCAAGATCGCCGCTACCAATAAGAAGTCGACTCCCTCAAGACTCCAACAAATCCGGCCTCTAGCCCTGGTAGTCATAGATGACCCATTGGGCATGCACACTTTCAACTCGGAGTCCGTCGAGAAAGACTCCACTCCAATCCTCCGGATAAAGCCTTCCGCAAGGAAGGAGTGCGACGCTCCCGTATCAAAGAGTACCCTAGCGGGGTACCCAGATACCATTACAAAGCCTACACACATGCAACAAACATAAAGGCCTGAAAGATAGGAATCTAAGGTGCAGGTTGAACTCTCGTACCTGTCACCACATCGGGTGGACGGATTGCTTCTTATTGCCCAAGGTTGTAGGCCCTTGGCTGTACTGGTTGAAACCGAGAAGCACTCGACTCCGCCATCTTCCCTTTCTCTGCGGCACTGGGGACGGAGCGCACAGTTTGCTCCTGCCTTGGCTCTTGCTCAGTGCCCCCTTGGGTACAAAATCTTGCTATGTGGCCCGGCTTGCCACAACTATAGCACGTCTGAGGACCCTTAGAGCATGACCCTCCGGACGCCCAATTACTTTTCTCGCCCGACTTATATGGGGAAGGCTTCTTCTTCCATCGGCTCCCTTCCGCCTTTCCATGGGACTGGGCAGGCTTCTTCTCCTCCCCCTGCTTGGGTGTGAAACCCTTGCGATGCTGGGATCGCTCCATGTCACTCTCCAAAATTCGGGCCGCCTCCACCAATTCGTTGAAACCCGCACATTTCATCGATATGAGGGGTTGTCTTAGGTTCTCCCTCAATCCATGGTAGAAGTGATTGTCCCTCTCTTCATCGTCTGCCATGGTCGTCCTTGCATAACAACCCAAGCGAGTAAATTCCTGAACATACTCATCCACTGACTTGTCTCGTTGCACTAGATGTAGGAACTGCCTCTGGAGGGCTAACCTCGTTGAGGCGTGTATGTACTTCTTCAGGAAGGCATTCCCAAACTCCTCGATGGACGGTGTGCGTCCTAGAAACTGCCGGCCACTGTGGCTCACCCACCACAACTTGGCATCTCCCTCCAACATAAAGGCTGCGAACTCTGCCTTTTTCTCATCTGGCACCTCTGCCGCCCTCAGAAGCTCCTGAATTCTAGCCCACCAATCCTCTGCATCTGTGGGTGTGCCGGTTCCCTTGAAGGTTGGAGGGTGGAAACTCAGAAAGTACTTCATTTGCCGGTCCCCATGCCCGACAACCACTCTCTCGGCCTGCGGCTCTGCCCGCCTGGCTTCCTCAACCTGCACGGTCGCTGCCGTATCCGAGGTAGCAGGAGTTGCTACCTGAGCAACGGGAGCTGCTACCTGTGCTGTCGCTGCAGCTTGGGCCGCCACCATCGCTTCTGCAAGCATATGACAGAAGTCGGCCGGTGTGACCCCCATCACTAGCGGACCTTGCGCAGTCGCACTACTTGCCGAGAGCTCTTCTCTTGGCCTCGAGGTCCCAGCCTCGTTGCTTGCACACTAAACACAAGCAAGAAAACACAAATCAGTCTCTAATCGCAAGACTCGAACACCAGGACACTCATGGTCCTGCGATACTCCTATGTGGATAACTTCTTATACGCGACTCGACTTATACTTTCGACCGCGAAACTTCTCGTTGGAATGCGAACCTCCCTCTGATACCAAATTGTAACACCTCCCCTATAAGGACCATATAATATGGGTCCGGCCGGGGCCCCACAACATACGGACGTCACAGCTTCATTATTAAAAGATGATATGAAAACTACCCAATCTCAAAACTCCAGACAAACACAGCGGAAACAGAACAAACCGACAAAAGTTATCCACTAACGATAGAGTATCAAATGGCCTTAAGGCCTTACACAATAATAGTCCAAAAATATAAATGTGCCAAGCACTCCTAGGCTACCTCGGCATGCAAGCCGGACATAAACATAACAAGGGTAGCAAACACGAAAGGAAAAACCAAGCACTACAACACTTCATGAGGCTTAGGGCTTTTCGCCCGGCGCGCTAGCTCCTGCATGCGATCCTTGCCCTGTAAGGTTTTGAAGTAACGTGGGTCAGCAAAGGCTGACCTCTACTGTGTAACAAACACATCTCCTCCCGGCCGTCCCTAACGGACCCCGGAGTACCACTCCACCTGCAAGTTAGCACTTCATATACCAAAAGAGTATATGTAATAAAGCGGTAAAATAGGCTTGGATGTCTCATACAGCATACATGTTCTCTATGTTTTGTACAAAGTGAAAGGGCCTACTATGCAGCATGAATGCAACCCGGGTTTCACCCAAGGCACCCTAGTTCGTATGCATCTAGCACAACATCAAACACTGGGTACTTCCGTTTCCCCATTGGCTTAAATCTGCAAACACAAGGGAACCACCATGTCCCTAACGGAACAAACGCCGTCACACGGAATCTTGCAAAGGCCCCACCCGCATAAGGATTATATACCCCGGGGCTTGCCCGCACATTCTGACTTCGCACGTCAGGGTTCCGTCTCACACTGACCGATTCTAAAAAGCCTTGCTGGACCCCACCCGCTCATGGCCACTTTGCTCGGGCTTGTCCTCCGCTCGACATTCTCGTCAGTCCACAAAAGGGGCTAGTCTCGCCGGGACACTTCCCCCACATGACTTGCGCGCCACGGGATAGCCAACCGACCACGGAGACATAGCCGTGCCTTAGTACAGCACAAACAAAGGTTTCCCCACCCCAATCGCCACTCGCACCGTGTCTTTCCTGTGCTCCAAGGAAACCATCTACCGCACAAAGTGGATCTAACCTCGTCCGGTTCCGACTACGAGTACTCACTCAAATATGAGGGGGAAAATGCATACATACAACGGCGTATTGCCGCTGCTGATTTCTATCGAAACCCCAAAACTCGCTATGCAACATAACCGGGTCGGACCAACAATCGCGACCACGGCTTCACCCACAATGCCTAATCCTCTAATGGAGCGGATCTCTAATGCAAAGCATGCCGGGATGAGCATACTCAACCCGGAGGTCCTCTTGAACCTAGGCTACACGAATCCCTCTCATTTGAGAGATTCGATGCTCAAAATACGAAAGGAAGGGGATGCTATTCATGCATCCTAAATCCTAAAAACTGAGAGGAGAAGCGTCGTTACCTTCCGTCCCCTCTTCCTAGCCATGGAGAAGATTTGCTCGGTTGAAAACCACCGCAACGCTCCCACCTTCGCGGATCTGAACTCCGCTCGTGAAACGGACCTCCGAAGCTTCGACGGAGGCCGGAACTTGTCCTCCTTGCTCTCCCTTCTCTCTAGAACTTAGAGAGATAAAAGAAAGTGGGGAATGAGGGTTTGGAACCGTATTCCCGGCCTTAAACTGCCCAGGGAGGCCCCCCACCGTTGGATCTTCCAAAGAAAAGAACGAATGGCCACGATCGGAACCCAAATTAGAAAATCTGGACCGAACACGGGTTGCATCACGGCCGTGTTCCTGGCCGTGTCACCCATTCGCCGTCTCGATCGAGTCGAAAAACCAGCACACGGCCTTTGACACGGCCTCCGACACACCCGTGTCACCTGCGACACGCCCGTGTCGGGACCCGTGTCACGCACCCCGTGTACACTCGACCACCATTTCGCAGTCAGAGAGGTGCACGGCCTTATGACACGGCATCAGACATGCCCGTGTCAAATTTGACACACCCGTGTTTGTGCCCGTGTCACGGCCCGTGTACCACACTTGTAGAATCCCTGGAGTGACACGGCCTGGGACACGCCCTTGTCCTAGGCCGTGTTCTACAACTCGACTTACGTCGACCGACACAGCGTCGACCGCCACAGCGTCGACCGCACGGCCCGAGGCCGAACACGCCTGTGTCACGCCTGTGACACGCCCGTGACACGCCCGTGACACGCCCGTGACACCTGCTCCAAAAACCAAACTGGGCTTAAAACATCACCCGTCCCTCTTTTGAGTTTCGGGGTGTTACACGACATCCAATTGTGATTCTTGTTGGCGACCTCAAGGATCTTTATGGATGTACCGCCGAAGAAGGCGACGCCGTCGGCATTTGCTTTGTAGGAGAAGAGCTTGCGGAAGACGGTGAGGTTGAACTCGATCCGCACTCGGCAGAGGTAGCAGGCAAACCCCACTATCATAGCGATGGCGTTGGGGTTGAGCTGCGCGGGCACGACGCCGTAGTACTTAAGTACCTAGCAGACCTCCGGCCAGAGCGGCAGGCGCAACCACACCTCAAAATGCGAGATGGGGAAGGCGAGCTCGTCCTCAAAGAAGGAGTTGACGGCCTCATGCTCCGCCGGGAGGCGGGCCACAAAGCCGGCAGGGACATAGTCTGCCACAAACTCGGCGAGCTCGCCCGCCATGGTTTTCCCCTCGAAAAATCAGTGGTCCGCGAAGTTCTGGGCGCACTTGGTGCGGCCATCGGAGTCGGGGTTTCCTTTACCCATACTCGCTGAGGGAACGAAAGCACGCGAGCAGCAGGTGGGGAGGGAAAGGAAAGGAAGAAATGGGAAGGCAATAAAGGTGTAGCCAGGGGTAGGTGGGGATCCCTATTTATAGAAAAAGGAGGGGAAGCGAAACCGACTGACCAGCCCGGCTCCCATACCCTGTCTCGTGTATCCCATCTCGCCGCTCTCTACTCGCCGACCTAGGCGAGCCTAGATGAGGAATTCAAAAAGGCACGCACCACTCGAAGGAGAAAAGATACGCTCGCATGATAAAAATTTATACACTTTATTAGCATTAAAAGATCAAATTTTTCGGAACAAGGAAAAACAGAAAAGCACGCGCATACACCAGGCGACAGTGGGGGCGAGTATCGGTCAGCTCGTAAGGGAGCCGTCCTTAATTACCCCGGTTTCGCCGACCCGATGTCGCCAGCCTATGCTCGAAGAGTTGCTGAAGCTGCCCCAGATTCCTTTTCACCGCTCGCAGGTTCTCATCAATCTCATCGAAGAGTATGGAGGAAGACGTTGCCGCATACGCCGAGCTGACCCTCGGCTCGCCAGCAAGCCGCGCGCACTCCTCCTGCAGACTGGAATTTTCTTTCTTCAGCTCCTGGAGCTCGCACACTAACTTTTTGAGGACTAGTTTGCTCCGCCTCGACCGTTCGGGGCTGTCCACCTCTGAGTCCAAGAAGATTTCCAAAGCACGGGGCGATGGAAGGGGCGAGTAGACGGCCTGTTCGGTTGAGTCATTGGCCCCAGATTGGTTAGGGAAGCCTGCAGAGGGAAGTCAAGATAATGAGTGGGAGGGGCGAGCGCTAGTTAGAATCGGACGCAAAATGAGTGGGTCAGGGACATACCTTCAGAATCTCGGGGGGAAGCAGGAGCGGATGTGTGCTCGGCATCCACCCCAGTAGCCGCGGGAGCAGAAGAGGGTTGTTGAGGGTGAAGGCGAGCCGGCAATACCAGCCCCCGCGAATCCAGCTCCATGATTTCGGTGACAAGGTTCGACTCTCACGGACGCGGGTCAGAGGATGGCTCAGGCTCCTTGACAGGAAGATTCTTGACCCTGGGTGTGGAGACCTCGCCATCTTGGTCCTGTTCGGCGGTAAGATCCACAAAATTTTTATCATGAGTGGCCAGGGTAGAACGGTTGGAGGAGTCGGAGCCATTGGCCAAGGTGTTCTTTAAGTCAGCAAAGATGTGCTCGGCCTCGGGAGGAAAGGGCCTCGCCCTCTTGGCCGAGCCAAATTCAGCAAAGCGGTGAGCCAGGGCATTCAGATTCGTCAGGGCCGCAGCGGGAATGGCGGTCTCCCCGCGGGATTTTGCGAGTCACTCCATGAACTCTTTTGGGAGTGGCATCTCGACAGGGCTTAAGTAAAGAGAGGGGTGGAGGTCAGTCGAGTAGGCAGGGCATGTATATATAGCCACCGGTGGGTCCTACCAAGAGATTCCTTTCGGCTCCTGTCGCACTCGCAGGATCCTAGTGGGTTGGATGTTTCTTTCCGAGTTTGTGCCAACCTCGCAAAAAGCGGGGATTGTGTACAACCCCGTATCTAGCGAGTGGGCTAACAGGAGCCGATCCGGCGGTCCCAGACCTCCCCCGAGCCCCAGGCAAGTTCAGCAAGGTATGCCGAGCCCAACATGCCGAGTATGGGATCGGCAATCGTCGGGCCGAGCTCGAAGATCGTGGAGCTGAGCCCGGCGAGAGGAAACCATTCATCATGGGGCCGGCCGAGTACGTGCTCATCTAGAGCCAAGTGGTTGGCGAGTGCCAATGCGACCGTCATCTGCAAGCAGGGGCTTCAGGGCCAACTTTCCCAGGCCTGAGGCGAGGCGAGCCGGACCGTGGCATTGAGAGAGGCGAGCTCACTCAACGCCTTCTCTAGTTGCATTGAGAGAGGCGAGCTCACTCAACGCCTTCTCCAGTGGCATTGAGAGAGGCGAGCTCCCTCAATGCCTTCTCTAGTGGCGTTGAGTCAGGCGAGTTAGGTCCGCGGCACTGAGAGAGGCGAGCTCATCCAACGCCCTCTCTCGCAGCGCTGAGAGAGGCGAGCTCACTCGCCGCTTTTCACCTCGGCGTGGTGGGGAGCCTTCTCACGCTCGTACTCGCCGCCCCCGCTCAATGGGCTCTTCTCAGGGCCAGCTCTCCCTTCAGTTGCGGGGTGTTTTATAATCTTACCCCCTTTGGATTGCCTATAGTACTCGAAAACAGTGGCGGCTGGATATTTGCAGATCATCTTTTCCTATAAATAGGACCCAAGGGGTACCTCAGAAGGCACGCTTTCTAGTGCCCGGTCTTCTAGCGCTTTCTGAGGTACCTTAGCTTCAGCACTTGGCTAAGGAGGGGAAGCGCTCTAAGATCTTCCGGGTGTGTTGTGGGACCTCCGTGCTGAAGCCTTGGGTCTATCCCCAGTCATTTTCCCTTGTAACTTGGGCTTGTGAGTAGAGAAGTAAGTGTGCGATCACCCCTTCCGCAAGGGTGGAACTCCATAGGGACCAATTTTTTGGTTTCAATACTAACTATAATTTTATTAAAAGGAAGAGCGATTATAACTAGGAAATGGAGATTACAAGTGCATAAAAATAAACTAACTACTGCGACAGTACTAATCAAAAGCTATTACAAGAAATGGAAGTGCATTGCACGAAAATAAAACTAGAAATGGAGGGAGAGAGAGAGCAAAACATGAAAATAAAAGCAATAAAACTCTAAGAAATGAACTAGCAGCACCTCCCCTCTCTCCAAAAGTTGGTTTAGAATGCTGGGAATGGCCTGGTATTTATAGAGTTTTCCCACGGGTTGGTCACGCCCTAGGTCACTCCCAGGAGGGCGTGATAGGGGGGCGTGACAGGTATGGAGTTTACCTCGAGAGCAGAAATCTGGCGAGAACGATGATTGCCTCGGTATGATGGTGGTCACGCCCTATGTCATGCCTTTGATAGGGGGCATGACAGGCGCGTCAAGTCAAAATCAGCGGTCGCAAGTCCATCAGACGTGGGATAAATGTGGGGCACGCCCTAGGTCATGCCCGGGGAGGGCGTGACATGGGGGTGTGGCAGTACTGTTTGCTTGCAGTTTCGTCGAAAACATTGAATGTTGTGGCAGGCATCGGGCAGAGGGTGACACACCCCGTGTCATGCCCTGGGACAAGCCCGAGGAAGGTGTGTCCGGGGGGCGTGACAAGGGATTTTTTGCGGGAAAATCCTTCTGTCGGCTGGCTTTCTTAGGAACTGGTGACACACCCTGGGTCACGCCCGGGGAGGGCGTGACAGAGGGGCGTGTTAGGGGATTTTTGGCTGAAAACTTGCTGAAACCTGCAAAAACAGAAAATTAACATTAGTTAAAATATTTACATAAAAGAAAAAGAAAATTAAAAAAAGAAAGAGATTCAAAACAAAAATAAAATATTTTTACCCTAAGAAATTAAGCTAAAATATGCATCATCAAAGAGAAGAGGAGGAACAAAAAACAAAAAAATCCTTTTCAAATTTGGATAGGCAATAGGAGGATTCATCACTTAAGGCATCTACGAAGAAACAGGAGTCATCATTTGCTAAGGTGTTCTTCATCTAAGGGGTGATAGAGAAAGTGACTTCATCGTCGTTGACTCAAAGGAAGATCTTACCATTGCTTACGTCAATGATGGATCTGGAGGTGGCAAGGAAGGGTCGGCCAATGATTAGGGAAACCTCGACGTCTTCTTCGATGTCCCAAATGACAAAGTCCACCGGGAAGATGAACTTGTCGACTTTTACAAGAACATCCTCCACCATTCTTAACGAGTACTTAACGGATCTATCAGCGAGCTGGATCTTCATGCGTCTGGGGTTTAGGCTATCAATTCCTAACTTTTTAAACAACGAGAGGGGAATTAGGCTAATACTCGCACCTAAGTCGGCTAATGCGTGTTTGATAAAAAGATCACTAAAGACACACGGAATAGAAAAACTACCCGGGTCACTAATTTTCTTCGGCAAACCGTTTGTCAAAAGAGCAGAGCACTCTGCATTTAACGTGATATGAGAAAGGTTCTATAACTTTTTCTTGTTGGTCAAGAGGTCCTTAAGATACTTGGCGTACTTGGGCATCTATGAAATTGCTTCATGGAAAGGCACATTTATGTGGATTTGCTTTAACATTTCTAAGAAACGAGGGTGCTGATCATCCTGACGTTGTTTATTAAGTTTGGAAGGGTAAGGCGGGGTCGGATTATTTATAAAGATGGGTGGTGGAGTGAGCAATTTTTCTAATGTGGAGAGAGGGGTGATAACTTCTTCAGTAAAGGGATGAATTTTTAAAACGGGAGGGGAGCTTTGATTTTTAAAAGCGGGGGCGGAGCTTGCCTCGGGCTCTTCACTTACCATCCTGGGAGCTTTCTTCCCACTCCAAAGAGTTATAGCTTTCGCTTGCTCTTTTAAGTTGGACTCAGTATTTGAAGGAAGAGACCATGCGGGTCGCTCAGAAATAATTTTAGCTAGCTGTCCTACTTGATTTTCAAGACTTTTAACGCATCTAGTTAAGGTTTTTATCATAGCGTCATTTGTGGAGATATATTTAAAAAGTAACTCCTCCAAGCTTGGATGTTTTAGATAATTCTTAATAGGTGGTGGTGGTGGTGCAAAAAAATCATTTTGTTGTTGCGGGTGTATAGCATTCAATGGATTACTCCACGAAAAATTCGGATGATTTCTTAAGGCAGGATTATAACTATTCGGAAAATTAAAACCAGGAGGATGAAAATTCGCAGCAGAAAAAATATTAAAAGCATTTCTAGGCATATTGTTAACCAAATCTAATTGTTCTGGGGCAGGAGTTGCAGATTCCCAAACCTGAGGGACGGAGGCAGCATTTATCTCTGTTATCTTTTTTCTTAATACTTCAACTTGTAGAGCGAGCTGGGAGAGGTTATCCACTTCAGAGATACCTGCAGGCTTGTTCGAACGAGACCTAGGCACATTCCACTGATAAGTGTTCATGGCCATGTCCTCAAAAAGCTCAAGAGCTGATTCTGGGGTCTTATTATTTAAAGTACCGCCAGAAGCTGCGTCTATCATTTGCTTTGTGCTTTGATTTAGCCCGTTATAGAACGTCTGCACTTGTAACCATACAAGCAGCGCGTGATGTGGGCATCGTCTTAATAATTCTTTAAATCTTTTCCAAGTTTCATATAGGTTTCGAGTCTATTTTCCCAAAGGTAGAGATGTCGTTCCTAAGTTTTGCAGTTTTAGCTGGAGGAAAATACTTCGCCAAAAATTTTTCAGTTAATTCATTCCAGGTGGTTATGCTATTCTTAGGTAGAGTGTTCAGCCACTGCTTAGCTTTAGTTCTTAAAGAGAAGGGAAAGAGTCTTAGCCTAATTGCATCATTTATGAAACAATTTATCTTGAAGGTGTCACAAATTTCAAGAAAGCTTGCTATATGTGTGTTTGGATCTTCATCTTGAAGTCCGTCAAATTGCACATACTGCTGCACCATTTGAATTATGCTAGGCTTTAATTCGAAATTATTATTTGCTATCGCAAGGAGAACTATACTTGATTATGTTCCCTCTAGATTTGGTCGTGCATAATAAGACATAGGTCTTTGCACGACTTCCTCTGCTGAGGGTTCTTCCATTCTTAAAGTAGAAGATGACTCAGAATCCTTAACCGATATTTGGGAAGTAGGGCCTTGAAATTGCGATCTTCTCCGAAGAGTACTCTCAATTTCGTGGTCCAAGTCAAAAATAACCGATGGATTCCCTCGGGTCATGCACTAAAAGAAGGGAAGATAAAAAAAAAAGAAATAAATAAACTAGAAAGAAAAAAGAAGAGATTTTTTTATGAAATAGATTTTTTTAATAATTTAACTCCCGAACATCCCAAGGGCTACCCAATGAAGGGTTCGCAAGGTACTAGAAAAGATAGCAGCACTTAATGCCGCTTTTCCCTTTTCGAGAGAATTACGTGGCGTAGAAAAATTGTGAAGTTGATTACTTTTAAGAGCGGTAATAAAAAAATTTTGATTTTTTTTTAAATTTTTTAGAAAGAGGGTGAGAAAGAGAAATGATAAAATTAATAGGTTCGTGTTTTCAATTTATAAACTAGAATGCTCCCCGACCATGGAGCCAAAAACTTGGTGGTCGCTAAGCTTTGAACAAAATAAAAGCAACCGAACTAGCAATCCAATGAGGCAAGTATACCTATTGAATTGTAGCTATGGGACACAAGTGTCATATTGAAATCCGGGAACTGTTGAATAAACTTACTCACATGAAGACTTTTATTTTATCGACGAAAAAGGCTAGGGTTTAGATAAACTAATTGCAATAAAGGAAATAAAGCTATGCTAGAAAGAGAACAACTGCAGTTAATCAAAGAGCATAAAGTAAGAGAATACAACGAAGAGCTGAAACTTTGAAATGAAAATGCACTCGATCACGAATCCCCTCTGCTAAAGACGATTAAGAAAATGCGAAAATAAACCTAAGCTTAATAGGGTAAAGGTGTAACATACCATTTCCAACCAGACCCCTAAGAGTAGTTTTGTCATGACAAACCCTAGGAAGCCCAAGAAAGAGTCAAGTGGACCTGGTGGTGTGGATAGAGGCACTATGGTCTGCAAATAGTAAACTCCAAAACCTTGGTTTAAGGTGATCATGAAGCTTCACCAAGACTCCAAGAACCCACCCATACCTTTATAACCCTAGTAAGGCGTCAATGGCTCACTAAGGACCCATGGAGGGCAGCCAAAGGACCTGAGTTGACCAAAGTCAACTCTAACCCTAATTGGGTCAAATTGACCTACACAAGGGTCAATTGTAGTCTCTTAGCCAAATGGACCACCCCTATACCTCCATAACCCTAGGTAGGGGTCAATGGGTCACTAAGGACCCATGGATGGTAGTCAAGGGAGCTAAGTTGACCAAAGTCAACACTAACCCTAATTGGGTCAAATTGACCTACACAAGGGTCAATTGCAGTCCCTTAGCCAAGTGGACCCCACCCATACCCTCATAGCCCTAGTGAGAGGCCAATAGGTCACCAAGGACCCATTGGGACCAATCATAAAGTCTAGGTTGACCAAAGTCAACTCTTGACCTAAAATGGTCAAAGTGCCCTAGTTAAGGGTCAAGTGACCTCCAAGGGCCAATCCAACCCCACCTTTGTCACAACCCGCACTTTCTCCGAATTAAGAATTATCAGAGTAAGAGAAAACACGCGTCATGATGCCACGTCAAGCAGGGGATAACTGCTGACGCTCAGGCAAATCCAACTACAATCTTTATGCAAGAAAATCATGTGCTTAATGAATAGAAAATCCGTTATGTTTAGAGTCTGTATCCCTCGGCTCAGTGGATCATCTAGTCCACAAAAGAAAACTATATTTAAACGCTGCGGAAAAAATACTTTAATTAGGTTTTACACCCTAAAGAGCGCATAAGGGTCCCAAGAGAACCACTCATGCTATGCAAGACACTACACTTAGTTTATATAATATATATAAGAAAACGGTTTTCGTACGTGATTTGGAAAATAGTGATTAAGTTTACAAAACATGCTGATCATGAGCTTCATTTATAAAAATAATTATAGTTTAAAAATAACTAGCAACCTAGCATAAAACCTTCTCAAAGCAAGTAGACTATCTGCAGAAAAAAAAATGGTAGCAGCAATAGTATATGTCTAGTACAAGGTAAAAACTACTAGTGGGCGCCAACAACCTGACACGAACCCACCAGCACATATATATGTCTGTAAGAAAGTACTGAAAACAACCTCACAAACAAGGTAAACAAAACTCCAAAGTCCGGGAGTCCACCAACAACAACACCTCCAACTAGCCACCAGACTGGCTATAGCTCAGAACCTGAGGCATTCCAAAAGAAAATAGAATACCTCAGCAAGCAAAAATCAAGGTAAAACTGCATGAAAGAGTCAACCAAAAGGACAAAATAACAGAAAACATGCAGTAGAAAGAGTCACAACTGTCCAAAACAGGACAACAAGAAATGCACAACGTGCAAAGAAACAGCAACGACCCAGCCCAGGAACAACATCCTGCAGGGCCTACTAGGCTGCCAAGAGCCAAAAGTGCTGCAAACTACCAAAGAAGAAACTTCCAACACCCTAAACTGTGGGAAGTGATAGTAGCAAAAACAACAACGAGAAACCGGATCGAAGGCAAACGCAGTCCTCCAATCCACCATGTCCAAGTCAAAAGCTCGAGGGTCAACACGTGAAAACACAAGGGACCTTCCACCCGACATGCCCAGCCCGTACCTGGAGCAAGAAAAACATGGGTGGCCTTGGCTATATCACACAACTCCACCCCCATAAAGAGCTACAACCACCACTACTATCCACGACCCACGATTCGGCCTCTAGGAAAATAAAGAAAACGGCCGACAAGGAAAAACCCAGAAATACAACTGGAAAAAAACAAAATCCACTCAGAAACGAAAGACAAGGTAAAGGAAGAGTGTTAAAATAAACCAACACGACTAGGCGTTGAGTGCAACCCACTCAATGCCTACCTAAACTTTGGCGTTGAGTGAGCTAGCCTCACTCGCCGCCAAAATAAAGCCACTACCCACAAACCCGCTAAAGAAAACGGAGCTCGACGATAGTCGAACGACCAAGGCAGAAGATCCAGAACTCGAGTAGTTGCCTGCCACTTGAGTATCTAAACTCCCGAATTCGAAACCAGCCAAATTCGCCTAGCAAAAAAAAATATACAAAGCGCACGATCAGTGACGCACGATCAGTGGTCGTGCGCACTCATCGGCTGATGATCGTGCGAAACGAACCTGGAAAACCTGACAGACAACCTAGCAACTGCGCACGATCAGTGTCGCACGATCAGTGCTCGTGCGCACTGTTGCCAGCGCTCGTGCGATTGCCCGAGACAGAACTTTGGAAACTGAAAGACAGCCGCGCATGAGCAGAGGCACACGACCAGTGGTCGTGCGCCCTAACGGTTGATGACCGTGCGCGGTCAACCTGCACCATTTAAAATTTCCCGAACGACACCGGAACGCGCACACGACTCACGCCACTGCAGTAGCAGTAGACAACTATCAACGTCGCACGCTACTACCATTCAAACTATGCCTAACCATTCGAATAATACCTTAACGAAGGAAATTGGCAACCACACCCCCCCTAACTCTCCCTCTCGGCTACACCCGAACCAGAGCAACAATCAAAAAAAAATAAAGGAAAACAACGGCTCCACGCCGACAATTTGGATTCCAAACATCACAACATAGGGGGGGTTTTAGTAGGAAGAACTAAGCCCTATAGTTAGCAAGAAAATGAGAACAACAAGGCCTCTAACCTGGGCTAACCGGGATTTCAATTTCAGCAAATAAAATCAAAGAAAACACTTGGCAAGGGCAAGAATACCACTTGCCTCAATTCATAGCGAAGCTTTGGACTGGCTTCCTCCTCTTCGCACGGATCAAAACGGCCGCAACACCTAGAACAAAGACTCGGCCATTAATGGCGGAAAACTCCCAAAACCGAAAATCCCAATCCTTCCAAAACTCCATGAAAATCGAATTTCTTACCGCAGGAATGAAGGTCTCGACGAGAGCAATCCGAATCCACTCTCGGAATCGAATTCCGTCCACAAACGCTCCGGGAATCGACGTCCGAAGGCAAGGTAGGCGGTTTCTCCGTTTCTCTCGTACAAGGGGCCGGCGGTTATAAATCGGGGAAGAAGATGAACGCTGGCTTTTCATTCTATTTCTATATATATATATATATATATATATATATATATATATATATATAATTATATAATTATCTTATTAATTACAAAATTACATAAAGCACCAAATCGACGCGAAAACCGAACTACCTCGGAATTCGACGAAATTCGCACCGTAGCTAAATACCCACGCCACGAACACAACGGCGAAGTCGAAATTAACTTTCGACGAACAGAACTCGAGTTACACCCAAACAAAGCCAAACACAAACATCCCCCCGAGAGGCCACACCGGGTCACCAAAACGACTCGGTTTGCTAGGGAGATCTTGCCAACAGGCTACCAAATAGGGCACTCAGTTCTAAGGGGCTAAACCACACTCCACAAATGGCACAAGCCACGGAAATGCGTCATCGTAACGCCAAACGAGAATAAAAATAATCGCTGAAAAAAAAACGGGGCGTTACAGTCACCCCCCCTAAAAGAAAGTTTCGTCCCGAAACTTTACGCACAACCCTCCTACAAAAGAAGGAAAAGTAACAAACAGAAGTTACAAAGGGAAACATACCGATCAAATCAGAGAAACAGGTGAGGGTACGCCCTCCTCATGGCCGACTCTAGCTCCCAAGTCGCGCTCTCCAAATCCTGATTTTTCCATAAAACTTTCACCATCGGTATGGACTTCTTTCGCAGAACACGCTCCTGAGTATCCAAAATACGAACTGGCACCTCAACGAAAGAGAGGTTGGGCTCCAACTGGGGCACAACGTCCAAGAGTTGCCCACTGCTGCGCACACACTTCCGCAATTGGCTAACATGAAAAACATTATGAACACCAGGGAAGTTCGCTGGCAAATCCAATCTATATGCAGACACACCAATCCGCTCCAAAATCTCGAACGGGCCCACATACCTTGTGTCCAATTTCCGATTTTTACCAAATCTCTTTACACCAACCATTGGAGAACCCTTGAGGTATACATGATCCCCTACTAAAAACTCCAAGGCGGACCTGCGCCGATTGGCGTTCTTTTCATACCTCTCCTGGGCTAAACGAAGCTTCTCCCGAATAAGCTTCGCGGCGACTTCCATCTCTTCCAGAGCATCAGGACCCAACAAAGGCTTCTCACCAGCCTCAGCCCAAAACAACGGAGTCCTACAGCGCCTCCTATACAAAGCTTCGAACGGAGCCATCTGCAAGCTTTACTGATAACTGTTATTGTAAGCAAATTCCATGAGTCGCAGACGCTCATCCCACGCTCCACCGTGGTCTAAAATAAAGCACCTGATCATATCCTCAACAATCTGATTGACCCGCTCCGTCTGCCCATTGGTCTGAGGGTGGTACGCAGTAGAATACCTCAGATCCGTACCCAAACCCTCCTGCAGACTCTGCCAAAAACGAGAAGTAAACCGGGAGTCTCGATCAGAAATGATGCTAACCGGCACACCGTGGAGTCGGATGACTTCATTCAAGTACAACTCCGCTATCTTCTTCATCGGGTAATCAATCTTATAAGGCACGAAGTGAGCAAACTTCGTCAATCTATCCACTATAACCCAAACAGAATCATATCCTCTCGGGGATTTTGGCAAACCCGTAATGAAGTCCATAGATATACTCTCCCACTTCCAAGTCGGGATATCTAGCGGAGTCAACTTACCACCAGGCCTCCCATGATCGGCCTTCACACGCTTGCAAGTGTGACACTCAGCAACATATCGGGCTATATCTCATTTCATACCATACCACCAAGCAATTTGCCTTAAGTCACGGTACATCTTCGTAGATCCTGGATGGTAGGCAACGCTGGAACCATGAGCCTCACTGCAAATCATACTCCTAATGTCCCCAACAGCGGGAACGCAAAACCTGCCGCGGTACTTCAAAGTACCCGCATCATCAATAGAAAAATCTGGCAACTCTCCCTTCTCTGTCTTGGTAAAAAGGTGCAACAGATCCGGATCGTCCTTCTGATGCAGTCTAGTCAAAGAAATCCAGGACGGCTCTGCCACTGACAAACTACTCTGCAAACCACAGCATCCCACTGAAATATCCATAAGGAGGAACTCCTCAACTAATCGATCGGCAGAGAGGTTAAAGATCTTTCCCGTCTTTCGGCTCAGGGCGTCGGCCACCACATTGGCCTTGCCCGGATGATACTGGATTTCTACATCATAATCCGCCACATACTCAAGCCAACGCCGCTGACGCAGATTCAACTCTTTCTGCGTGAACACGTACTTCAGGCTCTTATGGTCAGTAAAAAATCTTGCACTGAGCCCCATAAAGTAAGTGCCTCCACAACTTCAACGCATAGATAACCGCTGCAAACTCAAGGTCATGCGTTAGATAATTCTTCTCATGAGTCTTCAGCTGCCTTGACCCATAAGCGATTACTTTTCCATCCTGCATTAATACGCATCCCAGACCTATATGCGAAGCATCCACATACACATCATAATCCACGCCCTCAGTAGGAAGGGTCAGAATGGGAGCAATACACAATCTCCTCTTTAACTCCTGAAAAGCTTCTTCGCACTTCTCGCTCCAAACAAAAGCCACGTTCTTCTGAGTCAGCTTGGTCAACGGTGCGGCTAGAGAAGAGAAACCCTCCACGAATCTCCTGAAATAGCCAGCCAACCCTAAGAAACTTCTGATTTCCTTAGGAGTATTCGGCCTACTCCAATCCGTCACTGCTGCAATCTTTTCTGGGTCAACCGAGATCCCATCCTTGTTCACCACGTGGCCTAGAAAAGAAACCTGAGGCAACCAAAATTCGCACTTGCTCAACTTGGCGAATAACTTGTGGTTCCTCAATTCTGATAGGACCAAACGCAAATGCTGCTCATGCTCCTCAGCACTACGAGAATAAACCAACACGTCATCAATGACGACCACAACGAACTTGTCTAGGAAATCCTTGAATACCCTGTTCATCATATCCATGAAGGCTGATGGTGCGTTGGTCAGACCAAACGACATCACCAAAAACTCAAAGTGCCTATGCCTCGACCTAAACGCAGTCTGTGGAATATCTGCCTCACGGATCCTGAGCTGATGATAGCCCGAACGAAGATCGATCTTGGAGAACACCATGCTACCATGCAACTGGTCAAATAAATCATCGATCCTCGGCAGAGGGTACCTGTTCTTGATAGTGACCTTGTTCAACTCTCTATAGTCGATGCAAAGCCGCATCGACCCATCTTTCTTCTTTACGAACAAAACAGGAGCACCCCAAGGCGACGAACTCTGCGTGATAAAACCTTTAGCCAATAACTCATCTAACTGAATTCGCAACTCCTCTAACTCACGAGGGGCCATCCGGTACGGCGCCTTAGCAATAGGACGCGTACCCGGCTCCAAATAAATAACAAACTCCACATCCCGCTCAGGAGGGATACCAGGAAGATCATCAGGACAAACATCGGCGAAACCACGAACAATAGGAATCTCCTCCAAGCGTGGCACGCTAACAACGGTTCCAACCGCCGAGACTAAACAAACACAACAATCAGAATGAAATAATCTCTGAACACATACCGCAGAGAGAACAGGAGAATCCTGACACGGATCAGCATACACGCTGCCGGGCTGACCGTCGTCCCTGATGAAGTCCAAGCGCTTTCCTTTGCACTGAATGACCGCATCATACCGAGAGAGCCAGTCCATGCCCAAAATAACATCAAAGTCCTCTAGATCAATCATCTTCAGATCCGCCTTCGCAAGAAAATCCCCCAACAAAATCGGGCAATCCAAAATACCCAAATCTGACAACACAGATTCACCAGAGGGAAACTTGACACGGAAGGAATCCCGAACACGATCTAGAGACAACTGATGACGCTCCACAAAGGCTCTAGCCACAAACGAGTGGGTAGCACCGGAGTCAAACAGAACACGCGCCCAGCGGTTCTTCACCTTAAATTTCCCTATAGGAACGCACAAAGCTAAGGAACTAGCACAACAGTACCGCAAACAATCTAGCAACTAAACTACCAGGCTAGAAAGAAAAACAACCAACTACTAACCTGAGATCACCTGGGTCGAAGTCTGAGCCTCCTCGGAAGAAATCACGTTCAGCTTCCCTTTTCCCTTGTCCACACGCTGAGGTGGAGGTAATGCCTGCAATGGAACTGCAGGAAGAGCTGACTGGACCTGAGGACACCTCGACTTAACGTGACCCTTCTGCCCACAATGATAGCAGACTCTATCCCTGGACCAACACTGGGCTGCATCATGCCCGGATCGCTTGCAAACTGAATAGGAGACATCTCTCCCAGGAGCACCCTGAATAGCATGAACCTGCTCCTTCTTCTGAGCTGCCGCCTTCTTGAAACACCTCTCAACAGGATGGCCTGATCGGCCACAAAAACTGCACACCACCCTGCTCCTCTTTCCCGGAACAGCATCGGGTACCAGGGGTTTCTTCTCCTCTACCAACTTCCTCTTATCCTTCCTTAACTGCTGGCCTCTGCTCTTCGCCGTCTCAATGGCCTCAACCTTAAGAGCAGCCTCTACAACTCCAGCATAAGTCACTGACCCATAAGCACTGGCCAACTGCTGCACCTCACTCATCAAACCACCGAGGAATCGCTTAACTCGATCAGCCTCAACGCTGACCAATCCAGGGGCAAAACGGCTCAACTTGCTGAACTCTATCTCATACTCACCCACCGTGAGCTGCCTTTGCTTCAGATGGAGGAAATCATTCTTGAGGCGGTCACGCTCGACCGAGGGTAAGAACTTCCTCAACAGCATCTCCTTGAACACTTCCCAAGAGCATCCGGCTACCAGGCTCTCCTTCTCTCTCAGCCACCAACTCTTAGCCAAACCTTTAAGCTTATAGGCGGCTATCATCACCCTCTGATCATCTGCAATCCCTGAGTAAGAGAACATCTCCTCCATGGAGATCAGCCAGTCGTCTATCACCATGAAATCTGCCTTCCCATCATAAGTGGGAGGGCTCAGCCTCTGAAACTACGAGATGAAGGCCATCTCTGCTGGCACCACCACTGGAGGTCTCAAGGGTGCAGGAGGAGGAGGAACAGCTACCCCCCCTGCAGGAACTTGCGCACCCTGAGCCTGCCCTGCCACAACTGCCACCAAAGACTGAATCTGGGCTTGCACCTCCTCCAACTGCCTACCCATAGCTTCGCTACTCTGTCACAGACCCTCGATCACCGCATCGTTTTGAGCTCCAGAAGATTCACCCTCAGACAGGGGAGTCGATCGAGTCGCAGGACGCCTAGCCATCCTAAAAATCATTACAACGCAAATCAGATCCAAATCCCACGACTAGAACCGATTACCAGTACAGACAATACATATGTAGATATAGACTTAAAGCTGCTAAACTTGCTCTGAGAGTTTATCTTCTTCACAATAATTAGATGATATGCCCTAACCTAGGATGGTTAACCACAACCTTACTAACTCTTGTGCCTAGATCGTATGCATGAACTTATGTTAGTTTGAAAACTTATGTGTGTACATATGTCATCCTGCAAATCTTTAGCTCGGCGCGTTGTGCTTATGCAATGTTATGATATGCATGTTTGTGTTATGCATTCTAAAAAGGCCCTAATGCATGATATGAGCGGCGTACACATGAAAATGTTATGCATCCCATACTACATAACATTTCCATGCAACCAAAAAGAAACGTGCTAGTCGCAGTCATGTGGTGAGGTTATGCATCCCATACTACATAACCCTCACATGTAGCCCCTATGGTGGATCCATATACGAACACATATTATGCATCCCATACTACATAATATGCCCCGTATACTTCATGTTATGCTATGAGTGTAGTGTTCGTGCTTTTGCCAAGACGTGCTGATGACATATCGGTGTGTGAATGACATGATGCTGAACTACTAAAAGCATCCAAGGAAGGTTGCCCAACTAACTTGTCAAGCAACCTCCCTCTGATACCAACTGTCACAACCCGCACTTTCTCCGAATTAAGAATTATCAGAGTAAGAGAAAACACACGTCATGATGCCACGTCAAGCAGGGGATAACTGCTGACGCTCAGGCAAATCCAACTACAATCTTTATGCAAGAAAATCATGTGCTTAATGAATAGAAAATCCGTTATGTTTAGAGTCCGTATCCCTTGGCTCAGTGGATCATCTAGTCCACAAAAGAAAACTATAATTAAACGCTGCGGAAAAATACTTTAATTAGGTTTTACACCCTAAAGAGCGCATAAGGGTCCCAAGAGAACCACTCATGCTATGCAAGACACTACACTTAATTTATATAATATATATAAGAAAACGGTTTTCGTACGTGATTTGGAAAATAGTGATTAAGTTTACAAAACATGCTGATCATGAGCTTCATTTATAATAATAATTATAGTTTAAAAATAACTAGCAAGCTAGCATAAAACCTTCTCAAAGCAAGTAGACTATCTCCAGAAAAAAAATGGTAGCAGAATAGTATATGTCTAGTACAAGGTAAAAACTACTAGTGGGCGCCAACAACCTGACACGAACCCACCAGCACATATATATGTCTGTAAGAAAGTACTGAAAACAACCTCACAAACAAGGTAAACAAAACTCCAAAGTCCGGGAGTCCACCAACAACAACACCTCCAACTAGCCACCAGACTGGCTACAGCTCAGAACCTGAGGCATTCCAAAAGAAAACAGAATACCTCAGCAAGCAAAAATCAAGGTAAAACTGCATGAAAGAGTCAACCAAAAGGACAAAATAACAAAAAACATGCAGTAGAAAGAGTCACAACTGTCCAAAACAGGACAACAAGAAATGCACAACGTGCAAAGAAACAGCAACGACCCAGCCCAGGAACAACATCCTGTAGGGCCTACTAGGCTGCCAAGAGCCAAAAGTGCTGCAAACTACCAAAGAAGAAACTTCTAACACCCTAAACTGTGGGAAGTGATAGTAGCAAAAACAACAACGAGGAACCAGATCGAAGGCAAACGCAGTCCTCCAATCCACCATGTCCAAGTCAAAAGCTCGAGGGTCAACACGTGAAAAACACAAGGGACCTTCAACCCGACATGCCCAGCCCGTACCTGGAGCAAGAAAAACATGGGTGGCCTTGGCTATATCACACAACTCCACCCCCATAAAGAGCTACAACCACCATTACTATCCACGACCCACGATTCGGCCTCTAGGAAAATAAAGAAAACGGCCGACAAGGAAAAACCCAGAAATACAACTGGAAAAAAATAAAATCCACTCAGAAACGAAAGACAAGGTAAAGGAAGAGTGTTGAAATAAACCAACACGACTAGGCGTTGAGTGCAACCCACTCAATGCCTACCTAAACTTTGGCGTTGAGTGAGCTAGCCTCACTCGCCGCCAAAATAAAGCCACTACCCACAAACCCGCTAAAGAAAACGGAGCTCGACAATAGTCGAACGACCAAGGCAGAAGATCCAGAACTCGAGTAGTTGCCTGCCACTTGAGTATCTAAACTCCCGCATTCGAAACCAGCCAAATTCGCCTAGCAAAAGAAAATATACAGAGCGCACGATCAGTGACGCACGATCAGTGGTCGTGCGCACTCATCCGCTGATGATCGTGCGAAACGAACCTGGAAAACCTGACAGACAACCTAGCAACAGCGCACGATCAGTGTCGCACGATCAGTGGTCGTGCTCACTGTTTCCAGCGCTCGTGCGATTGCCCGAGACAGAACTTTGGAAACTGAAAGACAGCCGCGCACGAGCAGAGGCACACGACCAGTGGTCGTGCGCCCTAACGGTTGATGACCGTGCGCGGTCAACCTGCACCGTTTGAAATTTCTCGAACGACACCGGAACGCGCACACGACTCACGCCACTGCAGTAGCAGTAGACAACTATCAACGTCGCACGCTACTACCATTCAAACTATGCCTAACCATTCGAATAATACCTTAACGAAGGAAATTGGCAACCACACCCCCCCCCTAACTCTCCCTCTCGGCTACACCCGAACCAGAGCAACAATCAAAAAAAATAAAGGAAAACAACGGCTCCACGCCGACAATTTGGATTCCAAACATCACAACATAGGGGGGGTTTCAGTAGGAAGAACTAAGCCCTATAGTTAGCAAGAAAATGAGAACAACAAGGCCTCTAACCTAGGCTAACCGGGATTTCAATTTTAGCAAATAAAATCAAAGAAAACACTTGGCAAGGGCAAGAATACCACTTGCCTCAATTCACAGCGAAGCTTTGGACTGCCTTCCTCCTCTTCGCACGGATCAAAACGGCCGCAACACCTAGAACAAAGACTCGGCCATTAATGGCGGAAAACTTCCAAAACCGAAAATCCCAATCCTTCCAAAACTCCACGAAAATCGAATTTCTTACTGCAGGAATGAAGGTCTCGACGAGAGCAATCCGAATCCACTCTCGGAATCGAATTCTGTCCACAAACGCTCCGGGAATCGGCGTCCGAAGGCAAGGTAGGCGGTTTCTCCGTTTCTCTCGTACAAGGGGCCGGCGGTTATAAATCGGGGAAGAAGATGAACGATGGCTTTTCATTCTAATTCTATATATATATATATATATAATTATATAATTATATTATTAATTACAAAATTACATAAAGCACCAAATCGACGCGAAAACCGAACTACCTCGGAATTCGACGAAATTCGCACCGTAGCTAAATACCCACGCCACGAACACAACGGCGAAGTCGAAATTAACTTTCGACGAACAGAACTCGAGTTACACCCAAACAAAGCCAAACACAAACATCCCCCCGAGAGGCCACACCGGGTCACCAAAATGACTCGGTTTGCTAGGGAGATCTTGCCAATAGGCTACCAAACAGGGCACTCAGTTCTACGGGGCTAAACCACACTCCACAAATGGCACAAGCCACGGAAACGCGTCATCATAACGCCAAACGAGAATAAAAATAATCGCTGAAAAAAAAACAGGGCGTTACAACCTTGACCCTAGTGGAGGCTAATGGGTCACCAAGGACCCATTGAAGAAACCTCAAGGTCCAATTTGACCTAGGTGGGCCCTAGTCCAAATTTGGGTCAAGTTAGCCCAAATGGGCTAACTCAAGCTCAAGCCCATTGCAATTGGGCTAACCTTGACTTAAGTGACCAAATGGACTTATGGGCTGCCATAGGAGAGGGAGGAGCCAAATTTCAGGCTTGGTGACTAGGAGACAGAAAGCCACCCATGGAGGAGAGAGAAAGAGAAGGAAGAAGAAGGAAGAAGGACTTTGTGCTCCTCCTCCCCCCTCCCCAACCTCCCCATTCAATTCAGAAGAACAAGGGGGAGTGCAGCAACCATTTTGGACTGGTTAGAGCAAGCTCCACACCCCTACCAACCAAGCCGCCTTTGTTGACCATGGCCAAAAATGGCACAAGGCATTCAGCCACCTAACTCCCCTCCTCTCCCTCCTTAAAAGCTTTAATGAAGTCCAGAGAGTAATTCCCACCACTTTCCTGAAGGAGCCAGGCTATTTCACTGTGCTGTTGTAGAGGGCCGACCACCACGAGCCACCACCATGCCAATCCGACGATCAGCACGGCTACAGCCGCCACCACAGGTCCTCCTCCACTCCTTCTTCCATGGGTAGATCGTAGGGATAATTAGAACCAAGGTTGGAGCTCAATTGAGCCCGATCCAAGTTTCAAAATTCATGGTTTTTCCGAGAATTTTCACCTATCGGGATCGCCGGAATATGGCTTCCCGGCGGCCGTGCCGCCGCCTGGAGATAGCCCCGACCACCACGAAGGTGTTGGCGGCGGTGGCCGGCCGGGGAGGTGGCCGGAGCGCCGGCGGCAGTCGCTGGAAATTGGCCCAGGCAGAAGCAATCCTGTCCGTCTGCCAGAGGAAGAAGATGACGGGATTCTGTCCATCTTGCGCCAAGATTCGTGCTGATGATGATAAAATACTATAGGATATGTATTGATTTATTTCATTTTTTGTCACAGATTAGGTATTTAATGTATTTAATTATTAAAAATATTTAGAGCCATTTTCAGAGAAAATTGTCAACACATGAAATATAGCCCTATGGGTCTACTTTCAAACAAAATTGGTTTTAACCAATTTGGATGACTGGTTTGACCAGGGAACTCATTTTGGTGGGGTGTATACAAATGAATAGGCAGTCATTAAACTAAGTGCCCACACTTCTTACTTAGCCCAAATGATTTGAAATTTTGGCAGGGAGTCATACTAACTAATATATAGAACCTGCCCAAAATGGGAATTTTTGGAGATAATTTTTCTATAGTTTTGTAAATAATTTAATTTATCTATGGTAAATTAATTTATGTGTCAAATGAAGTCCAAATTCCTCCTAATTTTGGTTGGAGGTATATGAGGTCAATATAGATCTATGGTTAAAATTTCATTAAGTTTGGAGGTGATTTGAATGGAAATCATGCAAACCCTAGTTTTGCCCTAAGAAGGGCATTTTGGTCCAAAATGTAATTTTTGCTTAGAGTGTCCAATTCACCTCAACAGAGGTCCAAATTTTGAACACTGACTTGTCATGAACTTTTGCACCTTCCAATGAAATATTGTGAGGTTTGGAATTGATTTTCCCCAATATCCTAGGTCAAACCCTAAGGAAGGGCTTTTGTACCTTGTGAAGGGCATGTGGCCAAAACACGTTGTATGACTATGAAATTTTGTAGGGAGGGTATTAGGATAACTATAACCCTCTGGTTAAAATCTTAGGGTGTTTTGGAAAGTTTGGGTCCCACAAAACCCCAACCCTAGTTTAGGGCACAAATATTATAGGGTTGCAATGGGCTAGTTAAACTCCTCACACTAAGGTGAAATTTTGGTAGATTGTTCATAAGGATATTATGAGCCTCTGTTAATTTAATTGGGAATTTTGGGACAATAGTTATAGTACTTCATTTGTAACACAAGGGATACCTCAATTTAATAAATTGATCACTATGGTCCCTCTGACCCTTGGTAGGTCATGAAAGTTTGGCAAAGGAAGTTTTGAATCGTTATATGCATATTTAAATTTTATGTAAATTTTTGGATACATATTTGAGGTACTTACTTCACAAGCTTGTTAAATGAGGAAATTATTCAAAAATTTAATTAAGATTATTTACTGATAAATAAATTATGAAATTTGGCCCAAATCATTTATATGCCATTAAAATCATACTGGAATTTTCTCTGAATTTTTGGAAGCAATATAGTTTTTTATATTTCTTTAAATTAATTTTCAAGGGTTAAAATGAAATAGGAATTTTGGGATAAAACCTTACTGAAAAATTGAGATATTTTGGAAGATGAGTTAAATCCTTATTTTAAATATCCTATAAAATTAGTGGAATGATATCTTGCCTGAAAATGGTACTTCATGTTCATTATTGGAAATTTTACTCACTAGAATAATTAAATAAATTATTAAATAAATAAGGAAAATTTTGGGTCTCTGGATTTAGGGATTAAAGGTCATAATGGACCTCCATTAATTATTATAGGAGTATTGGAAGATTATTTGATGTACTCCCCATTATACATGGCATTTAACCTTGTGGTCTGCATTTAGTAAATTATTGAAAAGAAATGATTTGGCATAGTTGGAGTTGGCCATCTTGCTGGATTTTGTAGATGTGGATGAGTCATCCTAGAAGTTTAGGTTAAGTAGTGAGATATGAGTCGGTAGTGTTGAGTAGTGCTTGGGGTCGACGAAAGATCGTCTTCCCCCGTAGAGTGAAAGGTCAAAATCACCTTAGGTTTAGTCTACCGTAATATGAAAAAAAAATGGGTAATGGATATGGTATTAGTTACCAACCAACAAGAATAAATGCCTTGCGAAAGGGAGCTTTGGGATTCAGCCCATCATTGCTCCTAGTGCCCTCGAGAGCCCTTCATAGGGAATACCTTGGGCAGTCCTGGGTAAAACCTAAGTCGTAGGTATAAAATCGCCACAAGAGTAAATAGTAAACTTACGATTTCACACTCTCACACCCCAATGTCCCGGGAGATAGTTTGGGTTACTCGGGCAATAAGCCCAGTGGTTATGGTGATGGTCATGGTGGCCCGAGGAGCTTCGGCTCGGTTGTTGATTATTACGGACGGGATAGTCCGGGGAGCTTCGACACGGTTGTTGATTATGATGGACGGGATAGTCCGGGGAGTTTCGGCTAGGTTGTTGATTTATGACGGATGGGATAGTCCGGGGAGATTTGGTTTGGTTGTTGTTTGGACTCAAAACTATTGCATGTGCATAAAAGGTATAAGGTGGTGGGTCTTCGGTATTGGAGGGTCGATGCACCGACGCCAATACGCTGACTCGGCAAGTGTGGTTAGCACTTTGCCAATTGAAGTCCGGTGCGCCAGCCGGCAAGAGTACGCAGGAGTCCACTTTGTGCACCAAGCATTGAGGCGTACGATAGGTCTGATCTGTATTGCTTTACTGGTTTAAAGGTGGGCGAGGCCCAACCCACCGCTTCCGTCTGCAACTACGGAGGTATCCTGGGAGGTAACGGCTCCGAAAGGGGGAACTAAAGGTCTGTGTACACAGAGTCAAGTGGGTGAGTTGCACTTGCATGTTCACATCATAGCATAATTGTATTTCATAGCATAACCATTGCATATAACCTGACACCTAAGGTATAAGCTGTATGAGACACTCTATACATTAGGCCTTGCAAAACGACCCCTTGGCCTATAAGTTCGTGCGAGCGTGCTTATAAGTCAAGGTTCTCTTTCTGTATTATAAGCCTGCTAGTAAAACCGACACCCTATCGTATAAATCGGTATAGGACTTTTTATACGATAGGAGCCTTGCAAAAGATCCTTTAGCTTATGGGTATTCGCATAAGTTAAGGTTACTTATTAAATTTTTGTATCATTATTACCATACTTAGAACTTCTAGTCTAGTTCCTCTGCCATCTGCTATTTGACATTCTCCACCTTCATGTCCTTTCCTTTCCTTCTCCTCGCTCGGTGCTTAGGAGCCATGGGGGAAGGGGCGGAGGACGATAGGACTTAGTCTTTTAGACCAACAGTTTTCGAACCCCATCATTTAGGGGACCACGGAGCCCAGCATGGAGTAGCAGCCCTGGAGGTCGGCACACTTGGAGATCGGACAGTCTAATACTGGAGTCCAGACAGCAGGTACTGTGAGTCCCAAACACTAGTAGTTGTATTAGTTTGCTTCCGCGATGAGTGATTTATAGTGAGGACTTTATGTACTGGGCATAAGCCCGAGATTATTATTATATGTACTATCTGTGGACACTCCCTTCGTGGAGCTTATTTTCTATACATGTTATTTTCTGTGGACTTGCTTTTATTTTAATGCTACAGTTGTGATTGATTTTGGCCGGCAGAATCGGCATCATGTAGTGACGACCTTCCCGGGTGCGAAGGTATCACCCCAAAGTGGCGGTTCTGGGCCTAAGACCCCGGTGTCGAAAAAGAAAAAAAATGGGGGTCTTACAAGTGGTATGAGAGGAAACCTCGATCAGAAAAGTAGCAGTCCACTAACCCTAGGACACCCCCGCTCGAGTTTAGTTTGGGGACAAACTAAGCAGCGGAAGCAGTGGTGGGCCCATATGTGAAATCACATGAAAATTGTCCACTTTTAGTTAAATATGTGAGACTTCTTATATTTGTCTTCTATTACGCAGCCCGCAGCGCAGCCAACACCACAAGGCGGAGTTCAGCAGACTCCGACTGTTGCACCACCTCCCCTGGTCGCCACTCCATTCCTACACTCGGAGATGGGTCAAACGCTGATGACCATTCTAGATGCTTTCATGGCTCAGTAGGTTCCGGCTCCGCAGCCGAACCCGGGGGCCAATTGGCTAAGCATCTTTCGAGGACTCTCCCCTCCGTCCTACTTGGGGATAGAATCCGCTGTACCGACAGAAGAATGGCTAAATATTATGTACGAAATGCTGACTGGGATACGGTGTCCCTGGGAGGAGAGGGTGGCCTTGGTTGTCTCCTGCCTGGAGTCCCATGCCAAGAGGTGGTGGAAGACGCTGCTGGACACAATGTTTGCTGATAGGGAGGTTGCGGAAGTTACCTGGGAAGAGTTCAGGACCGCGCTGCTGGAGCATTTTGTTCCACAGTCGGCCAGGGATGAGTTGGAGGAGCGGTTCTTACAGCAGAAGCAGGGCACCCGGACAGTGGTATAGTACCATCGGGAGTTCAACCATTTGGCTCGATATGCAGATTCTTACCAGCTGGACGAAGCAAAATACATCAAGAGATTCTATAAGGGCCTGCGGGAGGACTTGAGGGAGGCTTTGTTGTTTGTATCCGACGGGCCTATCTCCCGGATTTTGGAGATGACAAAGAGGATTGAGGCTGACTGGCACACCACTCGGGGCCGGAAGAGGCAAGCGGAGGATCAGGGCCTGAGAGCCAGAAATGATCAGCGGCAAGGTGCTATACCAGGTGGGAGAAGGACAGAGGACCAGCCTCGATAGGAAGTGAGGCAGGAGCCGAGGGAGCAGGTGATATTGGCCCCTCAACCTCTTCAGATGAGGGAGGCACCGAGACCCGGGGGTATGGCATTTCCCCCACTGGAGTGCTACAACTGCCATCAGATAGGACACATTCGGAGAAACTGCCCCATGAGGGGAGTACCTTTGCCAGCACCCCAGGATGCCCTGCATGCCCAACAGTTTGGAGGACGAGGACGTGGTCGAGGACGTGGTGTCCAGCGTACAGATCGCAGGCAGCAGAGGGAGCAAATTTATGCACTGGATTTGGCTCAACCCCGGAACCCGGAGCAAGTAATCACTGGTACGTCAGAAAATCATAAACTTATTTCCTCGTGACCTTTAAGTTTATAAAGAAGTTATAATCTAGGGAAGAAAACCATAGCTAGATTCTAAGACATTTAACTTTCCCCGCCCCTAGGAATAGTTTTCGTTAGTGACAAACCCGCTTATACGCTATTTGATACGGGTGCTTCACACTCGTTTGTATTGGAAGCCTTCGTAGAAGGGTTGGAAGGCGTGGAACGATTCAGGGGTCTGATGATGAGGATACGATTACCCGACGGATCAGAGTTGTTCACCTCTGCCCACTGCAATATGGAGGTGGAGATCGGCGGATGGATATTTGAAGCTCCAGCGACGATCATAAAGATTCCAATCTTTGATTTGATCCTAGGAATGACGTGGTTGAACTGGAATCATGCTCAAATTGACTGCACGTCCAAGAGAGTTACCGTGAGACATGGAGATTCCTACCTCATCATTGAAGGTACTAGATCTATTTCCCCTCTCATGCTGTCATCTGTACAGGCCGTCAAGGCTCACTTACAGGGGGAAGAAGTGTATGAGGTAATATTTGAAATGACTGAGGCCAAGGTCTCCACCTCGGGTATTCCGGTGGTGCGAGATTTTGCAGACGTATTTCTAGAGAAACTGCCTGGGCTACCCCCGCATCGGGAGCTGTATTTCCGGATATAGCTGGTGTTGGGGGCTAAGCCGGCAGCTAGAGCCCCTTACCGGATGGCCCCAAAAGAGCTGACAGAATTTTAAATCCAACTCCAGGAACTGGTGGAAGCCGGATTTGTTAGACCGAGTTCCTCGCCCTGGGGAGCCGCAGTCTTATTGGTGAAGAAGAAAGATGGGACACTTCACCTGTGCATCGATTATCGAGCACTAAACAGGCTGACCGTCCGGAATACCTATCCGCTCCCACGGATAGACGAATTATTCGACCAGATGGAGGGAGCCCATTATTTCTCGAAGCTGGATTTAAGGTCGGGTTACAACCAACTACGGATCCAAGAGGAGGACATTCCAAAGTGTTGGAACCCTAGGTTTTGATTTGAGTTCAGTCCTCTCTTTCTGTCTCTGGACCCAAGATTTATCTATGGTCAAAGGTTAGTTGATAGTTTAGATTCCCTAGTTGTGTAGAATTGCTTTTCCAGATGAATATTTGGTTAAGTAGTTTTTCGTTCGACTATAGTCGAACGTCGCTCGACTATCGTCTATCGGCTGATCGACGATCGTCTATCAGTTGGTCGACGTTCTGTCTGCGTTGATAGCTCGATTATCTGTTGATAGGTCGACTATCTGCTTGCTTTGGTAGTTCGACTATCTGTCCTGATAGTTCAACTATCTGATAGCTCGACTATCTGTTGATAGGTCGACTATCTGTTTGCTTTGGTAGTTCGACTATATGTCCTGATAGTTCAACTATCTGATAGCTCGACTATCTGTTGATAGGTCGACTATCTGTTTGCTTTGGTAGTTCGACTATCTGTCCTAATAGTTCAACTATCTGATAGCTCGACTATCCGTTGATAGGTCGACTATCTGTGTTGCTTTGATAGTTCGACTATCTGCTTGGATAGTTCAACTATCTGATAGTTCGACTATCTGTTGATAGGTCGACTATCTGTTTTGTTTTGATAGGTCGACTATCTGTTGATAGGTCGACTATCTGTTTTCTGTGATAGGTCGACTATCTGTTTGATAGGTCGACTATCTGTTTTGTTTGGTAGTTCGACTGTCTGTCTGGATAGATCGACTATCTGATAGCTCGACTATCTGTTCTGATAGGTCGACTATCTGCTGAGGTAGTTCGACTATCTTCTTTGATAGTTCGACTATCTGGATCATTCGACTATCTGTCCGATAGGTCGAAGATCTCCGTGCGTCGGTCGACGATCTCCGAGGGTCGTTCGATGTTTTGCTGTATGTTTTAAAATAGTTTTGTCGTCTTCTGTGATGTGACTAATTTCATAATTATTTTGGCATATTTTATAAAAGATTAGTTGAATAAATTGTGATAACACTTCCATGCAATATCTATTCTATTCTTTATGCATGAGCTAATCTTTTCTGACAAAGTTGTTTGTCTTATAGCTGAGATATGATTTCTGTCAGGCTGTCCTTTATAGTCGTTAGACTCAAAAAGTCTTCCTTGGCTGTAAAGAGTCTTTTTTGATGTGACTTTCTCTTATATTATTTCATCAGAAGTATTTGCAGCTTCTTAGAAAGCTTTATCCTTTTATAGGATATCTGCCTGCAGTATTTTTGTTTTGCTTTATGCTTTTTGCAGCCCAGCTTGCAGAGTTCAGAAGAAGACAAGATTCAAACTCAGTTAAGAGCCGTTGCTGCTGCTGCTGCTGCAATATCTGATTGCTTTACTTAATTACCTGCATTGTGGCTGTGATTAGATCTTAACTAGGTTTTCTAGTTGCTGTTTAGGTTTCCAAGCCTTAACTGTAATTACAGTTGGCTGCCTTTTTGTGCATAACACTTGTGTTAGGCTCTAAGGTTTAATCTCAAATATCTATAACTTTCATTCCGCATTTAACTCCAAGGGAGTTGAGTAGAAAGTCAACTTTGCTAGTGCAATTTTTGATTACTCTATTTACCCCCCCTCTAGAGTAGTATCTATCCCTTCTCTTTCAATTGGTATCATAGGGAGGTTGACTGACTGAATAGGCTAACACCTAAGTCAAAAGATCCTGATAGATACCAAAGTTTATAGATATTCACTTTCACTATCATGGCCCAGTCCAAGGATTATTCTAGCACCAGACCTCCAGCATGCAACTTGGCTAAGTTCAGCATCTGGAAGACAAGGATCAAATTATATATGAACTATATTGATGAAAGTATTTTTGCTTCTATTTTGACAGGACCACCAAGAGCACCTGCTGCAGCTACTGCCTCATCATCATCTAATATGAGTGCAGTGCCTCCTCCAGACTACAATGATGAATACAAAAAGGCAAAGATAGCAGATGCCAAGGCAATGAACATTCAGGCTCAGACAATGTCTGATGAAGTATTCCAGAAGATTGCTGACTGCTCCTCAGCAAAAGCTATGTGGGATACACTGAACCAGATTGTAGCTGGTTCAGCTGATGAAAGGAAGGACAGTATCTCACAGTATGAGAACTTCAAGAAAACTGATGCTGAATCAGTTGAAGCTATGTACACAAGGCTCAGCTCAATCATCAATGAGCTGAGGACCCTTGACAAGGATATTTCATTGACAGAGGTCAATGATAAGATTCTTATGTGCTTCCCTAGCACATGGGATTTGAGGATCTGGCCTTTCAAGGAAGCCAGAAGCACAACAGAAATCTCAACAGAAGCCCTTCTCGGTAAGCTCAAGTCTTTTGAGCAAGTGCTGAAGTCCAGGGAAGCAGAAGCTGAAGCAAAGACCCCAACTTCTACAAGAAAAGAGCAAACCCTTGCTCTTAAAGCAGCTGACATTTCTGAAGGCAGCCAGTCCAATGAGGAACTGATGGCATTATTTGCCAAAAGGTTTCTCAAGATGGGAAGGAAGGAATTCAGAAAGAAATCTTCAATGTATGAAGATAAACCAAGGTATAATCGTACCCCTTCTAAAGAAATAATCTGTTATGGTTGCAGGAAGCCTGAAAATATTCTTCCAGATTGTCCAGAGGAAAAGAACAAAGATAAAAGAAAAGATAAGGATCAGCACAGGAAGCACTCCAAGCCATCCTCCTACAAGAATAAAAAGAAGGAGAGAGGCTTTGTTGCTGAAACCTGGAGCGATTCTGATGAGGAATCCTCTTCCTCAAGCTCCAGTGAGGATGAAGAAGAAAAGAAGGCAAAGGAAGTTTGCCTGATGGCAATTGATGCATGCAGCAATCACTCAGGTGCAGAGAATTCAGATTCTGATGAGGAGATGCGAACAGAAGATGAGGTATTATCTTCTTATGACTTTACATCTGCTGAATTTAAATCTGATTTTAAATCTTTATGTTTAGATTTAATTAGTTCTAAAAAAGAAATAAACAAACTTAGAATTAAACTAGTTGAATCTGAATTGATTGCAAATGAAAACATTAAGTTAAAGGAAGATCTCACTAATTCTAGTGAAGAAATTAAATTTCTTAAGAATGAATTAGCTAAGTCCAAAAGGTTAGAAGAGTCTCTGAATGGTAGAAGCCTTAAGTTGCTTGAAATAACCAGCATGTCTAACACTAGGTCATGCAATAACAAATTAGGCTTAGGAGCATCTTCTAGTGAGCCCCCAATCATTCTAAAAAATCAACTTTCAACTCCAGTGAATTTTATTTCATCTAGTGGAATAAAAAACACTGAGCAAGTCAATCAAGTAAATAGAGCTTTAAATAAAGCTAAAAGAGAGAAAAGAAAACAGAAATTTAAGGAATTACAAAAAACGTCGAACGCTGCTCGACGATCGCAGGCTCAGTGGTCGAACGAAGCTCGACGATCTGAGCATCTATCGTCGAACGTCGATCGACGATCACAAGCTCAGTGGTCGAACAGAGATCAACGATCTGAGCAGCCATCGTCGAACGCTGGTCGACGTTTCCAATATGAATTTCAAAATTACACCCAGAACTTTAGAAACCCCAATATGAATAGAAACCCTAGGTTCATTGACCCATCATCTGCATGGAGAATCCCACCTAAAAGATCTTACCCATTAGGTTATCACCCTCAGTCTGCTTATTCATTTATTTCCAGTTTTTCTTATGTGAAAAACAAGGGACCCAAGGTTACCTGGGTCCACAATATTTAAATTGATTTATTTGCAGGTGAAGACCTATCCTATCACTCAAAATAAGTGGTATTTGGATAGTGGTTGCTCCAAGCACATGACAGGAAATAAAGAACATCTGTCAAAGTTCAAGGCAAAGCTTGGCCCAAAGGTAATCTTTGGAGATTCAAGCTGTGGTCAAACTGAAGGCTATGACAGGATGACAATTGGAGCTGTAACATTCAAGAGAGTTGCTTATGTAACTGGACTGAAGCATAATTTAATTTCAGTAAGTCAGTTATGTGATGCTGGATACCAAGTATCATTCTCATACTCTCTTTGTAATATTACTTTATATAATAATGTTGTATTGGTAGGCATTAGACAAGGTAACATTTACTTAGTAGATTTTAATTCAACTCACTCTGAAATCTGCTTG
This sequence comes from Platanthera zijinensis, assembly GCA_039513925.1. NCBI lineage: Eukaryota > Viridiplantae > Streptophyta > Magnoliopsida > Asparagales > Orchidaceae > Platanthera > Platanthera zijinensis. Next base: position 96,962,440 of record CM077089.1, read on the forward strand.
TTTAATGAAGTAACCAATAACAATACTCTATGGCATAAATGCTTAGCCATGTTAACCTCAAGAATATATCTAGGTTATCTAAACACAACCTTGTTAGAGGTTTACCTTCTTGCCCCTACAAGAAGGAGAGCCTATGCAAGGCTTCTCAACTAGGAAAGCAAACCAAGAACTCTTTTAAATCAGTAAATAAAAGTGATTCTCCTAGAACCCTGTATTTATTACATTTGGACCTATTTGGCCCAATAAATGTACAGAGTTTAGGAGGGAAGTATTACACCCTAGTCATTGTAGATGACTTCTCTAGGTTCACTTAGGTGTTCTTTTTGAGAACTAAGGCGGATAACTTCAAAGCCCTTACAGACTTTCTATTATGTGTGCAGACTGAGTACTCTACTCATGTGGCCTTGATCAGAAGTGATCATGGTATTGAGTTTGACTCTCTTCTCATGAAAGAATTCTCTGAGAGAGAAGGAATCAAACATAGCTTCTCAGCTCCTAGAACTCCCCAACAAAATGGGGTAGTTGAAAGGAAGAACAGAACACTAATTGAAGCTGCTGGCACATTGTTGGCAGATGCTAATATGCCTCTTTCCTATTGGGCAGAAGCTGTTAGTACAGCCAACTATGTCTTGAATAGAAGTCAGATACACAAGCTTAAGTGTAAAACTCCTTATGAGTTACTTAAAGGAAAGAAACCTAAAATAAATTATTTTAGAGTGTTTGGCTGTATTGTTTATATTCATAATAACAATAAAGAATATCTTAGAAAGTTTGAAGCAAAGGCTTCAATGGGAATTTTTCTTGGATATTCCCAAGTAAGCAAAGCTTATAGGGTTTTTAATAAATCATCTTCTAAAATTGAAGAGTCTGTTCATGTGTCCTTTGATGAATCCCAAATGTTTTACAAGGAGAAGGAAACTTCCCCTTACTCAAGTTCATTACAGGTACAGGATTCTACCAAAGATGTCACTCAAGAAATCCTCCATCTTTCAACTCTTCATATCACTGAATCAGACAGTGATGAAGACATTGCAAAAGTTGTTGCTGTACCACCAATAGTAGATCAAATTCCTCCTTAGGAATTAATCCCAACTATTGCTGAAGATCACATCCCACCTGCTGATGTTGTCACACTTAGAGATCAGCCTATATCTCAAGTGATTGGAGACATATCAGCTGGTTTTCAAACAAGACATCAGTTAAGACAGGATGTGATGCATGCTTGTTTCCTTTCACAGATTGAGCCCCTCACCATTAAAGATGCTGAGCTAGATCCCCACTGGATCATTGCTATGCAAGAGGAACTCAATCAGTTTAAAAGATGTAAAGTATGGACTTTGGTTCCAAGACCTAAAGGCCAACTGATCATAGGCACCAAGTGGGTGTATAGAAACAAGTTGGATGCAAATGGAATCATTGTAAGGAATAAAGCTAGGCTTGTAGCTCAGGGCTATAGACAGGAGGAAGGTATAGATTATGACCAAACCTTTGCTCCTGTTGCAAGGCTAGAGGCAATAAGGATCTTCTTAGCCTATGCAGCCTATATGAAGTTCAAGGTTTTTCAAATGGATGTCAAAAGTGCTTTTCTTAATGGTGAGCTAAAGGAAGAGGTATTTGTTGAACAGCCACCTGGTTTTGTTTCTTCAACTCAGCCCTCATATGTATTCAAGTTGCAGAAAGCTCTTTATGGACTAAAACAAGCACCAAGAGCCTGGTATGAGACTCTAGCTAGTTTCCTGTTAGAGCACAACATTGTTAGGGGAGTAGTTGATAGAACCCTCTTCGTCAAGCACCACAAGGACACAATCCTGTTAGTTCAAGTGTATGTGGATGACATTATTTTTGGTTCCACTGATCCCAAACTATGCAAAAAGTTCTCCAACTTAATGCATTCTAAGTTTGAGATGAGTAGTATAGGTGAGCTGTCTTACTTTCTTGGTCTCCAAGTAAAGCAAGATGTTGATGGCATCTTCATCTCCCAATCCAAATATGCCAAGGAATTGGTAAAGAAGTTTGGGATGGCAGATGCTTCAGCAATGCATACACCGATGGCTACTAATGTAGTTATTGATTCTGATGATCAGGGAAAGACTGTTGATCAAAAGAATTATAGGGCCATTATTGGTTCTCTATTGTATTTAACTGCAAGTAGGCCAGACATAATGTTTGCTACATGCCTTTGTGCTAGATTCCAGGTCAACCCCAAGGAATCTCATCTGATTCTTCTCAAGAGAATCTTGAGAGACCAGAAGGGATGTCCAAATCTAGGACTTTAGTACCCAGCTGAGTCAGAATTTGAATTAATTGGATATTCTGATTCTGATTATGCTGGTTGTCGAGTTGACAGAAAAGTACCTCAGGAACTTGTCAATTCCTGGGAGAGAGATTGGTATCTTGGTTCTGTAAGAAGCAGGCCTCTGTCTCAACATCAACTGCAGAAGCTGAATATATAGCAGCTGCTAGTTGTTGTTCACAGATCCTATGGATACAAAATCAACTTTTGGATTATGGGTACTCACACAAGAACACTAAAATCTTGTGTGATAGTACAAGTGCTATCTCCATTGCACAAAATCCAGTGCACCACTCTAGAACGAAGCACATTGAGATTAGACACCATTTCGTGAGAGATTGTGTGGAAAAGAACAAGATCAGCCTTGAGTTCATATCCACAGACCTTCAGAGAGGTGATATATTCACCAAGCCCTTAGATGAACAAAAACATCTGTTCTTTTTAGTTAAACTAGGCATGATTAATGGAAGAGACTAAGTGTGACGTCTGCCTTGTTGAAATCTATTCGAATATAGTCGAACGACGTTCGACGATAGTCGAGCAGATCAAGCCTATCGTCGACCTATGGTTGAAGATAGCTTATCTGCTTGAAGATCGTCGACCGGCGTTCGAAGATAGTCGAACAGGTCGAGCTTATCGTCGATCTATGGTTGACGACAGCTTGCTATTTGTGAAGACAGAAATAGTCGAACGATTGATCGACTACTCTGCTTCAGGACCGATCGTCGAACGACCGTTCGACCATCGTCTCCAGTATCTTTTAAATAGATCGACGATCGATGTTTTAATATAAAGCCGATGGTCGACCTAGGTTAAAAGATAGTTGCTCTTATCGTCGACGGAGAGCGTCTTTTCGCATTCCGTCTTCCCGCTTGCTCTTTGTCTTGCTCTTTGTCTTACGCTCCGTCCTCGCCGTCTCTCCCTCGTCTTCTACAGCGTTTTCGATGGCGATTGCTCCAGCGCTTCTTGCAGTAGTGAAGTTTGATGCCGGTTTCAGCGTAGATTTCGACGCCTTTAGCTGCTGCGAACCAAGAATAGTGGAGATTCTGAATCTGTGCAGAGATCAAGGATTAGAGAAACTCATGTCCTACAGAATAAAGATAAACTCTCAAGAGATCAAAGAGTGGGCCTTCACTTCATCTTCTACTGATGACTCGATGACTGGAATAATTAGCGGAGAAGAGGTAATATTGACTCCCGCTATTCTGACTGAAATTTTTGGATTGATTAATGGCGAAGAAGAGTATGAGAAAGATACTCCTGAGTTCGGAAGGATGTTAACTGAGCTGGGACATGCCGAAGGCATTCCCTCGAAGCTGCTCAAAGTGAATTTCCCGTTTAAGATCAAGTTTCTTGCAGAAATTGTTTGAAAAGTGCTACTGGGAAAGCACTCCGCCCACGATAATATTACAAGGCAACAATTTGCACTAATGTGTGCAATTGTTAATAAGAAGCAGATCAATTGGGCTGGCATTATGTTTGATTTAATAAGGAAAAAGAATGGAAAGAAAGACGTTACCCTAGGAAGGGTAGTTGGAATTTTTCTGAAGGAGAAATACCCTCACCTGCTTGTGTCAGCCGCCACCTCCATCAACGCAAGCAAGAAGATGGATCCATCCTTGTTAACAAAATGGAAAAGGACCTTCCTGAAGCCCGCTCCCGCAGGGGTTGCTCCAGTTACTTCTGAGAGCACCAGGACTTTCGCAGTCACTCCCCCTTCTAGCAGCTGGCTCAGCAAATTTATCTCTTCCATCTTCTCTTCATCAGTTCTGCCGTCTACTTCAGTTGAAGTTCCTTCAACTTTAATTGAAGTACGACATTCTGCTTCTCCTCCTGCATCTCCTCTCCTGACTCATCTTGCTGGGATATCTCAACCCAGTTTTGATTTATTGGTATCTGAGATTCCCACTCCTCCTCAGTCACCAATTCCCTCTTCTAATCATCTTGATCACCCTGCATCCACAAATGTATCTCCACATCATTCTCCAGCTCATCTTGCATATACCATCCCTGCTGATCTTCCACCCTCTGAAATTCCTCCATCATCATCATCATCATCTTTTGAAATTACTCATGCATTTATATCTAGTATTGTGGAGTTAATTACCCCCTCAATCAAAATTATGATTGATGAGGCAATTGCTCCCCTTGCTTCTTCTATATCATCTCTAACTGCTACTATTCTGAAACTCTCAAAGTCTGATGAGCCCTCTTCTTCTAGGGGCCTGGTTTCAGTGTCTACTGAAATCAGGCAGGGGGAGATGCTTGATGAAGACGTCTCTAAGCAGCCCTAGGCCTCTCCTCCAGCAGTTCATCTTGCAGTAGCAGAGAAAGCAATCGAAGATTCAGCTCCTCCTCCTCTATCTGAAAAGGAAATTTCTGATGCAGTTTTGAAATCTGAATTCATTGTTAAAGCTTGTTTAGAAGAAAGTTCTACTCCCTTGGTTGCCCTATACCTAGAAGGAATCATCACCTCCTTTCTAGATGAATTGTGGGAGTTAGGACATGCTGTGGTCGATTATGAAGGTATTCCCTTTACTTACTTTTTAGACTTGTTAACTGATATGCTAGTTTGGGAATATCTGGAAGGCATGATTAGATATCATTTAGAACAATTTTATTCATAAAACTACAGATAAATTGGAAGAAATTCTAGAAGTTCAAGAGTCTGTTATCCCACCTGCTCCAGAAGTTCAACCAGAACCAGAGGCTCAAATTTCTGAAGTTGCTCAGCCTGAAGTGCAAGCAGAACTGTTCACTTTGACAGTTTCTGAGATTGAAGAATCAGCTACAGATGCCCAGATTGAAAAATCTACTGTATGGGATGATTCCCCAGGCTTGGATTTAGATGCTCTATTGGCACAGGATGCCATAGAAGAAGAATGAGAAAAAGCTGCTCGAAAGGAAAAAGAAAGAGCTATAAAAGATGCTATTGACCCATATGATCTACCCATCTCCTCAAATTCTGCGGATGAGATCGATTCTGATGAGTCTGCTGAAACTAAAAGAAAAAGAATTGCTAAAAAGAAAAGAAAAGCTATTGCCCCTCCTCCTACTAATCTAGACAATGATACACCGTATTATGTACTGAAAGGAATTGATCCAAAGTCAAAAGACTTCCAACATTGGATGTTGTTTTCTAAGAACCAGCAAAAGCAAAGGAAAAAGTCTAAGAGGTATGACTCTCCTGTTCGCAGATGGAATCCTAGAGGTCCTCCTCCTCCACCTCCCGGTGCAGGAGCCTCAGGAAATTTATCTTCTAAATCTGCTTCTCAATCTGAAAGATCAAATCCATCCCAATCTGCTCAAAGGAGAAGCTCACCAGGATTCCAAGGTAAAAGTCAAACTGGCTATCAAAGACCTGATAATGTTAAAGAACAAGTTAAGGAGGTAGTATATCAAAGACCAACCTTTTCCCCTCCTCCTTCTCCAAAGAAAAAAGTTTCATCTCCAAAGCCAGTTCATACTGAGAAAGATGTTCCAAAATGTAAGCAATTTATTTTTTAAACTTAAAATTCTAGCAAGAACTTTGCTAAGTCTGCTCTCTCTTGTTATCTAGTTAATCAGGATAAAGAACCAGTTGACACTTCTTCTGAGATTGTTTATTAAAGCCCAGAGCTTGATCCTAACTTTAGGATGGCTCGTTTTCTTGAACTGGTTGGAGCAGCGCAGATTAGGAAAGCAAAAGCAGAAGGAAAGGACACTGCAGGATTAACCATAATGTCTAAATTCAGAAAGAAGGAGCTCGAAAAATTCCAGGTCAGACCTGAGATGTTTGATCCTTCAAAATATATGGAAAAGCATCCTGAGGCAGTGGTCCCAAGGACAACAGAATTGAAAATTATTGGAGAACAAGACTTGAAGCTATCGAAAAAAGAAGCTCTAGATCCCACAAGAAAGAATACTTTTGTTTCTACCTCTTCTAATCCTGAATCTAACTCTGAAGCACCTTAATTATTCATTGATTGACAGTTAATTTCTTATCTGATTGATTGATGATATCTGCTTAGTTGTTTCTCTTTATGCATTTTATTTTACTTTCTGTAATTATTTTTGTTTGTTTTAATTGTTGAGAGTCTTAACTCAAATAGGGGGAGATTGTTGGAACCCTAGGTTTTGATTTGAGTTTAGTCCTCTCTTTTTGTCTCTTGACCCAAGATTTATCTATGGTCAAAGGTTAGTTGATAGTTTAGATTCCCTAGTTGTGTAGAATTGCTTTTCCAGATGAATATTTGGTTAAGTAGTTTTTCGTTCGACTATAGTCGAACGTCGCTCGACTATCGTCTATCGGCTGATCGATGATCGTCTATCAGTTGGTCGACGTTCTGTCTGCGTTGATAGCTTGACTATCTGTTGATAGGTCGACTATCTGCTTGCTTTGGTAGTTCGACTATCTGTCCTGATAGTTCAACTATCTGATAGCTCGACTATCTGATGATAGGTCGACTATCTAATTGCTTTGGTAGTTCGACTATCTGTCCTGATAGTTCAACTATCTGATAGCTCGACTATCTGTTGATAGTTCGACTATCTGTTTGCTTTGGTAGTTTGACTATCTGTCCTGATAGTTCAACTATCTGATAGCTCGACTATCTGTTGATAGGTCGACTATCTGTGTTGCTTTGATAGTTCGACTATCTGCTTGGATAGTTCAACTATCTGATAGTTCGACTATCTGTTGATAGGTCGACTATCTGTTTTGTTTTGATGGGTCGACTATCTGTTGATAGGTCGACTATCTGTTTTCTGTGATAGGTCGACTATCTGTTTGATATGTCGACTATCTGTTTTGTTTGGTAGTTCGACTATCTGTCTGGATAGATCAACTATCTGATAGCTCGACTATCTGTTCTGATAGATCGACTATCTGCTGAGGTAGTTCGACTATCTTCTTTGATAGTTCGACTATCTGGATCGTTCGACTATCTGTCCGATAGGTCGACGATCTCCGTGCGTCGGTCGACGATCTCCGAGGGTCGTTCGACGTTTTGCTGTATGTTTTAAAATAGTTTTGTCGTCTTCTGTGATGTGACTAATTTCATAATTATTTTGGCACATTTTATAAAAGATTAGTTGAATAAATTGTGATAACACTTCCATGCAATATCTATTCTATTCTTTATGCTTGAGCTAATCTTTTCTAACAAAGTTGTTTGTCTTATAGGTGAGATATGATTTCTGCCAGGCTATCCTTTATAGCTGTTAGACTCAAAAAGTCTTCCTTGGCTGTAAAGAGTATTTTCTGATGTGACTTTCTCTTATATTATTTCATCAGAAGTATTTGCATCTTCTTAGAAAGCTTTATCCTTTTATAGGATATCTGACTGCAGTATTTTTGTTTTGCTTTATGCTTTTTGCAGCCCAGCTTGCAGAGTTCAGAAGAAGACAAGATTCAAACTCAGTTAAGAGCCGTTGCTGCTGCTGCTATATAAAGACTTCTTTGAAGAAGAAATCAACTAGTCCACATAGCAAAAATCAAGTTCACACACATTGAAAAGCTAACTGCAGCATTCAAACAAAAAGCTTACAGTCTCCAACTACTCTCAGCTCATTCATATCTAACTGAGAAGAAGCTTTAGTTCTTCACTCTTCTTCAATCTGAGTTCTCCTGCTTACAGGAAGATCTTCACTCAGAGCCTTTTGAAGAAGAAGAAGAAGATAGCTGCCTCAAGAAGAAATTCTATTTAATATTATTTATCTTCTTGTAGCTTTTTCCTTCAGTATTTACTGAAGTGTTTCTGCACTGAAGCAAGAATTCACCTGGACGTTCTTTGAGCCAGGGGGAGCCTTGATTCTTTTAGAGCTTTCTAGCTCAGTGCAAGTTATTGTGCTTCTCTAATCTATTGTAAAATAGAGAAGACACCTTAACCTCCTTTCCCCCTCCTGTACAGGGTTATTACTCCCTTCAAAAGTATCCCTTGGTGGCAGGGCACCTGATCAAAAACCTGTGTTGGTTTTTAGACACCTGATCAAAAGTCTAAAGAGTTTCTTGATCTACCTGAAGCAGATCTTGTTGGTGGCAGGGCACCTGATCAGAAACCTGAGTGGATTCCTACCTTGTTGGTAGAAGAGTGGACGTACCCATGTTGTTTGGGGAACCACTATAAATTCCTTGTGTCGTCTGGATTGCTTTATTTAATTACTTGCATTGTGGCTGTGATTAGATCTTAACTAGGTTTGCTAGTTGTTGTTTAGGTTTCCAAGCCTTAACTGTAATTGCAGTTGGCTGCCTTTTTATGCACAACACTTGTGTTAGGCTCTAAGGTTTAATCTCAAATATCTATAACTTTCATTCTGCATTTAACTCCAAGGGAGTTGAGTAGAAAGTCAACTTTGCTAGTGCAATTTTTGATTACTCTATTCACCCCCCCCCCCCTCTAGAGTAGTATCTATCCCTTCTCTTTCACAAAGACTGCTTTCAGTAGCAGATATGGGCTATATGAGTTTACCGTGATGCCTTTTGGGCTCACAAATGCTCCGTCGGCATTCATGAGCCTCATGAACCGGGTTTTTGAGGCCTACTTGGATGTGTTCGTCATAGTATTCATAGACGACATCCTGATCTACTCTAGGACGGAAGAGGAGCACACTCGGCATCTAACGCTGACTCTGGACAGACTACGGGAGCACATGCTCTATGCAAAGATCAGCAAATGGCAGTTTTGGTTGAAGGAGGTGGCCTTCCTAGGCCATATCATCAGTGGTGCTGGGTTGGCAGTGGACCCGGCCATGATCCAAGCAGTCCGGGACTGGCCACAGTTGAAGACGGCCACAGATGTACGAAGTTTCCTAGGACTCGCCGGTTACTACCGGAAGTTCGTAGAGGGATTCTCTCGTATCGCCCTTCCACTCACATCTCTGACAAGGAAGGAGGTGACCTTTATCTGGACCCCACAGTGTGAGGCGGCTTTTCAAGAGCTAAAGGGGCGACTCACTTTGTCTCCTATACTTGCTCTCCCTTCAGGGAAAGATGGATTCCAGGACAACACCGATGCCTCCTACCAGGGCATGGGTGCAGTGCTTATGCAGAATGGCCATGTGATAGCTTACGCTTCTCGGCAGCTGAAGAAGCACGAGCAAAACTACCCTGTCCATGGCTTAGAGATGGGAGCTGTCATCTTTGCACTAAAAGTCTGGCGTCACTACATGTACGATGTCCACTGCGACATATACTCCGACCATAAAAATTTGAGGTATGTGGACACGCAAAAAGAGCTGAACATCAAACAGAGACGATGGGTGGAAGTTTTGGCAGACTACCAGTATGAGATGCACTACCACCCGGGAAAGGCGAATGTGGTAGCAGATGCACTGAGCCGAAAGACCGCAAATGCCGGAGTAGGAACACAGTTGATGGCTTTGGAGTTAGTTCAGATATTAGATAAGATGCAAATATCCCTGGTGTCCGAGGATCACCCTGAGTTATACCGAGAGTATCTTTCGTCATTAATCGCCATTGGTGACATTCGAGAAAGGGTCAAGGATTGACAGAGGCAGGATACCCAGCTAGAGCCGATATTCCGGGCCTTAGAAGCAGGCACTGCGGCAGATTACACACTGAGGGATGACTTAGTATGCTTTAGAGGACGAGTCTACATACCAGAGGGAGGCCAGGTCCGGGAGGACATCATGATGGAGGATCATTGCAGTCGATATTCGGTACACCCGGGGATTACAAAGATGACTGCAGATCTGAAGAAGACAATGTTCTGGCCCGACATGAAGAAGGATATCACCTACTTCGTGACCCATTGCGAGGCATGCCAGTTGGTGAAAGCGGAGTGCAGAAACCCCGCAGGATTATTGCAGCCATTCCCAGTACCAGAGTGGAAGTTCGATGATATCGACATGGACTTTATACACAGACTTCCTCGATCGAGGACAGGGAATGATTCGATCTGGGTGATCATCGACCGGCTGACAAAGGTAGCCAGGTTTATTCCAATCAGGAAGGATGACTCGGTAAGTCTGCTAGTCCAAAAGTTTGTGGAGCAGTTCGTTTGCTATCATGGCATCCCCAAGTCGATTGTGTCAGACTGGGATGGATGATGTACATCCAGGGAGTGGAGGTCAGTGCAGACTTACTTGGGCACTCAACTAACATTCAGTACGGCTTTTCATCCCCAGACGGATGGACAGACGGAACGCACCAACCGGACTATGGAGGATTTACTACGACTCTGCATATTAGATCGCGGTGAACCTTGGGAGAAGTTGTTACCGCTGATCGAGTTCTCGTATAATAACAGCTACCAGTCTAGTATAAAGATGGCTCCTTATGAGGCGTTGTACGGACGGAAGTGCAGGACTCCGCTGTCATGGATACAGGATGAGGACCCTAAGGCATTGGATTCGGAGTTTGTCGAGGACACCGAGGCTCAGGTGAGATTGATACGGGATAGGATGCTAGAAGCACAGAGCCGGCAGGCTAAGTTTTACGACGCTCAGGATCGTCAGGTGGAATTCTAGGTAGGAGATCAGGTGTTCTTGAAGATCCGACCAATGCATGGAGTTACTCGGGTACGCGGACAGAGGAAGAAGCTCAGTCCAAGATAAATGGGGCCTTATAGGATCCAGGAGGGGATCGGTCCCTTGGCATACAAGCTGGAGCTGCCACCGGAGCTGGCAAGTCTGCACGACGTATTCCATATATCCTTTCTTAGGAGAGCTCTACTACGCCCAGAGCAGTAAGTTAAAACCACAGATGGGCCGATAGCATCTGATCGCTCAGTTCACCTAGAACCGGTCCGGATTGATGACAAGGGAGTACGAGTCTTACGCCACAAAAAGGTTCCATTAGTCAAGGTCCTGTGGAGAAATCACGGAAGAGAGGAGCACACATGGGAGCACATGGACTTGATGCGACAAAGATTCCCGGAACTCTTCAGTCAGGTATACCTCACAACCTCTCAGAATGTTCAATTTACCTTCCTATTTTAAACTAGTAGGACTGAAATTTCAAGAATATGGGCTAAACTTTTGTTTATTGGGGTCTAGACTTTGCCAATTGAGCGAATTGGTCTTAGATTTGACTATCACCTTTAAACCTCACATAGCGAACATGGTCGTGATCTAAATCTTTCGATTCTCATGGGATGTTACAAGTTTCCTTCTCCCCGATAGGAGTCCCCGTGGGCTTAACCTTGATTTCGGGGACGAAATCTTTGTTTTGTTTATTGGGATTTGTAACATCCCATTTCCAAGTAGATCCCTAAGAGTGGTTTTGTCATGACAAAACCCTAGGAAGCCCAAGAAAGAGTCAAGTGGACCTGGTTGTGTGGATAGAGGCACTATGGTCTACAAATAGTAAACTAAAAACCTAGGTTTAAGGTGATCATGAAGCTTCACCAAGACTCCAAGACCCCACCCATAACTTTATAACCCTAGTAAGGGGTCAATGGGTCACTATGGACCCATGGAGGGCAGCCAAAGGACCTGAGTTGACCAAAGTCAACTCTAACCCTAATTGGGTCAAATTGACCTACACAATGGTCAATTGTAATCTCTTAGCCAAATGGACCACCCCTATACCTCCATAACCCTAGGTAGGGGTCAATGGGTCACTAAGGATCCATGGAGGGTAGTCAAGGAAGCTAAATTGACCAAAGTCAACTCTAACCCTAATTGGGTCAAATTGACCTACACAAGGGTCAATTGCAGTCCCTTAGCCAAGTGGACTCCACCCATACCATCATAGCCCTAGTGAGAGGCCAATATGTCACCAAGGACCCATTGGGTCAAGTGACCTCCAAGGGCCAATCCAACCCCACCTTGACCCTAGGGGATGCTAATGGGTCACCAAGGACCCATTGAAGAAACCTCAAGGACCAATTTGACCTAGGTGGGCCCTAGTCCAACTTTGGGTCAAGTTAGCCCAAATGGGCTAACTCAAGCTCAAGCCCATTGCAATTGGGCTAACCTTGACTTAAGTGACCAAATGGTTTTGTGGGCTGCCATAGGATAGGGAGGAGCCAAATTTCAGGCTTGGTGACAAGGAGAGAGAAAGACACCCATGGAGGAGAGAGAAAGAGAAGGAAGAAGAAGGAAGGAGGACTCTGTGTTCCTCCTCCCCCCTCCCCAACCTCCCCATTCAATTCAGAAGAACAAGGGGGAGTGCAGCAGCCATTTTGGACTGGTTAGAGCAAGCTCCACCCCCCTACCAACCAAGCCGCCATTGTTGACCATGTCCAAAAATGGCACAAGGCATTCAGCCACCTAACTCCCCTCCTCTCCCTCCTTAAAATCTTCACTGAAGTCCAGAGAGTAATTCCCACCACTTTCCTGAAGGAGCCAGGCTATTTCACTATGCTGTTGTAGAGGGCCGACCACCACCAGCCACCACCATGCCAATCCGACGATCAGCACGGCTACAGCCGCCACCACAGGTCCTCCTCCACTCCTTCTTACATGGGTAGATCGTAGGGATCATTAGAACCAAGGTTGGAGCTCAATTGAGCCCAATCCAAGTTTCAAAATTCATGGTTTTTCCGAGAATTTTCACCTATCGGGATCGCCGGAATAGGGCTTCCCGGCGGCCGTGCCGTCGCCTGGACTTAGCCGATCTTCAACTAGAGCAGTCATGTAACAATGGGCCACTCCCGTTCGAGTAGTCGGTCTGGGGACAAACCGACTTAGCGGAAGCAGTGGTGGGCCCATATGTAATTCACACTAAGTTGTCCATCTTTGACATTAGTTTTAGCCAACCTGACCCTAGTTTGTACCTTGCGTATAGGTCCCAGCGCAGGTGGAGCCGGTTGGGGGCACTCCTACCCCTTCCGTCCCTTCACAATTCCAGCAGTCGGAATTGGGACAAACGCTGTCAGCCATATTGGATGCATTTAAAGCCCAGCAAGCTTCGGTGCAACAACAAGCGCCAGGCTCCAACTGGTTGAGCACCTTCCGTGCCCTGTCCCCTCCTGCCTATCTTAGGACAGAATCGCCGGTGCGCACCGAGGAATGGCTTGATACCGTGCAGGAATTGATGGCTGGCATAAGATGTCCGAACAGCATGGCGGTGACATTGGTAGTGACGATGCTAGAGCTGCACGCCAAAAGGTGGTGGAAGTCCCTCATGGGATCCACCTTCCAAGGGCGGTTGTACACGGACATCAGTTGGAACGAGTTCACCGAGGCTTTTCTGGATCACTTCATCCCTTCTTCTGCTCGGGATGGACTTGAAGAAAAATTTCTGCAGCTGAAGCAGGGATCGAAATCGGTAACGGAGTACCAGAGGGAGTTCCAACACCTCGCTAGGTTTGCCGATTCCTATGATTTGGACGATAGAGGCTACGCGAAGCGCTTCTACAAAGGATTAAGGGACCCCCTGAGGCAGGCCCTTTTGTTTATAGCCGATGGAAGCCTGGCAGAAATCATCGACATGGCAAAGAGACTGGAGGCGGACCACATGGGATGTGGCAAGAGACCTGCGGAAGGAGTAATTGAAGTCGGCCCTAGTAATAGAAGGCGGAATGATCATGGCAGAGGAAGGGGAAACCACAGAGGCGGTCGGTGGGTCAACCGGAACTATCGGGTGGAGTACCCAATTCCGCAACCACTACCTTTACCACCACCACCGCAGCAGCAATATTATCAACAACCTGGGGGCCGACGTGAGGTGATATGTTTTGAGTGCAACCAACCGGGGCATGTCCGACGAGTTTGCCCGCGACTGATCGGGGGTGCTCCTATTGCTCCCCTCCAGTAGCTCCACGGGGGCGAGGGCACATGCGTGGCCGAGGAAGAGGACCACCAGGGAGAAATCAAGGACATGCACGGGAGCATGTATTCGCATTGGATATGACTCAGGAGAGAAATCCGCAGGAAGTCATCACGTACGTGCAAAATTTATTAATATTATATGACTTGTTAGATTTACGATACAAATGATACGCGCAATTTTGAATGGTGATTACCTTTTTGGAACCTAGGCACTGTCATGGTTAGCGGGAGGCCCGCCTATACGTTATTTGACACGGGTGCGTCTCACTCGTTCATTTCGGCGGACTTCGTGAAGGACTTGGAGGGAGTGCAACACTTCACGGGCACTACTCAAAGGGTGTGCCTTCCGGACGGCTCTGAGATGACGTCGTCAGCAAGTTGCGACTTCGACACCCTTATTGGAGGAAAGCTCTTTGAAACTCCGGCTACAGTGTTAAGAATCCCGGAGTTCGATCTCATCCTGGGCATGAAGTGGTTGGACTGGCACCACGCCAGGATCAATTGTGCGGAGAAGCAAGTTATGTTGAGGCATGGAGACTCGGAAGTCACCTTCCAAGGTATTAAATTCGCACCCCGTAAATTATTATCTTCAATCCAAGTTATGAAATCTCATATGGAAGGGGACGAGGTCTATGTAATTTGCTTCGAGTTGAAGAAATTGACATTAGAGGTCAAGGATGTGCGGGTGGTGCGAGAATTTCCCGAGGTATTTCCCGAGAAATTTCCGGGACTACCCCGCATAGGGAAGTGGACTTCCAAATCAAGCTAATTCCGGGTGCCAAGCCCGTCTCGCGAGCTCCATACCGAATGGCTCCGAAGGAACTTGCAGAGTTTAGAGTCCAGCTTCAGGAATTGGTGGAAGCAGGGTTCGTTCGCCCAAGCTCGCCGCATTGGGGAGCGCCCGTTTTGTTCGTCAAAAAGAAGGATGGCACCCTGCGGTTATGTATTGATTATCGAGAGTTGAACCGGTTAACGGTGCGGAACACCTATCCCCTACCGCGCATTGATGAACTATTTGATCAATTGGTGGGATCGTATTGGTTCTCCAAGTTAGATCTGCGTTCGGGATATTATCAGCTGAGGATACAAGAAGATGACATTCAGAAGACGGCGTTCAGTTCGAGATATGGTTTGTATGAATTCACCGTGATGCCGTTTGGGCTCACAAACGCCCCTTCCGCCTTTATGAGCTTGATGAACAAGGTGTTCAGCCCTTATTTGGACATCCTGTCATCGTGTTCATCGATGATATCCTAGTCTACTCCAAGACTGAAGCAGAACACGCCGAACATCTAACTTTAGTGCTGAGGAAGCTAAAGGAGCACACTTTGTTTGCCAAGTTCAGCAAATGCGAGTTTTGGCTTCGAGAGGTCGCGTTCTTGGGCCATGTGATTAGTGGGGCGGGGCTAGTAGTAGATCTGGCCAAGGTGCGGGCCGTGAAGGAGTGGTCGCCATTGAAGTCAGCGGCCGACATACGGAGCTTTCTTGGACTTGCCGGGTACTATCGCAAGTTCGTGAAAGGCTTCTCGAAGATCGCCCTTCCCCTTACTACGCTGACCAAGAAGGGTGTGCCGTTTGAATGGACACCCCAGTGCGAAGATGCATTCCAAGAGTTGAAGGACAGATTGACGACTGCACCCATCCTAGCTCTTCCATCTGGGAAGGAGAGCTTTCAAGTTTATACGGATGCGTCGTATCAAGGGATGGGAGCTGTGTTGATGCAGAATGGGCATGTGATCGCTTATGCTTCAAGACAGTTGAAGAAGCATGAAGCTAGCTACCCGGTGCATGATCTAGAGTTGGGAGCGGTGGTATTCGCCTTGAAGATGTGGAGGCATTATTTATATGGCGTCCACTGCGAGATCTACTCGGATCACAAAAATCTGAAGTACGTTCACACCCAAAAGGAGTTAAACTTGAGACAGCGGCGGTGGTTGGAGTTCTTGTGCGACTACGAATTCACCTTGAATTACCACCCCGGGAAGGTTAATTCCGTAGCTGATGACTTGAGCCGAAAGGCACCGGGAACGAGCACGGAATCCCGCTTGATGAGGATGGAGTTAATCCGGACACTGCAAGAGATGGAAATCACTTTGGTCTTTAAGAATCGATCGGAAGAGTATACAGAATATTTGGCCGCGATGAGTATAGTTTGCAACATACGAGACCGGATCCGGACGGAACAAAAGAAGGATGCGGCTTTAACCCCGGCTTTCAAGTCAATGGAGGATGGGACTACGGAAGAATACTCCCTAAAAGACGGCCTCGTCCATTTTCGTGGCCGGCTTTACATCCCCGAAGGTGACAACATTCGGGAGGATATTCTAAAGGAGGCCCATTGCTCCAAGTACTCGGTGCACCCGGGGATCGCGAAGATGTACACCGATTTGAGAAAGACATTGTGTTGGCCGGGCATGAAGAGGGATGTCAAGTACTTTGTTACTCATTGTGTGGCCTGTCAAATGGTGAAGGCGGAATGCAGAAGCCCCGGTGGAATGCTACAGTCGTTGCCCATCCCCGAATGGAAATTTGAGGACATCTCCATGGACTTCGTCCATGGGTTACCTCGCTCGCGCTCGGGGAATGATTCTGTGTGGGTGATAGTTGACCGGTTGACCAAGGTAGCCCGATTTATCCCAATGAAGAAGGAGGCGCAAGTGGGCGTCTTAGTGCGTCTCTTTGTGGAACAATTTGTGCGGTACCATGGTGTGCCAAAGACGATCGTCTCCGACCGGGATGGTCGGTTTACTTCGAGAGAATGGAGGGCTGTACAGGCTTATTTGGGCTCGCGCCTCGCCTTTAGCACAGCCTTTCACCCACAAACGGACGGGCAATCTGAACGAACCATCCGAACATTGGAGGACCTTCTGAGGTTGTGTGTGCTAGATAAAGGAGAACCATGGGAGAGACTCCTACCTCTCGTGGAGTTCTCTTATAATAACAGTCATCAAGCCAGTATTGGAATGGCACCTCATGAAGCTTTGTATGGAAGGAGGTGTAGAACACCCTTGTCCTGGGTGCAAGACGAAGATCCGAAGACATTGGGAAATGAGTATATTGATGACACGGATGTGGTGGTTAGGTTGATCCGGGATCGAATGCTAGAGGCTCAAAGCTGACAGGCGAAATATTACAACGCAAGGCACCGTATGGTGGAGTTTCAAGTGGGTGATAAGGTGTTCCTGAAGATTCGACCGATGCACGGAGTGTCGCGGGTACGTGGAGTCAAGAAGCTCAGCCCAAGGTATGTCGGGCCCTATGTCGTAGTGGAAAGGATTGGCCCTCTGGCCTATCGATTGGAGTTACCACCGGAGCTGGAGAACCTTCACGATGTGTTCCATGTATTTTTATAACGGTCCAGGCCCGCCAACCCGCGGGACCCAGCTGGCACGCCGGCCTACCAGAGTCCAGACCGGGCCCACTACTGGTAGTCAGCCTATCACATCAAGCCTGCAGGCCAATGCACCCCAACCCCTCTCCATCCAGGCGGGTTGTTGGTGGCCGTAGCCCCCCTTAGATGAGTCAAACTAGATAGTCAAGCCCGCACTACGGGGACTTCCCAGGAGGTCACCCATCCCAGTACTACTCCAGCCCGAGCACGCTTAACTATGGAGTTCTTTCAACTCTCATCACCAATTGATCTGCAGGCTAAGGGGGGCTACGGCCACCAACAACCCGCCTGGATGGAGAGGGGTTGGGGTGCATTGGCCTGCAGGCTTGATGTGATAGGCTGACTACCAGTAGTGGGCCCGGGTCTGGACTCTGGTAGGCCGGCGGTGCCAGCTGGGTCCCGCGGGGTTGGCGGGCCTGGACCGTTATAAAAATACATGGAACACGTCGTGAAGGTTCTCCAGCTCCGGTGGTAACTCCAATCGATAGGCCAGAGGGCTAATCCTTTCCACTACGACATAGGGCCCGACATACCTTGGGCTGAGCTTCTTGACTCCACGTACCCGCGACACTCCGTGCATCGGTCGAATCTTCAGGAACACCTTATCACCCACTTGAAACTCCACCATACGGTGCCTTGCGTTGTAATATTTCGCCTGTCGGCTTTGAGCCTCTAGCATTCGATCCCGGATCAACCTAACCACCGCGTCCGTGTCATCAATATACTCATTTCCCAATGTCTTCGGATCTTCGTCTTGCACCCAGGACAAGGGTGTTCTACACCTCCTTCCATACAAAGCTTCATGAGGTGCCATTCCAATACTGGCTTGATGACTGTTATTATAAGAGAACTCCACGAGAGGTAGGAGTCTCTCCCATGGTTCTCCTTTATCTAGCACACACAACCTCAGAAGGTCCTCCAATATTCGGATGGTTCGTTCAGATTGCCCGTCCGTTTGTGGGTGAAAGGCTGTGCTAAAGGCGAGGCGCGAGCCCAAATAAGCCTGTACAGCCCTCCATTCTCTCGAAGTAAACCGACCATCCCGGTCGGAGACGATCGTCTTTGGCACACCATGGTACCGCACAAATTGTTCCACAAAGAGACGCACTAAGACGCCCACTTGCGCCTCCTTCTTCATTGGGATAAATCGGGCTACCTTGGTCAACCGGTCAACTATCACCCACACAGAATCATTCCCCGAGCGCGAGCGAGGTAACCCATGGACGAAGTCCATGGAGATGTCCTCAAATTTCCATTCGGGGATGGGCAACGACTGTAGCATTCCACCGGGGCTTCTGCATTCCGCCTTCACCATTTGACAGGCCACACAATGAGTAACAAAGTACTTGACATCCCTCTTCATGCCCGGCCAACACAATGTCTTTCTCAAATCGGTGTACATCTTCGCGATCCCCGGGTGCACCGAGTACTTGGAGCAATGGGCCTCCTTTAGAATATCCTCCCTCTGATACCATTTGTAAGACCCCCCTCCCGGAACACAACACACGGCACGAGGGGAGTCTTATGCCCGAAATAGCCGCCTTGCGGTAGCACTAACACACGGGTTAGCCTTTACCATAAGACGCCTATTCCGCCGGCTACAATCCATATCATAATAATTATGCCAACCCAACCATAACAGGAATGTAAAGAAGTTCAATTCACAGCTAAGCTTAACTCCAAAAGAGCGGAAGATAACAAGCACAACAGGCTTGTACAAAAGAACAAGAGTCTAAAAATGTTTTGCCAAACGGCTACATGAAAACACTCACGACTGTCACTGACGGTGCCGATGGCACCACCACCTCAGGTCCTATTATCCGGGCCTGGCTGTCCTGCTGCATAGTCCGTTGCTGCTCTACCTGCGGGGTTTCCTCCTAAAAAGGAAGACGTAGCAACCATTAGTCATAAGACTAAGTGGCTTCACATCCGCTCCCCCAGCGACTCCTCGGCACCGGGCGGAGAAAGGAACAAGGTACAATATGTAAATATATAAGCAAGTAAACAAGTAGGTGACTGTAAGTATGGTGGAGTATAAACTACGCTACACAACTAGAAATTCTACAAATATCAATAATATATGACAACAGGTATAATTAATCAAAATAATAACTCAACTTATAAGAGTGCCCATACAAACTTATAAGTTAAGGATCGGGTTAACAGTAAAGTAACTCATCGTATAAGAGTGCCCATACAAACTTATACGATGAGGATCTTGTGTATGCAATGAATGACATGATATGAATGTTATGGTATGACCGAATCATGCGCACGCACATGCAAGTTGCTATGTCGACACAGACTAGAAGTTCCCACTTTTCGAGCAGGTAGCTAACCTCTCAGGCGTCGTCCGTCGTGGCCAGACGGCGATAGTGGAGCGGGCGTCTCCACTACTAGGTGGTATCACACTACCTATCCTAGGCCCCCGTACGCCTCGACGCTAAGAACACAACAGCGGATCTCACATGCGTACTATGGCTCAGAAGGGGTCTTGGGTAAATGTGCACCAAGAACACAGCCCAACCTGGCCTTTGATTTCGAATCGGATGGAACCTCGGAAGCGCACGAGGTGCAAGCCCAACCGTTCTCATGGCGCGGAGGAGATCTCGGTTTATGGACACCAAGTATCTAACCCTACCGCCCAAGGTCTACCCATTGGCTCCCATTGGTGTGATGACTGGCGAACCCGTAGACCTGCCACAATCATTATCTCAATATCGCGACACGATGAGTCGTCGCACATCACATGCCCCAAAACAACTCACTCGATGCTACCCGTAGGGAGACTATCACTCTAAGCATCGGTTGTTAATAAACCCCTTGGGCTCGGATTACGGTTACAAAATACTCTTCACATAGTGTTCATCATGCTCACGCCCACCTATTCAATGAATTCACCTCAACACTACGCATAATAGATAAGTTCAACACCAAATAGTATAAATATATCCTATACCAATCTCAACTCCTAATATCTAGCCTTCCCATCCAATCCATTTCTCTACCATTGCATGGTTATTCCTTATTACACAACCAAATGAGTAACCATGCTAAATTATAGTAACAACAACATTATAGATATATGGGAGCAAGATAACAAATGGGCAAATCACAATCATTGCAAGAGTGCTAGCATTATAAATTAACAAGTGCATTAACATAGGATAGCCCGATACTAAAACTGGGATTCCCGGAGCTACAGGAATCCGATCACAATGCACAACCCCTCGTTGGAAAGGTATTCGCGAGGGCTACGACTTTTGTGTTGAGTCGATCGCCCAGATCGGGTCGCGACATACCAGAAATTCAACTCGAATACGTACAGGAAACAGTTTCCTGTACAGGAATTTTCCCGAACGCAGCGGACTCGAACCAGCTTTCCCGTGGCTACAGGTATCGCATGGAAACGAGCAACCACTCGTTGGAAAGGTAATTTCAAGGGCTACGACTTTTGTGTTGAGTTATTCACCCAGATCTGGCCAGAACACCTCCGAAATTGGCCACGAAGGTCGCCGCGTGCAGAAATCAGATTTCTGCACGAATCTTAAGGCGAGATGAACGGCATCCGTTCATCTTCTTCCTTGCAACGACCTCGCATAAACTTCTCCAAAAATCACACCCAACCTTATTTCTCCTTTCAAAGCCAAACCCTCAACGAAAACCCCTCTCATCTCCACTTTGAATGATGAGAAGGTTGAGGGAGACTAAGCCTAGAAAACCTAGGCATGGCTTATCCTAAGAACTCTCCTCCTCACCATCAAGACTCTATGGAGTCGATGTCTCTCCTAAAATAACTATAGATCTAGCACCAAGGGAGAGGGGAGGAAGCTCACCTCAAGTCCAGCGATACCACCATGGCCGGCCATGAGCCTCGCACTCCTTCGCGGCGGCATTGTTTTTCCCTTGACGGCGGCGGCGTTTTGATTCCTCCAAGGATGGCTCCGGCAAGCTCCTTTCCCCTCCAGCCAAGCTCTCTTCCTCTCAGAAGTTTTGGGGCTGAAAAGGGGGATGAAAACTAGGGTTTCCAACTTTTTCCCTTTTTATACACCGCAGACACGGGTAGGCACACGGCCGTGTTCCTACCCGTGTTCAGGTGACACGGCCGTGTCGCCTGCCATGTTTAGGGCCGTGTTCATCCCAGAACATCTTTCCGCCGTGTCGGGGTTGCGGCACACGGGTTGAGACATGGCCGTGTCTCGACCCGTGTCCTAGGCACACGGGTAGGGACACGCCCGTGTCCCAATACCCGTGTACCTCTCTGACTGGAAACTTAATATTGGCATGAGGCACACGGGTATGGACACGGCCGTGTCCATACCCGTGTCGGCCAAAATCACCATTTTGCCTTGTTTTCCTCATCTCCCATACGTCCGCACCTGTTCACCCACACCCCCATTGGGCTCACCACAGCCCCCTTGACTCAAAAGCGCAATCAAGGGGCCTAGCGCGAATTGGGACGTTACAGATCGTAGGGATCATTAGAACCAAGGTTGGAGCTCAATTGAGCCCAATCCAAGTTTCAAAATTCATGGTTTTTCCGAGAATTTTCACCTATCGGGATCGCCGGAATAGGGCTTCCCGGCGGCCGTGCCGCCGCCTGGAGATAGCCCCGACCACCACGAAGGTGTTGGCGGCGGTGGCCGGCCGGGGAGGTGGCCGGAGCGCCGGCGGCAGCCGCTGGAAATCGGCCCACGCAGAAGCAATCCTGTCCGTCTCCCAGAGGAAGAAGATGACGGGATTCCGTCCATCTTGCGCCAAGATTCGTGCTGATGATGATAAAATACTATAGGATATGTATTGATTTATTTCATTTTCTATCACAGATTAGGTATTTAATGTATTTAATTATTAAAAATACCTAGATCCCTTTTCAGAGAAAATGGTCAACACATGAAATATAGCCCTATGGGTCTACTTTCAAACAAAATTGGTTTGAACCGCTTTGAGTGACTGGTTTGACCAGGGAACTCATTTTGGTGGGGTCTATACAAATGAATTGGCAGTCATTAAACTAAGTGCCCACACTTCATACTTAGCCCAAATGAGTTGAAATTATGGCAAGGAGTCATACTAACTAATATCTAGAACCTGCCCAAAAATGGAAATTTTTGGAGATAATTTTTCTATAGTTTTGTAAATAATTTAATTTATCTAGGGTAAATTAATTTATGGGTCAAATGAACTCCAAATTCATCCAAATTTTGGTGGGAGGTATATGAGGTCAATATAGACCTCTGGTTAAAATTTCATTAAGTTTGGAGGTGATTTGAATGGAAATCATGCAATTCCTAGTTTTGCCCTAAGAAGGGCATTTTGGTCCAAAATGTAATTTTTGCTTAGAGTGTCCTATTCACCTCAACAGAGATCCAAATTTTGAACACTGACTTGTCATGAACTTGTGCACGTTCCAATGAAATATGGGGAGGTTTGGAATTGATTTTCCCCAAGATCCTAGGTCAAACCCTAAGGAAGGGCTTTTGTACCTTGTGAAGGGCATGTGGCCAAAACAGCTTGTATGACTATGAAATTTTGTAGTGAGGGTATTAGGGTAACTATAACCCTCTGGTTAAAATCTTAGGGTGTTTTGGAAAGTTTGGGACAAACAAAACCCTAACCCTAGTTTAGGGCACAAATATTGTAGGGTTGAAATGGGCTAGTTAAACTCCTCAAACTAAGGTGAAATTTTGGTAGATTGGTCATAAGGATATTATGAGCCTCTGTTAGTTTAATTGGGAATTTTGGGACAATATTTATAGTACTTCATTTGTAACACAAGGGATACCTTGTAACACCCCAGAATCTCAAAATATGTTTGTAAACAGTTTTGGGTTGGAGGCTGTTAGACACGGCCTGGGACACGGGCGTGTCCCAGGGCGTGTCGGGGGTGCACGGCCTGGGACACGGGCGTGTCCCAGGGCGTGTTCAGCTTAGTCGACGATTTATAGTCGACGATCGTCGAGCCTGGGACACGGCCTTCGACACGGGCGTGTCCCAGGGCGTGTCCGACACGTGTTCGTTCTGGGCGTGTCGCGGTGTCAATTTGACGTTCAGCGGTCGTCAAGCGGCGACACGGCCTGGGACACGGGCGTGTCCCAGGGCGTGTCACACAATAAAATTCGAAAATGGCCTGTTTGAGTCAGAGAGGTACACGGCCTTGAACACGGCCGTGAACACGGCCTTGAACACGGGCGTGTCAGGGTCGACACGGGCGTGTCAAAGCCCGTGTTCTGGTATCTTTCGAGCCGGCTGCTATTGTACACATTCCTGGTCTTTTATATAAATGTGATATTTATATAGTAGTGGACATTCATTGTTATCAGTTCTTGCACTTAATAAAATTCCGCTAGAATACTCTGAGTTAGGATGCGTGTAAAAGGTTTTTGATACTCTCAAGTGACTCCGTCGTTTGTCTGTGAAATATGGCGTGGGGCCCCGGCCGGACCCTCGGTTATATTCCACGTGACGAATGGGGGCGTTACATACCTCAATTTAATAAATTGAACATTATGGTCCCTCTGACCCTTGGGAGGTCATAAAAGTTTGGCAGAGGAAGTTTTGAATCATTATATGCATATATAAATTTTATGAAAATTTTTGGATACATATTTGAGGTACTTACTTCACAAGCTTGTTAAATGAGGAAATTATTAAAAAATTTAATTAAGATTATTTACTGATAAATAAATTGTGAAATTTGGCCCCAATCATTTATATGCCATTAGAATCATACTGGAATTTTCTATGAATTTTTGGAAGCAATATAGTCTTTTATATTTCTTTAAATGAATTTTCAAGGGTTAAAATGAAAAAGGAATTTTGGGATAAAACCTTACTGAAAAATTGAGATATTTTGGAAGTTGAGTTAAATCCTTATTTTAAATATCCTATAAAATTAGTGGAATGATATCTTGCCTGAAAATGGTACTTCATGTTCATTATTGGAAATTTTAGTCACTAGAATAATTAAATAAATTATTAAATAAATAATGAAAATTTTGGGTCTCTGGATTTAGGGCTTAAAAGTCATAATGGACCTCCATTAATTATTATAGGAGTATTGGAAGATTATTTGATGTACTCCCCATTATACATGACATTTAACCTTGTGGTCTGCATTTAGTAAATTGTTGAAAGGAAATGATTTGGCATAGTTGGAGTTGGCCATCTTCCGGGATTTTGTAGATGTGGATGAGTCATCCTAGAAGTTTAGGTTAAGTAGTGAGATATGAGTCGGTAGTGTTGAGTAGTGCTTGGGGTCGACGAAAGATCGTCTTCCCCCGTAGAGTGAAAGGTCAAAATCACCTTAGGTTTAGTCTACCGTAATATGAAAAAGAAATGGGTAATGGATATGGGATTAGTTACCAACCAACAAGAATAAGTGCCTTGCGAAAGGGAGCTTTGGGATTTAGCCCATCATAGCTCCTAGTGCCCTCGAGAGCCCTTCACAGGGAATACCTTGGGCAGTCCTGGGTTAAAACCTAAGTCGTAGGTATAAAATCGCCACAAGAGTAAATAGTAAACTTAGGATTTCACACTCTCACACCCCAATGTCCCGGGATATAGTTTGGGTTACTCGGGCAATAAGCCTAGTGGTTATGGTGATGGGCATAGTGGCTCGGGGAGCTTCGGCTCGGTTGTTGATTATGACGGACGGGATAGTCCGGGGAACATCGGCTCGGTTGTTGATTATGACGGACAGGATAGTCTGCGGAGCTTCGGCTCAGTTTTTGATTTATGACGGACGGGATAGTCCGGGGAGATTTTGTTCGGTTGTTGTTTGGACTCATAACTATTGCATGTGCATTAAAGGTATAAGGTGGTGGGTCTTTGGTATTGGAGGGTCGATGCACCGACGCCAATACGCTGACTCGGCAAGTGTGGTTAGCACTTCGCCAACAGAAGTCCGGTGCGCCAGCCGGCAAGAGTATGCAGGAGTCCGCTTTGTGCACTAAGCATTGAGCCGTACGATAGGTCTGACCGGTAGTGCTTTACTGGTTTAGAGGTGGGCGAGGCCCAACCCACCTCTTCCGTCTGCCACTACGGAGGTATCCTGGGAGGTAACGGCTCCGAAAGGGGGAACTAAAGGTCTGTGTACACAGAGTCGAGTGGGTGAGTTGCACTTGCATGTTCACATCATAGCATAATTGTATTTCATAGCATAACCATTGCATATAACCTGACACCTAAGGTATAAGCGGTATGGGACGCTCTATACATTAGGTCTTGCAAAACGACCCCTTGGCCTATAAGTTCGTGCGAGCGTGCTTATAAGTCAAGGTTCTCTTTCAGTATTATAAGCCTGATAGTAAAACCGACACCCTATCGTATAAATCGGTATGGGACTTTTTATATGATAGGAGTCTTGCAAAAGATCCATTAGCTTATGGGTATTCGCAGAAGTTAAGGTTACTTATTCAATTTTTGTATCATTATTACCATACTTAGAACTGCTAGTCTAGTTCCGCTGCCATCTGCTATTTGACATTGTCCACCTTCATGTCCTTTCCTTTCCTTCTCCCCGCTCGGTGCTTAGGAGCCATAGGGGAAGGGGTGGAGGACGATCAGACTTAGACTTTTAGACTAACGGTTTTCGAACCACATCATTTAGGGGACCATAGAGCCCAACATGGAGGAGCAGCCCCGGAGGTCGGCACGCTTGGAGATCGGACAGTCTAGTACTGGAGTCCAGACAGCAGGGACTGTGAGTCCCGAACACTAGTAGTTGTATTTGTTTGCTTCCGCGATGAGTGATTTGTAGTGAGGACTTGATGTACCGGGCATAAGCCCGAGATTATTATTAGTGAGAGACGGTTAGTTGTCTACCTAAATCACCTAGAGGGGGGTGAATAGGTGAGATGTTCGTCTATTTGCGGAATAAAAAATTAAGGAACTAGCACAGCACAATACCAAGCAATCACATATGACAAAATATTTATAGTGGTTCCCCAACCTTGGGTACGTCCACTTTCACCTCACCAATCTAGTAAACCACTAGACTTGGCTACACCACTATCTCGGATCAAAACGATCCTACAACTCGGAACAACGTTCCTACAAATCTCGATCCAAACTGGATCTACACTCGGAAGAAACCTTCCTACAAATCTCGATCCAAGCGGATCTACAGAACTCGGAGTCAAGACTCTACAAGAATAAAAGATGTATACAAAAATATACAAACAGAGATATTCAGATCTGGATCTTCAATCCTTTCCTCCTTCTTCAGAGTTAGGGCTCGGCAGAAAATAGATCGAGGAAGACAAGGCGAAATCTCTTGGATCTGAAAAACTAGAATCAACAAGATCAAGAATTGGATCTGTCGATTGATAATAGCTTGATCTTCTGAAACTTCTTGTCTGAATCCTTGGATCGGAGAAGACCGGCGACGAAGAAGATGAACAGGAATATGTCAGCGTGAACTTGACGGCTTCCCGATGCGAGCGATAGAAATTAGATTCAGAAATACTTCTTAGGGTTTGACGTTTTGACAAGACCTATTTATAGGATCTCTATAATGGTCAAATCCAACCTTAAACATGTACACGTGGACCAATCATATCAGAGGATATGAAATAATCCCGTATAGTCTGGACTTAGAAAATAATCTGTGAAAAACCAGACTACTCGAGTATGGTATAAACTACTCGAGTATCCTGAGAAACCTACTCGAGTATCTGGAAGAACTGACTCGAGTATCTGGTAAATACATACTCGAGTATATCAGCTGAACTACTCGAGTAAGTCGATCCACTCGAGTAGTTAAACTTAACTACTCGAGTACTTGACTTTGGTCTACTCGAGTATATTAGTTTAACTACTCGAGTATATAGATAACCACTCGTGTAGGAACACTTAGGCACAATTCCGAGAGAGAAAAACTAGATACTCGAGTAAGTGAAAGCATCTACTCGTGTATCATAGTATCTACTCGTGTATCATAGTATCTACTCGAGTATGTTCTTTGGACTACTCGAGTATATCCTTTGAACTACTCGAGTATATGACTTGGAATAATTTCTCCCTTGGAAATCCATTTCTCCTACTAATGATCAGCAACACTTCAAGGTCCCATGAGTCCAAATGCTTGTGAAGTGAAGTGTATCCCAATAGAGAGGCTACACATGGGTCAACACCATGGATCACACAATGAGGGATTACATTATATGGTCCTGTGCTAGGTGACCCACTGTAGACTGACATTGGTCTACACTTGGCAATAGAGTCCTGCAAGCACATCTAAACAAGTACATCAAATACAACTGCAATTCACTTTAGTTTTAGGAGGACTTCTTCAAATTAAGGTCATTGTGGAAACAAGACCCAACAATCTCCCCCTATTTGAAGAAGTCAGAACACCATCTACTAAATTGAATTGCCAGAGATATTAAAACAATATGACGTAAAAGAGAATGCATTGACTTGCATTTCTTAACTAGAATTGCTTTGCATTTCTCCCCCTTACTGAAATCTTCATTTGGATTTGCATTTTCTTTTCCTTTTTCATCTCTATAAACCATTTCCTTTTGCTCTCCCCCTTT
This sequence comes from Platanthera zijinensis, assembly GCA_039513925.1. Taxonomy (NCBI): domain Eukaryota; kingdom Viridiplantae; phylum Streptophyta; class Magnoliopsida; order Asparagales; family Orchidaceae; genus Platanthera; species Platanthera zijinensis. The sequence continues at coordinate 96,990,383 of CM077089.1, forward strand.
CTGACCTCTTTAAATAGGGGACTACTAGAAACTCCCCCTTAATCTTCTAGTTCCAAGAATTTTCTGGAACAATTACTTGTCCAATTGCCAGATAAGAATTTTATTGGCCTATGGACATACCTGCATAAACAAGATTAGAATCCCTTAAGAGCCCAAATAAGATTGGGTCCTAGGTCTCTTGTTAGTATCCTCCCCCTATGAGAGTTAACATTATGAGTGGTCTTTCTCACATTATCAACTTGAGGAGTTAAAACATAGCTGGGATTAAACCAGCAATCTATGGCGAAGTGACCAACCTTGCCACAACACCAACAGTTAAACCTGTTGTATCTTATCTTGTTCTCTTGCTTTACCTTATGGATGGGGGGTCTAGTAAGAGCAACTGACTTAGAGGAGGAAGCCTCATGATTGCAACAGGTACATGGCTTCCTTGTCTCCTTGGCCTTTGTTACACCAGTTTTAGCTTTCGGTGTCTTCTTCTTATTTGGCCCATGATTGTAAGGATCATATTTCAGTAAGGCAACGGTTTGGCTTGGGAAGGCTTGCCTTTACCTTTGGCTGATTTATGTCCTGTACTGCTATTTTTCCAAAGGAGGTTTCTCCATTAGTGATTGGAAGCACAGTTGTAGGCATGGTGAGAGTTTCAACCAGCTTTCGTTCAATGACTAGCTTTGCTTCCAATTCATCCAGGAGAAAATCTTTATGATTTACTAATTCAGTAAAGTCTTTGATTTCCTCCTTCAAAGATTGAACTTCATCTCTGAGAGGGGTCATTTGGTCAATCTTCTCCCTCAGATTTGATTCCACCTCTTTTAGGGATGCAATCTCTTTTGATTGCGATTTGACTACCTTCCGGCATTTATCAAATGCAGTCAATAAGACTTGATACTGATTTACCAATTCAAAATCATCCTCCCCAGAAGAATAGCCATCATGACCATTTGAGTCAGAATCTGAGGCAGAAAGAGGTGTGTGAGAATTTACCTTCCCGGTATATGAGGAGTTACCGTTGTCTTTGTCCTCTTGGTCAGAAAAAGCCATAAGCCCGAAGTAGGCTTCATCATCCGCACTTGACTCAGATGAGTCAGAGTCACTGAGGGTCTTTGGCTTTTTGGCAATGAAGCTTCTTTCTTTCTTCCTTTTCCCTTGAGGGAATTCTTTTCTATGCCTCTTCCTTCTTTCTTCTTCAGAGGGCACTCAGTGCTTATATGCCCTGGCTTACTACAGGAATGACAAACAACATTAGAAGAAACATGTTTGTTCGGTTTAGATTTATACCTGTCATGTCTGCTGTGACGATCACCATCAGGACGTGATCTTCTGGACGAGGAATCATTTTCTCTCATTTGTTTCTTATTGGTAAGAAACTTCTTGAATTGTCGGGAGAGAAGATGAAACTCTTCATCTGATGAATCTGAGCCTGAGGTGCTTGGCTCGGACTCTTCTTCTTCATAGTCTCCTTGAGTGGAAGCAGCTTTGGCCTTCCTTGAGCTGTCTGCCCTTAGACCAACTGACATATCTTGGGATGAGGGCCTGTTGCACTCTTCTTCAGCTTTTCTATTATTGATTTGAAGCTCATATGACATAAGCTTTCCGAAGAGGTTCTGAGGGTCAGTCTCTGCTAATCTTCCAAACTCTCTGATGGCACATATCTTGTAGTCCCAATCCTTTGTCAGGGATCTTAGGAACTTGTCGTTTAGTTCACCATCTTTGAACACTCTGTCGTAGTTCCTTAAACCATTGACAATCTTGAAGAAATTTTCATATGTGTCAGCAATAGCTTCCTTTGGTCCTTACTTGAAGGCTTCATACTTCTAATTAAGAAATGATCTTCTATCATCCCTTACTTCTTCTGTACCTTCCATCAAGATAATTAGAGATCTCCACATTTCCTTGGCAGATTGGCAGTGAATGAGGTTTTGCAACATAGAATCATTGACTGCACTTGCGATGATGTTCTTGGCTTTCTTATCTAAGAAGACAAGTGCAATCTCATTCTTATCAAGATCCATCAACTTCTTTGGCACCTCCTTTGTAGGATTACTAGTGGAGGCAATCATAGGGATATAAGGGCCTTCCTCCACTATCATGAATAAGCGGGGGTCAACAGCTTCCATGTAAAGTTTTATTCTCTCTTTCCACATGGGAAAGTTTGCCTTATTGCACACTGGGAGCTTAGAAAAATCCTTGGCTCTGTCCATGCTTGAAACTTCTCTAAAGACAACTCGGGTAGGATAAGATCAAGGTGTTAACCTTTTAACGATCAAAATGCCTCTGATACCAATTGAGAGACGGTTAGTTGTCTACCTAAATCACCTAGAGGGGGGTGAATAGGTGAGATGTGCGTCTATTTGCGGAATAAAAAATTAAGGAACTAGCACAGCACAATACCAAGCAATCACAGACGACAAAAGATTTATAGTGGTTCCCCAACCTTGGGTATGTCCACTTTCACCTCACCAATCTAGTAAACCACTAGACTTGGCTACACCACTATCTCGGATCAAAACGATCCTACAACTCGGAACAACGTTCCTACAAATCTCGATCCAAACTGGATCTACACTCGGAAGAAAACCTTCCTACAAATCTCGATCCAAGCCGGATCTACAGAACTCAGAGTCAAGACTCCTACAAGAATAAAAGATATATACAAAAATATACAAACAGAGATATTCAGATTTGGATCTTCAATCCTTTCCTCCTTCTTCAGAGTTAGGTCTCGGCAGAAAATTGATCGAGGAAGACAAGGCGAAATCTCTTGGATCTGAAAAACTAGAATCAGCAAGATCAAGAATTGGATCTGTCGATTGAGAATAGCTTGATCTTCTGAAACTTCTTGTCTGAATCCTTGGATCGGAGAAGACCGGCGACGAAGAAGATGAACATGAATATGTCGGCGTGAACTTGACGGCTTCCCGATGCGAGCGATAGAAATTAGATTCAGAAATACTTCTTAGGGTTTGACGTTTTGACAAGACCTATTTATAGGATCTCTATAATGGTCAAATCCAACCTTAAACATGTACACGTGGACCAATCATATTAGAGGATATGAAATAATCCCGTATAGTCTGGACTTAGAAAATAATCTGTGAAAAACCAGACTACTCGAGTATGGTATAAACTACTCGAGTATCCTGAGAAACCTACTCGAGTATCTGGAAGAACTGACTCGAGTATCTGGTAAATACATACTCGAGTATATCAGCTGAACTACTCGAGTAAGTCGATCCACTCGAGTAGTTAAACTTAACTACTCGAGTACTTGACTTTGGTCTACTCAAGTATATTAGTTTAACTACTCGAGTATATAGATAACCACTCGTGTAGGAACACTTAGGCAAAATTCCGAGAGAGAAAAACTAGATACTCGAGTAAGTGAAAGCATCTACTCGTGTATCATAGTATCTACTCGTGTATCATAGTATCTACTCGAGTATGTTCTTTGGACTACTCGAGTATATCCTTTGAACTACTCGAGTATATGACTTGGAATAATTTCTCCCTTGGAAATCCATTTCTCCTACTAATGATCAGCAACACTTCAAGGTCCCATGAGTCCAAATGCTTGTGAAGTGAAGTGTATCCCAATAGAGAGGCTACACATGGGTCAACACCATGGATCACACAATGAGGGATTACATTGTATGGTCCTATGCTAGGTGACCCACTGTAGACTGACATTGGTCTGCACTTGGCAATAGAGTCCTGCAAGCACATCTAAACAAGTACATCAAATACAACTGCAATTCACTTTAGTTTTAGGAGGACTTCTTCAAATTAAGGTCATTGTGGAAACAAGACCCAACAATTAGATGTACTATATGTGGACACTCCCTTCGTGGAGCTTATTTTCTATACATGTGATTTTCTGTGGACTTGCTTTTATTTTATTGCTACAGTTGTGATCGATTTTGGCCGGCAGAATCGGCATCTTGTAGTGACGACCTTCCCGGGTGCGAAAGTATCACCGCAAGGTGGCGGTTCTGGGCCTAAGACCCCGGTGTCGAAAAAGAAAAAAAAATGGGGGTCTTACAAAAGGTCCTTGACCGTGGAGGTTCCTAAAGATTAAACACGCTTCTCTCGAAGTCGTGCCCAACTGAGTTTGGGAAGGTACGACCGACTCTCTTCTAAATCGGAGACCTAAAACTCGCTTTAAGCGATGAACCCCGCTATTGGATTTTACTCCAATCCGGGAGATTTGGACGTCTGTCTCTCTCGAGAGGTGCCTACAACTCCATTTACTCTTGAATGCTCACTTCATTCTATCGGCCTCTCGGCTAGCCTAGAATGAAAGTAAAGGTGGAGAGTATATATCGATAATATACCTCCAGCCCATGAAAATTCAAGAGTAATTCAATGCCTAAAACCTAAAAAGAAAGGTAACTAAAACATCATAACTTAATCGCTCAAACCTCGGATCATGAAGATCGATTACAACAAGGATTAGTTAATCATAATGGACCGGAGGAGGGGGCATGAGTAGTAAAGCGTAATTACACAGGAAAAAATTACTTTTATTGATAATGAAAGAGAGCTACAACTTGAAAATGAAAGGGTTGCACTTGCATGGAAATGAAAACTCGGCTATCATAACATTAAGCAAAAAGCAATTACAAGAGCTATGAAAAATTGCAATGAAAGCACTAATCTAGGTTAAAGAAAAATTACAAAATAAGAGAAAGAAAGAGAGAGAGAGAAACTTGAAAAAGTCTAATAAACAAAGGGGCAGCACCTCCCCCTCTCAAGAGAAGCTTGCTGAAATGGATGGGGGGGTCTGAATTTATAGGAAATTTCTCAGGTTGGTCACGCCCTTCAACACGCCCTAGGGAGGGCGTGTCATGGGGCGTGATAAGTACGACATTGACATCAGGCTCTGGATTCTTGTCGGAAGGATAATTTCTTCTGTACATCAGTGGACACGCCCTAAGTCACGCCCGTGTCCTGTGTAGGGGGGGGGGGGCGTGACACGCACATCACGTCGAAATCATTTGTCAGAAATCCATCAGTCATCGGAAAAGGTGGGGTAACGCCCTGTGTCACGCCCGTGACACGAGGCGTGATAGTACAGTTGGCGTGCTTAGGCGAAATGACATTTAATGCGGCGGCAGTCTTTGGGCAGAGGGCGATACGCCCCGTGTTATGCCCTGGGACACGCCCGGGGAGGGCGTGTCATGGGGGCATGACAGCCGTTTTTCCTGGTATTTTCCTCTGACTTTTGGATTCCTCTGGAAAGGGTGATACGCATTAGGTCACGCTCGGGGAGGGCGTGACAGGGGGCATGTTTGGTCAATTTTGACCAATTTTCACAAAACCTGCAGAAAGAGAGGAAACACTTAAGGGAAATAAAATTAACATAATAAAGACAAAAATAAAGCTTAAAAATAAGATTTGTACATTATAAACTAGAAATATACAATAATAGTTAAGACTACAAAACATATTATAAGAAGCCCGACATATCCTAATACTCGGGGTTGGATGACCCTGTGCAGCATGTGAAGTGGTTCGAAGATGTTGTTTCGATTAGGTAGATAACCGACGCCTTCAAGTGTCAGCTCTTTGTCATCACGTTGAAGGAGAAGGCCCGGGACTGGTTCTACCAGTTGCCGGAAAGCTAGATCTACCGCTTTGAGGATCTGTGTCGAGGGTTCCTATTTAGATTCTCGACATCAAAGAAGTGAAAGAAGGAGGCAGAGTGCCTGTTTTCGGTGAGGCAGAAGCAAGATGAGACGTTGGGTCACTACGTTGACCGATTTCAGGAGGAGATCCTCCTGGTCCAGGAGGTCCCGGGGAATGCACTGATACTCGCCTTCACCCTGGGGCTTAGGCAGGGATTCTTTAGCATTGAGCTGAAGAGAATGCCCCACTCTCTTTTTGGGAGCTCAAGGAGAGGGCGACGAAAGAGATAGACTTCGAAAGGGAAAACCCGGCTTTTGCGAGGAAGCTGGCGAGGTTGGCGGAGGTTGATGTGAAGGATCCAGGAGTAAGAATTCAGAGAGAGCAATGAGATGAGAGAAGGAGAGAGGAGTACCGAGGATAGGGGTAGAAGGGGTAGCATGAAGGGTGGGGGCCCAGGAGCCAAACAATCGTTTTGGTTGGAGGCCCCAAGATGGTCACCCCCTTGTACAGTGCAGAAGCTTACAAGGAAGGACAACTTCCGCGTGTTAGACCCCCCTACCGGAACACAAAACATGGCACTAGAGGGGTCTTATGCCCAGAACAGCCGCCTTGCAGTAGCACTAACACTCGGGCTAGCCTGTACCACAAGACGCCTATTCTGCCGGCTATAACCAATATCATACATTGCCAAACCCAAACAAAATATAACACAGAAGTCAAATCCACACAAAGCATATAGTCCATAATATCATAAATAAAGAAGCTACAACAAGCTTCTAATATCAGAGTACGTAAATAGTAATTAGCCTAAAAGGCTACAACAAAAACCTCTCACACTCACATCATTAACTAACGGTAGCGACGGTATCGTCCCCTCAGGCCCTGTCGTCCTGGCCTGGCTATCCGGCTGCATAACCTGCTGCTTTACCTGTCGGGTTTCCTCCTAAAAAGGAAGACGTAGCAACCGTTAGTCATAAAGACTAAGTGGCTTCACATCCGGTCCCCCGGCGACTCCTTGGCATCGGGCGGAGAAAGCGACAGGATACAATATATACATGATGTATAAGTACAATCAAGTGGTATATGTAGAGTTTCACTATGAATATAGCAGTGTATAAACAAGTAACATGTTATTCTAGCAATTTTACCTTCTACAGCAGCATGAGAGTATAGAGCTATAACAGAAAGAAACTCAACTTATATGAATGCCCATACAAACATATATGTTGAGGATCGATCAGCAGTAAGTAACTCATCGTATAGGAGTGCCCAAACAAACTAATACGATGAGGATCTTGTGTATGCAATGAAGTGTAATTACATGTATGAATTGCAATGACTTACCCAAGATCGCGCACATGCACTCGCTATGTCGACACCGACTTGTAGTTCCTACTTTTTGAGCTGGTAGCTAACCTCTCAGGCGTCAACCGTCAGGGCCGGACGGTGACAGTGGTGCGGGAATCTCGACTACTAGGCTGGTCTCCACATTACCTGGCTTAGGCCTTTGTACGCCTCAATGCAAAGAACACAACAACAGAGCTCACATCCAGACTACGACTTAGCGGGTGTCTCGGGTAGATGTGCACCGAGATCCTAGGCCCGTACTGGCCTAGGGTGTGATACGGAAGGAGCCTCAGAAATGAGCACGAGGACCAATCTCAACCGTTCACTTGGCATGGAAGGAGCCTCGGGATATTAACACCGAGGACCAAGACCAATCGCCCAAGTTTTAGCTATCAACTCCCATCGGTGTGACGATTAGCGAGCCCGTAGACCTGCCACACTATCCTAAACCCGGTATTACGACACCGCGTGTCGAGTCGCACCGTATGCAATACAACCAAATCGTGGTGCGGAAGGATCCTCAGAAATGAGCACAAGGACCAAGCCCAACTGACCACTTGGCACGGAAGGAGCGCGGGACATGAACATTGAGGACCAAGCCCAACCGTCCAATCTATGACTCTTCTCATGACACCAACAACATTTATTCTGCCAAACCAATAACTCATGAGCTCATGAGTTACTCATCCTATTATTAAAAAACATGTTAATATCAATCAACACTGAGCAATTTCCCACGCTCTAGTAATCCTTGTCATTAATGATTAAATAGCATTTGTTCACTAATCCCCATTAAGGTGTTTCGTTCAACCACACACCATTTCACCATTTTTTACGTGGGTTCAATCCAATAATGTAATCATGCATTAAATTATCACAATTATACAGATTATGTCTCGCCTATAGTTTAATGTCGGATTACTACAAGACCTCCTCCGAGTCCCAATTCATTTATATAACTAACCCAAGAATTCAGGTGCAGAATCCTGCTGGATAGCAACTTCATTCGAAGGTTCTCGTGGCTACAGGAATTGGTTTATTGCGTGTAACACCTCGATGGAAATTTCTTTCCATGGGCTACAACTTTCATGTTCAGTCTGCAACCCAGATCGAACTGTATCCCACATGAATTTGGCTCCAAAGCCTGCAGCGTAGAGAATAAAATTTCTACACGCTTTGTCTATAGCCCTTACTTCGATCAGACATTACTGTGGCTACAGGATTCACCTGAAGGCATGTAACCACTCGTTGGAAAGGGAATTTCAAGGGCTACAACTTTCTTGTTTAGTCAAAAGCCCAGACATGACCTTTTCCTGCCTGAAAATAGCCAAGAATGTCGCTGCGTGCAGAACACAGATTTTTGCACGCATCTTGAAGCGGAAAGAACGACATCGGTTCATCTTCCTCCTCAAGCCAAACTTCCCAAATCGCAACCAGAAGTTCATCCACCCTTATTCACCCTCTTAAGGCCATTCCTCTTCACGAATCCACGACCATCATCACATTGAAGAAGGGGATGTTGAAGATGACTAAACATTAGAACACAAGTTCTAGAAAGGCCCTCCTAGAAACCTTCTTATCACACATCAAGACTCATTTGAGTCGATGTCTCGCCTAAGAATAACTATGGATCTAGCACCAAGGGAGAGGGGAGGAAGCTCATGTCAATTCCAGTGGTTCCGCCATTTCCGGCCATGGATCTTGTCATCCTTCTCGCTGGCATCGTTTTTCCCTTGACGGCGGTGGCATTTCCTCACGGAGTTGGTTGGCTCCAGCAAGATCTATCTCTTTCAGAAATTCCTCTCAGGAAAATAGGGTTTGGAAGAGAATTAAATGGCTAGGGTTTATTTTTTCTCTTTTATACAGAAGTGACACGGGTAAGTCAGGGGATTTAGGGTTAAAACCCGTAATCTTGATGGGCTAAAACCCGAACAGGCAAGTGTACCTATCGAATTGTAGTATCAAGGTCGTATTAAAACTCGGGGTTGTCAAGTACTGCTACTCACACTTGAACTATTATCCTACCGGAAAACTATTGGAATTTGAGAATTTTTTAAAAAGTAAAATAAACGATAATTTTTAGACGAAAACTTATATTAAAAATATAGCATTCGATCAATGAGTCACCATAAAATGAAATGAGAGGGATAAAAAGGTATAGTTTTAAATTTGTAAATCATACTCGACCGTGACGGATCCGATATTAGGAAATAATCTCGCTAGAGAATTAAATCCCCTGACTTATAGACGTTTTGACCGAAATCTCTTTCTAGTCAAAAAGGCCTAAAGCCGCATTATCGAGGTGACCAGCACTATTGGATTTGACTTTAATCCGGAAGATTTACGTCATCCTATCTCTAGGGTTGCGTTCAACTCCTTCCTTCTTTGAGTGATCTTTCACATTCACGAGCCTCTCGGCTACTCAAATATGAGATCCTAAGCCTACTACCGTATACCGAAAATACGGAGTCGACAAAATAAAAATCAAAGAAGGATCGAGTAAAATTAAGCAAAGATAAAACTATGAAATAAAAGAAACCCTCATCTCATTATATGGATCCTCACTATCGAAGGCTAAGAGAAATTAGCTATGCATAATTGAAAGGAAAACCATAATAAAATGAGAAGAAAATTTCATTAATAACAAATTATAAAAAAGAGAAGTACACAATGCTTAAAACAAAATGATAGTAATATCTCTTAAACAAAATGAAATTACAACAAGGCAAACTAGGAAATGCAATTACAAAAGCTCTCTTGACTTGTACTCTCCACTTGCTCTCTCCAAAAGCCAACCTCTAAAACATGAGACCATGGGCTCCTTTTATAGATGAGGAGGGAAGATTCTAGAATGAAGAGGAGAAGAAGGGACAGAAGGGGGGCCGACCATGCATGGTAAAGTGGGTTCATGCATGGAATTAATGAAGGGAGAGAGAAAAAGGTGGGTTCATTGTATTTTATTTATGGAAATGCAAATGGAAAATGTAAAATAAATAAGGGGGGTGAATGGAAGTGCGTAGAAGGGAGAAAGAGAGGGGCCGACCAATGCATGTATTACATTAAATGATAGAGAGAGAGAGGGGAGATGGAGAGGGGAAATGAAGTGGGTGGCCGACCAAGCATGTGGGGAAGTGTTCATGCATTCAATAAATGATGAGGGAAGAGAGAGAGGGTGCTTGGTAGGCTCGGGTTTTAGGTTGTGGGCTGCATGGTGCTCTGGTAGGGTGGTGGGCTGCTCTTGGTCTTGTGGGCTGCTGTTGCGTTCTAGGGTTCGAAGAAAATAAACCCAACCGAACTAGCAACCTGATGAGGCAAGTATACCTATCGAATTGTAGCTAGGGGACACAAGTGTCGTATTGAAATCCGGGAACTGTTGGCTATGCTTACTCACACGAACGCTATTATCTTATCGACGGAAAAACTAGGGTTTTAAAAAATCTAAGTGCAAGGGAGGAAGTAAAGCTATACTAGAAAGAGAACCACCACAATTAAGTTAAGCTATTAAGTAAAACGATTACTACGAAGGGTTGAAAATATGAAATGGAAATGCACTCGATCAAGAATCACCTCGGCTAATGACGATTAAGAAAATGCGATAAAAATCTAAACTTAATAGGATAAAGGTCCTTGACCGTGGAGGTTCCTAAAGCTTGAACACGCTTCTCTCGAAGTCGTGCCCAACTGAGTTTAGGAAGGTCCGACCGACTCTCATCTAAATCGGTGGTCTAAAACTCGCTTTACGCGGTGAACCCCACTATTGGATTTTACTCCAATCCGGGAGATTTGGATGTCTGCCTCTCTCGAGGGGTGCGTACAACTCCCTTTACTCTTGAATGCTCACTTCATTCTTTCGGCCTCTCGGCTAGCCCAGAATGAAAGCAAAGGTGGAGAGTATATATCGATAATATACCTCCAACACGTGATTAATCAAGAGTAATTCAAGGCCATAACCTAAAAAGAAAAGATTAATTAAAACATCATAACTAAATCGCTCTAACCTCGGATCATCAAGATCGAGTACAAGGAGGATTAGTTAATCATAATGGAGTGGAGGAGGGGGGATGAGTAGTAAAGCATATAAAAAGAACACTAGTAAAGGAAGAGCACTTATATTAATTAAAAGGAGCAAGTTACATTAATGAAATTGAAATTACAAGTGCATGAATTAAAGCCTATTCTAGCCCTATATTAAGCAATAAGAAAAATCAAGAAAACAACAAGAGCTAAGGCAAACTAAAACTAAACTATGGTTAAACAAAAATTACAAAGAGAGAGAGAGAGAGAGAGAAAAGCATGAAAACTAGAAAAGGACCCAAGAACCAAAGGGGCATCACCTCCCCCTCTCAACAAAACTTGCTGAAATGAAGAGGGGGGGTCTCAATTTATAGATTTTTTTCACGGGTTGGTCACTCCATCCGACACGCCCTAGGGGGGCGTGTTATGGGGCGTGACAGTACTATGTTGACCTCGGGCTCTGGACTCTGGTGGGAAGGATCATTGCCTGTGTACGTCGGTGGTCACGCCCTAGGTCACGCCTGTGTAGGGGGGCGTGACAGGCACGTCATGTCCAAATCATTGGTCGGAAATCCGTCAGTCACCAAAAAAGGAGGGTGTCACGCCCCTGTCACTGGCGTGACATGGGGCGTGACAGTACTGTTTGCGTGCTGTGGAGAAACGACATTTAATGCGGCGGCAGGCTTGGCGGCAGAGGGCGACACACCCACGGTCACGCCTTGTGACACGCCCAGGGAGGGCGTGTCAGGGGGCGTGACAACGGTTTTGATCGTTTTTCTGTCCCTTCCAGCAGGAGTCCTCGGGATTGGGTGACACGCCCTAGGTCATGCCCAGGGAGGGCGTGACAGGGGGGCAAGTCAGGTCATTTTGGCCAATTTTCTAGAAACCTGTAAAAAGACAAGAAAAAGTCTGTGGCAATAATATTTACATAAAAATGATAAAAAAATAAACTAATAATAGACATGATTTGTACAATATAAAATAAAAAATACGATAATAGTTTAGGATACAAAACGTATTATCAAATTCCCCCAAGCTTAAGCTTTGCTTGTCCCCAAACAAAAATATAAAAACTAGATATTTATAAAAAGGACTAATCAAAAAGTTCTAATTATGCCTACACAAGTACTATGCGAAATTCTAAGTAGGGAAAAGGTGAAATGTAAGTCTAAAACAATAATTTAGGTATGGTAAAACTTTTATAAACTTTACTCAATAAAAACAAATCATCCAAAATTTTAACGAGATTTTTTAAATAGACCTAAGCAAAGCAATGAAAATGAAAAACACGCATTGAGTTGTTACTTGATCCAAGCAACTCGTTATAATTATATCAATTTAATTAACAAAAATCTAGGTTCAAATCCAGAACTAAAACTGATTAACTTTTTTTTATTTTCTTAGTTGTTAAATAAAAAATCAAAAAGCGTGAATCAAAAGGACTTAAATAGGACAGAAACGTTTGGTTTAGAAATATGATTAGGAGTGGAATTCAAAGATAAACTTGAAGGTTCAAAATCACACTAAACCAAAGCAAAGAGTTTCAAAAACTTTCATAAAAATATATACACATTTTTTTCTTTTTCTTCTTTTTTTCCATTTTTTTCTTTTTTCAAAACAAAGGCCATAAATATTTTTATTTTCCTTTTGAATTGGCCAAACAAAAATAAACATCACTTTTGAGCATACTTTTTTTCAAAAACCTTTCTCCCACAAAAAATCACAAAATGTCCTATCAAAATCATCAAAATAATTTATAAAACTCAAAAAGGCTAGTGTGATTCGATAGGTTGGAAATTTTGGCTTTGGTGAAAGTTAAATGAAGGGAGGAGCTATCAAATGAAATCGGAAAAGGCTCAAAAAAGGCTAACTAGTGGTAAAAGTTTTTAGGTTGGCAGGAAAGCTCAAACGAAAACAAAAATGGCCTAAATCATTTTCACGCTTTTGAATTTATTTAATACAAAGGTTTGAAAAATTTCAAAAAGTGAGTCCTAGATCATAAAAGAAGATTGATGAAATTAACTTGAAAATAGAAATAATAGGTGACTTGGAGCGTTCACATCTACTACGCTATTCAAAAGTTGACTTTACAAAAATTATTCAAAAACGAAAAAGAAAATAGTGGATGATGAATTTTTGAGAAAGTAAAGGAAAAAAAAACAAAAAACCATAATAGAAATGCGAGTTTTAGAAAAATATTTCACCTTAACATGCTACCGTGAATTAGAAACACAGCATGACCAACATTTTACTTGTGAAACATAATTAAAAAGGACGATTAGAAATATTATAATTAACTAAGTTGTTTATAGAAAATTTTGAGTAAAACAAAAACAAAAACTAGGGGTACTATTGAAATTCCAAAATTTCTAAACTATTCAAAAACACATATTTTTTTTTTATTTTGTGAAAAGTTCTCTTTTTTTTGGAATTTTAAGATATTCATTTTTTTGGAAATATTTAAAATATATACAAAGAGAAAAATTTGTACACTAAGCAAAAATGAAGGAGGAAGTCCTCCCCCAAGCTTAAAATAGACATTGTCCCCAATGGCTAAAGAAGGGGATTGGAGAAGGAGAAAAAAGTAAAGTACAGAATTGAAAGATAGAATTGAAAGACAGGTACTTCCCCGGATTTATTTGCTGCGAAAGCTTAGTGATGCCGCTCCTCCGAATGTCTTTTTTGGACTTTGTGATGGATTCAGCAATGTTGGAGCAGGCGATCGCAGAAGCTTCAGCTTGTCGGAGCCGTCCGAGGAAAAAATTGTAAAATAAATAAAATAGAAAAAGATAACTTCGGTTGCCTCCCAAGAGCGCCCTTTGTTTAAAGCGTCGTTGAGTTCGACGCATCAAAAAAATATATTGTCCAAAAATATTGTTGTCCAAAAATAAAATTGTTTTTAGCAAAAAATTAAAAGTTCGAAGTTAAAGTTCGTGAAGTAGAAACTTAATAATGTTTGGATTGACATCATCATCACCAGAGAAATACAGTTTAAGACGCTGACCATTCACTTTGAAATTACCCTTATCAGGATGAGAAATTAAAACAGTTTCATAAGGAAATACTTCTAAAATAGAAAATGGGCCAGACCAGCGAGATTTTAATTTGCCCAGAAATAGACGTAAATGAGAATTATATAAAAGGACTTTGTTGCTCGGCTTAAAGTTTTTAGGGTGCTTTAAGTGTTTATCGTGTAAACGCTTCGTCCGCTCTTTATAAAGTTTATTATTTTCGTAAGCATAAGAGCGCCACTCATCGAGTTCATTTAGTTGAAATTTTCGAAGGTCACCGACTGAGTGGGGATCGAAGTTTAAAAATTTTAAGGCCCAAAAGGCGCGGTGTTCTAACTCTACGGGCAGATGGCACGATTTTCCATAGACCAGCCGATACGGCGTACATCCGTGGGCGGTTTTGTACGCTGTTCGGTAGGCCCATAGAGCATCGTCAAGTTTGGCTAACCAGTCTTTCCTCGAAGTTGAAACAATCTTTTCTAATATTCATTTTATTTCTCTATTAACTACTTCGACTTGTCCGTTAGTTTGGGGGTGGTAGGCAGTGGAAAGCTTATGTGTAACGCCGTATTTGGTAATGATTTTTGAAAATTGCGCGTTACAGAAATGGGAACCCCTATCGCTAACGATTGCACGAGGCGTACCGAATCTAGAAAATAATTTTTTAAAAATGTGACTACAACTCGGGAGTCGTTCGTAGGAAGAGCTTGGGCCTCAGCCCATCGTGAAACATAATCAACAGCAACTAAAATATATTTGTTTCCGAAGCTAGAAGGAAGGGGGCCAACAAAATCAATTCCCCAGAGGTCGAAAATTTCGCACTCTAAGAAATAATTTTGTGACATTTCATTTTTATTAGAAATGTTGCCCGACCGTTGGAAACTATCACACCTGCTCACAAAGGCTTGCGCGTCTTTAAACAGGCTAGGCCAGTAAAAACCCGTGCAAAGCACCTTTTGAGCGGTGCGAGCAGCTTGATAGTGCCCACCTGTCGGACCTTCATGCAAATGTTTTAGAATATCAATTCCTTCATCATAAGAAACACATCTCCTTATCACTTGATCCGCACAAATTCTGAAAAGATGCGGGTCTTCCCAAAAGTAGTTCTTCAGCTCAGAAAAGAATTTCTTCTTTTGCTTAGAGGAGAACTCTTTTGGGAGCACCCGGGCCACTAGATAGTTGGCAATATGCGCGAACCAAGGAGAAGTAGATGTGTTAACTAAAGTCAGCTTCTCATCAGGAAAATAATCATTAAAAGATTTTTAATTTAATTTTTCTATAAAGGGGTTATCTTATCTGGATAGATGGTCGGCGGCCAAGTTCTCGGCTCCTCGCTTATCACGGATCTCTAAGTCAAACTCCTGGAGGAGTAAGACCCAGCGAATCAAGCGAGGCTTGGTCTCCGTTTTGGTAAGAAGGTACTTGAGGGCCGAGTGGTCCGTAAAAATAATGATTTTTGAAAGTGTAATGTAAGGGTGGAATTTATCAAAGGCGAATACTACAGTTAAGAGCTCCTTCTCGGTTGTGGTGTAATTTTCTTGTGCAGATGTGAGGGTTTTACTAGCGTAATAGATGGGGTGGAAGTTTTTAGATATGCATTGACCTAATACGGCTCCCACCGCAAAACTACTCGCATCGCACATAATCTCGAAAGGAAGGTCCCACACCGGAGCTATCATAATCGGTGCGTTAATTAACTTTTCTTTAATTAATTCGAAGGCAGAAAGGCAAGAGTCATCAAAAATGAATGGAGCGTCTTTTTCTAAGAGATGGGTGAGGGGCTTAGTGATCTTCGAGAAGTCCTTTATAAAACGACGATAAAAGCCAGCGTGGCCTAGGAAACTTCTTATAGCTTTTATGTATGTAGGCGGCGGCAACTTCTCAATAACTTCTATCTTGGCAACGTCTACCTCAATACCTTTAGCAAAAATTTTATGACCCAAAACTAAACCTTCCCTCACCATAAAATGGCATTTTTCCCAATTTAGGGCAAGGTTAGTTTCTTCACATCGTTCTAAGACTTTTTCGAGGTTTTCTAAACATCTATCGAAGGAATCGCCGAAAACAGAGAAATCGTCCATAAATACCTCCATAATTCTTTCTACGTACTTGTCAAATATTGCGAGCATACATCGCTGGAATGTAGCTGGCGCATTACACAATCCAAATGGCATTCTTCGGTAAGCGAAGGTGCCGAAGGGACAAGTAAATGTTGTTTTCTCTTGGTCCTCGGGAGAGATGGGTATTTGAAAGTACCCCGAGAGGCCATCGAGAAAACAATAAAAGCTATGGCCGGAGAGACGTTCTAAAATCTGGTCGATAAATGGCAAAGGAAAGTGGTCCTTGTGGGTGGCATCATTTAACTTACGATAATCTATACACATACGCCAACCCGTCACCATCCGTGTCGGGATTAATTCATTATTCTCATTACTAACTACGGTTATCCCTCCCTTCTTTGGAACAACCTGAACGGGGCTAACCCACTTACTGTCCGATATAGGGTAGATAATTCCTGCGTCTAATAGTTTCATAATCTCGCCCTTAACAACTTCTTTCATATTCGGGTTTATACGACACTGAGGTTGGATAGAGTTACGCGAATTATCTTCCATTAAAATTTTATGGGCACAGAAAGATGGGCTTATGCCTTGATATCAGAAATTTGCCAAGCAATAGCCCGACGATGCTTACGTAGAACTAGAAGAAGTTTATCGTTTTGCGTATCCGTGAGGTAGGCCGAAACGATAACTGGTAACTTGGAATCTTTTTCTAAGAAAGCACACTTAAGGTGTTCGGGAAGTTCTTTTAGTTCTAGGGCAGGGGGTTCTTCATAAGAGGATTTTGAGATTCTTTCTTTTTCAAAAATAATATCTTCATAAACTTTTTTATAAGGAACGTAATAAGCGGTAGGGCTAGCAGCCAAGATGGCTTCTTGTAGCGATTCAGTGGGAAAAAAAGAGGAAGAACAAAAGTCAGAAAATTCTTTTTTAAACTCAGAAAGACAATCAGAAGATTTATCACTTCCCTGCAGCGATTCAGTTGTAAGAGAAGAGGAGCAAAAAGTAGAAAATTCTTTTTCAAAGTCGGAGAGGCAGTAGGAAGAATCATCACTCACGGCGTCTACGAAAAAGCATGAGTCATCGTTTGCTAAGGTGTTATTCATCGAAGGGGTGATAGAAAATGTGACTTCCTCATCGCCTACTCGAAGAAAGAGCTTACCATTGCTTACCTCAATGATGGCTCGGGAGGTGGCAAGGAAGGGTCGGCCAAGGATCAAGGGAACCTCGACGTCTTCTTCGATGTCCAAAATGACAAAGTCCACCGGGAAGATGAACTTGTCGACTTTCACTAGAACGTCCTCCACTATTCCTAACGGGTAGTTGACGGATCTATCAGCTAGCTGGATACTCATACGCATGGGGTTAAGGCTACCAATCCCTAACTTTTTAAACAACGAAAAGGGCATCAGGTTTATACTCGTGCCTAAGTCGCTAACGCGTGTTTAATAAAAAGATCACCGAAGACACACGGGATAGAGAAACTACCTGGGTCACTGATTTTCTTCGGCAAACCGTTTGTTAAAACGGCGGAGCACTCGGCGTTTAGCGTGACGTGCGAAAGATTCTCTAACTTCTTGTTTGTGAGGAGGTCTTTAAGATACTTGGCGTATTTCGGCATCTGCGAAATAGCCTCGTGGAAGGGAAGATTAATGTGGATTTGCTTGAAGATCTCTAAGAAGCGGGAGTACTGATCATCTTGACGTTATCTATTAAGTTAAGAGGGGTAGGGAGGGGTTGAATTATTTTTGAAGATGGGTGGTGGAGTGAGATTATTTTCTAAAATAGGGGTGATAACTTCTTCAGCAGAGGGTGGAAGCGGAGCAGAGCTTTGATTTATCAAAGCGGGAGCGGAGCTTGCCTCGGGCTCTTCACTTACCATACCGGAGACTTGCTTCCCACTCCGAAGAGTTATAGCTTTCGCTTGCTCTCTCGAGTTGGGTTCGGTATTGGAAAGAAGAGACCCTGAGGGTCGCTCAGAAATTTTTTTTGCGAGCTGTCCTACCTGATTTTCTAGACTTTTTACGCTTCCGGTTAAAGTTTTTAAAGTAGTGTCTTTGTGGTGATATATTTAGAAAGTAATTCCTCCAAGCTTGGAGGTTTTGGGTAATTTTGAAGAGGTGGTGGTGGTGGTGGTGTAGAAAAATCATTTTGCGGGGGTGGGAGCATTGCATTCGATGTATTACTCCATGAAAAGTTCGGGTGATTTCTAAAAGCGGGGTTATAACTATTCGGAAAATTAAAACCAGGCGGATGAAAATTCGCAGCAGAAAAATTATTAAAAGCAGTTCTAGGCATATTATTAACATAATCTAAATGTTCTGGAGTAGGGGTTGCAAATTCCCATACCTGAGGGGCGGAGGCTGCAGTCATCTCCGTGATTTTTTTTCTTAGGATTTCTACTTGCAGAGCGAGCTGGGAGACGTTGTCCACTTCAAAGATACCTGCAGGCTTGTTCGGGCGGGGCCTAGGCACATTCCACTGGTAAGTGTTCATGGCCATGTCCTCAAAAAGCTCAAGAGCGGCTTCCGGGGTCTTATGATTTAAAGTACCGCCAGAAGCTGTGTCTATCATTTACTTCGTGCTTTTATTTAGCCCGTTATAAAACGTCTTCACTTGTAACCATACAGGCAGCGCGTGATGTGGGCATCGTCTTAATTCTTTAAATCTCTCTCAGGTTTCATATAGGGTTTCAGAGTCTATTTGTCCGAAGGCAGAGATGTCGTTCCTAAGTTTTGCAGTTTTAGCTGGCGAAAAATACTTCGCCAAATTTTTTTCAATTAATTATTTCCAAGTGGTTATGCTATTCTTCGGAAGTGTGTTCAGCCACTGCTTAGCTTTAGTTCTTAAAGAGAAGGGGAAGAGTCTCAGCCTGATTGCATCATTTGTGACATCATTAATCTTGAAGGTGTCGCAAATTTCAAGAAAGCTAGCTATATGTGCGTTCGGATCTTCATCTTGAAGTCCGTCAAATTGCACATATTGCTGCACCATTTGAATTATGCTAGGCTTTAATTCGAAGTTATTATTTGCTATAGCAGGGCGGACTATACTTGATTCTATTTCCTCGAGGTTCGGTCGTGCAAAATAGGACATAGTCCTTTGCACGGCCTCATATACGTTGGGTTCTTCCATTCTTAAAGTAGCAAATGACTCGGAGTACTCAACCGGCACTTGGATAGTAGGACCTTTAAATCGCGATCTTCTCCGATGAGTACGCTCAATTTCGTGGTCCAAGTCCAAAATAACTGACGGACTCCCGCGGGTCATGCACTAAAAGAATAGAAAAGAAGAAGAGAAAGGGAAAAAGGATAAACTAGAAAAAAGATTAATTTTTTTTTCTTTTTGAAATAGATTTTTTTTTATAGATTAACTCCCGAATTTCCCAAGGACTACCCCGTGAAGGGTTCGCAAGGTACTAGACAAGATAGTGGCGCTTAAAGCCCTTTGCCCTTTTCGAGAGAAATAGGTGGCGTAGAAAAAATGTGAAGTTGGTTACTATTAAGAGCGATGATAATTTTTTTGAAATTTTTTTTAAAACTTTAAAGAAAGAGGATGATAAAGAGAAGAGATAAAATTAATAGGTTCGTGTTTTCAATATATCAACGGAAGTTGGTCCCCGGCAACGGCGCCAAAAACTTGTTGCGCGCTAGGGTTCGAAGATAATAAACGCAACCGAACTAGCAACCCAATGCGACAAGTATACCTATCGAATTGTAGCTAGGGGACACAAGTGTCATATTGAAATCCGGGAACTGTTGGCTATGCTTACTCACACGAACGCTATTATCTTATCGACGGAAAAACTAGGGTTTTAGAAAATCTAAGTGCAAGGGAGGAAGTAAAGTTATTCTAGAAAGAGAACCACCGCAATTAAGTAAAGTTATTAAGTAAAATGATTACTACGAAGGGTTGAAAATATGAAATGGAAATGCACTCGATCAAGAATCACCTCGGCTAAAGACGATTAAGAAAATGCGATAAAAATCTAAACTTAATAGGATAAAGGTCCTTGACCGTGGAGGTTCCTAAAGCTTGAACACGCTTCTCTCGAATTCGTGCCCAACTGAGTTTAGGAAGGTCCGACCGACTCTCGTCTAAATAGGAGGCCTAAAAATCGCTTTACGCGGTGAACCCCACTATTAGATTTTACTCCAATCTGGGAGATTTGGACGTCTGCCTCTCTCGAGGGGTGCGTACAACTCCCTTTACTCTTGAATGCTCACTTCATTCTTTCGGCCTCTCGGCTAGCCCAGAATGAAAGCAAAGGTGGAGAGTATATATCGATAATATACCTCCAACCCGTGATTAATCAAGAGTAATTCAAGGCCCTAACCTAAAAAGAAAAGATTAATTAAAACATCATAACTAAATCGCTCTAACCTCGGATCATCAAGATTGAGTACAAGGATGATTAGTTAATCATAATGGAGTGGAGGAGGGGGGATGAGTAGTAAAGAATACAAAAGGAACACTAGTAAAGGAAGAGCAGTTATATTAATTAAAAGGAGAAAGTTACACTAATGAAATTGAAATTACAAGTGCATGAATTAAAGCCCTATTCTAGCCCTATATTAAGCAATAAGAAAAAGCAAGATGAAAACAAGAGCTAAGGCAAACTAAAACTAAACTATGGTTAAAGAAAAATTACAAAGAGAGAGAGGGAGAGAGAAAAAAGCATGAAAACTAGAAAAGGACCCAAGAACCAAAGG
Source organism: Platanthera zijinensis (assembly GCA_039513925.1). NCBI lineage: Eukaryota > Viridiplantae > Streptophyta > Magnoliopsida > Asparagales > Orchidaceae > Platanthera > Platanthera zijinensis. The sequence goes on from CM077089.1 coordinate 97,011,152, forward strand.
GGCAGCACCTCCCCCTCTCAACCAAAACTTGCTGAAATGAAGAGGGGGGATACACTTCCCGTCTTGCTTGCCTTAGAACACACAGGTAGGGACACGCCCGTGACTCTACCAATATCCTTCTTTGAACAGCCATGTCTGCCACTAAAAGCAATGCCACTCAAAGCCATGACACTCAACGCCATGGCACACGGGTAGGGACACTCCCGTATCTCTACCCTTTCCCTTCTCGGACCAAGCCCCTCAACTCAATGCCAAATCACTAAACGCCACGGTCACTAAACGCCACAGAACACGGGTAGGGACATGCCCGTATCCCTACTTGTGTCATACTCAACACAGGTACTCAACTTATTTCCTTTTCCCCACGAGTGCGGGCTTGATTGCCTGTACCCCCTGAGCCTAAATAAGCTCTCCTGACTTCAAAAGCACGCACAAGGGTCCTAGCATGAATCGGGTCGTTACAAATCCTATAAACAACAAAAAAGATTTCGTCCCCGAATTCAGGTTAAGGCTACGGGGAGAGAAAAGAATAAAATAAACATGAATTAAAACATGCTTTTTAAGGTTACCTTGATGAAATAGATCCAGGTAGCGCTTCTATATCAAGTCCACCGGCTTCCATATAAACTCTTCTTTCCCATGATTGGACCACAACACTTTTACTAGAGGAACACTTTTGAGGCACAAAATCCTCGTCTCACTGTCTACTATCCGCACAGGCTCTAGTCGCACTGACATATAAGTTGCAACTGCTCTGTCAGTTGTTGGGACATATTGTTCGGGCTACAACAACGCCTTTCAGAGTGACGACACATGGAATACGTCATGAAGGTTCTCTAGCTCTGGCAGTAACTCCAACCGATATGCCAAAGGGCCAATCCTTTCCAATATGACGTAGGGCCCAACTAACCTTGGGCTGAGCTTCTTTGCACTACGTACCCGAGATACTCCATACATCGGCCTGATCTTTAAAAATACTTTGTCGTCCACTTGAAATTCCACCATCCTGTGCTTTGCATCATAGTATTTTGATTGGAGACTTTGAGCATCGAGCATGCGGTCCCGTGTTAGTCTCACAGCCACATCAGTATCATCTACGTATTAAACTTTTAAAGCATTCAGATCTTCATCCTGCACCCAATACAAGGGTGTTCTACACCTTCTTACGTAAATGGATTCATGGGGCGCCATCCCGATGCTAGCTTGATGACTGTTGTTATATGAGAATTCTACCAAGGGTAGGAGCCTTTCCCACGACTCTCCTCTATCCAACAAGCATAACCTCAATAAGTCTTCTAATGTCCGGAAAGTACTTTCAGATTGCTCGTCGGTCTGAGGGTGAAACGCTGTGCTGAAGGTAAGGCGCGAACCCAAATATGCCTACACAGCCATCCATTCCCTAGAGGAAAATCGACCATCCCAGTCAGAAACGATTGTCTTTGGCACGCCATGATACCGTACGAATTGTTCTACAAAAAGGAGTACCAAAACATCCACATGTGCTTATTTCTTCATAGGTATGAACAGGGCTACCTTCATCAAGGATCAATGATTACCCATATCAAATCATTCCTTGAGCGGGAGCGAGGATAACCGTGGACAAAGTCTATGGAGACATCCTCGAACTTCCACTCAGGGATGGGCAATGAATGCAACAATCCACTGGGGCTCCTACATTCTGCCTTCACTCTTTGACAGACCTCGCAATGCGTAACAATATACCTGACGTCTTTCTTCATCCCTGGCCAACACATGGTCTTCCGCAAGTCATCGTACATCTTAGCAATCCCAGGGTGCACAAAATACTAAGAGCAGTGTGCCTCTCTCAAGATATAATCCCGGATTTTACCCTCGTTGGGAATGTAAAGCCTGCCACGGAAATGAACTAGGCCGTCCTTTAGAGAGTACTCGCTAGTTGTCCCATCTTCAATTGACTTTATTGCTGGGGCCAGAGCCTCATCCCTTCATTGCTCTGCCCGGATCCAGTATCGAACATCGCAAACTATCCTCATCATGGCCAAGTACTCCGTATACCCGTCTAGTTGATCCTTATACAACAAAGTATCTCCATCTCCTCAAGAATCCGAGCTAACTCCATACACATTAACCGGGACTCAGGGCTTGTTTTTGGTACCTTCGTGCTGAAAGCATCGGCTACGGAATTTACTTTTTGGGGGTGGTAGTTCAGGGTGTATTCATAATCGCACAAAAACTCCAACCACTGTCGCTGTCTTAGATTCAACTCCTTCTGGGTATAGACGTACTTTAAGTTCTTAAGATCCGAGAAGATTTCGCAGTGTATGTCGTGTAGTTAGTGCCTCTAAATCTTCAAGTCAAACACTACTGCTCCCAAATTCAAATCTTGTACTGGATAGTTGATTTCAAGCTTCTTCAGTTGTCTTGAAGCATAAGTGATCACATGTCCGTGCTACATCAATACCACTCCCATTCCTTGATATGATGCGTCCGTGTAAACTAGAAATCCTTCCTTCCCGGATGGAAGGGCTAGGATAGGTGCGGATGTAAGTCTGTCCTTTAGTTCTTGGAACGTAGCTTCACATTGGGGTGTCCACTAAAACGACACACCTTTCTTTATTAGGGAAGTAAGAGGAAGAGCAATCATTGAGAATCCGTTTATGAACTTGCGGTAGTATCCGGCCAGTCCAAGGAAACTCTGCACGTCAGCCGCCGACTTCAAAGGAGACCAATACTTCACGGCATGCACTTTGGCCGGATCCACAGCCGGCCCAGCCCCTCTGATCACGTGACCCAAGAAGTCAACCTCCTTAAGCCAGAATTCACACTTACTGAACTTGGCAAACAGGGCGTGCTCTTTTAACTTCTTCAGTACTAAGGCCAGATGCCTGACATGTTCTTCCTCCGTCTTATAGTAGACCAAGATGTCGTCGATGAAAACAATGACGAAGACATCTAGATAGGGCTAGAACACTTTGTTCATCAAGCTCATGAAAGCTGATGGGGCGTTTGTGAGCCAAAACGGCATCACTATGAACTCATACAAGCCGTATCTTGAGCTAAAAGTCATTTTGTAAATATCACCCTCTTGTATTCTCAATTGATAATACCCTGAGCGCAAATCTAGCTTGGAAAACCAATGCGCTCCCACCATTTGATCGAGCAACTCATCGATCCGAGGTAACGGATAGGTGTTCCATACCGTCAGTGGGTGTATCTCCCGATCGTCTATTCATAATTACAGGGTTCCATCTTTCTTCTTAACGAATAGAACAGGGGCTCCCCAAGGTGATGAGCTGGGGCAAACAGAACCTGATTCTACTAACTCTTGCAATTGAACTCTAAACTCCACGAGTTCCTTTGGGGAAATCTACTTCAGGGGTCCTGGAGACAGGCTTGGCTCCTGGTAATAACTTGATTTGAAAATCTACTTCTCTGTGTGGGGGTAATCCTGGCAATTTCTCAGCAAATACCTCAAGAAAGTCCCGCACTACCCGCACGTCCTTGATGTCGAACGCCAACTCCTTCAACTCAAAATATATCATGAAAACTTCATCCCCCTTCATGTGGGCTTTTAAAGCCTTGACTGAAGATAAATTATACGGGGCGCAAAGTTAATACCTTGAAAAATGACCACCGAGTCTCCATGTCTCAAAGAAATCCTCTTCTGCGCGCAGTCAATCTTTGCATAATGCCACTCCAGCCATGCCATTCCTAGATTGAGGTCAAACTCTGGCCTTGTCAAGACTGTGGCAGGGGTGTCCAAGATCTTTCCTTCAAGGAGAACCTCAAACTCGCACTTCGCGGTTGCCGTCATCTCTAATCCGTCTGGAAGGTGCACCTTTCGAGAAGTACAATTAAAGTGTCACAACCCGCATTTTCACAACATATAAAATCATATCAGAGTAAGGGAAAATGATCGTCATAATGCCACGTCAGCAGGGGATAACTATGGACGCTCAGGCAGACACCTACTTAATCATGAAGAAAAATTGTTTAAGTTATTTTAAGGAAAAAAATTAGTAAAGTGCAATAGTTAGCCGTATCCCTCGGCTTAAAGGCTCATTTAGTCCACGAATCAAAATATAGTTATACGCTGTGGAAAAATACTTATTTAGGTTGACTCCAACATCCTACATGAGTATAAACGTCCCCGAAGGACCACTCATTCTATGCAAAACTCTAATTGTATAATAGTAGTAAGGATAGCCTTTACGGTCGCTAAATATAACAAGTTAGAGATTTTTTAAAATTATGCATTGCATGAAGTAATAGTAATAGATTTTATTCTTAAAAATACCTAACATGCATTCCTAGCATAAATCCTCTCAGAGAGCAAGTAATCCACATCCAAAAGAGTGAAAAAGGCAGCTCACAAGTATCAAACAAATAACAAAACCGTGGGCGCCAACAACTGACACAAACCAACTAACAGTTAAGTATGTCTGAACCAGTAACTAAATAAACAACAGTCTACCTCGTTGAGACGTGGAAATAACCACGGCAAACACTGCCGCCCAGAAACACAAAAACTAGCTCTGCCACCTGCTACTGCTTTGAACCTGGGGCATTCCAAAGACAGAACACCTCAGAAAGAAAGTACAAATGGTGGCAGAGAATAAATAAGCAAAAATAAACAAAGATCAAGGGGTACCAACCCAAGACCAACAATACTGAAATAAAGCATCGAACGAGAAAAGAGAGAAATACTACGTAAATTGTGACTTACTCCAACAAATACATCAGATTTCCCAAGGCAAAATAGGGAACAAAAATAAGTAAAAATATAAGGAAGAAAATTTAACTACCTTTACTAAGCACCTGTGGTCGACATTACCCCAAAAACACGGGCGAGGTGGTCACTCAACTGGACACACCCCTCACGAATAATTTATCTGCTTAACTGCAAGGGAGTCTCAAACACTCCGCCATACACCGCAGATGCCCAAATACCCGATAAACTTCCACAAGGTACAATAAAGGAGTCAGAAAAAACAGAGGAGGTTTTTATCCACTAACTCCCGCAATTTTAGAAGCCCAAAGAAGCCACAACACAAACATATATATATATCTCGAGATTTGGCTCGTCAGATTCTACTTGACACTTCTAGATTCAAGACATGGTTGATCAACCCTTAGGAACGATTTATAATCCTAAATAACACTAATCCGTTCAATAATAGAATCTAAGACGTTTAAAGCCATCAATAAGACACTTCAAGAATGATCAAACATATCCGGACAAAAAATAAAGTTCAATATGACACAACGTACAACCTCATATGATTATTGAGAAGATTAATCATAACTATAATTTGGAAGAATAAGCGTATAAAATTTTAAGGAACATGAAAACATAGCCATTACAATCAAATCGGACAAGGTGAAACGAGGGGAAACCACCACTTGCCTTGGTTTTACCGGAAAAGTCCTCTGAATCACTCCACGTTGTAGATCAGGGAAAAAGAACACGGGAGGAGTTGAAATCTAAACAAAAATGGCCAAAAATGGGGTTAGGGCCGAAAAACCCTAACGAGAAAACTTAAGGAAGGGGGGAAATTTACCATGATAGCGTAGCTCTCGGTGAGAGCTTTCCGGATCTATATTCAGATGAAGATTTTCAGCACCGGAGCACCATCGGGGCCACCAGAAGGTTCACAAAATAAAACTTCTCTCTCGCTCATACCTCTAGTTCGGGAGAAAATTATTTCTAGAGAAGAAGAAGTTCTGATCAAACCTAAGTCCAAATATATATATATATCTATATATTATGTAAAAGTACTTATAAATATTTTTGTCAAAATACAAGAAAATGTGTAATTTATGAGTGGCTACGGGAAAACCAATAATAGAGATCTAAGATGACTTCTAATCGAAACATGCCCAACATAAAAGTTGTATATCTCGTCGATACAAACAAATTTCATGTAAACCATTTTTTCGTACGACAACGTTTTGACCCTCAAAACAGTGTTCGAACACAGACTGTACAGAAACACTCGAGAGGAAACAGACTTCTCGAGAAAGAGAGGTTGGCTCTCGAGAAATACATTGGTTCTCGCGAAAAAAAGCCATAGTTCTCGAGAGGTAAATAATTTCTTGAGATGGAGAGGCTAAGGCTCTCGAGAATCACATTTGTTCTCGAGAACAAAGGCTTAGGACTTGAGAGAATCAAGCGAGCAGGCTACCTGAGAGCAGTCTCGGGAGAATCCAAAATAGAGATCCAAGATGGCTCCAAATCAAAACGTGCCCAACATGAAAGTTGTAGTTCTCGTTGAAACAAACAAATTTCATGTTGACCATCTTTCCATACAGTGCCGATTTGATCCTCCAACATGCGCCCGAACGCAGACTATACAGGACTACTCGAGGGAAAAGGGTGCTTCTCGAGAAATAGAGCAAAGTTCTCGAGAGAAACACATAGTTCTCGAGAACAAAACATCAGGACTCGAGAGAAACATGTATTTATCGAGAATAAGACAATATTTCTCGAGAATAAACATTAGTTCTCGAGAACAACAAGGGTTTTAAGGTAGAAATCAATAGTGTATCTTATTTACGAGCAGTTTTGGGAAAATAAAAAATTTGAGTCTAAGATGGCTTCAAATAATAAAGTGGTAACATAAAAGTTGTAGATATCGTCGAGGCGAAAAAATATAATGTTTACCATTTTTTAATACGATGCCGTTTTGACACTCAAAACTGCGCTCGAACGCAGGACAAAACGGACCTCTCGAGAACAACAAAGGACTTCTCGAGAACAGCAAAGGACTTCTCGAGAACGGCATAAGACTTCTCGAGAACTACGTAAGACTTCTCGAGAACAAGGACAGACTTCTCGAGAACTAGGACAGACTTCTCGAAAACATTAAGTAAGACTTCTCGAAAATGACTGGGAGTTCTTGAGAACAAAATGGTGGATCTCGAGTACAAGCTGGACAAATTGCAAAAGTTCTGATTTGACCAATATTTTGGAATGAATCGCTGACTCTACGAATTAGCAGCGTAGAAAACCTTAGAATCCGACGTACCATTCTCGAGATATTAAATCACGTGGAGAGACTCCAAAAATTCTCGGATTGCGACGAAACTTGACAAGCAAGTCAAAAAATTCAAAATGCAAAAATTTTCCCAATTACAACAAGAATCTGGCCGTCTCGGCCGCACAAACACAAAAATGCCTTAACGACATTGTGCTGTCAACTTGACGTTAAAAGTTATGCCACGATGCCGTAAATATGACGTTTCCCATTTAAAGAAAATCATCGAAAAATCGGGGGCGTTACAATCACTCCCCCTAAAAAGAAGTTTCGTCCCAAAACTTAACACAACTCCAAAACCAAATCAAAACGATAAGATTCTCTCATTGCTGATTCCAATTCCCACATTGCACTCTCGACGTCTTGATTTCTCCAAAGAATCTTGACCATGGGGATGGTCTTTCTTCGCAAAAAACGCTCTTGAGAATCTCGAATACGAACAGGTTCTTCCACATACGTAAGGTTGGGCTGAATCTGGGGCATCGAGTCGAGGACTTGATGATCATTACGAACACACTTCTGCAACTGGCTCACAAGGAACACATCATGGACACCAGGGAAGGTTGTTGGCAACTCCAGCCTATACGCTGAAACTCCGACTCGTTCAAGAATCTGAAAAGGTCCCACATACCGGGGGTCTAACTTGTGGTTCCTTCCAAACCTTTTAGCGCTAGACATCGGAGAAACTTTAAGAAAAACCAAGTCCCAAACTTCAAACTCAAGATCGACCCTTCGTCGATTAGCATATTTCTCATAACGCTCTTATGCTACACGGATCTTCTCTCGAACATGAGTCACAACACAATTCATCTCCTCAAGGGCTTTCGGACCGAGCAACGGTCTCTCACCACCTTCATCCCAAAACAACGGAGTCTTACAATGCCTCCCATACAAGGCCTCAAACGGGGCCATCTACAGACTCTCTTGATAACTATTATAGTAGGCAAACTCCATTAGCCTCAGACGCTCATCCCACACTCCACCATAGTCCAAAATGTAACATCTAATCATGTCCTCCACGATCTGATTAACTCTTTCTATTTGCCCATTTGTCTTCGGATGGTGGGCAATGGAATACCTCAAGTCGGCACCCAACCCCTCTTGTAAGCTCTTCTAAAAGCGAGACGTAAATCTGGAGTCCCGATCTGATACAATGCTAACAGGCACTCCATGTAACCTGATGACCTCTTAAAGATATAGCTCAGCTATCTTCTTCATCAAATACCCAATCTTAAACGGAACAAAATGAGCACACTTTGTCAATCTGTCGACTATTACCCAAACAGAGTCGTGCCCATGCGGAGATTTTGGTAGACTGGTGATAAAATCCATTGAAATACTCACCCATTTCCAACTTGGAATATCAAGCGGTGTCAGTTTACCACCTGGCCTTCTATGATATGATTTAACACGCTGACACATGTAACACTCTAACACAAACCTCGCTATGTCATTCTTCATTCCATACCACCAAATAATTTGCTTTAGATCTTTATACATCTTGGTGGAACCGGGATGGTAAGAAAAACTAGAACCATGAGCTTCTTTACAAATCATAGCGCGAATGTCACCAATAGTAGGAATACAAAATCTACTCCGATTTTTCAGAGCACCTAACTCGTCCAAAGATAAATTAGGTAACTCTCCTTTTTTAGTTCTCTTCCAGAGGTGCAACAAATCAGGATCATCCATCTTGTGTGCTCGAGTAAAGGAAATTTAAGGAGGTTCCTCCGCTTCCAAACTAGTAGGTACAGAATGACTCCCAACCTCAATATCCATCAACAAGAATTCTTCTACCAAGGACTGTACCAATAGATTAAAAATTTTAGCGGTCTTTGTACTCAAAGCATCGGCTACTACATTAGAATTTCTTGGATGATAAAGAATTTCCACTTCATAATCCGCCATATATTCTAAACACCGACGCTGGCACAGATTTAGTTCCTTCTGAGTGAAGACGTACTTCAAACTCTTATGGTCCGTATAAATCTTGCACAATGCACCATATAATAAGTGTCTCCACATCTTTAGCGCATAAATTACGGCAGCAAACTCCAAATCGTGCGTAGGATAATTTCTCTAGTAAATCTTTAGTTGCCTCGATCTAGACACGATCACCTTGCCATCTTGCATTAAAACACAACCAAGTTTGATGTGTGATGCATCAAAATACACAACATACTCAACTCCTTCAGTAGATAAGGTTAAAATTGGGGCAGTACACAGTCTCTTCTTGAACTCTTAGAAAGCCACTTCACATTTATCACTCCAAATGAATGCAGTGTTCTTCTGAGTAAGTCTAGTTAAAGGAGCAAACAACACCGAAAATCCTTCAACAAATCATCTATAATAGCCAGCCAGGCCTAAGAAGCTCCTAATCTCCTTAGGTGTAGAAGGTCTTTCCCATTCCATCATAGCAGAAATCTTTGTAGGGTCTACGGAAATACCGTCCTTACTCACAACATGCCCCAAAAAGAACACCTGGGGTAACCAAAATTCACACTTACTCAACTTAGCATAGAGCTTGTGCTCCCTCAAGGTTTCTAAAACCAAACAAAAGTGTTGCATATGCTCCTCAATACTGCGGGAATACACTAGGACGTTGTCTATGAACACAATAACAAAATGGTCCAAGAAATCCTTGAACACTCAATTCATTAAATCCATGAATGTCGAGGGTGCATTAGCCAGTCCAAAGGTCATCACCAAGAACTCAAAATGCCCGTGCTGGGAACGAAAAACTGTCTGGGGTACATCAGCCTCACGGACTCTCAACTGGTGTAGCCTTAACGAAGATCAATCTTCGAAAACACAGCGCATCCCCACAACTGATCAAATAGGTCATCAATCTGAGGCAACGGATATTGGTTCTTAATGGTTACCTTATTTATTTCTCGATAATCTATGCAGAGCCTCATATTACTATCTTTCTTCTTAACGAATAAAACAGGAGCACCATACGGAGAAGAACTTGGCCTAATAAAACCACACTGCAGCAACTCATCCAGCTGATTGCGCAATTCTTCTAACTCACGGGCCGACATACGGTAAGGTGCCATAGAAATCTGACGAGTACCTGGCTCTAAGTCTATCACAAACTCCACCTTTCTTTCAGGAGGAAGTCCTGGAATACAATCAGGAAAGACATCTGGAAACTCTCGCACCACCGGGACATCCTCAAGACGTGTTGTAACAAAAGCTATTTCCAGAGAAGAAATATAATCTTAAAATGTCTCGAAACCAGACTCTATAGCACGACAAGCACGTACCGTAGAGATGACAAGGGAAACTTTGCCTTGAAATCCATAGACGCTAATAGGTTGGCCGTTGTCCATCCTGAAATCCAGTCGCTTAGCCTTGCTCTGCAAGACCGCATCATACTTGGACAGCCAGTCCATGCCAAAAATAACGGTGAAGTTAGCCAGATCTAAAATCATCAAGTCAGCAAAAGCATGAAAATTGCCAAGTTAAATAGGGCATCTCAGAACTCCTTTGCTAGATATCACCGAATCACCGGAGGGAAGCTTGACATTGAAGGAGTCTCCCAATTAATATACATTCAGGCGATGTTTATCAACAAATCGTCGGGCCATAAAGGAATGGGTGGCACTCGAATCGAAAGGAACGCGCGCCCACCTATTCCGCACCTTAAACTCCCCTAAAACCGTAACATACATAACTAAATGAACGATAACTAGGGCAACAATGATAAATAATAAGGATATTTTAAACATGGACTAACCTGATATCACTTGCGTAGAGGTTTGAGCTTCCTCTTTGGTCATCACGTTCATCTTTACTTTTCCTTTGTCTTGGGCTGGTGGCGGCGGTAGAGCTCGAAGTGGGGTAGGATGAAATATGGACTGATCCTGAGGGAACGATGACTTCATGTGTCCCTTCTGCCCGCACTGGAAGCAAGTCTTTTCTTTAATCCAGCAACGATTCACATCATGACCCTTCCTTGCAAAGAACAAGCACACAAACTCTCCCTTGGGTGCACCTTAAATGGCGTGCACCTGCTACTGCTTCAGGGTGGCAGACCTCTTGAAACACCTTTCATAAGGGTGGCCAGGATGACCATAGAAGCTATAGACTTTGATAAGTCACTAATTATAGATCTTTTTATATACTTTTTATTTAATTAATAATAAGTTTATAATTATATTTTAGTAATTATGGTTCTAATTGTTTTATTTTCATATTTCAGGTCAATATGAGCTGCGAATAGCAATTTGGAGCTTGCTGGACTGATAAGGAGTTGAAACGGAGAAAATGACCATTTTTGGTCACGGATAGCTGAACTTCAAATGGTCATAACTTTCAAACTAGGAAGAGTTACGGGACGTGCAACCAGTCAACAGAAAAAGGACGACGTCCTCTACAAATCTGGAGAGTTTCAAAAGTACACGCCCCTGAGACACGGGCGTGTCTAGGGCATGAACACGGGCGTGTCTAGTTCAAAAAAAAAATTTCTCCAGAAATCTTCCCGGGACAATTCTGTAACATTTCTCAAGTACACGCCCCCCTGTCACGGGCGTGACCTACCCGAAACTGCCAAATTAATCCCAGATTGCGCTGTTTCCAACCATTTTGCTGACCCAGTCTGACACGTCCTTGGTCACGGGCGTGACCAAGGGCGTGACCACTTCAGAAACGCCAGAATTACTTCCCGCCGTTTCAGCTTCCTGCCATTTTCCAGAAACAGCCTTGAAACGCCCTAGGTCACGGGCATGACCTAGGGGCATGACCCGTCAGTTAACAGATTTTGGCGATTTCTCCTCCAATGTTCCCGAGGTTTCAAGACGACGGTTCCGAGCCTGACACGCCCTAGGTCACGGGCGTTACCTAGGGCGTGACCAAACAGAAACTTTTTCTATAAATTCCAGACAGCTTCAGATGTCAAAGGAGGAATTTTTGGGGAGTTGTAGTCTTTTAGTTGCTGTTTTATTTTATCGTATTTTCCATTTCTTAGCTTAATTTTACTTTGTGTAAGTTTCAATTCTAGTTTGCTTTTCAATTTAATCATGTTTGTCCCTACCTTATCTTGTAATTCTCTAATTATGATGAGTAGCTAGATTTCATTTGGCACTTGATTTTGATGAAACTTGCAATAAAATAATCTCTTCCTTTTTATCAAAAGTCTTGTTCTTCATCTTTCTCGCTACGATTTATCTTTGATTTTCATTTCATCGAATTCATATTACGCGTATATGATCTTCGATCTAAGATCCGTATCCTAAATGACCGAGAGGTTGCGGATACGAGGAGATCACTCAAAGATAAAAGGAGTTGAATGCACTCCTCGAGAGAGGATGACGTAAATCTTCTGGATTGGAGTCAAATCCAATAGTGGGGTTCACCGCCTAAACCAAGCTTAGGGGTTTCGACTGGCCGAGAGGTCTTAATCGATCAACCTAAGTTTAGTTAGAACCATGAGCTCGAGAGAGACGCTACTATACTTTAGGAACCTCCACGGTCGAGTGGGTAGATAAGAGCTCGCATTGCTTTATTTTACAAGAAGGTTTATTTAATCTCAAGGGAATTCTAGATCAAGTGCTAGCTTCCTCAAAATCGTATTTCTATTTCCTTAGTATAACGCTTCTTTTTCCGTTTAAAAACAAAAACCAACTTTTCTGTCCGATAAGATAATAGCTTTTCTTGTGAGTACAAGTACTCAACAGGCCCCGAGTTGAATACGACATTTCTATACTATATTTCGATAGGTACACTTGCCTATTTGGGATATTAGTTTGGAATATATTTAAAACTATAGAAAATCTTCATCAAGTTTTTGGCGCCGTTGCCGGGGACTTTCTTTGTCGATATTTTGAAAGCAAGAATCTATTAATCTTACCATTTTTTTTATTTTGTTTGTTTTTCTTTTAAAGTTTTCACTTTAATTTTTTATAATTAAAATTTTTTGCGAAAGGGCCGTGCTGGGTTTTCATCCCGCAATACCGCCTAGTACCTTGTGAACCCGTCATTGGGTAGCCCTTGGGAAGTCCGGGAAATTTTATTTTATAAATTTTTAATTGTAAAACTTTTATTTTATCATTCTCTTTCTTGACCCTTATTCATTTTTATTTTATTTCTAATTCCATTCTATTAAGTACCGGTTGTTTACCTTTCTTCTTAAAATAAAAAAATATGTTATCAAAATTGGCCGCTCAAATTGCCGAGCTCCAACATAAAATTAATCTTTTGCATGCTGCCAAACAACGCCAAATTTTGTGTTATTTTTGTGGTGCCCCTCATCGAAGTGAGGAATGTTATTACTTTTATCATCAAAATTTTTATTATAATTTTCACAATAATTATGAAAATAATTATTCCTACTTTAATGAGAATCCTTTATCGAATTTTCATGAAAAACACTTTTCTAATAATTTTTCCAATTTTAATGAAGTTAATTCTTCTAATTTTGGTGAAAATAATTTTCATGAAAATACTTTTTCAAGCTTCAATGAGAACAATTTTTATGATTTTAATAGTTTTTCTTCTTCCTCGGATGTTGCTTTCCGGCATGATCACCCGGAAAGATTCCCGAGTAATGAGGATTTTTATTTAGATCCGACTTCTTGTTCTTCTTTTTCAGCACCGCAAGTTTTTTCTCATAATTTTGGGGATTTCTCTCCAATTTCATATGATTCTTCTCCACAAAATTTGAATGAGAATTTTTTTAATTTTAGTGATTTTTCTCCTTCGGATAATGTTGCTAATGCAGAACATGACTCTTCATGTTCTCCTTTAGTTTCTTATACCGAAGAAGAAGAAAAACTTTTATTTTAAGAATTTGTTAAGTACGCACTGGGGGGAGTAGAAGAAGAATATATTTCTCCTCCTACTACTCCAAATTGTTCTCCTATTAATGAGTTTTCAAACACAATCTATGATTATATACGAGCAAAAATTTATGAACCTGATGCTTCCGATGATTTAATTTTCACTCAACTACGGAAGAAAAATTAATTTTAGAAAATAAATAACCGGAGCTTAATCAATTTCTTTCACACGACCCTCCTCGGTGTGAAATTGTTTCTAACACATTTATTTTTGATTTTTCTTATTATAACGATTTTCCTGTAGACGATGAGCCGCTCATCTGCAAAAATTCACATCACCTCAGGTATGTATTGGTGATTTGAATTTACATCCTCAAGACCACCATTCCAAGAAGAAAAATCAAGAAGCAAGCGGAGGAGTAGCTTGGCGAGCGTCTTCGGCATATTCACCCAAGCAGGAATTAAGGGAGTTGCCCTTACATTTCAATTTTATTTCCCTTTTTCCTAACCAATACTGTCTAGCTTAAAGACGGGAAAAAGAAAAGCGCTCTTGGGAGACACCCTTTGCTTATCTTTAATTTTTATGCATTTATTTTCTTTTCTTCTAAAAATTTTTCAATTTGTTTTTTTCTTTCCCCCCTCGTACTTGACTTATAAACATTGGGGACAATGTTTATTTTTATGTATGGGGGGATTCTTAATTATTGTTTTTATTTAAAATAAAAAAAATATATATATAAATCTTTATAAATTTATTATAAAAATCTTTATAAAAATATATATATATATATATAAATCTTTATAAATTAAAAAAAAAATTTGTTTTCTTTTATTATCAATAATACAAAAAAATTAAACAAACAAAAATTAAATATTTAATTAGAGAAATCATTAGTTCTATATTTGTTCACATGCAAAATTCCTCGTAATTCAATTTCTTTATAGTGTTTAGAGTATTTTAATGTTTTAATTGAATGTTGAATTTTGGAGTAAAACTATTGGCCATGTTGTGTTTCTATTTGAGTGCGCGTGTAAGTAGAATTTTATGTAGATTTAAATATTCAGCATATATTTAGATTTTCATTTTTCTAAATGCGTGGAAATGTTTTATTTTACTTTAATTTTGAAAACCGGTAAAACTTTAAAATAATTTAGGTGAGTAAGTAGAAGTTTACTAGAGAGATATTTTGCGGATAAAGAAAGAGGTATTCTTTCTCGATGTCTAGAACTTGCCCTCTAACTATTCTCAAGACTTTGCATAGGTTAAACTCATTAGCATAAATATGATTTAGGCATTTCTTTTGGCCAGTTTGAGCTTTTGTACCCGTACCTAAAATTTTTATCTTTGTTAAGCCATTTTGAGCCTATTTCCCTATTCCTTTGTTTTAGCTCCACCAAGAACTTTACCAAAGCCTAAAAAGCATCCTAATTACACACCTAAACCCTAGCTTGAAAGAACAAATGTAGAAATATTTTGGGAGTGATTAGGAGCCACTTTATTTCGGTGGTTAATTAAAAATTAGAAAAGAGTTGCTTTATTTTCTCTCCTCTTCAAAATAAAGAAAAAATTTATCATTAAAAAAATGAAGAGGTAGAAAAAAAATTTCAATACGATGAGAGAGTTAAAAAATAAGAAAAGAAACAAAAGAATTTAGGAATTGGCTACGTTCTTTAAAGCCATGACAATTTATTTTTGTGCAAGCTCTCTCTAGGTTTTGGTGTGCCTAGCCACCGTTTTTTATCTTTGACCATCCTCACCAAAAACCTAAGCCTACATTTCAACCTAGTTAAGTCCTATTGATTTGCGCTTATAAGTTAGACTAGTGTCGTGGCGAGAATGTGAAAGGGCAAGCCTATGGCCATCGACATTGATGGATTTCTTTGGAGGGTATCTTAATCTTCGTTTGTGCAATGTTATCTTAGTAAGCACGCTACACTCTCCCTAAAGATAATTTTAGGATTTACCGGATTTTCATTCTTAAAAGTAAAAATAATAGTGAAAACGCATTTTAGGAAAAATAAAAACCTAATTTGTATGCTGAGTAAGTATTTCTACAAAAATATCTACAAGCATAGGCATAAGACTTCGCATTTTACTCCTTAGGTTCAATTTTCTTTTCTAGCATTTAAAATTTTTCTACTCCCTATAGAAAGTTGTTTGCTCGGGACTAGCAAACGGATAAGTATGGGGGTATTTGATAAGTCACTAATTATAGATCTTTTTATATACTTTTTATTTAATTAATAATAAGATTATAATTATATTTTAGTAATTATGGTTCTAATTGTTTTATTTTCATATTTCAGGTCAATATGAGCTGCGAATAGCAATTTGGAGCTTGCTGGACTGATAAGGAGTTGAAACGGAGAAAATGACCATTTTTGGTCACGGATAGCTGAACTTCAAAAGGTCATAACTTTCAAACCAGGAAGAGTTACGGGACGTGCAACCAGTCAACGGAAAGAGGACGATGTCCTCTACAAATCTGGAGAGTTTCAAAAGTACACGCCCCTAAGACACGGGTGTGTCTAGGGCATGAACACGGGCGTGTCTAGTTCAAAAAAATAATTTTCTCCAGAAATCTTCCCGGGACAATTCTGTAAAATTTGTCAAGTATACGCCCCCCTGTCACGGGCGTGACCTACCCGAAACTGCCAAATTAATCCCAGATTGCGCCGTTTCCAACCGTTTTGCTGACCCAGTCCGACACGCCCTTGGTCACGGGCGTGACCAAGGGCGTGACCACTTCAGAAACGCCAGAATTACTTCCCGTCGTTTCAGCTTCCTGCCATTTTCCAGAAACAGCCTTGACACGCCCTAGGTCACGGGCATGACCTAGGGGCGTGACCCGTCAGTTAACAGATTTTGGCAGTTTCTCCTCCAACATTCCCGGGGTTTCAAGGCGACGGTTCCGAGCCTGACACGCCCTAGGTCACGGGCGTGACCTAGGGCGTGACCAAACTAAAACTTTTTCTATAAATTCCAGACAGCTTCAGATGTCAAAGGAGGAATTTTTGGGGAGTTGTAGTCTTTTAGTTGCGGTTTTATTTTATCGTATTTTCCATTTCTTAGCTTAGTTTTACTTTGTGTAAGTTTCAATTCTAGTTTGCTTTTCAATTTAATCATGTTTGTCCCTACCTTATCTTGTAATTCTCTAATTATGATGAGTAGCTAGATTTCATTTGGCACTTGATTTTGATGAAGCTTGCAATAAAATAATCTCTTCCTTTTTATCAAAAGTCTTGTTCTTCATCTTTCTCGCTACGATTTATCTTTGATTTTCATTTTATCGAATTCATATTACGCGTATATGATCTTCGATCTAAGATCTGTATCCTAAATGACCGAGAGGTTGCGGATACGAGGAGATCACTCAAAGATAAAAGGAGTTGAATGCACTCCTCGAGAGAGGATGACATAAATCTTCTGGATTGGAGTCAAATCCAATAGTGGGGTTCACCGCCCAAAGCAAGCTTAGGGGTTTCGACTGGCCGAGAGGTCTTAATCGATCAACCTAAGGTTAGTTAGAAGCATGAGCTCGAGAGAGATGCTACTATACTTTAGGAACCTCCACGGTCGAGTGGGTGTATAAGAGCTCGCATTGCTTTATTTTACAAGAAGGTTTATTTAATCTCAAGGGAATTCTAGATCAAGTGTTAGCTTCCTCAAAATCGTATTTCTATTTCCTTAGTATAACGCTTCTTTTTTCCATTTAAAAACAAAAACCAACTTTTCTGTCCGATAAGATAATAGCTTTTCTTGTGAGTACAAGTACTCAACAGGCCCCGAGTCGAATACGACATTTCTATACTATATTTCGATAGGTACACTTGCCTATTTGGGATATTAGTTTGGAATATATTTAAAACTATAGAAAATCTTCATCAGACTTCCTTTTCTTTTTTGAAGAAGGGCCAGACGCCCTGGAGCTACCATCCACAACACCTTTCATTTTCTCTTTCCTTGCCGCAGCACCACGGTTTTTAGCGTTTTCGATCGCCTCCACTTTCAAAGCAACTTCCACTGCTTCAGCATAACGTTCAGCTCCGTAAGCGCATGCAAACTACTTGACATCACTTCTTAATCCTCCCAAGAAATGTTTCACTCTACCCTCCTTAGAAGCTACCAAATCAGGAGTAAACCTACTCAGTTTGCTAAACTCAATCTCGTACTCGCTCATCGTGAGCTGTCTCTGTTTCAGATGCAGGAAGTTATTCATGAGACAATCCTGCTCGACCGAGGGCAGAAACTTTTTCAGCAGCATCTTCTTAAAAGAGTCCCAGGAGCAGCCTTCCTTCAGACTCTCCTTTTCACGAATCCACCATCTCTTTGCTAGGCCTTTTAACTGATAGGCCACAATCATAACCTTCTGGGCTTCTAGAATTCCGGAATACAAAAACATCTCTTCGATGGAGATGATCCAATCATCTAAAATCATGAAGTCAGCACTCCCGTCATAAGTAGGAGGTCTCAATCACTGGAAATATGAGATGAAATTCATCTCTAGTGGTAGCATCATCGGGGGCATGAAAGGATCAGGGGCATCAGGTATTGCTTGATCCACGGCAGGATCTTGCACTAAGGGTTGTTGCGTGGGAGCCGCAGACAACAAGGTTTGAATTTGCGATTGCATCGCAACTACTTGCCTTGACAGAGCCTCGTTGCTGTGTCGCAAACTCTCGATCAATGCATCATTCTACGCACCTAACGACTCACCCTCCTACTGGGGAGTCGACCTCATCGCAATACGCTTTGGCAGAATTTCTAAAAAGGCAAACGAACAACCCATCAAAATCCTATATGGCGACTAGGGCAAACAAAACTAGTTCAAACCATACTTAAAAGACACTTGCTTAAGTTGTCACTTGCTCTAGGATTATATGATGATGATATATCCTACTCACGATGATATCCAATCATCCTTTTTACTCATGTGCCTATGATATGAATGCATGACTTCTTTACTCTTATTTAAAATCATGTGTATACATATGTCATCATGTAAATCATTAGCTTGACATGTTGTGCTTATGTTATGTTAAGCTATGTATGTAGTGTTATGCATCCTAAAAAGGCCTTAATGCATGTTATGAGCAGCGTATACATGAAATATTATGCATCCCAAACTACATAACATTGCATGCAATGAAAAAAAGGAAAACGTGCTAATGGGCATTAATGTGGTTAGGTTATGCATCCCATACTACATAACCCTCACATGTTGTCACCTATGGTGGATCAAAATACAAACACATATAATGCATCCCATAATACATAATATGCCCCGTATACTTCTAATCATGCTTATGAGTATAGTGTTCATGCTTAAGCCAAGACATACTGATGAGACATCGGTGTGTGTATGATATGAAGCTAAACAACTAACACTAATAAGGGAAGGTTGCCCGACCAATTGACAAGCAAACTCCCTTCGATACCAACTGTCACAACCCGCATTTTCACCGCATATAAAATCATATCAGAGTAAGGGAAAATGCACGTCATGATGCCATGTCAGCAGGGGATAACTGCGGACGCTCAGGTAGACACCTACTAAATCATGAAGAAAAATTATTTAAGTTATTTTAAGGGAAAAAATTAGGTAAGTGCAATAGTTAGCCGTATCCCTCGGCTTAAAGGCTCATTTGATCAAAATATAGTTATACGCTGCGGAAAAATACTTATTTAGGTTGACTCCAACATCCTACATGAGTATAAACGTCCCTGAAGGACAACTCATGCTATGCAAGACTCTAAATATATAATAGTAGTAAGGATAGCCTTTACGGTCGCTAAATATAACAAGTTAGAGTTTTTTTAAAAATTATGCAGTGCATGAAGTAATAGTAATAGATTTTATTCTTAAAAATACCTAACATGAATTCCTAGCATAAATCCTCCCAGAGAGCAAGTAATCCACATCCACATAGAGGAAAAAAAGCACCTAAACAAGTATCAAACAAATAAAAAAACTGTGGGCGCCAACAATTGACACGAACCCACTAACAGTAAATTAAGCCTGAACCAGTAACTAAATAAACAACAGTCTACCTCGTTGAGACGAGGTAACAATTACGGCCAACACTGCCGCCCAGAAACACCAAAACTAGCTCTGCTACCTGCTAGTGCTCTGAACCTGGGGCATTCCAAAGACAAAACACCTCAACAAGAAAGTATAAATGGTGGCAGAGAATAAATAATCAAAATAAATAAAGATCAATGGGTACCAACCCAATACCAACAGTTCTCAAATAAAGCATTGAATGGGAAAAGAGAGAAATACTACATAAATCGTGACGTACTCCAACAAATACATCAGATTTCCCAAGGCAAAAAAGGGAACAAAAATAAGTTAAAACATAAGGAAGAAAATTTAACTACCTTTACTAAGCACCTGTGGTCGACTCTACCCCGAAAACACGGGCGAGGTGGTCACTCAACTGGACACACCGCTCACGAATATTTTATCCGCTTAACTGCGAGGGAGTCTAATACTCTCCACCATACACTACAGATGCCCAAAAACCCGATAGACTTATAGAAGGTACAATAATGAAGTCAGACAACACGGAGGTGGTTTTTATCAACTAACTCCCGCAATTTTAGAAACCCAACGAAGCTACAACACATACATATATATATATCTTGAGATTTGGCTCGTCAGATTCTACTTGACACTTCTAGTTTCAAGACATCGTAGATCAACCCTTAGGAACGATTTACAATTCTAAATAAGTCTAATCCATTCAATAATGAAATCTAAGACGTTTAAAGCCATCAATAAGACACTTCAAGAATGATCAAACATATCTGGACAAAAAATCAAGTTCACCATGACACAACGTACAACCTCATGTGATTACTGAGAATGTTAATCATAACTATAATTTGGAAGAATAAGCGTAGAAAATTTTAAGGAACATGAAAATATAGCCGTTACAATCAAATCGGACAAGGAGAAACGAGGGGAAACCACCACTTACCTTAATTTTACCGGAAAAGTCCTCTGAATCACTCCACGTTGTAGATCGGGGCAAAAGAACACCGGAGGAGTTGAAATCAAAACAAAAATGTCCAAAAAGGGGGTTAGGGCCGAAAAACCCTAACGAGAAAACTCAAGGAAGGGGGAAAAATTTACCACGATAGCGTATCTCTCGGTGAGAGCTTTCATGATCTATATTCGGATGAAGATTTCGAGCACCGGAGCACCGTAGGCGGCCACCGGAAGGTTCACGAAATAAAAATTCTCTCTCGCTCATGCCTCTGGTTCCGTAGAAAATTAATACGGAGAATAAGAAGTTCTGATTAAACCTAACTCCAAATATATATATATATATATATTATGTAAAAGTACTTATAATTTTTTTTTTCTAAATACAAGAAAACGTGTAATTTATGAGTGTCTACGAGAACACCGATAATAGAGGTCTAAGATGACTTCAAATCGAAACGTGCCATGCATGAAAGTTGTAGATCTTGTGGAGACGAACA
Organism: Platanthera zijinensis; assembly: GCA_039513925.1. Taxonomy (NCBI): domain Eukaryota; kingdom Viridiplantae; phylum Streptophyta; class Magnoliopsida; order Asparagales; family Orchidaceae; genus Platanthera; species Platanthera zijinensis. The sequence goes on from CM077089.1 coordinate 97,032,442, forward strand.
AATTTCATGTTTACCATTTTTTTCGTACGACATTGTTTTTACCACAAAACGGTGTTCGAACACTGACTGTACAAAAACATTCGAGAGGAAACAGACTTCTTGAGAGAGAGAGAGAGGTTGGCTCTCGAGATATACATTGGTTCTCGAGAACAAAAGCCATAGTTAACGAGAGGGACATCATTTGTCGAGATGGAGAGGCTAAGTCTCTCTAGAATCACATTAGTTCTCGAGAACAAAGGCTTAGGACTTTAGAGAATCAATCGAACAGTCTACCTGAGAGAAGTCTCGGGAGAATCAAAAATAGAGGTCCAAGATGGCTCCAAATCAAAAGGTGTCCAACATAAAAGTTGTAGATCTCATCTAATCGAACAAATATCATGTTGACAATTTTTCCATACAGTGCCGATTTGACCGTCAAAAATGCGCCCGAACGCAGACTTTACAGGACTACTCGAGAGAAAAAGGGGCTTCTCGAGAAATAGAGCCAAGTTCTCGATAGAAACTCATAGTTCTCGAGAACTGATGAGTCCCTATTTCATACTGAAGTCCGGACTCATCTAGGCTCATTTGCATATGTTTGCACTACCATTTAGCGTCATTAGCACTCCTTTTGGTTCGCTACGACATTCCACGTCGTGTGCACTCTTTTAGCCTATTTCTGTGCGTGTATTTATTCTCATCGTGTGATGCATTTTTATTTCTATCTGTGACTGCCATGTCGACATCCCGTCCTGTTTTCCTACAGGTTTTGGGATCGTGTGGGCGTCCGGGATAGGGCTTTCACTTTTTGTAGCAAAGGAGTCAATGGTCGTGCGTTTTTACCCGCGCACGACCATCGACCTCTTTGGCGCACGACCACTGGTCGTGCGCAGTCTGAGCTCTCATTTTATTGTCCTATCCCGCCATTTCGCACGATCCTCAGCTATACCGCGCACGATCACTGTTCGTGTACTGCCGTTCATGCGCAGTCATTCTATCTTTTTCCATTTTTCTGTCCCATATCGCACGATAACCACCCTTGCCGCGCACGATCACTGATCGTGCGCTACTGATCGTGCGCATTCTTATATTTCCTGATGCAGGTTCTAAAGGTTGTTGCCGCACGGGCGCTGACATTGTTCGCGCACGACCACTGGTCGTGCGCCGGTGGTCGTGCGCGCTATTTATTCCTGTTCCTATATATACGCCTGTTCCGCGAATTAGGAAAAAGGACGGGGATCGTAATCAGCCGCCACTTCGCCCTTCCGCATTCCAGACGCTCCATCCACCTCCTCCTTCATCCCTACCATCGGGAGGTGATTTCCGGCACATCTAAAGCATTCCACATCCTCCGGTGACCCCTCCGGCCATTAATGACCTCTTCTCCAAGATTTTTACCGAAGAAGAAGATGATGAAGACGACCTAGAGAACGGACTCAAAGGCCCTTGAGGTGACAGCTCGATGGTACCGGAAGCCTCCTCGGACTGCGCGTGGAAGCGGATTGACAACCCGCACCTCCGGCCAACAACCGCGGTGGATCTTCACTCTTTTGGTTTACTCTTCCTCTACCCTTCTTGTTGTGTATGAATGACTCAAGCTTGTTGTGAACTTCGAATTTCTAGTTATTTGTAATTGGATTTTTGTTGTTTAAACTTGTTTGTGGGATTTATGTAGTGATGCGCCTTGCCCCATCTCACTTCCATCGTTTCATGTGATTGCACTCCACACTAAACACCTCACCCATTGGCTCACCGTCCACTCGCCCTACCGAAGTACGGCATACCGGCCGATACACCCATCTCGCCTTGCGAAGCGGTGAATGCGACCCACATAGTTAGCTTTAATTTCTTTGTTTGTAAGAACACAAATCACAAAGCCCCTTTTGTTTCTTCTTTCATTTTACAAACTCTATTAGCAATAATTTCGGATTGTTCGTCGTTCCACGCCAACTGCATTCCTCAAGAGACCGACACTCGGGGATTTATTCCCAAACTTTATTACTTGTGCGACCGGTGCGCTTGCCGTATTTACACGCTTCAAGTTTTTGGCGCCATTGCCGGGGAATGCAACTGTAGAACGACCACGACGTACGAAAGTGTTGTTATAGAATTAGTTATTTTTTTCTTGACCGTTGTTTCTCTGCTTAGTTGCCGCAGTGAATGCAAGGACGCGCTGCTAGAGATCTCGCAGCTTACGACCCCGAGATCGAACGAACTCTTCGTGCACAAAGGCGTGCCGCTGCCACCAATCTAGTCCCAATGGGGGACCATATGAACATTGATGCCGGGAATCGTGTCGGAGGAATCCTTTATGGTGACCGAAACGGCGATGAGAATGAAGTAAAACCGCCCCAGGTCCGCACCATGAGGGACTACACCACACCGATTGTTGGGAGTATTTACCCTGGCTTCGGACCGGCGGTCACCAACCAGCAGTTTGAGATCAAACCTGTTATCCTGAACATAATCTGGAACAACGCACAGTTCTCCGGAATGGCCACTGAAGACGCCCATCTTCACTTGGCTGAATTTTCCGAAATCTGTGCCACGATCCGCTATGCTGGAATCCCCGACGATACAGTCAAGCTCCGCCTTTTCCCCTTTTCCCTCAGGGACAAAGCCAAGACTTGGCTCCACTCTCTTCCGCCTGGAGCAACCACCACCTGGGAGGCGTTGACAACAACATTTTTAGCTAAGTTCCATCCGGTGGACCGGATAGTGAGCATGCGACGTGCAATTGCCAACTTTTGGCAAAATGATCAAGAAAGCCTGGCTGAGGTTTGGGAACGCTTCAACGAGTTGCTGAGGAAGTGTCCAAACCACGGATTCCAAACTTGGAATCTTGTCGAAAGCTTTTATTCTTCTATTGAACCACAGCACAGGGCTATGATTGATGCCGCCTTTGGAGGGACTATAATGAATCTTGCGCCTGATGATGCATTGAGAATTTTGCAGGATACTGCCACCCACAGCGCATATTGGACTGCAGGAAGGAATTTTCCACGAGGTACGAGTGGAGTTTTTGCTATGGAAGTATCCAGGCCCGCTGCTACTACTGCCCCAGTTATGGAAATCTCATGCCAGGGTTGTGGAGGTTCCGACCACCACAGCTTTGAATGTCAAGCAGGCGAGGTACGTGATGAAACTACCTTCTTTGATGAATCAGTTAATTATATTGCGAACCAAAATAGGGGAGCACCTTATGGGAACACGTATAATCCGGGGGTGAGAAATCATCCAAATTTTTCTTGGAATCAAAACGTGCCAGGCCAACGATGGCAGCCGGGGCAGCATCAAAATGATGTGTATGCCTCCGGAAGCCAACCGCGGCCGCCTCAACCGAATTACACCCAAGGGCCCCCTGCGACAAAAACAAACTCTTTAGCAGAAATGTTCGAAAAATTCGTTGAGGTATCCCAGACCAACATGACGAATCAAGCTGCCTCAATGCGTAAGCTAGAGGCACAATTGGGCCAACTGGCCCAAATGGTCTCCGAGAGGACTCAGGGCACTTTGCCAAGCAACAACGAAAAAACCCCTTTGAGAAAGGAAAATTAATAATGTTGAAACTACCACCTTGTGCGATTCCGGAGCATCTAGCAATATCCTCGCCATGCAGGATGTTGCGAGGATGAACCTGCATATTGATCAAGCAATACGGAAGTCGCTAGTTTTAGGTAATTGTAATTTGGTTGACACCGAGGGAGGTGTGCAAGAAGTTGAAATCGAGGTTAATGGGAAGTGCATAACCACTGATTTCCAGGTATTGGGAGCCAAGGAAAATAATTTGATTCCTATATTGGCGGTTCCATTCCTGAAGGCTAGTAGTGCATCTCTTGATTTCTCCAAAGGATGCGTAACTTGGTCGGTTGTTGCCTCAACCTTGGATGTTGCTTCTGCACATGACCCTCTTCTCCATAACGACAATTTTCATAGCGCTGCAGATATTCAGATTGGATTGGAATTTGCCTTGGTGAGTGATACTCAGATGAAGGAGATGATTAGGGAAGCACCTCCCGAGGAGGTGATCAAGAATGATGAGAAGGAGTTCAAGGAAGAGACAAAGTGCACTGATGCAAGGGCCACCTTCCCGTCTCCCGTCGCGTCGATTTTTGAACTTTGCAAAACTAGTTTTATCCGGGAGAAATCCCTGGACAGTGAATTTTGTAATATTGTTTCAAACTCTGCTAAGCGATCAATAGCTTGGGCTGATCCGGTTGCTGTTTTGGTACCGGAAATGAAGTCGCCAACCGAAAAATTGGAACCCCCATGGACTGCAACATTTGGAAATCTCCTACGGTGGAGAAGCTGAAAAAGGCTAAGCGTATACGCGAGGAGCGTTATGCCGCCCTACGCGCGAGGAGGTGCACATTCGGAGTAAAGGAAAAGTCCTTTCTCCCAATGCAAAAAGGCACTCTGTTGTTCCCTCGCGCCCCACCGAAGAGAGTTATCACAAGTCCGTGTTTAGCAAATTGCTCTGCCCTTTTCTTGATTATCCCTTATGCTTGTGCTTACTTATTTTTTTGCTCTTCTTTTATTACTGCAAGAACATTTTATAAACTGCTAATACAGGTATTTGGTCCACCTTAAGGATGGTAAACAAAAGGGCTATTCGGGAGACAACCCAAGCTTGGACCTCTTTTTGGTCCCTTCTTTTTGTGCTTTTTATTTTTGCTTTTAATATATTCTCGATTATTTGTCTTTTCTGCGGCTCTACCTAATTTGTAGGTTCAACATTCTTTTGTGCGATGCAGCAACCTCCGCCTTCTAGTATGCTCCATCTTTGGAGCATGGGTACCCTCTCTCCTCAACCTTCTTTTTTATTTTATATGCTCATTTTCATTTCTGCTTGTGTTTTCATTCAAGTCTGGGGGAGAGAGCCGTTTTTGCACACCACGAGCACACTGTTAGCGTGCCAGTAGTTTATTTTATGTTCATTACTGTAGAATCCTGTCACGCACCACTGCACCCACTTGAGCGCGCTTAGCTTTTGCGTGTTGCGAGTCAAACTCGTGTCTTTGTTAGATTTGGGAAAAATTTAGTGCTGGTTTAGGATTGGGAGACAGAGTAAAATGTTGACCTTGCTGTGTTTCTAGTCAACTGCTCTCGTCTTGTGTAGAAATTCATGTAGATTTAATTTTTCTTTATGCTTATAGTTTTATAATTTTCTATTTGCGTAAATTCTTTTTATTCTACTCAAAAATTGTGAATCCGCTGTGAATCAAACGGTAGTTTAGGAATGTGTATAGCCGCCGCTAGACTCGTTTTGCTCGAGTCGGGAGGAAGGATGATCTCTCTCGGTGGCTAAGAACATGCCCTAAGCTACCCTCGAAGCATTGGTGCATGGTTAGTCTAGTGTGAGCGTGATGTAGGCCATCATTTTGGCCCGGTTGAGCTTTGTACCATTACAAACGTCATACCCTCGCTAGCCCCGTTGTGCCTACCCTTCTTTTGATTCAACTCCACTAGTATTTCACCAAAGCCTCATAGCCGATCCTAGTCGTGCACCCAAGTTGAGCTATAGTATTTTTCATTTTATGTTGGGATGTTGATGTGGTGATACTATTTGTGAAAATGTGGAAATGCCCCCAAGTTTTATTTGCTGAAATTGTGTTTTGTGAAAGGAAAAAGTTTTAAAAGAAAAATTTATACAAAGAAAATGAGAAAGAAGAAAAGGAAATAAAAGGGTTTTAATGAAAATCTTTATGGAGATGATTTTGATTTGGAGTAGGCGGTGCACACACCCATGTTGCAAAAATCAAGTCTGGGGGTATGGTGCACCTGGTTATATTGTGGTTTTTTGAGGAATTCTTTTAGGCTAGCTCACTTGGGTTAGGTGCGTAGCCATTATTTTTATCATTGTTTACCTCACCGTAACCCAAGCCCAGTTATTACCTTAAGTCCTACGGATTTGCTCTTGAGTTTAACTAGTGCCGTGGAGAGAGTGTGAACGGGCAAGCGTATGGTCCCCGACATTGGTGGATTCCTTTGGAGGTGATCCCAAGCCCCGGTCTTCGGCAAAGCTCACCTTAGTGGCCAGCCTACTTTCTTCCTACGCTTGACCGGTTGATTCACCGTGATTCAATTTTTGAGTAGTAATAAAATGTCTTTACGCATTGTGAAAAATTTAAACTATTTTGAATAATTAGGAATTTCTTCTATTGTATTTTTATGCACGCGAGCATGCGACTTCGCATGGTACCCCGTATTTCAATCTCTATGTCAGCTAGATTATTTTCCCGGCTTGTTTAGATTGTGTTTGCTCGGGACGCGCAAACAGTTCAGTCTGGGGGTGTGATGAGTCCCTATTTCATACCGAATTCCGGACTCATCTAGGCTCATTTGCATGTGTTTGCACTACCATTTAGCGCCATTAGCACTCCTTTTGGTTCGCTACGACATTCCACGTCGTGTGCACTCTTTTAGCCTATTTCTGTGCGTGTATTTATTCTCATCGTGTGATGTATTTTTATTTCTATCTGTGACTGCCATGTCGACATCCCGTCCAGTTTTCCTGCAGGTTCTGGAATCGTGTGGGCGTCCGAGATAGGGCTTTCACTTTTTGTAGCAAAGGAGTCAATGGCCATGCGTTTTTACCCGCGCATGACCATCGACCTCTTTGGCGCACGACCACTGGTCGTGCGCAGTCTGAGCTCTCGTTTTATTGTCCTGTCCTGCCATTTCTCACGATCATCAGCTATACCGCGCACGATCACTGTTCGTGCGCTGCCGGTCGTGTGCAGTCATGCTATCTTTTTCCATTTTTCTGTCCCATATCGCACGATCACCACCCTTACCGCGCACGATCACTGATTGTGCGCTGTTGATCGTGCACATTCTTATATTTCCTGATGCAGGTTCTAAAGGTTGTTGCCGCACGGGGGCTGACATTGTTCGCACACGACCACTGGTCGTGCGCCGGTGGTCGTGCGCGCTATTTATTCCTGTTTCTATATATACACCTGTTCCGCGAATTAGGAAAAAGGACGGGGATCGTAATCAGCCGCCACTTCGCCCTTCCGCATTCCAGACGCTCCATCCACCTCCACCTTCATCCCTACCATCGGGAGGTGATTTCCGGCACATCTAAAGCATTCCACATCCTCCGGTGACCCCTCCGGCCATTAATGACCTCTTCTCCGAGCTTTCTTCCGAAGAAGAAGATGATGAAGACGACCTAGAGAACGGACTCAAAGGCCCTCGAGGTGACAGCTCGACGGTACCGGAAGCCTCCTCGGGCTGCGCGTGGAAGCGGATTGACAACCCGCACCTCTGGCCAACAACCGCGGTGGATCTTCACTCTTTTGGTTTACTCTTCCTCTACCCTTCTTGTTGTGTATGAATGACTCAAGCTTGTTGTGAACTTCGAATTTCTTGTTATTTGTAATTGGATTTTTGTTGTTTAAACTTGTTTGTGGGATTTGTGTTGTGATGCGCCTTGCCCCATATCACTTCCATCGTTTCATATGATTGCACTCCACACTAAACACCTCACCCACTGGCTCACCGTCGACTCGCCCTACCGAAGTACGGCATAACGGCCGATACACCCATCTCGCCTTGCGAAGCGGTGAATTCGACCCGCATAGTTAGCTTTAATTTCTTTGTTTGTAAGAACACAAATCACAAAGCCCCTTTTGTTTCTTCTTTCATTTTACAAACTCTATTAGCAATAATTTCGGATTGTTCGTTGTTCCACGCCAATTGCATTCCTCAAGAGACAGACACTCGGGGATTTATTCCCAAACTTAATTACTTGTGTGACCGGTGCGCTTGCCGTATTTACACGCATCAAGAACAAAACATCAGGAATCGAGAGAAACATGTATTTCTCGAGAATAAGACCATATTTCTCAAGAATAAACATTAGTTCTCGAGAACAACAAGGGTTTTCAGGTAAAAATCAATAGTGCAGCTTATTTATGAGCAGTTTTGGAAAAATCAAAAATAGGAGTCTAAGATGGTTTCAAATCAAAAAGTAGTCAACATAAAAGTTGAAGATATAGTCGAGGTGAAGAAAATTCTTGTTTAAAATTTTTAGATACGTTGCAGTTTTGACACTCAAAACGGCGCTCGAACGCAGGCCAAAACGGACCTCTCGAGAACAGCAAAGGACTTCTCGAGAACAGCAAAGGACTCCTCGAGAATGGCATAGGACTTCTCGAGAACTACATAGGCCTTCTCGAGAACTAGGATAGACTTCTTGAGAACTAGGACAAACTTCTCGAAAAAATTGAGTCTGATTTCTCGAGAACGACTTGGAGTTCTCAAGAATGAAAAGGGGGATCTCAAGTACAAGCTGGACAAATTGCAGAAGTTCTGATTTGGCCAATATTTTGGAATGAATTGCTGACTCTACGAATTAGCAGAGTAGAAAACCTTAGAATTCGACGTACAATTCTCGAGATATTAAATCTCGTTGCGAGACTCCAAAAATTCACGGATTGCGACGAAACTTGACAAGCAAGTCCAAAATTTCAAAATGCAAAAATTTTCCCAATTACAACAAGAATCCGTCCGACTCGACCGCACAAACACGAAAATGCCTTAATGATATTGCGCTATCAACTCGATGTTAAAAGTAACGCCATGATGCCGTAAATATGACGTTTCCCATTTAAATAAAATCTTCGAAAAATCGGGGGCGTTACACTAAAGTATTACACTCCATCTATATCTTTGATGAAGTCTTCAGACACAAAAGAGTGCGAGGCACCAGTGTCGAATAACATATTGGCCGGTTTCCCGAAGACCATCACGGTGCCTAAGTGTCAATAATAATTCTCAATCTAGGCGTTTAGGATATCCTAAAAACCTTGAGGGTATTAAAGAAATTAAAATGACTAAGTGTAATCATATATGCAATCACTTCCTGAGGGTTCCGCTCTTGAGTAATGTCCAACGCATACATCTGATCCCGAGAGGGCACAGGGTTTCCTCATCGTGGTCCTCATCTTCAACTATGCGTGTGCCCCCGCCCTCAAGGAGCTATTGGATTTAAAGAGAGAGACGTATTTCCAAATAATTGCGGACAGTTGCGTCGAAGGTTGCCCGGTTGGTTGCATTCGAAGCACAATCGCTCCTACCACCCACCGGGTTGCTGAAATTGTTGAGGTGGAGGCAATGCTAGTGGTTGCGGAACTGGGCGCTCCATCCTAAAATTTTGGGGGAAACGCCCGCCACCTCTTCAATATCCTCTTCCTCCTCTATTATCAAATCTCCTTCTATTGCTGGGGCCGGCTTCCATCACACCCTTAGCTGGCCTCTTACTGCTTCTCAAGTGGTCCGCTTCCAACCTCTTCGCCATGTCAATAATCTCGGCTAGATTGGAGTCCTCTATAAAGAAAAGGGCTTGCCATAGGGGGTCTCGCATGCCTTTGTTGAATCGTTTTGCGTATCCTCTATCATCCAACTCATAAGAGTCACGAAATCTAGCCAAGTGCTGAAACTTACGTTGGTATTCTGTCACCGACTTGGAACCTTGCTTCAATTGCAAAAATCTCTCTTCAAGATTATCCCGAGCGGCCGAGGGGATGAAATGTTCTAAAAAGGCTTCAGAGAATTCGCTCCAATTGATATCCGTGTACACCCATCCTTGAAAAGTGGAGCCCATGAGGGATTTCCACCACCTTTTGGCGTGCAGCTCTAAGAGTGTCACTACAAGGGTCACCACCATGTTGTTTGGGCACCTTATTCCTGCCAATAGTTCTTGTACAGTGTAGAGCCATTCTTCCACACGCACTGCCGACTCTGTCCCAAGGTAAGCAGGAGGGGAGAGAGCTCGAAAAGTGCTTAACCAAGTGGATCCCGGGCCCTGTTGTTGTACAGGGGCTAGCTGGGATTGGGACTTGAAGGCATCCAGGATAGCTGTGACCGTATACCCAAGCTCTGATTGTTAGAATTGTGTAGGTACGGACGGGCCGGGAGTGCCCCTTACTAGCTAAACATGTACTAGGATCTACACGTAAGGTACAAACTTAAGGTTAGGTCGGCTAATATAAGGTCAAAATAAGGACAAACTTAGTGTGAATTACATATAGGTACACCACTGCTTCCACGAAATCAGTTTGTCACCAAACTGACTAATCGAATGGGGGTGGCACCATTATTAAAGGACTTCTTCAGTTCAGGATCATAGCAAGCTGATACCATTTGTAAGCCCCCCCCTCACGGAACACAAAACACGGCACGAGAGGGGACTTATGCCCAGAACAGCCGCCTTGCGGTAGCACTAACACTCGGGCTAGCCTGTACTATAAGATGCCTATTCTGCCGGCTATAACCAATATTTTACATTGCGAACCCAACCAAAATATAACACATAAGTCAAATCCACACAAAGCATATAGTCCATAATATCATAAATACAGAAGCTACACCAAGCTTCTAATATCATAGTACTAAAATAGTAATTATCCCAAAAGACTACAACAAAAACCTCTCACACTCACATCTATAACTGACGGTAGTGATGGTACCGTCCCCTCAGGCACAATCGTCCTAGACTGGCTGTCCTGCTTCATAACCTGCTGCTCCACCTACGTGGTTTCCTCCTAAAAAGGAAGACGTAGCAATCGTTAGTTATAAAGACTAAGTGGCTTCACATCTGCTCCCCCGGCGACTCCTTGGCACCGGGCGGAGAAAGGGACAGGATACATTATATAAATGATGTATAAGTACAAGCAAGTGGTATAGGTAAAGTATCACTATGAATATAGAAGTGTATAAACAAGTAACATGCTATTCTAGTAATTCTACAATCTACAGCAGCATGAGAGTATAGAGCTATAACAGAAAGTAACTCAACTTATATGAATGCACATACAAACATATAAGTTGAGGATCGTTCAGCAGTAAGTAACTCATCGTATAGGAGTGCCCATATAAATTTATATAATGAGGATCTTGTGTATGCAATGAAGTTTAATGACATGTATGCAATGTAGTGACTCACCTATGATCACGCACATGCACTCGCTATGCTGACACAGACTTGTAGTTCCCACTTTTTGAGTAGGTAGCTAACCTCTCAGGTGTCAACCGTCATGGCCAGACGGTGATAGTTGAGCGGGCATCTCCACTACTAGGCTGGTATCCACACTAACTGACCTTGGCCTTCGTACTCCTCAATGCTAAGAACACAATAGCGTAGCTCACTTGCGTACTACAGCTCAGCGGGTGTCTCGGGTAGATACGCACCGAGATCCTAGCCCCGAACTTGCCTATGGTGTGATACAGAAGGAGCCTCAGAAATGAGTATGTTGACCAAGCCAAACTGTTCACTTGGCACGGAAGGAGCCTCGGGACATGAACATCGAGGACCAAGCCCAACCGCCCAAGTTCTAGCTGTCAACTCCCATCGGTGTGACAATTGGCGAGCCCGTAAACCTGCCACACAATCCTTAACCCGGGATTATGACACCGCGTGTCGACTCGCACCATATGCAATACAACCATATCGTGGTGCAGAAGGAGCCTCAAAAACGAGCACGAGGACCAAGCCCAACCGACCACTTGGCATGGAAGGAGCCTTGGGACAAGAACACCGAGGACCAAGCCCAACCGTCCAATCTCTGACTCTTCTCATGACACCAACAACATTTATTCTACCAAACCAATCACTCGTGAGATCATGAGTTACTTATCCTATTATTAACACACATGTTCATATCAATCAATACTGAGCAATTTCCCACGCTCTAGTAATCCTTGTCATTAATGATTAAATAGCACTCGTTTACTAATCCCCACTAAGGTGTTTCGTTAATCACACACTATTTCACCATTTGTTTACGTTGGGACTATTCAATAATGTCATGATGCAATTAATTATCACAATTATACATATAATGATTCACCTACAGTTTTATGTCGGATTACTACAAGACCTCCGAGTCCCAATTCATTTATATAACTAACCCAAGAATTCACGTGCAGAATCCTTCCTAATAGCAAATTCTACTGAAGGTTCCCGTGGCTACAGGAATACGGTGAGTGCGTGTAATCCCTTGATTGAAAGTTCATTCCATGGGCTATAAATTTCATGTTCAGACCACAACCCAGATTGGACTGTATCCCACATGAAATTGGCTCCAAAGCCTGCAGCGTACAGAATACAATTTTTGCACGCTTAGTCTACAGCCCTTACGTCGATCAAACATTCCCGTGGTTACAAGCTTCACCTAAAGGCATGTAACCACTCATTGGAAAGGCAATTTCAAGGGCTAAAACTTTCGTGTTTAGTAAAAAGCCCAAAACGGACCTTTTCTTGCCTGAATATAGAAAAGAAAGTCGCTGCGTCCAGAACACAGATTTATGCACGCATCTTGAAGCGAAATGAACGGCATTGGTTCATCTTCCTCTTCAAGCAGGTCTTTCCAAATCGCAACCAGAAGTTCCTCCACCATAATTTACCCTCTTAAGGCCATTCCTCTTCATGAATCCACCCCTATCATTAGTTTGAAGAAGGGGAGGTTGAAGATGACTAAACATTAGAACACAAGTTCTAGAAAGGCCCTCCTAGAAACCTTCTTCTCACACATCAAGACTCATTTTAGTCGATGTCTCGTCTAAGAATAACTATGGATCTAGCACCAAGGGAGAGGGGAGGAAGCTTACCTCATTTCCAGCAGTTCTGCCATTTCAGGGCATGGATCTTGTCATCCTTCTCTTTCGCATCGGTTTTCCCTTGACAGCGGTGGTGTTTCCTCACAGGGGTAGTTGGCTCCAGCAAGATCTATCTCCTTCAGAAGTTCCTCTCAAGAAAATAGGGTTTGGAAGAGAATGAAATAGCTAGGGTTTCATTTTTCTCTTTTATACAGAAGTGACACGGGAAAGGACACGTCCGTGTCCTTACCCGTGTTCTGCTCTTGCGAAATGTCATCAACGGTTTGACTGCCATTTCATGCTCATACATGGGTACCGACACGCCCGTGTCTGTACCCATTTCTAGGTGATACGTCCGTGGTTTTGGCCGTGTTATACCCGTGTCCTGCTCGGGACACTTCTCGTCTTGCTTGCCTTGGAGCACACGGGTAGGGACACGCCCATATCTCTACCCATGTCCTTCTCTGGACAGCCATGTCTACCACTCAAATCCATGCCACTCAAAGGCATGGAACTCAATGCCATGGCACACGGGTAGGGACACGCCCGTGTCTCTACCCATGTCCTTCTCGGGATAAGCCACTCAAAGACCTGCCAAAATCACACAATTCCACAGTCACTCAACGCCATGGAATACGGGTAGGGACACGCCCGTATCCCTACCCGTTTCATACTCAACACAGGTACTCAACTTATTTACTTTTCCTCATGAGTGCGCGCCTGATCGCTTGTACCCCTTGATCCTAAATCAGCTCTCCTGACTTCAAAAGCGCGCACAAAGGGCCTAGCGTGAATTGGGTCGTTACACCATGAACCAAGGAGGTTTGATCATCCAGCATGGAGGCAAGGGCAGAGGGGTCACTTCCCACCGCAGTAAGAAGTGATGGAGGTCACCCGAGGTAGAGGAGGAAGGAGAGGAGTCCAGGGAGGAGTTGGAAGAAGAGGAGGCGGAGAAGGAAGAGGGGGTATGGTGGCATTGCCTTTCTATGACTTCCACCAGGAGGTGGATCATGGGACGGCCACCTACCCAGTGTTCCTCGAGATGAGATAGGCCAGGGGGCTAGGGAGGTAGGATCCACCGATATGGATTGTGGAGGTTCAGCAAGAAGCGGGGGAAGACAGCTGTTAGGACCGAGCGGACGTAGGAACCCGGGGGGGTGGGGGGATCGGGGTGATCCATTGCGGAGTCGGAATTGAGGCAACTTGCAAGGGCAGCCTTCAGACAATCTTTGGAATGGGGGTCACCACGACCTCCCAAGCTCCCCCCACCGAAGGAAAAATTTACTTTTTCATCAACAAATATGCAAGAATTTTAAGGACCCATTCTGTGACACCTTGGTGATCCAGACGGCGGTGGAAAACTTCACGGTCTCAAGGATGTTGGTCAACAATGGGAGCTCCGTGAATGTGATGTTCAAGAAGGCCTTTGACGAGAGGAAGGTCGAGGCAAAGAGGTTACTTTCTTCTGACGTACCATTGTTTGGGTTCTCAAGAGAGAGGAAGGAGGTATAAGAAAGATTAGGGTTGCATGTGAAGTTGGGGGGCGTATCATGAAGCTGTCTGTTCATCATCGTGGACGCTCCATGCAGTTATAATTTCATCTTTGGGTGCTCCCTCATCAGCTCCTTTCGCTGCGTCCCCTCCTCATTCCACCAATGTCTCAAGTTCAATAACCAAGGGGTGCAGGTTAGGATCAGGAGGGACCTGAGTGTGGCAAGGTAGTGTTACATGATGGCGGTCAACACCATTTCTTGGATGGTAGAGGCGGAGGAGTTGGATATGGAGATGATAGTGCAGGAAGAGTTTGTTGGAGGGGAGGAGGTGAGCCTTGAGGATGCAAGTGAGGAGATTGCGGAGGAGTAGGGAGGTGGAGCTGTGCATGAGGTCCAGGGGGACGAAGGGTCAGAGCCGCAAGAGGGTCGGTAGGAGGACGAAGTAGAGGAAGAGCGAGGAGGATGAGTTGAGAGGAAAATCTTGGGCAAGAAGAGGAGTCAAGGGCTAGCTGGGAGCAATCGCGGCTGGAGCCGGCTAAGGAAGTGGTGGAGATGGAAGTCTTCACAAGTGCCGGCTAGGTACAAAGGGTGCGGATCACCAAGGTCTAGTTCCCGAGGACCAGGAGCTGATGCGGGCTTGCATCAAGGGCAATGTCGACATCTTTGCTTCGAGTGCAGCTGACATACCGGGCATCGAGGCAGATTTAGCCTACCACTGCCTGAACTTGGACCCCTAGACGCGTCCCATTTGCCAGAATATGGGGACCATCTCTACCAAGCTAGAGGAGCCCATCTGCGAGGAGGTCAAGAAGCTTCTTGAGGCCGGCTTCATCTCAGAGATCCAGTATCCGGGCTTGATCACCAATGTGGTAATAATAAAGAAAGGGGGTTGGAAAATTACACATGTGTATAGACGTTTCTTTATTAAATAAACCATTCCCCAAGGATTGCTACCCCGTGCCTCGGATCAACGCGATGGTTAATTCAGCTATTGGTTTTTTATTATGAGTTTTTTAGATGCTTTTTCAGGTTACCACCAGATCTGAATGCATCCTTCTTATGTCAAGGATGTCTCCTTCATCACGAGGAAGGGATGCTTAATCTATAAAATGATGCCCTTTGGGCTGAAGAATGTGGGAGCCACCTACCAGCGTATGGTTGATGGAGTCTTCCAGGGCTAATGGGGGAGGAACCTGGTGGTCTATGTTGACGATATTATGGTCAAAAGGAAGGGTGTGGACTCACACCTACGTTATGTAGAGGAGACATTTGCTACCTTGTGGAAGTACAAGATGAGGCTGAACCCCCTGAAGAGTGTCTTTGGGGCAAGTCGAGGGAAGTTCCTTGGGCATCTTCTGACCCCGGTATGGGTAGAGTATAACCTAGATAAGGTGAAGGCCATTCTAGAGCTAGAGTCACCATGCAACGCTCAGGTGGTCCAGCGCTTGACAGGCAAGCTGGCCAGGCTAAGACGTTTCTTCTCTAGGTCGGGAAGGAAATGCTAATTATTCTTCAAGGTGCTGCAGGGCAATAAAAAATTGGAATGGACCACCGAGTGTGAAGAGGCTTTCCAAATGCTGAAGAGCCAACTCTCCAAGGCGCCGCTGCTTCAAATATCAAAGGAGGGGGAGGATCTAGCCTTATATCTTGGGGTAGGAGCAGAGGAAATAAGCTCTGTTCTGGTCAGGGAAGAGGGAAAGAAGAAATTGCCTATCTGCTATGTTAGCAGGATTCTGAAGAAGGTGGAGCTCCTCTACCCTATTTTAGAAAAGATGGCGTATGCTTTAATCATTTTGGCCAAGAAGCTTCGACCGTACTTTTAAGCCCATTCAATCAAGGTGGTGATAGACCATCCCCTTCACAAGATCTTTAAAGGAGTTGAACATTGGGGATGATTGGCAAAGTGGTCTATTGAATTGAGTGGGTTTGACATCACGTTTGTGCCAAAGCTCTCCATTAAGTCACAAGTATTGGCTGAATTCTTAGGTGACTACGTTGTTAAGGTCGGGGCTTAGTAGCCACGACCACAGGGGGCGTGGATGATGATGGTTCACAGGGCTTCGGTAAAACATTCTTTTGGGGGAGGAGTAGTGTTGTTAAGCCCTCAGGGGGTAACTCTAAAACAAGTTGTGGTCATGCACTTCCCGGTCACTAATAACCAAGCGGAGTACGAGGCTATGATAGTCGTCCTTCTTTAGGCAAAGGAGCTTGACATCCATGATGTGGAGGTTTTCACAGACTCGTTGGTGTTGGCATCGTAGATCCAAGGAGGGTTTGAATCCCGGGAGCCCACCCTTGCGAAAACTTATCCAAGGTAAGGGTGATCATCTTAGGGTTCCAGACATTCTAAATCCAACAATTTCCCAGGGAGGAGAGTGTAGCAGCCGATTGGTTGGCTATGTTTAGACCTCAGGGAGGAGGAACCCTTACTGAGCTATTTCGACCAACGATAATAGAAGGTGAGTTAATGGATATGGATCGTCGACCCTCGTTAGTGGATCTATTTGTGACCTTTCTGACCACTGGTGAGCTTCCGAAAGGGACCAAGGATGCGAAGAGCTTTAGGCACAAAGAGGCTCATTACCTAATGCTTGATGGGGGGTTGCATCGAAAGATGTTGTCAGGGCTCCTCGCAAGGTGCATGAAAGAGGAAAAGATCCCATGGATCCTGGAGGAAGTACACTCTGGCAAATGCGGCAGTCATTCGGGGGTAGGACGTTGGAAGCAATGAATGTCATGCAAGGGTATTTCTGGCAGACCCTAAGGAAGGATGCGGCCGAGTTTGCGAGGAGGTGTATAAAGTGTCAACTAACCCCCCCCCCCCCACCAGCTCTTGCCCGCTCAAAGGCTCTGAAGCATCGTAACGCCATGGCCTTTCGCCATCTGGGGGATGGATCTGGTTGGGCCTTTCCCGCAGGCTGATGGGCAGAAGGTTTCTTCTACTCATGATTGACTACTTTTCAAAGTGGCTGGTGGTTAAGGCGCTGGACAAGGTCACCTCCCAAGTCTTCAGGAATTTTATTTGGGGGGAGATCATATGCAAACATGTGTTGCCCTAGGAGATAGTTGTTGGATCTTATGGTGCCCTTAGAGGGGGGGGGGGTGAATAAGGGTTGACAATAATTTTTTTCTTAATCTTAATTTACTTAATGAAATAATTAATGAAATCAAAACTAATTTTTCATAATAAAATTAAACACTTAGATATAAATAAGAACAAAAATGGTAATCTTTTATTTAAAAAGTGATAAACTAATATACATGATATCTCTATGAAGCTAGAGATTAAGGCTTATGAAAAACATAGTTAACTTTTGATTTCGCCGGTCCTTCTACCTAGATCTAGCAGGCTAAAGCGTATCACTCCCTAGATCTTGCTACTAGCCTCCCCTAGGTCTAACCATGATCTAAACGCTACACACAAGACAATGATTACTCCCTAAGCCGCATAAGGACTTGGACTCCATGCAGATGGCGGCGATTTTCTTCTATACCACACAAGGACCTAGACGCCACGCATAAGGCGGCCATTTTTGAAAGATGGTATGGAAATACCATTTCAGTGGTTAGATCAGCTTAGCTCAAGAGGGGGTGAATAGAGATTTTAATACCTTTTTACAGAATTAAATTTGTGGAATTAAGATAGTAATATTACTATGTGTAAAAGGTGAAGTGCAGAAATGAAAACTACAGCACACAGCACACAGCACACAGCACACAACATAATAAGTAAAAGAAAACAACACAGACGACACTAGAAATATATAGTGGTTCCCCTAAACATGGGTGCCTCCACTCTTCTACCACCTTGGTAGGAATCCACTTAGGTTTTTTATCAGGAGCCCTGCCACCAATTAGGTTTTTTCTTAGGTGACATGTCACCACAAGATCTATTTCAAGGGAGATCTCACAACCCTTTAGGCTTTTGATCAGGTGCCCAAAAACCAAATATAGTCTATTGATAAGGAGACATGCAACAAAGGTGAATAACTTTTGTAGGGTGTTAAAAACTCTTTATACAGTGGGTGAGAATAAAACAAAAACAATATGGTGCTCTTCTCTTTCTCAAATAACTGAGAAGACTAGTGGATTTTTCTTGATGATGTCAAAGCTACCCCTGAGATAGAAATTTGATCAGGAAGATGGAAGCTTTGCAGGGTCTGTAGGTCTTCTTTAGAATGATCTCCGAAAAGCTTTAGAGTAATGGTGATGGTTCTCTCTTGAAACCCTTTGGAGATGCAAAACTGATGATGAAGAATTATTCTCAGTCTCTTGTGTATTCTCAACTCTATCACTGCTTCTACTTTTTTTAGTGTCAAAAGCTTTTGAAAAACATGTTTAATATTTACTATATTTTCCTGCAGCAACGTTGAATTTCCTTCCTTAATTGACTGCTGATTTCTTGGAACTTGGACAAGCGGTTAGAAGGCCAATAAAAATAATTACTTAACTATCCCAAGAATTAGCTGTATAATAACTCTGTGAAATCCAGTAATTAATGCTTCCATTTGAACAACTATATTCAAAGAATATAAACATTAATTACTCATAGTAAAATAAGCCAAAATATAAGCCTTAGTCAATCTGAAATAATTGTAAAGAAGTAGAAAATGAACTGACAGTTATCGTTGATCTGAGATCAAAGATTGTCGAACTTAAACGTCTCATTTGTCGAGCTGAGCCTTGAGAACTCTGAACTGAATTGTTACTTTCCATTCTGGGCTCCAAGATCATCGAATTGAGATAGAAGAATGTCGAACTCAATCCTGATAGAAGTTCAGAGGTCATCGAGCTCAGTTCATCTTTCATCGATCTCAGTTCAGAGAAGAGACTCTGAAATCGTCGAACTAAGAACGAAGATCATCGATCTCACTTCAGAGTTCGTCAAACGCCTTATTCAATAGAAAAAATTCTGCCTTTTTTTTGTTTCTTCAGTCTTTTAAGTCTTCTGAGGGATTATTCTGATAATTATGACTTATTGACCTACCCTATAATCTAATGAAGACCTATGACCCAAGACTATACATACTGGGTCAATCTATGCAACCCTAATAGTTAACCTTAGCCTAAATCACTAAAACAGGTGGGGTACCAACAATCTCTCCCTATTTGGGTGAGGTCACTATATACAATACATAAAACAAAGAAAATACAAACATAAAACACAACAACAGATATTTGACAGAATTAACAGAAAATTCAGCATATATAACTGTATATACACCGAGAATGAAAATTGATCTAAGAACTGTCAGAAGGAGCAGAAGAAGATTTACTAAACACAATTTTCCTGAAAGTATTTTCTGCTTCATGCTTGGACATTTTTAGGTCTTGACCTCTAAGAAGTGTTACAGTTAAAGCTCTTGGAACAATAGCTTCTGGATGTACCTGCATGTAAGCATTTGGATCAAAAAGATGTTTATCTACCTTAAATTTTTCAAGCTCCTTTTGTCTATATGTAGACATTGTAGTAAACAAAGTGGGATCAGCTCCTTCTTCCCTTGCTTTATTCGTCTGTGATAAGCCTATAATCCAATGGAGTCTTTCCATTCTGAAGTTGGAATCTAACTCAGGTTCATATACTGGAGATGGCAGTCTCCCTGGGTCAGCTTTCGAAACATCCTAAGCAGATCTTTGAGCTTTCCTCTACATTGCAGACAGTTGCTGAAAGTTTATAGAAGGATAATTCTTTGTAGATTTTCCAGCAAAATATGAACTTGGTGGTCTACATTCATTATACTTTTCAGCATATCTTCCTTGGTGCTGTCTTCCTCTCCAACTAGAGTAGCTACCTCTGGAATAAGATCTAGAGTATCTTCCTTGAATGTGAGGGGCATAAGACTTTGATTGTTGGGTGGAGGTTTTCCTAGGGGCAATATTTCCTGAGGCACCTGCAGCAGGAGGAGGAGGAGGAGGAGGAGGTGAGTCCTTCCTGAACTTCTTAGTAGGAGCTCTACCAAACTTCTTCCTATCATTTAGCTTTTTATGTTGGTTCTTAGATTGCCTCATCCAGTATGGAGTGGTTGGAGTCAAAGGAATATTATATAAAATATAATAAGGAATGTCCTTCTTAGAATTGTCAGAAGGAACTGCTATAGCGTTAGTTACTCCCTTCTTCTTCTTTAATTTCTTTTCTTGGACTTAGTTTTCTATAAATCATCAGAATCCTCTGATTCATCTTCACTGGAATCACTAGGATGCATATTGTATAAATCATCAATTTGCCTTAATTGCTCTGCTGAAAGAGACACTCCTTGAGCTAGAGCTAGAATTTCTGAACTTTCCTGTACAATTTATTTTTCCTCAACAATCTGCTTATCTTCAGCCATGTCTTAATCTTGAACTTCATCCATATCAGGGATTGGAGAGGTGGAGAAGACAAAAGTAGGAGGGAAAAAAGCCCTAGGCTCAAAGAGATCAGTATGAAAGACTTGGGCAATCTCAATCTCTGGAAGCTCTTGAACTGCAAAACTGTACTAAATGGCTTGTAAAATTTCTGTGCTCATTTGAGCTGTATAACAAACAATATTTGTGCAATAATAAGGGGAAACAAATGAAAGAATGTTTATATATAGGAGGAAAAAGAATCTAGAACTTAAATCTGGTCAACTACAAGAATGATGGAACAGTCTCCAGAAAAGAATGACCAAAGAAACATCTATCTCTACAGAATCTGCATCCAAGAAAACTGTAAGCTCTGCATCTGGTATTACAGTATCAACAATCTTTATTGCCTTTGCTGCTTCTTCGGCTATTACTTCTGCTGGAACTATTGGAGGAGAGACTTCTTTATTGAACATCTCCCCCTGCCTAGTATCAGGAATGTCTGATGTCAGGCCCCTAGATAAAGAATGGCTAGAAATTGAAGCAAGCTGGGTAGGGAGAGAGGTGATAGAAAGAATTAGAGGTACAATGACAGCTTCTATGAGAGATTTGATGTTTTGGGAGACAAGAGAGATGATGGTAGATGGATCAGATGAGGATGATGGAAGAGATGAGGTGGTGATGACACATGAAGTAGAAATGTTTAATGAAGTGGATGGAGGTGGAGGTACAATTAGAGTGGTGATGTTTGGAGGGATGTAAGGTGGGATATCCATAGGGATTTCATCAGCAAATAAAGACGTTGAAGGAGTTTGTATGTGTGATGGGGATGGTTGATGGACTGGAGAATGGATTGGAGATGGTTCATTGACTTGAGATGTAGGAGTTGTTTGTGTTGGTGTTGTAATGAGATTGAAGGTGGGTGACAATTGGGTAGATACAGAGATGGTGGATGGGATTTCCTCTAGGTAGTGAGGTAGAGGAGATGGAGATGGAGAGGAAGTAGAGATGACTGTGGAGACATCAGGGATGGAGGGTTGGTGAGGAGGTGGTGAAGATGGTAGTCTAGGAGAAGATGGAGGAGGAGGAATTCCTGGTGCTTCTTCATCTGTAGGTGGGGGATTGACTCTGGGAGTCCTTGTGTTGTCAGAAGGTCTAGAGGAAGAGGAGGCCCTAGAAGGCTTGTTGATGGTCCTCTCCCACTTCACAAAGAGGACTGAGGTCAGCCTCTTGGAAGCATTTATGAAAACTATTAGGGAAACCAATAGTTGTGGACATTTTTCCTTGAGGAAGATACCCAATATCCTCCCAAAAAAACTTCTCTTTTGTTAATTTTCTTATTTATCAACTCAAATAATATAATGCTCCAATTTACTGATTTCATATTCACCACCGCACCCATCAGCAAAAACGGGTGCCTGGTTATATAGTCATGAGCGATGTGCTTCCCGCGCATCACCTTGGTGACCACATCAGCGAGAAACTTATACTCCACCGACAAGTTCTTTTTAAGCAGCTTACTAGGGTTTCCCTCGAAGTGACCCAACCTTATAAGCATGTCATAAAACTTAGTCGAGTCCATTTAAAAATCATCATTACCATTTACAAAACGAAAAACTTCACATAAAATATCAGGAGTTAGAATAACCTCCTGTCAAGATATGGTGCCGACAAGGGTTTGTGTGTTTGGGGATGATTATGTAAAAACCAATTCCTTTATTTCTGCAACTGACAGCCTCATCCTTGTAGTAATAAATTTTTGATGGTGCGGCTCATCGAACAACATCAGTATGTCCTAGAAGATTTGATCGGTGTGCTAGAAGGAGTCCATGTCTATATCAAAACAAGCATCAAACTTCATCCCGAAAAGAGTTGCCGTCGAAATCGCCATTGAAATCGCCTGCAAGGAGAAATTGAGATCAAGTGCAAAAGGAATTGAAAGCACGGGACGGATTTTGTCTAAAACCTAGTTTATTAGGTTTGCAGAAGGCGAAAAGACGATCTAAGTCCTACGAAATAGAAAAGATCTTCGATCTGAGTTCGACAAAATATTTTAACATAAAATGAGTTCGTCGATCTCAGTCTAAAGAAGACGAATAAATCGTCGATCTCCGTTCGACGAAAAATTCACTGAAGCAAGGATCGTCGATCTCCGTTCGACAAAATCTTGTTCACTAAGAAGTGGTCGTCTAACTCCATTCAACAAACTCTTCACGAGGAGCTCACAGATCGTCGATCTCCATTTGACAAACCATTAACAAATCATCGACCGTAGAGAAAAATTAAATTAGCCCTTCTCCATTAATCATACGTAACTTATTTAAGAAGAACAGATGCTTATTCTCATCCAATGGCTTGGTGAAGATGTCGTCTCTTTGTAGATCAGTGGAGATAAAGACAAGCTTAATTTTATTTTTGTCTACATAATCTCTAATGAAATGATGTCTTATTTTTATATGCTTGGTCCTACTATGATGCACTGGATTTTGTGCTATGGATATAACACTTGTACTATCACAATATGTAGTTGAATTATTTAAGTTGTATCCATAATCATGTAGTTGATTTTGAATCAACAAAATCTGTGAGCAACAACTGCCAGCTGCTATGTATTCTACTTATATAGTTGAAGTGGACACTGAAGTTTGCTTCTTACAGAACCAGGACACCAGCCTATCACCAAGAAACTAACATGTTCCTGATATTCTTTTTCTATCCACTCTACATCCAATATAGTCAGCATCTGAGAATCCAGTTAAGTCAAATTCTGACTCTGATGGATATAGAAGTCCTAGATTTCGTCAACCCTTTATATATCTCAAGTTCTTTTTTAGCAAAATATAGTGAGATTCTTTAGGGTTCACCTGGAAGCTAGCACAAACACATGTAGCAAAAATGATGTTTGGCCTACTTGTTGTGAGATTTAATAGAGACCCAACAATGGCCCTATAAATTTTCTGATCAACAGATTTTCCATGCTCATCAGAATCTATCACAACATTTGTAGCCATGGGTGTCTTCATTGCTGAGGTATCACACATCCCAAATCTTTTAATAAGCTTCATAACATATTTAGATTGGGAGATGAAGATACCATCGGGTGATTGCTTCACTTGGATACCAAGGAAATATGAAAGTTCACCTATGCTGCTCATCTCAAACTTTGAATGCATAAGGTCAGAAAACCTTTTGCATAGTTTTGGATCAATTGAGCTAAATATTATGTCATCTACATTGATTTGAACTAACAAAATTTTATCTTTATGATGTCTAATGAAAAGGGTCATATCTACAATGCCTCTAAAAATTTAGGCTCTAACAGGAAGCTAGCTAAGGTCTCATACAAAGCTCTTGGAGCTTGCTTTAAACCATACAGAGCTTTATGCAATCTGAAGACATAAGAAGGATGAGTTGGAGAGATAACACCTGGTGGTTGCTACACATATACTTCCTCTTTTAGTTCACCATTGAGGAAAGCACTCTTTACATCCATCTAGTACACTTTGAACCTCTTATAGGAAGCATAAGCTAAGAAAATTCTTATGGCTTCAAGCCTTGCCACTAGATCAAAGGTGTGGTCATAATCAATTCCTTACTCCTATGAGTTGCCTTGAGCCACTAGCCTTGACTTGTTCCTTATGATGTTGCCATCAACATCCAATTTATTTATGAACACCCATATGGTTCCAATGACTGGGTAGTCTTTCGGTCTAGGAACAAATTCCCAAACTCTATATCTCTCAAATTGATTGAGCTACTCTTGCTTTGCAATGATCCAGTGGCGATCTTGCTTTGCATCTTTAATGGAATGGGGCTCATGTTGAGAAAGGAAACAAGCAAACAACAAGTCAGGGCTGAGTTGATGCCTTATTTGCACACCAGCTGATATGTCTCAAATTACTTGAGATATGGGATGATCTCTTAGTATGACAAGATCAGTGAGAGCAGTTTTAATAACAGCTTGTGAGATTAATTCCTCTTGTGGAATTGGGTTAGCTATTTGGAGAGTGTCAGCCACATCCAAGCTATATTTTTCACTATCATTTTCAACAGCTTGTGGAGAGGGATTAGAAGATACCTCTTGGGTGAGGTTTATATCATCCAATCTCTCACACAAGTGAGGTACCTGCAAAGAGCTACTGGTAGAAATTTATTTCTCCTTGTAAAACATGTTAGCTTTATCAAAAGTCACATGGACTGATTCCTTAATTTTTAAAGTGGATTTATTAAAAACCTTATAAGCCTTGCTGACTTGGGAATATCTTATAAAAATTCCCTCTACAGCTTTAACTTCAAACTTTCTAATATATTTATTTTTATTGTTCTGAATATAACATATACAACCAAATACTTTAAAATAAGTGATTTTAGGTTTCTTCCCTTTAAGCAATTCATAGGGAGTCTTATTCTTTAGTTTTTGTATTAAACTTCTTATCAGTACATATTTTTTTGTTCTCACAGCCTCTGCCAAAAAGGAGAGGGGCATGTATGCATCTACAAGTAATGTGCCTGCTGCCTCAATTAGGGTTCTATTCTTCCTTTCAGCTACCCCATTTTATTGAGGAGTTCTAGGAATTGAGAAGCAGTTCCTGATACCTTCCTTCTCATAAAACTCTTGCATATGAAAAAACTCAAACTCAGTACCATGATCACTTCTGATCAATGCAACTGGAGTAGAGTACTCAATCTGTATGTTCTTGAGAAAGTCTATAAGAACCTTGAAGTTATCTGACTTAGATCTCAGAAAGAACACCCAAGTGAATTTTGAGAAGTCATCTTAAATAACTAGAGTATAAGATTTCCCTCCTAGGCTTTGTACAATAATAGGGCCAAAGAGGTCCATATAGCAGGTATAAGATCCTATGTGAATCACTTTTATTTACAGATTTAAACGTAGATTTAGTTTGCTTACCTAATTGACAAGCCCTCCAGAGGACTTCATTCTTGTAGGGTCCAGAAGGCAATCCTCTAACAAGGTTGTCCCTAGATAGCTTAGAAGTTTTTTTTCAGATTTACATGTAGTCTTTTATGCCACAAATCATTTTGATTGCTAACCTGATTAAAAAGACAAATATCTGAAACAGCTGATTTAAAATGTACTACATATATGTTGCCTTGTCTATTTCCAATTAAAACCGTTTTGTTTTCTTTAGTAGAAATAATACAAGAGCTTAAGTAAAAGATACCTGATAACCTTCATTAAATAATTGACTTATGGAAATGAGGTTATGTTTTAGTACACTTACATATACAACCTTTTTGAAGGTTACTTCCCCAACCAAGACATCTCCAAAGCCTTCAGTCTGGCCATGATTGGAGTCACCAAAGATAACCTTTGGTCCCAACTTGGACTTGTAATTAAATAAGTTATCCTTGCAGCCAGTCATATGCTTGGAGCATCCACTGTCAAGAAACCATTGTTGATTAAAAGTTGGACAGCTCTTCACCTATATAAATAGATATTAGTTGTTCTTGATCCAGGTTACCTTTGGTCCTTTATATTTCTGATAAGAAAAACTAGAAATAGTTGAAAATTCCGGTTGGCTTTTATATCCTAATGGGTGATATCTCCTAGGTGGAATTTCCCAAATGGTAAAAGGATTAGTAAGTTGTCTTATCAGATTTGTGTTTTTAAAAGAATTGATATTTTTGTTAACTCTGACTGGGTTCGACGAATAATCATGAGTTCATCGATCTGCATTCGAAGAAATGGTATGAGATTGTCGATCTCTACTAAGAGAATGAATATATTCATTTTCAGTGTCACACGTTCTTCGATCGCTGCTCGAAGAACCATATAAAGTTTGTCGATTGCAGTAAGATGAATTTTTATTACTATAGTTAGCACTCATAGATCGTCGATCTTGGTTCGACGAACTATACAATTTTCGTCGATCCGAGTTCAACGAAATCTGTTTAACATTGTTTTTATTCAGATTTAGATTTTTATTGTTGTTTCTCGTTTGATTTTTTGATTTATGAGAAGTTTCTATTGTTTGATTATTATATATTACCTCTTTTCCTTTATTTGATATAAATTTAATGGGGGTTGATAATATATTCTTCTAAAGTGTGGGGGGTTGTAACGCCCCCGATTTTTCTGCGATTATTTAATTCTCATTTGACGTTACGTCGACGCGTTCTGTTGGCTTGTGCCATTTGTGGATTGTGTTCTTAACTCCTTAGAACTGAGTGGCCTATTTTGTAGCCTATTGGCAAGATCTCCCTAGCAAGCCGGGTCGTTTTGGGTGACCCGGTGTGGCCTCTCTGGGGATGCTTGTGTTTTGGCTTCGGGTGGGTATAACTTGAGTTTTTTTCGTCGAAAGTTAATTTGGACTTCACCGTTGCGTTCATAGCATGGGTATTTAGCTACGGTGCGAATTTCGTCGAATTCTGAGGATGTTCGGTTTTCACGTCGTTCTGTATTTTACGAAAAATAATACTATTTAATAAGTATTATATTAATTATTATTTTGGAAAGGTGCGGGTGCTTGGCGGTTATATTGTATCTCATTATATAATATTTAAATAATTAGCTAATTAGGTTAATCGGGTACTATATATAGGATAGTTCAGATTTAGAAGAGAAAAAAAACCCGCTCCTGTTCATCTTCCCGAAACCGAACCAGCGCCTGTTCGCGGAAAACAGAGTAACCGCTGAACCTGCTCCCCTTCGGACGCCGATTCCGGTAGCATTTGTGGACGGAATTCGATTCTGAAAGAGTATTTGGATTGCTCTCTCCTAGACCTTCGTTCCTACGATAAGAAATTCATTTTTCTTGGTGTTTCTAGGGGTCTCGAAAATTCTTGGTTTAACCATTTCCGCCATTAAAGCTCTAGATTTAAGGTTTAGGTGTTGCTGCTGCTGGTGCCGTGTGAGAGTAAGGGAGGACGACCAAGCTTCGCTGGAAATTTGAGGCAAGTGGTATTCTTTCCCTTGCCGTTGGTTATTTTTGTGTCTATCTCTTTGTTGCCCTGTTAGCCCTAAGATTAAAATTATTGTCATTTTCTCGGCTTTGGTTTGTGTTCAGCATATATGATATGAGTTTCCAATTTAGTGGTACTCCTAGCAGCCTCCCTTTCTTTTCATTTTATTCTCATTCAACTGTTAATAGAGAAGGCCTTGTTCTCGGGCTGAGAAAGGGTTGAAGGTTGGGTCGATTTTCCTGTACAGTAGTTGTAGCCGGGTAGAGGTGAAAAGCTATAGTTTAAATTTATGAAAAAATCTGTCTTGCCTAGGCTCGGGTTTGGATGAATTTGTGCTTGCCTGATTAGTGGTTGTAGCAAAAGCCTTTCGTTTCCTTAGTCTAGATGATTAGAATATTTCAAGGCTCAACATTGAGTGTGGTGCACAGACTCAACGCCGGGTCTTCTTGGATTTGGCATTGTGTGGTGCACACACTCAACGCTAGGTCTGCTTGGGCTTAGCGTTGAGTGTGGTGCACACACTCAACGCCATAGCCTTTTGGTCTGTTCTTTTACGGATAAGTATGGTGGCGTTCAGTGAGTCTTCCTCACTCAACGCCATGGTTGTCTAGGCGTTGAGAGAGGCGGTCTCACTCAACGCCGCAGCTAATCCGCGCGGTTATGTTGGATGACGTTGAGTGAGTTGGCCTCACTCAACGTGAAAGTGAAGGGATAGATACTACTCTAGAGGGGGGGTGAATAGAGTTATCAAATTTTGCACAGAAAAAACTTAATATTCTACCCAACTCCCTTGGAGTGAAGTGCGGAATGAAAAGATTATAGATATTGATTTAACCTTAAAGCCTAACACAAGTGATGTGTACAAACACAAGCTAACTGTAATTACAGTTAAGCTTGGAAAAACCTAATCAGCAACTAGCAACCTAGTTATATCTAATCACAGCCACAATGCAGGAATTAAACATTGGAATCCAGACGACACAAGGAAATTTATAGTGGTTCCCCAAACAACTTGGGTACGTCCACTCTTCTACCCACACGGTAGGAATCCACTCAGGTTTTTGATCAGGTGCCCTGCCACCAACAGGATCTGTTTCAGGTAGATCCAGAAACCCTTTAGACTTTTGATCAGGTGTCTAAAAACCAAGCACAGGTTTTGATCAGGTTCCCTGCCACCATGGGATACTTTGAAGGGAGTAATAACCCTATACAGGAGGGGGAAGAAGGTTTAAGATGTCTTCTCTATTTTACAATAGATTAGAGAAGCACAAAAGCTTGCACTGAGCTAGAATGCTCTAAAGAATCAAGGCTCCCCTGGCTCAAGAATGTCCAGGTGAAGTCTTGCTTCAGTGCAGAGAAACTCTTCAGAAAGTTCTGAAGGAAAGAGCTACAGGAAGAAAGTAAATAATAAAATCAAAGTTCTTCAAGCAGCTATCTTCTTCTTCTTCTTCTTCAAAGGAACTCTGAGTTGAACTTCCTGAAAGCAGGAGAACTCAGGTGAAGAAGAGATGAAGATCTTAAACACTTCTCAGTTAGATGGAGATTGCTGAGAGCAGGAAGCTTGAACTTGATGAAGGCTTGAGAGCTTGAGAATGTGTGTAACACTGGTTAGCTATTAGCTAGCTTGAATCCTTCTTCAAAGGGTCCTTTTTATAATCATCAGCAAGCAACGGCTCTCTTCCATTTGAATTATTTGTCTTCTTCTAAGCCTTGAGACCTGGGCTGTAAATATCAAGAAGACAGAAATATCCTTGCAGCAAAACATTCTATAAAGGGAATAAACCACTTTCTAAGAAGCTGCAGGCTTAAAACAAATAACAGAAGGACTAAATAAAGTCACATCAGAAATAATCTCTTTATAGCAAAAGAAGACTTTTCAGTCTAACGGCTATAAAGGGCTGACAATAGATAAAGTAAATTAAAAAGACAGCTAATAAGACAAACAACTTTATCTTAAAAAGATTTGACTCAGGCAAAAAGAATAGAGCAAATAATGCCTGGAAATATTATCATTCAGCTTAAAATAATGTGCCAGAAAATGTATTAATTAATTAAATATAATAAATAAATACAAAATACAAAGGCAGACAGAAAACGTCGAACGACCCTTGAAGATCGTCGAACGACGCACGGAGATCGTCGAACTATCGGGCAGATAGTCGAACGATCCAGATAGTCGACCTATCGAAGAAGATAGTCGAACTACCCGGCAGCTTCGACTATCAGAACAGATAGTCGAACTATCAGATAGTCGATCTATCAAGGACAGATAGTCGAACTATCAAGCGCACAGAGATAGTTGACCTATCAAGCAGATAGTCGACCTACCTCAGAAAAACAGATAGTCGATCTATAAAAAAGATAGTCGAACTATCAAAGGCAACAGATAGTCGAAACTATCAACAGATAGTCGAACTATCAAACGAAACAGATAGTCGATCTATCAACAGATAGTCGAACTATCAAGGCGGAACAGTAGTCGACCTATCAACAGATAGTCGAACTATCAGATAGTCGATCTATCAGAAAGATAGTCGAACTATCCTCGCCAAGCAGATAGTCGAACTATCAACAGATAGTCGAACTATCAGCGCAAATAGATAGTCGACTATCAACAGATGTAGTAAACTATCAGCAGTCAAGCGTCGACCAACTGATAGACGCCATCGTCGATCAGCCGATAGACGATAGTCGAGCGGCGTTCGACTATCGTCGAACGAAAAACCTACTTAACCAAAATCTCAATCTGGAAAAGTGAGGAGGACTCTACACAGCTAGATTCTAACCATTGACCATAAGTAATTTTCTTGGGTCAAGGAGCACAAAGGAGAGGACTAAACTCAAATAAAAACTAGGGTACCAACAATCTCCCCCTATTTGAGTTAAGTCTCTCAAAATCTAAAACATAAAGCTAGCTAAAGAGCAATAAAATAATACAGAAAGATTTAAGAATTAACTAGCAGATTATCAAACAGATAAACACATATAGCACAGCAGTTAATCAAATTATTAAGAATCTTTAGAGTCTGGTAAAGGATCAGAAGAACTAGAGACAAAAGAAATTTTTCTTAGAGGGTCATCTGATTCTTTCTTTGACATTTTCAGGTCCTGCGCACCAATGATCTTCAGCTCTGTAGCTCTGGGGACAACAGCTTCAGGATGCTTTTCCATGTACTTTGATGGATCAAAAATCTCAGGATTGACCTGGAACTTTTCAAATTCTTTCTTTCTGTAAGCTGACATGGTAGTAAAACCAGTTATATCTTTTCCTTCTGCTCTAGCTTTTCTTATTTGAGCTGCTCCTACAAGTTCTTGAAAGCGAGCCATCCTAAAGTTAGGATCGAGCTCAGGATTTTCATACACGGCTCAGAGAAGCAGCATCAGCTATTTTATCTAGATAAGACATTAGAGTATACTTAGCAGAGAGGTTCTTGCTAGATATTTTAAAACAAAGTAAACTATTTACCTTTCGAAATACTTTTCTCAGATTGAACTGGATTTGAGATGAAATTCTCTTCTTTGGAGAAGGAGTGGGAAAAGGTTGGTCTTTGAACCACAGTCTCCTTCATTTGTCTTTGAGAACCATAAAATGATTTGCCTTGAGAGCTTTGATAACCTTGTCTTGGCTGGGGCTGAACAGACGCAGATTTCAGAGGAGGCAGCAGGATAAGCTGATAGGTTCCCAGAGGCTCCTGCACCTGGAGGAGGAGGAGGAACCTCTTCCATCTGAGACAGGACTATCATACCTCTTAGTTCTTTTCTTTCTTTTGCTGATTCTTTCTTCGAAAACCACATCCAATGCTGAAATTCCTTGGATTTAGGGTCAATGCCCTTCAAAATGTAATAGGGAATATCATTATCCTTACTGGGAGGTGGAGGAGGAGCAGCTTTCTTTTCATTGCAGCAGATTTCTTTTTCTTTGACTTCTCAGAATATCAGAATCATC
The DNA here is from genome assembly GCA_039513925.1 of Platanthera zijinensis. Taxonomy (NCBI): domain Eukaryota; kingdom Viridiplantae; phylum Streptophyta; class Magnoliopsida; order Asparagales; family Orchidaceae; genus Platanthera; species Platanthera zijinensis. Next base: position 97,063,717 of record CM077089.1, read on the forward strand.
ATCATCATCAGACTGAGATGAGGAGGATTTTCATAAGGATCATAGGCTTCTGAAACAGCCTTTTCTTTAAGCTTAAGATCAGATCTTTCTCTTTCCTCTTCCATGGCATCCAGAGCCAGAAGGGAGTCTAAATCCAACCCTGGAGAGTCATCCCAGATGGTTGACTTTTCAATTGCAAATCTTTCTCTTTCTCTTTTAAAGATTGAACTCTTAAATCCCAGCTGCTCTTGCTTGAGCTTCTTCCAAACTCAGAACAGAGTCAACTTTGACTTCATCTTTCTCAGACTCATCTTCTTTATTATCTAAAAAGAATTCTAATTCAAGATCTACTTGAGTATCAGAAATGCTTGGATCAGCTTCACAAACAACTGCTACAATCTGAGTAGCTAGATCTTCTTTAATAACATCTGTAAAATTATGAATACATATCTGCTAAATAAGCGATAATCATTCCCTCAAGGTATTCACAAACAATCAAATTAATCGACTCATCAACAAAGCGAATGAAAGAGTTACCTTCATACTTAACCATCTCCCATGATTCATTTAGATATGAAGTTATAATTCCTTCTAGGAATCTAGCAATCATAGGAGTGGTAAGATCTTCTAAGCAGACTTTAACTGCAATCTCAGATAGCAGGATTCCATCTGCTATTTCCTTCTCAGACAAAACTGGAGCTATAACTTCTCAGCAGGAGCTATTTCTTCCTGGGCTGGAGCTATTTCTTCCTCAGCTGGATCTATCACTTCCTGGGCAGTCATGACAACATCTGGAACTATTTCTTCCTGAGCAGATTCTCCTGGGCAGACATGACTGAATCTTTTATAGCTGGAGGGGAGGCAGGATGGTCTGAGGCATCTTCATTGAACATCTCCCCCTGCCTGATTTCAGTGGATACTGAAACCAGGCCCCTTGAGGAAGATGGCTCAGCTGATTTTGAAAGGGATTTGATGGAGGCAGATAAGAGATCAATGGAGGCAGCAAGGGGAGCGATTGCCTCTTCAATCATGGTTTTGATTGATGGGGTAATCAGCTCCACAATGCGGGAGATAAGCTCAGGAGAGATCTCAATAGATGAAGGATGTGAGGTGGATGGAGCTGCAGCAGATATGGTAGTGGTGCTGGGATGAGAAATGGTGTGGACAGGGGATCGAGCAGGAGATGAGCAGGTGATGGAGCAGGAGAGTTTATTGGGGAATGAATTGGGAATGAACGGGAGATATAGGAGGAGTAGGAATTCTCTCTGATCCTAACAAATCAAAGCTAGGAGCAGATATCCTAGCCAGATGAGCAGGTAGAGGAGAAGCTGGAGGGGAAAGAGGAACAACCGTAGTTGTTTCTGGAGCAGCAAAGGAAGAAAGTCTTACTTCAACTGAAGTTGATGGTACTTCAACTGAGGCAGACGGCAATGCAGAGGAGGAGGAAGGAAGAGCTGAGCCAGCTTCAACAGGTTGAGGAGCGACTGATACAGTCCTTGTGTCCTCAGATGTTGCTGGAGCAGGTTTCACAAATGTTCTCTTCCACTTAGAGAACAAGTTGGGGTCCATCTTCTTGCTCGCATTGATTGTTGTTGCAGTTAAACTTAGCAGCTGGGGGTATTTTTCTTTAAGGAAGATTCCAATGACCCTTCCTAGGGTGACTTCCTTCTTACCAGTCTTCTTCCTGATTAAATCGAACACAACTGCTGCCCAATCAATCCTTTTTCGATTAACAATTGCACACATGAGTGCGAATTGCTGCCTTGTTATATTGTCGTGGGCAGAGTGCTTACCCAGGAGCACTTTTCCTACTAACTCAGCCAAAAAACTTGATCTTGAAAGGAAAATTCACTTTGAGCAGCTTCGTGGGAATGCCCTCAGCATGTCCCAGCTCAACCAGCATTCTTCCAAATTCCTGAGCGTCTTGCTCATAATCCTCATCACCAATAACTAATTCAAAAACATCAGATAAAACGGCCGGAGTCAGGATTACCTCTTCTCCGCCGATGGTACCGATCATCGATTCGTCTGTGGAAGACGACGTGAAAGCCCATTCTTTGATTTCTGGAATGTTGATCTTAATCCTTTCAGACATCAACTTCTCTAATCCCTGATCCCTGCAAAGCTGTAGAACTTCTACTATTCCTGCATCGCAACTGCTGAATGCGTCGAAATCCACGCTGAATCCTGCATCAAACTTCACGACGGCTAAAACTGCTGGAGAGACCGCCATGGATTCGCCGGAGAAAGCACGAGAAAGCTGCAGAGAACGAAGAAGAAGAAACGCCCGGAAATCGCAAGCGGGAAAGCAGAATGCGAAAGGGCACGCTCCGTCGACGATAAAACACAATATCTTTTAACCTAGGTCGACTATCGGCTTTATATTGGACCGGAAATAGTCGATCTATTAAAAAGATACTTGAACGGATAGTCGAACGGCCGTTCGACGATCGGCTCAGAAGCAGAGTAGTCAAACTATCGTTCGGCTATTTCTGGCTTCACAAGCAACAAGCTGTCGTCGTTCAGAGATCGACGATGAGCTCAACCTATTCGACGATGGTCGAACGTCGATCGATGATCTTCAAACAGATAAGCTATCATTAACCCGAGGTCGACGATAGGCTTAATTCGTTCGACGATCTTCGATCATCGTTCGACGATCTTCAAGCAGATTTCAACAAAGGCAAATATAGCCACACTTAGTCTCGTCCATTAATCATGCCTAGTTGAACTAAAAAGAACAGATGCTTCTGTTCATCTAAAGGCTTGGTGAATATATCACCTCTCTGAAACTCAGTGGATATGAACTCAAGACAGATCTTGTTCTTTTCCACACAATCTCTCAGGAAATGGTGCCTAATCTCAATGTGCTTAGTTCTAGAGTGGTGCACTGGATTTTGTGCAATTGAAATAGCATTGGTACTATCACACATGATCTTGGTGTTCTTGTGTGAGTAACCATAATCCACAAGTTGGTTTTGAATCCACAGGATCTGTGAACAATAACTGGCAGCTGCTATATATTCAGCCTCTGCAGTTGAAGTTGAGACAGAAGTCTGCTTCTTACAGAACCAAGAGACCAATCTCTCTCCCAGGAACTGGCAAGTTCCTGAGGTGCTCTTCCTGTCAACTCTGCAACCAGCATAATCAGAATCAGAATATCCAATTAATTCAAACTCTGACTCAGCTGGGTACCAAAGTCCTAGATCTGGACATCCTTTCAGGTATCTCAGGATTCTCTTTAGAAGAATCAGATGAGATTCCTTGGGGTTGACCTGGAATCTAGCACAAAGGCATGTAGCAAACATTATATCTGGCCTACTTGTAGTTAGATATAATAGGGAACCAACAATGGCCCTATAATTCTTTTGATCAACTGGCTTGCCGTGATCATCAGAATCAATAACTACATTAGTAGCCATGGGTGTAGGCATTGCTGAAGCATCAGCCATCCCAAATTTCTTTACCAATTCCTTGGCATATTTGGATTGGGAGATGAAGATACCATCAGCATCTTGCTTAACTTGGAGACCAAGAAAGTAAGACAGCACACCCATACTACTCATCTCAAACTTGGAATGCATCAAGTTGGAAAACTTTTTGCACAGTTTGGGATCAGTGGAGCCAAAAATAATATCATCTACATACACCTGAACTAACAGGATTGTGTCCTTGTGATGCTTGACGAAAAGGGTTCTATCAACTACTCCCCTAGTAAAGTTGTGCTCTAACAGGAAACTAGCTAAGGTCTCATACCAGGCCCTAGGAGCTTGCTTTAGTCCATAAAGAGCTTTCTGCAACTTAAAAACATGAGAAGGCTGAGTTGAAGAAACAAACCCTGGTGGTTGTTCAACAAACACCTCTTCCTTAAGCTCACCATTTAGGAATGCACTTTTGACATCCATTTGGAACACCTTAAACTTCATGAAGGCTGCATAGGCCAAGAAGATCCATATTGCTTCTAGCCTTGCAACTGGAGCAAAGGTTTGGTCATAGTCTATACCTTCCTCCTGTCTGTAGCCCTGAGCTACAAGCCTTGCTTTATTCCTTACTATAATTCCATTTGCATCTAACTTGATTCTATACACCCACTTGGTGCCTATGATCAGTTGGCCTTTAGGTCTTGGAACCAAAGTCCAAACTTTACATCTCTCAAACTGATTGAGCTCCTCTTGCATGGCAATGATCCAGTGGGGATCTAGCTCTGCATCTTTAAAGGTGAGAGGCTCAACCTGTGAAAGGAAACAAGCATGCATCACATCCTTGCTTAATTAGTGTCTTGTTTGAACACCAGCTGATATGTCTCCAATCACTTGAGATGTGGGGTGATCTCTAAGTGTGACAATATCAGCAGGTGGGATGTGATCTTCAGCAACAGTTGGGATTAATTCCTCAGGAGGAATTTGATCTACTATTGGTGGTACAACAACAGCTTCAACAGCTTCAGCAATGTCTTCATCACTGTCTGATTCAGTGATCTGAAGAGTTGATAGTTGAAGAATTTCTTGAGGGACATCAGGTACCTGCAAAGAACTGGAGGAAGGAGAATTTCCCTTCTCCTTGTAAAACATCTGAGACTCATCAAAAGTCACATGCACAGATTCTTCTATCTTACAGGTAGACTTGTTATAAACCCTATAAGCTTTGCTTACTTGGGAATATCCAAGCATAATTCCCATTGAAGCTTTTGCTTCAAATTTTCTAATATATTCTTTATTATTATTATGAATATAAACAGTACAGCCAAAAATTCTAAAGTAATTAATTTTTGGTTTCTTTCCTTTAAGCAACTCATAAGGAGTTTTACACTTAAGTTTGTGTATCAAACTTCTATTCAAGACATAGTTGGATGTACTAACAGCTTCTGCCCAATAGGATAGAGGCATGTTAGCATCTGCCAACAATGTACTAGCAGCTTCAATTAGTGTTCTATTCTTCCTTTCAACTACCCCATTTTGTTGGGGAGTTCTAGGAGCTGAGAAGCTATGTTTGATACCTTCTCTCTCACAGAATTCTTGCATGAGAAGAGAGTCAAACTCAGTACCATGATCACTTCTGATCAAGGCCACATGAGTAGAGTGCTCAGTCTGCACACAAAGTAGAAAGTCTGTAAGGGCTTTGAAGTTATCAGACTTAGTTCTCAAAAAGAAAACCCAACTGAACCTAGAGAAGTCATCTACAATTACTAATGTGTAATACTTCCCTCCTAAACTCTGTACATTTATTGGGCCAAAAGGTCCAAATGTAATAAATACAGGATTCTAGGAGAATCACTTTTATTTACAGATTTAAATGAATTCTTGGTTTGCTTGCCTAGCTGACAAGCCTTGCATAGGCTCTCCTTCTTGTAGGGGCAAGAAGGTAAACCTCTAACAAGGTTGTGCTTAGATAACCTAGATATATTTTTAAGGTTTACATGACTAAGCCTTTTATGCCATAGGGAATTATTATTAAGGGTTACTTCATTAAACAGGCAGATTTCAGAGTGAGATGAATTAAAATCTACTAAATAAATGTTACCTATTCTAATACCTACTAAAACAACATTATTATTTAAAGTAATATTGCAAGAGAAATTAGAAAATGAAACCTGGTAGCCAGCATCACATAGCTGGCTGACTGAAATCAGATTATGCTTCAGTCCATTGACATAAGCAACTCTCTTGAAAGTAACTGCTCCAATTGTGATCTTGCCATAGCCTTCTGTCTGACCACAGCTGGAGTCTCCAAAGATAACCTTTGGGCCGAGCTTAGCTTTGAACTTTGACAGTAGATCTTTATTTCCTGTCATATGCTTAGAGCATCCACTATCCAAATACCACTTATTTTGAGTGATTGGATAGGCCTTCACCTGCAAGACAATTATTTAGACAGAGTGGACCCAGGTAACCTTGGGTCCCTTGTTTTTCACATAAGAAAAACTGGAAATATAAGAGAATGCAGGCTGAGGGTGATAACCTAGTGGGTGAGATCTCCTAGGTGGGATTCTCCATGCTGATGATGGGTCAACAAACCTAGGGTTTCTATTCTCATTTAGGTTTCTATGGAATTGATTATGATTTTGAAAATCATATTGAAATCGTCGATCGACGTTCGACGATGGGCGCTCAGATCGTCGAGCTTCGTTCGACCATGGAGCTATCCGATCGTCGAGCGGCGTTCGACGCTCTTTGCATTTTTTTGAAAAACTTCTTTCTCTTTTCTCTCTTAGCTTTATTTAAGGTTTTATTTACCAGATTTACTTGCTCAGTGTTCTTCTTTCCACTAGCTGAAATGAAGTTCACTGGAGTTGAAAGATTATTTTTAAGGAGGACTGGGGGTTCACTGGGAGAAGCTCCTAAGCCTAGTTTATCATTACCTGACCTAGTGTTAGTCATGCTGGTTAATTTCTAACAGCTTAAGGCTTCTACCATTAAGGGATTCTTCTAATCTCTTAGACTTAGCTAACTCTATTTTAAGAAATTTAATTTCTTCACTACAAGTAGTGAGTTCTTCCTTTAACCTAATGTTTTCAGAGGCTATTGATTCTGAGTCAGCTAACCTATTTCTAAGTTCTTTTATTTCCTTTTCTGAGCTAATTAAATCTAAACATAAAGATTTAAATTCTAACTTAAATTCTTCTGAAGTAAAATCATAAGAAGAAAGTACCTCATCTTCAGTAGGCATCTCGTTCATCAGAATCAGAACTCTCTGCAGCAGAGTGGTTGCTGCAGGCATCTATTGCCATTAGGCAGAACTTCTTTTGCCTTCTTCTCTTCCTCATCTTCACTGGAGCTTGATGAGGAGGATTCTTCATCAGAATCACTCCAGGTTTCAGCAATGAAACCTCTCTCCTTCTTCTTGTTTTTGTAGAGGATGGCTGGAGTGCTTCCTGTGTTGTTCCTTTTTCTTTTCTCTTTTCTTTGTTCTTCTCCTCTGGACATTCTGGCAAAATGTGTCCAGGCTTCCTGCAACCATAACAAATGAATTTCTTTAGCAGGAGATCGATCATACCTTGGTTTGTCTTCATAGCGTGAAGACTTCTTTCTGAACTCCTTTCTTCCCATCTTGAGAAATCTTTTGGCAAACAATGCCATAAGTTCCTCATTAGATTGGCTGTCCTTCAGACACATCTGCAGCCTTAAGAGCTAGAGATTGCTCTTTTCTTGTTGGAGTGGGGTTCTTGGCTTCAGCTTCTGCTTCTCTGGTCTTCAGCACTTGCTCAAAAGACTTGATCTTGCCGAGGAGAGCTTCAGTTGAGATCTCATTAGTACTTCTGGCTTCCTTGATGGGCCAGATTCTTAGATCCCATGTGCTAGGGAAGCACATAAGAATCTTATCATTGACCTCTGTCAATGATATGTCCTTGTCCAGGGTCCTCAGCTCATTGATGATTGAGCTGAGCCTGGTGTACATAGCTTCAACTGATTCAGCATCAGTTTTCTTGAAGTTCTCATACTGTGAGATAAGGTTGGACCTTCTGTCCTTCCTTTCATCAGCTGAACCAGCTACAATCTGGTTCAGTGTGTCCCACATGGCCTTTGCTGAGGAGCAGTCAGCCACCTTCTGGAACACCTCATCAGACATTGTCTGAGCCAGTATATTCATTGCCTTGGCATCTGCAATTTTGGCCTTCTTGTATTCATCATTGTAGTCTGGAGGAGGCACTGCACTCATATCAGATGATGAGGCAGTGGCAGCAGCAGGTGCTCTTGGGGGACCTGACAAAATAGAAGCAAAAATACTTTCATCAATAGAGTTCATATATAATTTAATCCTTGCCTTCCAGATGCCAAACTTTGCTAAGTTGCATGCTGGAGGTCTGGTGCTAGAATAATCCTTAGACTGGGCCATGATAGTGAATATCTATAAGCTCTTGGTATCTATCAGGATCTTGTGACTTAGGTGTTAGCCTATACAGTTAGTCAACCTCCCTCTGATACCAATTGAAAGTAAAGGGATAGATACTACTCTAGAGGGGGGGTGAATAGAGTTATCAAATTTTGCACAGACAAAACTTAATATTCTACCCAACTCCCTTGGAGTGAAGTGCGGAATGAAAAGATTATAGATATTGATTTAACCTTAAAGCCTAACACAAGTGATGTGTACAAACACAAGCTAACTGTAATTACAGTTAAGCTTGGAAAAACCTAATCAGCAACTAGCAACCTAGTTATATCTAATCACAGCTACAATGCAGGAATTAAACAATGGAATCCAGACGACACAAGGAAATTTATAGTGGTTCCCCAAACAACTTGGGTACGTCCACTCTTCTACCCACACGGTAGGAATCCACTCAGGTTTTTGATCAGGTGCCCTGCCACCAACAAGATCTGTTTCAGGTAGATCCAGAAACCCTTTAGACTTTTGATCAGGTGTCTAAAATCCAAGCACAGGTTTTTGATCAGGTGCCCTGCCACCAAGGGATACTTTTGAAGGGAGTAATAACCCTGTACAGGAGGGGGAAGAAGGTTTAAGATGTCTTCTCTATTTTACAATAGATTAGAGAAGCACAAAAGCTTGCACTGAGCTAGAATGCTCTAAAGAATCAAGGCTCCCCCTGGCTCAAGAATGTCCAGGTGAAGTCTTGCTTCAGTGCAGAGAAACTCTTCAGAAAGTTCTGAAGGAAAGAGCTACAGGAAGAAAGTAAATAATAAAATCAAAGTTCTTCAAGCAGTATCTTCTTCTTCTTCTTCTTCAAAGGAACTCTGAGTTGAACTTCCTGAAAGCAGGAGAACTCAGGTGAAGAAGAGATGAAGATCTTAACACTTCTCAGTTAGATGGAGATTGCTGAGAGCAGGAAGCTTGAACTTGTTGAAGGCTTGAGAGCTTGAGAATGTGTGTAACACTGGTTAGCTATTAGCTAGCTTGAATCCTTCTTCAAAGGGTCCTTTTTATAATCATCAGCAAGCAACGGCTCTTTTCCATTTGAATTATTTGTCTTCTTCTAAGCCTTGAGACCTGGGCTGTAAATATCAAGAAGACAGAAATATCTTTGCAGCAAAACATTCTATAAAGGGAATAAACCACTTTCTAAGAAGCTGCAGGCTTAAAACAAATAACAGAAGGACTAAATAAAGTCACATCAGAAATTATCTCTTTATAGCAAAAGAAGACTTTTCAGTCTAACGGCTATAAAGGGCTGACAATAGATAACGTAAATTAAAAAGACAGCTAATAAGACAAACAACTTTATCTTAAAAAGATTTGACTCAGGCAAAAAGAATAGAGCAAATAATGCCTGGAAATATTATCATTCAGCTTAAAATAATGTGCCAGAAAATGTATTAATTAATTAAATATAATAAATAATACAAAATACAAAGGCAGACAGAAAACGTCGAACGACCCTTGAAGATCGTCGAACGACGCACGGAGATCGTCGAACTATCGGGCAGATAGTCGAACGATCCAGATAGTCGACCTATCGAAGAAGATAGTCGAACTACCCCGGCAGATAGTCGAGCTATCAGAACAGATAGTCGAACTATCAGATAGTCGATCTATCAAGGACAGATAGTCGAACTATCAAGCGCACAGAGATAGTCGACCTATCAAGCAGATAGTCGACCTACCTCAGAAAATAGATAGTCGATCTATCAAAAGATAGTCGAACTATCAAAGGCAACAGATAGTCGAACTATCAACAGATAGTCGAACTATCAAAACGAAACAGATAGTCGATCTATCAACAGATAGTCGAACTATCAAGGCGGAACAGATAGTCGACCTATCAACAGATAGTCGAACTATCAGATAGTCGATCTATCAGAATAGATAGTCGAACTACCTCGCCAAGCAGATAGTCGAACTATCAACAGATAGTCGAACTATCAGCGCAAAACAGATAGTCGAACTATCAACAGATAGTCGAACTATCAACGCAGACAAAGCGTCGACCAACTGATAGACGATCGTCGATCAACCGATAGACGATAGTCGAGCGGCGTTCGACTATCGTCGAACGAAAAACCTACTTAACCAAATTCTCAATCTGGAAAAGTGAGGACTCTACAGCTAGACTTCTAACCATTGACCATAAGTATTTCTTGGGTCAAGGAGCACAAAGGAGAGGACTAAACTCAAATCAAAACTAGGGTACCAACACAACGCCATGGCAGCTTAGGCGTTTAGTGAGGCGAGATCACTCCACGCCGCAGCCCATTCTTGCGGTTAAGTATTTTTGCATTGATTGATTCGACCTCACTCAATGCCAAAACTATTTTTGCATTGAGAGAGGTGGACTCACTTAATGCCACAGTTAGTTTTTGCGGCTAAGTGCTAAGGCGTTGAGTGAGTAAACCTCACTCAATGTCGTAGTTGTTTTGGCGTTGAGTGAGGTTAGCTCACTCAACGCCACAGCCAGTGTTGTAGAAGGCATTGAGTGAGTGAACCTCACTCAACGCCGTAGCTGTTTTGGCGTTGAGTGATGTAAGCTCACTCAACGCCACAGCTAGTGTTGCAGAAGGCGTTGAGTGAGTGAACCTCACTCAATTCTGTAGCTGTTTTGGCGTTGAGTGAGGTTTACTCACTCAATGCCACCGTTTGGATAGGCGTCTAGTGAGTGGGGATCATTCAACGTCATGTCGTGTTCAGCCATCTCAACACTTTTACCTTACCTTGATTTTCTCTCCCGAGTGAATTCCTTGATTTTGAGGTTCCTTGTGAGTTATATTTTTTTTTACAAAGGCCGAATCATGGGTTGTGGTTAGTAGTGGTGGTTTGAAGCTCTTAATGGGGGTGGTGTTGTGTAATTTAGCCGTGGCCACCCCTTTTTTTTATCTTGCTCCAGGTACGGGCTAGGCAAGGGGGTGGGAGGTCCCTAGTGCTTTCACATGTGAACCCTTGAGCTTTGTATCTTGGAAATGGTGGTTGGGGGACTGAGTTTGCCACCAACCTGGATCCACGTTGTTTTTTCTACTGCCATCTCCCACAATTTAGGATGTTAGACATTTCTTCCTTTGTAAATTGCAATGTTTTGGGCACATGGTAGCCTTGTAAACTTTGCAGGATTTTGAGCAAGGGTGTTGCTGTTTCCTCGCACATAGTGCTTTTCCTTTTTATTATGCTATGGACAGTGGTGTTTGTTACGGTTTACTTACTCTTCTTGCTTATCATTTAGATTAACTTTTCTGTTCAGCCTATTTGTTTTTTTTGCTTGCTGAGGTATTCTTTTCTTCTTTGAATGCCTCAGGTTCTGGTTAGCAGCCGATTATGCGGCTAGTTGTGCTGTGCTGTTGCTTGTGGTCTCTCGTACTGTGGAGATCAGTTCCTTGGTCTTGTGAGGTAGTTTTGTGCTTGTTTCTTACAGTCATACATACTTGCCAGTGGGTTTGTGGCAGTTTGTTGGCGCCCACTGGTTGTTTTACCTTGATACTAGATATGCTATCTTCTTTTGCTGCTACCTTTTCTTGAGATAGTCTACTTGCTCTTGGGATGATTTATGTTAGGCTGCTAGTTACTTTTAAACCTTAAAACACAATTATAGGTATATCTCATGATCAGCATGTTTTATAAAACTAAAACACTATTTTCCAAATAACGTAAAAAGATCGTTTTCCTATATATAGTATAAATTAAATGTAGGGTCCTGCATTCTATATGTTATCCTCTAGGGGCACTTATGCACTCTTTTAGGATGTCAAACCTGAATAAAGTATTTTCCGCAGTGTATAAGTATGGTTTTTTTTAAACTGTGGACTAGATGATCCATTGAGCCGAGGGATACGACCTTTAAAATGTAACTGATTTTCTAAGCATTAAACTTATGAATTTTCATAGTCTAGTTAGATGGTGTTCGCCTAAGCATCGACAGTTATCCCCTGCTCGACGTGGCATCACGATGCGTGTTTTCTCATACTCTGATTCTTCTTAAATTTGTAGAAAATGCGGGTTGTGACAGTTGGTAACAGAGGGAGGTTGCTTGACAAGTTAGTCGGGCATCTTTCCTTTTGATTGCATTAAAAGTTTAGCATCATGTCAGTTACACACTGATATGTAATTAGCAAGTCTTGGCAAAAGCACGAACACTACACTTATAGCATAACATGAAGTATAGGGGGCATATTATGTAGTATGGGATGCATAATATGTGTTCGTATATGGATCCACCATAGGGGCAACATGTGAGGGTTATGTAGTATGGGATGCATAACCTCACCACATGGCTGCGACTACCTCATTTTCTTTTCGTTGTATGAGAATGTTATGTAGTATAGGATGCATAACATTTTCATGTGTACGCCGCTCATAACATGCATTAGGGCCTTTTTAGAATGCATAGCACAAACATGTAAAGCATAACATTGCATAAGCACAACGTGCCAAGCTAAAGACTGGCAGGATGACATATGTACACACATAAGTTTTCGAGTCAAAAATAATATAAAGACATGCATTCCCGATCTAGGCACAAGAGTTAGTATGGTGGTGGTTAACCATCCTAGGTTAGGCATAACATCGATTCTTGTAAAAATAAACTCCCAGAGCAAGTTCAGCAGCTTTAAGTTCATATTTATGTATGTATTGTCTGTACTTGTAGTTGGTTGTAGCCGTTGTACAAGGATCTGACTAATGTTGTTATGATCTTAGTATGGCGAGACGCCCTTCGACTAAATCGACCCCCCTATTTGAGGGTGAGTCATCAGGAGCGCAGAATGATGCTGTGATCGAGAGCCTGCGTCAGAGTAGCGATTCCTTGAGCAGGCAGATGGCAGAGATGTAGGCCCAGATCCATTCTCTGGTGGCAGTTGTGGCAGGAAAGACTCAGGGAGTGCAAGGTCCTGCAGGGAAGTTTGTTGTTCCTCCTCCTCCTGCACCCCTGAGACCTGTAGTGGTGGTTCCAACAGAGATGGCATTTATCTCGCAATTTCAGAGACTTTGCCCTCCTACTTATGATGAGAAGGTAGATTTCATGGTCATAGATGATTGGCTGATCTTCAAGGATGAGATGTTCTCGTACTCCGGTATTTCAGATGATCAGAGAGTGATGATAGCCGCCTATCAGCTTAAGGGTTTGTTTAAGAGTTGGTGGCTTAGAGAAAAGGAGAGCTTCGTGGCTGGTTGCTCTTGGGAAGTATTCAAAGAAATGCTGTTGAGGAAGTTCTTGCCTTCTGTCCAGCGTGACCGTCTTATGAACAACTTCCTCCACCTGAAGCAAAGAAAACTCACGGTCGGTGAGTATGAGATAGAAATCAGCAAGTTGAGCTGGTTTGCTCCTGGGTTGGTGAGTGTTGAGGCTGATCGAGTCAAGCGGTTTCTTTGTGGCTTGAGGAGCGAGGTTCAGCAGTTGACCAGTGCATATGGATCAGAGACTTATGCAGGGGTAGTGGAGGCTTCTCTGAAAGTGGAGGCAATCAAGACCGCAAGGAATAGAGGCCAATAAATGAGGAAGGACAAGAGGAAGTCTGTTGAGGAGAAGAAGCCCCAGTTGCCCGGTGCTACTTCGGGAAAGAAGAGCAAAGTGGTGTGTAGCTTATGTGTCCGGTTAGGCCACCCTGTTGAGAAGTGTTTCAAGAAGACAGCAACTCAGAAGAAGGAGCAAGTTCATACTATTCAGAGTGCTTCTAGGAGGGATGTTTCCTTTTCTATTTGCAAGCGACCCGGGCATGATGCTGCCTAGTGTTGGTCTAAGGATAAAGTCTGGTATCAGTGTGGACAGAAGGGTCATATCAAGACAAGGTGTTCTCAGGTCCAGCCTGTTCTTTATGCAGTTCCACTTCAGGCATTACCTCCACCTCATCATGTGGACAAGGGCAAAGGAAAGAATAACGTGATCTCTTCCGAGGAGGCTCAAGCTTCGACTCAAGTCATCTCAGGTTAGTTGTCTTTCCAGCCTGAAAGTGTTTCTAACTAGAATGGTTATAGTTTTATTTTGGTAGTTCCTTAGTTGTATATACTCCTATAGGGAAATTTTAGGTGAAGAACCACTAGGCACGTGTTCTGTTCGACTCCGGTGCTACCCACTCATTTGTGGCTAGAGCCTTTGTGGAGCGACATCGGTTGACTCTAGATCAAGTTCGTGATACCTTCCGCATCAAGTTCCCTTCTGGTGAATATGTGTTATCAGATTTGGGCATTCTAGATTGCCCTATTTTTTTGGGAGACTTTCTTGCGAAGGCAGACTTGAAGATGATTGATCTGGAGGACTTCGATGTTAGTCTGGGCATGGACTGACAGTCTAAGTATGATACGGTTATTCGGTGCAAAGGGAAGCGCTTGGACTTCATCAAGGACAACGGTCAGCCCGGTAGCGTGTATGTTGATCCGTGCCAGGATTCTCCTGTCATTTCTGCAGTATGTGCTCAGAAGTTGTTTCTTTCTGATTGTTTGGCTTGTTTAGTCTCGGTGGTTGAGACTGCTATTAGTGTACCATGTTTTGAGGAGATTCCTGTTGTTCGTGGGTTCGCAGATGTTTTTCCTGATGACCTTCCTGGTCTTCCTCCCGATCGGGATGTTGAGTTTATGATTGATTTGGAACCGGGTGCGCGTCCTATTATTAAGGCGCCGTACCGGATGGCCCCTCGTGAGTTAGAACAGTTGCGAGTCCAGTTGGATGAGTTGTTGGCAAAAGTATTTATCAGACAGAGTTCATCGCCTTGGGGGTGCTCCTGTATTGTTTGTAAAGAAGAAAGGTCAGTCGATGCGGCTTTGCATCGACTATAGGGAGTTGAACAAAGTCACTATTAAGAACAGGTACCCTCTGCCGAGGATCGATGACCTATTTGATAAGTTGTACAGTGGCACGGTGTTCTCCAAGATTGATCTTCGTTCTGGCTATCATCAGCTCAAGATCTGTGAGGCTGATATTCCACGGACTCCGTTTAAATCGAGGCATGGACATTTAGAGTTCTTGGTGATGTCTTTTGTTTGACCAACGCACCATCAGCTTTCATGGATATGATGAACCAGGAGTTCAAGGATTTTCTAGACAAGTTCATTGTTGTTTTTATCGATGATGTGTTGGTCTATTCTCGCAGCGCTGAGGAGAATGAGCAGCATCTGCGCTTGGTCCTATTGGAGTTGAGGAATCACAAGTTATTCGCCAAGCTAAGCAAGTGCAAATTTTGGTTGCCTCAGGTTTCGTTTCTGGGCCACGTGGTGAACAAGGATGGGATCTTGGTCGACCCAGAAAATATCGCAGTAGTGATGGATTGGAGCAGGCCGGGCACGCCCAATGAGATCATAAGCTTCCTAGTGTTGGCCGGCTACTACAGAAGGTTCGTGGAGGGTTTCTCTACCCTGGCTCCACCTTTGACCAGGCTGACTCAGAAGACCGCGGCCTTTGTTTGGAGCGAGAAGTGCGAAGAAGCCTTCCTGGAGCTAAAGAACAGATTGTGTATTGCTCGCATTCTTACCCTACCTACTGAGGGTGTGGAGTATGATGTGTATGTGGATGCT
Source organism: Platanthera zijinensis (assembly GCA_039513925.1). NCBI lineage: Eukaryota > Viridiplantae > Streptophyta > Magnoliopsida > Asparagales > Orchidaceae > Platanthera > Platanthera zijinensis. Next base: position 97,079,080 of record CM077089.1, read on the forward strand.
TCGCATGTTGGTCTTGGTTGTGTGTTGATGCAGGCTGGAAAAGTGATTGCATATGGGTCAAGGAAATTTAAGACTCATGAGAGGAATTACCCTACGCATGACCTTGAGTTTGCAGCGGTGATTTATGCGTTGAAGCTGTGGAGGAATCTACTTTATGGGGTATAGTGCAAGATCTTCACTGATCATAAGAGCCTTAAGTACGTGTTCATGCATAAGGAGTTGAATCTGCGGCAGCGACGGTGGCTAGAGTATGTGGCTGATTATGATGTGGAGATCCAGTATCATCCAGGCAAGGCCAATGTGGTGGCCGACGCCCTGAGCCGGAAGACGGGAAAGATCTTTAATCTCTCCACCGATCGTTTAGTAGAAGAGTTCCTCCTTATGGATATCTTAGTGGGATGCTGTGACATGCAGAGCAGTTTGGCAGTGGTAGAGCCGTACTGGATTTCTTTTACTAGGTTGCACTAGAAGGATGATCCGGACCTTCTGCACTTATACCTCAGGACTTAGAGAGGGGAGTTGCCAGATTTTTCTATGGATGATTCAGGTACTTTGAAGTACCGCAGCAGATTTTGCATCCCTACTGTTGGAGACATCAGGGTTATTATATGCAGAGAGGCTCATGGATCCAGTGTTGCCTACCATCCAGGATCTACAAAGATGTATCGTGATTTGAAGCAAATTGCCTGGTGGTATGGGATGAAGAGTTATATATCCCGATTTGTTACTGAGTGCCACACTTGCAAGCGTGTGAAGGCTGATCATGGAAGGCCTGGTGGCATGTTAACTTTGTTAGAGATCCCGACTTGGAAGTGGAAAAGTATTTCTGTGGACTTCATTATGGGCTTACCGAAATCTCCAAGGGGATTTGATTCAGTTTGGGTTATAGTGGATAGACTGACAAAGTGTGCGCACTTCGTTCCATATAAGATTGATTATCCGATGAAGAAGATAGCAGAGCTGTACTTGAATGAGGTCATCAGACTGCACGGTGTTCCTGTTAGCATCATTTCCGATCGAGACTCCCAGTTTACTTCTCGCTTTTGGCAGAGTCTGCAGGAGGGTTTGGGTACAGATCTGAGGTATTCTACTGCTTACCACGCACAGACCAATGGGCAGACGGAGCGGGTGAACCAGATAGTTGAGGATATGATCAAATGCTATATTCTAGACCACGGTGGAGCGTGGGATGAGCGATTGCGACTTATGGAGTTTGCATACAATAAAAGTTATCAAGAGAGCTTGCAAATGGCTCCATTTGAAGCTTTGTATGGGAGGCGCTGTAGAACTGCCTTGTTTTGGGCTGAGGAAGGTGAGAGACCCTTGTTGGGTCCGGATGCGCTCGAGGAGATGGAAGTCACAGTAAAGCTTATTCGAGAAAAGCTTCGTATAGCTCAGGAGAGATATGAGAAGAACTCTAATCGGCGTAGGTCTGACTTTGAGTTTTCTGTAGGGGACCTGGTGTTTCTTAAGGTTTCCCCGATGGTTGGTGTTATGAGGTTTGGTAAGAATCGAAAATTGAACCCGAGGTATCTGGGCCCATTTAGGATTGTTGAACGGATTGCCGTGTCAGCATATAGGCTGGATTTGCCAGCAAACTTCCCAGGTGTACATAATGTATTTCATGTAAGCCAATAGCGGAAGTTTGTGCGCAGCAGTGGGCATGTCTTGGATGTTGTGCCCCAGTTGGAGTCTAATCTCTCTTTTGATGAAGTGTCGGTCTGCATTTTAGATACTCAAGATCGGGTTCTGCGAAGGAAGTCCATCCTGATGGTCAATGTTCTATGGAAGAATAAGGATTTGGAAAGCGCAACTTGGGAGTTAGAGTCGTCTATGAGGGAGGCTCACCCTCAACTGTTCCCCTGATTGGATTGGTATGTTTACTTATTGTAATATTTGGCTTGTTACTTTTCCTTCTATAGCAGAAGAGTCGTGTGTAAAGTTTCGGGACGAAACTTTCTTTTAGGGGGAGTGACTGTAATGCCCACGATTTTTCTGCGTTTATTTAATTCTCATTTGGCGTTACATCGACGTGTTCTGTTGGTTTGTGCCATCTGTGGAGTGTGGTCTTAACTCCTTAGAACTGAGTGACCTATTTTCTAGCCTATTGGCAAGATCTCCCTAGCAAGCCGAGTCGTTTTGGGTGACCCGTTGTGGCCTATCTGGGGATGCTTGTTTTTTTGATTCAGGTGGGTATAACTCGAGTTTTGTTCGTCGAAAGTTAATTTTGACTTCGCCGTTACGTTCATAGAATGGGTATTTAGCTACGGTGCGAATTTCTTCGAATTCCCAGGATGTTCGGATTTCACGTTGTTCCGTATTTTACGAAAAATAATACTATTTAATAAGTATTATATTAATTATTATTTTGGAAAAGTGCGGGTTATTGGCGGTTATATTGTATCTCATTATATAATATTTAAATAATTAGCTAATTAGGTTAATCGGGTATTATATATAGGATAGTTCAAATTTAGAAGAGAAAAAAAACCGCTCCTGTTCATCTTCTTGAAACCGAACCAGAGCATGTTCGTGGAAAACAGAGGAACCGCTGAACCTGCTCCCCTTCGGACGCCAATTCCGGGAGCGTTTGTGGACGAAATTTGATTCCGAAAGCGGATTTGGATTGCTCTCACCTAGACCTTCGTTCCTACGGTAAGAAATTCATTTTTCGTGGTGTTTCTAGGGGTCTCAAAATTTCTTGGTTTAACCGTTTTCGCCATTAAAACTTTAGATTTCTGGTTTAGGTATTGTTGCTGCTGGTGCCGAGTGAGAGTAAGGGAGGCCGACCAAGCTTCGCTAGAAATTTGAGGCAAGTGGTATTCTTACCCTTGTCGTGTGGTTCTTTTTGTCTATCTCCTTGTTGCCCTGTTAGTCCTAGGATAAAAACCATTGTTCATTTTCTCGTCTTCAGTTTGTGTTCAACATACATGATATGAGTTTCCTGTTCAGTGGTTCTCCTAGCAGCCACCCTTTCTTTTTATTTTATTCTCCTCCAAATGTTAGTAGAGAAGGCATTGTTCTCGGGCTTAGTAAGGGTTGAGGGTTGGGTCGATTTTCCTGTACAGTATTTGTAGTCGGGTAGAGGAGAAAAGCTATAGTTTAAATTTATTCCAAAATCTGTCTTGCCTAGGCTTGGGTTTGGATGAATTTTTGTTTTCCTGATTAGTGGCTGTAGCAGAAGACTTTCCTTTCCTTAGTCTTGATGATTAGAATATTTCAGGGCTCAGCATTGAGTGTGGTGCAAACACTCAATGCCGGGTCTGCTTGGATTTGGCGTTGAGTGTGGTCCACACACTCAACGCCAGGTCTGCTTGGGCTTAGCGTTGAGTGTGGTGCACACACTTAACTCCGTAGCCTTTTTTGTCTGTTCTTTTCTGTCTAAGTATTGTGGCATTGAGTGAGTCAGCCTCACTCAACGCAAGGGCTGTCTAGGAGTTGAGTGAGGCTCTCTTACGCAACGCCGCAGCCAATCCGCGCGGTTATGGTGGATGGCGTTGAGTGAGGCGGCCTCACTCAATGCCATGGCGGTATAGGAGTTGAGTGAGACGGGCTCACTCAATGCCGCAGTCCATTCTTGCGGTGAAGTATTTTGGCATAGAGTGAGTCGACCTCACTCAACACCAAAACTATTTTGGCATTGAGAGAGGTGGACTCACTCAACGCCACAATTATTATTTACGGCTAAGTGCTAAGGCGTTGGGTGAGTGAACCTCACTCAACGTTTTAGCTGTTTTGAAATTGAGAAAGGTTAGCTCACTCAACGCCACAGCCAGTGTTGCAGAAGGCATTGAGTGAGTAAACCTCACCCAACACCGTAGCTATTTTGGCATTGAGTGAGGTTAGCTCACTCAACACCACAGCAAGTGTTGCAGAAGGTGTTGAGTGAGTGAACCTCACTTAACGCCGTAGCTGTTTTGGCGTTGAGTGAGATTAGCTCACTTAACGCCACAACCAGTGTTGCAAAAGGCATTGAGTGAGTGAACCTCACTCAACGCCATAGCTGTTTTAGCGTTGAGTGAGGTTAACTCACTCAACGACACCGTCTATTTAGGCGTTTAGTGAGTGGGGCTCACTCAATGCCATGCCGTGTTGAGCCATCTCAACGCTTTTCCCTTACCTTGATTTTCTCTCCCGAGTGAATTCCTTGATTTTGAGGTTCCTTGTCGGCTATATTTTTTTCAAAGGCCGAATCATGGGTTGTTAGTAGTGGTTGTTTAAAGCTCTTAATGGGGGTGGTGTTGTGTAATTTAGCCGTGGCTACCCCTTTTCTTTTATCTTGCTCCAATTATGGGTTGGGTAAGGGGGTGGGAGGTCCCTAGTGCTTTCACATATAGACCCTTGAGCTTTGTTTCTCGGAAATGGTGGTTGGGGGACTGAGTTTGCTACCAAACTGGATCCAAATTGTTTTTGTTACTGCTATCTCCCAGAATTTAGGATGTTAAACGTTTCTTCCTTTGTAAATTGCAACATTTTGGGCACATGGTAGCCTTTTAAACTCTGCAGGATTTTGAGCAGGGGTGTTGCTGTTTCCTCGCACATAGTGCTTTTACTTTTTTTCTTGCCATGGACAGTGGTGCTTGTTACGGTTTACTTAATCTTCTTTCTTATCATTTAGATTAACTTTTTCGTTCAGCCTATTTGTTTTTTTTGCTTGCTGAGGTATTCTTTTCTTCTTTGAATGCCTCAGGTTCTGGCTAGTAGCCGATTAGGCGGCTAGTTGTGTTGTGTTGTTGATGGTGGTCTCTCGTACTGTGGAGAAAAGTTCCTTGGTCTTGTGAGGTAGTTTTGTGCTTTTTTCTTACAGACATACATACTTGCATGTGGGTTCATGCCAGTTTGTTGGCGCCCACTGGTAGTTTTACCTTGACACTAGATATGTTATATTTTTTGGCTGCTACCTTTTCTTGAGATAGTCTACTTGCTCTTGGGATGATTTATGCTAGGTTGCTAGTTACTTTTAAACCTAAAAACACTATTATAGGTATATCTCATGATCAGCATGTTATATAAAACTCAAACACAATTTTCCAAATAACGTAAAACGATCATTTTCCAATATATAGTATAAATTAAATGTTGGGTCCTGCATAGTATAAGTTGTCCTCTAGGGGCACTTATGCACTCTTTTAGGATGTCAAACCTGAATAAAGTATTTTCCGCAACGTATAAGTATAGTTTTTTTTAACTGTGGACTAGATGATCCACTGAGCCGAGGGATACGGCCTTTAAAATGTAACTTATTTTCTAATCATTAAACTTATGAATTTTCATTGTCTAGTTAGATGGTGTTCGCCTGAGCGTCGACAGTTATCCCCTGCTCGACGTGGCATCACGATCCGTGTTTTCTCAAACTCTGATGCTTCTTAAATTTGGAGAAAATGCAGGTTGTGATAGGGGTAAGCTTGATGAAGCACCTAAGCCCAGCTTGACATTTAGTCTGGCATTGACTGTGCTTGTGATGTCCATCATCTTAAGTCTTCTCCCATAGAGAGATTCCTCAAGTTACTTGGCCTCACAAAGTTCTGTTTTAAGAGAAATGATTTGTTTATTTGCTAAAACTAAATCATCTTTAAGCTTAATGTTTTCAGTAAATAGATTATCAAATCCAGTTTGCATATCTCTAAGTATCTTAATTTCTTTTTCATATTTTATTAAATTATTACATAAGGCTTTGAATTCAATTTTAAAATCAATAGAATTAAAATCAAAAGAAGTGATTACCTGATCCTCTTCTGACTCAGATTCCTCTTCTGATTCCTCATATTGTATTTCTACTTAATCTTCAGCATCAAGACTGCTGCATGAGGCATTGATTTCCATGAGGCTAACTTCCCTTGCCTTGGCTCTTTCTTAATCTTCACTGGAGCTAGAAGATGAAGAATCTTCATCAGTATCACTCCAGTTTTCAGCAATGAGATCTTTCTTCTTTCTTTTATGTTTGTTGGAGGAGTGTTTGCTTGAGTGCCTGCTTGAATTCTTCTTATTTTCCTTCTCTTTTCTTCTGTCTCTTTTCTAAGCTTCTTGGTATTCAGGTAGAATATGCCCAGGCTTTCTGCATCCAAAGCATACAATCTCCTTTGTAGCAGTCTTGTCATATCTTGCTTTGTCATCATTTCTGGATGACCTTCTCTTGATGTCTTTCTTGGCCACTTTGTAGAACCTTTTGGCCAGCAAGCTCATCAGCTCTTCATTGGCAGGAAGAGCTTCTTACTCTTCATTAGCCTTGAAGGCTATGCTGTGCTTCTTCCTTGAGGAGGTGGGAGTCATATGTTCAGCAGTCTCTCTTGATTTGATCAACTGCTCATAGGACTTGAGCTTTCCTAAGAGAGATTCAGTGGAAATCTAATTTAAACTTCTGGCCTCCTTGATTGTCCATATCCTGGAATCCCAAATGCTGGGGAAGCACATTAGAATCTTAGCATTTATCTCAGTTAATTAGATATCTTTGTCCAGTGTTTTTATCTCACTGATGATAACACTTAGTCTGTTATACATCTCAGCCACTGATTCTGATTCTTCCTTTTTGAAGTTCTCATATTGAAAGATAAGGAGAGATCTTCTGTCATTTCTCTCATCTGCTGAGCCTGCCACCATCTGGTTTAGAGAGTCCCAGATTTTTTTTGCTGAAGTGCATTCACCAACCTTTTGGAATATTTCATCTAACATGGTTTAAGCCAGTATATTCATGGCTTTTGCATCAACAATCTTGGCTTTCTTCTGTGCATCAGTCCACTCAGGTGGAGGAACTGCATGTGTGTCAGTTGTTATTACAGTCACTATTGTAGGTTGAGGAGGTCCTGTCAAAATTGAATTGAAAATATGCTCATCAATAAAATTCATATAAAGCTTGATTCTTGCCTTCCAGATTGCAAACTTATTTAATTTGCCGACTAGAGGTCTGGTGATGGCATATTCCTTATTTTGTGCCATGCTGTAAATACACACTAGAGAGAAGACAGTCTAACAACGATCTTGGTTCAGATGTTAATATGTGAAACCAATGAAATAGCCCTCTAATACAAATTGAAAGATGGTTTGGCAATACTACTTGAGGTGTTAGATCAGCTTCACACTAGAGGGGGGGGTGAATAGATATTTTAAAACCTTTTTAAAATATTAAATTTGCGGAATTAAGATAGTGACATTACTATGTGTAAAAGGTGAAGTGCAGAAAAGAAAACTACAGCACACAGCACACAACACAATAAGTAAAATCTAACAACACAGACAACAAAAAAATTTTATAGTGGTTCCCCTAAAATTTGGTGCATCCACTCTTCTACAACCCTGGTAGGAATCCACTAAGGTTTTTTATCAGGTGCCCTGCCACCAATTAGGTTTTTGCTCAGGTAACCTGTCACCACAAGATCTATTTTAAGGGAGATCTCACAACCCTTTAGTCTTTTGATCAGGTGCCGAAAAAAAAATCAAGTCTTTTGATCAGGAGACTTGCAACCAAGGTGAATAACTTTTGAAGGGAGTAAAGAAATCCATTATACAGGTTGTGAGAAAAAAAACAATATGGAGTTCTTCTCTTTCTCAAACTACTCAGAAGACTACTGGATTTTTCTTGATGATGTCAAAGCTCCCCCTAAGATAGAAATTTGATCAGGAAGATGGAAGCTTTGCAAGGTGTATAGGTCTTCTTGAGATTGATCTCTAGAAAGCTTTAGACTAATGGTGATAGTTGTCTCTTGAAACTCTTTGGAGATGCAAAACTAATGATGATGAATTGTTCTCTGTCTCTTGTGTATTCTGAATTCTATAACTTCTTCTACTTTTTCTAATGTCAAATGGTTTTTAAAAACTTGTTTAATATTTACTATATTTTCCTGAAGCAACGCTGAATGTCCTTCCTTAAAATACTATTGATTTCTTTGAACTTGGACAAACGGTTAGTAGGCCAATAAAAAATAATTCCTTAACTATCCCAAGAATTAGCTGTATAATAACTCTGTGAAATCCAGTAATTAATGCTGTCATTTGAACTGCTATATTAAGAGGATATAAGCATTAATTACTTAGTGTAAAATAAGCCAAAATATAAGCCTTTGTCAATCTCAAATAACTGCAGAGAAGTAGAAAATGAATTGACAGTTATCGTTGATTTGAGATCCAAGATCGTCGAACTTAAACCTCTCATTCATTGAGCCGAGCCTTGAGAACTCTGAACTGAATTGTTACTTTCCATTCTGGGCACCAAGATTGTAAAAACGAGATAGAAGAATGTCTAACTCAATCCAGATAGAAGAGTAGAGGTCGTCGAGCTCAGTTCATCTTTCGTCGATCTCAGTTTAGAGAAGAGACTCTGAGATCGTCAAACTGAGAACGAAGATCATCAATCTCACTTAAGAGTTCGTCGAATGCCTTATTCAATAGAGAAAATTCTGCCTTGTTCTGGTTTCTTCAGTCTTCTAAGTCTTCTGAGGGATTTTCTGATCAATATGACTTGTTGACCTACCCTTCAATCTAATGAAGACCTATGACCCAAGACTATACAAAGTGGTTGAATATATGCAACCCTAATATTGAACCTTACCATAAATCCCTAAAACAGGTGGTGTTCCAATAATTTCCTCCTAAGTCACCCAACGACTTAGATACCACGTATAAGACGGCGATTTCTCTACCGATTACAAAGATGATAAGATAAGTTACAAAATAGAAATTCAGAATAAAAACTCCCTCTAAATGAAGTTATAAAGACGAAGTCGAATCCTTGCAAAGATTGTCTGAGATGTTGCGCACGAACCGTCTTTTCTTCGCTCTTCAACGTTCTTGGGAAAATGAGAGTTTTCTGAAGCCTGGAGCTCTCTGGATCAGTTGTACGGGAATGAATACTCCAAATTCTGTAAATCCTTGATCTCCACGAAAAAATGAATCACATTTATATTTTAGCAATATCTCCCGGTGACATTGACTGTCGCCGATCGGCGATATCCTATCTGGCTGCCACATGTCCCACGATTTTGAGGTTTCGGTGGGATGATTCGATTGTGGAGCTATCGCCGGGCGACAGTGAATGTCTCCGGGCAATAGTGGCTATCACTGGGCGAAAGTGGCTATCGCCTGGCGACATCTCCTTTTCACTTTTGCCATATGAACCATTTATAGTGTGTAGATGACTTCGTACTCATTCCGGAATGGGGTGGCACATTCCTTAACTCCTCTCGGAATAAAAGTTATGGCGGTTTGAAGTTTAGCACACAAAACTCGTCATTTTGTTTTTTCTGAAGTGTACACACCCTTGGATCTTGCCCATGACTGAGGACTTGTCTCTTCATTCAACCTATACAACCTGCACACTATAAACACACAAAATAGTAGATCAAATACATCACGGAATTTATTATTCTCAAATCAAGAGATGCGGAACACTTGCTCCAACAATCTCCCCCTTTTGATAATAGCAAATACCTATATGAGAAATTAGTGAGTTTAAGAACATTTGCAAAATTAGTGAGTTTATATAACATTTGTGTTAAAAGTATAAATGCATACTCTTCCTTTATGAAGGCTCCCCCTACATAAGTGTTCCCTATATATTTTACTTCCCCTAAATATCAAATCCACAAGATTTCTCAGTTTATTCTCCTCCTTTTGTTATTAGTAAAAGTTGGTAGGGATGAATATATGCCATTTAAGATATATTAGGGATAAATTATTGGAAGAATAACCATGATCGAGCAATAGGATAATATATGCACTTCTTCTATGATTACTCCAGCTACATAGATATTTCCTATGAAATTTTCAATGTACTCCCTCTAAAATTTTTAAGTTCATGCAAGTTATTCTCCCATTTTGATTGTATCAAAATAGGGTAGAGGTGAGTGTATACCACTTGTTAAAAATAAGCATGGTGGAAACTAAAGTAGTAAGGAACATAAATGAAATGATAGTATAAAAATTTTTATTTAAAGATATCAGTTGTTAAAAATGAAATAATGAATAAGCGCAAGTGGTAATCACACCGGAAAGTATAATAATTATTCTTAAAAATAAACATCTTTTTAGAAATAGAGAATATATAAAATATAATGAGTTTAAAAACAGAAAATTAGATGTTTGAGTTAAAGTTCTAAGAAATGCTATTCCATTGAGATATAATTGCAAGAATGATTTAAAATATCAAGAAAAGATACAAAACTACAATGTACTAAAATTTGCATTTCAAGTAAACAAAAACATTTAAGTGGTCATGCTTTGCTATCTAGTGCATTTACTTAAATTAGTAGAAAATTATGTAGATATGCATTAGGATCTAATTCTCATGAGTAAAAATTTTATATATGATAATAATGTGTACAAAAGTGATTTGATAAGGTATACAAATATATTAATCAAAACGAATGACATATATAATGAAATAATACAATATTAAAATACACAAATAAACTTACGTACACGATATTTCAATGCACATACATAAAAAGTACAACTACCAAGGTGCTTCATACATGCAACGCTTATGAAGACTTATCAGGGAGCGAAGTTGTACTTGGGGGACCACTTTTATTCTTTTTAACTTTGTATTTATTTTTGTGATCCAGTGTACTATGAGAAGTGGTAAATATTTTTGTTTGCTAAAAAATACTTTACAATCCTTTCCTAGGTGCTCAACCTCACAATGCTCATTAAGACTTATCAGGAGGGAAAGTAGTGCTTGGTGGGGTTTTCCCTGTAATTTATTATTTGCTTTTTATGCATGTGACCAAGGACTCCGAATTCACTTGTTTTGCAAGCAATATCATTTAAAATTTTTAAACCACTTTTCTCTGATGAATAAGTAGATGAAAAATAAAGAATTGAAATAAATAATTCAATGTAGTGTAATGCATGTGCGGCAAGTGTACCGATCGCTGTCAAGAAATAATAATGGGTAATAGCTTCCCCGAATATCGATTTCTCGCGGAGTGCAATAAGGGAGCAAGGGTTTTAGTACTTTATAGAAATGCGTGCAAGTGCAAAGTGAGAAAGGGGGGTTTTGATTTGGGTTTCCTAAATTAAACAACCTACAATTAATGCGGGTCGCCTTCACAGCTTCGCTCTGGTGAATCTCTCCGGAGAGTGATAGCGGAGTGTGAGAACTGGTGAGGCTCGAAAATACCCCTTCTCAACGCACACTTCTAGCAAATGCTAGAATGGCCAAATCACCTACTCTAGCAAGTGTGTTGAGCCTAACAATGCAAAGCAAGTTCACAAAACACCTAAGCACAAGCATCAAGCATTCTAGAACCACAAATCCAAATCACACTATAATATTCATCAAGTGTTTAGCAAGGAGGAAGTTTAATTTGAAGGAGAGATTACAATGAAGACAAGAAACTTTCCAAGATTCTCGGCCAAAATTAGGGGTGTCAACCCTTGTTCGTGGTCGATCTTCGGAAAGGAGTCCAGGATCCAAGAGGAGCTGTCACTTCCTCCATCGAGCTTGTCCTTGTATTGTTATGGTTGTTGAGGCGGAAAGGAGCTTGGGTGGCTGCAGTAAGTAGCTCAAACTGAGCTTCGAACGTAGCAATGTCGATGGCGGTGGAGGATGAAGCTTTTGCAAGCTCTTTAAATGGAATGCGTGGCCAGATATTCCCTCTAAGGAAAAGAGAGAGGAAGGGGCTGGAGAGTGATTTTGCCGCTCAAGGGAGCCAAAAAGGAGGGCTGGTTCGTCGATCCCCGAAAATGGCAAAAGCTGTAACTTAAATAGAAAATTATCAGAAAATTGGTCTCGCATGGTTCGACACATGACCTTGCATAAACCGTGTGATATTATAATAAAGCACACGCCTACGAAGAAGAAGCGTTGACTCGTGCATTTCCTTCTACCCGTGCGTGAAGCAATTCGCATGGGTAACCACAGAACGAAGAACTACAGGCAAAAATAGTGGAACTGTGCATTTTACTCGCGTGCTGGCGATTCTAGACGTGCATGAAGGAAAATGCACGATTAACCACAGAAAGAAAAAGGGCAGGAAAACACCAGAATGCTATAGGAAAACCATGCGTTTCCTTTGCGCACAGTGTTGGAACACCCTATTACTATTTGGACCAGGATGACTATATTTCTATAGGGATTGTGTGCTGTGACCTCCATGTTGTTGTAAAGGTCACATAGGCTAGTTAGAGTAGTCTTCAGCTCGACGCATAGTCGACTTCAGCTCGACGCAGAGTCGATCTCAGCTCGACGCAGAGTCGACCTCTGCTCGACGCAGAGTCGACCTCAGCTCGACGCAGAGTCGACCTCAGCTCGACGTGGAGTTGACCTCAGCTCGACGTTCCGTCGAACCCAGTTCTGCTTACAGAAAACACTCTCTGGCCGACGTGTGTCGTGCTCAGATCGACGTTTTATTGTGAGCTCGACGCTTTTCAGACCGCCGTCAGTTTTGGATAGGAATCCAAATTTCTTCTGACAGACAATTAATGCTGAAGATTTATTGGCCGTTACAGCATATCTGGTGCATGGCTCAAGGAATTTTCTAAGGAATGTCTGCCTATCATTTCCTTTGAGGCATGGACAGTTAAGGAAAGCAATTAATGCTGTCCTCCAACGGCTATAAAAGTGAAGGAAGAAGAAGACTCAAATATATAATTCATTTTCTTTTAATTCTACAAGCAGACACAGAGAATATACAGAACAGAAAGGAGAATAACAATACAAGACTTCAGATCTCTTTTCTCTCTGTGACAGTGTGTTGAAAAGCTAACTCACAGAAAATCTGATTGCTTCAGACACCTCCATCCAACTCTCTTGGATCATCCTTTGCTGGAGCAAATCAGATCTTTGAAGACCTGTCACCCTTGTGTAGAGCTCTCCTTCCTGAACCTCATTTTGATCTCAGGGGGAGCTTTGACAACAACTTCAGATCCACTTCTGCTTCTCTTTGCTTGTTGAATAGAGAAGACAATATCATCTCTTTTTCTTTTTCTTTCTGTACAGGGTTTTAACTCCCTTCAAAAGTTACTTTTGGTTTTGCTGAAACCTGGTCAAAATCAGCTCTGTTGGTTTGTGAGAACCTGATCAAAATCTCTCTGGTGCTCAAGACACCTGATCAACTCATCTTGAAGTGGATTCCTATCAAGGGTGATAGAAGAGTGGATGTACCCAGATTTGGGGAACCACTATAGCTCCTTGTGTTGTCCGGATTGCTTGTCTTTTTGTGTTTTGCTTTGTGCTGTGAATTTCCTTTTTACTCTGATTATTTGCTATAGCACTATACACTAAGTAAATACAAATTTTCTCTACACACAAGTTTTTATTTGGAAAATTATTTTAAATAACTCTATTCACCCCCCTCTAGAGTTAGGAGTGATCTTATCCTGCACTTTCAATTGGTATCAGAGGGAGGTTGATCATTCATACAGGCTAACACCTGGATCAAAAGATCCCTGATAAGATCATTTCCCTCAAAGGGTTAGTTTCTTTAGTTTTACTTATCTTTGAAACTCATGGCACAAAACAAGGACTTTGCTAGCACCAGACCTCCTATGTGCAATCTCTCTAAGTTTGCACTATGGAAGGCAAGGATTAGACTTTACATGAACTCTTTTGATGAAGACATTTTTAATTCTGTGTTGACAGATTGTCCAAGACCTCCCACAGGAACAAGTACATCAGCTGTTCCTCCTCCTTCAGGAACTGATGCTGACATAAAGAAGTGGAAGGCAGCAGATGCTAAAGCCATGAACATCTTGGCTCAAACCATGTCAGATGACATTTTCCAGAAAGTAGCTGATTGCAATACTGCTAAAGAGATCTGGGAAAAGCTGTCAGAAATTATATCAGGTTCTGCAGATGAAAGAAAGGATAGGAGATCCTACCTGATCACCCAGTATGAGAATTTCAAGAAGGCAGAGTCTGAATCAGTTGCTGACATGTACAACAGACTGAGTCTGATCATAAGTGAGCTTAGATCACTAGAGAAGGACATATCTCTCACTGAGATAAATGACAAAATACTGACTTGTTTCCCTAGCTCTTGGGACTCAAGAATATGGTCAATTAAAGATGGAAGAAATGTCTGTGAGTTATCCACAGAAGCTCTTCTAGGGAAGCTCAAGAGCTATGAGCAATTTATTAAGAAGAGAGAAGAAGAGCAGAAGACATCCACACCAACAGAGAAGGCTGAGAAAACTATTGCCTTCAAAGCACAGGAAGAAGAACCTAAAGAGAAGGTGTTGGGAAATGAAGAGCTTATGAGCCTACTGGTCAAAAGGTTCAATAAGCTAAACAAAAGGAACTTCAGAAGATGGTCATCCAAAGACAAAGACAAGCCAAGGTATGACAGATCTAATAATAAAGATGTTATCTGTTTTGGCTGTAGGAAACCAGGACACATTGTCCCAAACTGTCCAGAAAATCAAGACAAGGACAGAAGGGACAAGAAGGAAAGAAAGGATAAAAGGAAGGATAAGGAGTCAAGGAAATACCATGACAAGCCTTCCTCCAGCAACAGCAAGCACACCAGAAAAGGATTTGTGGCTGAATCTTGGAGTGACTCTGATGAGTCTGATTCATCATCCAGCTCTAGTGATGATGAGGATGATGCAGAAGAAAAAGGATTCTGCATGATGGCCATCAGTGCATCTCAAAAGAACACTGATTCAGAGCCTGATGCTGACTACCCATCTGATCAGGAACTTACTGAGGATCAGGTAATAGACTCATTTGACTTTACTTCTGATGATTTCAAATCTGAGTTTAAATCTATGTGCATTGAATTGATTGAGTCTCAAAAGCTGATTAAAGCTCTAAATGAACAATTAATTGAATGCAAATCCATTAACTCAGATAATCTTAGACTCTTAGAAGAGTTGAAGCAGTGTGGGGAGGAGATAGCTTCACTGAAAAGTGAGCTATCTAAGGCCAAACAATTTAAAGAAACCCTTAATGGGAGAAGTATCAAATTGATGGACATCACAAGTACAGTGAACTCAAGATTGAATGGTTCACTGGGCTTGGGTGCTTCATCCAGCCAACCCATAATGCTGACAACTCCAATCAAATTTACCAGTGAGAAAGGTAAAGGAGTCTTGATAGTGGCTAGGATGAATGCTGACTTAACCTAGGAAACTGGACAAGAAGCGTCGAACGAAGCTCGACGGACGTCGACCAGAGCTCGACGAAATCGCAAGAAAACGTCGAACTCAGGTCGACGCCTTCTACCCTCTGAACAAAGCAAGACCTTGCCGTCGAACGGAGCTCGACGCACTCACTTGAGTCCGTCGACCGAAGCTCGACGTGCGTCGAGCCGAGTTCAGAGCAAAACCCAGTTCTCAAGGGTTAATTCAAATTTCAATTCTAGCTCCACATCTCATTACTTTAACCCTTATGCTGAATGGATCATACCTCCTAGGAGATATCATCCTGTAGGCTATAAGAGTCAACCTGAGATGTCCTTCATTTCAGAATTTAAGGGATATCAACCTAGGCCCAAGGTTAACTGGGTCAAAAACAAATAAGCTGTTTTTGTGCAGGTGAAGACCTATCCAGCATCAAACCATCAATGGTATCTGGATAGTGGGTGCTCAAAGCACATGACAGGGGACAAGGACAACTTCACTTCCTTCAAAGCCAAGCTTGGACCCAAAGTAATTTTTGGAGACTCAAGCTTTGGAACTACAAAAGGATATGGTGCAGTCAAAATTGGCCCAGTCACATTCAAGAAGGTGGCATATGTTGAAGGACTCAAGCACAACTTGATAAGTATCAGTCAATTGTGTGATGAAGGATATCAAGTAACCTTCAACAAAGCCATATGCAAAGTCAAGTCTGTGGACAACACAACTGTGTTGACAGGTAACAGAAGAGGTAACATTTACTTAGTGGATTTTCATTCACCTGTAGTAGATATTTGCCTGTTTAACTCCATTTCAAAACCAAACATCTTGTGGCATAAAAGACTAGGACATGTGAACCTTAGAACCATTGCTAAGTTATCCCAAGACAACCTTGTTAGAGGACTACCTTCTGGTCCCTACAAGAAGGAAGGACTTTGCAAGGCCTGTCAGTTAGGCAAGCAAACTAAAAACAGTTTCAAGTCACTTAATAAGAGTGACTCACCTAGAATTTTGTACTTACTGCACATGGACATTTTTGGACCAATTAATGTACAAAGCCTAGGAGGGAAATCTTATGCTTTAGTAATTGTAGATGACTTCTCAAGATTCACTTGGGTGTTCTTTCTGAGGAAGAAGTCTGATAACTTCAAGATTTTGACAGATTTTCTCAAAGGTATACAGATTGAGTTCAATACTCACATTGCCCTGATCAGAAGTGATCATGGGACAGAGTTTGATTCTCTTCTTATGCTAGAGTTCTGCCAGAATGAAGGTATCAGGCATACTTTCTCAGCTCCCAGAACTCCTCAACAAAATGCGGTAGTTGAAAGGAAAAACAGAACCCTTATTGAATCTGCCACAACATTGTTGACAGATGCTCACCTTCCTCTAACCTTTTGGGCAGAGGCTGTGAACACCTCCAACTATGTTCTGAATAAAAGCCTGATACATAAGCTAAAGGGTAAGACTCCCTATGAGTTACTCAAAGGGAAGAAACCTAAAGTAAACTACTTCAAAATTTTTGGTTGCATTTGTTTCATTCACAATAATGACAAGAAATACCTAGCTAAATTTGAAGCCAAAGCTGATGAAGGAGTGTTTCTGGGGTACTCCTTGACTAGCAAGGCTTATAGGGTTTTTAACAAGTGCACAAATAAAATTGAAGAATCCATGCATGTTACATTTGATGAAACTAACATGTTTTATAAGGAGAAGGAGACTTCTACCATAAGCAATTTGCAGGAACACTCAATTTCAGAGAATCTGAGGCAGCTTACCATCACAGACAAAGGGTCATCACCTTCACCAATTCAACAAGTCACTGAACTTAGTGACAATGAAGAGGAATTTCAAGTTCTGGAAAGTTCAAAGGGCCAACAGAGTGAAGAACCAGTTGTTGTTCCACAAGAGGAAACAACAACACAGGTTGGTGCATCATCAACACCCCTTGTTGATCTAGCAACAACAAGAGATCACCCAATCTCACAAGTAATTGGAGATATCTCAGTGGGTGTGCAAACAAGGAATCAAGTCAATCAAAATATCATGCACACCTGCTTTCTTTCTCAAATTGAGCCTCAAACCATACAAGATGCAGAGCAAGATCCAAACTGGATCATTGCAATGCAAGAAGAGTTGAATCAATTTGAGAGGAATAAAGTTTGGGAATTAGTACCAAGACCAAGGAACCAGCAAATTGTTGGAACAAAATGGGTATTCAGGAACAAATTGGATGATCAAGGAATAATTGTGAGAAACAAGGCAAGACTTGGTGCACAAGGATATTGCCAAGAAGAAGGAATTGATTATGACCAAACCTTTGCACCAGTTGCAAGGTTGGAGGCCATAAGAATCTTCCTTGCATATGCAGCTCACAAGAGATTCAAAGTATATCAGATGGATATCAAGAGTGCATTCCTCAGTGGAGACATCAAGAAAGAAGTCTATGTAAAGCAACCTCCAGGTTTTATCTCTCCAACTTTTCCTGATCATGTATTCAAACTGCATAAAGCTTTATATGGTCTCAAGCAAGCTCCTAGAGCATGGTATGAGACCTTAGCTTGTTTTTTGTTGGAAAATGATTTTAAAAGGGGTAGTGTAGACCAAACTCTTTTTGTTAGAACCCATAGGTCCCACACCCTACTAGTACAAGTTTATGTAGACGACATCATATTTGGGTCTACTGATTCAAACTTATGCAAAAAGTTCTCACAACTTATGCACTCAAAGTTTGAAATGAGTAGCATGGGTGAGCTTGCTTTCTTTCTTGGATTGCAAGTTAAACAACATGTGGATGGCATTTTCATTTCTCAGACCACGTATGCAAGAGAACTGGTTAAGAAATTTGGAATGTCTGAAGCATCCTCCATGAAAACACCTATGCCTACAAATGTTGTTTTAGATGCTGATGAATCTGGAAAACCAGTTGATCAGACAAACTATAGAGCAATCATTGGCTCATTACTTTATCTAACAGCTACTAGACCAGATATAATGTTTGCTACATGCATTTGTGCTAGATTCCAAGTAAGCCCTAGAGAGTCCCACCTCACATTAGTTAAGAGGATTCTTAGGTATGTAAAAAGTTGTCCTAATCTAGGACTCTGGTATTCACATGACTCAGGATTTGATCTAACTGGATTTTCAGATTCTGATTATGCTGGATGTAGAGTAGATAGGAAAAGCACCAGTGGAACTTGTCAATTCCTTGGTGATAGACTTGTCTCCTGGTTCTGTAAGAAACAAACCTCTGTGTCCACATCAACTGCTGAAGCTGAATATATGGCTGCAGGCAGTTGTTGCTCACAGATTTTGTGGATTCAAAACCAGCTCCTAGACTATGGCTACAACTTAGAGATGTCTAAAATCTTTTGTGATAATACCAGTGCAATATCAATTGCACAAAATCCAGTTCTCCATAGTAGGACTAAGCACATAGAAATCAGACATCACTTCTTAAGGGATAATATAGAAAAGAAGAAAATTGCACTAGAATACATTTCCACTGAATTACAGAGAGGAGATATTTTCACCAAACCCTTGGATGAAAAGAAGCACTTCTTTTTCCTCAATCAGTTGGGAATGCTAGATGGAGACAGCTTAAAATAAAACTCCAAGATTTTGAAACCCATAATTAACAGGAATAGGAAAAATTTCATTTTAAAATTTCCTGTCTGAGTGGTTGTTCTGAGCTCTGAACTAAGCTCGACGCTGCGTCGAACGGAGATCGACGGTCCGTCGCCCTCAAAAGCGTCGAACGTCGAACTCAGCTTCTAGCGTCGAACTGAGTTCACAGCTCACTAGCTTCTTGAGTTTCTCTCTCCCCGGTCGACGTCTTCGTTCAACGTCGACCTGAGCTCGACGTATAGCTTCAGCCAAAGCGTCGAACGTCGACCTAAGCTGGACGCTGTTGAGTCGTTTCAGTTCTCCTAGAACCCTTGAGCGTCGAACTGAGCTCGACGTTCTTTCCTTTTCTGCGTCGAACCCTAAGTATAAAATCATTTTTTCTCCGTCGTTCGCAGTTGCGCATTCATATTTCTCTGCTCAAGCTTTCTCCCTCCAAATACTATACTTTTGATCTTGGAAGGTATTCTTTCTTTTGCAGGACAATGGCAATCACAGCAGGAGCTCTGGCGGCAATGAAGTTCGACTCTGGTTTCGACATTGATTTCGATTCTTTTGATGGATCTCCACAACACCTTCTGGATATACTGAATCTTTTCAAGGAGCAGCAACTAGTCCACTTTATGTCTACCAGGATACCCCTTCCAGAATCAGAAATTAAAGAATGGTGTCTTACAGCAATCGTTTCAGATAACAACTCTTTGACTGGGAAGATTTCAGGAAATGAGGTAGCCATCTCACCTCAAGTCATTACAGATGCTTTCAACTTTGCTGCTGGAGATGATGACATAGAACTATCAGTGGAAGAGTATACTGTGATGCTGGACAGGATGGGGCATACTGCTGGTAACCCCTCTAAACTTCTTAAAATTAACCTAGCAATTGAGTATAGGTTATTAGCAGATATAACTGGAAAAGTGATCTTTGCAAAGAGGACTGCACATGATGCAATAACAAGGCATCAGTTTTGCCTCATGGCTGCACTAATGGATAAGAAACATCCCAACTAGGGATTAATTGTGTTTGAAATGCTTAAGAAAAAGTTGGATAAAAACTCTGTCCATTTTGGAAGAGTTCTTGGGCTGATTCTCAACCATTGCTGCCCCCAACTGCTTGTGTCGTCAAAGAAGCACATCAATGCTTCCAAGAGGCTCACATGTGCTCTTATTGGCAAATGGGATAGGAGAATTGTGAATCCCAGGGCTGCTGCAGCAATGAAATCTTCTGCAGACACCAGGACTGTCGAGGTCTCTCACCCTCAGTCCACTGGTCCAGAAGTAGGGATCATGCCAGCCCCCTCTCTCACCCTTCCATCCACCTTCATCCCCTCAACCACAATTATCTCATCCACTCAAATTCTCCCCTCCTCCATATCTACCATTGCCTCCTCCCTTCCACCTCACACTAATTTCCTGCCCATAAACTTAGATTCCACCCCTCATGAGGATCTCTTTTCTTTTGACATGCATGAAGACTCCTTCATGGATGCCTCTACCTCCTCTCATCATGACTTCCTCCATCCCTCTACTTTTTCAGACTTACTCTTCTCCTCCATTCAGGAACCAGTTACACCTCCACTGTCTACACCACCCTCCACCTCCTCTACATTCTCAGTTTCTGCTACTCCCTCTACCTCTACTCAAGTTCCCCTTGAGCAAGTAGCTCTCCTCCCCCTAGCCAATCAAATTTTTGACCTTCTGTCTCCAAGGCTCTCCTCCCTCCTGGATGCCAAGTTGGCTCCTCTCATTCTTTCCTTGAGAAATCTTTCTGCCTCTGTCTCCTCCCTTTCCTCTCTGTTGGCATGCCCTTCTTCTGGGGGCCTAGAGTCAGCTACCACTGATTCTAGGCAGGGGGAGATGTCAGCAGAAGAAGAGCTGCCTCCTTCTTCAGTTCAGATTGCTCAGACTTATTCAGAGACAGTATCAGTTGCTTGTTCAGAGACAGTGTCTGTTGCAGAAGATCAAATAGTATCTGAGGCACCTCCTCCAGCTTCTGTTCAGAGCTCCTCCCCTCCAGCCCAGCTTCAAGAAGATCTGTCCAGGGCTATTGTCCCTTTTCAGAAGGCCTTGACTTCTGATATAGCAGTGGTAGCAGTGGCTCCTGCTAGTGTTGAAATTGATTTGTTAGCTCCTATTGTGACTTCAGGTGAAGTGATTGAGACACCTGATGCTGCAGAGGCCCATATCTCCCAAGCCCTTCAGGAACCAGCCTCTTCAGCCTCTATGGCTCCTGAGGCTGTGCCCTCTCCTGCAGTGGTTGCTTCCTCCTCAGCAGCTCCAGCCTCCATCAGCTTTCCCATCTCCAAAAGAAAGTATATAGATCCATATGAAGAATCACAAAGTTCTGAAGATGAGTTTGCTACAGATTCTGATGACTCCTCTGCAACTATTGCAAGGAAGAGGAAAGCCAGATCAAAAGCCATGAAAAGAGTACCTCCTGCCAGAGCTACAGATCATGACATTCCCTATTACATCAAATATAATTGTGAAATCACAGAACCTTGGATGCAGTACTCTCAGAATCAGAGAAAAGCTATGAAACAGAAGAGAAAATTTAATGAAGGACCATCTAAACCAGTCCATCAGCCTCCACCTCCACCTCCTCCAGATGCAGGTGCAGGTACTGGTCTATCTTCCTCTTCAGCACCTTCAGCTCTACATGGAAAGACTTATCAAGCCAGAAGACATCAAGGAGGCAGCCAGCAAAGGGGAGGTCAACAAAGAGGAAATTATAGAGGCAGGCAGTCCAGAGGAAGATCAGGCTCTCAACCTTATCAAAGGGGAGGAGCCATTGATCCAACCTCTGGGCCCTATCCTAACAGGCCTAGAGTTGACCTCACCCCAAGATCTTCTCAAGAAACATCCTCTAACAAATTTGAACCTGCAGTACCCTTTGAAGATCCTACCAAAACTCCTGCTTACTGGAAAGCTAGGATGACAGAAATGGCTGCTCTAAATGAAATTAGCAAAGCCAGAGAAAGAGGACTGGACACCTCTCATATCAGTACTATGTCTGAACAAAGAAGAGAGGATTTGGGAAAGTATAGCTCAAAGAAATTTTTTTGATTCAGACAGATACATGGAACTCCACCCTGCAGCTGTACCACCCAGTGCTAGAGATCAAAAGTCTTTAGGTGCAGCTGATGACTACAGATCCAAAAAGGAAGCTTCCAATCCAAACAGAGAAATCATCTTCAAAAAGAGTGATCAAGACAAAGCATCAAAGGACAAGTAAAGTAAGGTATTCTAACACTTTCTATATACTGGACTCAGGACATTTGAACAATTCTGCTGCTATATAGTGTTTTATATATGCTGCTTATTATTCTGTCATGTCTGGCTGTATTATATTGTGTTGTATATGCTTTATTTCTTTCTTTGAATCCCTAAAATTCATGTAAATAGTAATCCTAATCCAAATAGGGGGAGATTGTTGGAACACCCTATTACTATTTGGACCAGGATGACTATATTTCTATAGGGATTGTGTGCTGTGACCTCCATGTTGTTGTAAAGGTCACATAGGCTAGTTAGAGTAGTCTTCAGCTCGACGCATAGTCGACTTCAGCTCGACGCAGAGTCGATCTCAGCTCGACGCAGAGTCGACCTCTGCTCGACGCAGAGTCGACGCTCGACGCAGAGTCGACCTCAGCTCGACGTGGAGTTGACCTCAGCTCGACGTTCCGTCGAACCCAGTTCTGCTTACAGAAAACACTCTCTGGCCGACGTGTGTCGTGCTCAGATCGACGTTTTATTGTGAGCTCGACGCTTTTCAGACCGCCGTCAGTTTGGGATAGGAATTCAAATTTCTTCTGACAGACAATTAATGCTGAAGATTTATTGGCCGTTACAGCATATCTGGTGCATGGCTCAAGGAATTTTCTAAGGAATGTCTGCCTGTCATTTCCTTTGAGGCATGGACAGTTAAGGAAAGCAATTAATGCTGTACTCCAACGGCTATCAAAGTGAAGGAAGAAGAAGACTCAAATATATAATTCATTTTCTTTTAATTCTACAAGCAGACACAGAGAATATACAGAACAGAAAGGAGAATAACAATACAAGACTTCAGATCTCTTTTCTCTCTGTGACAGTGTGTTGAAAAGCTAACTCACAGAAAATCTGATTGCTTCAGACACCTCCATCCAACTCTCTTGGATCATCCTTTGCTGGAGCAAATCAGATCTTTGAAGACATATCACCCTTGTGCAGAGCTCTCCTTCCTGAACCTCATTTTGATCTCAGGGGGAGCTTTGACAACAACTTCAGATCCACTTCTGCTTCTCTTTGCTTGTTGAATAGAGAAGACAATATCATCTCTTTTTCTTTTTCTTTCTGTACAGGGTTTTAACTCCCTTCAAAAGTTACTTTTGGTTTTGCTGAAACCTGGTCAAAATCAGCTCTGTTGGTTTGTGAGAACCTGATCAAAAACTCTCTGGTGCTCAAGACACCTGATCAACTCATCTTGAAGTGGATTCCTATCAAGGGTGATAGAAGAGTGGATGTACCCAGATTTGGGGAACCACTATAGCTCCTTGTGTTGTCTGGATTGCTTGTCTTTTTGTGTTTTGCTTTGTGCTGTGAATTTCCTTTTTACTTTGATTATTTGCTATAGCACTATACACTAAGTAAATACAAATTTTCTCTACACACAAGTTTTTATTTGGAAAATTATTTTAAATAACTCTATTCACCCCCCTCTAGAGTTAGGAGTGATCTTATCCTGCACTTTCACACAGTTTGGTTGAAACTGTACGTGAATGATTCGCACGAGCTGGTCGTTCCACCAGATTGACCGGAGGACAACACACAACCAAAACTAACCATGCTCTAAGGAAACACATGACCATGCATTTTCCTCAAATCAGAATTCAGACAAGGGGAAAATAGACCACCTGCAAGCAAGGAAAGAAAGGCAAAGGAGGACCCTCCAGCAATACAGAAATGAAGTGAAAGCTACTGGAACATGCCCTGGGTAGCACCATGTGCTTACCCCAACCAACAAGTACGCAATTGCACACGTAAGGGCAAGAAAATCGCACAAAGAAAGAATGTCATAAAGGATGAGATAAACAGCCAAAACATCCAATAAATGAAGTGCCAAGGCATGAAAACCAGCCCAGATGAGCCCCCAAAACCCAGTATAAATGGGACTCATCACATCCCCAGACTTAACCATTTACGCATCCCAAGAAAAGAAGATCCCCGCATGCCAAAAAACAGTACTAGCTAACATAGCAAATATGATCCGGAGTACCATGCGAAGTCGCATGCTCACGGTCGTAAAAATTGAGTAAAGAAAATTTCTAAGCATATAAACTAATTTATAATTTTCAGCCTGCTTAAAAAAAAGATTCTATAACTACTCAAAAAGAGAATCACGGTGAATCTTTAAGTAACTCGTATGGAGAAAACAAATCAGCCGCTAAGAAGAGTATTGCCAAAAATCGGGAATAAGGACAACCCCCAAAAGAATCCACTAATGTCGGTGACCATAAGATTGCCCTTCCGCACTCTCTCAATGATACTAGTTCGCCTTAAGCGCAAGTCAGTAGGACTTTAGGAAAAGTTTGGGCTTGGGTTTCAGTGAGGTAAGCAAGGATAAAAAGGGAGGCTAAGCATAAAAACCCAACTGAGCTAGCACAACAAGGATCAAATCCGCTATCCGCCAAACAAATGGGTACGCCACACCCCCCAGATTTAACTTTTAATAAATGGGTGGGCGCACCGCCTACTCCACATACAATGACATTTTCAAAAAAAAATTCAATCAAACTTTTCTTCTTCTTTTCAACTATTATTTTTTTCTCTTTTCAATTGTTTTATTTTTTGAATCTCAGCCAATATAACATTAGCGCAATTCCTCATTTTCACAAATAATAACACCACATCACAACCCAACATGAAATTATAACACAATAAGATTTACTTGGGTGTGCGACTAGGATAGGCTATGTGGCTTTTGTGATATCATGGAGGAGCTGAATTAAAGCGAACGGTAGGCGCAATAGGGCTTGCGAATAGATTACGAAAGGAACGATACAAAGCTCAACCTGGCCAAAAAGATGGCCTACATCATGCTCATGCTTAGCTAACCATGTACCCATGCTTCAAAAGTAGCCTGGGGCAAGTTCTTAGCCAATGAGAGAGACTACCCCATCTCTCGACTCGAGAAATACAAATCTAACGACCGTCTAAACACATCTCTAACCTATCGTCGGATTCACACCAGATTCACCAAAAATTTGTGAGTAGCATAAAAAGAATTTACGCAGTTAGAAAAAATATTAACTAGCAGTATGCATAAAAATTAAGCTTACGATAATTTCTACAAGAGACGAAAGCACAAGACTAGGAACACAGCAAGACCAACATTTTACTCCGTCAAATAATCCTGTATTAGTGCGGTAATCTTCCCGGATCTAATGATAGATGCTAGTTTGACTCTCAACACGCAAAAAGTAAGAATGTGCTTAAGTGGGTGCATGGGTGCGCAAAGCAATGACTACGTAATCAAAAATAACAACTACTGGCAAGAAAGTGAAGTGCGAGTGCAATGGGTAATAACAATAGGCTCTCCCCGAGACTTAATCTAACAACATAGTAATGATGATAAAAATGTAATCTAAGAGGTGATGTGAAGAGGTTACCCAATGCTCAGAGATGAGTACACAAGAAGTTAGGCGTTCAAACTCGATCAATCAGACAACGGCCCAAGAAATCATTACCTGCAAGAATAAGCAATCTCCAACCACGCAAGAGAATATGAAACGCAATAGAGAGAATAACAAGAATGCAAGCTAAACAAGGAAATAGCCTTATACAAAATATAGAAGTAGCAAAATTGGGGTTTCTCCCATAAGCCCTTTTCTTTACCGTCCTTAAGGTGGACCAAACACCTATGTTAGAAGTTATATATCATTGTTCAGGCACCAATGCAACACAAGCAATTAATTCAAAATCCAAACAGCATTTAACAAAAAAAAATAGTAATAAAAATAGAAAGATAAAGGAGACGGCCACGGAGATCTGCCACCATTCAGCTGAATGCTGATTTGTGGTAAACCTCACCCGACACGCGAGATGAGGAGGAGAGGAAGGCTTTAGGGCGCATAGACGACAAGTCTTCTTTACCCTTACTCTCCTCCTTCCCGTGTCGTAAGTAAAAACGGTGCGCCTTGCGCAAGAGTAACTCCCTTCTTCACAATTCCACTGTAGGAGAGTGCCAAGGCGGCAATTTCATGCCCGGAGCTTTAGTGTTCAGATCATCAACCACAGTTGGGGGCATCCTTTCTTCACCCGCAGAGGGTGGCAGTTCAGCCCATGATACCTGTTTAATAGTTTTCAGAGATTTACTTTGTTCAATAATAGTTCTCAAAGTAATCTCATGTACACTCTCACTAGCCGCACATTAACAAACATCCTTCTTATCTTCATCTCCTTCTGCACCTGGTATCTCAGCACTTGATTCATCCACAACAAACTTCAGCCATTCCTTCCCTAGTGTTGTCACATAGTGCTCTCTAAGTAACTCATCCACCTTATCATCACTAGATAAATCATTAGATAACAAGGCATTAACCGTGCTTAGATTTTCAGATTTACAAGGGGCTAGAGCAGGAAGCAATTGCGGAGATCGTAATTCATTTGGAGAGGTTAAGCTAATCCCGGAAGTATTAAAACATAGAATCGCCTCGCTGGCTTTCAAAAATGGAACCACCAAAATAGGTTTTGAGGTGTTTTCATCCGATCCCAATACCTTAAATTCAGTGACCACAACAGCCCCGTGATGTTTTACAATAACATCTTTGATTTCGCCTTCAGTTTTAACAACTGATCCATCAGCCAACACAAGCGACTTCTGGTTATTATTCTTGACATTCAAATTCAGCTTTGCAATATCTCGCAGGGCTAAAATGTTACATGTACATCAAGAATCGCATACAGCAACCGTCTCTATTTCAATTATCACACATTCGATGGCCAATTCCTCGCTACTACACTCACCCACTTCAATAGCACTCTTCCTTAGGTCACGGGGATTTTTCTCCATTTCACTCGAGAGAGCGCCACGAGTTTGTTCAGAGAGCACATGGGCAAGTTGCCCAAGCTGTGTCTCTAAATTCTTCATGGAGGCGGTTTGAGTGGCCATGTTTGACTGGTCAATTTCAACGAATTTCTTCATCATTTCTTCTTACGCGCTTTTACATGCCCCTTGCATGTTTTGATTATAACCCGTCTGCGGTGGTCGCGGTTGGCTGCTAGAGGCTTGAACATCAAACTGATGATGGCCTCCTTACCATCTTTGACCAGTAGCATAAGTATTCCACGAGAAGTTCGGGTGACTTCTCGCATTCGGGTTATAAGCAGTATTATAAGGGGAAGCTCTATTTTGATTACTAACAAAATTAACACTTTCTTCAAAATCCATACCGGCCGTGTCATTAGTAAACTCCCCCCATAATGCACTCATAAGCGTGGTGCCCAGTGCTTCCACATCCTTGGCACGCAATGTTCAACACAGGAGCTGAGGGAGGGGAAGACCTTGTCATCAACGATTTTCCTTCCAAAGAAGGTTGGCATGGTTCCGCTTTGTGCACCACCGCGTTCACATCGAACAAGTTCCTTTCCCCTCTTGGGGTATTCCTTCCGGCGGTCTAATAGGTACTGTGGGAGGCAGTATTACATAGAAGCCTCAGCGCTTCCTCGGGAACCAAATTCATTATTGTCCCTCCTACAACAGCATCGATCATCGCCCAGAAATTTTATTCGATGGGGAACTAGAATATCTCGACCAAACTCTAGGGCTCACAGCCGTATTGCGGAAAGCGGCGCTGCAAATTAGTAAACCTCGCCCAAGCCTAGGAGAGGGTCTCTTGATCTTTTTGGAGGAACATGGCAATATCCCTGCGCGCATTAACAATTTTGTCAACATGGTGGAATTTTGCCAAAAATAAGGAAGACAAGGCTTCCCAAGTTGGAGCAGATCCTGGGGCAATAGTATGTAGCCATGTATTGGCTCTGTCCCGTAATGAGAATGGAAAAAGTTTTAACTTTACCACTTCATCAGCAATTCCCACATAACGGAAGGTTCCACAGATTTCAGAAAACTCGGCAAGATGTAGCTGAGGATCCTCGCTCGGCAACCCCGAATATTTTGTGTTGTTTCTAAATATGTTGAGGATTGCCGGCTTAATTTCAAAATGGTGGTTGGCGATGGATGGTCCAAACCCACGGTAAACACTCCCCACCGTATGGGTAGTGAAATCCCTCATTTTCCTAATTCGAGGTTGGACCACCTCGTTTGCATCGGGCACCCTATCATCTGGGCAATTTCCTCCACGGATCAGATTGTCCATTCTCACTTTTATAGCAACAGCACGCAACCGAGCTCTCCTAGCTCGTGCAGTCTTATCGTCAACTCTTAAATCTTCAACTCTTTCGGTTGGGTATCGATCTGTCATAAACTCATAAAACAGAAAGAAAAAATAGCACTAAAGCACCTACACACTTTTCACCAAAAACAAAACAACAAGCAACGATTGCACTCCCCAGCAACGGAGCAAAAAACTTGATGCATGTGCGGCAAGTGTACCGATCATTGTCAATTAATAATAATTGGGAATAGCTTCCCCGAGTATCGATTTCTCGCGGAGCGCAATAAGGGAGCAAGGGTTTTAGTACTTTGGAGAAATGTGTGCTAGTGCAAAGTGAGATAGGGGGTTTTGATTTGGGTTTCCTAAAATAGACAACCTACAATTACTATGGGTCGCCTTCACCGCATTGCTTTTGTGAATCTCTCCGGAGAGTGATAGCGGAGTCTGAGAACGGTTGAGGGTTGAAAACACCTCTTAACAATACCGACTTCTAGCAAATGCTAGAATGGCCAAATCTTCTACTCCAGCAAGTGTGCTGAGCCTAACAATGCAAAGCAAGTTCACAAAACACTTAAGCATAAGCATCAAGTATTCTAGAACCACAAATGCAAATCACACTACAATATTCAACAAGCTTTTAGTAAGGAGGAAGTATAATAGGAAGGAGGAGAGATTATAACCAAGATAAGAAGCTTTCCAAGATTCTCGGCCGTAAATTAGGGGTGTCAACCCTTGTACGTGTTTGGTCTTCGTAAAGGAGTCCAGGATCAAAAAGGAGCTGTCACTTTCTCCGTCGAGCCTGTCCTTCTATTGTTGTGGTTGTTGAGGCAGAATGGAGCTTGGGTGGCTGCAGCAAGTAGCTCAAACTGAGCTTCGAACGTAACAACGTGGATGGAGGTGCAGGATGAAGCTTTTGCAAGCTCTTTGAAATGGAATGCGTGGCCGGATCTTCCATCCAAGGAAGAGAGAGGAAGGGGGCTAGAGAGTGATTTTCCCGCTAAAAGGAGCCAAAAAGCCGGGCTGGTTCGTCGACCCCCGAAAATGGCATAAGCTGCAACTTAAATAGAAAATTATCAAAAAATTGGTCTCGCACGATTCGACGCACGACTGTGCATGAATTATGCGATATTATAATAAAGCACGCGCCTGCGAAGAAGAATCGTTGACCCGTGTGTTTCCTTCGCGCACGGGCAATCCGCACGTGCGTGAAGCAATTTGCACGAGTAACCACATAACGAAGAACTGCATGCAAAAACAATGGAACCGTGAATTTTACTCACGTACTGGCGATTCCTCCCATGCGTGAAGGAAAATGCACGATTAACAATAGAACGAAAACGGGCATGAAAACACAAGAATGCTACAGGAAAACCGTGCGTTTCCTTCGAGCACGGTTTGGGTGAAACCGTGCGTGAAGGATTCGCACGAGCTGGTCATTCCACCAGATTTACCGACCAAAAATACACGACCAAAACTAACTGTGTGCTAAGGAAATGAACGATCGTGCGTTTTTCTCAAATAAGAATTTAGATAAGGGGAAAACAGACCACCTGCAAGCAAGGAAAGAAAGGCAAAGGAGGACCACGTGCTTACCCCCAAGCAACAAGTGCGAAATTGCGCACGCAAGGGCAAGAAAAGTGCACAAAGCAAGAATGGCATAAAGGATGCGATAAATAGCAAAAACAACCAATAAATTAAGTGCTAAGGCATGAAAACCAACCCAGATGAGCCCACAAAACCCAATATAAACAAGACTCAACATACTATAGGTAATCAATTTATGCATTTTTAATATTATGTTATTACACTACACAATAATGCAAGTATAAGATTAAAAACACATGTTTATTATTAAAATAAGTGAGTGTGTAAAGTCATTATCAAACACGAAACATTACTCATACTTAGAGGCGTGCTAAATAATTCTATACATGTTTTCTACAATAAATTTCATTGCACATAACAAGATAATATTCAAGGCATGAAAAAATTAAAACATTGTTTTAAGAAACATGAAAACAAAATTAAACATTGTATTTAATCTTTAATGAAAATAATTAATCATGCTTGACAATGATAATGAATAACAAATTGTTATTATATTTTTTTTGTTTTTTTAAAAAATAAATAACAAAATTAATATGCATGACATAAAAATAATTATAGATTTTATAATAATGTTCTTGCAGTGATAGTGATGTAGTATGCCCTAGATTAAAAATACCCTAATTATATGTCTACACCCTAGCCCCGTACTAAGTGGCGGATGGACATGAGGAGCTGCATACAAGCCGTAAGTTAGGGTGTTAATCCCATATGCATACAAAAGATGACTCTCAACATAGCAATCTTTCCCCCCAGTGCCTCGCAAGGCCCCACTAAAACACTGCCTAGTTAAGGACAAGATATGACTTAGTGGTTAGGTGTCTAATGCAAACAACCAATGCCCTCGCTAGTGTGATACATTAACTATGGGTAAATAATCATTGATATACTAAGAGTTTAATCCTAAGAATGATTTCATAAACTATGGGTTTATTTGATATTTAGAGTTATAGTATATTTTAAACCACATAGTTATTATGAATTTAACTTTTAATTTTTCAACTTTTAATTTTATTAGTCATGACAATATGAAATACCTAGTAAAAATAGTAATATTTAATATTTGTGGATAATAATATTCATTATGTGATAATGTTCATTATGTAATAATATGCGCATTTAATTTTTTAGCTTAAGATCTCTTAATGTTGTATTTAAATCCATCTCTTAGAATAATTTCATTAAACTTGATATTATCACATAAGAAATCAAGTACTTAATTTATAATGAAAATTTAAGATAATAATAGGCAATGAATTTAAGAAGTATGGATCCTAGAAAAAAAGATAGATAAGCCACTTAAAATTTGAAAATAATATGACTTGTTATTCAATTTTATTCAATTTGATTTATTTGAGAATTTAGGCTCAATAAGTTAAAGTCATATATCAAAATATATAAAGTGATCATAATACGTGTTGGCTCAAAGGAAAATCCAAAAAAATTATTGAAAAAATAGATATTAAGCAAATCTTAAAGTTGAATTTTTTTTTTATTTTGATTTATTTCTACTTCACGCAATTGATTGGATACTAATAAATAATTGATTTTGGAATACAAAGGGGACCAACTGTGACAGTTCCTTTGGGTACCCAAATATAGCATGTTGGCTTATGGGGAGACAAGTATGAATTGGCCCTTTCAAGAATAGTTGATGCGCCATCTTTAAATTTGGGCCTCCATTCATACTTTGGTTTAATTTCATTTTTATGTTTCAAATTTCCGTATTGATTATTTAAAGTCTTCATGTGATTATGTTTCTTTGAAAAATAATGAGTTGAGGATTTAAAAATGTTGACATTGTTTTCTAAGTTCAAATTATATTATTTAACATAAAGAATCCTTGAATATTGATTTTTTTTTAAAATTTGTGTTCATTTAATTTTATATTACATGTGGATTGAATTTGTAAATACATATTATAATTAAATTTTGGAATTATTTTTACAAGTATTTGTTGTATTTCACTCCCATTATCAAAACTTAACATGTTTTTTTGATTAAGAATTCTTATAAGTGTATGTTTTATGAAATTTTAAATACTAGTAAATGACTTATATAAATTTGAAGATAAACCATATATAAGAGACTTAAAATTATTTAAAAATTCTTGTACAAGTAATTTTACAGATTCTAGTATATGATATATAACATTATTTTCAATTAACATTTTTTCATTATATTCTTTTGAAATTAAAAGCTCTTTTTCATAAACCTTGAGTTCTCTTTTAAAAGAATTACAATCAAAACACAATGTAGCATTTTAAAATATAGAGCAAGAAGAAGAACAAGACTCATCAATATGAGATTCTACTTTAGTGTTTGTTTTTAATGTTTTATTTTATAAACGTATTCTGGAATTAGTATTTTTAAATTTTTTAATTCTACGTTTAACAATTTCAAGCATGTGACATGTAAGAATAGAATTTTAAACAAAAAGAGAATAATTAGATTTTCTTACAACACTTTTGGATGAGGCATGATTTGAACATATAGTTCCTTTGACATCTTCATCGTCCTCTTAATTGATGAGATTTCATCTTCCCTTCCGTTTGATGTGTTGTCATCTTTTGAGTATAATATTGTGATATTGCGTTCTTCTTTCTTAGATGAATTTGATAGATCTTCCTCCAAACTTGAGTCCTTATCGATTTCCTCTATCGCATCCATAGGAAATTTCTCTTGTTCATTATATGTGGAAAGAAGACTATAAGAATTCTCAAGATATTTCTAAACTTCATAAGCCGTTGGAAATGTATAAATAAGTTTGAAAATATTTTGATCTAGTGCAAAAAAAATATTTAATGATTTAGCATTTAAAATCATTTCATTTCTATTTAAAATAAATTGGGGCTCTTCAATTGTAATATTCCAAACTTTAATATTTAAGTATTTAAGAAAATTTTCCATAAAAATTTTCCATCCTTTATAGTCTTCACCCTTAAATAATGGTGGTGCTAAAGATTTTTCATTTAATAAAATTTCATCCCCTCTAGTGGTTGCGAGATCATGAAGCATAATTATTCTCGGTTGTGAAGCCATTTTGGAATAACCTAGCTCTGATACTATGTGTTGGATCTTACTGCGCCCTTAAAGGGGGGGGGGTGAATAAGGGTTGATAATAATTTTTTTATTAATCATAATTTACTTGATGAAATAATTAAAGAAATCAAAACTAATTTTTCATAATAAAATTAAATACTAAGAAATAAATAAGAGCAGAAATAAAAATCTTTAATTTCATAAGTGATCAACCAATATACACGATATCTCTATGAAGCTAGAGATTAAGGCTTATGAAAAATATAGTTAACTTTTGAGTTCGTCGGTCCTTCGACCAAGATCAGACAGGCTTAAGCGTATCTCTCCCTAGATCTTGTTATTAGTCTCCCCTAGATCTAACAATGATCTAGACGCTGCACACAAGGCAGCGATTACTCCCTAAGCCGCTAAAGGACTTGGATGCCACACACACGACATCGATTTTCCCCTAAGCCACACAAGGACCTAGACTCTACGAATAAGGCGATGATTTCCTCCTAAGCCATGCAAGGACTTAGACGCCATATACAAGGCGGCGATTTCTCTACCGATTACAAAGATGATAAGATAAGTTACAAAATAGAAATTCAGAATAAAAACTCCCTCAAAATGAAGTTGATGGAGACGATGGCCGTTAACATGTCGAAGATGATGACGACGTGCTTACAGAATATATTTCTCGGCCTCCAGATAAAGACTTGCGGCACCATGATGACCATATGGAGCATCGCCAAAATAGGCATCCTGAACGCATACCAATATATTAATAATTAATAATTATTATTAACAAATTTTATTAATTATTAATTCATTTTTATGTTGTGTTTTTTTTTATTTTGGTATTATTATTTAATTTTTATGCACTTCTAATATCATGGTTATGTTTTGAACCAAGGGTTTATGTTTCTTTTTATTTTGGGCTGCATATAGCCATGTCCCTTGTTGTAGCCTATATATAGGCATGTATGTTTCAAATTTTTATTAGTGAATGAAGAAAAGAAGAAACCCGAATCTTGTTAAGATTTCCACTCCTCCTTGGAAATTTTCGGCCACCCTCTCCCTCCCCTATCTTTGGCCGCCGACCATCTCTCTTCCCCTTCTCTTATTCGGCCTCCTCTCCCTTACCTCCTCCTCTCCCTTCAACTCCAAGGAAACCCGACCCTCTACTTGCATCAACAAGCTTGGCCAACACCACGCCAACAACCACCCTTTCCTCCTCTCCAACAAATTTGCCACCCTTCACCATCTTCATCGAACCAGACTCTCCATCCCAATTATAAAAACCGACCACACTCATTTCCTCTCCCAAATCCGACCACCCTCAAGTAAACCCAAATCATCCCCCTCCTTGAAGAAATTCGGCCAAGGCAAGAGGCTTACTTTTGTGGATTCCAAAATCCCGACGTGAAGCGACAAAGGCGAATAAGATTTCTTCTCCATCCAAAATGACTCCGGCGGAGCCTTTGAAGAGTCGATCCAAGTAGAGAGAAATCGTATTCAACCATTCCGATTGGGTAACGAATCCTTTCTACCTTTTGTGTGTTTCTCTTCCTAGAATTATTCTTGTGGTGGATTTATCTTTAGTGTTAGTTTAGATAACATTGAATTATTACGTGGATTTCTTTTACATGCTTTATAGTTCTCTTTATTTTGAATTCATAATCGAGAAGGATTGGCAAACCTCTTTAGACTTTTGTTAAGAGAGATCTACCCTTTCCGGATCGAAACATTTTCGATAGATCTCTTTTGGTACAACACCGCTCGGTCGGACCCAATATTAGTACTTTAAGCTCGATTGGATATCGTCTAATCTCCTTTCTTCAATCCTTATCAGTTTGGCTACCCATATGCTAGCATCTACTTGATATAATCATAAATCGTTTGTGCCGCGTAGAGAATGTGCGAGTGTAGTATTGGGTCGGAGAGAGCCATAGTGTTAGTCCGTAATTCTTTTTGGTGTGAAACGTATGAGCTTACATCAATTTGTTATCAGAGGGAGGTTCACATCAATTTTCTAATTGCCCCCTCCCCCTTTTTCTTTGAGCACCGACTCACACTTTGCACGTTCCATTACACAACATATAAATAAATTTTAAAATTTTGGTATGCAAATAGCGGCCTAAAATATCCATATTTTCTCAAAATTCAAAAAAAATTCTGGAATTTCTTCATCATTTTCTTAGTAAGAAAACAAAATAAAATTATTTTTCATTAAGTCATTATTTTTGTTAAATTGTTTTGAAATTTAATTATTCGTATGCAAATAGAGGCCTATATTTTTATTTTTTCAGCAAGAAAAAAAAATTTATTTAATAATTTTCATATTATTTCCTGCAAGCAAATAAAAAAAATCTTTTATCGCCATAGTTATTAAGTGTGAACAATTCCATCTTTGAAAATTAAATAGGGTCAGGTTCATTTCTCATTGCATGTGCACCAGTTCCGGATGAGTTTCCTCTACGGTTCTCACTAAATGGAATATTACGTATATGTTGTCTGGTTAGACTATTCTTATGCTAAGGATATGGCTAAACACACCCCTAGGGCAAACCTCATTTATCCAACTCTTGATGGTTTAGGGTATCCCCAAATTTTTAGAGACTGGCTTAAGGGATTATAAAATTATTTTAAGTGTCACGTATGGGACGATTACCAAATGGTTAACATAGCCCGAGATCGATTAGTAGGTCGAGCCCGCATTTTTTGGCTAAACAAAGAGCGTCGTGTTGGTAGTTATAAACATGCTTGGCCGGCAATGCGTAGCCTACTCACGGATCAATTTGATCCCATCTATCTCTACAATACTAACACCAATTCTGTGAGTGAGTATCGTTGTGGAGCTAGACCCGTATCTATTCATAGGAGTTACCCTATGCCTCAGGTTATATTATTTTCCCACAATGATAGGACTACATCTAGTATGCCTAATTCCACTCCTAGGGAAAATACGCAGTCTAGACCCTATGTTTTGGAATCGAAAAATGTTACTACTAGGGTTATGACTCCTTTAACCTTGACGTCTAAGCCCCCTGATATAGTGACTGATACCCATGAAGATACTGATGTAGATGTGGTATCTCTTGATCCTGAAGATGCTGATGTTGATATATTAACTCTGGATTCTGAACATGACCAGCTAGGTGAGAGTATTCCTTCACATACGATAGTGCCCGACGAGTTTGATGACTCTGAAAGTGAGGGAATCCCTAGAGATTTAGAAGATGATGTATGCGATGATTACATTTTGATCTATGGGAATAGTACATTGCCCATTAATAGCCCTACTAGCATTGTGACTGATCACCCTAGTATTGAGATCCCTCTCCAAACTTCGATCCCTATCATGTTAGAGCTTACGATTACACCTACTGAGAATATATCTAAGTTATCTGAGGAGCCGGTGAGTATGGATTTCCCCATTATTAGTGATTAACCTGACTTAAAGGATGTTCCAACTTATTGGGAAGACTTTCCTTATGCGAAGAGGTTATGTTTGGAAGATGTTATCACTGTGAATCCGAACAGTAGTTATTTTATGTTATCAACATTATCTGAAGAGTCACCTTGGGATGATCCTAGTGATGCACATCCGGGAGATATTTTTTTGATATTATTGTTGTTACTTGAGGTTAAAGCTAGATTATATTCTCCCAGGGATTTTATTTGCCCAATCCTCTATCCTGATTTTGATGATGTGCCTATATCATGGGAAGATTTGGCTAACGAAGGAAGTGTTGTATTTGAAGATTTACCTTGTGTGGGAATGTTTTTTTGATGAAGTATCTAGTGGGTTGGCAGATATTTTGGCTGAGTTGGTAGAGTCATCATGTGGGGAATGTTTATCTAAGAGTGAGTTAGGTGATGATGATTTGGTTGAGTTTTTTGTGATGACGAATCTACTATTTGATTTTCCCTTTGATTTTGATGGCTGCACCCGGAGGATTTTTCTTGGACATATAATTCGTGTTTTGACGGTGAGTATGATCTAGCTCCTCATCCAGAATCGACCATGTCGACTCTCCCTCCGGTTCACTTGAGTCGATTAGATGACTTATTAGGAAATGAGCTCGTCATTTTTAGTCCAAGACATATTGATGTGCCCATTTTAGTGACCTTTTCTGCTTCTGAATTGGATGACGTGTCCAGGGTATTGGAAGAATGTCCTAGTGAGAGAGTTTTACTTTTGGAAGACATTATTGAAGTAGACCAGGATGAGCATCCGCTGATGCAAACTCCATTACGTGAAATTAAATTCGATCTTAACTCTCTCCTGATTTTAGTTTTATGGACTTACCCTCCTGATCTGTTGACCCGACCAGTGGAACCTATAAGATATTAATTTGTTATGCCCGATCAGAGACAAATTATTTTGCCACCCATGCGGGCCCCTTCGTTGGGCATGTCTCAAAGTGCATTAATAGATTTTGTCTTTGGCCACGTTATAGTAATTGATAATTTTGTATCGTCCCAAATTCCTAAGAATAATCAAATCTTTGATTATATGTTTATGATAAGGCCGTCTACTGTGCCACCTGTTGTCGTTTTGTTAGTGCCACCTTATGTAGTTCCGCTTGTGCCACCCTATTTAGTTTTGTATCCTCCAACAAATATATTATGTGAGTTTGCTCAATAATATGCTCACCTTGATCACATTTTACATAAGCAATTAGTGATGCTCTAGCCATACCAATTACGTCTTATCAAATTAATGCTAGCTTACATAAAAGAGCGTCTCACTATAAGGTGAACGATTTAGTTTTGGTGCGTCTCGTCCCTTAACAGATGCCTTCGGGCACTTTAGAAAGTTGGCGAGTTGGCAAGTTGGAAAATTGTCGGATATTAATGAAATTAGGAGAATTTGCATATCATTTAAAGTTATCCATTGATTGGGGTATTTCCCCTATTTTTGATGTTTCTTATTTAATGCCATATGATTCTCCACCACTTGAATTTTCTATCTGTTCGTTTCGGTCCACTTTGTTCTCTTTTTGTTTGGGTTGTGAGTTTGTGCTTGGATTGCTATCTTCATCGGTTTTCACTGGAGGTACGTTGGATATTGATGATGAATTTTGATTTCCTTTATTGCCTAATGCGTTGCCAAGGTTCCCCAGGAACATATTTTTCCTTGACAGGATACTCCAGGTTGTTGTGCTCTCCTCTCTAGGTGGTGTTGTGTGCCGCTTCGTGGTTCTAATGGATGACGTTATCCCGCACCGGTTCAATCAGATCTACTCATCGGTGATGATTACTTTTGAGCGGGGGAGGATTGATGGAGACGTTGGCCCTCAACATGTTGAAGACGATGACGGCATGCTTACCAAAGATATTTCTCCGCCTCTAGATAAAGACTTGCGGCGCCGTGATGACCATGTGGTGCGTCGCCAAAATATTCATCCTGAACGCAAACCAATATATTAATAATTAATAGAAATTTTTAACAAATTATTATTATTTATTAATTCATTGTTATGCTGTGTTTTTTATTTTTGTATTATTATTTAATTTTCATGCACTTCTAATGTCATGTTTATGTTTGAACCATGGGTTTATGTTTCTTTTTATTTTAGGCTGCATGTAGCTATGTCCCCTGTTGTATCCTATATATAGGCATGTATGTTTCTTATTTTTATTAGTGAATGAATAAAAGAAGAAACCCTAATCTTGTTAAGATTTCCCCTCCTCCTCCTTGGCAATTTTTGGCCGCCGGCCATCTCTCTTCCCCTTCTACTATTCGGACTCCTCTCCCTTTCCTCCTTCCTCTACCTTCAACTCAAAGGAAACCTGACCCTCTCCTTGCATCAATAAGCTTGGACAATACCAAGCTGCCAATCACCCTTTACTCCTCTCCAAAAAATCGGGTACCCTTCACCATCTTCATCAAACCTGACAAACCATCCAAGCCATAAAAACCGACCACACTCATTTCCTCTCCCAAATCTGACCACCCTCTAGTAAACCCAAATCAGCCCCCTCCTTGAAGAAATTCGGCCAACGTAAGAGGCTTACTTTTGTGGATTCCAAAATCCCGGCGTGAAGCGACAATGGCGAACTAGATTTCTTCTCCATTTAGCATGACTTCGGTGGTGCCTTTGAATAGGCGATCCAAGTAGAGAGAAATCAGAATCACCCATTCCGATGAGGTAACGAATCCTTTCTACCTTTTGTGTGTTTCTCTTCCTAGAATTGTTCTTGTGGTGGATTTATCTTTGGTGTTAGTTGAGATAGCATTGAATTATTATGTGGATTTCTTTTACATTCTTTGTAGTTCTCTTTATTTTGATTTCATATTCGAGAAGGTTTGGCGAACCTCTTTAGACTTTTGTTGGGAGAGATCTACCCTTTCCGGATCGAAACATTTTCGGTAGATCTCTTTTTGTACAGCACCGCTCGGTTGGACCCAATATTGGTCCTTTTAGCTCGATTGGATATCGTCTTATCTCCTTTGTTCGATCCTTAACGATTTGGCTACCCGTACGCTAGCATCTACTTGATATAATCATAAATCGTTTGTTCCGCATAGCGAATGTGCGTGTGTAGGATTGGGTCGGAGAGAGGCATAGTTTTAGTCTGTAATTCTATTCGGTGCGAAACGTGTGAGCCTACATCAGAAGCTCTGAAGACTACTTCAAATTCTTGAAAAGATTGCCTGAGATGCTACACAAAAACTATCACTTCTTTTCTATTGAACGTTTTTGGGTAAATGGGAGTTTTCTGAAGGCTGGAGCTCTCTAGATCAGTTGCACGGGAAGGAATACTCCAAATTCTATTAATCCTTGATCTCCATGGAAATTTTAATCACTTTTATATTTTAACGATATCGTCTGATGACATTCACTATCGCCGATCAGCGATATCCTATCTGGCTGCCACGTGTCCCACAATTCTGAGGTTTTAGTGGGATGATTCGATTTTGGAGCTATCGCCAGGCGATAGTGGTTATTGCAGGGCGACAGTGGTTATCGCCTGGCGAAATCTCCTTTTCAGTTTTGCCGTCCAATCTATTTCCAGAGTGTAGATGAATTCATTCTCATTACGGAATGGGGTGGCACGTTCCGCAACTCCTCTCGGATTGAAAGTTATGGTTGTTTGAAGTTTAGCACACAAAACTCATCATTTTGTTTTTTCTGAAGTGTACACACCCTTGGATCATGTCCATGACTGAGGACTTGTCTCCTCATTCAACCTGTATAACTTGCACACTATAAACACACAAAATAGAAGATTAAATACACTACGGAATTTATTATTCTCAAAATAAGAGATGTAGAATGCATGCTCCAATAATAGTAACAGACAATGGACCCTAGTTCGCTAAAGAGCAGTTCATCAGCTTCTGCACCCAAATGGGGATAAACCTCAGGTTTGCCTCCGTCCACCACCCCAGGAGCAACGACCAAGTGGAGGCGGAGAACAAAATAATCGTATGCTTGCTCAATAAGAAGGTGGAGAACTTGAAGGGGAGTTAGGTGGAACAGCTCCCCTCAGTATTGTGGGCCTTGCAAAAAACCCCAAACACAGCCACCGACGAGACCCCCTTTAAACTTTCCCATGGGTGTGAGGAGGTCCTACGAGTGGAGTTTGAGGTTCGGTCCCCACGGCTTGTGTTCGCGGGTGAAGGAGATAAGGTTTGTAGGTTGGAGAATGAAGGGGAGTTGCGCCTCTCGTTGGATATGGTGGAAGAGCTGCGCTATGTCGCAGCTATCAGATAGGAGGAGATCAAAAGGAGAATGTGGAAATACTTTGACAAGCATATAAGAATCAAATAGCTCTCGGAAGGAGATATGGTGCTAAAGAAAGTTAATGCTGCGGGGAGATGATCCCCAATTGGCAAGCTCAACTCAAACTTGGAAGGGCCTTATATTATTGAAAGGGTCCTGAGAATGGGAGGTTACCACCTCCAGGACATGGAGGTGAAGTCCATTAGCCACACTTAGAATGGTGACAACATAAAATGCTTCTATCTATGAGGGGGGTGGGGATGAGGAAGGTGAAATTGTATGTTCAAAGTCAAGTTTATTATATTACATTCACTAATCAGTTTTCGTTTTACCTATTGAGAAATTCTGATGGAAAGGAGATGATTGCACTACCCTGAGCCTTGCTCGGCCCTAGGTAGACCCGCTGCACAAGCTCTCATTAGCTGGCAGGTTCGAAGGCTCTCCTGCGGGGTTAAGGGATACCCCGAGGGCTTCTCGGCCCCTAGTAGAATCATAGCTCAGGCTCTCATTAGGTGGTCAGGGCGGTAGGTACACCTGGGGAGAAAGGACTTAATTTAAGAAATGTTCTTGGAGATATTATAGTTTGGAAACTTTTGCACCACCCCGAGCCTGGCTCGGCACCAAGTAGACCCGCTGCGGAGGCTCTCATTACCTAGCAGGTCTGAAGGCTCTTCTGCGGGGTTACGGGATACCCCGAGTGCTGCTCGGCCCCGGGTAGACTTGTTGCTCAGCTCTCATTAGCAGGGCATTGTAGTAGGCACACCTGGTGTGAAAGGACATTGTCTTGGAAATGTTCTTGGAGATAATTCAGTTTGGAAACTTTTGCACTACACCGAGCCTGGCTCGGCCCCAAGTAGACTCGCTATGCAAGCTCTCATTAGCTAACAGGTCCAAAAGCTTGCCTGCGAGGTTAAAGGATACCCCGATTACTGCTCGGCCCCTAGTAGACTCGCTTCTCAGGCTTTCATTAGCTGGGTAGGGAGGTAGGCACACCTGGGGGTAAAGGAATTGGTCTTGGAATTATTCTTTGAGATACTTCAGTTTGGAAACTTTAGCACTACCCTGAGGCTTGCTCTTCCCCAAGTAGACCCACTGCACCGGCTCTCATTACCTGGCAGGTCCAAAGGGTTTCCTGGGGTGTTAAGGGATACCCCGAGTCCTTCTCGGCCCTGGGTAGACTCGCTGCTCAGTCTCTCATTAGCTGGGCAGGGAGATAGGCACACCTGGGGGGAAAGGAAATTGTCTTGGAAATGTTTTTGGAGATAATTCAGTTTGGAAACTTTTGCACTACCCCAAGCCTGGCTCTGCCCCAGGTAGACCCACTATATAGGCTCTCATTAGCTGGTAGGTCTGAAGGCTTGCCTACTGGGTTAAGGGATACCCTAAGTGCTTCTCGGCCCTGGGAATACTCGCTGCTTAGACAATCATTAGCTCGGCAGGGCGGTAGGAACACCTGGGGGGAAAGTACTTGGTCTTGGAAATGTTCTTGGGGATACTTCAGTTATGAAACTTTTGCAGTACCCCGAGCCTGGATCGTCCCCAGGTAAACCCACTGCGCACGAACTCAATAGCTAGCAAGCCCGGAGGCTCGCCTAAGGGGGTAAGGGATACCTTGAGTGCTATTTTGCCCTGGGTACACTCACAGCTCAGACTCTCATTAGCTGGCAAGGCCGATAGGCACACTTGGGGGGAAAGGACTTGGTCTTGTAAATTTTCTTGGGTATACTTTAGTTTGGAAACTTTTGCACTACCCTGAGCCTTGCTCGGCCCTAGGTATACCCGCTGCGTAGGCTCTTATTAGCTTGCAGGTCTGATGGATCGCCTGTGGAGTAAGGGATACACCAAGTGCTGCTTTGCCCTGGGTAGACTCGTTGCTCAAGCTCTCATCAGCTGGGTAGGGCGGAAGGCACACCTGGGGGGAAAGTACTTGATCTTCTGAATGTTCATGGAGCTACTTTTGTTTAGAAAATTCTGCACCACCCTGAGCGAGGCTAGGCCTTTGGTAGACTTGCTGTCAAGGATCTCATCAGTCGGGTAGGGCAGGAGACACACCCGGGGTGCCAGGGAAAGAGTTCGGAAAGAGCTTGGGAAAAGTTTGGAAGTTTTATAGAACCTGGGAGGAAGATAAGTTTCCCCCACCCATTTGAGTGTGAGGTTCCCGGCAAGTGGTTTTCGGCTAATGAATTTCTCGGCTAGGGACCCTTGGCAGGAAGCTCTTGACCAGAAAGCGAAAAGTTCTCGGCAAAACCATGTATGTTTTCGTATCGCAGGAGGGGGTCCATCTTAAAAACCTATGGTCGGTGCTCTAGGCAGAGGGCTCTCGGTAAAAGGCTCTCGGCAGAAAGCACTCAGTAAAAACATGCTTGACCTTGCCTCCTCAACAAGGTTCTGCATGTTAGTCCATCGCTAAGGGTTACGACACTCCTATGGGCCGAGGGTCGCGGCTAGAGCGCTCTTGAGCAACAACAGATAAAGAAAACATAAATTGCTTTGATGGGAAGGTAAGAGGACAAGAAAAACTGATCAATATATATATATATATATATATATATATATATGTTTACACAAAAAAAATTATTACATGCAGGAGCATCTCGCGCATTCAAAAAGGACAAGAAGAGAGTTCGTAGTCGGGTGGGGGGGGGGGGCGAAGATCTTCAAGGAGTTCCGTCAGATTCCCCGCTCGAGCTCTCACCGGAGATCTCGCCAGATGTCTCTCCAAATCCAATAGGAGACTTTAGTACATCCTAAAGCGGGGAATCGGGTGCTCCCATAGGCTTGGGGACATGCTCAAAAAGCCAAGGAAGGAGCCTACAGGCAGTGATTTTTCTCGCTACCCTCATTCAGAAATCCCA
This sequence comes from Platanthera zijinensis, assembly GCA_039513925.1. Taxonomy (NCBI): domain Eukaryota; kingdom Viridiplantae; phylum Streptophyta; class Magnoliopsida; order Asparagales; family Orchidaceae; genus Platanthera; species Platanthera zijinensis. Next base: position 97,122,354 of record CM077089.1, read on the forward strand.
CATCTCGTATCGTCTCTATTATTAGCCTAGCCATTTACTAGACGTTGACCTACATCAGCTTATCGATGTCATATTCAGAGTAGTGGCGGTTCTTCAGCCTCTCATCAAGCGAGGGAGGAGGCGGGACCGTAGCCGCAACAGCTTCCATGCGCTTGAGCTAGGACTTTAGCAGGACGTTCTCGCATTCAAGACCGGCCAGCCTCGCACGTAACATTGAGCTCTGGGCGGAGTCCTATGTGCAGAAAAAAGTTCGTACACACATTAAGGAGGAAAGCGTATTATGAACTAATGGGGGAGTGAGAGGCCTTGGAGGAACTCACTTACCTCATCAACCGGGCAGAGAGATAGAAGCCGTCGGGCATCCACCAGCTCGGCCTTCATGACGGCCATATTGTCTACTGCCTCATCTCTCGCTTTATGCATGTCGGCGAAGTTGCGATCTCTGGTGATGCTTAGATGATCGCACATATGCGCGAGCTAAATCCCGCACATCAAGGCCCGGATGTATTTGAAGGCTAGTAGCCAGGTGGGTGATGGGTCAAAGTGGTCGGCGTCCTCACGACTATAGAGGCCATAGGCCAGCACAAAGGCATCGCCGGTGACCTCATCTTTCTCGGTCTAGCTGGGAAGGATACTAGATATTGAGGCCCAGTTGGCTTCAGGATCCCACTAAATCAAAGGTTTCTCCTACACGTCAAGGAACTTCTCACCGAAGCCGAAGTTCTGTTGCCCTTTCGGCGTCGTCTTGGTAGGGACTTGGACAGAAGTCTCGGCGGCCGCCCTCTCATCACCAGCTCCACCTGTGGTTGACAAGTTCTCGGTAGAAGCCTTGGTGACAGCCTCAGTACTAGTAGTCGCCTCGCCAGCTATCAATAGGATTTTGGCAAAAGATCTGCCCTCAGCAAGAGATCGAGCCGGAGATGCCGACACGGACTTACCCTTCTCCGCATTAGTTAGTCTGGTTCTTTTAAGGGGGTGAAGGAGAAGGCAATGGGCTTTCTCTTCTGTGCGCTATGATTGGAGGAGGTGGCCGATTCATCTCGGTAACCGAGCGCGGCTTATTTCACGAGAGCCAGTGGGTCGGTGAGAGTCTTGGACTCGTTAAGTGGTTGCTGGAGTGGGATTTCTCGCTCACCTGCGAGATCAAAAGCGGTTGGCTTTACGTCTTAAAGTATAAAATTGTATGGCCAAGTCAAAAGCTTACCTTCGTCGGCAGGTACGGGATGAAGGGAATCAAGGTCCCGCCTAAGAAACGGGACGTCAATGTCCTTGGTCCCAAAGAACTCGAGGATTGCGCTCTCGCGTAACCCAAGTGCAGGTGGTTTGTATGCTGCGTCGTCGTACTGTACGAGAGCGAGAGGTACGTTTCCGAAGTCACTTGAGAAATAGACGAACTTCTTGCTCCAATGATGGTTTTTGTTGGCAAGGCCGCTAGTCTTGAGCAGCTGCCCAGAGAAGAAGACTACCCCAACCCCCCCACCCCCAACCCCCCGCTTTTAGCCCAGAAGATGAATAACTTTCGGAAAATGGACAGGCAGAATTTTATCCGCTCAGCCCGCATGTAGTAGATGAATGCTACTAGGATGGCGACCGCGTTGGGGTTAAGTTGGGCAGGAACCACCCTATAATATCAGAGGGCTTGGCACATCTCCGACGAGAGGGGGATGCGGAAGCCCACCTCAAAGTGTTCCAGGGGGATGGCGAGCTCCCCCGCATGCGCGAGATTGACCCTGCCATTATTGTCTGGGTTCCTCGCAGTGAACCCTACGGGAATATAGTTGGTAGTTATCAGATGGTATTCGTCTAGGGTCAAGCAGCAAGGAGGAAATTTGTGTTTTAGGAAGGCTTTCGCAAAGTTAGAATGACCTTTGCTCTTGCCCTCCAACGTAAATGAGAAGTCCAAGGAGAGAACAGCTAGGATAGGGGGAGAACGGGAGAAAGAGGCGAAAGTAAGAGAAGTCGTGGAGAGGTGCGAGAGCGGCATGGAAGGAGGCAAAGGTTTCGGATCTGGGAAATAAATGTGGTAGGTCGATCAACCTATTTATAGAAAAGCATAGTAATGATGTTTTTTCCAAAAATAAGGCGGGGGTACGATCGTCAAGTACCGAAGAGTCGGCGCCTCAGTTTCTGCTCTGACACATCATGGCTGCCTAAGCTAGTAGGGGGAGTGAACCGCTAGGCGATACCTTGACCCAGAGATAAGACGGTGATTAACAAACATGAAGCTAGTATTTGCTCAAGTACCACAAAATAAAGCATGAAATAGAAAAAAAGATTTCGAAACATAAATAAAAAACGGGCTCTCGCGGATGAGAGACACATAATAAAAATAGTCCAACATTCAAGTTATTTTCGAACAAGAAATTCAAGAAGGGGTACATAACGAGAAGGGTAGGACGAGAGGTGGGGAATAAGGGAGGTGAAACATCATAGTTCAGTATTTCTCCCAACGCCATCATCCTCGGTCCTGCCTTCCCATCCTTGGAGGAACCCGTAGGTTGAAATAAGCCGTCAGAGCGGTGCACCTGAGGTTTATCTGGCGCGCTTTGTCCCAAATTCGCGCAACATACTGCCCTGCGGACGTCTTGGAGGTAAGCGTATCCCGCCGCTCCGTATCGCCAAGGAGGTGGGTGTAGTACCGCTCGATTACCTCCATTCGCCGCTACACCATCCCGTGGATTTTATTCACTGCAGAGGAGTTGGCCAGCTCCCGCCGCGCGAGCTTTGACAAAATATTTGCCACCCTATTTCGCTGTTTCCTACTGTTCCCTGCAGAATCCAGAAACTCATCCATCTCATCAGAAGAAGGGAAGGGAGAGCTCTCAGCGTCTTCTCTTTCCTATTCATCTTTGTCTTGGTCTTCATCTTCCTCCTCTTCGGCTCCTGCCCTGGGCTCCGTAACCCCATGTAAAAGAAAGATGGTTCTAGTCATAATAAGGGCAGAAGTGGAGGAAGTTATGAATTCTTGTGTACCTGCAGCATGGCGATAGCCATCAACTGATGATGGGAGAGAAAGTCAGGGCTCCCCCTTGGGTTCCTTTCCAATGTGGAGGAGGAGCGGCTTTCCTCGCCCTGGGCAGAATGTCTTACGCGTGACAGTCCTGGCCTAGCCAAGAGAAGGGGAGGAGACGTCCTCCCTCGCGGGAGGGCGAGACCCCTGTTAATGCACGAAAGGTTCTATGGCCACTCCTCCCGCCGGGAGGGATAGATCAACCGCCAGGATGACAGGGTTGATGAGTATGATTTCATTTCCTAGAGTGTCAAGACCCGGGCTTGCGGGAGCGGGCGTTGCAGGAAGTCAATTTAATAGTAAAAGAACAAATTAATCGGAATGAAAATATGGACAAAGTGGGGGTAAAGGTTACTTGGGCTTCTCGGATGGTAAGCTGGAGGAGTAGCCTCCAGGAGCCGTGGTGGATCCCTAGTAGGAGAGGCGCTGACTCTAGGGGCACCAGCAGGGACACAGTCCCGACATCTTGAATCACCTCCAGCGAGAAATAGGACATATTAGTCATCGATCTCTTTTTTCTTCAAATATTTCACAATTGTCGCTAGCAGGAGAATCGAAGAGAAATACCTTCTATGGCGGAGAAGGATTATCCGCGCGGCCTGGGGTCGGGGTAGGTGATCCCCGGTTCTCGCTCGAAAGGTCTCTCCTGATCGACTTCGCCTTCTTCTTCTTCCTTTTCTTAAGCTGGGGGGTTCAATGGTCGGTGCCTTTCTTGCCAGCCATGGGGCTACCAGGGAGCTGTTGGCACGGGCTTGCGCCTGTTCCGTATCGATGCAGTCTTGCATGCCATACGAGAGAGGCTTCTCGGCACATTCAGGGTGCATTTCGAGATCGTGCGAGGACTCAAAAGGCGGGCGATAGCGGCACGGATGGATTTGTGACTGTCAGCATATATAAGGAGCCGTAAGGTGGCCAACCAAAAGTTTCCTTTTCAAGAAAACATGTGCTTAACAAATATAAGGGGTTGCACATGTCTTTTCAAGCGCAGGGTTAGCTCGAAAAGAGTGGGGATTGTGTACAACACCATATTCGCTGAGTTGGACCCAGAAGCACTAAGGGCCATGTTTCAGCTAGCTTTTGGCTAGCCTCGGGTGAAGAAAAACTGCTCTCGCCCAATCAAGGTAAAACTCGACTCAATGCCTCTTTTCAGATTTTGCAGAGGTCTGCTCAGGTCTCGTCGATCGGATCTCGACGATCGTCGAATAGGTTTGGAACAAAATATCTCTCGCATAGGAGTAGGCGAGATAGCTCGTGCTTAGGTGAGCAGTTCGTCGAGCAGAGCTCGATGCTCGTCAAGACATGTCAGCATTTGGCCTAGGCATACTCCCACCTAGAGGCGGGCGAGAAGGCTCGCGCCTCGCGAGGGTGGGAGCAGTCATAGCCTATGGCATTCATTAATATCCTTTTAACTCCCACCTGGTGAGGGCGGGAGAGTTCTCGGTAAGAAATAAGCACGAGAGCCTTCAGTTCTCGGCAGGAGTGCTCTCACCGGGTAAGGCCCAGGGTGAAATTACCTAGATGCCCTCAGGAAAAATTACCTGTATACCCCAAGGGTTTGCATTTAGCTCCTCTAAATAACGTAGTTTGGCTATTGGCAGACCAGTCAGGGGAAATTTTGTAATTTCAGGTCAGCAAAAGCTATAAATAGACCCACAGGGACTCCTTAGAAGGAAAGCTTTCAAATTTTCCTAAGATCTTCTAGTGCTTTCTAAGGAGCTCCTAGCCCAGCATTTGGCTTTGGAGGGGAAGCGCTCAGAGATCTTCCGGGTAAGAGGTGGGACATCCCAACTAAGGCTTTGGGTCAGTTTCTGGTCCTTTATAACCAATCAGAGGTTAGAGATTGGGAGAAGTAGGTGTTGGCTACACCCCTGATTTAAAACTTTCGTTGATGTCAGATTTTTTCTTCAACACTCTCCACAGAAAAGGTTTATCAATGTCTATATTTTCTTGCAAAGAAAAAGTTTATGCAGGCGAAAAGAGGTACGTCTTTTATATACATGGGTTGCTTTTGCAAAATGAAGAAGAAGTGAATTTATTTCATTGAGCTCTGCAAAACAAAGATGAGAGGATAGCATAGAAGAATGATAACTTGCAGGTACCTGAAGGAGGCTTGTAACCACCTATTAACTTCTGCAAAAGAAAGAGTAAGTATCAGGCATGAAACTAAGTTGCAAGTACCTGGATGGAACTTGCAAGTATCTACTTATTTCTGTAAAAGAACAGTAAGTAGCATGTAAGAAATGAAAGTAAGCAGCAAGTACCTGGATGGAACTTGTTAATATCTGCTAATCTCTGCAAAAGAAGAGTAAGTAGTAGATATGTTAGAAAAGTAAGTAGCAAGTACCTGAAGGGAACTTGCTAATATCTACTAATCTCTGCAAAAAGACGAGTATATAGCAGATATGATAAAAAAAGAAAGCAGCAAGTACCTGAAAGGAACTTGCTAATATCAGCTAATCTCTACAAAAAAGAAGATTAAGTAGGTGATATGAAAGAAAACTAAGCAGTAAGTACCTGAAGGGAACTTGTTAATATCTATTAATCTCTGCAAAAGAGGAGTAAGTAGCAGATATGATAGAAAACTAAGCAGCAAGTACCTGAAGGGAATATGCTAATATCTGCTAATCTCTACAAAAGAGGAGTTAGTAGTAGATATGATAGAAAAGTAAGCATCAAGTACCTGAAGTGAACTTGTTAATATCTGCTAATCTCTACAAAAGAGGAGTTAGAAGAAGATATGATAGAAGAAAGGAAACTAAGTCGCAAGTACCTGGATGGAACCTGTGAATGTTGATCGTTGATATGTTAAGATACAATTGAGTAGCAAGAAAAAATACCCAAAAACTCTGTTATTAATTGAATAGGGATCAAACCGCGATAGTGAACGTCTCGCGTGATCAAGTATGATGCCGTTAATATGAAATCCAAATCAGCAAGATGGAATTATCTTGGTTAGAATTCAATAACATGGCTTTGTCAAAAACATAAATAGAATCCTTGATTGAAAAATAGATGCCAAGAATAAGCATAATCAATCGTCAGCAAATGGAGCTTCATGAAAGCCAAATATATAAAATGAGCATAAGAAAAAAGATGCTACAAATCCTTTTGACAGGTTGGATATAACATGATAACCTATAAGAAGGAAAAAAGAAAAATGGAGGGCTACACCCGGAAGATGACCCAAAAAGACTGGATGCTGCCACAGGAGTGCACCCGTGGGCCTTATACATTGCTTGCCTAACAAGAATCATCTAGGATGTAGTTCTACCTAGAGCGAGCTTGCTACGCATCCTTTAGAAGGGCACAAAAAAGAAACATGCACACAAAATCCAGAGAAGGATCTACAGATACACTGCTCTCATGCCTCGGGTTATAAACATTGCTAATCAATTGGACTAGATGTGCCAAGTGACCTATTGCTTGTCTGCAAAGTGATCAGAGGAGCTGTTGGCCACGCGAAGGCACGGATTGAGAGTACCAAAGATTGTTCGTCCATTACAATCGTGAGATGATCGAGGAGGCAAGGCTACACTTGATCGCCATTGCTTTCCCAACCAAGATCATCTTAACTGTAATGTATCCCTGACAGAGTGCAATAGAGCTAACATATAAGAACTCCCTCGATACACACTATATGTTAGACATTGGCTAAGATCCAAAGTCCCATAATCCTCCGCACAAGAGTGGAACGGCCCCCACAATACATATGCGAACACTCCCCACTATATGTGGTCATTATGGTCTTACGCCGGAGTCCAACCTCGAGGGGGCCCTAAGCAAGACTCGGCGATATCTTGGTGGTTTAGTGATCTCTTTTCCAAAGATAAAAAGTAGAGGAGGAAGCGCTCCATAAAGGGAAATGTGTCAGTATGAGATCTCTGATGTAAAATTTATTGAAATGAAATGAAAGAAGACTTAGAAGTATTTTAAAAGAGTATGTTTAAGAGTAAAGTAGAAACAAGCAGTCATGATCGCAAGGAGCTTTTGTAACTTGCGATGTCCTTTTTATTTCAGAATAGTATTCCAAGGGAGCCCTCGTCATCGACATCTATGGTATTTTCGATGATGAGGTGAGGATAACTGTCGATGTGACAAGCTCCCTTTGAGTAGCAAGAAACACTGCTATTTCTTTGCCTTTTGAAGTTTACGGATCAAAGTTATCATCTTTCGGGAGTAGATCGCGCATCTTTCCCTGACTAAACATCTTTTGAACAAATTGACGAAGCGCTCGATAATTTTCTGTCAAATGTCTGCTTTCTTTCTTAAACTCACAGAACGTATCTAAATCTTTTGATCTTTGATCTGTCGGCTAGTAAGGCCTTTTGAAATTACCCCTACCCTTCATGATTTGGCTCACTTCTTGCATGGCCTCATCTAGTTTGGACTCTGGCAAAACATCATCTTGCTGCTGATGAACCGAAGCTATTTGTGGAGCTTGTACCGGTAATAGTAACAATTGATCTTGAGCATGATCCTGGCCCAGGAAAGGGTGTCGATGACGTTGAAATCTTCTTCCCATCCTTGAAGAAATGCTCGGTCGTATCACATAGGCTAACTAGGCATATAAGAAAATAGGAAAACTAAATGGCAAGGGAAAGAGTACTACTTGACTCAATTTCCAGCGGAGCTTGGTCGGCCTCCCTTATCCTAACTCGGTACCAACAGCAACAACATCTAAAGCAGAAATCTGGGGCTTTAATGATGGAAACGGTCAACCCTAAAAAATTGAGACCCCTAGAAACACCACGAAAACTGAATTTCTTACCGTAGGAATAATGTTCTAGGCGAGAGCAATCCAAATCCACTTTTGGAATCGAATTCCATCCACAAACGCTCCCGGAATCAGCGTCCTAAGTGGAGCAGTTCCGGCGGTTTCTCTGCTTTCCGCGAACAGGCGCGGACTGGTTCGGTCTTTCGGGAAGATGAACATGAGCGGTTTCCTCTTAAGTCTAAACTATCCTATATAGCATCCACTTAATCTTAATTACTAATCAATTAATTAAGGCTAAAAAAGACAAGGCAAAACCGCCAAGCATCCGCACCCTTACAAAATAATTATTAATATAATGTTTATTAAATAGTTTTATCTTTTCCATAAAATACAAAACGACCCGAACACCGAACATCCTCAGAATTCGACGAAATTCACACCGTAGCTACATATCCACGCTATGAACACAATGACAAAGTATAAATTAACTTTCGACGAACCAAACTCGAGTTATACCCATCCGAAGCAAAAACACAAGCATCCCCCGAGAGGCCACACCGGGTCACCCAAAATGACTCGGCTTGCTAGGGAGATCTTTCCAATAGGCTACAAATAGGACACTCAGTTCTAAGGAGTTAAGACCACACTCCATAGATGGCACAAGCCAAGAAAATGTGTCGACGTAATGCCAAGCTAGAATTAAATAATCGCCGAAAAATCGGGGGCGTTACATAGGAGCTTGAAAACTCACTGTTAATCATGTTAGACTCATCACAGAATACATGTACAAACTCTTATACAACTTGGCTTCTCATATTATAGATCCTATATGCTTTACTATGATTGTTATACCCAATAAAAATCCCATCAAAGGACAAGGCAGCAAACTTAGTCATTTAGGACTTGACAGTAAACTTAGTCACATAGAATTTTCCATTATAGAGCACATACACTTAATACCTAAGATTCTGAGATAGCCAGGTTTGGTTTTCTGCCCTTCAAGATCTCATAGAGAGTCTTCTTGTGGCTCTTGGTGATAAAGGCTCTATTAAGGACATGATATGCAGTATTCACGATCTCAACCTAAAAATATTCTAGGAGAGATGTGTCACTCAACAAAGTCCTTCCAGCCTCTATGAGAGTTCTATTTTTCCTCTCAACAAAACATTTTTGTTGGGGTGTTCATGGAGAAGAAAATTCTTGATGAATCCCTAGCTCTTCACAGAACTTTATCTTGCTATTAGACTGGAATTAAGTCCCTTGGTCACTTCTTATTTTGACAACAGTACTTTCAAACTCATTTTGAATTTGCTTGACAAACTTCACGAAGAAATCAAGGGTTTCATTCTTTATCCTAAGGAAGAACAACCAAGTAAACTTAAAATAGTCATCAACCACCACAAGAGTATAGATTTTCCTACCTAGACTATGAATTGGCATAGGACAAAACAAGTCCATATGCAAGAGGTATAAGCACCTCATAGAGTCTCTGGTCCAAATGTCCTTGAAAAAAAGCCTTGGTATGCTTTCCTTTTGGCATGCTGAGCACTAGCTTTCCTTGGTGCATTTCATTTTCGTACCATTCCTTACTAGCTCTTTATTAAAGAGCTTGCCAATAATCTTGTAATTAAAATGAGCTAGTCTCTTGTATTATTGTACACAATAAGAAACTTTCTCATTTTCCACTAAACAAATTGGAGAGTTTGTATCTAGACAAAGGAAATTTAAGCAATATACATTTCCACTCCTAGTGCCTATCAAGATGACCTCTTAGTCACTTGACCTCTTTATATGACACTCATCCTTGTGGAAGACAATGACATAGCCAAGATTAGAGAGTTGTATTATGCTTATGAGGTTGTGTTGATACCCTTCAATAAAAGCCACTTTTGTGATGGTGACTATGACATTGGTAATCTTACCATAACCTCTTGTCACCCCTCTATCTGAACCACCAAAAATAACATTGGGTCCACCTTTCACTGGAGTATACTCCGTTAAGTTTCTCCTTATCCTAACCATGTTCCTGGAACAACCACTGTCTAAGTACCATATAATGGTATGGGCACTTTGACTAGCCTACATCACATTATTTATTTTACCTTAGGACCCTAATTTCTATTGGGTCCTAGGTCCATGTTAGTCTGAAAATGAACTTGTCTACAAGAGGCTTTTCTAATTGGTGGACTAACAGCTTTTGTTGGAACACTTGGATTGTGCCACCAGTCTATAACAAAGTGGCCCACTTTGCCACAACACTAACATTCATGAATGTTTTTTCTCTTTTTCTATGTCAACCTTGCAGTTTGGTTAACAGCTGACAGAACAGAAGGATGTGCACATGCAGACTTCTTCAGATTCCTTTTAGCAAGGATCTAACTGAAGATAATTATTTCAGCTGGCTTATTTGGCCCGCTCTGAGTGCTATTAGCAGAAATATTCTTTACAGAAGACATGCTCTTGATAGCATCAGAAATACCCAAATCAAGCTTGCTGATAGACTAACCCTTTATCTGAGTCTTAGCTGAGTGGTTTTGAAACTTGGCCACAACAACATTCTTGAGAGTGGGGGCAGGAGCACCAAAGTCAAATGGTCAATGATGGGCCATTTGAATTTCTTCATGGGCCATCTTATAGGCACTCACTCCACTACTATACGTTCCACTATAGCTGATAACCACCTTGTGCACACTAGTGGATCTACCTTTTATCCAGTGACTATCAATGCTCTCTTGGTCATACCTATTTTAAGGCAACTGAACTTTCCTAAAAGGAATAAGAGGCTTGGAAACCAGAGGTTGAAAAGGAGCTTTGCCATTCCCATTAGAAGGGGTAATACAAGTATTTTCCTTAAACCCCTACCCCTTCTTACCCTTCTGAGAGGAGACACTAGTAGAAAATTGCCTTTTAATGACAAATATTTTTGTCACTAAAAAATGAATTTTGGTCACTAAAGATATTTAGTGGCCAAATATATCCCATCACAAAGTGGTCATGAATACCCCGCCATTAAATGTATTTAGAGACCGAAAAGAGTTATGTCATTAATTTTTCATATTTAGTGACCCACTTAACAATAGTCACCAAAAGATTCTTTTTGTGACCAAATCGATTTGGTCACTAAGTTTTTTTTAGTGATTAACTTGAATCAGTCACTAAATGAACTTTTGTGACCATATTGACTGGGTCAAAAAATGTTTTTGTGTCCAAATAGATTTGGTCACAGAATAATATTTTTTTTACTATGATGAACCAGTCACAAAATAAAGTTTTAGTGACCAATCTATTTTTGTCACTAAATATTTTTTTTGTGACTAAACTGTTTCAATCACTAAATAATATTTTAGTGACCAAACTAAGTCGGTCACTACATGTGTAATTTTCATGATGAAATATGTGATTACTAAAGAGATAATACAGTAAAACAATGAATGTTTAATAATTCTATTCAATATCTCAAAAATACCATATAATTCCATTTACTACTCATTATAATTCAACATTAAGACATTCAAACACAATAATAAATTAAATGTACAATCATAACAAAAATTGGTTAAACATTATTTTATTAATAGAGAAAAAAAGAGGTGGGAGATTGCCCAAATTTCTCAATACTGGATAACAGTTTTAAACTATAATTAAACTGAATACATATTCATTCTTTAGCTTATTTAAATGTACATTTTATAAATTCTGTGAGAATGATAGTCTAGGTGAGAAGTAGGCCCCCACATCTCAAGGCCAGTCGAAGATTTGTTTGACCTTATTGAACTTCATTTGTGAGATGACGTTGTCGGAGAAATGAGTTGGGTAATCGTTGATCTTTACCACGCAATTATCGGTGGCAGCGGAGGGAACGCTCAGCATGTTGATAGTCGTCTTTGAACACTTAACCATATCCTTATTGAAGTACCAAACTCTTCCTTCCTATGATTCTTCTAATTTATGACATACTCTGCCCCCATTTAAACTTTTATAATCATTAAGTCCAACCTGCATTTGGTAATATTACAGATTAGCAATGTGAAGCTACATAATTTGAGTGTTGGGAATGATATGTTTGTAGTGATTAAGTAACTTAAGTTGTGCACCATTGATCTAATCTCAATCTTGGTAAAGCAGGTCCAATATATAACAGTTAGAACCTAAAAAGACCAGCACACAATATGACGGGTAAGAAAAAAATGACATAATTAAAGTAATTCATCGGGATAAAGTTTTATATAAGGCAATCATTATTACACATAAATGATAAATGCCTACTCAAAAAATGATTATCATCATTCTCATTATCTAACTCATCAAAGCAAATAGCATTGCTCATCACAAAGACAATGAGAGGCTGAAATATATAAAAAAGCAAGAAAGCATATAAAACACAAAATATAGTTAAAAAACAAAATGGATCTGTTTATTAAACGTTATATCACATAGATTTGCATGAAATACAAACTAGTGCATAACAAATCCAAAGAGGATCACTTTTGCTAAAAACAACAACGTTACCTGGTAAATAAGAGGAGCTTTCATGAATTCTTCCTCAAATTCACACTCTTAAAGAATTGTTCTTATTTTCTTAAGATTTGAGCTTGAATGATATCCAGGAACAGATGCTACCAACTGTACCTAGTCATCATAATGGTAAAAATTAAGATTTGTAACCAAAATCAAGGAAGTATGTCTTGATATAAATTTAAGTTGGACATAAGAAAAATAAAAGAAATAGAGTTCCATGAAGCCGCTATAATCAAACTTCTTGAAGAATGATGCAGTGAATAAGTAGCCGAGAGAATTTGTGGGGAAAATTACTAGAAGGATACTATTTCAATTTTGCAAAACAAAATGAAAATGATTAATCCAAGATATTATAAATTATTAAGTGAAAAACAAAGAGATAAAGACCTTACAATACATTATTCAATAAAAAAAAATTCTATAAACAATAATGGTATAACTTGCCGTAAAAAAATACCTGCTGGTATAACTCGTCGTCGATGTCGCGGTTTGTGAAGTAAAAGAAATTGTGGTCCAAGTATGCTTGGAAGGCTGGAATTAATATACATGGTTAGTGTCCAGGTCAAAGCAAAAAAATTTATAAGTACTTGTACGACATCTCAGCGAAGGGATTCATCCCAGAAAAAAAACACTTGGCGCATCGATCAGACTGCAGTGGTGTGTTCGTCGGAGCATAAGTCAATAAAAGGGAGCTAAAAGGTTCCAGCCATTCTATCTGGTTCTTCTCTGCCTCAAGAAAGAGTGAATATATGATCAATATACACATATAGCTAGAAATTAGTACTTTTAGCATATAAATATGTAGCTTAAATATAAACTATTAATTCATTACATAGTTGTATCAAAATTTAATGTCTAACGTAACATTTTTGCCAACATTTAATTACTTATAATGTCAGAAATTACGTGGATGGATCTTCTTCAAATAGCATTGCACTGTAAAGAAATAGGTTATAGTTATAGGGATACAAGATCTTATATTAAGGGATACATTAGCTTACCAATTTAAGATTATATTCTCAACAAAATCAATAACATTAACAAGAGATAATAGAAGGTAATGACACATGCATGTATAGAAGCAACAATCCACCAGGAAAACACATCCTGACCCTTCCAGCCTACTGGAAACCCCTCCCAGGTCCTCATTACAACGCATGCATACTCCCTCATAGCCCCTCCCAAGCATAGCCTTACCCCACATTTCCTTGAGCCCAAAACCCTAAAAGAATCTGCATATACTACTACATCTTAATGACCTACATCACCCTATATAATATTTTATACCTGTTAGAAAGAAATGACAACCACCATCAATATTGATTTGATCTCTACATAAAATCAGATATTAATATCGAATATAACTCAAAGTAAACAAACAAACATACAGTATCTACAATTGGTTAACCAACATTACTTAACCGTGTGTCTACGGAATTTAAGTAAAATAATTATCTTAGTTTTAAATATAAACTTAATTTTCACTTTGAATAATCCATATATAAACAAAAATATGGAGTTAACATATCGTATTTATACTTTTTAGTACTTTTTTGCAACAAAAAAATTTAAGGATACATTAGTGATATTCTGCTTCAATTTTGAGCATTTGATTCATATTTTTCATTTCCTAGCCTCAAAGAGAGTTATATGTTAAATTGTTTTGAGATGAATATGATCCACAAACTGTTTGAGCGATACCTATTGTGGAATACTTAACTTGTATGGACATACAAATTGGAAGTATAAAATGTACTAATTAAATGTACAGATAAAACTGTTGTTGAAGATTAGAATTGAGAAGCTTAAATCTAAAACAAGATGTAAAGAAGTTGTTCATAATGATTTACAAGGAAGAGGTTCAATGCCATTCGTAAAATTTAACAATAAGTGGATAAGGATTGTAAAATTGACCACAAATTATTTACAGATGACTAATGATGATGGTGTCAAAAAACCCAACAAACTCTCAGTTACTTATTCAAAAGTATTTGTGGTGAGGATACCACTTATGTTTCTTCAATACGCTAGTCTATAATTTAATAACTTTTATATAAGTGGTATATGACAAATACTAATATTGTCCCAAATAAACCATTTATAAATTTGTGTTTCATGGTACATGCCTTGCTGATTATATGTAATACAACACTTCAATGGATGTTTCTTTCAATAGTGATATATTTTTTTACAAGGAGGTAATAGTTCTGAATGACTCATATGCCTCTTTTGTCTACTTGTACAACTAAACATCAACTACTGTCGCCAATATATATTATATATTAAAGGTATTGATTAGACTGTATTTTTTTTCTTCCCAACAATTCTTCTACTACTTCAACATAATGACATATTTGTATTCATCATATTTAACATTTTTATTAAAAATGACAGAAAATATATAATATAAATTCTTGGTAATTAATGTTATATTTTGAATGAAAATAATGGTTTTAATTAATTTCAGTAGCAAAACGTGCACGGGTACAACCTGCATAGTTTGCGGTGGTGATAATACTTACAAAGTTTTCTCGTTATCCTACCGTACTTCCACTGCCGCACATTCACTTGGATCAAATACATTTTACTAGTGAAATTTCTTTGACATTATTTTTATGTGTATGTACCCTCATTCCTGACCATGAAACAGATAAATCCTAATATGCAAGTCGTAATGTTGTTCTTGATGAACAGGAAGTACCTAATGTTATCAATGATGGAGTCACCATTGTTAGGGCCATTGAACTATCTGATACATTTTGTTCTATTTAGAAATTTCAAAAACATATTTATAAAACTAATGTTTCTTTGGGAATCAGATGCGTACTCATAGAAACAGTACAAGAAAAAGTGTAATTAGCAACGAGCAAAATCCCTTGCTAAACAACAAAATTTCTTTCTAAATTTAATAAGAAAGGGATTTAGAAACAAAAAAATTCCTAACAAATTTGGTCCTAGCTAATATTTATTAGGAAGCAATTTCTTCCTTTCTATTTAGCAAGGATTATTACTAAGGTATTTTTTCCTTCTAAAAATAGAAAGGAAATTTAAATTTGTTGGTAATATTTAGTATTTTGTTAAATCAAAAAAAAAACTCTTATATAATAAAATATAAAATGAAAGGTTTTGATGGAGTTGATGAGCTTTGAACTCAATACCTGAAGTATATCCATCATCTTACCTATCCACCAAGCTTAGCTTAAACATTGTTCTAATACTGCGAATTTGTTTATATATATAATTAGTAAAGTAAATACTATATATATATATATACACAAGTGTCAGATATGGGGCTCCTCCCCTATAGCCTCGCGTGATAATACCTGGCCAACAACGGCAGGCTTCACCAATCGGCCAATCGCGACAATACATTTAATTTTTTTAAATAATTTATAGTATATGTTAAGTCATTAAAATATAAAAATAACGGCATAATTGACATTTTTAAATGTTACACTAAAAGACAACTTTTCTCATATAGTAGTGAAAGATATATACATATATATAATTATAAAAATATATAAAGAAATAAATATATTTCTAATTATTTAATTTATGCAAATTAATAAATATATATATATTATAATTATGTTTTATGAGAGGGTGTAAATAAATAAAATTGTTTTTGTTTTTGTAAGAAAAGGATGAGTTTTTTGGGAGTAAATAAAAATTTTCCTATGTAAATATTTTGCAACAAAAAAATTCGTTGATATTCTGCAACAAAAAATTCGTTACTATTTTAGCAACAAAAAAATTTGTTGTTATATCTGCACCAAAAAAAATTCCTTGCTATTTTCGTAATTAAAGTAACAAATTCATTTTCCTATCTAAATTCGATGCAAATTAGGATGGAATTATATAGCGATCCTAATTTTCCTTGCTAAATGAATTTTTTCTTGTAGTGAAATGACTAAGCTTAATGTTAATTAAAAGGAGTGTTTTCAGGCTGATATGAATTTTGGTAAGAGGACAATCATTTGAATAGTTTTCGTTATTATTTGACTATTCTTTTGCTAGGCCAGCAAAAACATGGAACCATGTAGGAAACCCCAAATAGGATTGAAGCAGAAAATAAAGAATAAAGCAGCATAATAACTGCAACATAGTGGGAGAAAGGATGGAGCCGTAGGAAATTTGTAGAGTAGTTGTCCGAGATTGGATGCTTGAAGGGAGTTCAGAGTTCCCGTAAAAGGAGCGATAGTGGCGGGTGCAGTGTAGGAGGAGCGGCAGCGGAGGGGGCTTCGAGTGCTGGCTAGAATCGAGTAGTAGCAAGATCCAGGCTGTCGATGCATGGGAGGCAAAGGCGATGCGCATAAGTTGTGAGGGTTTTCTGAGGGGAAATGAAATAGGTTGGGAGGGTTTTCTGCGTGCTTCTTTTTTTGTTTAGGATGAGGCGGTGGTTTTGTTCCATAAGCCTATTGCAGGTGCGGATGTGGGCGCGTGCAGAGGAAGTTACGAAATCTGGTTTTCGTGGTGTTCGTGGAGGTTACGGAGATTGTCTAGGGTAGAGGAGTAGGAGTTACCATTCTCATTGTGGATTAAATTTTTTCGAAGGCACTGTATAAATTAAAATAATGGTAACTGTGAGATAGATATATAAATTAAAAGGGGAATGTCACGTACAAATCATATAAACTTTAATAAAAATATTAATAATTTTTTTATTAATAATTCTAAATTGATAAGTGCAAATAACCTCTAGCCCCCACTTGCGCTTCTCTCATCTCGCTCCAGAAACCATAATCGTTTCCTATTCTGCCGTCTCATTCATCCTTCCCATCGATGAAGAAGAAGAAGGTTGCTTTGTCGAAGAAGAAGCTTGCGCTCACTCTTCCCACCACCGACGATAAACACCAAAATGCCTCATTCTCCCGTCGGCCTCGAGGTATCCCCACCTCCATTACAGCAAAAAAAAGTTTCCCCCTTGCTCATGTTCTTCAGTCGGCCTATAGGTTATGCTTGGATGCTCTTGGCGGCCTATGGGTTATTCTTGGACTCATCTTCTTGAAGCGTACCACTAAAATCCATGTTCTCGTTGTTCCCTGCGCTACAATACCCATGAATCATTTTGGAGTGCATCCCAAAAAATCATTTATGAGATACATTTTGGCATAAACCATGTCATGATCAACCAAAACTTGTTTGCACATAACAACACCAAATTTTATTTGTATTAGATATGGTTAATAAAAATTTCAAACTTGATCATTATTGTCCTTCCGTTCGTGATGTCCTAGATAGCCCAAAAAGATTGGTGCGAGAAAACAAATTTTTTTTTTTTGCACATAAAAATTTGGCTTGCACTTATAATATTTTTGTATGCACGCATAATTGAATTGCATGTATTCAAAACTTGTTTGCACAAAACAACACACAAATTAAAATAATGGTAAAAGCGCAAAATTTATAAATGTGTCTTGATTTGTTAAAAAACATTAATGTTGTAAGTTAATTTTCATTAAAGATTATATAGTCAGTCTGCAAGCGTGATGACGTCAACGGGATTCGAGCCCTCAACTTCATCCCCGTCTGCAAGTAGCTTCTTTGTCCACCACCTCACTGTCTCACCTCAGTCGAATTAAATTTATATAATAACAATCTTTTTGTGTAAGATCTCTCCTAACAGACTCAACATAGATGACTAAAACCGGATGTCAAATGATTAGTGGAAGAAGCGATCAGATGCTTGATAAAACTCAAGATCTACAACTTTGGATTATTGTTTTGTTCTCAAAAAAAAGATTTTGGGGTACAAATAATCACCTACCTCAGACTTGAACTCAAGTCCTACAGCTCAGGCTATGGAGGATAACCCTACCTCAGAAAAAATGACTCTCCTACAGCTCAGGCACAAGGCCCTACCTCAGATCCAAATCTGGATCCTACACTCAGACCCAAAGGTCCTACACTCATAGAGAATGACTCTCCTACCTCAGTCCAAAGTGCCCTACCTCATGCTCAAAAGCCCTACAACTCAGATCCAAAAGGGTCCTACCTCAGACCCAAAGGTCCTAAAACTCAAATCCTAAACCAGATCCTACACTTAGGCAAATCTTCCCTACCATAGACACAAAGGCCCTATAACTCAGATCCAAAAGGATCCTACAGAAATGAAAGGGGTTTTGGTTTGTGTTGATTTGATACGGAGATATTTCTCTATATCTTCTTCCTGAGCTGATATATCTCAACCCTAACATTCTTCTCTGCATTAAGAGAATGATCTTCAGTAAATAACTACCTCTGCTGGAAGAACCATAAAAAACAAGTTTCTTAACTTGCTAAAGAAGACTGAAGACATGATAGATCTTAAGTTCTTCAAAAAGCTAACTCTAACCTGCAGAAGACTGAAGGCACTACTTCTCTTTCTTTATTAGAAGATTATCTGACCTTATTATAACAGAAGAAATTGCTACAGCTATCTGGAATGAACTTTTAGATCAGCTGGATCAACTTCAAGCTTCTAGCTCGGCAATAATGGCAAGAGAGATGATTTCCACCTGCAACTTTGTGAAAAGAATAAAACCCTAGAAGTTAAATTCTTCCTTCTAAAGTTATCTCTTTTATCATTAGCCAATTAATGGCTCTACGAAGCAGTGGGGACCACCTGCAGTTCACAACTGCAACTTGCTTTAATGGAAGAAGACGTACAATAGAGCTCTGGCGCTATTTGTCGTGTTCTATAGCTTTCTCGCAACTAATTTGAATTGGTTGACTTTGTTGACTTTTGCTGACGTCAGTATCTGTGGACTTAGTCAAATTCAAGCACATTAGTATAGGAATTTATTGAACAAGTTTCACTCAATGCCAAGACACTTAGACAGATTTTCTGTCACTAGGCGTTGATTGAGTAATTTTGACTCATCGCCAAAACACTTAGATAGATTTTCTATCGTAAGGTATTAAGTGAGTAAGCTTGACTAATTGCCAAAACGCTTAGACAGATTTTCTGTTACTAGGCATTGAGTGAGTAAACTTTACTCAACGCAAAAACACTTAGATAGATTTTCTTTCACTAGGTGTTGATTGAGTAAGCTTGACTCCACGCCAAAGCACTTATACAGATTCTCTATCACTAGGCATTAAGTGAGTAAGCTTGACTTAACGCAAAGACACTTAGACAGATTTGCTGTCCATTTTTTCCTTGTGTTTTGAGTTAACATGATGCTTTCTTCTCTAGCTGTGAGCAAGCCTTCATCATTCAACGCCAACTAGACTT
Organism: Platanthera zijinensis; assembly: GCA_039513925.1. NCBI lineage: Eukaryota > Viridiplantae > Streptophyta > Magnoliopsida > Asparagales > Orchidaceae > Platanthera > Platanthera zijinensis. The sequence continues at coordinate 97,141,812 of CM077089.1, forward strand.
TTGTAGTCTTAACTGCTTAGGCGTCGAGTGAGCCTTTATTACTCCACCCATCTTAACTTGACCAGATTTCATTACTGTAAAAGGCGTATCAAAATATAATAGTGGAAATTTCTAAGTATTCAAAATAGTTTATACTTTTCACAATGCGTATCAAAATTTTGTTACTGCTCAAAAATGGAATCACGGTGAATCTTCGGGTCACACGTAGGGAGAAGTAGGCAAGCCACTAAGGTGAGCTTTGCCAATTACTAGGGCTCAGGATCACCTCGAAAGGAATCCATCAATATTGGGGACTATACCCCCGTTCACACTCTCTCTACGATACTAGTTTGACTGAAGCTTGAATCTGTCGGACTTAAGGAGAATCATGGGGCTTGGGTTTAGGTGAGGTAAACAAAGATAAGTAAGAAGGCTACTCACCTAACCCAATTGATCTAACATAAAAAAAGAATCTATCCACTAACCAAAATACATGCGGGTACACCACACCACCATACTTAATTTTTTTTTAAATATGGGTGTGTGTACCGCACAGCCTACTCCAAATACAATCTCATCTCAAATATAATTTTAAATTATACTTTTTCTTTTCACTTTTCTCTTTTTTTGTCACAATTTTTTATTTTTATTTTTTCAATTCATCTTTATTTTAACAATTTCAGCAAATATAAACGTTGGAGCACATCCACATATTCACAATTAATATCACCACATCAACACCCCAACATGAAAATGTAAAACACTAAATCTCAACTTGGGTGTGTGACTAGGATTAACTATGAGGCTTTGGTGAAATAATGGTGGAGTTGAATAAAAAGAGGGGGGTAGGCACAATGGGGCTAGCGAGGATAAGACGTTAGGAATGGTACAAAGCCCAACCGGGCCAAAATGATGGCCTACATAACGCTCACGCTTGACTAACCATACATAATGCTTCGAGAGTAGCTTGGGGCAAGTTCTTAGCCACCGAGAAAGATTATCCTTCCTCCCGACTCGAGCAAAATAAGGCTAGTGACGGCTACACACATCTTTACACTACCGTTCGATTCACACGGGATTCACCAATTTTTGAGTAGAATATTAAGTATTTACGCAAATAACGAAATATAAAACTGTAAGCATACAAAAAAACTAAATCTACACCAATTTCTACATGAGACGAGAGCACTCGACTAGGAGCACTGTAGGAGTAAACATTTTACTCCGTCTTACAATCCTATGTCAGCACAATAATTTTCCCAAATCATATAAAAGAAACGAGTTTAAATCGCAGCACGCTAACAGCTAAGCATGCGCTCATATGGGTGGCGTGGTGTGTGATGCAATGAACTAATCAAAATAAAACCAGAAAAGCTTCTAGTATGCAAATGAAATGTGCGCGTGCAAAATGTAACAAAACTGGCTCTCCCCCAGACTTAAACTAAGCTACACATATGATATAGAAATTAAAATCAAGTAGAGACAAGGGAAGTGGTTACCCAATGCTCAACAAGTGAGCATACCAGAAGATGCTTGAAAAACAAAAGCAGGCCCGCCAAATGAAGAATCATAACCCCGCCAATACGAATTTGCTATGAAAACTTGCAGGGGTGAGCTCCGCAAAAACAAAAGAAAAATAAACAAAATACATAGAATTACTAAAACTAAGAAAGAAAAAAAATGTAGGAAATGTAAGATAACTACTGGGGTTATTGTCCTCCCAACACAACTTATTAAATTCTATACAAATCTAGCTAATGGGCCTATGAAAAGAAAAGTGCACAGGTAACTGTTCCATTATCCATTTCGGTAACAGGTACCGATACGGCTATAAAACAGTTACCACTCTTCCCAAATAATCATACATGCTCCTCACAGGCAGAGGAAATTGGAAGTAATAAGAGGAGGAGCGCTGGTCCTCACTCATCTCACCATAAAATAAATCCTTTCCCATCAAGATATCGTCTATAAGGAGAGACAGGAGGAGAAAGCAATGAATAGAGCTTCCTCAACTGAGGAGGAATAAAACTCCTCACGAAAGAGGATGCTATCATCCACCATTAGAGCTGAAAGATTTAATTCTCTCCTGAAGCACCTGCGAAGACTCAACCCGCACAGGCTCAGATATAGAAAGAGGATCAAGAAATAAAGGAGATGAAAAAAATAAAATAATCAGAAATAGGGGGAGTGATAATGGTCTCACTCCCAGCAAGATCCAAGCATAGATCATCGTCGGTATCATCAACCAACTCACTAAAAATTTGGATAAATAATTCTTGAAAATAAAGCGGAGGAACAACATCAGAGAAAATATGTGCGGGTTCCTCCGGAGTGAATCCAAAAGAGGGTAAGAATGCATGGGGAGAGACGACACCACGATGTTGTCACACTGAACAGCAGAAAGTCTGATGGGTATATCCGTAGTAGTACCCCATAAACATGGTGGTACTTCGAATATATTATCAGAATCAGAAGGGGCAGCCAATTGAGAGGTGGTTGGAACGAATCAGATAGCTGATTCATCATTCTCCTCCAACGGGCGCTTAAATTCTGCGCATTCTTTCAACACGTGCTCGGTGCTACGACAACACAAACACCGTTTTCCCTTACTCCTTAGTAGTGGTGGTACCGGAGAGGAATAAGAGAAATGTGAAGGCATAGAAGATAATTGACCATAAGACTTGGGTAAGGTGTATGAAGTACCATAAGAAGACAATGCTCCATACACTGAACCACGAGAATTATGCTCCATATCTTTAGTGGGGCACTCATCACTACCATGCCTATAATCCCCGCACCATCCTTAACATATATTCATATAAGAAAACATGGTACAACAAGAAACAATTCACCAACAGAAATATTCTACGCAAGAATTTACTACACAATAGCAGATAAAAGAAAAGGAATGCCTACTGCAGGAAAATTAAAACTAGAAAAGGAACAAAGAAAATAAGCAACAAATTCTAAAAAATAAAGCAACAAAAAACATGAAATGTACAAATGGAAAAGGCCTTCTATCTCCTATCTCCCTCTCCAAAAACTCTCCCGAATATGTTCGCCGACAACGGGGCAAAAAACTTGTTGCGTTGAACGACAAGTTTACCGGTCGCACAAGTAATATAAAATGGGAAAATTTTCCCAAGTATCAATCTCGAGGGAACACAGTATGGTGGAGTTAATTTTGAGGAGGACTTGAGATTGAAGTCCTTAGGTCAGAGTTAACGAAGGGGGTTATGATTGTTGCGAAAAAAGAAAATAAAACACTAACAACTACTCCTTTGCAATACCGCTATGTAATGCTTCGCCAGGCGGGATGGAAGACTACATAGTCCGCTATGTACCGAATCGCTAGGAGAATGGACGAGTAGGCTTGCGGATGAGGTGGTGAGAATGGCGGAAAAAGAAAGTAAAATACTAATAAACTACTCTTATGTAATGCCGCTATGCAATGCTTCGCCAGACCGGATGGAAGACTACACGGGTTGTTATGCACTGAATCGCTAGGCGGATGAATGAGTAGGCTTGCGGATTATATGGTGAGAATGGCGGAATGAGGGTCATGAACACCTCTTCACTACGCATGCCTCTAGAAATCGCTAGAGTGGAAAAACTGGATGTGGTGGCGGATGGAAATAAAGGCGCACCTCAAACAAATAAGATAAATATAAATTCACATTAACATGATTGAATTAAACATAACTTCATCATATACAAATAGATCAAACTATACTATCAACAACAAGAGAAGAAGAGAGTGTGAAATCGACCAAATCCGAAGTCTTGCTGAGGATTCACGGTAGAATTCTTCGGGTTGTCAATCCGCATCCTAGCTCGATTCTCAACTGCGTCCGGGGTAGAGGAGGCTGTCACTAACTCCCAATGGACAAGTCTTCATCGTGTCATTATCTGGTGGAGGATGATACAAACTTCTCCTAGCTTGATAGAGAATGCTAGGTCAAGCTCTTCTTAAAGCTCAAGGATGATGGAATAGGCCGAGAAGAAGCTCCGGCTTGGATTCGGCAGTGAAATCTTGCCCGTGGGACCTCCATATGGTGGAAGATTAAGAAGAGTAGTGGAATCCCTCCTCAAAAATTAAAATGGCAGAAAAATGTCAGGGGATCCAGAATTAGGGCGGAACCTGCGAATTTGTAGACATTAGAAAAAACAATGCGCACGATCACGGGCGCACGACTAGTTTTCATGTGCACTATGTCCAGTAATCGTGCATATTGGCATGGGATAACTCGCACGAGAAGTGTTGCACGATCGGTGGTCATGCACACTATGTGTAATGGTCGTGCGATTACCCCATACAGAACTCTAGGAAAAATGGAATCAATGCACACTATCAATAGAGCATGACCAGTGATCGTGCACATTATGTCCAGTGGTCGTGCTTTTGCCCCAAGCAGAACTTGAAAAAATGAAGACTAATGCGCACGATCAGTGGCGCACAACCAATGGTCGTGCGCAATAGATCTGATGATCGTACGCAGTATTACTGTTTCCAAATAATCCCGGAACACACACACACCCCTGTACCAATAGGAAAAAACAAATCACTGAAATGTGCAGACATTCAAGGCAATCACAATAAGGAGTACAATCAATAAAAGTAACAAAAATACACAACAACGGGCTTAAGTGTGCAATTCCTATGGAAAAAAAGATAAGATGAAATATATACGATAACAAACTAAAAGTGAAGTGCATGTGAAAGAAAACTAGCCTAAATGAGTCCGAAAATCACGATATAAATAAGACTCATCAGTCAGTGACCAAAACACCCAAACTCGACCTACCAGACCCAAACGTCTCACAAAGGAACTGCGGTGGTAGCCACCTGGCCAAACACAACCCATCAAGCCACAAAACAGAGACCAAACAAAAGCACTAAGTGAAATGATTCAAAAACTGGCGTCCATTTGGTTATCTTTTAACCACTGCCAACTTTCATAGCCAAAGAAACATCATACCAACACACCCCAAACCAAAATCCAAGCCTAAACCAAAATAAATAGCCAAACAAGCCCTAAAATCACTCAAGGACGATAAACGACGAATCCTACACGAAACGACAAAATATTCTAAGTCCTGGACAAATTCAGCGAGTATACCCGACAAACCACAAGGATACTCGACGAATTTCCACAGCACTTGGCGAATACGACCTCTGATACTCGGTGAGTTGCATAATGATACTGGACGAAATGCTACTATACTCTACTAGTCGATCAATGCTACTCGACATTTTCTTCTGATACATGTCGAACAAGCCATAACGATAACGTCGTCGATACTCACTGAATCCTAATTGATACACGACGAATAGAACTTTGACTAACAATCTACACTCGGCGAATCATTACCCGACTAAACTGCCTTAACGAAATTCAGCGATACTCGTCGAATCTGCCTAAGCCGATACTCGATGAACTTCTGTAATACTCTCCAAATTATCCTTAGACTAAATCCCTCCATACCCGAAAAATTTCAATTAATTATTTACGATGAATTCTCACCAAGCTAACCTACCAAACTCGACGAATACTACCATCGATATTCGACAAATTTTACTTATCCAAACCCGGCGAATTCTACTTTACCCCTAAACCTATTCTCCACGTCTTAAAAGAAAACTTGCCCTACTTTAGGATTGCTTTCATAGCCTACTTACATTAATCCTACTCTACATTGGAGGAGGAAAGGAAGGAAGAAGAACAAGGAAGAAATGGACATGCAAAGGGGAAAAGAGCCACTTGCCTTGAAACACCAAAAAACACCTCGCGCTCGCCACGCGACAAGGATTGGCCTCCAAAATATCCTACTAATGTTTCCCGAAACTTTTGAGGGGAAAAAGAGGTCAAAATAACTAACCCTAACCCGTAAAAATCGAGGAATCAGGAAAAGCTTAACACGATCGGGTAGATCTCGGCGAGAGCTTTAAAAATCTATAATCTATCAAGGAATCCGACCACTAAATCACTGGAAATCACCGTCCAAATGCACGCGGGACGCCGCTCGACTTCCGCTCGCGAAAACGGCCGCTACTCAGTTTGGGAAAATGATGAACAGGGTTTTTTACGCGACCTAATATATGATTATATATACATTTACATAAATAATTATTGTAATATAATACAATTTAATAATCAATAATCCAAACATAACCCAAAATCCAAACTAACTCGGAATATTGTGAAAATCGCACCGTAGCAACATACCGATGCTACGAATCTAACAGTGAAGTCAAAATCAATATCCGACAGACCAAACTCGTGTACAACACAACCGGAAGATTAAATGCCACCACATCCCTATAAAAAGATCCACCGAGTCACCAAAACAGACCTGGCTCACGACGGAATATACACAACAAAACCAAAAAGCAACCTCACGGGGGAACCCACTAAGCAAACCCATGCTCCAACAAACAACACTTGTTAACAATGCGTCAACGTAACACCCTGATGCTAAAAGTACATCACAATGGGAATTAAAATAAATACAAAAAAATCATGGGCGTTATATGAAGTTAGAGATGATTGGAAATTCCACCTCAATGAAGAGTATGAGGCCTTCAAGGAATATAAGGACACTTTTTCTAACTACTACCAAATTTCTTCAAGATTGTCAACAACCTATTAAATTATGGTCGTGTGTTTACCAATGGTGAACTTAATGACAAATTTTTGAGATCCTTAACTAAAGAATGGGATAAGAAGGTTTGTGTTATAAGGGAGTTTGGTAATCTGGCTAAGATAGAGCCAAAAAACTTGTTTGGGAAGTTGCTTTCTCATGAGCAACAACTTAACACTTGAGAGGTAGAAGAAAAGGGATGTAGGATTTAAGTCAGAGAGAAGTCTGTAGCACTAAAGATCAAAGGGTCAAGAAAATGTAGAGTTGCGTCACCAATAAGTACATAGACCTCAATTAAACATGAAGATTCACATCCAAACATCTCTAGTTCTGAAATGTCAGATGAAGAGTTTTCTTTAATCTCCAGGCAGTTTAATAGGATGCTCAACGAAAGAAAGCAGATGAAAAATCATCCCTCCATGTCTGATTATAAAAAATCTCATCATGACGGGATCACTAGAAGAGCTCCAATAGCAGCAACAGGTATAAATCGAAAAAACATAACCATGGTTCTTTTGACAAACTTTGCTACTATTATAATAAGCTAGGGCACTTGATTGCCGACTGCCCACATAAGAAGAGGGAAGGATCCAAGAAAGATGAAAAAAGATCCTTCAAAGATAAGAAGAATAAAGAAAATTGCTTCATCTCCAAGAAGTCAAAGACTTTTAGCGATGGCACCTCAAGTGAGTCAAGCTCGGATAAACAAGCCTATTTTGGGCTTATGCCACATACCAATGAGGAAAACTACAACTCTGAATACAATGGGAAGGTAAACTCACATACTCTCCTATTTGAAACTGATACCACCTCCAATGGTCATGATGTTTACACATCTAAAAATGACTTAGAATTAATGGTACAATATCAAGTATTACTTAGGGAATTTGACAGATGTTGTAAGGTTTTCATATCTCATGCTTAAGAGATCATTTCTCTCAAGGCATTTGAGTCTGAGCTATTGAAGGAAATTGAGAAATTGACTCCTTTTAGAGACAAAATTCAATCCTTGAAAGAGGAACTTGATTGCTATACTGAGCTACTAAGTTTAAAAGAGAAGAACGTAAGTGATTTAGAAGAAAGGTAGTTGATTGAAAGGAAGATTGCAAAAAGCTTCTTGAATTCAAAGACTATCCTTCCTCTCATTGATTGATTTTTAGCCCTTAAGGAGAGTAGCATTGCATATAATACTCCTAAGAATATAGGTAAGGCTCCTAATGGTCAACCTTCCTTCAAGAAGGTAATCTTTCTGTCAAATTTGTATGACCTTGACTCATTCTACGGTCATTTTACTAGACTAACGTACGCTGCCTCTAACAAAAAAAATAAGGATGGATCCCTCATAAAAATCTTGGAATGAGTGCTCCCAAGTCATCTCATGAAGAGAGCATCCTTCAGCATTATGGTCTATTCGTTAATGAATCGAGTGCTAAAAAAGCACCAAAGGTCAAGGATACTGCCAAAAAGCCACGTGAGACAAAGAACCAAAATGTATGATGTTTTCACAAGGCTTTCACCTTCAGATCAATAGTACCTGTCAGACCTCTCGTTTAATAGGTAAAGCAAGAGAAGAAAAGAAAGTACAATTTTTTTGTACTGTTGTTTCTGTGGAGTGATTGATCATTTTGTCACAGATTGTTGGTTCAATCCAAATAATCATAATACTCCAAGAATTAACAATGCAAAAATGACCACTCATAATGCTAACATTCTTAGTGGAAGTTTTTTAATAAGGAACCCAGGATAAAAATCTATTTGGGTTCCTAAGGGTAATTAATCTGTGAATGCAGGTATGTCCAAAGGCTAACAAAAATCCTATCTGGTATTTGGACAGTGGATGTTCTAGGCATATGATTGAAATAAGAAGCCTACTTCAGAATTTCATCTCAGTCAAAGACGGAGCAAATGTTATTTTTGGCAGATCTGACAGAGGAATCCCAAAAGGCTATAGTATGATTACCAATGACATAGTTTTTATCAATGATGTGGAATATATTGAGGGATTACAACAAAATCTCATAAGCATAAGTCAATTAATTGATAAAGGGTATATGGTTAAGTTTTACTAGGACAAGTGTTTGATAAAGTCATCTGTTAACTTAGAAACAATTTTATCAGGAACTTGGAGTACAAATATTTTCTATCTAAATTTTCTCAGCTTAGAGTCTTCTATACCAATATGTTTTTGGGAAAAGATTGTGCTTCTGTTTGTGATCAATGACAGAAGGGATTGGCTGATATTTATTTCAAAATTATAAGTATATTATTTTTTCATAACTTAGTGTATGATGCACGCAATATTATTTGCGATAAATATAGACAATGCCATGCATGCTAGATGGGAAAGAAGACAAGGAATACTTTTAAAAGCATTACTGCCAAAGATTCTCCCAAATTCTTATATCTACTTCAAATGGACTTATTTGGTCTTATGTATGTCCGTAGTTTAGGATATAATACTTACACACTAGTTATTATGGATGACTACTCACATTTTAAAAGGGTATTCTTTCCAAAACACAAGTCAGATACCTTTGATTCTTTCACTGGCTTTGTTAGATAGATACAGAATGAATTGAACTTCTCAGTGGACAAAATAAGAACTAACCATGGAAAAAGATTTGAGTCTTGTGCCATGATAAAGTTTTGTGCAATACTAGGTATCATTCAAGAGTTTTCCTCTCCTCATACTCCACAGCAAAATGTATTTATCGAGAGAAATAATAGAACACTCATTGAGGCAAGTACCACTATGTTGAAAGACTCTTAATTACCAGAGTCCTTCTCGGTTGAAGAAGTCAAAAATAACTTGTCACACGCAAAATAGAGCCTTAATCCACAAGAATCATTGTAAGACACCTTATGAACGACTAAAAGGCAGAAAACCGACTATGTCTTATTTTAGAATTTCTGTAAGAAAATCCTTCGTACTAAATAATGGGAAGTTTTACTGATTTATGTTTAGTGAAAAATGTTTTGAAAGTATTTTCATCGCCTATAGTCGCCATAGTATGACATATATGATTTTTAATAAGAAACCCTAGTTGTAGAAGAGTCATTCAATATTGTATTTGATGAGACTAGTATACTTCGTAGTAACTCTTCTAGTGTTTTATTGAAGATGCAGGGTCAAAGATAAAAGAGCTAAGCTTGGAATAAGCGGTCAAAGAAGATAACTTAAGTTCCATCAAAGTCAATACATTAAGCTTAGCTTAAGATGAAGAGCCTCAAGTTGAAGAATATGCACTCGGAGAAGCAAAACCTCCTAATGAGACTTCAAGGAATCTAGTGATAAGGCATTCAAGATATCACACTATTGATCTGATCATTGGAGATCTTAGTAAAGGAGTTAGAACAAGAAGAAGTACAGTTAATGAAACTTTACATTTGAGTTTTCTTTCTCAGATTGAGTTGAAGAAGTTCAAAGAAGCAAATATGGATGCTTCATGGATAGTTTCTATGCAAGAATAGCTCTATCAATTTGAAAGGTGCAAGGTATGGGAGCTAGTATCAAGGCCCAAAGGCCAAAATATAGTAAGGAAGAAATGGGTATTAAGAAACAAGCTGGACGATAATGGAGTTATCATAAAGAATAAAGCTAGACTTGTAGATCTTATTTACCGACAAGAAGTAGGGATCGAATTCAATCAAACTTTTGCTCTGGTGGCCAGACTCAAAGCGATCAGATTGAACCTTGCGTATACTGCTCACAAAAGTTTCAATGTCTATCAAATGGATTTTAGGTTAGCCTTCCTTAATTATAATTTAAAGGATGAAGTATACATAGAACAACCCCCAGGTTATATCAATTCATCTCTACCTTATTATGTTTATTTTCTTTATAAAACATTATATAGTTTAAAACAAGCTCCTTGAGCTTGGTATGAGATGCTATCTATCTTTCTTCTTAAAAACAAGTTCACAAGAGAAATGATAGATACGACACTATTTCTTAGGGAAGTAAAAGTCAAGATCCTATTAGTACAAATATATGTCAACGATATTATATTTGGATCTACAGACTATATCCTTTGCAAGAAAATTTCTAAATTTATGCAAGAGAAGTTTGAAATGTGTAGTATGGGTTGGCTAAAGTATTTCTTAAGGATTCCGGTGAAGTAATCTGAAGAGGGAATTTTCATATCTCAGACAAAGTTCACCAAGGAGTTACTAATGAAATTCTGAATGGAGAATGCAATCTGTATAAGGAATCCAATGGGTACAACAATGTCTCTGGATAAGGATGAGAAAGGAAAACCTTTTGTTGAAACCAAGTACAAAAGCATAATTGGATCTTTGATCTATCTTACTACCCGTAGACCAGATATATTGTTTTCAACATTCGACTATGTAGATTCCACGTGAACTTAAAGGAATCTCATCATGCTGCCACAAAGAGATTTTTGAGATACCTTAAAGGCACACTAAATCTTGGCTTATGGTACCCATGAAGTAATGATTGTGTGCTAATTGGTTTTTCAAATGATGAATTAGCAGGTAGCAGGGATAACATGAAAAGCACTTTTAGGATATGTCAAATCCTAGGAAGGAGACTTATATCATGGAGTAGAAAAGAGAAAATTGTGAGGAAATTTCAACTGCTGAGTTGAAGTACATCTCTATAGACAGTTGTTGCACAAAACTTCTATGGATAAGAAATCATCTTGAAGACTATAACTTGTAGTAAAAGGAGATTCCAATGTTCCGCGACTCATCCAATGCAATATCTATTGCTAATAATCTAATTTCTCACAGTAGGACAAGCATATCAAGATACATTATCATTTCATCCGGGAGTATGTGGAGAATAAGGAAATCTACCTCTTCTATGTCCAAACAGATAAGCAGATTGCAGGTATTTTGACAAAGCCACTGGATGAAACCAAGTTCTCTTTCTTCAAAATGGAACTTGGAATGCTCAACAAGGATGCAGGATGAATTGAAGATATGTATCCAAGTGAAATTAATCGGAAAAAGGTAAGTACTTTCGTCGAATCGACATGATCTTTCGAGGAATCAATGACTCTTCACGAGTCATTTTGATGAATCATATAAGTACTTCAACGAGGTTTCGACGAGGAACGCGCCATGATTCGACGAATTTGACTTATTCAAAATTTCTTTTTTATTTGATCCAAATACTTTTACTCAAATACTCAAGGTACACGCCTTTTTGTTTATCATAAAATAAAATATGTATATAAAAGTTTCTAAGGCATTGGATACATCACGACATTTCACGAAATCCTTCGTCGAAAGTGTGCACTGACTCATCATATTATTGCTGATCATTTGACCTCTTCCGTCGAATCATCTTTAGGTCTCGGAATAGCGCGAAGGGGAGTTAGAAATCTTCAGGTTGGTGGATGAATTGTTTGTTCTTGATTTGCTAGCACTTCTAATGATTTTTGTAATATCACCCTTCTATTGGAAACAACATGATTGTCGTTCGTTCTAGGGACGGAATGTCTCTTTTTGGACAGGAAAGTTCTGTAATTTAATACAAATGCAGAGTTCAAGTGGGAAGGTGCCCTAATCAAGAGCAATGTTCGAAATTAAGAGGTTCGAATGAAGCAAAGTTTCCTGAACAAGTTTTTTAGAATGCCAGAGACCGAGGAAGAAGATGAACTCCATGAAGATGACCACGATAGAGCCCTTTCCTTATATGACTTGGAAAATAAATCTACCACAATTCGACAAAAAGATATGAATGATGACGACAAAATATAAACTGGCATTCTTTGGAAAGTATTGGTGTTCTAGACCGCGTCTCGTGATTATGTGTCAGGTGATATGTTCAAACTGTTGATAGTAGTGATTTGCAGAAAAAGGATGGACCTGGGAATAGGTCTATCTGACAGAATAAATTCTTGGTTCATAACCCCACACTTTAGAAGAATAATAAGACTCTACCTCAACCAACTGGATAAGAATCGATTTGATATGTCCACTAGTGTGCAAATTCACCTCCTAAAAAAGATAGATGCTTTGAATTTAGCTAGATGGGATCGTAGAATTCGTAAGCAAGGTGCCGGGAGAAATATTAGTGATTGTTATAAGGTGCTGTAAAGACCTAATCCTGCAGCCATGGTGAAGGATGTGCCTCCCCCTCCCCTGTGATATAACTGAGACTGTTGGTGTAATTGTCAATGGGAGAACATAGAAGTTTTAGATGAGGAGATTTCTGAGGCACCTGCTATTTAACAAGGCCTCCTTGCTGAAGAGGAAGTGTTTGTTAAGAAAGAACTACCAGTAGAGGCTGAGGGGGAGTCAGTATTAGAAGGCTCTTTCTAAGAGAACCTTAGTAATAGCAAAGGTTCTGGTAAGGGGGAGGTTGCTGAAGAGCCTTCTATCGAAGATCAGTTGGAGCCAAATCTTGCACTTGTTCTAGTGAAAGAAAAACCAGTTGCTATAGAGCCCGAGAGGGTAGTGTTCAGATATGCACCATATACACAGCCAACTTCCTCCAGTAGTATCTTTGAATCAAATTCTTTTGAGTTTTAGGAGACAAGGAATCTGGGTGAGAGTGCTCCTTCTTCAAATGATTCTCTATTAAGGTCCATAGAAGCCATGCTTGTAAAGCAAAAAGGCGAATTTTACTTCTCATTAAAATAAGTTTATCACAAACTGGGTGAAGTGGTAAATGATCTTAATAATGGACTGGCTCAGGAAATGACAATATGGACTAGCTGATGACATATTTGACATGTTGTCTAACTCAAGGTAGAAAAGCTATAGACCATGCAATTCAGGGTATTAGTCTTGTTTACAACGAGCAACTCACCTATCTAAAGCAAGTGATGTTATGATACACTCTCATGATGTGAGCATGCATTTTATTGATAGGAAAATGGGAGAGTAGAGGGAAAAAATTGTCCAAACCCTTACTGAAGAAGCTAGAAAGGGGGAGAAAAAGATAAAAATAAAATTGGATAAGATGAATCATGATGTGTGTAAACAAGTGCACAATGCAAATGTTTATTGCTATGAGAATATAAAGTGGCTTCAAGGGGAAATAACAATGTGTGCTCCTAAATTTCTAGCACAATTCTCACCTCTAGAGAAACCTTTTGCCAGTTCTGATCCTGCAGGGCAACCTATTGAAGCGTTAATCTATATGAGCCTCTCATGCAATACACTCAAGTGTTGTCTGATGATGCTGAGGAAGAGGTAGTAATAATTGAAGAATATTCTTGACCACCTCTTTAAAATAGAAGAATATACGGAGAAGGCCCTTCATCTAGTAGATCTAATCCCTGTCAAGTAAGAGAATATGTTGAAGTTTGGAGTCCTATCTCTAGAAGACTTATTCTAGACACCTATACATTGGTTGATTTAACAAATGAGGAACCAATGAAATATTATAGCAGAAAAGAGTGGAATAAGCAAAAAGTTTGAAATATGAAGAGGAGGCTCCACATCAAAAAGCATGGCAGAACTAATCCTAACGCTCCTCCTCCTCCAAGATATTATCCCAAGCCTAATGTATACTTTAACAGATAGCATTAGAAGAGCAGGGGAAAGGGGACATTTTAAGACTGTTGTTTCTTTATTATTTGTTATGTTGTGGATGTCTTGGTGTAAGACCCAATTTTTTTCTTTAAACCACTTGGGTCTTATGCCCAGAACCGCCGCTTTGTAGTGATACCAACAAACCCGGGAAGTTCATCACTACAAACGCTTATCCTGCCGGCCATACCGATTGTAGAAGAGTAGAAGAAATATAAGAGTACATGAAAATAGTACTCTAATACTGGTCCACTAGAATCACATATAAATATAATATAATTCTCCACGAAGGGAGAGTCCATAGAAATGATAAAGCAAAGTAATAACAAGAAAAAGGGCTCCTTCCCGATACATCAAACCTTCCCTACAAGTCACTCAATCGCGAAAGCATATCTATAATATCTACTAATGGTCGGGACTCACTGTCCCTGTTGGCTGGACTCCCGTACTAGACTGTGTCGTCTCCATGCGTACGGACCTCTGGGTCTACATCTCTTGGTTCAGCTCCACTATCCCCTAAAATGATTTGGTCAATGACCATTAGTCGAAAAGACTAAGTCCTATCATCCCCCACCCATTCCCCAATATCTCCTAGGCACCGAGCGGGGAGAAAGAAAGGGAAGGTAATGGAGATGGAGAGTAACAAAGGTAAGCCGGTGGCAGTGGAACTAATCTGTCATGAGTTGATAAATAGTGCAAATCAATGTAAGCAGTAGTAGGTAAACAATATAAGTACACACAAAAGCGAGAGAATAAGAACAGTATGAGAAAGTAAACTAAGTAAATAACCATGACCTATAGGAATGCCCATACAAACCTATAGACCAAGGGGTCATTTTGCAAAGCCTATTGTATAAAGTGTCCCATACCAATGTATAAAATAGATGTCAAAGGTTATATGACTTGATGATGCTATGTCAAGCAAGTATACTATGATGTGAGCATTCAAGTGCGACACACACTTTACTTTGTTCACACAGACCTTTAGTTCCCCCTTTTTGGAGCCTAACCTCCTAGGATACCTCCGTAGTGGCAAACGAAAGTGGTGGGTTGGGCCTCGCCCACCTCTTAACCGGTATCAGCACTACTAGTCAGACCTATCTTACGCCTCAACGATGGTGCACTAAGTAGAGCTCCTGCGTACTCTTGGTGGCTGGTGCATCGGTCTTTATTTGTCCAAGTTCTAAACCACACTTGACGAGTCAACGAATTAGTGTCGGTGCAACGACTCTCCAATACCGAAGACCCACCACTTTTATCTTATGCACATGCAATACTACCATGATTTTCTGCCGAGCCAAAGCTCCCTGGACATCCCGTCCGTCACAATCATGTACCCAGCCAAAAGCTCACCAGACTAGTCCGTCCGTCACTACTATCTACCGAGGAATCGGCTCGTCGGGCTAACCTGCCCATCACCAAAACCACTGATCCTACCGCTCGAGTGACCCAACCTAACTCCCACAACACCGAGGAGTGTGAGTGTATGTGTAACCCTAGTTTTTTTCTAATTACTCTTGTAATCAATTAAGTCTTACAATTTCTGTTAACCTTGGACTGCACAGGCCATTCCCTGTGAAGGGCTCTTGGGGGCACTGGGAACTACGATGGGCTGAAGCTCAAAGCTCCCTTTCGCAAGGAACATACTATTATTGGTTAATACCCGATTCCCGATCCCTTATAATATTACTCTAGATCTAACCCTAGTGTGTTTTTACTCTCTCTCTCTCTCTCTCCACAGGAAAGATGATCTTTCGTCGATCCCGAGCATCTCTTAGCACTAGTCTACCCAACACTATCATTATCATGACGCATAATGAAGTTCCCTTTTTCCCTTATTAAAATCAGTAAACTAATAATACCACCTCCCTATGACCATTCCATATGTTATCACCATTTCCACAGTTTTACTAAATACAGACCAACCTATGCTATATGATGTACATGATAGGTGTTACTCCACATTTTCATCAAAATTCCCTAAGATATTTATTGTGGGTCTATCATGACACATTTAGACCAAATCGAAAAACTTATAATTTTCCTAATTAATTTGGCGTTTATTAAATTTCCCAAAAGTTATGTCATGGGTAATTTTGAACAGGAAGTACTAGTTTTCTTTAAGTTATGGACACCCAAAAACTATTATCACTATATGATGCCAAAATAAAAGAGAATACTAAGTTTCACAAACTTTCATAAAAGAATCAGCCCCTAAATTATTAATTCAAGATAAATAAAATAAATTGAATTAAAGAAAGAAGTACCTCAAAATATTATCCAAAAATTACACAAACATTACCAGGGCTTTAAAATGATCATAAATCATCACTGACTAAGTTTCATAACATTCTAAGTTATATTAACCATGATTTAATAAAATCATCCTTAGGGGCAACATAAAGATTATAACGACAAGTATGAGCTAATGTCTTCAAAACATCCTACAATAATTTCCAAAGGCTTATATTGTTATAAAAATGCTTCTACAAAAATTTCATAAGTATCCAAGGTCATATGACCCATCAATATTTTGTGAAAATGGAAAGGCCTAAACTAACCCTAATTGGTTTACGTTTTGTGCCTAAGTCTAAATGTCACCAAATTCTTCCCTAGGGCATTTCACCATCCTAGAATCACATGGTCAAAAAACCAAGTCCATACAAGGACATATCACCCTATGTCCTTCACAAACCCCAAAGTTCAACCATAATGTTTGAACTAGGATCATAGAGCAAACCAACCCCAATAAATATCAAATTCCTTGAGAGGGTATTTTTACTGACCATAGGGCTCTGGCAAATGTCCCAACCACTTGGGTGAGAATTAGCCCCTCCATGCTCCAAACACTCTTTTGTCATATTTTAACCCTTAGGGGACCAAACTTTTGTCACACCAATACTTATTCAAATCAACCCCAAATGGGGTGAAATTTTTAGCAAAGTCATAATATGACCTTGAAAGACAGTCACCAAATGTTTGGAGACTTTTGAGGTCATTAGACCCAAATATTATACCATTTATGGTTTATTAAATATATGCAAAAACTATAGGAAAATTATATCCAAAAATTTCCTTTTTTGGATATGTTTATTGTATAGACAAGAGTGAACCCCAGTCCAAATTTCAGGTCATTTGGAATGCTAGATTGATGGGGGCACTCAAATAAACCTCTGCTCAACCCTATGTATAAACCTTACCGAAATGAGTGCTGAGGTCTAACCTGAACTCCAAATTGACTCAAATTAATTTTAATATAAACTAGTCTCACAGATCTACAAATTTCATGTTGACAATCTTTTCTGTAAGGGACTCTAGTGATTTTTAAAATTTAATTTAATACAGCCCAGTAAACAGGATAGAAAATACATCAAAATCAAAATAAAGAAATATGATCCAGCACAGATGCTGAAGCAAATCCAATGCCTCTTGGTAATCTTCTTTCTCCAGCCAAGGGCTGGGATCAGCCCGACCTGGATCTTACTCCAAGGAATTTTCCCGGCCACCGAACCACCTCCCTGGCTTGCCACTACGGCCACCACCTTCGTTGAGGTTGGGGCTATCGCCGGGCAGCGAAACGGCCGCCGGAGGGGGGGGGGGTGCGGGGGGGGGGGGGGGGGGGGGGGGTCGGCGAACTCATAAGGTGTAAAATCCATGAAATTTTAGAAATTTTGCTCTCCCAATCGGGCTCAATTGATCCTGATTTCTCTCCTAAATGATCTAAGATTCTAGCCCACGAAGAAAGGAGTAGAGGAGGACCTTCAACCGTTCTTGCCGACGGGTTTGGTGGTGGTACGCCATGGTAGGATTTTGGAGCTTCGGGTATATTACTACCGTACAGTGGGAGGATTCGATTCCTTCAGAAAAAGTGTGGAAACTCCTCCCCTCTGCCTGGTGAAGGTTTTAAAACACTCCAATGGGTTGGGGAAGGGCCTAAACTTCAAATCCATTTATGGCCATGAAAGGTTGAATTTGGCCATGACATATTCCTTGAATTCAGTCACTTAAAGGCTGGGGAACACCCTTGGTCTCCTTTAACTGATGAGGGGAGATTAAGTCTCATTAATTGAGAGAGAAATGAGGGGTCAAGGGCATTCAAACACTATGAATGTCCATTTTCTTTCTCTTCTCTCTCTCCTCCAACTTGAGAAAACTCACATTTATCTCTCCTAGTCACCATTTCTAGAAAATTGGTGTCTAATTTTGTAATTATCAGCCTTCTATGCTAGTGGGCCACACAAATTGGGCTTAGCCCAAATGGCTTGGGCTTGAGCGAGACATTTAGGCTAGTTTCACATAAACCTAGGCTGAGTTGACTTAGGTCAATTTGACATTTTGGGTTGACCCCAATGGGTCCTTGGTGACCCATTGACCTCCCGTTTGATCTATGATGGCTTGGGTAGGGTTGGTTGGGCACCTTGGTTGTCACATGACCCTTAGTTAGGGCACTTTGTCCTTTTTAGGGATAGGGTTGACTTGGGTCAACTAAGCCTCTTTGGTTGACCCCAATGTGTCCTTGGTGACCTATTGCCTCCCTTAGGGCTTGGGAAGGTCTAGGCATGGTCAATTGTGCATATTAGACGACAATTGCCCTTAGTTAGGGCACTTTGACCAATTTAGGGCTATGGTGGACTTGTGTCAATTTGATAACTTTGGGTTGACCCCAATGGATCCTTATGGCTCTTATGGACCCTCTAATGGGTTAGGGATGTTATGGTGGGGTCATGGAGTCATGGTGAAGCACTATGATCATCCCTAAGCTAGTAATTGGAATTCTACTATTTGCAGACCATGGTGGCTCACACCCTAATTTCATGTTCACCTAAACCCTTAGTGCTTCCCAGGGTTTTTTCATGACTCAGTCATGAAAAATCCATCCTAGGGTCTAATTGTTTGAGGGATGTTACAAATTCCAATACATAAAAGGAAAAATTTCGTCCCCAAAATTCAAGTTAAGCCTACGGGGTTTCTGGTACGAAATATAAAAATGTAACATCCCGAGATGTTAAATGGGTACCTGACGTGAAACGTTACGGGTATCTTTGTTGCATCAACTTCTATGGCTCTCATGTG
This sequence comes from Platanthera zijinensis, assembly GCA_039513925.1. Taxonomy (NCBI): domain Eukaryota; kingdom Viridiplantae; phylum Streptophyta; class Magnoliopsida; order Asparagales; family Orchidaceae; genus Platanthera; species Platanthera zijinensis. The sequence goes on from CM077089.1 coordinate 97,161,015, forward strand.
TTCTCCTCTTATCCGTGATTCCTCCACAAGACCTTGACCTGCTAAACCTTCTTATGTCATAAGACCCGCATCCCAGAGTCATCTATCCGGATCAGATAGAGGTGCACAGATCGATCAGAAGCTATTGGCCCATCCGTAGTCGTAATTTACTGCTCTGGCCAAAGTTGAGCTCTCCTCAGGGTGGAGACGTGGAGGACGTCATGCAAACATGCTAACTCTGGTGGCAACTCTAGTCTATAAGCCAAGGGACCGATCCGCTCCAGGATCCTATAAGGCCCCATAAATCTCAGACTGAGCTTCTTCCGACCTCACACCCGTAAGACACCATGCATCGGCCGTATCTTTAGAAACACCCGGTCTCCTACCTAAAACTCTTCCTTACGATGTCGAGCATCGTAACACTTAGCCTGCCTGCTCTGGGCCTCCAATATCTTGTCTCGTATCATTCGCACCTGAGCATCCGTATCCTCAATTAATTTTGAGCCAAGTGCCTTTGGATCCTCATCCTGGATCCTAGACAAAGTAGTACTGCATAAGCACCTGTATAATGCCTCCGAAGGGGCCATGTCGATGCTGAACTGATGGCTGTTGTTTTAAAAGAACTCGATTAACAGTAGTTTCCTCTCCCATGGTTCTCCACGGTCAAGTTTGTAAAGACGCAATAAATCCTCTAGTCTCGGATTTGTGCGCTCTGTTTGTCCATCCGTTTGAGGGTGGAAGGTGGTATTGAATGTCAATTGAGTCCCCAAATAATCCTTGACCGACCTCTATTCCTTAGACATAAATCACCAATCACGATCAGACACTATCGTCCTCGGCACTCCATGGTATCAGACGAACTGCTCTACAAACATCTGCACCAATTCACCCACTGAAGCATCCTTCCTAATCGGTAAAAATCTTGCCACCTTTGTCATTTGATCGACGATCATCCATATCGAGTCGTTCCCCATATGTGACCGAGGAAGACCATGTGTGAAATCCATGGCAATATCATCGAACATCAACTCCGACATCGGAAGTTGCTGCAACAACCCAGCCGGACTCTTACACTCGGCCTTCACTAACTGATAAGCTTTGTAATGGGTCACAAAGAATGTGATGTCCCTCTTCATAGCCGGCCAATACATCATCCTCTTCAGGTCAACCGTCATCTTGGTGATGCCCTGGTGCACCGATTACCTACTGCAGTGAGCCTCAGTCATTATGACCTCCTGAATCTTGCCCCTAGCCAGTTTGTACACCCGTCCTCTAAAGTATATCAACCCATATCTCTATCTATACTCCCCGTCTATGCCTGCATCTAAGGTCCTGAATACTTGATCTAGCTTGTCATCCCTTTTATGCTCAGCCCTGATACAATCTTGAATATCATCGATAGTGCTCATCACGGCCAGATACTCCTTTTAAAGCTCTGAGTCATCCGAGGACACAAAGGTAATCTGCATATCCTCCATCATCTGTATCAGCTCCGTATTCATCAACTGGGGCTCTGCTCCTGATATGGTAGCCCTTCGGCTCAGTGCGTCCTCCACCACATTTGCCTTCCCTGTATGATAGTGTATTGTATACTCGTAATCAGATAGAAATTCCACCCATCATCTCTGGCAGACATTCAACTCCTTCTGCGTAGCAACATATTTTAGATTCGTGTGATACAAAAATATATCGCAGTGGACCCCGTAAAGGTAATGTAGCTAAATCGTTAGAGCGAACACTACTGCTCCTATCTCCAAGTTGTGCACAGGGTAGTTCTGCTCGTGCTTCTTCTGCTGACGGGTAGCTGATGCAATCACATGTCCATACTGCATCAGTATAGCATCCATCCCCTGAAATTACGCTATAGTATATACCTGGAAGCCCTCCTTCCCAGATGGAAGAACGAGAACAGAGGCCTATGTAGGCCGAGCTTTAAACTCCTGGAAGGCCGCCTCACACTACAGCATCCAAACAAACAGAGTGTCCTTCGTCAAAGAAGTAAGTGGAAGGGCTATCTGAGAGAATCCCTACACAAACATCCGGTAGTACCCGACCAATCCCAGAAAACTTTTGACATATGTGGACGTATTCAACTGAAGCCAGTCTCATACTTCCTGAATCTATATGGGATCCCCCACCAATCCTGCTCCACTGATAATGTGACCTAAAAAGGCCACCTCTGTCAGCCAAAACTGACATTTGCTGAACTTGGCATATAACTGGTGCTCCCTGAGCTTCTCCAAAGTCAAGGCGAGATGTTGTGCATGCTCTTCCTTCGTACTCGAATAAATGAGGATGTCATATTTGAACACAATGACAAACCTGTAAGGGTATGGCTCAAAAACCCGGTTCGTCAAGCTCATGAAAGTTGATGGCCTGTTCGTGAGCCCAAAGGGCATCACGATAAACTCGTACAAGACATATCTACTGATAATCTCCGTCTTCGGGATGTCTTCTTCCTGAATCCGTAACTGATAGTACCCTGACCTCAAATCCAGCTTCAAAAACAAATGTGCTCCCACTAGCTGATCAAATAATTCATCATTCCTTGGTTGTGGATAGGAGTTTCGGACTGTCAATCGGTTTAGTGCACGATAGTCGATGCACAACCTGAGGGTCCCACCCTTCTTCTTCACAAACAAGACCATACCTCCCCAAGGAGAGGAGCTTGGCCTAACGAATCCAGCCTCCACCAGCTCCTTCAGCTGACTCCAGAACTCCACCAACTCCTTTGGAGCCATCCGGTAGGGAGCCTTAGACACCGGCTTAGCTCCAAGTACCAACTGAATCTAAAAATCCTTCTAACGATGCGGCGAAAGTCCTGATAGCTTTTATAGGAACACATCCTAAAAGTCCCGCACCATAGATATATCAGCAACCGCCGTCTCAGCCTCGACCATCTCGAAGAATACCCGATACACCTCATATCCTGCATGTGGGCTTTGACGGCCTAGGTAGAAGATAACATCCTATGAGAGACGGGAGTAATACCTTCGAAGAATGCGAAGGTGCCATCATAACTCAGTACAACCTTCTTTACCGGGCAATTTATCTGATCATGGCTCTAAGTAAGATATGTCATGCCCATAACGAGGTTGACGTCAAGCATCCTCAAGACCATAGCTGGGGCCTCCAGTGTCATTCCATCAATAGTCACCTTTAGGAGGCACTTAGCAGTAGCTAAGACCTCTGTCCGATTGGGGAGACACACCCTCCGGGCGACTCCTAAATAATTCCTGATTCCTTCTAGTCCCTTTACAAACTCCTCGGAGGCAATGTTGTGAGACGCCCCCGTATCCACCAAGGTATGGGCAGGTTTGTCGCACACCATAACTATTCTGTTTTATTTAAGTATGTTTAGGTAACTGTTCCTATGGTTTTCTTTCCTTGTATGCTACTGTTGTTTATTGTTTCAAAAGAATTCCAACAGTAAATAACAACATAAAATTACTAGCATACCTGCAATCACCATGCCCGGGTCCCGAGGTGGAGCCTAGTCCAGAGCATACACCTGCTCTCCCTCTTGCCTTTGATCTCTGCCCTAGAAACCACATCCTCTTCCACGCCCTCAGCCTGCAAACTGCTGAGCAGGAGGGGCACCCTGTGGTACGGATAAAGGTGCTCCTCTTATAGGATAATTCCTCCGGATTTTCCCTACCTGATGGAAGTTGAAGCACTCGGGCAGGGGAAGTGCTTCACCTTTGGGCCTCTGTATCTCCCGCATCTGAAGAGGTTGAGTGGCCAATACTACCGGCTCCCTCGGCTCCAGTCTCACCTCTTGGCGAGGTTGGTCCTTTTCCCTCCTCTCATCAGTAAAGCAGCCCCTCCGCTGATCATTCCTGCCTCCTCGGCCCTGATCCTCAATTGGCCTCTTCCGACCTCGAGTCGTGTGCCAATCAGCCTCCATCCTCTTTGCCATCTCAAGTATCCGAGGTATAGGCCCGTTGGATACAAACAAAAGAGCTTTTATCTGATCCTCGCGAAGCCCTTATAGAACATCTTGATATACCCACACTTCGTCCTGCTGATAGGAGTCTGCAAATTGTGCTAAGTGGTTGAACTCCCGGTGGTACTCCACTATAGTCCTATTGCCCTGCCTCAGCTACAGGAACCTGTCTTTTAGCTAATCTCTTGCTGACTGTGGGATGAAGTTCTCCAATAGTACGGCCATAATCTCCTCCCAAGTGATGCATGGAACCACCTGATCTACAAATTTCACATCTAGAAGAGTATTCCACCATCTCTTGGCATGAGACTCCAAGAAGTAGACCATAAGAGGTACCCAGTCCTCCCACAGGCACCGTATCCCTGTCCGCATCTCAAATATTATATCAGGCTACTCTTTCGTTCATACTGCTGAATCCGTCCCCACATAGGATGGGGGTGAGAGTCCTCGGAAGATGCTCAACAAAATGGCCCCAGGGATCGGCTGCGGAGCCGGAGCCTGCTGGGCCGTGAAAGCCTCCAAAATGGCTGTCAAAGTCTGCCCCATCTCTTACTGTATAAATGGAGTGGGAGCCGGGGGTGGTGGTGTAACTTTCAATGTTTTCTGAGCTCCGCCCTGCGGTGTAGGATGTGTCGTGGGCTGCATTACAAAGGTCAATTGTGAGAAATTTGACTTAACCTAGTCTAAAGTGGACAATTACATGTGATCCCCCATATGGGAACACAACAGCTTCCGCTGCTTAGTTTGTACCCAAACAAAACTCGAGCAGAGGTGACACAAAGTTAGTGGACTTCTACTTTTCTTGATCGAGGTTTGCTCGAATACCAGTTGGTAAAACCCCATTAGTTTCTTTAAACCACTGTGGTCTTATGCCCAGATCCGCCGCTTTGTAGTGACACCAACATACCCGGGAAGGTCGTCACTACAAAACGCCTATCCTACCGGCCATACCGATCGCAGAAGAGTAGAAGAAATATAAGAGTACAAGAAAATAGAACTCTAATACTGGTCCAGTAGAATCACATATAAATATAATATAATTCTTCACGAAGGGAGAGTTCATAGAAATGAAAAAGCAATATACTAAACAGAAAAAGGGCTCTTGCCTGATACATCAAATCCTCACTACAAGTCACTCATTCGTGGAAGCAAATTTATAATATCAACTAATGGTCGGGACTCACTGTCGCTGCTGGCTGGACTCCCGTACTAGACAGCCCCGTCTCCATACCCACCGACCTCAAGGGTTGCGTCTCCTGGTTTGGCTCTACGATAGTCTAAAATGTTTTGGTCAACGACCGTTAGTCTAAAAGACTAAGTCCTATCATCCCCCATCCCTCCCCCAATATCTCCTAGGCACTGAGCGGGGAGAAGTAAAGGGAAGGTAATGGAGGTGGAGAGTAACAAAGGTAAGCAGGTGGCAGTGGAACTAATCTATAATGAGTTAATAAATAGAGAAAATAAATGTAAGCCGTAGTAGGTAAACAGTATAAGTACACACAAAAGCGAGAGAATATGAACAGTATGAGAAAGTAAACTAAGTAAATAACCATGACCTATAGGAATGCCCATACAAACCTATAGACAAAGGGGTCGTTTTGCAAGGCCTAATGTATAAAGTGTCTCATACTGATTTATACAGTAGGTGTCAAAATATATATGCAATGATGATGCTATGTCAAGCAAGTATGCTATGATGTGAGCATGCTAGTGCAACACACACACTCGACTCTGTGCACACAGACCATTAGTTCTCCTTTTTTGGAGCCTAACCACCCAGGATACTCACATAGTGGCAAACGGAAGCGGTGGGTTGGGCCTCGTCCACAACTAAACCGGTATCAGCACTAATAGTCAGACCTATCGTACACCTCAACACTGGTGCACTAAACGGAGCTCCTGCGTACTCTTGTCGGCTGGTGCATCGAACTTTATTTTGCCAAGTGCTAAACCCTATTTGCCGAGTTAACGAATTAGTGTCGGTGCGACGAATCTCTAATACCGAGGACCCACTACCTTTATCTTATGCACATGGAATACTACCATGATTTTCCACCAAGCCAAATCTCCCTGGACTATCACTTCTGTCACAATCATTTGCCGTGCCAAAAGCTCACCGGACTAGTCCGTCCGTCACTACTATCTACCGATCCATCGGCGTGCCGGGCTAACCTGGACATCACCAAACCCACAGAGCCTACCGCTCAAGTGACCCAACCTAACTACAACAACACCGAGGAGTGTGAGTGTAAGTGTAACCCTACATTATTTCTAACTACTCTTGTAATCCATTTAGTCTTACGGTTTACGATAACCTTGGACTGCCTAGGGCATTCACTATGAAGTGCTCTCCGCGGCACTAGGAAGTACGATCGGCTGAATCCCAATGCTCCCTTTTGCATGGCACTTACTATTATTGGTTAATACCTGATTCCCGATCCCTTTTTATATTACTCTAGATCTAACCCTAGTGCGTTTTGACTCTCTCTCTCTCCACTGGAAAGACGATCTTTCATCGATCCCGAGCACCCCTTAACACTAGTCTACCCAACAATCTCCTTATATGGACTTCTAATGATGCTCCCTTTTTCCCTTATTATAATCAGTAAACTAGTAATCCCATCTCCCTATGACCATTCCCCATGTTATCACCATTTCCGCAGTTTTACTAAATGCAGACCAACCTATGCTATATGATGTACATGATAGGAGGTACTTCACATTTCCATCCAAAGGCCCTAAGATATTTATTGTGCGTCTATCATGAGATCATGACTCATTTATCCCAAATCCAAAAACTTATAATTTTCCTAATTAATTTTGCCTTTATTAAATTTCCCAAAAGTTATGTCAGGGGTAATTTTGAATATGAAGTACTAGATTTCCTTAAGTTATGGCCACCCAAAAATTATTATCACTATACGATGCCAAAATAAATGAGAATACTAAGTTTCACAAACTTTCATAAAAGAATCAGCCCCTAAATAATTAATTCAAGATAAATAGAATAAGTAGAATTAAAGAGAGAAGTACCTCAAAATATTATCCAAAAAATTACACAAAAATTACTAGGGCTTTAATATGATAATAAGTCATCACTGACTAAGTTTCATAACATTCAAGTTATTTTAACAATAATTTTATCAAAATAATCCTTACGTGCAACATAAAGATTATGACTACAAGTATGAGCTAATGTCTTCAAAACATCCTACAATAATTTCCAGAGGCTCATAATGTTTTAAAATCTCTTGTAATAAAATCTCATAAATATCTAAGGTTATATGACCTATCATTATTTTCCTAAAAAGTAAAGGTCTAAACTAACCCATATTGGTTTAAGTTGTGTGACTAAGTATATATTTCACCAAATTCCTCCGTAGGGCATTTCACCACCCTAGAATCACATGGTCTAAACACAACGTCCATATAAGGACATATCACCTTATGTCCTTCACAAACCCCCAAAGTTCAACTAAAGGGTTTGAACTAGGGTCCTAGGGCAAACCCACCCCAATCAATTTCAAATTCCATTAGAGGGTGTTTTTACTGACCATGGTGCTCTGGCCAAAGTCCATACCCATTTGGGTTAGAATTAGCCCCCCATGCCCCAAAAACTCTTTTGCCATATTTTACCCCTTTGGGGACCAAACTTTGGTCACACCAATACTTATTCAAATCAAGCCCAAATGGGCTGAAATTTTTAGTAGAGTCATAATATGACCCTAAAAGACAGTCACCAAAATTTTGGGGACTTTTGAGGTCATTAGACCCAAATATTATACCATTTATGGTTTATTAAATATTTGTGAACACTATAGGAAAATTATATCCAAAAATTCACATTTTTAGATATGTTGTAGGTATAGATAAGAGTGACTATCTGTCCATATTTTAGGTCATTTGGATTGCTGGATTGATGGGAGCACTCAAATAAACCTCTGCTCAACCCTATGTATAGACCTCACCAAAATGAATGTTGAGGTCTAACCTGAAACGTTGTGAAGACACCAATCTGGTGCTGAATTAGGAGAAATTCCATTTCATGGTAGAGAATGTTATAGTCCTTGAACATTAGGTGTCAAGCATGGGTATGGTGGTGGATCAAGTTAAATTTTAATTCATCAAGAAACTGTCTCATCCAACTTCTGTGAAAGGGATCTGTAGCTTCTTAGGGCATGCTGGATTTTACCGGCACTTCATTAAAAACTTCTCCTTTATCGCGAAACCGCTGAGCAATCTTCTTGGTAAGGATGTGTTATTGAAATTTGATGAAAATTTCTTGCAAGCTTTTTGCAAATTGAAGAGCTGCTTGACTAGTGCCCCAGTTCTCATGTCCCCGGATTGGACATTACCATTCAAATTGATGTGTGATGCGAGTGATTTTGCTGTCGGAGGAGTCTTGGGACAGAGGAAGAATAAAGTTTTCCACATAATTTATTATGCAAGTCATACTTTGAATGATGCTCAACAGAACTACACCACTACTGAGAAAGATCAATTAGCAGTGGTTTTCGCATTGGAGAAATTTCACCCCTACCTAGTGCTATCGAAATTCGTGGTGTACACCAATCATATCGCTCTTAAGTACCTCATGCAGAAAAAGGATGTAAAGCCACGACTCATCCGATGGATTTTAATGCTACAAGAGTACGAGTTGGAGGTGCAGGATAAAAGGGAGTTGAGAATGTTATTGCAGACCATCTATCGCAGTTAGAAATGCTTGACACTTCACAACATGAAGACTCCATAATTTTCGACTCATTTCCCGATGAGACTCTTTTATCTTTAATAACATAATATAGTAAGGCACCCTAGTTTGCTGATTTAACTAACTTCCTTGCCTGCGGAAAATTGCATCCCAATCTGTCCTTCCAGAAAAATAAGAAGTTTCTCTCAGATGCTAAGTACTACTTCTGGGAGGATTCGTTGTTGTTCCATACTTGTGCAGACGAAATCATCAGAAGGTGTGTCCCGGACTCTGAACACAGATCGATTTTTCAGCACTATCACAATCATGAGGCAGGTGGACATATGGGAGCGGCTAGGACTACACTTAAGGTTCTACAATGCGGGTTCTACTTGCCAACTTTGTTCAGAGATGCTTACATTCATGTGAAGGAATGCAATGAATGTCAACGAGCTGGGATTATTAGTATGTGAGCCTTTTAATATTTGCGGTATTGATTTTATGAGGCCCTTTCCTCCATTATTAGGAAAAAAAATCCTTGTGGAAGTTGATTATGTATCGAAATGGGTGGAAGAAGAAGCAGTAGATGCCAATGATGGATGCACCGTGCTGCAATTCTTGCACAAGCACATTTTTATATGTTTTGGAGCCTCACGCTCTATCATCTCGGATGGTGGAAGCCATTTCTGCAACCGCCAGTTCTCTAATCTCTTGAAGGGATTTGGAGTTCATCACAGGGTCGCTTTGTCCTATCACCCACAAATATATGGACAAGTGGAAGTTTGTAATAGGGAATTGAAAAGGATTCTAGAAAAGTCTATTCTTGGGAATAGAAGGGATTGGGCGAAGAGAGTAGATGAAGCACTATGGGCATATAGCACCGCTTACAAAACCCCTATTGTAATGTCCCCATACCAGCTAATTTTTGGCAAATAATGTCACCTTTAGGTGTTGTTAGAACACAAGGCTCTATGGGCGACCAAACTTCTTAATATGTATCTCACCACTGTTGCGAAAGAGAGGTTGGAAAATCTAAATGAACTGGATGAATTACGTTTACTCGCTTATGAGAACATGCATAATAACAAGTAACAAACTAAGCGATGGCGTGACCGACATATCTTACCTAAGGATTGCAAGGCTGGAAGGAAGGTTCTATTATACAACTCTCGCTTGAAACTTTTTCCTGGCAGTTTATAGTTAAGATGAAGCGGACCTTTCATAGTGAGAAGAGTTTCACCGTTTGGAGCGATTGAAGTTAATTGTGAGAATCTAGGGACATTCAAAGTAATGGACAAAGGCTGAAGCACTACGTTTAAGGGGAGACTATAGATTAAGGACAAGTTATGTTCTTAGAGAATCCTGCCAAAGATGTCACTTAAATCATATTCTCAATTATTTAGTTCAAATAATCTGTTTTGTAATATAAACTAAATCTTGATTTATTATTGAGAGCACGTTATAATATATGTATTCAGTCCACCATAAGGATGATAAACAAAAGGGCTCTTGGGAGACAGCCCAAGTAGGACCACTTGGTTCTGTTTTGTGTGCTGTATTTTTTTTATATGTGTATTTCTATTTTCTTGTTTTTCGTAGGATCTTTAATTCGCAGGTGCTAGGAATTTTTGAAGCGTGGAAACCCAACCGCTAACGGACAACCTCGCAGTATGACTTGTATGCTCAGTTTTGAGCATATGTAATTCTTACCCCTAACTCTTTTTATTATTTGGAATGTTTAGTTTTACGAGTTGTCGCATTCAAGTCTGGCGGGAGAGCATGCATGTAGTCACTACATGAGCACACATTTTATAGTATACCAATTTATTATTTATTTATTTCAAAATCTCTATAGCACACACTGAATCACCCACACGAGCATGCTCTCGCTTGTTTGTGTGTTTCCACACACTCATATTCGGGTCGTGGTTGTGAAGTTGGATGGTAGCATAGAGGATTGCAAAACGGGGTGTGATGTTGACTCGTGAGTGCTCTAGTTGAGTACCCGCATTTGCATCAAGGATTTGAGTAATATTAAATTTTATTTAAGCATCTAATTTATAATTAGTTTATTTGCGTAGATTTTAATTTATTTTACTCAATTGGTGAATATGGTTGAATCATGTGGTGGCACGATTTTGTGTGTAGGAAAGAGCTAAGGTGCACGTTGCTCGAGTCGGGAGGAAAGTTTACAGTTCTCGTGGGCTAAGAACTTGCCCCAAGCGATTCTTTAAGCATAGGTGCATATGAATCACAAGCTGAGCCTTACGTAGGCCATCATTTTGGCTAATTTGAGCATTGTTTACCTTGTCCTAGCAGTTAACCGTTGTAAGCCTTGTTTGAGCCTACCCCTCCTTTGATTCAACTCCACCTTCTTTCACCAAAGCCTAAAGCCAATCCTATTATCGCAACAAAATCCATGAGCTCTTGTGAATTTAATATTTTTAGAAGGTGAGATGTGTTGAATTCAAGTGATGTGGTGGATGAATTCAAGAAATTCTACTTGAAAAAAATTGGGGATTGCAAAAGGAAGAAGAGAAAGGAGAGAATTTAAAAAGAAAATCTTAAAAGAATTACAATGAGAAATAGAATTCCCATCATGTTTATCATGATATTGGTCGGGTAAGGCCGTGTTCATACCCGTTTTTCACGCTAAGTCTGGGGGCGTGTCACACATGCAATTATGAGGGGTTGTATTGGTTTAGCTTATTGTTTGCTCACTTGGGTTGCGTGTAGCCTCCATGTTTGTCTTTGACTACAAAACCTTAGCCTAAGTCCCATTCAATCCTACTAGTCCTTCCAATTCTGAGTATCTCCATTTAAATACATCAACGTCGAGGGCCATAAGCTTGCCCGGGTGCACTCTCTCAACGTAAACACACGATTCCCCAAATTTCAACAATATGAGTAAAAATAAATTTTCGTTTGTGCATTTGGACTATTATAGATTATCTAGCTTATTAAAATTCTTCTTCTACTGAATCTTTACGCATGCGGGTACAAAACATCACATATCACCCAGTGTTTTCAATTATCTAGGTTAGCTTTAGTTTTCACGAACCGCCAGATTTGTTTGCTCAGGACGTGCATACAGCTATGTCTGGGGGTGCGATGAGTCCAAAAATATGTATATAGTTATTATTCAATACTCTTTCAAACTTTTCGTCTTCATTGTTCTCTGCTTTCTAGCTCTCTTTCAACTTGGCCTTTCGAGTGTCTTTGTAGGTTTATCTATGGACAGTAAGATTACTAAATACGAAATAAGGGATTGTCTTGATAAAGCTCTAACACGTGCTAGTCACAGAATTCGCCGAGCACTTTCTGATTTTTTGAAAAGGATGCACCAACAAAATAAACATACTTCAGAATCGACTACATGTGTTTCTTGTTCCGTGAAATTTATCGAACAATCCAAACTCCATACCGAGGCCTTTACATCCTATTTTTAGGATCTAAAGAAGGGGAGAGTCGAGCCATGGTTAAGTATTATTTTATAGACAGTGATGATAATATTGTTAAAACTCCAAAAAATAAGGCTGAGAACAAGGTCTCATAGGAGAAGATGGCACAAAATTATCCTGATAATAAATATCCTTTCACTTAGAGGGAGTCCACACACATTGGGATTCTCTTTCTGATGTATTAGTATAATAAGGAATTAAGATATATAAAACTTGGGATGAACCCCCCATGATCGAAATCTCAAAACAAGTTTCAATAGTAAGATTTATTATAAAGGAAAAGCTAGATTGGAATGAGCATACCAAGGTCCAACGAGAACAACACAAAAGGAGTAAATTGCACAATAAAAAACACCTATGGTTGATCATCCTAAAAATACAGAAGACCACATGGATCTTGAATTAGAGAAGGCTCTTAATATAATAATAGAAAAAGATAATGATTATGAGGCCACTGAAATGGATATTACAGACAAAAGAAGAATATATATATTGGAAGACTTACAGTAGTGAAGCCGGAGGAAGAAACCCGTATTAAGAAATTATTGTTGGATTGTGCAGTGCCCTTAGAGTGGGGTGAATAAGGGTTCTAAAAAGTTTTAAATATTAAGTAGTGAAAAAAATGATTTCTAGTTTCTGTTAATACCGCCAGCGATAGTGATAATGTTAGACTATAGTAATAAAAACTTGGATTTGATAATTCAAATCAGATCAATGGATTTGTAACATGATAAATGAATAGAATAATTTTATTTCAAAAGGAATAATGATTACAGAAGCTGTGACCCTAATTACGCTTGGGGTCAAGGTGATGCTACAAATATTTTTACCTTTTTTATACCCAAAGACTGGTTTGTTCTAGCATATCTTTCCTAGATATGACCTCAAACTTCACCTAGACCTAACCACCATCTAATCACCACCACACGCAATGAATTCTTGGAATCCTCCAAGGAATTCAATGTATGTACCAGATGATTTTGCCCCCCTAATTCTCGCAAGACCAAGTCACCCCAACCTATGGAGATTTCACAATTTGACAAGAATAATGAAAAATAAAATACAAAACAATATAAAGAACTCCATAAATTAGTTATACCAGTTAATGACTATGCATAGTTGTTCTATTGTTCGAGTCCGTAGCCTGCAAGTACGGTGAGTGGAGTTCTTGACGCCGAGAGGAGGTTCTCATGAAATACAAGACATTATTATTTTGGTCATAACCTCCAAGTGGTGTCTTGAAGTTGTGTACTTTATCTAGAGAATGACTGCTCTCTTTTTTTGTCTCGAGAGCTACCGCCTATGATAGCAGTACACTAAGGGTATACCTACTTAAGGTTGTCTTCTCTTTATTTGGAAATCTTTATCTTTGGCAACCTCAATTTTAAGAAACTTTTTCTTCGTCAAAATTAGGAAACTTTTGAACTTTGGAAACAAGCATTTTTGGTCTCTAATTATACTTAAAATGGAACTTCCCAAGTGTTATCACCCTGTAGTAGCAATACCGCCTAGCGAAAGAACTTTCCTTCTAAAGTAATTTCCTTCTATATTTGAGTGCTATTACCAGCGATAGTGATAAAGCCTACTCAAGCAATAACGCCTGCTGTAGCAACTAAACTTTGGCTTCTTTTTTTTTGATTTGTTCTTCTACGGGGTACTTTTCCTACAGTTCCTACATCCTATAAACACACAACAAATGCATTCAAATACAAACTAGGATTTATTATTGTCAAACCAAGAGATGCAAAAATGCATGTTCCAACAACTAATTCCATTACCTTATCTAATATGGCAAAAAATCCAAAACTTGAAGTCATCAAAAGGAAGAGTTTCTTGAGAACATCCCTCGGTCTATTAATGAGCATGTGGCCAAGATTCTGAGTCATGGCCTTACAATTAATGTGGCATTTCATAATTCTGAAGTATAGGGTCAAAATCTATTCAACATCTATCATACCATCCAACAATATATTGATATTGCAAGGGAAGCACACTTTCCATTTGTGGAAAGGATGTCCAAGAATTTGCATGCAGCATGCACTCAGTCTCTTAAATAAGAAATATGGGTAACATTGTTTAAAACAATATAAATCAGAATTGCTAAAAGTATTCAGTTACCACTTTTACTTATGTCCTTGCATTTATTTATTTCCTTTATATGCTTGCTGAAAAAAATTATTCTATGTATATCATGGTTTATTTTTATAAAATCAAAACAGAAATTTGGAAAATTTGCTAAGCTAAATAGGAGGATATTATTGTAAGAAACCCTTCTGATTTAAATTAATAAATTATATTTTAAGTGATTTTACATTCTAGATTTATTACTCATGTTGTATACAAAGGGTAATATTATCATACCAGTCCAACGATTTTAGTAGAGTTAGGGGCATGAGTTAGGCACTCTGAATTATAGAAGAAAGTAAAGAAAAGCCAATATACGTCGACAAGAAGTCAAGGAAACATCGACTTGATATCGACATTACTGCGACTGGAACTCAGAGATGTTATATATGCTAAAGGCAGTAATACTTCAAGACAGAAGTCAACGCATGAGTCAATAAGGCATCGATGCAACTTCAACAACAAAATTGTTTCTCTCTGAAGCAAAAAGTCAACGTTACTCTTACATGAAGTCAACATAGCGTCAAATACAATCCAGAATGGACATTTTAGAGAATTATTTCAGGCTTAATTCAAAGTACTTCCATGGAATTAATTCAAATAATTCTAATTATTTGAAGAAGGCCTAAAAGAATTTATTCTCTATCAAATTTAGAAGAGATAATATTGTGTGTTTTTTAAGAGTATGCCGAGATTGATTGAAATAGTTTTAAAGAATATATCGTGATTCTTTCTGAAGATATTACGCCAAGAAAGGGTCAATTCAAAATCTATTCAGATGATATAATCTCGGAAGAAAATCAAAATAGTAATAAGCAGAACAAGAGAAAAAATACATATAGACTACATTCGTTTTTCATCATCTTTCTCTCAGTCTTCTATGCTAGTGCTTGAACTAATTGTTGGGTATTGTATCCACAATAACCCAGATTTGAAGAAGTGTCTCTTGAACTAAGATGAATTGAGATTGTATTTGATTGCGTGTTTTTAGTCATGTGCTTACAGGATCATGTTGATAAGTACAAACCAATGTCAGGTTACAATAGGTCATGGAACACATGACTATTAAATATAATCCCTCATTATGTAGGTCAATGTGTTGACTCACGTGTAATCTCTCTATTGGAATGTACTTTCATTTCAAATGCATTAGAAAATTCAAGGAAGGGTGTGTTGCTGAATTTTGAAAGGACGAAATTTTCTCTAAGGAAAATTCGCGAGTATCATAAAGTAGACACGTCAAATTCAATGAGGTTATCTATTAATACTCGTCGAATTCATCGGATATACCTACTAATACTTGTAAAATTCGTATGAATTATCTGTGAATTTTCCCTGCATCTTTGAGAATAGGCTAATTAGAATTCATCATATATCGCCTTGCATACTAATCGAATTCGTTGAAGTTATTTTTCGATACTCGTCGAATTCGTAAGGTATGTTGGTCGATATTCGGCAAATTCACAAAGTCTCTCTAGGAATAAGCTGAGCTCTTAGATAAATCTATCTGGATTCATCCAAGTCCTTTTCGTCGTATTTCAAAGTAGTTCGATGAGTATAACTTTATAAAATCGACGATACTCGACGAAAATAACTTGGTTTTATTTTAAAATTTCTATTCTGCCCATCCCAATTTCCATGTACAGTAATACGTGGATTTCTCGGTATGGAAGTAACTTCTAGGTGTTAGAGAAGGGGAATTCCTATAAAAACCTGAGGTTATATTCTTTCAACCTTAATTGTGCTTTTAAATGTAAATCGTGAAATTTCAAAGAACTACTGTCAGTGCAAGCGATACCTCTTTTCACAACATTCTATCGACCGACTAATCAATTCATGATTTGATTTTCAACAAAGGATTCGACTTGATATCTTATCACTAAAAGTCCAAGTACTCCTCAGATCAAGTTGATCCCGATTATTCAGATCAAGAATTCAAGGATTTCAAGTTCTCTTTTTCCTCAAGGCTTTCAAGTTCTACTTTTCAGAGGAAAGGAAGACTGAAGATTTCAGATCTGAAGAAGATTATTATTAATCTATTATTGTATAACTCTTTTTATACTTTTATAAGAGGTCTTGCCTCCGAGTTGTAGATCGTTATTTATAGGATTGAGTTTGTACAAGAGGTTGTTCTATGAGTGGTAGGAGATTTATCTCCGAATTTATATAAGTTGAGGCTCCGTGTTATAAGATTGTTTACAATCTGAGATAAAGGTGAAGTAGTCGAATCTAGCCCTTATGGGTAGATATACAAGAAAGGACAGTGTACATACCCAACTCGGAGAACCACTATAAATTCCATGTGTTTCTACGTGCTAATTTTTTATTCTGTTAAAAGAAATAGAACTCACTTATTCACCCCCCCTAGGTGATTTAGGTAAACAACTAGATACTTTCACTAACCATCAACTAGAATACTCAAAGAAGATCATTGATCCAAGTTTAACAATCCTTACAAATCTTCTTTAAGGATGGGTTCATCATATTGGAGGGTCAGATACATTTAATGAAAATCGTCCTCAGATTCTTGCTGAGAGGACTCACCAAGAAGAGTTTCTTTCCTCATAACTTTCTATCTTAATATCTTCTTAACTCTCATGTTTTAATTGATAAAAGAGTTTTTAGAATCTCTTTTCAAAGGAATTAGGTTGTAACATCCCCATCTGTCATATAGAATATAACAGAAGGTCTAGCCAGGGGCCCAGGCTATATTCCACGGGCAGTCAGCAGAGTAACTTATTGAAACTATTTCATAGCATATTATATGAATCATAACTCAGAGTGTAATCTAGCAGAAGAAATTATTTCAGTTGTAGAACCGACATATCATGAATGTCCACTGTAATATAGGAATGAATATATAATACATCTTGTTCTGGCCTTAAGGCCTTACAACTATTTCCTTTACAAATGTATCTTTCATACATCGGCACACAGGCCGACCATACATGAAGTAAACGTTTGCCTTTGGGACTTCGAGGGACAGCCAACCGCAGCATAAGGGACTTCAGCCCGCCACTATCCACTTGGCTTTCTAGCACCTGCATAGCATGACCCACCAAAACATGGCAAAACAATGCAATAGTCAGTATTTGTTGCCAAAATTATAACGTCCCCACCCTTTTCTCGGGGCATCGGTTCTCTTTCCCTACAAGCAATATCATATTTAAAAATGTGCAATTTAAGCACCATTTATCATAGACATTGGAACGATCGGCCACATGCCCTGTGCACTAAGGGCATATATATGTGTGCTGAAATTCAAGCCCCAACAACTATTCTTAAGATGGTACTCTTGAGCATTTTTTTTCTTCCTATGCTACAATAAAGTCAAAGGCACTCTATTATCTTTAGATCCATGCTAGTGACTCAGTCCATGTTGATCTTCATAAGGTGGGTATAGGTTAGTAATAACCCATTGCTCAAACCGTCAGGAACGCAAGTCACGATGTTGGTCACTGTCCTCCTTGCCCAAGCTGAACAAATTAAGTTCCCACTTTAATATAGTGCAACAATTTAAGTTCCCACTTCAACAATAATGGCTCACTGGTCTCCACGAGACAGGCCTCATAGCTCACTGGGAGCTATCACTGGTGGTAACACTACCTTCGCTCGGTAGGGGATAGAATCACCAATTTTGGGTGTTTTTTATAGAAACTAATTCCAGTACTATCACTGTAATATCCTCCACACCCCCTAACCTCATAAATTACACAATTATCCATGAAGACTTCTTTAGCACGTAATACAAATCATCACTTATCCAGACCAACCTTTCTTGATGGGCTTCACACTGCAAGCCGATTCTGTAATTCGATTCTGCATTCTATATGAAAATTCTACCGGGGATCACAACAATCGACCCGTTGGAAACCACCCTTTTTGTCACCTTTTGGTGAGGGGTTCCATGCACGTTTGTAAAATGAGGACTTCACTTGTTCAAGGAGAAAGTGATTACCCTTGTTGATCGCTTAAGAGCTATGATCTTGCTCTATATCCAAATGGAACTGATCACCACAGCTTCATCTTCGCCGATCTGGCTTTAATTCGCAAATCAGATAACACAAATGCCTTCTCAATAGGGCAAGATCACCCTTGTTCTTGCTTCCTGTCTTTTCCCTTCTATTTTCTCAAGATCCATGAGAGAGACAATGAGATAAAAATGAGAAAATAATCTAATCACGAGCCATTTTCTGGGAGCTACTACTATGCGATACCATTTGACGGTGATGGTGGCCTCATCCAGCACCGCTTTGTTGTTTCTACTACCGGTATGTCGTAGCTTACTACCATCGAGCGGTATCGACCATAGTCATTGGTCTATTATTTCAGCAAGCTACCGCCAGTGATAGGTCTACCGCCATACAGTAACCTCCAGTGATCAATTCTCTATCATCTTCAATAACTTTAAGGCATTATAATTCTCCCCTACTTTAAGAGATTTTTTCCCGAAATTCATAACAAATATAGAAGTACAAAACATATCAAATGTACCGCAAAGGAACAGTACAGGGAAATCTTCACGCATGATCTGCTCTTGCTCCCATGGCATCTCCTTACGGGCACAGTTGTCTAAACAGACTTTGGCCATCTCAATTTCTTTGTTTCGTAGTTATTTCACTTTCGTGTCTTCAATGCAAATGATCTTCACTTTCATTATCAATCAACTATCGATCAGAATTATCTCCACCACAACAACTTTCTTCGGCTCGTGCACAACCATACGTAGCACTGATATGTAGAATAACTCGTGCAAACTATTGAGTTCAACTGAAAGCTTCAGCCGATAGGTAGCTTCTCCAATCCACTCAATGATATCAAACGGTCAAAGGTATCTCGGACTCAGCTTTTTCAAGCGTCGGATCCTTGATACTCCCTTGAATGGTTTAATCTTAAAATAAACCCAATCGCCAACCACAAATTCTATATTTTGGTTCTTGGCATTATAGTATTTTTCTAGCCTATCTTATGCAATCAACCATCATTCTCGAATCAAATGTATCATTGAAGTCATCTCTTCAACATCCTTATGCTTATACAGCTTTGATTTACCTATTTCTACCCAAGCCAAAGCAGTACGACACTGCCTAACATATAAAGCTTCAAAAGGTGCAATTTGTATACTCGCTTGGTAGCTAATATTATAGGAAAACTCGATGATAAACAGATGATCCTCCCACATCTTCCCAAAATCTTGGGCACACATGTGAAGCATATCTTCCATTGTCTAGTTTACCCTCTTGGTTTGACCATTTATTTGGGGATGAAAGGTCGTACTTTATTTTAGCTTAGTACTTAACTGCTGATGAATAAGCTTTTGGGTCGTGTGGACAATCTTAGATCGGCAGGTTCAGGATTGATTTCCAATAGTGGATTAGATCGTACCCATATGAATCCTTTGAATCCTTTTGATTCCAAGACAAAGATTCAATTATTTCCCCAACATCGGGGGGGGGGGGGACTCTTGGTACGTTGTTGAATCGAAATAAGGAATACAAATCTTTCATAATTTTGTCATCATCTAATTGTTTTCAAATGGGCCCCTTCAATACTTCGAGATATAATAATGCGATAAAAGAAGCGGGCCCCTTAAATAAGGTTTGGGTCGTTTATCTAAAATTCGAATTATACCATTCCAATGAAAAACTAGTTCCGGAAGCTACCGCGGGGCTTTTGGTATCTAACGTGTGGCGGTATGTCTCTGAACTGGTTTTCTTTGGCAGATTCTCCCTTAGAGATCTATGCACTCTTTAAAACAACACAAACGAACAACCATAGTAGTACATGCAAGTACAGAAGAAGGAAATGAATTTCATTTCAAACTAAAATCAACAAGTTTTTTTAAATATTGCAATACTTGATCTCCGTGATGCCAGAGATTGAAGGCAGTGAATAAAAACACCTTTGGTTTTCTATTCCGACCCACTCCATGGACCGATTGGCTCTCTCCCTTTCCCTCCATGAAAGGACTTCGAGCCGGCTCTTAACCTAAGGGTCTTAGAGCCCCACTAGATCACCCGATCTAGATGACCCTTCCATGAGATGTTTTCTCATAGAATCCTACCCCGAATTCTTAAGACCTTCCCTGATCGATTTCCTTCACCACAAGTAAAATAGAGAAAGAGAAAGAATACAATAAATGTTTAATTGATTTAAAGCGATTATAATCTCCCTCTTGACGATTCCTCGGTCTTGCGATCCATGACCAGTGATTGAGATCTTCATGTGCTTACAATCGGTCTTCTCTTCATAGTCGATATAGTTCTTGGCATGCCAGAGTTCTTTTTGTGCGAATGGAAGGGAGGCGGTTTTCTTTTTTTTTTAATTAAGACGATGGAACGGACACGTGAGAGGCAGCCGAACCCTAGGATTCACGGAACTCTATCTCTTTTCATCTTGGTAACGATCACAAAAATGAGGCGCCTATATATACATATTTGTCACAATAGGCTACCGCCGGAGGAAAAGCTAGCGCCCGATGGTAGGTTCGCGCGCTTGATTTTTGCAGCTATCCACCAAATTTTGAAAAACTTTCAAAATAATTATTTTCCTTTTTCCAATTCTAGCGCGATACGGTAGGTAGGTAGCGCCCGATGGTATTTTTGTTTGGATGCAATTTGCGCCTCTATCTCAACGCTCTTAACGCCACTGTCTCAACGAGCATTGAGAGTGTTACCATGGCGTGATACCAAGCTAGTGCCTGACGGTAGTTTTGTCTCGATGCCTCTATACGCCTCTGTCTCAACGCTCTCGACGCTCTCAATGCCTCTGTCTCAATGAGTGTTATGTAAGCTAGCACGGTTCGGTATAAAGCTAGTGCTTGCTCGGTAGGTTCTCGAGAGCCTGGACAACTTATTTCATCGAGCTAGCGTTGGTGGTAGGACTAGTATGGCGCAGTAGGTTCCCGAGCGCCATGGCAAATTATTTCTGGCTACTACCCGACGTTAGCAACTACTGCTCGGTGGTAGGTTCCTGAGGAGGGTTCCTAAATTTCCTGGACCTTTAAACCTGCACACATTACCAAACACAAGATATAATCAAATACAACATGGAGGTTGATATTATCAAACTAAGTATATATGAATTGTCGGCTACCACAATCTCCCCGTTTTTATAATATCAAGTCTCGTTCATGAGATATAATAGTGAAGTGCAAGATATAGTGTAATTATATAAATGAAAGTGTCAAAATATCAAGTTTCAGATTCTATATAGCTCCCTTATACACGCGCTCCCCCTATATATATGTTCTACAAACTCCACATATCTACGTGCACATAGTGAACTAAGCTCCCCCTACATGTGATCTACCCTTACCCATGACTCATGAACCATCAATTTATTCTCCTCCTTTGATATTATCGAAAGGGGATGGGCTAGACCAAAAGGGAAACATCTGCATGCAGTATATAATGAGCGTTAGAGATAGAACAAATAGTGAGCATTATAGAAAGTGAAATGAGAGGCGAAAACAATGGGGGTGACCAAGCCTAAAATCATAGAATATTAAGCATAGAGGTCACATGGATGTGTGCATTACGTAGATATAATTTTTAATATAACCATTCAGAGTTACAAAAGATTATATAACACTAGTAGACTAAGCACATAGCGATGTAGAGTCCAGTGCTACAAGAGTAATAAAATTAGTACAGAAGAACATTGTACAAATCATGAATAGAACTCGTGTGCTCGAACTTGCATGCTATAAATAGATTGTGTCATGTAAGTCGAATTCTTTTGCATGGAAGCATTAGATAAAGGAATGACGTGTATAATGCTTGGGGGGTATCCTTGACACGGGGCTTGATAACATTCATTTTAATATAGACGTGTCAGGCTATCAATTTCACATTTTATAGTTCTAGGACCCCAAATCAATCGAAATCTACCCATATAGATTGATACACTTTAACTTGTATACACAGGACTTGACCACTATAGATTTTTCTCAAAGTTCTACCCTTTATAAAAACACAAATGTATCGTGACATTGTTTATTCAAGTTATTTGTAATGTGGTAGACACAATATCACGAGTTGTTACATGTAACCATATTCATTCTACAAGAGTGCTGCGTCTAGGACTGTGTGTATAGTGTAACATCATTCTGCTATCTAAATCCTCACACATACCTAGAGGTATATTCGACGGACACAAACATATCTACAAACACTCAATAGCTAAACAGATTTATATTTGACACATTATGATATATATAGACAATGTTCAAAGAGATTTAATAAGCCTAACTAAAACATTGTACATAAGCGTAATGCTCTAAGTTCTAACCATGTGTGTCCTAAGAATGTTCAATCCCCAGTTTTTCTTTAATTTTGTTTGTGTTTTACAAATATATTTTTTGTTTTTGTTTAAAGATTCGAAAAAAAAATAAATGAAATAACCAACAAATCAAACAAAAACAACAAAAAACTAATGCAAAAGGAAATAGTATAGCAAGATAGAGTATTATGCATGAGAGTAAATACTATGAAGCTTGAAATAACATTCGTGCTATGAAGGACAACTCATGAGAATGATCAAAGCATATTTGACCCAAGTAATGTGTCATCACTCTAGCCCTGTGCTAAGTGACGGATGGGCATGAGGAGCTTCACAAGTATCGTAGGGTAGGGTGTTAATCCCATATTCCCATACAAGAACCCGCTCAACCTAACAATCATTTCCCCCATCTTCATACAAGGACCCACTGGAACCCCTCCCCGGTTAAGGAGAAGACGTGAATTACAAGTTAGCGATCCTAATGACGACACACCTACTCCCTTTCAATTGTGAGACACACCACAGTTAGTCTTGTGTTGATGTTTATATTATCAAAGTAATGAAGATACTGGGGCTGATTGTCAGGAAATAGCACGAAAAAGAGTGCTACTGCCAACGATATAGTTATCACTCTGTGGTAGCTTTAGGATATATATAACACACGTTCAGATCCAGTTCCTCACTTTCACTCGCTTGCTTCTAGACTTCAAGTCTAGTTCTGCCAACAGCCTTTCTGGTATTGCTGCCTACAGTTGAAGGTAGTCTCCTTTCCTAATCATTTCTTTGTTTCATCTAGTTGATTTTCACATAGTTTTGTACGCAATATGTGGCGGTTTCATGAATATTTTCATGTGTGATATCCGAATTTCCTCCACAAATCATGAAAATTTTCACGGAACTCCCTTTTCTAAGTTTAGATCATGCTTCATTGAACGTTTTTAAGGGATAAATTATCCTAAAACTTGATTTTTTTCTGAGATTCGGACTTGAATCCAATTTCGAGGAGATTTCAATTATTTTCCATGTTTAATTTATGATTTTCCTTCACGGATCTCATTTGTTTTCACTGATCTACTTTGCATGAGCTTAGATCTATCTCCTCTACCCATTTTTGAGTAAAAATTATGAAAACATGGAGTTTTGGGAAGAATTTTGTAGAGGAAGATGGGTTGTAGTCCATCATGCTACCACACGGTAGAAAAAGATTACCGTGTTATGGTATATTCTAAAAGTCGATTGATCTGCCCCCATTTTTCCTTAACTGAAGAATATCATGTTTTTTTGCAGGTTATGGCTTCATTAAGCTTCAAACCTCCTCACTTCAATTTCTCAAAATGCTCTCAGTGCCTGCATTGACCTTCCCCGCAATAAATGTGGCCACAATAAGCATGCCCATGTTCATCGATATTGAAGATCGTTATTCTCATATTAATGGATACTTGGAGAATTTGGGCGTACTTTCTTTGATTATATCTTCTGCTCCATTTCACTCAGTCCTCACTCGGAAGTTCTATAATAATCTCATAGATCCCGCTCACACGTAACCGAGTGGAGGTATGCAGTCTTGTATTAGGACTGATGTAGTCATGATACTCCACTCGGATCTCGAGGCAAAATATGTATTGATGCTCAACTCTCCATACCTCGACATCGTAGAGTCTTTCAGAACCAGCTGGGATAAGAGAGATATAAATAAGGTTCTCCGTGGTGTGGAGGGTCATATATATCTCATCATTGTGATGGATACTCTCACTCCCGATGCCCATATCATCCAGGATGTCATACGTTACTCTCAAATCTTCAATGGTGACATATTGTTTCCTGGCTGAGAAAGCCTTCAGTGTCTCGAATCTCATCCTCTCTATGATGCTCTATACCTATCGCCTAAAATTCCCATACTACTAACGGGTGAACACACTGCCTTTGGCAGTGTGATCCAGAGCGTCTTAATTGAGATGTACCCGGCCATCAATTGGTCTATATACCATACAGATATCTTTACTATGATCTACAAAGTAGGTGAGATTCCTACTGTAACACCTCCCCTGTAAAGACCATATAATATGGGTCCGGCCGGGGCCCCACAACATACGGACGCCACAGCTTTAGTATTAAAAGATGATATAAAATTACCCAATCTCAAAACTCCAGACAAACACAGCGGAAACAGAACACTAACAGACAGAAGTTATCCACTAACAGAAGAGTATCAAATGGCCTTAAGGCCTTACACAACATAAGTCCAAATATAAAAAGTGTCAAGTACCCCTAGGCTACCTCGACATGAAAGACAGACATAGTCAAACAACAGCAGCAAAACGAGGAAAAGAAAATAGTCAAGCACAGCAACACTTCATGAGGCTTAGGGCTTTTCGCCTGGCGCACTAGCTCCTGCATGCGATCCTTGCTCTGTAAGGATTTGAAGTAACGAGGGTCAGCAAAGGCTGACCTCTACTGTTTAACAAACACATCTCCTCCCGGCCGTCCCTAACGGACCCTGGGGTACCACTCCACCTGCAAGTTAGCACTTCGTATACCGAAAGAGTATATATAATAAAGCGATAAAATAGGCTTGGATGTCTCATACAGCATACATGTTCTCTATGTTTTGTACAAAGTGAAAGGGGCCTACTATGCAACATGAATGCAACCCGGGTTTCACCCAAGGCACCCTAGCTCGTATGTATCTAGCACAACATCAAACACTGCGTACTTCCATTTCACCATTGGCTTAAAGCCGCAAACACAAGGGAACCACCATGTCCCTAACGGCACACACGCCGTCACACGGAACCTTGCAAAGGCCCCACCCGCACAAGGGTCATATACCCCTGGCTTGCCTGCACATTCTGACTTTGCACGTCAGGGTTCCGTCTCACACTGACCTATTCTAAGAAGCCTTGCTGGACCCCACCCGCTCATGGCCACACTGACTGGGCTTGCCCTCCGCTCGACATTCTCGTCAGTCCCACATAAGGGGCTAGTCTCGCCGGGACACATTCCCCACATGACTTGCGTGTCACGGGATAGCCAGCCGACCACGGAGATATAGCCGTGCCTTTGCACAGCACAAACAAAGGTTTCCCCACCCCAATCACCATTCGCACCGTGTCTTTCCCGTGCTCCAAGGAAACCATCTACCGCACAACGCAGAGCTAACCTTGTCCGGTTCCAACCACGAGTACTCACTCAAATATAAGGGGGAAAATGCATACATACAACGGCGTATTGCCGCAACGGATTTCTACCGAATCCCCGAAGCTCGCTATGCAACATCACCGGGTCAGACTAACGGTCGCGACCACGACTTCACCCACAATGCCTAATCCGCTAATGGAGCGGATATCTAATGCAAAGCATGTCGGGATGAACATACTCAACCCGGAGGTTCCTCTTGAACCTAGGCTACACGAATCCCTCTCATTTGAGAGATTCGGTGCTCAAAATATGAAAGGAAGGGGATGCTATTCATGCATCCTAAATCCTAAAAACCGAGAGGAGAAGTGTCGTTATCTTCCGTCCCCTCTTCCTAGCCATGGAGAAGATTTGCTCGGTTGAAAACCACCGCAACGCTCCCACCTTCGCAGATCCGAACTCCGCTCGCGAAACGGACCTCCGAAGCTTCGCCAGCGGCCGGAACTTGGCCTTCTTCCACCTCCTTGCTCTCCCTTCTCTCTAGAATCAAGAGAGATAAAGCCAAATGGAAAATGAGGGTTTGAAACCCTATTCCCGGCCTTAAACCGCCCAGGGAGGCTCCCCACCATTGGATCTCATATCAAAGAAACGGACGGCCACGATCGGAACCCAAAATAACAAAATCTGGGCCGAACACCGGTTGGCACACGGCCGTGTGCAGGGCCGTGTCAACCATTCGACGTCTCGACCGATTCGAAAACCAGCACACGGCCCTTGACACGGCCTCCGACACGCCCGTGTCACCTTTGACACGCCCGTATCGAGACCCGTGTCACGCCCCCACCGACCAACTTTCCCAGTCAGAGAAGGACACGGCCAAAGACACGGGCAAGGACACGGCCTTCGACATGCCCGTGTCAGACCCGACACGGCCGTGTCGTGACCCGTGTCACGCCTAGCAGAATAAATCCTGCAAACAGCCCGAGAAGGACACGGCCAGGGACACGCCCGTGTCCCAGGCCGTGTTCTTGAGCTCGACGAACGTCGACCCTCAAAACGTCGACCACAAGCTCCGCGGTCGACCACGCCCTGACACGCCCGTGTCACGCCCTGACACGCCCGTGTCACCTGCTCCAAAACCAAAACTTGGCTAAAATGACGCCGTCGATTCCCCTTCCAAGTTTTGGGGTGTTACAATTCTCCCCCCCCCCTTACAAGAATTTCGTCCCGAAATTTAAAAACATGGAAGGTAAACAAAACTAAACGGTACCTGAGGAGAAATGCTCGGGGTACTCCTCCAGCATGGCCTGCTCTCGCTCCATGAGAGCTCCTCACAGCCACAGTTTCCCAACGGACCTTTACGAGTCTGACCTCCTTGTTCCGCAATTGCCGAACCTCTGAGTCTTCTATCCTGATTGGACGAACTCGCGTCCTCAAGTCTTCCTCTACCGGCACCGCCATCGGCTCAATCACCACGCTGGCTTCTGACAAAGCTTTCCTCAGGACGGAGACGTGAAAAACGTCATGCAATCCACTTAGCTCTGTGAACAACGCCAACCGGTATGCTGCATCTCCCACTCGCTCGATGACCTTGAATGGTCCCAAAAATCTCGGACTCAGCTTCTTGAGTCGGCGAATTCGCGAAATGCCTTTGAACGGCTTGATCTTAAGATACACCCAGTCGCCCACAGCGAATTCCACATGCCTGTGGAGAGCATTGAAATACTTCGACTACCGATCTTGAGCTAACTTCATGCGCTCTTGGATGGTCCGCACTAGCTCACTAGCGTCGGCTACCACTTCTTTCCCCAAAAGCTTGGTGTCTCCTGCCTCTGTCCAAGACATCGGTGTTCGACACCGCCTCCTATACAGAGCTTCGTATGGCGCCATCTTGATACTAGCTTGGCAACTATTGTTATAAGCAAACTCCACCATGAAGAGGTGATCCTCCCACTTCTTGCCGAAGTCAAGAGTACACATCCTTAGCATATCTTCCAAAGTACGGTTCGTTCTCTCAGTTTGCCCATCGGTTTGAGGATGAAAGGTCGTACTGAACTTGAGTTTTGTGCCCAGGCTCTTCTGCACCAACCGCCAATCCTTAGACGTGAAACGTCCATCCCGGTCGCTGACTATACTCTTCGGAATCCCATGAAGTCATACAATATTGCGGACGTACAACTCCACCAACTTTTCCACACCGTCCTCCTTCCGGTTTGGGATGAAATGTGCCACTTTGGTCAAGCGGTCCACAATCACCCAAATGGTATCATTACCCTGCTGCGATCTAGGCAACCCATGCACAAAATCCATGGAGATGTCATCAAATTTCCATTCGGGGATTGGAAGAGGCTTCAAGAACCCGCCCGGCTTCTGACACTCGGCCTTCACCAAGGCACATGTTTGGCACCGACTCACACACAAAGCTACGTCCTGCTTCATCCCAGGCCACCAATAGGACTTCTTCAAATCCAAGTACATCTTTGTACTACCCAGGTGAATGGAGTACTTAGTGAAGTGGGCCTCAAACATCAACTCCTCGCGGAGCTTGCCGAACTGCGGTACACAAATCCTTCCGCCCTTCCTCAGAATTCCATCAACCATCTCCCAGGCGCTACCCTCGCCCTTTAGAGCTTCCTCCATGAAAGGTTGGAACTCCGCATCTACACGGGTCGCTTCCCAAATACGATCGCATAAGTCACTCTGCATCTCAATCCAATTTAGTCGAGCCATGCTAGGCTCACCTCTTGCCACACATTCCAAACCAAGGGACTCCCAGTCCCGCCTTAACCGCTCATCGTGAGCTTCAATCCAATTTCCTTGCCCCGAGTATTTCCTACTCAAAGCATCTGCCACCACATTGGCTTTCTATGGCGTGTACTGAATCGCCACCTCGTAGTCCCCAAGGAACTCGACCCACCTGCGCTGCTGCATATTTAGGGCCTTCTGATCTAGGAGATACTTCAGACTCTTATGGTCCGTGAAGATCTCCACCTTTGCACCATAAACGTAGTGCCTCCACAACTTCAAAGCGAAAATTACCGCCGCCAACTCCAAATCATGGACGGGGTAATTTCGCTCATGAGGCTTCAGCTGCCTCGACCCAAAAGCTATCACACTACCATGCTGCACCAACACGCACCCTAAACCGCATCCGGATGCGTCGCTGAAAATCTGGAACCCTTTGGTCCCCTTTGGTAGACTTAGGATCGGCGCCGTCATTAGCCTTTCCTTCAGGGTTTCAAATGCCTGATTTCACTCTTGAGTCCATACAAACTTCTGATCCTTGCGAGTTAGTGAAGTGAGGGGTAGAGCTATCCGGGAAAAGTTTTCCACAAACCTTCGGTAGTACCCGACTAGTCCAAGAAAACTTCGAACTTCCGCCACGGTCCTCAAAACTGGCCACTCTCTGATGGCTTCTACTTTCGTTGGATCTACCGCCATCCCATCCCCACTAATCACATGGCCTATAAATGCCACTTTCTCCAACCAGAACTCGCACTTGGAGAACTTCGCATAAAGCTGGTTCTCTCTCAATACTTGCAACACTGTCCGCAAGTGCGACTCGTGCTCCGCTTCCGACTTGGAATACACCAATATGTCATCGATAAAGACGACTACGAACCAGTCCAAATATTCGCGAAACACTCGGTTCATCAAGTCCATGAACACGGACGGCGCGTTCGTCAGCCCGAACGACATCACCGAGAAGTCAAAATGACCATACCTCGTACCAAACGCGGTCTTGGTTATGTCTTCGTCACGAATCCGCAACTGATAATATCCGGACTTCAAGTCCGACTTGGAGTACACCACCGACCCGACCAATTGGTCGAAGAGATCGTCTATCCGAGGAATCGGATACTTATTCTTGACAGTCAATTTGTTCAACTCTCGGTAATCTATGCACAGACGCATACTACCGTCCTTCTTCTTTACAAATAACACTGGCGCACTTCACGGTGAAGAGCTGGGTCTGATATACCCTTGCTCCAAAAGCTCCTGCAACTGAACCTTGAGCTCGGCCAACTCCTTTGGTGCCATCCTAAAGGGTGGACGTGACACCGGTCTAGCCTCGGACGCTAACTCAATGGAGAAATCAATCTCCCGCCGAGGAGGTGCTCCCGGTAGCTCCTCAGGAAAACATCTCCAAACTCCGCCACCACGGGCACTTCTCCAAGAGACATCCCGGAAAGGCTAACCTCCAACAATGCTACAAGAGCTACACCCCCCTGGTTAACAGCTCGCACTAGTTGAAGTGCCGAAACTAGGGAACAGGACACTCCATGCAGGCCCTCAAACTTGACTTTCGCTTGCCCCACGCCCCTCAGGGTTACCACCTTGGACAAACAGTCGATACTGGCACGCTGCTCCGCAAGCCAATCCATCCCCAAAATCACATCGAACTCGGACAACGGCAAGATCGCCGCTACCAAAATGAAGTTGACTCCCTCAAGACTCCAACAAATCCGCCCTTTAGCCCTGGTTGTTATAGACGACCCATTGGTCATGCACACTTTCAACTCTGAGTCTGTTGCGAAGGACTCAACTCCAATCCTCCGGGTGAAACATTCCGCAAGGAAGGAGTACGATGCTCCCGTATCAAAAAGTACTCTAGCGGGGTACCCAGATACCACTACAGAGCCTACACACATGCAACAAACATAAAAAGGCTTGAAAGGAAGAAATCTACGGTGCAGGTTGAACTCTCATACCTGTCACCACATCGATTTGGCAGATTACTTCCTGCTGCCCAAGGTTGTAGGCCCTTGGCTGCACTGGTTGAAACCGGGAAGCACTCGACTCTGCCATTTTCCCCTTCTCTGCTGCACTGGGTCCGGAGCGTACGGACTGCTCCTGCCTTGGCTCTTGCTCAGCGCCCCCTTGGGTACAAAATCTTGCTATGTGGCCTGGCTTACCACAACTGTAACACGTCTGCAGTCCCTTAGAGCGTGACCCTCCGGACATCCAATTACTTTTCTCGCTCGACTTATATGTCGAAGGCTTCTTCTTCCATCGACTCCCTTCCCCCTTTCCATGGGACTGAGCAGGCTTCTTCTCCTCCCCCTATTTGGGTGTGAAACCCTTGCGACGCTGGGATCGCTCCATGTCACTCTCCAAAATTCAGGCCGCCACCACCAATTCGTTGAAATCCGCACGTTTCATCGATATGAGGGGTTGTCTTAGATTCTCCCTCAATCCATGATAGAAGAGATTGTCCCTCTCTTCATCGTCTGCCATGGTCGTCCCTGCATAACGACCCAAGCGAGTAAATTCCTGAACATACTCATCAACTTACTTGTCTCGCTGCACCAGATGTAGAAACAGCCTCTGGAGGGCTTACCTCATTGAGGCGGGAATGTACTTCTTTAGGAAGGCATTCCCAAACTCCTCGATGGACGGTGTGCCTCCTAGAAACTGCCGGCCACTGTGGCTCACCCACCATAACTTGGCATCTCCCTCCAACATAAAGGCTGCGAACTCTGCCTTTTTCTCATCTGGCGCCTCTGCCGCCCTCAGAAGCTCCTGAATTCTATCCCACCAATCCTCTGCATCTGTGGGCAGCCGATTCCCTTGAAGATTGGAGGGTGGAAATTCAGAAAGTACTTCATTTGCCGGTCCCCATGCCCGGCAACCACTCTCTCGGCCTGCGGCTCTGCCCTCCTGGCTTCCTCAAACGGCACGGTCGCTGCCGTGTCCGGGGTAGCAGGAGTTGCTACTTGAGCAACGGGAGCTGCTACTTGTGCTGTCGCTGCAGCTTGGGCCGCCACCATTGCTTCTGCAAGCATACGGCAGAAGTCGGCCAGTGTGACCCCTATCCCTAGCGGACCTTACGCAGTCACACTACTTGCCGAGAGCTCTTCTCTTGGCCTCGAGGTCCCAGCCTCGTTGCTTGCACTCTAAACACAAGCAAGAAAACGCAAATCAGACTCTAATCGCAAGACTCAAACACAAGGACACTCATGGTCCCGCGATACTCCGATGTGGATAACTTCTTATACGCGACTCGACTTATACTTTCGACCGCGAAACTTCTCATTGGAACGCAAACCTCCCTCTAATACCAAATTGTAACACCTCCCCTGTAAAGACTATATAATATGGGTCCGACCGGGGGCCCACAACATACGGATGCCACAGCTTTAGTATTAAAAGATGATATAAAATTACCCAATCTCAAAACTCCAGACAAACACAGCGGAAACAGAACACTAACAGACAGAAGTTATCCACTAACAAAAGAGTATCAAATGGCCTTAAGGCCTTACACAACATAAGTCGAAATATAAAAAGTGCCAAGCACCCCTAGGATACATTGGCATGCAAGCCGGACATAGTCAAACAATAGCAGCAAAATGAGGAAAAGAAAATAGTCAAGCACGGCAACACTTCATGAGGCTTAGGGCTTTTCGCCCGGCGCGCTAGCTCCTTCATGTGATCCTTACCCTGTAAGGATTTGAAGTAACGTGGGTCAGCAAAGGCTGACCTCTACTGTGTAATAAACACATCTCCTCCCAGCCGTCCCTAACGGACCCCGGGGTACCACTCCACCTGCAAGTTAGCACTTCGTATACCAAAAGAGTATATATAATAAAGCGGTAAAACAGGCTTGGATGTCTCATACAACATACATGTTCTCTATGTTTTGTACAAAGTGAAAGGGGCCTTCTATGCAACATGAATGCAACCCGGGTTTCACCCAAGGCACCCTAGCTCATATGTATTTAGCACAATATCAAACACTGGGTACTTCTATTTCCCCATTGGCTTAAAGCCGCAAACACAAGGGAACCACCATGTCCCTAACGGCACACACGCCGTCACACGGAACCTTGCAAAGGCCCCACCCGCACAAGGGTCATATACCCCGGGCTTGCCCGCACATTCTGACTTCGCACGTCAGGGTTCCGTCTCACACTGACCGATTGTAAGAAGCCTTGCTGGACCCCACCCGCTCATGGCCACACTGCCCGGGCTTGCCCTCCGCTCGACATTCTCGTCACTCCCATACAAGGGGCTAGTCTCGCCGGGACACTTTCCCCACATGACTTGCGCGTCACGGGATAGCCAGCCGACCACGGAGACATAGCCGCGCCTTTGCACAACAAAAACAAAGGTTTCCCCACCTCAATCACCATTTGCACCGTGTCTTTCCCGTCCTCCAACGAAACCATCTACCGCACAACGCGGAGCTAACCTTGTCCGGTTCCGACCACGAGTACTCACTCAAATATAAGGGGGAAAACGCATACATACAACGACGTATTGCCGCAACGGATTTCTACCAAATCCCCGAAGCTCGCTATGCAACATCACCGGGTCGGACTAACGGTCGCGACCACGGCTTCACCCACAATGCCTAATCCTCTAATGGAGCGGATCTCTAATGCAAAGCATGCCGGGATGAACATACTCAACCCGGAGGTTCCTCTTGAACCTAGGCTACACGAATCGCTCTCATTTGAGAGATTCGGTGCTCAAAATATGAAAGGAAGGGGATGCTATTCATGCATCCTAAATCCTAAAAATCGAGAGGAGAAGTGTCGTTACCTTCCGTCCCCTCTTCCTAGCCATGGAGAAGATTTGCTGGGTTGAAAACCACCGCAATGCTCCCACCTTCGCGGATCCGAACTCTGCTCACGAAACGGACCTCCGAAGCTTCGCCGGCGGCCGGAACTTGGCCTTCTTCCTCCTCCTTGCTCTCCCTTCTCTCTAGAATCAAGAGAGATAAAGCCAAATGGAAAATGAGGGTTTGAAACCCGATTCCCGGCCTTAAACTGCCCAGGGAGGCTCCCCACCGTTGGATCTCATATCAAAGAAACGGACGGCCACGATCGGAACCCAAAATAACAAAATCTGGGCCGAACACGGGTTGGCACACGGCCGTGTGCAGGGCCGTGTAAACCATTTGTCGTCTCGACCGATTCGAAAACCAGCACACGGTCGTTGACACGGCCTCCGACACGCCCGTGTCGCCTTTGACACGCCGTGTCGAGACCCGTGTCACCCCCCCACCGACCAACTTTCCAGTCAGAGAAGGACAACGGCCAAAGACACGTCCAAAGACACGGCCTTCGACATGCCCGTGTCAGACCCGACACGGCCGTGTCGTGACCCGTGTCACGCCTAGCAGAATAAATCCTGCAAACAGCCCGAAAGGACACGGCCAGGGACACGCCCGTGTCCCAGGCCGTGTTCCTGAGCTCGACGAACGTCGACCCTCAAAACGTCGACCTCAAGCTCCGCGGTCGACCACGCCCTGACACGCCCATGTCTCGCCCTGACACGCCCGTGTCACCTGCTCCAAAACCCAAACTTGGCTAAAACGATGCTGTCGATTCCCCTTCCAAGTTTTGGGGGTGTTACACCTACTTCCTCGCGAGCGAGGCCACTTTCACAACAGCCTCCGTTACAACATACAGGGTCCCTCAGTGAAACCAACACAGACATCAACAATTTGGTCGAGGATCGGGGCTGGGAAATCAAGTAAACTGTAAAGGAAGTAAAGTGAATGAATAAGATTCTCAAGAAGATAATCAGCTAGTTCAATGTTTCTCCTACTTATTCAGAGGAGTAGCTTTCTTCGTTTTATTTTTATATATTTTATTTTGTAATAAGGCAGGCTGAACTGATATTAGTTATGAAATTAGATTTATTTCTATTGAATGGATTTGTGACAACACCCCAGCTTATCTTGACTAATATTTGTCTTCTTATTCTCGTGAGACTACCAATCGTTCTAGTTCAAAACATAGAACCGAGACAAAAAAATGCACTACGATAAACCTATTTATGAAAATAAGAAAAGGAAGAAATAAAACAAGAGAGTCTTGTAGGCATATCGTGAAGTAAGATATTGTGTAGTTCTTTGGGAACTTACTTCACGCGGATTGTGGATGCTAATAGATAAGAGATTTAGGTATCCAAAAGGAGCCATAGGTGATGGTTCCTTTGGGTACCCAAACACATCGTGATATACTGCGGGGAGGAGACAATGAATGTACCCTTTTGAGTGAAATGTGTGCTCTAATTTGAATGATGGGTCTCCAATTATATTTTGTTTTAACATTATTCTTATGTTGCAAATTCTCATCAAGATTTTTGTGAGTCTTTTTGTGATGATCATCAATTGAATAATATTGCATTGGAGGTTTACGTATAATGCAATTGTTCTTCAAGTTAACATTATTTCACTTAACATAAGGACTCATAGAGTAGTAGTTCTTATAAGGGAATTTACGTTGATTCGATTTTAAGAAGGGAGTAACTTGTTTTTGCAAGTAGACGTGATTTGTATGTTTAGGAGCTTCACCTACTTAAGCTAGTGGTTTTCTTCTCCCGTTGATTGACTCAGCTCTTATATGACAGTACATATTCAACATATTTTTGTGTTTTACTTGAAACTTAGGAATTGTGTGTTGTGATCTTTTCAACATAATTTCCTTAAGCACATTGATTTTTGCACTAAATTCTTTGTTTTTAATTTTAAGATTTTGTCTAGCTCTAATGTATGTAATTGTGCTATTCTTAAGTGTTGAGACGATCGATTCAATATGGGCTTCATACTTACTACTAAATTCGTCAAACTCCGCATCAAGCTCCTTAATCTCATTTTTATAATCGTTGCATCTAGCACAATCTTTTTTTAACCATGATTCTTCTAGAAAGAGTTTCTCATTTTGTTCCTTTGCAGAGAGATGCTCTTTTTCACAAACTTTATGTGTTTTATTTGATTTATTACCATTAATAAAAGATATAAAGTTGTTATCTAAAGAACATGCAGGAGAATTAGGCACGACAACGGTAGTTTCTACATTTACACTAGCTCTTAAGCGGTTGTTTTATAAACGTTGTTTTGAGTTAATACTTTTCAGTTTTCCAATTCTTCATCTAGCAGCATCAAGAATATTAAGTGTAAAAGCAAAAGTACATACATGAGGAGAGTTTAACTTTTATACAGTGCTCTTGGATGGGGCAAGATTATATCATTGAGATTCTTTACTTTCTTTGTTAAGTTCCCTCATCCATAGTTGAGATTACACCTTCCCTCTCCTGCGATGTGATTGTCATGTCTTTCTCTAAGAGTAGATCTCCACTAGGTTCTTCACTCTAATCCATGAGAAACAACTAAGACTCTTTAACTACAGAAAGAGGATTATAAGTATACTCAATAAATTTCCATATGTAAAAGGTAGTTGGAAAGCATAGATGAGTTTAAAAATTTCTTGACCAAGCCCACAGAATAACTATTCATAGCTTTAGCATTTATATGATACTCGTGCTTGGTTAAGATACTTGGCAGCTTTATACACATCATTTCCACACCTCTATGTCTAGACTTATGAGGAATTTTCTCATTAACACTTTCAAACCTTCATAGTGCTTACCTAAAAATAGTGGGGGTGCTAGTGATTTTTTTGTGTACCATTTTCCATCCCCACTTGTCGATTGGAGAATAGGGTTAGCCATTTTACCGGTGGTGAAACCGTTTTGGAATAACCTTCCTCTGATACCACTTTTTGGATCGTGTGGCCAACCTTAGAGGGGGGGGGGAAATAAGATTTGCTTCATTTATCTAAAATTCGAATTTTTTCATTCCAAGGAAAAACTAGTTCTTGAAACTGCCATGGGGCGTTAGGTATCAAATGCAATTGTATGTATCTAAAATCATTTTCCTAGGTAGAATCTCCCTTGGAGATCTATACACTCATCAGAACAATACAAACGAATAACCATGATAGTACACGCAAGTATAGAAGCAGGAAATGAATTTCATTGCCAAAACTAAAATCAATAAGTGTTTTTAAATACTACAAAACTTGATCTCTTGATGCCAGAGATCGAAGGCATTGAATAAAAACAATTTTGGTTTTCTATACCAACCCTCTCCATGGACCGATTGGCTGTCTCCCTTTCCCTCCAAGAAAGGTCTTCGAGCTGGCTCTTCACCTCCACGCAAGGAAAGGTTTAGAGCCCTGCTAGATGACCCGATCTAGACGTCCCTTCCCCGGGACAATTTATTACAGAATTCTACCCGGATTCTGATGACCTTCCCCAGTCAATTTCCTTCACCACAAGCAAAATAGAGAAAGAGAAAGAATACAATACAAGTATAAGGGTTTTAAAGCGATTAAAATCTCAATCTTGATGATTCCTCCATCGAGCAATCCACTGCCAGTGCTTAAGATCTTCGAGTGCTTGCAACTGATCGTCTCTTCGTAGTTGATGTAGTTCTTGGCTTGCCAGAGTTATTCGTATGCAAATGGGAGGGAGGAAGTTTTCTTTTTTCCTTTGATGAAGAAGATGAAACAGACAGAGAGGCGGCTGAACCCCAGGAATCACAGAACAATGTCTTTTTTCATCTTGGTAAGGAACACAAAAAATGAGGTGCCTTTTTATACGTCTTTGTGAAAATAGGCTACCGCCGGCAGTAAGTCTCGTGCTCGATGGTAGGTTCACGTGCTTGATGTTAACAACAATCCTCGAATTTGGAGAAATATTCTATATGAATATTTTCCTTTTTCCAATGCTAGCACGATACGGTAGGTTGGTAGCGCCCGGCAGTAGTTCTGTCTCGACGACTCTATCTAAATGCTCTCAATGCACATGTCTCAATGAGCATTGAGTGTGTTACCATAGTGCGGTACCAAGCTATCACCCGTTGATATTTTTGTCTCGATGCCTCGATCTCAATGCTCTTGATGCACTCAATTCCTCTATCTCATTGAGTGTTGAGTGAGCTAGTATGGGGTGATATAAAGCTAGCACGTATGAGGTAGGTTCTCGAGAGCCTAGATGAATTAATTCTTTGAGTTAGCACGGGTCGTAGGACTTGTGTGATGCGGTAGGTTCCCAAACTCCTTAGCCAATTAATTCTAGATATTGCCTGGCTTAATCTACTACCGCTCGGAGGTAGGTTCCTGAGGAGGCATCGTTGAATTTCTTGGACCTGTAAACCAACACACTCTACCAAACAGAAAATGTAATCAAATACAAATTGGGAGGTTATATTTGAAAACTAAGGATATGTGAACTGTTGGATCCAACATAAGCTTCCAATCATTCAATGTTAATGGTAATCGTGATCACTAACGATGCTACGCGGCACACCGTGCAATCGTATGATCTGCTCAATATAAAGTTTAGCTTATTTTTCAACCAAATCAACCCTTTGATTTGGAATAAAGTGTACTCCTTTAGTTAACCGGTCTACGATTAACAAGAAGGAATCATTCCCTCATTGTGATCTCAGCAAACCGCGCACGAAATCCATCGATATATCATCAAATTTCCATTCTGGTATAAGGAATGACTTCAGGAAACCACCAGGTATTTGACACTCAGCCTTTACTAGGGCGCAAGTTTGGTACTTTGCCAAATAAAGTGCGATGTCCTTTTGCAACCCTGGACATCAGAACAATTTATTCATGCTTTGAACATTTTTGTGCTCCCCAGGTAGATTGAGTACTTGGTAAAATGTTCCTCGTACATCAACTCCTCCTACAACTTACCATGTTCTGGGATGCACAACCGACCATCCTTCCAAAAATGACCATTGTTCAGCGGAATTGTGAATTTTACCCATCCACTATCTCCGCCATATAACGCTCCATGCTTTCGTAAAGAACCAATTCCTGTCGAATTATTTCTGTGAGGTCATATTTCACCACCGTCTAGTTCAAGTATGCATCTGCTCCCATTTTCCTATCAACATTAGAGATATGTAGAGCTTCCAGCTCACGAATCAGATGCTCATCATGCATCTGATGCTGACTGCATCCTTGAAAATAAGATCTTGAAGATCTGTCTTGCCTTTGATATGTTTTATTGTATGGAGTTTATCTTTGAGAGACATTTCCAGAGGCCCCTGTAGATGGAGAATGAGGAGGACCTCTCCAATTCCTTTTAGGAGGAGGAGGAGGAGAGTACTTCCTACTTTTCTTCCTTGCCTTTTGTTCATTCTTTGATTGCCACATCCAGTTGGGCATTCCATTATATGGAGTTATGTTGTTCAGAATGTAATAGGGAGTATCTGGAGTTGTATTAGACTTAAGAATAGACTTTGGAGGGGCTTTCTTCTTTAGCTTCCTCTTCTTAGAAGATGGCTCATCATCATCATCTTTATCATCATCTTCATCATCAGGTGATCCAGGAGGATTGGCATATAAGTCATCAATCTCTTTTAGAATTTCCTTAGAGATCTTCTTCTCAAGTTTAGGTTGTTCTGGAATTTCTGGCTATACATCACTTTCAGTAACAATTTGATTTTCTTTTCCTTCTTCTTTTATATCTTCAAGCATTATATCATCCAAGTTTGGTATAGGACTTTCATCCATTTTGTTAGTTGGAGGAGAGATAGCCTTGGTAGATGATTCTATGACTGGCTCAATAACTGCAAAACTAGACTTCAGTAGCTTTACAACCTCAGGGCTAATGGGAGGAGTATAACAAACCAAGGCTTTAGACTGATCTTGGATCAAGTCTGGAAAAAAATTAAAGAATGCTGAATTGAAAGAATTCAATAAACAAAACAAATCAACTGTGGGATTGATCACACAATCACCAATAGTTATGATCTCTCGAATCACTGTTGCTTCTGTTGGAGCTTCATGTTCAATTATTGGAACTACTACTACTGGAGCTGCTTCTTCATACAACATCTCTCCATACCTGGTTTCAGTGGAAACTAGAACCAGGCGCCTGATAGAAGAAGGAGGGACAGAGAAGGCATCAAAGTGTGCAGTAAGAGATGAGATGGATATGGAAGGAATATTCAAATGTATATACTCAGGTGGGATCTGGGTAGATACAGATGGAGGAAAGGGGGGAATGACATCAGATGGAATAACATCTTATATGATGTCATCCTGAGAAGGCGATGCAGGATTAGATGGAATTGGAGTTCAGATATCATGTTGAGGAGAAGTTGGTGTAGATGGTATGGAGGTTAGTAAATCAAAGGATGGGGATGAAATGAATGTAAGAGGATGTATGTCAGTAAGAAGAGGTGGTGGAGGAGAGGGAGGAGGTGGTGATTGAGGAGGTGAAGGAGTTGTTGGAAGAAGTGTTGTTGAAGGAGGTGGAGGAGGGAGGATGGATGATTCTTTAACAAGTTTTGGAGTGGCTGGAATAACCCTTGTGTTCTCAGAAGGTCTTGAGGAGGAGGAAGCCTTGGATGGCTTGATAATAGTCCTCTCCCATATACAAAAGAGGGCAGAAGTTAACATTTTAGAAGAATTAATGAAAACTGTTAGAAAGACCAGTAAATAATTTGCCTTCTCCTACAAAAAAATTCTAAGTATCCTTGCAAAATAAACTTCCTTCTTGGAGTTCTTCTTCCTGATTAAGTCAAATAAAACCTGACCCCAGTTGACCATTTTCTTATTCATCAAGGCACTCAAAAGCAGAAACTGGTGCCTCATGATGTAGTCGTGAGCAGTGTGCTTGCCCAGTAGGACTTTGCCCACTACATCAGCCAAGAATTTATATTCAACGGATAAATTCTTATTCAATAACTTGTTTGGGTTTCCTTCAGAGTAACCCAGTTTCAGCAAAATCTCATCAAATTTAGAGTTATCTATTTCAATATCTTCTTCCCCATTCACAAAATGAAAATCTCAGATAAAACGGCAGGAGTTAGAGAGACCTAAGTTCCTGAAATTATTCCTGAAAGTGAGGGGATAGATCTGATTAACTCTAGAGGGGGGTCAATAGAGTGTTAAAAACATTTAATAAATTTTTTTATAGCGGAATTAAGATAAGTGTTACTTATAAGTAAGAGAGGAAAATAGATCACAAGAAAACACAGCACGGCAGAAAATAAAGAAAGATGAGTAACCAGACGAAACAAGAAAATTATAGTGGTTCCCCAAATCTGGGTACATCCACTCTTCTACCACCCTGGTAGGAATCCACTTAGGTTTTTTATTAGGTGCCCTATCACCACAAGATCTGCTTCAGGTAGATCTAGAGACGCTTCAGGCTTTTGATCAGGTGAGTAAAAACCAATAGATTTTTGATCAGGTGCCCTATCACCAATGAGTTCACTTTTGAAGGGAGTAATAACCCTATACAGGAAAGATAAAAGAAAAGTTAATGATAGTCTTCTCTTTCTCAAAGCAAATGAGAAGACTAAGTGGATTTAGATGATGCAAAAGCTCCCCATGAGATATTGAGTAGGTTCAGGAAGATGGAAGCTTTGTCCATGGTGTAGGTCTTTAGAGGACTAAAGTTATTACTATAAAGAATCTATAGATTGATGTTGATTATCTATCACTGTAGATTCCTGAAGATGAAAACTGAAGAATAATCAAGATAGTGGTATGTTGTTCTTCTTCTATTTCCTGAGAGTAATGGAGATTCTGAGAGCTGTGAGAATTCTATAAGAGATATTTTTTGGGTTGTCGCAAGAATGTTCTCTCTGTGTATTTCTCTGTACGTGTATTTCTTAAGAATCAAGGATACTTCAAAAAGGTAAGAAATTTCTAAAGTGGAAGGCAGTTCTCGAGAAATACAGTTAGTTCTCAAAAAGTACATAACTAGTTCTCGAAAACTTAAGTCCACTTCTCGAGAACTAAAGATCTGCCTCACGAGAAGTACAATAAGTTCTCGAAAACAAGAAATATACTTCTCGAGAACTATAACCATATCTCACGAGAACTAACCCTACCTCTCAAGAAATGCCCCATCTATTTTCGATTTCTATTTATTTCTACAATCTCAAAAACCGATCAATTTTTGCTTT
Organism: Platanthera zijinensis; assembly: GCA_039513925.1. Classification (NCBI taxonomy): domain Eukaryota; kingdom Viridiplantae; phylum Streptophyta; class Magnoliopsida; order Asparagales; family Orchidaceae; genus Platanthera; species Platanthera zijinensis. The sequence continues at coordinate 97,202,375 of CM077089.1, forward strand.
AATCCAAGGGTTATTTTAGATTAATTAGACACCTAATCAACATTACTAGGGTTATATATATATGAAAACTTTAGAAATCTCAAATCAACAGACATTTCAAAATCCATTCACTCGAAAACTCTTCTCCTTCTGCCTACCCAAGCTTAGACACCTCCGCCTTCTCGGGATCCGTCCATCGCTGTCGTCAGTTTCAATGGAACAGCAGTCCAGAATCGGAGTCAGTAGTGAACTTGTGGTCGCCGTATAACGACCCCATCCGTTAGATGACGTATAGTAGAAGGTCCGGCCGGGGCCCCACACTATATGCCACCAACAGACGGTTAGGTTACAGGATAATACCAAACCAAACACGAATCCTAACTCAGAGCATTCTAGCGGAAGCTTTAAGTTGTAATTTGAAATCTAACCAGGAATGTCCAATATATAAACCACCTTTATATATAACCACGGAATGTACACAAATACATAGAGTTTGGCCTTAAGGCCTTACAGTTCCTCTTTTCACATCGTATGGTTTACAAACCTCGGCGCGCAGGCCGGCCATACATGAGTAAAAGAAAATAAGCAAAAACATTCGCTTAGCCTTCAAGGGCTAGCCGCAGCAGCAGCAGCAACAGCAGTAGGGCTTCAGCCCTTCACCTACCACTTGGCTCTCCAGCACCTGCATGGGAACAATCCACCCAACCGGTGGCAAACAATGCAACGGTCAGCATTCAGCTGACCCAATTATAACAATCCTACGCCTTTCTCAGGGCATGAGCATTCTTTCCCTGCAAAGCATGGCATCATCATATAGCAACTATGTGCGCGCAGGCACATTCAAGCATCACAACTATCGGCCTCACGGCCCGACAGTCCGTACACTCAGGGCACATTCTTGGTGTACCGGAATACCAGGGTCAACACCACCGTCTACACGGTATTTGAGCATTCTAGTCTTTCCGGCGCACGGGCCTAAGACTCTCATTAGGCGCTCCAACAAAACCTATAACCAGGCTTCCAAGTCGGACGGACCTAACGTAGGTACGGATCAGCCACCCCCGTTGCTCAAGTCGCCGTACCACCTCGAATACGGAAGTATCCATGGCTATTTATAGGCGCGGGTCGGTTTCACCTTTCCTGTTCGGCAATCTGCCTTTTCATCGAGTTGCAGCCCAATGGCTCAACCGCTCATAAAGTGGCAAGGCACGGCCACAAGAGTTGCATCCAACCCTCTTCATTTCCTGGACATCATCCAGTACTTCCTTCTGCACCAAGCAACAGGTAGGCACAAGGCAACACAAGCCATAATCACGGAGCCTTCTCCGATATGCAAACAAGCATCACCAATCCAGACCATGTCCAGATGGGTTTCACACAGCATGCCTAGAGCCGTACTCCAATTCCGGCCTCTAACAAGGGGGACTTCACATATCTACCCCAAAGGGACACCACAACCCACCGCACACTCGCGGGAAAGGGTTTTCCCTATGCAATGCAGAAAAGAAGGACTTCACATGTCCAAGAAGGGAGATCATTACCCTTGTCGATCTCTTGGGAGACATCGCAAACTAGCTGGTGAGAAAGAACCGCAGCAGCCTTGCCTTCACAATGCCGGCTTCGGATCACGAATCGGACCACGGGAACTCCGTCGGTGGCTTGATCTCCTCCTCCTTCTTCTTCCTCCTCTCTCTTTCTCTCTTCCTTAAGGAAATGAAGAATGAAGTCTTCATCAGCCTTCACGGAATAAATCCAGCCAGGAAATCACCTGAGCCCTTGGATCAAAAGAGAGAAATCTGAACGGCCACGATTTGCCCAAAAACTCAATTTTTGGCTGACACGGCCTGTGACACGCCCGTGTCACAGGCCGTGTACCCTTAAGCGGCACATGCGGTATTCGAACCGACTGAGATTTACCAGAACACGGTCATCGATATGCCCGTGTCGAACCTGACACGCCCGTGTTATTCCTGAGACACGCCCGTGTCACCCCTGCCTCATCGAGCTGCAAGCAGTACACGGGTAGGCACACGGCATTGGACACGCCCGTGTCCAACCTGACACGCCCGTGTTCAAGGCTTGGTTCAAGGCCATGTAATCTTCTGACTCGGATCTCATTTTATTTGTGTGACACGCCCTGGGACACGCCCGTGTCCCAGGCCGTGTACCCCCGACACGCCCTGGGACACGCCCGTGTCCCAGGCCGTGTAACCTGACCTGCACCTCAAACCCAATATGAGTCTTTTTGGGGTCTTTTTGGGGTGTTACAATCCTCCCCCCCCCCTTAACAAAATTTCGTCCCGAAATTGCACGGTAAGGAAACAAGAACCAACAGTACTATAACTGGAGAATTCTGATATAACAAAAGTACACGGTCTACAGTTTATACAAACAGCTCGGGATATTCAGCTCGCATGGTCTGCTCTCGCTCCCATGTTAGCTCTTCACGGCCACAATTGTCCCATCGGACCTTGACCATCCCGATCACTTTGTTCCGCAACTGTTTCTCGGCTCGATCCTCGATCCGAATGGGTCTAACCCTCGTCATTAGCCCATACTCGACCGGTACCCGATCATTCTCCACTACTTGAGCTGGATCCTTCACTGCCTTACGAAGGACTGAGATGTGAAATACATCATGTAATCCACCCAAGTCTGCTGAAAGTGCTAGTCGATAAGCAGCTTCCCCAACTCGCTCCACCACCTCAAACTGACCAAGATACCTCGGACTTAGCTTTTTCAAACGCCGAATCCTGGACACTCCTTTGAAGGGTTTGATCTTCAAATATACCCAATCACCCACCGCAAACTCCACGTTCCGATGTTTGGCATTGTAGTACTTTGCTTGACGATCTTGGGCTATCAATAGCCTCTCCCGAATAGAGCGTATGAGCGAGGTAGCTTCTTCGACTTCCTTTTTCCCACTCAGCTTAGATTCTCCTGCTTCTGCCCAAGCTAATGGTGTACGACATTTACGACCATATAACGCCTCAAATGGTGCCATACCAATACTTGCTTGGTAGCTATTATTATAGGCAAATTCGACAAGAAATATATAATCTTCCCATCTCTAACCAAAGTCTAGGGCGCACATGCGGAGCATATCCTCCATCGTCCTGTTGGTTCGTTCAGTCTGGCCATCCGTTTGGGGATGAAAGGTCGTACTAAATGCTAACTTTGTACCCAACATTTGATGAACGAGCCGCCAATCATTCGATGTGAACCGCCCATCACGGTCACTAATGATGCTCCGAGGAACACCGTGCAGTCGAACAACTTGCTCCACATAAAGCTTGGCCAAGGTTTCCACTGAATCGTCTCTTCTGTTTGGAAGGAAGTGCGCCACTTTTGTCAACCGGTCCACAATCACCCGGATTGAATCATGACCGCGTTGAGATCTCGGCAACCCGTGCACGAAATCCATCGAAATGTCATCGAACTTCCACTCCGGAATAGGTAACGACTTCAGGAAACCGCCAGGCTTCTGGCATTCTGCTTCACCAACGCACATGTATTGCATTCAGCCACATAACGTGCGACATCTTTCTTTAGTCCGGGCCACCAGAACAGCTTTTTCAGATCTCTGTACATCTTTGTGCTCCCTGGGTGAACTGAGTACTTTGCAAAGTGAGCTTCGTACATCACCTCTTCCCTCAATTTACCCACACTCGGGACGCACACTCGACCATTTCTTCGTAACAAACCGTTATCCCAAGAGAATTGGTCATCCGGCCCATCTTTTGCATAGCGCTGGAGACTTTCATCAAGCTCTGTTGCTCGCCGAACTCTGTCCGTAAGGTCATATTGAACCTCCGTCCAGTTCAAGCATGCATCGGTTGATGAACCCTTGTCAACACAAGATATCTCCAACGCTTCCAATTCCTGGATTAAACGCTGATCATGCCTCTGCAACCAACTTGCCCGTACTGGAGTCTTTCGACTCAAAGCATCAGCGACCACATTTCCCTTCCCGGGAGTATAGTGAATCTCGAAGGTGTAGTCCCCAAGGAACTCCATCCATCTTCGTTGTCGCATATTCAGATCCTTCTGATCCAACAAATACTTTAGGATTTTATGATCTGTATAGATATCCACTTTAACGCCATATAGATAGTGCCGCCACAACTTGAGCGCAAAGATTACCGCCGCCAACTCCAAATCATGGACGGGGTAATTCCGCTCATGCACTTTCAACTGGCGCGAGCCATAAGCAATCACTTTACCAAACTGCAGAAGAACGCAGCCTAAGCCACTCCCGGAAGCATAACTATAGATCTCATACCCATCGGTACCACATGGCGATGTCAACACAGGCACCGTGGTCAAACGACTCTTCAAGTCTTCAAAAGCTCGCGCGCACTCCGGCGTCCAAATGAACTTTTGATCTTTTCTCGTCAGCGTGGTCAGAGGTAATGCAATCCGTGAGAAGTTTTCCACAAACCGTCTATAGTAGCCCGCAAGTCCAAGGAAGCTCCTGACCTCAGCCACTGAAGACATCACTGGCCAATCTCGAATGGCACTTATCTTCAACGGATCCACCGCGATACCTTCTCCGCTTACCACATGGCCTAAAAAGGCTACTGAAGAGAGCCAGAACTCACACTTTGAGAACTTGGCATAAAGCTTATTCCTCGCAGGATATGCAAGACCAACCGCAAATGGTTTGCATGATCCTCTTCCGACTGAGAGTATACTAAGATGTCATCGATAAACACAATAACGAACAAATCCAAGTACTCTCGGAACGTTCGATGCATTAGGTCCATAAATACCGAAGGCGCATTACATAGGCCAAACGGCATTACCGTGAACTCATAATGACCGTAGCGTGTTCCAAACGCCGTCTTGGGAATGTCACCTTCCCTAATCCTCAGCTGATAATATCCCGATTTCAAATCCAATTTGGAATAGACCGTTGATCCTGCCAACTGATCAAAGAGGTCATCAATCCGCGGAATCAGATATTTGTTTTTCTCCGTCAGCTTATTCAATTCGCGGTAGTCAATACATAACCGTAAGCTACTGTCTTTCTTTTTCACAAATAGAACAGGCGCGCTCCAAGGTGACATACTTGGGCGTATATATCCCTGCTCCAACAACTCTTGCAATTGGACTTTCAACTCAGCCATCTCTTTTGGCGCGACGCGATATGGAGAGCGGGCCACAGGTTTTGCACCTGGCACCAACTCAATAGAGAAGTCAATCTCCCGCTGGGGTGGTAACCCAGGAAGATCTTTAGGAAGCACATCGGCAAACTCGGACACAACTAGTACTTCACCGACACTGGCCTTTGGCTCAACAGCCTGAATTAGCGTGAAGAATAACTCCGCGCCCTTCCGAACAGCATTGACGACTTGGAGTGCAGACAACAGAGTCCCGCCAACTCCTCGCATACCAGCGAACTTCGTCACAAGTCCGGTATTCTGGCCCAGTGTAATCTCCTTGGAGTTGCAATCAATAAAGACACGCTGCTCCGAGAGCCAGTCCATACCAAAGATCACATCAAACTCCGATAACGGTAGCACAGCTGCACTCAAACCGAAATCCCGACTTCCTATTTGCACATCCACATCGCAAGCCCTATCCACAAGCATCACACAGCCATTCGGCAATAGCACCCTTGTACTATCCACCGCCACATGACTTGGTACCCCAATTCGAGATACGAAATCCTCCGACAGAAAAGAATGCGAAGCACCCGTATCAAACAGGGCTCTCGCCAAATTATTCCGAATCAGGACAAAGCCTGAAACACACACATCATGCACAAGCTATACATAACCAAAAACAATAGCACATAAGCAAGTAAGCTAACTTAACTCGTACCTGTGACGACGTCACTTTGCTTAATCGCTTCCTGTTGGCCAAGCTGATAGATTTGGGGCTGTGCCTGAGACGCAGATGAATCAACCACCGCTTTGCCCTTCTCAGCATAAGACACACCCGTCTTCTTGTCCCCTTTGGGCTGAACAACCCGACTGTCACGAGCGATATGCCCCACCCGGCCACAGTTATAGCATGTACGAGAATCCGGCCTTGATGTCGCTCCCGACACAACGGTCATAGTCACTTGCCCAGACGGCTTGGACCTCTTGCCCCCTTTCTTCTGGTAAAACGACTTACTCGGGCAAGGTGCTTGAAACTCTGCCTTCGACGCAACCAAGCCCTTATTCCCTTGCACCCGCCTCATGTCCTTCTCCAACGCACACGCAGTATCAACCAATGCCTGAAACCCTTGGTTCACTGAACTCGAAAGCAGGAATCGCCACTCATCCCGCAATCCATCATAGAACCGATTCGTTTTCCTTTGGTCATCCGCGAAGATTGTACCCGCATACCGTCCCAACCTGGTAAACTCGTGCAAGTAGATATCCACGCTATCTTCCCCTTGCTTTAACCGTTGGAACTCATTTTCCATAGCAATGCGTTGTGCCGCTGGGACATGCTTCGCCAGAAATATCCGAGAGAACTCCTCAATCGACACTTGCGTTAATTGCTTGCCCGCCAAATGGTGTACCTCAACCTCGTCCCACCACAAACGCGCCTCTCCTTCAAGCATGAAGGTGGCCAAGGTGACCTTTAGAGTTTCCTCCGCCCTGATCGCTGTCATTATCCTCTTGACACGCGATAACCAATCTTCTGCCTGCGTTGGGGATCCCATTCCCATAAACGTAGGAGGACTGAAGCTCATGAATTGCCTCAACTGGCGGTCAGCTGCTCGTGGATCTACAGCCTCAACTGGCTCGGGTCTTACATCAACACGAAATGGCACTACTGCCGGCTGCGCTCGCCCGGTCGGCTGAATCATGGCAAATAGAGCCTCAGCAACTAAACGAACAATTTCCGCAAATGGAGGAGGTGTTGGCACCTCAGCTGGTGTCGCACTCTCATCAGAGCGTTTGGGCTCAGACTGCCCAGCACCACTACGCGTCACCTATAGGTGGACAAGACACACATTAGCGAACGTATGCAAGCAAAACAACACAAAAAGGAACGCGCAGATTCCTCAAATAAGATTTTGTACATTCCTCAGTGGACATTCCAGAGTTCATTAGCATTACAGCAAGGCGCATAAACACGCGCTCGCCACCCCATAAAAGAATTCGTCCACGAATTCGATAGAGGAAGACCGAACGAATCTGATACCAAAATGTAACGACCCCATCCGTTAGATGACGTATAGTAGAAGGTCCTGCCGGGGCCCCACACTATATGCCACCAACAGACAGTGAGGTTACAGGATAATACCAAACCAAACATGAATCCTAACTCAGAGCATTCTAGCGGAATCTTTAAGTTGTAATTTGAACTCTAACCAGGAATGTCCAATATATAAACCACCTTTATATATAACCACGGAATGTACACAAATACATAGAGTTTGGCCTTAAGGCCTTACAGTTCCTCTTTTCACATCGTATGGTTTACAAACCTCGGCGCGCAGGCCGGCCATACATGAGTAAAAGAAAATAAGCAAAAACATTCGCTTAGCCTTCAAGGGCTAGCCGCAGCAGCAGCAGCAACAGCAGTAGGGCTTCAGCCCTTCACCTACCACTTGGCTCTCCAGCACCTGCATGGGAACAATCCACCCAACCGGTGGCAAACAATGCAATGGTCAGCATTCAGCTAACCCAATTATAACAATCCTACCCCTTTCTCGGGGCATGAGCATTCTTTCCCTGCAAAGCATGGCATCATCATATAGCAACTATGTGCGCTCAGGCATATTCAAGCCATCATAACTATCGGCCTCACGGCCCGACAGTCCGTGCACTCAGGTCACATTCTTGGTGTACCGAAATACCAGTGTCAACACCACCGTCTATACGGTATTTGAGCATTCTAGTCTTTCCAGCGCGCGGGCCTAAGACTCTCATTAGGCGCTCCAACAAAACCTATAACCAGGCTTCCAAGTCGGACGGACCTAACGTAGGTACGGATCAGCCACCCCCCGTTGCTCAAGTCACCGTGCCACCTCGAATACGGAAGTATCCATGGCTATTTATAGGCGCGGGTCGGTTTCACCTTTCCTGTTCGGCAATCTGCCTTTTCATTGAGTTGCAGCCCAACGGCTCAACCGCTCATAAAGTGGCAACGCACGGCCACAAGAGTTGCATCCAACCCTCTTCATTTCCTGGACATCATCCAGTACTTCCTGCTGCACCAAGCAACAGGTAGGCACAAGGCAACACAAGCCATAATCACGGAGCCTTCTCCGATATGCAAACAAGCATCACCAATCCAGACCATGTCCAGATGGGTTTCACACAGCATGCCTAGAGCCGTACTCCAATTCTGGCCTCTAACAAGGGGGACTTCACATATCTACCCCAAAGGGACACCACAACCCACCGCACACTCGCGGGGAAGGGTTTTCCCTATGCAATGCAGAAAAGAAGGACTTTACATGTCCAATAAGGGAGATCGTTACCCTTGTCGATCTCTTGGGAGCCATCGCAAACTAGCCGATGAGAAAGAACCGCAGCAGCCTTGCCTTCACAACGCCGGCTTCGGATCACGAATCGGACCACGGGAACTCCGTCGGTGGCTTGATCTCCTCCTCCATCTTCTTTCTCCTCTCTCTTTCTCTCTTCCTTAAGGAAATGAAGAATGAAGTCTTCATCAGCCTTCACGGAATAAATCCAGCCAGGAAATCACCTGAGCCCTTGGATCAAAAGAGAGAAATCTAAACGGCCACGATTTGCCCAAAAACTCAATTTTTGGCTGACACGGCCTGTGACACGCCCGTGTCACAGGCCGTGTACCCTTAAGCGGCACACGCGGTATTCGAACCGACTGAGATTTACTAGAACACGGTCATCGACACGCCCGTGTCGAACCTGACACGGCCGTGTCATTCCTGAGACACGCCCGTGTCACCCCTGCCTCATCGAGCTGCAAGCAGTACACGGGTAGGAACACGGCATTGGACACGCCCGTGTCCAACCTGACACGCCCGTGTTCAAGGCTTGGTTCAAGGCCGTGTAATCTTCTGAATCGGATCTTATTTTATTTGTGTGACACGCCCTGGGATACGCCCGTGTCCCAGGCCGTGTACCCCCGACACGCCCTGGGACACGCCCGTGTCCCAGGCCGTGTAACCTGACCTGCACCTCAAACCCAATATGAGTCTTTTTGGGGTCTTTTTGGGGTGTTACACGTCGGGATTGCTGAAATTTTAGACAATTTAAAGAATTTTCTTCTTCTGCTAGAAACCGCTGCTTTGAACTTTGTTCTTTCAGAACCTTGTAAGATTCTTTTTCCAGAAGTAGAAGTGTTCTATAAAAATGTCAAGATAAGGAGGAATAACACTGTATAGAAATCCAAGGTCAAGAGAGTTAAGATTAAGTTAAGCCCGACCATTGTGTCAAAACTTTTAAGATTGCCTATTGTGGATGATGAGGATGAACTGACAGAAGAGGACAATGACAAAACCTGTCATTTCTGTGGAGTTCAAGTGGACATTACCTCTCTAAGAAAGACTGCTCTGAATGATGTTAGCAAACTTCTAGTGGATATAGTTGAGAAAATTCTTTGGTGCTGGACAGGGTCTATAAGTTTCATAACCAATGACCTATTCGATGTCATGATAGCCATAGTCTGCAGGAAGAATTTTCAATATGGTATGATGATTTTTGACATGATCATAGATAGCATTAAAGAACCAAAGTTCGCCAAGAAAATCTCCTTGATGTTGCATGAGATTGATCCAGTGGTATTCAAGACTTCAAAAGGTACGCCAATTCATCACTTAAAGAAGATCTCCTTAGCTTCCATTTAAAGGTGGGAGTTAAAACTTAAGAATCCAAAGCAAATAGCTAAAGAGCTTGCAGCCCCTGCTTCAGAGGTCAGGACCGAATCTCCCTCCTCTCATGATGTTGCTGAATCATTAGGTGCAGCAACTGAGGGGGATCTTGCATCCTTTGTTCTAGTAGATAGAATTCCCTCTCCTGCTCCTCCAGCTAGTACTCCAATCAGAAGTCCAGCAAGATCACCAGCAAGTTCACTAATCAGAAGTCCTGTCAGAAACCCAATTAGATCTCTAGTCAGGTACCCACTAGCAGATATCTCAGATGATACATTCTCAGATGAGCAAGTACAGAAAACTCTCAACTCCACTGCAGAAGATATAGAAAAGATGATTAAAAAACTCACTTTTGATGAGCCTCTTCCTTCCCTCCATTCAAAAAATGCTGAAGAACCTTCAAAGGATCCATCTCCAGCTCCTTCTCCATCTCCAGAACCTTCTCCAATTGCAACTCCGTCAACTTCTCCCAGAAAAGGATCACCTCCACAAGAAACCATCCTTCTCTCAGGAGAGGATCAGCCAGAACAAGAGGCAACTGAAGCTCCTCTAAAGAGACTTGATTTCTCCATTCCTAACCGACTTGGTTAGGAAGGTGATATACTCATTCACACTGCCAGAGCTCAAAGCTCTGTAATTATTGAAGAAATCCCTCCATGGAAAGTCCCTCCTCCACCTCAAACTACTACTCCTGTTGTTCCTGTTGTTGCCCCTTTAAGTTTAGATATTCTAAGAAAGATTGAAGTTATGCTATCTGACCAAAGGAAATATTTTGATGAATCTCTAAAGATAGTCCAAGACAAAGTCACTGCTCTAGAGAAAGAGATGAGTAGAGGATTTATAGAAATTTAACACAACACTGACTCACTCAAAGAATTGTTTTAGATTGGTGGAAAAGCTATAGACAACACTATCACTAGTGTTGGTAAGGTAATGGAACAATCTATAACTCTTGCTAACAATCAAATCCAATTGGAGAAGAAAGCCCAGGAAAACCTCATGAAAATCTGTGAAGAGGTTGGAACCATTAATGAAAGTGCTATAGACACACAATCTGTAGAATTCAGAAAGGCAGAGAGTCTAGTGAAAGAATATGTAGACAAGTTTATTATTAATACCAACACTATCTGGTCTGAGCAGTTAACTGTAATTAATAAGAATGTTGTAGAACAGATTCAGTCTGTGAAATTTCATACCTATGACACTGCAGTCTGGATACATAACCAGATATTCACTGAATTCCAGGTTGATCCTAATGTCATACCTCATAACCTGAACCCTCTTGTTGAATGTTAGTCAAGTCAGATGCCTGCTCAGGTGCAATAACCTCTGAAGCCATGCTTCACTCCAAGGCCAGAAGATCAGGATCCTCCTCCTTCTTATGACCAAGTTTGGGATTATGTGATTCATCAAGGTTTACCTGAAATCAACACTTTTAAGAAGAGGAAGTATGGGGAAGGCCCCTCTACAAGAAAAATCATTCCTAAGACAAACACAGAGAAAAGAAAAGCAAAGGAATTTGTTGAAGTCTGGAGTCCTACCTCTAAAGCTTTAATTCTTGATACTCTCAAATTAATAATGGACTATAATGAAAACAATAATCTCCACTATAGCTGCTCTGAGTGGGAACTCTATGAGAAGCCCATGACTAAAAGGAGAATATATGGTAGAGAGTATGGCAAGAACAATCCTAAGGCTCCTCCAAAACCTCCATGGTAATACCCAAAGCCATTCAGCTACCAGATAAGACAACAAGAAAAGCATGACAGACAACAACAGAACAAGGAATGATTTTTTGTTGATAACTTTTTTTGAGATTATGGATGAAATGAATGATGATTGGAAATCTAAAACATTATATATATACAATTTCAAGATTTGCTAATTGTGTGTTTAATTCTTCATTTCTTGTATTTGAATCTATTCTTCATTTACAGTTCTTTCTTTATTGGTATAATTCACCATAATGTAAGGGGTTCTTACTTCTACAAATAGGGGGAGATTATTTGGTATTGCATCCATAATGACCCAGATTTGCAGGAAGTCACCCTTTAACTAAGATGAATTAAGTTGTATTTGTTATCTCTATTTAGTTGTGTGTTTGCAGACTCTCATTGGTAAGTGTAGACCAATGTAAGTCTATAGTGGGTCATGAACATAGGACCATACAGTGTAATCCCTCACTATGTGATCCAAGGTGTAGTCTACAGTGGGATGAAGATTAGATTCTTGAAGAGAAGAAAAAAATTCTCTAAGTTCTAAAATTTCTCTAAGCCCACTTCTCGAGAAGTCTACTATAGTTCTCGAGAAGTAGAGTTAGCAGTATTTGAGAAGTTCACTTAGTTCTCGAAAAGCCTTGACTAGTTCTCGAGAAACATCATTATGGTTCTTGAGAAGCTTAGTCTAAGTTCTCGAGATGTCACAACCTATACTTCTTGTGTAGCTAGAGACAGCCTTGAAAATAATCTAAGTCCATCTCTCGAGAAGTCCATTATAGTTCTCGAGAACTTAGATTCTAGTTCTCGAGAAGTCAGGTTAGTTCTCGAGTGCAAGATTTGGCCTTCGAGTAATAGTTCTCGAGAAGTCTAGTTAGTTCTCGAGAAGCATTATCCCTTAATTCTCGAGTACTAACTTAAGTCTAGAATGTTTAGCTCTCGAGAAATAAGCCTTGTTCTCGAGAACTTATTCATACTTCTCGAGAACAACAGTTTATTTTTCAGAAAATTTACTTAAAGTCCAGATCGACGGGATTTTCAAATGACTTGAAGAGATTGGTCCCCGTGTCGTCATGAATGTCTTTTCTAACCATTAGGGGAAATCCTATATAATGTCTTTTAATTAAGAATAACCCTAAGTGGTGAACCGTACACATTCTATTATTTTGAATCAGCCATCTCTCTCTCCAAGAACAAATTTATAGAAGCTGCCGCCAACGCTCAGGTTGAAGATCAACGCGACTGTTTTAGATCAGGAACGTCTTGTTGTTCAAGAGATCTTCATCTTCTCCTTGATCGAGTAGGTCCTAAGTTTCTCAGGTCAGATCTACAGAGGTTCTTCTTCAACAAATTCTGAAAAAGCCACCATGTTCAAGAAGAAGACCTAGAGATAAATATTTCCAGATCTGAGACAAATCAATGTTTATACTTCAAATCTCATTGTAATTTTGTAGGAGAATATTCTCCGAGTGTAGGAGTATTGTTCTCCGAGTTGTAGGAATTTTTCATCTTCCGAGTATAGATCTATTTGGATCGAGATTGTATGAACTTGGTTCTGAGGCGTAGGATTGGTTTTCAATCTGAGATTGTGGAGTAGCCGAGTCTAGTGATTTACTAGATTGGTGAGGGAAATTGGACGTACCCAAGGTTGGGGAACAACTATAAATCTTCTTGTCGTCTGTGATTGCTTGCTTGTTTGTGCTAGTTTGTTAAAAATTTTATTCCGCAAATAGACGCACAATTCACCAATTCAACTCCCTCTAGGTGATTTAGGTAGACCACTTAACACTTTCAATCTGAATTCATTCAGATAAGTCAAATTACAGATTGGTTTTCTGATTATATTTATCCTTAATTTTTGTAAGATCTCTGTGTGATCTAAGTGGATAGGAGAGTTGATCTCTGTGTGATTTAAGTGGATAAGAGAGTTAATCTCTGAATTGTAAGCCTAATTTATAAAGTCCGATGTAGGGTTCTTGAGGGACCTAAGTTAGGTGATTTGAGTGGGATCACTGAGGTTTAAGCCTGTGTTATAATAGCTGAGATAAGGTTCTTGAGGGACCTGAGGTAGGAGATTGTGTGAATCTCTGAGGTAGGACCTGTTTGTCTAAGTGTAGGTTTCTTAACAGAAACTGAGCCTGTAATATCTTTGGATTTGAGTTGAAGAGGAGGAGATATTACCTTATCTAGCACATTTCTAGTGAGGAAGAAGGGGGAATGTGGATGTACCCTTGATAGAGAAACCACTATAAATTGTCTGTGTGTTGTGATTTGCATGTGCTTGTGCTGTGTTCTGAGATTTTCATATGTTGTGTTCTGTGGTTTTATTGTGTTGAGTTATTGTGAAGCTTATTTCTAAAGTATATTCTTTACTGAACATAATATCTGCTGAATAGTTAATCTAAGTGACAAAGAATTTTTAAAAAACACCTATTCAACCACCTCTATGTGATTATCTACACATAGGATTATCTTTCAAGTGGTATAATAGGGAGGTTATTCAAGAAAGACTTAATAGTCATAAAAAGATCCAAAGTGTAGTTGAAAAATATCAGGTCTAATGTCTTTTGAATCTCATAGAGAACTCAACTATATGAAACTTCCACTATGTATTAAGGATAACTTCGCTATATGGATGCAGATAGTGAGATTGTTTATGGAGGCTTCAATTCCAAGAATCTTTAACAATGTATAAGGAGGAACATATATTCAAATGAAGATATTTGTCCTTGATGCAAATGTTCAAACTCATAAGAACTATCTGAAATGACATAGGATGAGGGTTTTTTTGCCACCATAGATAAAAGAGCTCAAAACAAAATTGTAAGTGCAATAGATAATTCAACTTTTTAGAATATAGTGCACTATAAAACATCCAAGGAGATGGGGGACACTCTCATAGTTTATATAGAAGGCACAAAAGAAGTAAGAGATGACAAAAAGTCGCTACTAAATCAGCAGTATGAGGCATTCAGATAAGTAAAGACTGATTCTATAGAACTATGTTATTAAATGTTCTTTAGAATAGTAAATGACTTAAAGAATTATGGCAGAGAATTTTCATATTATGAGCTTAATGACAAATTTTTTAGTTCCCTAAATAAAGAATAAGACATCAAGATTTGTGATGTATGTCTAATGGGGAATCTGAGAAACATTTTACCCCAAGACTTCTATGGGAAGTTATTGTCACATGAGCTTCAGCTAAATTCTACAAAATCTTAAGCTAAATCTGCCAGAAGTTCTACTCAAACTAAATCTATAACCTTCAAAGCAGATACCTCATAGAAGTCTAGAAGATAAATCCCATCATCACCAAGAAGGGATGAAGATACAGATAGAACTGGAACCTGTTCATCATCAGAAGAATTATCAGATGATGAATTGGCACTATTTACCAGGAAATTCAAGAAGATGATGAGAAGAAGGAAGCAGTGGAATAAGAAGAAATCAACTGGACCAAGTTCCAGTAAAAGCAAAGACAAACACAAAGGCAAATCTATGGCCAGGTATAAATCTCATCAGAATAAATAATTTAAGACTGACATTATCTGCTATTGCTGTAACAGGACTGGGCATATCATTGCTGATTGTCCAGTAAAAAGAAAGGAGAACAAAAAGTCAAAAGAAAAGATGTTCTATAAAGACAAGATATCAGAAAAGGGTCTAATGGCCAAGAAGACAAAGTCTTTATATGAAAGTGATAATGATTCAACAGAATTATAAGAAGAACATGTCAGAATGTTTTCCTATAAAGAAGAATTCATCAAAGAGGCCATATAATAGGGCAATAACTCCACAACTTCATCACACTCTGGTGATTCTGAAGATGATATGGAGGTAATTTGATTGCACTGTCTGATAATCCAGATACAGAAATTATTGAATGTCAGGATAGTCAGGTAATCTGTGACAATTCCTGTTATTCTACAAATTCTGTTCATAAGACTGTAGATGAGATAGACTTATGTGACAAAAAGTTTGATTCACGTAAGTCTAACCCTGTGTGTAACGCCACCGATTTTTTCGATGATTTAATTTGTATGGGCATCATCATATTTATGACGTCGTGGCGTTACTATTAACGTAGAGTTTACGACGCATCGCAGTTAAGGCATTTTCCCATCCGTGCGGTCGAGTCGGCCAAATTCTTGTTGTTAATTGAAAATTTTGCATTTGGAATTCAAGTTAGATAATTTTGGACTTGCTCGTCAAGTTTCATCGCAATTTGAGCGATATTCGGGCCTCAGCGATTTTCCAAAGTTTTGTGTAAATTATGTTCATGTTATACTTTGGAAATTTATATCTCGGGAATGGCTTGTCAAATTTAGTTTTTGGCTTCGTCGTTGGGTTCTTAGCGTTAGTGTTCGCCTGCGGTGTGAGTTTCATTTAATTCGGTGCGCGTTTGGGCCTCCATTTGAACTCGTGTTTCCTTATTCAAAAATATTAATTTGAATATTTTAATATTAAAACATTATTCAAAAATGTGATTCCCTATTCATCTTTATAGTTTGATTTTGGGTATTTTGTAAAGAACACTATTCATAGCACTGTTCTTTAATTGTTGAGTTCTCGGGTGGCTGTAGGATCTTCTCGAGTGGCCTTCTCCTTCTTATCGAATGATCTATTCATTGCTCTCGAGTGCTGCCTCCTTTATTACTCGAGTAATCCTTTTCAAATTCTCGAGTAACTCATTCGACTACTCGAGTAATGTTTTATTACTCGAGTACTGTGTTTCCTTCTTCTCAAGTAACACATTTAACTACTCGAGTAATGCTTTATTAATCGAGTATAGTGTTTCCTGGTTCTCGAGTAACTTATTTGACTACTCGAGTAATGCTTTATTTCTCGAGTACTGTGCTTCCTGGTTCTCGTGTACTTATAAATTTGTTCTCGAGTAGTCGGTCGTCCGTCTCGAGTAGTCATGTATAGTTTGAGTTCGAGTACCATTTTGAGGGTCAAAACAGTGTCACACGGAAAAATAGTTAACATCAAATTTGTTCGTCATGATGAGATCTACAACTTTCATGTTGGGCACTTTTCTATTTTAAGCCATCCTAGATCTCTATTTTTGATTCTCACGAAACTGCTCGTAATTTGTCCGTCTTACTTCCGGTTTAGACAGAATATTTTATAAATAGATATATACATATATATTCTTCCACTTAGGTTATTAGAAATTAAACTTCATCTTCCCCGACTTCCTCCCAAACCAAAGCGGCGTGAGCGAGAGAGCGATTATTTTCGTGAATCTTCCAGTGGCCGCCGACGGTGCTCTTGTGCTCCAAATCCCCAACCGAGTATAGATTTGGAAAGCTCTCGTCGAGAGCTACACAATCGTGGTAAAATATTTCCCATTCCTCGAGTTTTCTGGTTAGTGTTTTTCGGCCCTAACCTCTATTTCGGCCATTTTTGTTCAGATTTTGACTCCTCCCGCATTCCTTTGCCCCGATCTACGACGTGGAGCGTTTCGGTGAACTCTCCCGGTAAAACCATGGCCACAGGTGGTTTACCCTCTTTTCTCCTTGCCCGATTTGATGGTAACGAATAAGCTTTTATTCCTTAATTTTTACTGCGTTCCCTTTTTCTGTCTTTCGATGTTATAGAAATGTATAAACCTTATTTGAAGTTTACTCAAATTTATGAGTTCTTGTCATGAAGAGAAAACATAACCTTGTAGCATGTAGTGATTGATGAGATGTTATATCATTAGATTTAATCGCCTGTAACCATTGTCATAGAACGCGTTAGAGTTTATCTAGGATGGTAAATCGTTTCTAAAGGTTGATCAACCGTGTCTTTAATCTAAGAAATGTCGAGTAGAATCTGATGTGCCAAGTCTTGAGATTTATTTCATGGTGTTTCTTTATTGCGGGTGTTAGTGGGCGAATCCACTGACCACAATGTTTGTTTCCTTTATTAGTACCTTGTGGAACTATACTAGGTTTTGGGCATCTACGGAGATTGGTGGAGTGTGTAAGTCTCCTTCGCAGTTAGATGGATTTTAACATCTGTGAGGGGTGTATCTAGAGAAGTGACCACCCTACCTGTGTTTATGGGTAGAGTTGACCACAGGTGGCAATAAAGTTTTGGTGTATTCTTTCTTACTATTTAATCATGCTCTCCCCTTGCTTTGGGTATGTTGAATGATTTGTTGTACGTGACGATTCACATAAGTTCTTTTCTTCTGATTTATTTCTTGATTTATATTTATGTACCTTACTTCAACACATTTGGTCTTGGGTTGGTACCCCTTTTGACCCTTGTCTATTTTGGATTATTTTTCTGCCACCATTTGTATCTTCTTGCTGAGGTATTCTAATTTTTTTTTGGAATACCTCTGGTTCAGAGCAGTAGCAGGTAGTGGAGCTGGTTTTTTGAGTCTTTGAGCGGTAGTTTTTACCGTGGCTATTTCACCTCGCCGTAGCGAGGTAGTTTGTTGTTTTAATTTTCTTTCTAGTTAAGACACACTTTGTACTGTGGGTTCGTATCAGGTTGTTGGCACCCAAAGGATTGTTTCTTTTTTTTGACACTTGCTAGATGTTGATGTCTCCTTTATGCTTGATTTAGATTACTTACTCTCTGGGATGATTTATTGCTAGGATTGCATGTTAGATATTTATAACCTATAAAACCATACTATAAGTAAAGTATACATGCAATCTCTTTCAAAACTAAGTCACTACTTTCTTGTTAGCGTAAAGACCTTTTCCTATACTTATTATAAATCTAGAGTTGCATAGCATAAGTTTTTCCTCTGGACATTTATACTCATGTAGGGTGTTAGAGTCAATTTAAATAAGTATCTTCTGCAAGCGTATAATTATATTTTGAATTGTGGACTAGTTGATCCACTAAGCCGAGAGATAAGGCTATCATCATAACTTAAACTTGATTTTATTCATAATAATTTATGTTTTCTTTTAAAAACTGTAGAGTTTGGAGTCTTGCCTGAACGTCTGCAGTTATCCCCTGCACGGCGTGACATCACTGCGCGAATTTTTCCCTTACTCTGATATAATTAAATTGTTGGGAAAATGCGGGTTGTGACAGTTGGTATTAGAGGGAGGTTCCATGACAATTTGTCGGGCAACCTTCCCTTGTTAGTGTTAGTTATTTAGTGTCATATCATACACGCACCGATGTGTCATCAGTATGTCATGGCTGAAGCATGAACACTACACTCATAGCATGATAAGAAATATACTGGGCATATTATGTAGTATGGGATGCATAATGTGTTTGTTTATGGATCCACCATAGGAGGCAACATGTGACGGTTATGTAGTATGAGATGCATAACCACCATCACATGGATGCCCATTAGCACGTTTTCTTTTCTTGTTGCATGAGATGTTACGTAGTATGGGATGGATAACATTTCATGTGTACTCCGCTCATAACATGCATTAAGGCCTATTTAGGATGCATAACACTACATACATAACATAACATGACATAAGCACAACATGCCAAGCTAAAGATTTACATGATGACATATGTACACACATGATTTTAAATAAGAGTAAATCAACCATGCATTCATATCATAGGAACATGAGTCAGTTGGATGATAGGATATTATCCTAAGTAGGACATATCATCATCAAAAAACATAGAGAAAGTGACATCTTAAGCAAGTGTCTTTTAAGTATGGTCTGAACTAGTTTTGTTTTCCCTCGTCGTAATCTAGGATTTTGATGGGTTGTTTGTTTGCCTTTTTTAAAAATGCCGCCAAAGCGTATTACGACGAGGTCGACTCCCCAGTTGGAGGGTGAGTCGTCAGGTGCGCAGAGGGATGCGTTGGTCGAGAGTTTGCGCTAGAGCAACAAGGCTCAGTCAAGGCAAGTAGTTGCGATGCAATCACAAATTCAGACCTTTTTGTCTGTCGCTCCCACACAATAACCCTTAGTGCAAGATCCTGCCGTAGATCAAGTCTTTTGTGCCCCCGGAGACGCTACCACCAGAGATGAATTTCATCTCGCATTTCCAATAATTGAGACCCCCTACTTTTGATGGGAGTGCTGACTTCATGATTTTAGATGATTGGATAATCTCTATCGAAGAGATGTTTTCGTATTCCGGGATTCTAGAAGCCTAAAAGGTAATGATTGCAGCATTTAAGTTAAAAGGCTTGGCAAAAAGTTGGTGGATTCGGGAAAGGGAAAGTCTGAAGGAAGGTTGTTCTTGATAATCTTTTAAGAAGATGATACTGAAGAAGTTTCTACCCTCGGTTGAGCAGGACCGCCTGATGAATAACTTCCTGCATCTGAAGCAGAGACACCTCACTGTGAGCGAGTATAAGATTAAGTTTAGCAATCTGATTAGGTTTGATCCTGATTTGGTAGCTTCGGAGGAGGGCAGAGTGAAACGTTTCCTGGGAGGACTAAGAAGCGATGTTCAGCAGTGGGCATACTGACAGTTATGCTGCTGTAGTGGAAGCCGCACTAAATGTGGAGGCAATTGAAAACCCCAAGAATCGAGGTACTGAGGCAAGGAAAGAGAAGTGGAATGGTGTTGAGGATGGAAGCACTAGGGCATCTGGCCCTTCTTCGAAAAAGAAAAGTGGATAAATATGTAGCTTCTGTTGTCGACCTGGCCACCCTTATGAAAGGTGTTTCAAGAGGATTGCCACCCTGAAGTAGCAGTAGGTACACGCCATCCATTGTGCATTCAAGGGAGATTTAGTGTTTTCATTCTGTTCTAGGAAGGGGCATGCCGTGAGTCATTACTGGATGAAATATAAGGCTTTCTTCCAGTATTGGCAGAAGGGGAATCTGAAGTCTTCGTGCCCCCAGGCTCAGTCCCCACTAAAGCCTACCCTGCTTCAAGCTCTTCCACCGCCACCAAACCAAGACCGAGGCAAAGGAACATTGAATGTAGTGACCAGCGAAGAAGCTCAAACCTCTACGCAAGTTATTTCAGGTTAGCCCCAGTTTATTTCATCCTTTTTACTTATCATTGTCACCCTAGTTATCATTCATTTAGTTATGTATGCTACGATTTTAGGGGAGTTTAAGGTGTAGAATATATGGGAGGGCGTTCTTTTTGATTCGGGTGCCACCCATTCCTTTATGGACTGTAGGTTTGTACAAAAACATCTTCTGGATGTGGATCCATTAGGAGACTCCTTCAACATCAAGCTTCCCTCCGGTGATTCGGTGGTATCTAATCAAGGAGTTCTGAGATGTCCTATATACCTAGGCGATTTCCTAGCCTTTGCAGATCTGATGGTGTTGGATCTGGCAGACTTTGACATGATTTTGGGCATGGACTGGTTGTCCAAGTATGATGCGGTAATCTAGTGCAGGCAAAGAGACTGAACTTCAGGATGGACAATGGCCAACATATGAGCGTCTATGGATTTTAGGATAGGGTTTCCCCTATTATTTCTCCGGTTTCTGCTTGTCGTGCTATAGATTATGGTTGCGAGACATTTTTTGTTTCTATTTCTGCTTTGGAAACTTCTTTTGTTACACCATGTCATGAGGATATCTCGGTGGTGCTAGAGTTTCCAGATGTTTTTCCTGACTGTCTTCCGGGAGTTCCTCGGGTAAGGGAGATAGAGTTTGTGATAGACCTTGAGCCAGGTACTCATCCTATTGCCAAAGCACCATACCATATGGCTCCGTGTGAGTTGGATGAGTTGCGTACTCAGCTTTATGAGTTGCTGAGGTATGGTTTTATTAGACCAAGTTCTTCTCCGTGGGGTGCTCCTGTTTTGTTCATCAAGATGAAAGATGGATCGATGAGGATTTCCATA
The DNA here is from genome assembly GCA_039513925.1 of Platanthera zijinensis. Classification (NCBI taxonomy): domain Eukaryota; kingdom Viridiplantae; phylum Streptophyta; class Magnoliopsida; order Asparagales; family Orchidaceae; genus Platanthera; species Platanthera zijinensis. Next base: position 97,223,637 of record CM077089.1, read on the forward strand.
GATTATATAGAATTGAATAAAGTGACCATTAAGAATAGATATCCCCTCCCAAGGTGAAAGACTTGAATTCAAGAGCCTAAACACCTAGAGAGTGGGGGTTGAATAGGTTTTAATTTTTTCTTTAAAACATTAGGCAATTTAAACAGAACTAGTAAAACATAGACCACAATTCATAGCACAGTATACACTAGATTTATAGTGGTTCCCAAAGGTATGGGTACATCCACATTCCCCCTTCTCCTATCCAGTAAATAATTGGATTCGGCCTAACTTCCTTCCACTGGCTCAGATCTACAGATCTTACAACTCAGAACCAGAATGGTTCCTACAGCTTATACTTAAACAAGTCTTGCCTAAGATTCTTCCCAAGAATCCTACCTCAGGCCTCAGCCCTACCTCAGCATTTATCACTAGGCTTACAACTTAGACTTTTAACAAGTCCTACACCTTAGGCTCTCAGCCCTACCTCAGCCTTTATAATTTCATGCTTACAACTCAGATCTAATAATAGATCCTACAAGAAATTGAATGATATAAAGATACAGAAAATTCACCAGCTAGATTTCTCTATTAGTGTATCCTTCTTGATCAGTTCTTGAATGAACTGACCCTTCTGATCCAACCTGACTTAGCTTGTCAAGGCTTCTTGATAGAACAAAATAAGGTGGATCTTCACTTGATGTAGAAGATGTTCTTTAGTCAGCTTCTTCCTTAAATTCATAATGAATTCTTAATCTTTCTTGCAGACAGCTCTGGATCTGCCTTCGTAAGGGTTTTCTCTGTTCTTGTTGAAGAATTCTCTAGTGTTGTTCCTCTTCTTATGTTGTGTTGTTGTTGTTGTGTTGTCACAGATCTTACTCTTATATAGAGTTTCCCAATGGTTACCGGCCTATCCGTTTTGTAACAACCTTCTGAAATTTCTGACATAGGTGTCAGAACGGTTAGATATGACAGTTATCGAGTAACCAGTCAAGTCAGCTGATTCTTCAAAGACTTTCCAACTTAGCACAGTCCACTCTACAAACTGCTTCATATGTGTCGACACATATAAGCTAAGTGTCGACACAAGTCTTCATGATGTCAACAAAACTCTTCATGTGTCGACACAGTCATTCTTTGGCTTCTCGACACTTCTTCTGTTGTATGTGTCGACATAAGTCCAGTGTGTCGACACAAGTCTTTATGTCTCGACATATCTGTTTCAGATAGATGGCGTTGAGTGTATGTCAGATGATGTTGAGTGTGTGTCGACACAAGTCCTGTGTGTCGACAAAATTACTTCTTAACTTGACATAGCACTTTGAGAGTTGATGTGTCGACACAAGTCCAGTGTGTCGACACAACTGCTTCCAGTGTCGACATAGCTTATGAGTGTCGACACAGCTGCTTCTTTAGGTGTCGAATCAGTTTGAGTGTCGACACAACTTCTTCATAATTATCGACTTAGATTGGGTGTCGACACAACACCTTCATAAGTGTCGACACAAATTCTGGGTAACGACACAACTTCTTCATAAGTGTCGACTCAAGTTCTGAGTGTCGACACAATGTATTCACAAGTGTCGACTCTTGTACTTAGAAAATTTTCTTCAAATTCTTGAACCTCCACCATGTAACTCAAACATCTATCAAATACAAATTGATTCATATCATTGACAAAGGTGAGGCTTCTCCAATCTGGTACATATTTTTCAATATACCCAACAATCTCCCCCTATTTCGAGAAGTCATAATCCTTAGTCAAAGATATACATTTCTCATAATAAAACATAATAGAAATAGATGTACATCAATTTCACAGCAGGTTAACTTATAATCATTGTAAATAACAAAAATTAATATTAAAACAGATTTCATTTAATTCAGAAAAATGATATGTTTACATGATTTTCTTTTAAAATAAAATATTCCATTGTTCTTTTACAAAAGACTCGCTATCCTTTCACTGACTTGGCTCCTTAATTACAATGCCTTTTCTAGGCTTGATCTTAGCCTGCAAAGGAGATTCAGTATCATCAGCAGGCTTATTTCCTTTCAGAGCTTTTTTCTTTTGTTCTTAGGCCTTTATTCTCTGCCTTTCAAAATAGTCAAATAGCTTTGGGAAGTACTTGATTGGCTCCTGAGCATTAGTAGGTAGCTTCCCAGCCTTAGCACTTCTTTTGTGTTGAAGAATGGCTTCCTGCCCAGCCATATACTTATTCCATTCTCTGCTTTGAATACCATTTACCACTATCATGGGTTTTATCCTTCACAGCTTTCCAGGCAGTCAGTATAATATTTCTTGAAGTAGGACTCCATTGCTCAAAGTCTGGCTTAAACTCAACCTGCTCTCTAAACCACTTCTTGGATAGCTAAGCTTCCTTCTGAGCTTCTATGGAAGCTTCTGACATTTCTACTTTCTTTAGAATAACATTTTGGGCCTCTAGTGAAGGACTATAAATTTTTTGAACTTCCTCTTGAATCATTTCAAAATATGCTGGGGGGTAAATCACCTGAGCAACTTCAGGATGATCTCCTTCAGTATGAGAAGGTTGTATTCCATACTCAGCTGCATTGTCATCATCACATAGGGGAGGAGGTCAAAGAGTTGCTCTTATGCTATTTGATATCCACTTAGCATGATCAGAGCAGGCTTTGACTACTACTCTCTCCCCCTTTATGACTTCTCTATCAATATGATCTATCAGATCATCTTTTTGAAACTTGAGTTGATTAATAACATAGTCAGCTCCTTCTTTATAATAATCTCTTAATTTTGACAAGAATTCAGATATATTCTCTTGTGAGGCTTGAAATGCGGCCTGAACAGCAGCTATATCTTCCTTGAGCTGCTTTGAGACTTCAGCTTTGACAGCAGTTGTTAGATCATCAATTTTTATCAAGATAGCATGGTGTGAATCTTTATGATTCTCATTCATTCTTATTTGATTCTCTAGTACATAACCCTGCTTTACTTCAATATCTTCCACCTGTACTTTCAGATCCTGCTGTTGTTTGGCCAGGAATACCACAACATTACCTCCCTTATGGAAGCAATCTGTCATTTCCTTTTTATTTTGATAAACTTCAAATCTAATTGACTTGATATCCTGAGCCAATTGGAATGGCAACTCTTTGTGAGTTTCTTCCACATATTTCTCAGGAGGTTGTCTTTGCTCATACAATTTAATTTGTATTTTGACTAGTAGAGAACTGAAGTCCATGCTTGGAGTAGGTGGTGTTGTGCCTGTTTACAAGGCCTTTTTGTAGCCAGAACTCTTTTTTCTTAAGGAAACTATTTTTCTTTTCTTAGCTATTAAGGCTTCTTCATCATTAGAAGTTTCAGATGTACTTTGTATATCAACTATGTCCTTATTAGTTAGGGCATGCTGAGACAGCTCTCCCTCAGTCCTTGGTAAATCTTTTTCTTTGATTTGTTCTTCCCCCCAGTCCTTACTGCGGGTGGATCATGGAATAGCTCCTCCATAATGAACTCCTGTTGTATCTGTATAGGAGGAACAAGATTAGCTTTTAAAATAAAAGTTTCTCCCTGAACATTGTTAAGGAGATTACCACTAGATACCACCTAATTGTTGAGGAGATACTTACTGGCTCATTTTGAGCTTCTGTCTAAACATTGTCTTGTGCTGCATTAATGATTTCAGATACTATGTTCTTGATAGTATCTGTAGCAAATTCAGTCTCAACGGCAGCTTCAGCAATGCCTCCCCCTTGGGCAGGCAGCTCAGTTTGTTCAGTATTTTCTCCCCCTGGAGTGGAGTCTATCTATTGTTCTTGGGGCTCACTGCCCACCACTTGATCTTTGGCTTCTTTTGGTTGCTGGTCTTCATCTGAGCTGAAGACTACTTCCTCTTCAGAATTACTAGAGGATTCTGCTTGTTGAACAACTTTCTTCTATTTTTTATCTTTCTTAGTTTGTTTCTGAGGAGTAGTGACTTCCTTGGTCAGAACCCTATCCCACCTTGACAGAATTCTCACATCCATTCTCCTCATGTGAATGATTTTGGATCCAACCACTTGTTTCAAAACATCTGGTATTACTGAAGATAAACATAAACTTAGGATCCTTCCCAGGTTTGGTTTGTTCACTCCTTCTTGGATCTTATCAAACACTACTACTGCCCAGTCAGTTTTCACTTTGAATATGATCCCTTTCATCAGATTGAACATATGGACTGCAATTCGATCATGTCCACCTGTCTTACATAGTATCACCTTCCCAACTTATTCAGACAAGAACTTCCCTTGGGAATTAATCCCTTTCTGAGTTATGGATGATCCAACTTTGATATTAGTGCTCAGCCCGCACCAACTTAATGCTTTTGTAGTCATTGATGGAGTTATTTCATATGTATCCTAAACCAAAGGAAGCTGAAGAGATTTCCTAATTGTCTTCAGTGTAAGTTTTATTTGGGAATCCTGAACTGTTGCTTTGATCTTCTTCCCTTCTATATCCACGCTTGCTGTTGAATAAAATTCCAAAAATTCCTTCTTCCAAATCTTGGATGGTTCAGAGACCAAGTACTCCAAACCTTTCTCAGTAATTAGGGCAATGACACCCTGAATTTCTTCTGAAGCTGTCGTGAATCCTTCACGAACCAGCTCATATCCTTCATTGACTTTGTCTTCTTGATGAGGCGCCATCGACGAGAGAGATGAGAGAGAAAAGAAGAGAAGTTCTTAGTCGACAGAAGGTGCAGAGCTAAGAATTCTTAAAGCGTAGTCGACCAGATGTTGGCTTCACCTATTTATATTATTAGTGTCAAGGGCAGGTCAAAAGACGGGCCTTAGTCGACAAATCAGCATACGTGTCGTTAGAAAAGACCTAGGTCTCGACAATACTTAGGTTAAGTCGATACGACTATGTGTCGACATACTAATATCTAAGTTGACAATACTTATATTAAGTCAACACATCTATGTGGTTACATACTTGTGTCGGTGTCGACATACTTGTGTCTGCGTCGACACACGACACTTAAATCTCGATAGAGTTGTGTCTACACCAATTCTTATGTCGATACAGATACTATTTCTGTGTCGACACATCCTTTTTCTGTGTCGACAAAATATACTTAGTGTGTCGGTACAACTTGCTTTTGTCGACCCAAACATTGTACTTAGACAAATTTCTAGAGAAACTTGGTGCTAACATATGCTACTAAAGGAAGCTTGTGCTAACCTATTCTAGGTTCAACATTCCTAATTCAATTTTAAAATAATTGAATTTAGTTTTATCTAGAGGTTTTGTAAAAATAACAACTATTTGATTATCTGTTTTCACAAACTCTAGGCTAATATTTTCCTTCTATATATGATCTCTGATGAAATGAAACTTAATTTCTATATGCTTGGTCCTACTGTGTGATACAAGATTCTTAGCAATATAAATAACACTTGTAGAATCACAAAACAGTGGAATTCTACTTAACTGGATGTTATAGTCTTCAAGTTGATGATTTATCCACATCAATTATGCACAGCAGCTACCTGCAGCTATATATTCTGATTCAGTCATTGATAAAGCTACACAGGTTTTCTTCTTGCTACTCCATGACACTAGTCACCCTCCAAGGAATTGATAAGTTCCAGTAGTACTCTTCTTGTCTTATTTACATCTAGCAAAGTCTGCATCTGAGAAACCAGTTAAAAGGAATTCTCTATTCTTAGGGTACCAAATGCCTAGATTAGGTGTGCCCTAAAGATATCTAAATATTCTCTTAACTGCAGTATAATGTGATTCCTTTGGGCAAGCTTGGTACCTAGCACAGACACATGTTGCATACATGATGTCAGGTCTACTAGCAGTCAAGTAAAGTAGGGAGCCAATTATCCCTTTATACAAAGACTCATCACCAGGTTTCCCTGCCTCATCTTTGCCTATAGGAATACTTGTTCCCATTGGAGTTTTCATGGTAGAAGCTGAGTCCATACCATACTTCTTAATAAACTCCTTGGTGAACTTAGACTAAGATATGGACAAGCCACTATCAGTCTGTCTAACTTGAAGTCCCAAGAAGAACTTTAGCTTACCCATACTGCTCATCTCAAACTTCCCTTGCATAAGTTTGGAAAACTTTCTATAAAGGTTGTTTTCAGTAGAACCAAAGATAATATCATTCACATATACTTGGACTAGTATTATCTTGCCTTTATATTCCCTATAGAATAGAGTTTTGTCTATTTTACCTCTAGAGAATTTATTCTCAATAAGGAAAGCAGACAAGATCTCATACCAAGCCCTTATAGCTTATTTCAAACCATATAGAGCTTTCCTAAGCCTATATACATAATCAGGAAAATGAGAATCTACAAAACCTGAGGATTGTTCAACATAGACTTCCTCTTTTAAATCCCCACTAAAAAATGCTGATTTCACATCCATCTGGTATAGCTTGAACCCTTGATAGGCAGCATAGGCTAAAAATAGCCTTATAGCCTCCAGCCTTGCTACTAGAGCAAAGGTTTGATCAAAGTCAATACCTTCCTCTTTCCTATTGCCTTTAGCTACCAGTCTAGCCTTATTCTTGACAATGGTGCCATTCTCATCAAGTTTGCTCCTATAGATTCACTTAGTTCCTATTATGTTGTGGTCCTTAGGTTTAGGCACCAGTTCCCAGACTTTACATCTTCTGAACTGACTGAGCTTTTCTTGCATAACATCAATCCACTTGAAGTCTTGCATTGCTTCTTCAATCTTCCTGGGTTCTATTTGAGACAGAAAGCTAGAACATAGAACTGTTTTCATGCTCTTGATCTTTATTAGAACCCCTTGACTTGCATCACCAATGAATCGGTGAGCTGGATGATCCTTCAAGTGTCTTATTGCTGGAGGAAATATGTCAGCATTATGGCTTTCTTCAGTTTCCTTAACTTGATGCCCCACATTATCTTCTTCATCCAGTGGGACTTGTTCTCCCCCTTGATAGCTGGCATCTTTTTCTTCATCTAGCCTAGCTGGAACTTCTTCATTGATGGTCATCTTTTCCAGCCTTTCTGTTAGACCTTTAGAACTAACTGAAGAACAAATCCTTTGATGATTCCTTTTTCTGATCCACCAAAGATTTCTTTGGGTCCATTCTCTATGGGTACATAGTCCCTCAACATTCTTCTTATTCCAGTCATGTGTCTAGAACACCCACTATCCAAGTACCATATAGGGGTATGGTCACTTGGTTTCACCTGCAACAAATAAAGAATCACTTACCCTTAGAACCAAATTTGCTATTGGGTCCTAGGTCTTTGTTAGTTTGTAATCCTTCAGATGTTCTAATAGGAAAACTACTCTTGGTTTTAACATTTGTGTTAAACTAGCAATCCATGGCAAAGTGGCCCACCTTTCCACAACACCAATACAAAAATCTATTATGCCTTCTCTTAGGTACAGACTTTGCTACTTTATTGCCAACAGTCTTGTTAAGTGTTGGTGCTGGAGTAGAAAACTTCAAGAATTTCTCTTGTACATGATGGGCATGCCTATAGAGTGGCCTATTGGCATTTGCACCCTTGCCCATGAGATTTCCATAATCACAGTGACCATGAGTAGTGTCATGATCATACCTGTTTGTAGGATTCATCACCTTCCTAAAGAAGATAGGGGATTTTGCAGCTAGAGGCTGAACTGGGGCCTTACCTTTTCTATGTGAGTTGGTGGCCCTAGTTCTTTCCTTAAAACCTAGACCAATCTTCCCTTTTTGTGAAATGAAATTGTCTATTAAGGGTAAGAAAGATTTTGGCTTGGAGAATTTAGCCACTTGCTCTCTTTCTTGCTGAAGTTTTGCCTTATGTTTCTTGATATAATTCTCCTTGAAAGAGATTGTGCCCATCTGAATAACAGTAATGTTTTTTAGTTTGGAAACCTCATTCAATTTTTGATCCAATAACTTTGCTGAATCTGCTGCAGCAAGCTTAAGAGACTCAATCTCCTTAGTCTCCTCTTTGACAAAAAACTTTCTCTTCTTCAGAACCTACAATAACCCATCATACTCATTAATGAGTTGATGTACATCCCCCTCAGAAACAAAACCATCCCCTTCTCTTGAAGTTGATGCTACTGATTCTGATCCAGAAAAATAATCAAAATCTAAGGGAGAATTGTATACCTTACTTAGTCCAGGCTAATCCTAGCACTGATCATCTTCGAATTGAGCCATCAGCTCTTTATAGCAGTAGTCTTCTACTCCATTAATGGAGACCAGCAATTGTAGGAATTATTGTTCCACAGAATCCTCTTCTGTTGAGAATAGCCCAACATATGCTTTTTCATCTTCTTCTCAAGATTCTGAAGATGAAGAGTCTGTCCAACTCTTCTCCTTCTGAGCAACAAGAGATTTCTCCTTCTTTCCTTTGACTTGTTGTTTCTTCTTGTCTTTAGGCTCCTTCCTTTTGTCAGGACAGTCAGCTATGTCATGTCCAGGCCTATTGCAGCAATAACACACAATCTTAGTATTAGATTGTTTACTGGATTTTGTGGCATACCTGTCCTCCTTGTGAGTCTTCTTCTTCTTGTAGTATTCATCCTTGGAGTAGGATGTTGATGCACTGGTTCTCCACTTTTTCTTTTTCATGAACCTTTGGAATTGCCTTGTAAAGGCATCAAAGTCCTCATATGAATTATGTCCATCTAATGTGCTGTTGTTAGAATTTCCTTCTTCTGCCTCAACACTCCTTCTGGGTGGAGAAGGAGATTTTCTCCTACCCTTTCTTATGCCTTCAGCCTTGAAGGCTACTGACTTTTCTTTGTACTCAGATCTGCTGCCCCTGTACTCCTCTTTTCTGGTAGTTAGCTGTATTTCATAGGATAACAGCTTTCAAAAAAGTGTGGGTGGAGGTGTATCAGCCAGCCTGGCCACTTCTCTGTGGCACATATCTTAGTGTCCCAATACTATGTTAAGGACCAAAGAAACTTGTCATTCAGTTCATAAGTGCTGAAGACTCTTCCATATGTCATTAGCTCATTCACTCTTTTGAAGAACTTCTTATAGCATTCAACTATGCTGTCATTTTTGGTCTGCCTAAAGCTCTCATATTCCTGATTCAGCATAAACTATTTGTCTTCTCTGACTTCTTTGGTGCCCTCCACATAGACAATCAATGTGTCCCACATTTTCTTGGAGGTTTTACAGTACACCAGATTTTGAAAGGTGGCATCATATATGACACTTACAATGATATTCTATTCCTTTTTGTCTAGAGTTCCAAGGATGATTTCATCCTTTGTCATCTCAAAATAGTTCTTTGGGGTTTTCACATTTGCATCTAGGACTGATACCTTCATTGGAATGAAGGGGACTTCCTGTACTGTGATAAAGATTCTTGGATCAGATGCTTCCATAAACAACCTGACCCTTTCCTTCCATATACCAAAGGATTCTTTCCGACAGATTGGCAGTTTCATAGATCCAAACTCCTTTTGATTCTCATTTGAATCCATTTTTGATATCTGTTTATTCGCCTTGGAGATTCACTCAGACTATTAGGTACTTCATTGAGTAACCTCTCTTTTATACAACTTGAAAGACTTGATTTCAAGAGCCTAAACACCTAGAGGGGGGGGTGAATAGGTTCCAATTTTTCATTTAATACTTTAGGCAATTAAAACAGAACTAGTAAAACACATACCACAATTCACATCGCAGTATACACTAGATTTATAGTGGTTCCCCAAGGTATGGGTACATCCACTTTCCCCCTTCCCCTATCCATTAGATAACTGGATTCAGCCTAACTTCCTTCCATTGGCTCGAATCCGCAGATCTTATAACTCAGAACCAGAATGGTTCCTACAGCTCAAACTTAAACAAGTCCTACCTCAGATTCTTCCCAAGAATCCTACCTAAGGCCTCAGCCCTACCTCAGCCTTTATCACTAGGCTTATAACTCAGACTTTTCACAAGTCCTACACCTCAGGTTCTCATCCCTTCCTTAGCCTTTATAATTTAAGGCTTACAACTCAGATCTAACAATAGATCCTACAACAAATTTAATGATATAAAGATACAAAAAATTCACCAGCTAGATTTCTCTATTGGTGTAGCCTTCTTGATAAATTCTTGAACGAACTGACCCTTCTGATCCAACCTGACTTAGCTTGTCAAAGCTTCTTGATACAACAAAATAAGGTGGATCTTCAGTTGATGTAGAAGATGATCTTCAGTCAGCTTCTTCCCTAAATTCAGAATGAATTCTGAATCTTTTTTGGAGATAACTCTGGATCTGCCTACGTAAGGGTTTTCCTTGTTCTTCTTGAAGAATTCCCTAGTGTTGTTCTTCTTCTTCTTATGTTTTGTTGTTATTGTTGTGTTGTCACAGATATGACTCTTATATAGAGTTTCCCAATGGTTACCGGCTGATCCAGTTTGTAATAACCTTCTAACAGTTCTGATAGAGGTGTCAGACTTGTTAAATATGATAGTTGTCGAGTCAGCAGTCAAGTAAGCTGATTCTTCAAAGACTTTCCAACTCAGCACATTCCACTCTACAAATTGCTTCACATGTGTCAAAACATATAGGCTAAGTTTCGACACAAGTCTTCATGATGTCCACAAAACTCTTCATGTGTCGACACAGTCATTCTTCTGCTTCTCAACACTTCTTCTGTTGTATGTGTTGGCACAAGTCCTGTGTGTCGACACAAGTCTTTATGTATCGACATATCTGTTTTAGACAGATGGCGTTGAGTGTATGTCAGACGGCATTGAGTGTGTATCGAGACAAGTCTTGTGTGTCGAAACAATTTCTTCTGAACTCGACATATCACTTTGAGAGTTGGTGTGTCGAATCAAGTCCAGTGTGTCGACACAACTTCTTCCAGTGTCTACATAGCTCCTGGGTGTCAACACAGCTACTTCTTTAGGTGTCGACTCAGTTTTAGTGTCGACGCAACTTTTTCATATGTGTCGACTTAGCTTGGGTGTCAACACAACTCCTCTTAAGTATCGACACAAGGTATGGGTGTCGACACAACTTCTTCATAAGTGTCGACTCAAGTTCTGAGTGTCTACACAATTTCTTCACGAGTGTCGACTCTTGTACATAGAAAATTTTCTTCAAATTCTTGAACCTGCACAATGTAACTCAAACATCTATTAAATACAAATTGATGCATATCATTGACAAAGATGAGGCTTCTCCAAATCTCGTACATATTTTTCAATGTTCCCAACACAAGTATTGATGATCTGTTCAATCAGCTGCGTGGTAGCTCGGTAATATCAAAGATCGATCTTTGCTCAGGCTACCACCAGTTGAGAATTCGTGAGGCAGATGTCCTTCGGACCGCTTGCCGTTCGCGGCATGGGCATTATGAGTTTTTGGTGATGTCTTTCGGTCTGACCAATGCACTCTCTGCTTTCATGGACTTGATGATTAGGGTGTTTAAGGAGTTCTTGGACCGATTTGTTATTGTGTTCATAGATGATGTCTTGGTGTATTCCCGCAGTTTTGAGGAGCATACTCAGTATTTGAGTTTGGTTTTGTAGACCCTTAGGGAGCATAGGTTATATGTGAAGTTGAGCAACTGTGAGTTCTGGCTACCCCAGATGTCCTTTCTAGGTCATGTTGTGAGCAAGGACAGTATATCTGTAGAACCGACTAAAATTTCTACTGTGAAGGAATGGGAGAGACCTTCTATACGTAAGTAGATTAAGATCTTTTTAGGCCTAGCTGGCAATTATAGAAGATTCGTGGATGGTTTTTCGGTGTTGTCTGCTCCTTTAACTAGACTTACCCAGAACAATATTGCATTCGTTTGGAGCGATAAGTGTGAAGAAGCCTTCCAAGAGGTGAAGAAGAGATTATGCACTGCTTTAATTTTAACCTTAGCTACTGAAGGTGTTGAGTATGTTGTGTATGATGATGCATCACACATCAGACTTAGCCGTGTTTTAATGAAAGATGGTAAGGTGATCGCGTATGGATCGAGGCAACTAAAGATACACTAGAGAAACTATCCTACGCATTATTTGGAGTTTGCTGCTGTAAATTATGCGCTTAAGCTTTGGCGACACTTATTGTATGGCGCGTTGTGCAATATCTATACGGACCATAAGAGTTTGAAGTACGTCTTCACTCAAAAGGAACTAAACCTGTGCCCGCGTCAGTGGTTAGAATATTTGGCTAATTATGAAGTGGAAATTCTTTATCATCCAGGAAAGGCTAATGTAGTAGCTAATGCTTTGAGTAGAAAGACCGCCAAAATTTTTAATCTGTCGGTACAGTCCTTGGAAGAAGAATTCTTGTTGATGGATATTTAGGTTGGGAGTAGTATTGTGCCTGCTAATCTAGAAGCAGAAGAACCCTCTTGGATTTCCCTTACTCAAGCATATCAGAAGGATGATCCTTATTTGTCTCATCTCTAGAATTGAATTGTGAAGGGAGAGCTACCGGATTTCTCCTTGGATGAGTTGGATACCTTGAAGTATAGGGGTAGATTTTGCGTCCCTGCCTTTAGAGACATTCGGGCTAAGATCTGTGCTGAAGCTCATGGTTCCTGTGTAGACTACCACCAGTACGTGGGACCTTTTCAAATTCTTGAACGCATCGGAGTATCAGCTTATAGGCTGGAGTTGACTGCTACTTCCCTGGTGTCCATGATGTTTTCCATGTGAGCCAGTTATGGAAGTGTATTCGTAATGATCGTTAAGTCCTCGACTCGGTCCCCCAGATTCAACACAACCTTACGTATGTGGAAGAACCTGTTCGTATTCTGGATTTTCAAGAGTGTGTGTTGCGAAGAAAGACCATTCCTATGGTCAAGATTCTTTGGAGAAATAAAGACGTCGAGAGTGCAACGTGGGAATTGGAATCGGCAATGACGGAATATAACCCTCAGCTCTTCTCTTAGTTCAGGTATGTCCTTGTGTTTTTAGTGATGTTTGATTTTTTGTTTTGGTTTGGTTTTGGAGTTATGTTAAGTTTCAGGATGAAACTTCTTTTTAGGGGGAGTGACTGTAACGCCCCCGATTTCTTCAATAATTTTATTAGTATTGGCATCGTCATATTTATGACGTTGTGGCGTTACTTTTAACGTCGAGTGGACGACACATCGTCGTTAAGGCATTTTCGCGTCCGTGCGGTCTAGTCTGCAAAATTCTTGTTGTTATTGGAAAATTTTGCATTTGGAATTAAAGTTGAATAATTTTGGACTTGCTCGTCAAGTTCCGTCGCAATTCGACCGATATTCGTCCCTCGGCAATTTTCCGAAGTTTTGTGTAAATTATGTTCGTTTTATACATTGTAAATTTATATCTCGAGAATGGCTCGTAGGATTTAGGTTTTGGCTTTCCCGTTGGGTTCGTAGCGTTAGTGTTCGCCTACTGTGTGAGTTTCGTTTAATTCTATAGTTTGATTTTGGTTATTCTTGTAAAGAACATTATTCATAGCACTGTTCTTTAATTTTTGAGTTCTCGGGTGTTGTAGGATCTTCTTGAGTGGCCTTGACCTTCTTGTCGAATGATCTGTTCATTGCTCTCGAGAGCTGCCTCTTTTATTACTCGAGTAATGCTATTCAAATTCTCGAGTAACTCATTCGACTACTCGAGTAATGCTTTCTTACTCGAGTACTGTGTTTCTTGGTCCTCGAGTAACTCATTTGACTACTTGAGTAATGCTTTATTACTCGAATATCGTGTTTCCTAGTTCTCGAGTATCTCATTTGACTACTCGAGTAATGCTTTATTACTCGAGTACTGTGCGTCCTGGTTCTCGAGTACCTCTAAATTCTTTCTCGAGAAGTCGGTCGTCCATCTCGAGTAGTCATGTATAGTTTGGGTTCGGTCACAGATTTGAGTGTCAAAACAGTGTCGCATGGAAAATGGTTAACAATAAATTTGTTCGTCTCGAAGAGATCTACAACTTTCATGTTGGGCACTTTTCGATTTGAAGTCATCCTAGACCTCTATTTTTGGTTCCCGCAAAACTGCTCGTAATTGGTCTGTATTCCTTCCGGTTTACACAGAATATTTTATAAATAGATATATACATATATATTTTTCCACTTAGGTTATTAGAAATTAATCTTCATCTTCCCCGACTTCCTCCTGAACCAGAGCGGCATGAGCGAGAGAGAGATTATTTTAGTGAATCTTCCAGTGGCCGCCGACGGTTCTCCATTGCTCCAAATCCCCAACCGAGTATAGATCTGGAAAGCTCTCGCCGAGAGCTACGTCATCATGGTAAAATCTTTCCCATTCCTTGAGTTTTCTTTTTAGGGTTTTTCGGCCCTAACCTGTATTTCGGCCATTTTTGTTCAGATTTTGACTCCTCCCGCGTTCTTTTCCCCCGATCTACGACGTGGAGCAGTTCGGTGAACTCTCCCACTAAAACCAAGGAAAGTGGTGGTTTACCCTCTTTTATCCTTGCCCGATTTGATGGTAACGAATAAGCTTTTGTTCCTTAATTTTTACTGCGTTCCTTTTTTCTGTCTTTCGATGTTATAGAAATGTATAAACCTTATTTGAAGTTTAGTTAAATTTATGAGTTCTTGTCATGAAGAGAAAACTTAACCTTGTAACATGTAGTGATTGATGAGATGTTATATCATTAGATTTAATCGCCGTTTACCATTGTAATAGAACGCGTTAGAGTTTATCTAGGTTGGTAAATCGTTTCTAAAGGTTGATCAACCATGTCTTTAATCTAGGAAATGTCGAGTAGAATCCGATGTTCCAAGTCTTGAGATTTATTTCATGGTGTTTCTTTTTTGCGGGTGTTAGTGGGCGAATCCACTGACCACAATGTTTGTTTCCTTTATTAGTACCTCGTGGAACTCTACTAGGTTTTGGCCATCTACGGTGTAACATCCCATTTCCGGCTAGACCCCTATGAGTCAGTTTGTCGCGACAGAACCCTAGGAAGCCCAAGAATTGAAATACATCGACCAAGATTTCGGGTCACTGGTTGGTCACGCCCATGACCGACCCGTCATGCCCGTGACCTAGGGCGTGACCCCCCTTCGACGATCGTTGATCTCCAGAAGACGATCAGCGAGCGCAGAAATTGCAACCCGAGCCTATCATGCCCATGACAGACATGTCACGCCCGTGATCTAGGGCGTGAACCCCCCCTTCGATGATCGTCGATCTCCGGAAGACGATTGTCGAACTCATAATTTGCTACCCGGGCCTGTCACGCCCGTGACCTACGTCTCATGCCTGTGACAATGTCCGAAACGTCGGTTTAGGCTCGAAATTATTCTAACACGCATTATAATAAATTATGGTATGGAAAGTTACACCAGGAGTATTCATGGGCCGTTTCCTTCTCTAATTACTTAATAAGAATGAGAAAGTGTTGGTCCAATAGGAAATCGCCCCCTGGATCAGTCTTCTCATCTTCCACCGTTTCCTTTCCTCCACCATAACCGAAATGTTATTAAGAGTGAGCATTCATGGCCATGAAAGTTTCACCCTTTCCCCTCCCCACTTGGAGATCTATAAAAGCCCCTTAGAGCAAGATGAGAGGTCACACTCTTGACCAAATGGATTCAGATTTTGTTCTTGCTGAAGGAGAAGTTCGGGAATGCCACCACCGCGCAATGATAATCCGATGTTCATCTTGCCTCCAAATTGTGAACAATGTCCTCCTCTACTTCTTCTCTTATGGGTAGATCTTAGGATCTTAGAAATGAATTTCGTGCTCAAAGAAGCCGGACCTATCTTGCGTTTTCATGGAAAACCGTGAAAAATATTTTTTTCTGGTATGCTGGAAACCGCAACCTCCGGCGGCCAAACTATCGCCAACCGATAGCCATCGCCTCGACGGAGGTGGTGGTGGTGGTGGCTGGCCAGGGAAGTGACCGGACGGCCGGCGATGGATCGCGGATGAGATATAGGAAATATATGTTTTTTGGTTCCATTTCACGAGTTCTGTTGAAGATGAATAGTAAAACATATTTATTTTATACAGTTTTGAACATAGTATATAAGGAAAATTTATATAAATTGGGCGTATTTTGAGGCTGCAAAACGAGGCACTTAGAGGCCGATTTAGGAAAATTGGCTAGATGCTGAAGTTGTAGCCCTTCGAGTTTAGATTAATTTAAAATTGATTTCAACTCGTTTGGGTAAGCGGGTTGACCGCAGCACCAGTTTTAGTAGAGGTTGTACCTAGAGTTGGGAAGGAACTAAAATGAATGCCCACTCTTCGTCCCTTGTCCAAATGACCTGAAATTTTGGCAGGGGGTTACCCTTAGTAATATCTAGAGACTGTCCAAAAATGGGAATTTTTGGAGATACTTTGCCTAAAGTTTTTGTTGTAATTTAATAAAGTTAGAGTAATTTATCTAAGTGGTCAAATGACCTTCAAACCCTCCCAAATTTTGGTGAGTGGTCCCTGGCTATCAAACGTAGTTCTGTACAAAATTCCAACTCATTTGGATGAGTTTTGTGTAGGAAATCACGTATCCTTAACTAGGCATTGATGAGGCGTTTTGAGTAAAAAGTGCACTAAGAGGTTGGAACGGTCGAATAACCTCAACAGAGACTAATATGTTGACCACTGACTTAGAAGGGTTATTACAACCCACTTGGAGAAAATGGTGTGGTTTAGGGTTGATTTACACTGGGATTTAAGCTCAAACCCTAAATGGAGGGTTTTGAGGATTGTGAAGGACATGGGGGCAAATGCCCTCGTATTGTCGTGAGATTGAGTAGAGTCGACGTTAACATAATATAAATCATCTGGATGGAATCTCGGAGGATTTGGAGATAGGTAGATACCTCAAAACCCTAACCTTTGCTTTAGGGTAAAATACCAAATAAGTAAAATCTATAACTAAACATTATCTAAAAGCTGTGAAACTCGGGTAGAGTGAGTTTTGGAATGGTTAGAATCTATAGCAATTTTTACTGGAATTTTATTATATCTATTTCCAGCACTTCATTTGTAACGTTTGTTATAGCCCTAATTGATGTTTTAATTATTTGGATCTTTCTATTCATTGAAAACCCATGCAATCTTGGAAGTAAATGTTTTAAGTCAGAATGATTGCTCCTGAATTTTTGTATAATTTTTAATTGAGTAAATCTAGTACTTCTTTCACAAATGTTAAAAATGACTTTTATGGTTTAAAAATTAATTATGGATGATATTTCTATTGAAAAATTATGAGGCTTAGGATTTGAGATTTCAGGCCATTATATGCATGTAGAAAGTTATTCATGATTTTTAGAATTGTTGTTAAGCCACTTTCTTTATAAGTCCACCTTAAGGAGATATTTGATAATTAATTTATTTCGAGATTAATGATTGCTGAAAAATTATGAAACTAGGCCAATGCTATTTTTAAGGTTTTATCTGCATAGTATAATAATTTTATAATTTTTGGAAGAATATTCTCTATACTTGATTCACAAATAACGAAATATAGAAAATATTGCTAAAATAGTTTTAGTGCCCTTTTTATGATAGAAAAATTGTGATACTTTGGATTCACCATATTGAAATAACATACTACTTATTATAGTTTTGTTGGACATCTTGCATGAGAACCTAGGGTAGTTCATCTTAAAACCGGTAGCCCTTTGAATTTTCTAGGAAAGTAATTAAATGCTAGGTAAATTAGGAAAATTACCATTTTCTGGATTTAGGCTAATTATATCATGATAAGTCTCCAGTAAATAATTTAGGGCATTTGGATGAGTATTGGATCATTGTCTAACCGGTTCGACATATAGTCTAGGTTAGTTTGCTTATAGCAAATTATTAAATTGCAATAGGACATGATCTGGGATAGGTGTTGGAGTTAGTCATTTTGACTGGGTGGACAGTTGTGGATGATATCGCAATAGAATGATATGAAGAGTAGTAAGAAGTGTTGTTAGCTAGAGTAAAGAGGTGCTCGGGTTCGACGAAAGATCGTCTCTCCCGAAGAGAGGATGGTTAAAAATCACCCTAGGTTAGCCTATCGTAATATGAGAAGGGAATGGGTAAAGGGAATCAACCAATAACAATAAGTGCCTTACGAAAGGGAACGATGGGCTTCAGCTACCATCATAGTTCCTAGTGCCCTTTGAGAGCCCTTCACAGTGAATACCGGGGGCAGTCCTGGGTTAACGTAAACTGTAATAACAAACTGATAAAAGTAACTTAGTAATTAGGGTTGCACGTTTCACAAACACCGTTAGCAAGGGAAGATGGTTTGGAGCTTCGGCTCGGATGTTTAAGAGACGGACGGAATGGTCCGGGGAGCTTCGGCTCGATTGGTTAAGACACGGACGTGTTGGTCCGGGGAGCTTCGGCTCGGTTTTTGGTTGATTAAGATTAAACTTGCATGTGTATAAAAGGAAAGAAAATTAAGGTGGTGGGTCTTCGGTATTGGAGGGTCGATGGACCGACGCCAATATGCTGACTCGGCAAGTGTGGTTAGCACTTCGCCAACAAATGACCAGTGCGGCAGCCGGCAAGAGTACGCAAAAGTCCGCTTCATGCACCAAACGTTGAGGTGTACGATAGGTCTGACTGGCAGTGCTTTACTGGTTTAGAGGTGGGCGAGGCCCAACCCACCGCTTCTGTATGCCACTACGGAGGTATCCTTGGAGGTAACGACTCCGAAAGGGGGAACTAAAGGTCTGAGTGCACAGAGTCGGGTGTGTGTGTTGCACTTGCATGTTCCATCATACCCACTTGCATGTCATAGCATAATCGATTCATTAAACCCCTATTACCTTATATATAAGTAGAATGGGACGCTTATACAATAGGCCTTCCAAATGACCCCTTTATCTATAAGCTTGTGTGGGCAAGTTTATAAATTAAGGTTAAATTAAATATATATATATATATGTTGCTGTTTGATAACTGACACCCCAACGTATAAGTGGTATGGGACACTTTATACGATGGGAGCCTTGCAGAAGACCCCTTGGCATAGGTGCTTCCGCACATAAGTTAAGGTGACTTTTCCAACTTTCTATTTCTATCATTTTTATTATAGAATTGCAAGATTAGTTCGGCTGCCACCTGTACCTTTGATTTAATCTCCACCTTCATGTCCTTCCCTTTCTTCTTCTCCGCTCGGTACCTAGGAGCCATGGGGGAAGGGGAAGGTGATGATCGGGCTTTGTCTTTATGACTAACGGTTTTCGAACCACATCATTTTAGGGGATCGTGGAGCCCAGCATGAAGGAGAAGCCCCGATGGTCGGCCCGCTTGGAGATAGGGCAGTATAGCTCCAGAGTTTACACAGCCGGGACCGTGAGTCTTGACCTTGAGTAGATGTTCTGTTTTTTCTTCCGCATGAGAGATTTGTAGTGAGGACATGATGTACCGGGCATAAGCCCGTATTTTTAGTACTCTGATATTTTTTTTTGTGTACACTCCCTTCGTGGGGATTTTATTTCTATATATATGATTATCTTGTGGACTTGCTTTTTCTATATTATGCTACCTTTCTGTGATCGAATTGGCCGGCAGAATCGGCGCTTTGTGGTGATGACCCTTCAGGGCGTGAAGGTGTCACCGCAAAGTGGCGGTTCTTGGCCTAAGACCCCGGTGTTTTAAAAAAAGGGGGGGGGTCTTACAAGTGGTATCAGAGCGAAACATCGATCTGAATAAGGTAGCAGTCCACTAACCATGGGTCACCCCCGCTCGAGGTTAGTTTGGGGACAAACTAAGCAGCAAGAGCAGTGGTGTGCCCATATGGGGATCACATATAAATTATCCACTTTTAGTAAAGATTGAACGTTTTCTCAGTATGGGTTTTTGTTACTCAGCCTCCAACACAGCCTACGCCACAAGGTGGAGTTCAACAGGCTCAGGATGTTGCACCACCTCCACCAGGTCCCCACTCCTTTCCCTCAGTCTGACATGGGACAGACTCTGACAGCCATTTTGGAGGCTTTCAGGGCCAAGCAGGTTCCGGTCCCGCAGCAAAACCCGGGGGCCAACTAGTTGAGTATCTTCCAAGGACATTCTCCCCCGTCCTACTTGGGGACAGATTTGGCAGTTCGGACGGAAGAGTGGCTAGATATTATGTACGAGATACTGACCGGGATACGATGCCCCCAGGAGGAGAGGGTAGCTCTGGTTGTCTCTTGCCTGGAGTCCCATTCCAAGAGGTGGTGGAAGAAGCTACTGGACACGACATTTGCCGATAGGGAGGTTGCAGAAGTTACCTGGGAAGAATTCAGGGCCGCGCTGCTGGAGCATTTTTTTTCCGCAGTCGGCCAGGGATGAGTTGGAGGAGCGGTTCTTACAGTCGAAGCAAGGCACCCGGATGATGGTGGAGTACCATTGGGAGTTCGATCATTTGGCTCGATATGCATATTCTTACTAGCTGGATGAAGCAAGGTACATTAAGAGGTTCTATAAGGGCCTGCGGGAGGACTTGAGGGAGGCTTTGTTGTTTGTATCCGACGGGCCTATCTCCCGGATTTTGGAAATGGTAAAGAGGATCGAGGCTGATTGGCACACCACTCTGGGCCGGAAGCGGCAAGTGGAGGATTAGGGCCGGAGAGCCAGAAATGACCAGCGGCGAGGTGCTATACCAGAGGGGAGAAGGACAGAGGACCTGCCTCGTCTAGAAGTGAGGCAGGAGCTGAGGGAGCAGGTGATATTTTCCCCTCAAGCTCTTCGGATGTAGGAGATGCTGAGACCCAAGGGTATGGCGTCTCCCCCACCAGAGTGCTTCCATTGTCATTAGATTGGGAACATCAGGAGAAACTTCCCCATGAGGCAGGCACCACCTCCAGGACCACAGGGTGGCCCACCTACTCAGCATTTCAGAGGCTGAGGACGCGGCTTAGGTCGTGGATACCAGCGGGGAGATCGTAGACAGGAAAGGGAGTAGGTGTATGCTTTGGACCTTATGCAGCCTCGGAATCCAGAGCAGGTCATTGCAGGTACGCTGCAATGCTTCGATATTTTCATAGAATTTCCCTCTCAGTTGTTAAATCTTAGAACCGCACTAGATAGATTAAAAAGGAAAGAAAACTCATTATAGAACCCTAAGACATCTAATCACCCAAGGTATAGTCTTCATCAGCGGCAAGCCTGCCCGCACGCTTTTCGATACTGGAGCTACTCACTCCTTTGTGTCGGAGGCGTTCGTAGAAGGATTGGAAGGCGTGGAGCGATTAACGGGCTCGAAGATGAGGGTGTGACTACATGATGGATCTGAACTCCTTACCTCGGACAACTGCATTATGGAGGCAAGAATTGGTGGAAAGGAGTTCGAGGCTCTAGCGACGCTTTTGAAGCTGACGGACTACGACCTGATCCTGGGCATGGTATGGCTACACTGGAACCATGCCCAGATTGATTGCCAAGAGAAGTGGATCACCGTGAGACACGGGGACTCTTTCATTATCATCGAAGGTATAAGACCTTCCTCTCATATACTCTTATCTTCGGTTCAGTCCGTCAAGGCCCATCTACAGGGAGACGAGGTATTCCAGGTGCTGTTTGAGATGATCGAGGAGAAGGATCGGATTGCCAATATACCGGTGGTTTGTGACTACGCCGATGTGTTTCCAGAGAAGCTGCCAGGATTACCTCTGCACAGGGAGAAGGATTTTCAGATTCAGTTGGTGTCTGGGGCTAAGCCGATATCCAAGGCTCCCTATCGGATGGCCCCGAAGGAGTTGGCAGAGTTTCGGACTCAGTTGCAGGAGTTGGTGGAGGCGGGATTTGTTAGACCGAGTTCCTCGCCATGGGGAGCCCCAGTCCTATTCGTGAAGAAGAAGGATGTGACACTTCATCTATGCATCGATTATCGAGCACTAAACAGGATGACCGTCCGAAATACCTATCCGCTTCCACGGATAGATGAATTGTTCGACCAGCTGGAGGGAGCCCATTATTTCTCGAAGTTGAACTTGAGGTCAGGATACTACCATCTGCGGATCCAGGAGGAGGATATCCCGAAGACGGCCTTCAGTAGTAGATATGGCCTGTATGAGTTCACCGTGATTCCCTTCGGGCTCACGAATGATCCGTCGGTGTTCATGAGCCTCATGAATCGGGTTCTCGAGGCCTACTTAGATGTGTTCGTCATAGTATTCATAGACAACATCCTGATCTACTATAGGACGGAGGAGGAGCACACTCGCCATCCAGCACTGACCCTACAGAGACTGCGGGAAAATCACTTATATGCAAAGTTAAGCAAATGTTAGTTCTGGTTGAAGGAGGTGGGCTTCCTAGGCCATATTATCAGAGGAGCCGGGTTGGCAGTGGATCCGACAAAGATCCAGGCAGTTCGAGATTGTCCACAGTTGAAGACAGCCACCGACATACGAAGTTTTCTAGGACTTGCCGGTTATTACCGGAAGTTTTTTGAAGGGTTCTCTCAAATTTCCCTCCCACTCACATCCTTGACGAAGAAGGAGGTACCTTTCATTTGGATCCGCAGTGCCAGGCGGCTTTCCAGGAGCTGAAGGATCGACTCACCTCGGCTTCCATACTTACTCTCCCATTGAAGAGAGAAGGTTTTCAGCTCTACACCGACGCTTCCTACCAGGGTATGGGAGCTGTACCGATGCAAAAAGTCCATGTGATTGCAAATGTGTCTCGCCAACTGAAGAAGCACGAGCAGAACTACCCGGTGCACGACCTTGAGATGGGAGCGGTCATTTTTGCTCTGAAGGTCTGGTTCCACTATCTTTAAGGAGTCCACTGCGACATCTACTCCGACCACAAGAACCTGAAATACGTGGACACGCAGAAGGAGCTGAATATCAGGCATAGGCGATGGGTGGAGTTCTTAGCGGATTACCAGTATTAGATGCACTACCATACAGGGAAGATAAACGTGGTGGCCGACGCGTTGAGTCAGAGAGCTTCCACTTCTGAAGCCGGGCACCAGGTTTTGTCTATGGAGCTGGTAAGGAGATTGGAGGATATGCACATCACACTGGTGTCATCCGAGGACCCCGAGCTTTACATGGAGTATTTGGCTACGATGAGTGCTACAGACAATATCCGGGACTGAGTTAGAGACGGGAAGAGGCGGGATGCCAAATTGGAGCCGATATTCTGGGCCCTGGAGAACGGTACTGTAGGGGATTACACGATGAGGGACGGCGTGGTATGCTTTAGAGGTCGGAATTATATACCAGAAGGAGGCCAGGTATGGGAAGATATCATGGCGGAGGCCCACCACAACATATACTCGGTGCACCCGGGGGTCACGAAGATGACTGCGGACTTGAAGAAGACGATGTTTTGGTCGGGGATGAATAAGGACATTACATACTTCGTGACTCATTGCGAGGCATGCCAGTTGGTGAAGGCGGAATGCAGGAACCCCGCTGGATTGCTATAGCCACTCCAAGTGCCGGAGTGGAAATTTGAGGACATCGCGATAGATTTTATTCATGGACTCCCCCGATCACGGACTGGAAATGAAACGCTTTGGGTCATCGTCGATCGGTGGACGAAGGTGACTAGATTCATTCCGATCAGGAAGGATGTCTCTGTTGGAGTACTAGCGCAGAGATTTGTAGAGCAGTTCGTTCGATATTATGGGGTGCCCAAGACGATCGTGTCGGATTGAAATGGCTGGTTCACTTCCAGGGAGTGGAGATCCGTGCAGGCTTACTTAGGCACGCGATTGACCTTCAGCACCGCATTCCATCCCCAGACGGATCGGTAGACGGAACGCACCAATCGGACGCTGGAAGATCTTTTGAGGCTATGTATTTTGGACCGCGGGGAACCATGGGAGAAGCTCTTACCACTGGTCGAGTTCTCCTATAACCATAGCTACCAATCCAGCATCAGGATGGCGCCTCATGAAACCTTATATGGAAGGAAATGCAGGACCCCGCTTTCCTGGGTTCAGGATGAGGATCTGAAGGCGTTGGGATCAGATTTTGTTGAGGACACCGAGGCTCAGGTGAGACTTATCAGAGACAGGATGTTAAGGGGGCAGAGCAGACAAGCTAAGTATTATTATGCCCGGCATCGTCAGGTGGAGTTTCAGGTGGGGGACCGAGTGTTTTTGAAGATCCGGCACATGCATAGAGTTTAACGGGTGCGCGGTCGGAGAAAGAAGCTCAGCCCTTGGTATATGGGCCCTTACAGGATCCTGGAGCGGATCGGGGCCCTAGCCTACAGGCTGGAGATGCCACCAAAGCTGGCAGCTCTACACGCCGTCTTCCACATTTCTTCGCTTAGGAGGGCTATACTATGCCCGGAGCAGCAGATTTTGACCACCGAAGGGCCGGTAGCTTCAGACCAGTCTGTTAACTTTGAGCCGGTTCGGATCGATGAAAAAGGAGTTCGGGTCTTGCGCCGCAAGAAGATCCCCTTAGTCAAGGTTCTGTGGAGGAAAAACGGTAATGAGGAGCAAACTTGGGAACCGCAGGACCTGATGAGGAAAAAATACCCGGAGTTGTTTAGTCAGGTATACCTCACCACCTCTTGGTATATTATAATTACCTTCTTGTATTGAACAGGTAGGTCTAGATAAGGGAAATCGAGAACCTAGGCATGCACAGGAAAGTAGAGGCTAATCTTTTGTTTATTTGGGAGATTGCGTTCGTTTATCAAACAAGTAATCTCGCTTCAACTCAATAGGAAAAATCATATGGGATGTTACAAGTTATTTTATTTCGGTAGAAATCCCCTTAGGCTCAACCTCAATTTTGCGGACGAAAATTTTGTTTTGTTTATTGGGATTTGTAACATCCCATTTCTAGCTAGACCCCTAGGAGTCGGTCTATCGCGATAGAACCCTCGTAAGCCCCAGAATTGAAATACATCGACCAAGATTTCGGGTCACTAGTTGGTCACGCCCGTGACCGACCCGTCACGCCCGTGACCTAGGGCGTGACCCCCCCTTCGACGATCGTCGATCTCTGGAAGACGATTGGCGAGCGCAGAATTTGCAACCCGAGCCTGTCACGCCCATGACCGACGTGTCATGCCCGTGACCTAGGGCATGATCCCCCTTCAACGATCGTCGATCTTAGGAAGACGATCGTCGAACTCAGAATTTGCCACCCGGGCCTATCATGCCCGTGACCTACGTGTCATGCCCGTCACAAAGGCCAAAATATCGGTTCAGGCCCGAAATTATTCTAACACGCGTTATAATAAATTCTGGTATGGAAAGTTACACCAGGTGTATTTATGGGCTGTTTCCTTCTCTAATTACTTAATAAGAAAGAGAAAGTGTTGGTCCAATAGGAAATCGCCACCTGGATCAGTATTCTCTTCTTCCACCGTTTCCTTTCCTCCACCATAACTGAAATGTTATTAAGAGAGAGCATTCATGGCCATGAATGTTTCACCCTTTCCCCTCCCCACTTGGAGATCTATAAAAGGCCCCTTAGAGAAAGATGAGAAGGTTATACTCTTGACCAAACGAATTTAGATTTTGTTCTTGCTGAAGGAGAAGTTCGGGAATTCCACCACCGCACCATGATAATGCGACGTTCATGTCGCCTCCAAACCGCGAACATGGTCCTCCTCTACTTCTTCTCTTATGGGTAGATCTTAGGATCTTAGAAATTAAGTTCGTTCTCAAAGGAGCCGGACCTATCTCGCATTTTCATGGAAAACCATAAAAAATATATTTTTTCGGGTACGTCGGAAACCGCCACCTCCGGCGGCCAAACCACCGCCGACCAATAGCCATCGCCTCGACAGAGGTGGTGGTGGTGGTGGCTGGCCAGGGAAGTGACCAGACGGCCGGCGACAGATCACGGATGAGCTACAGGAAATATATTTTTTCTGGTTCAAGTTCACGGGTTCTGTTGAAGATGAACAGTAAAACATATTTATTTTATAAAGTTTTGAATATAGTATATAAGGAAAATATATATAAATTGGGCGTATTTTGAGGCTTCAAAACGAGGCACTTAGAGGCCGATTTAGGAAGAATCACCAGTTGCGAAATTTGTAGCCCTTCGAGTCTAGATTAATTTAAAATTGATTTCAACTCAATTGGGTAAGCGGGTTGACCGCAGCACCCGTTTTAGTAGAGGTTATACCTAGAGTTGGGCAGGAACTAAAATGAATGCCCACTCTTCGTCCCTCTTTCAAATGACCTGAAATTTGGGAAGGTGGTTACCCTTATCCATATCTAGAGGCTGTCCAAAAATGGGAATTTTTTGAGTTACTTTGCTTAATGTTTTTGTTTTAATTTAATAAAGATAGAGTAATTTATCTAAGTGGTCAAATTACCTCCAAACCCTCCCAAATTTTGGTGAGTGGTCCCTGGCTATGAAACCTAGTTTTGTACAAAATTCCAACTCATTTGGATGAGTTTTGGTTAGGAAATCACCTATCCTAAACAAGGCATTAATGAGGCGTTTTGAGTAAAAAGTGCACTAAGAGGTTGGAACGGTCGAATAACCTCAACAGAGGCTGATATGTTGACCACTGACTTAGAAGGGTTATTAAAACCCACTTGGAGAAAATGGTGTGGTTTAGGGCTGATTTACCCTAGGATCCAAGCTCAAACCCTAAATGGTGGGTTTTGAGGGTTGTGTAGGACATGGGGTCAAATGCCCTCGTTTTGCCTTAAGATTCAGTAGAGTCGACGTTATCATAATATAAATCAACTTGATGGAATCTTGAAGGATTTGGAGATAGGTAGATACTTCAAAACCCTAACCTTAGCTTTAGGGTAAAATACTAAATAAGTAAAATCTGTCACTAAACATTATCTAAAAGCTGTGAAACTCGGGTAGAGTTAGTTTTGAAATAGTTTAATCTATAGCAATTTTTACTGGAATTTTATGATATCTATTTCCAGCACTTCATTTGTAACATTTGTTATAGCTTTAATTGATGTTTTAATTATTTGGATCATTCTTTTCATTGAAACCCCATGCAATCTTGGAAGTAAATGTTTTAGGTCAGTATGATTGCTCCTGAATTTTTGTATAATTTGTAATTGAGTAAATCTAGTACTTCCTTCACAAATGTTAAAATGGGCTTTTATGGTTTAAAAATTAATTATGGATGATATTTCTATTGGAAAATTACGAGGCTTAGGATTTTAGACTTCCAGGCCATTATATGCTTGTATAAATTTATTCATGATTTTTAGAATTGTTGTTAAGGCACTTTCTTTACAAGTCCACCTTAAGGAGATATTTGATAATTAATTTATTCCGAGATTAATACTTGCTAAAAAAAATTGAAACTGGGCCAATGCTATTTTTAAGGTTTTATCTGCGTAGTATAATTATTTAATAATTTTTGGAAGAATATTCTCTGTACTTGATTCACAAATAACGAAATATAGAAAACATTGCTAAAATAGTTTTAGTGGCCTTTTGATGATAGAAAAATTGTGATACTTTGGATTCACCATATTGAGATAACATACTATTTATTAAAATTTTGTTGGACATCTAGCATGAGAACCTAGGGTAGTTCATGTTCAAACCGGTAGCCCTTGAAATTTTTGAAGAAATTAATTAAATGCCAGGTAAATTAGGAAAATTACCATTTTCTGGATTTAGGCTAATTATATCATGATAAGTCTCCAGTAAATAATTTAGGGCATTTGGATGAGTATTGGATCATTCTCTAACCGGTTCGACATATAGTCTAGGTTGGTTTGCTTATAGCAAATTGTTAAATTGCAATAGGACATGATTTGGGATAGTTGTTGGAGTTAGTCATTTTGACTGGATGGACAGTTGTGGATGATATCGCAATAGAATGATATGAATAGTAGTAAGAAGTGGTGTTAGCTAGAGTTAAGAGGTGGTCGGGTTCGACGAAAGATCGTCTCTCCCGAAGAGAGGAAGGTTAAAATCACCCTAGGTTAGTCTATCATAATATGAAAAGGGATGGGTAAAGGGAATCAACTAATAACAATAAGTGCCTTGCGAAAGGGAACGATGGGCTTCAGCTACCATCATAGTTCTTAGTGCCCTTTGAGAGCCCTTCATAAGGAATACCGGGGGCAGTCCTTGGTTTATGTAAACTGTAATAATAAACTGATAAGAGTAACTTAGTAATTAGGGTTGCACGTTTCACAAAATCCGTTAGCACAAGAAGATGGTTGGGAGCTTCGGCTGGGATGGTTAAGAGACGGACGGAATGGTCCAGGGAGCTTCGGCTCGATGTGTTAAGAGACGGACGTAATTGTCCGAGGAGATTCGGCTCGGTTTTTGGTTGATTACGATTAAACTTGCATGTGCATAAAAGGAAAGAAAATAAAGGTGGTGGGTCTTCGGTATTGGAGGCTCGATGCACCGACGCAAATACGCTGACTCGGCAACTGTGGTTAGCACTTCGCCAACAGAAGTCCGGTGCACCAGCCGGCAAGAGTTTGTAGGAGTCCGCTTCGTGCACCAAGCGTTGAGGCATACGATATGTCTGACCAGTAGTGCTTTACTGGTTTAGAGGTTGGCGAGGCCCAACCAACCGCTTCCGTCTGCCACTACGGAGGTATCATGGGAGGTAACGGCTCTGAAAGGGGGAACTAAAGGTCTGTGTGCACAGAGTCGGGTGTGTGTGTTGCATTTACATGTTCCATCATACCCACTTGCATGTCATAGCATAATCGATTCAATTAACCCTTGACACCTAATCTATAAGTGGAATGGGATGCTTATACAATAGGCCTTGCAAAACGACCCCTTGGTCTATAAGCTTGTGTGGGCAAGTTTTAGAATTAAGGTTAAATTCAATATATATATATATGCTGCTGTTTGATAACCGACACCCCAATGTATAAGTGGTATGAGACACTTTATACGATGGGAGCCTTGCAGAAGACCCCTTGGCTTAGGTGCTTCCGCACATAAGTTAAGGTTACTTTTCCTACTTTCTATTTCTGTCATTTTTATTATAGAATTGCTAGATTAGTTCCGATGTCACCTGTACCTTTGATTTAATGTCCACCTTCATTTCCTTCCCTTTTTTCCTCTCTGCTCGGTACCTAGGAGCCATGGTGGAAGGGGTAGGTGATTATGGGGCATAGTCTTTATGACTAACGGTTTTCGAACCGCATCATTTTAGGGGATCGTAGAGCCTAGCATGAAGGTGAAGCCCCGATGGTCGGCCCGCATGGAGATAGGGCAATATAGCTCTAGAGTTCACACAACAAGGACCGTGAGTCTCGACCTTGAGTAGATGTTCTATTTTTTGTTCCGCATGAGAGATTTGTAGTGAGGACATGATGTACCGGGCATAAGCCCGTATTTTTAGTACTCTGATATTATATTCTGTGGACACTCCCTTCGTGGAGATTTTATTTCTATATATGTGATTATCTTGTGGACTTGTTTTTTCTTTATTGTGCTACCTTTCTATGATCGAATTGGCCGGCAGAATCGGTGCTTTGTGGTGATGACCCTTCAGGGCTTGAAGGTGTCACCGCAAAGTGGCAGTTCTAGGCCTAAGACCCCGGCGTTTTAAAAGAAAAAAAAGGGGAGCATACATACGGTGATTGGTGGAGTGTGTAAGTCTCCCCCGCAGTTAGAAAGATTTTAACATCTATGAGGGTGTATCTAAAGAAGTGACCACCCTGCTTTTGTTTATGGGTAGAGTTGACCACAGGTGGCTAATAAAGTTTTGGAGTATTCATTCTTATGATTTAATCATTCTCTCCCCTTGATTTGGGTATCCAGCATGATTTGTTGTACGTGACGATTCACGTAAGTTCTTTTCTTCTGATTTATTTATTGAGTTTTATTTATGTACCTTACTTCAACACATTTGGTCTTGGGTTGGTACCCCTTTTGACCCTTGTCTATTTTGGCTTATTTTTCGGCCACCATTTGTATCTTCTTGCTAAGGTATTATATTTTTTTTGGAATGCCTCAGGTTCAGAGCAGTAGCAGGTAGTGGAGCTGGTTTTTGGACTCTTTGAGCGGTAGTTTTGGTTGTGGCTTTTTCATCTCGCCGTAGCGAGGAAGTTTGTTGTTTTGATTTTCTTTCTAGTTTAGACACACTTTGTACTGTGGGTTCTGGTCAGGTTGTTCGCGCCCACAGGATTGTTGATTTTTTTGACACTTTCTTGCTGTTAATGTCTACTTTATGCTTGATTCAGATTATTTGCTCTCTGGGATGATTTATTTCTAGGATTGCATGTTAGATATTTCTAACCTATTAAACCCTACTATTAGTAAAGTATACATGCAATCTCTTTCAAAACTAAGACACAACTTTCTAGTTAGCGTAAAGACTTTTTCCTATACTTATTATAAATCTAGAGTTGCATAGCTTGAGTTGTTCCTCTAGACATTTATACTCATGTAGGGTGTTAGAGTCAATTTAAACAAGTATCTTCCGCAAGCATATAATAATATTTTGAATCGTGAACTAGGTTATCAAATAAGCCTAGGGATATGACTATTGTCATAACTTAAACTTGATTTTATTCATAATAATTTATGTTTTCTTTTAAAAACTGTAGAGTTTGGAGTCTTGCCTGAATGTCTGCAGTTATCCTCTGCACGGCGTGGCATCACAGTGCGTATTTTTCCCTTACTCTGATATAATTAAATTGTTGGGAAAATGCGGGTTGTGACACTGTGACTTAACTGCAGCACCTTACAATCAAATTTGGAAAAGGGTTGGAAGCTCTTGTAAATAGCAAGAAGCTTATCAAAGAATAAGCTACAGAGATTGCATCACAAAAAAGGTTTTGAGTATCATCATAAGATGGATACTCAGAAGATAGGTCTTCAAAGCTCATAGTTATTAAAGCTGACTAAGATCATTGATGATCAAATTATGTTGACAAAACAAAAAGATGCAATCATACAGGAGTTAAAACTCAAACTCCTGAATGAGAAAAGACTAGTATAACTATTTTCTAAACCTAAAACTGTGTTGCCCATTATAGATATCTTCTCAAGAACACCTGGAAGTTGCCTTGGTTATGTTAAACCTAAGAGAAGAAGTTGCAAAACGCTAATAGGACAAAAGGGTCCAGTCATTCCACAACCTTTGTTTCATACTAAGGGAAAAGAAACCCAAAAGTCTGGACCAATTGGACCAAAATCAAATGTGAATAGGAAAGCTATTCCTAATGTGCTTGCTCCAAGGAGGACTGTTGTAACTAAAAGGCAAAACAACCATTTTGCTCCCAGTCAAAATACCACTGCCATGTGTGCTGATTCATGTCCTAAGGAATATCAGCACAAAGTTCCTTCTATTCCTCCAAAGAGAAGGTACAACATATATAAATGTTGCTGTTGTAGAAAGGTAAGACACTTTTCCTTGGATTATTGGATAAAAAAAATGTGTCTCATGCTCCGAAAATGAACCCAATTAAGAAGTTCACAAGTTGTTAATGCGCAAAAATGGAGAAGAGGTCATGGGCACCAGCAGCTAACGGTTGTTCAGTCTCACAAGCGAGGTAAAGAAGAAGGTTGTAGGGATAAAGGAGAGGTTGGTGAGGATGCTGGGAATAGCAGGGAAGGATGATCAGGAACTGTCGAGCAGACAGTTACTTTGACAGTTAGCTCTGATGGTTGAGACCGAGAGAGGAGAGAAGTTTAGAAGAAGAGGGGGTCTCTTATAGCGGTAACAACAAACTTCATTTGCCACGACTTAAATGACACTCTTCCGACAGGATTTCCTTTGATTAAGAATCAGTATTACAGCTTGAGATTGCACCTGAAAGTGAAGGATAAATCGTCGAACTGTGCTCAGTGACTTGGAAACAAGCTAAAGGCAGATCGTCGATCTGAGCTTGAAGATCGTCGACTGGAGTTCGACGACTTAGCAGAGTTGAGCTCAGAGATCGTCGAACGGAGTTCGACGTTTCGTCGACCTGAGCTCGACGAAAATTGTATTTGTCTCAGCTCTAAGTCTTGATCCTTGAATGGTCATGGGGGCAGCTTCAAACCTAAGTTCTAAGCCCTAGACTCATTCTAACTTGACCTTTTCAACTATACATCTAGGTCAAACTGATTTCCTAAAAACATAGTGATCCTTGCCCAAATTAGTAATAGGGTGTTCCAACAATCTCCCCCTATTTGGGTTAGGATTACTATTTACAGAGCTCAGTAATAAATACAAAAGCAAATACAGAAAAGCAAAAATTAAAGCAATAGAGCAGAACATGGAGTATAGCAGCATTCAGATAGAATATCAGCAACTGTTTTAAAATGAATGTACTGTCTGCTTACAAAGATCACTTCTTTTCACTTCCTTTCTTAAATAAGATTTCCCTATTGGGATTGAGAGCCTCTTTCTTTGACCTTCTGTCATTATTTGCACCGAAGGAGGTTTGAGATCTTGGCCTGGGAACCAAAGCCTCGAGATGCAGTTTCATGTAATTCACTGGGTCAAAGAACTTCCTTGAAGCATATCTTTCCAGTTCTGCCTTCCTTTGCTCTGAAAAGGTAGTGATGTTGGAGTGTCTTTTCCTTGCTCACTGGCCTTCTTCAACTGATCTAAGGCAGCAAGTTCTTTCATCCTAGCAGTCCATGATAAAGGATTGTTCTCTGGAACTTCAAAAGGGATTGCAGGTTCATATCTATTAATTATTTCTGAAGCAGTAGAAGTCCTTGTATCATCAGTTTATCTGAGTTTATAAGGGAAAGGACCTTGAGTTGAGTCCATATGTCTTTGTCCTTCCCTTTGTTGTCTTGATTGAATCCTGTGTTCTCTCTGATTACCTTTGTATTGTCCCCTTCTGGACTGATAACCTCTTTGATATTGCCCTCTGGGATGATATCTTTGTGAAGATTAGGAGGAGCTTTGCTTTGGAGCAGAGGTTTGAGAAGCTGAGCCTCCACCTGATCCTAAATCTGGAGGAGGAGGAGGAGGAGGAGGCTGAAACTGGGATGATCTTTTCTCATACTTATCCAACTTTCTTCTTTTCCTCATGGCGTTTAACTGGTTTTTAGAATACTGCATCCAAGATTCGGTTATCTGGCAGTCATGTAGAATATAATAGGGTATATCATTAACATCCTTGGCCTTTGCAGGAGGGACGTTCATCATGGCCTTACTTCTAGCTTTCCTTTTCCTAACAATAGTGCCAGCAGAGTCATCAAATTCTGTATTGAATTGATTACTTTCAGAACTTTGTGGTCTGTCATACAAATAATCTTTACTTTTGATGTATTCCTCTTGAACTTTTGATTTCTCAGTATCAACAGGGGCGGGAGGTGTTGATATAACAGCAGTAATCACAACAGTACTTTCAGCAGGAGCAGATGAACTAGCAGGAGTCTCAGATACTTGTACTTCCAAATATTTGGCCAATTCTTCATCAGTAGTATTAACAATATCAGCAGGTAGCATTTCAATGTCAGTAGATCCAACAGATATAACAGCAGTACAAACAGAAGCAACAACATCCTCAGCCTTAAAAGAGGTTACATATGATGCAATCAGACTGGGATCACATTCTGAAATAGGCACAATGGCATTAGTAAGGTCTTCAACTTGCTGAATTGGTAAATATCTTCTATGAAGAGAATCAAAAGCACTAAATAGTTACCTGAGGTCCACTGTAAACACAGGTATTAGAGCAGCAGTAGGCACTTCTTCAGCTTCATGAGGCATCTCCCCCTGCCTTGATTCAGGCAGGACTGGATCAAGGCACTCCATTGAAGGAATTGCCTGTGGAGAGGATATAGCTGACAGCCTGTCAGATAGCTCCTGGATAGATTTGAGGAGTGGAGCCAAGGCGGTCTCCAGCAGGGCTACTAGCTTGGGGGCCAGTATCCCATAAAGCCTATTAGCCAGAGCTGAAAGATCCACTTGCTCAAGGGATACTTGAGTAGAGGTTGGAGTTGATGTTGCTGGCATAATGGTGGATGGTGTGGTGGTAGGAGGTATAGGGATGGATGGTTGAGATATTGGGATTGTGGAGATAGATAATACGGGTGTGGAGATGGATGGTGAGAAAGAAGGTTGAGCAAGGATGTCATTGAGGAGCTGTTGGTATGAGGAGGATGATGGAGGCTTAAGAGGTGAGGAGGGGGAATCATCCATGAAGGTGTCATCCAAAATGTTGAAAGATGGAATGGAAGAATCAATGGGTGGATAGTAGTACATAGGGTGTAATGGTTCTGAGGTGGTGGCTGAAGGAGGTGAAATAGGTGATGAAATTATGATGGGGGAGGAGATGGCTGATTGGATGGTTGATGAGGAAGGTAAGGCAGAAATAATAGGATGTGGAGAAGGAGGAGCAGAAACCTGAGGGGAAGAGACTGAAACAGTCCTTGTGCCTGAAGCAGATGGTGCTGCAGCAGCCCTATTGGGGTTGATAATCTGCATGTCCCACTTGCTGAAAAGGGCACAGGTGAGACTTTTGGATGCATTGATGTGCATCCCATTTGAAACCAGTACTTCATGGCACCAGGAATGCAGGAAAACCCCTAAAATCCTCCCAAAATAGACACAAATTTTGTTAATTTTCTTCTTGATCAAGTCACGGAAGATAGTTCCCCAATCCAGATGTTTCTTGTCAACTATTGCTCCCATTAAAAGGAACTGATACCTTGAGATGGTATCATGAGCTGAGTGCTTTTCCAGAAGCACTTTCCCCACAACATCAGCCAAACATTGAAATTCAATTGATAGATTCTTTTTCAACAGCTTATTAGGGTGTACAGCAGAGTGACCCATTCTATCTAACATGGAATCAAAATCTTCACCAAACAAATCAATAGAGTCATCTCCAAAACTTAAGGTGAATACTTCAGTCAGAAGAATAGGGGATAATGGTACCCGAGTCCCGTTGATTGTGCCAACTATAGTATTTTCATTCTCATTGGTTGTAGTAAAAACCCATTCCTTTATGTCATCTGCCACAATCTTTATTCTGGTGGTCATAAACTGAACTAACTGCTGTTCTCGGAAAAGATTCAGAATATCTTTGAACCTCTGATCGCTGTCATCGAAGGAGTTCATATCTATGTCAAAACCTGTATAAAATTTCATTTTGGAAAGAGAGGCAACCGACACCGCCATTTCTACCTGAAAAGAATGAACAAACACGACCAAGTGCAGCAAGAATTTGGAGGGAAAAAGAGTTTTTCTGCAGAAACTATGAACGCGCAATGGAGAACGACGGCCAAAAAATGATTTTATATTAGGGTTCGACGCCAAAACAAAAAATCGTTGAACTCTGTTCGACGATTTGGGATTCTAATGGAATACCAAGAGGTTTCAATGTCGTCGATCTCCATTCGACGACATTGACGAGCGTCGAGCTCTGCTCGACGACCGCTTGATAGAAGGAAGGATAGCTTAAAGCTATCAGGCGGCGCTGAACTCAGGTCGACGATTAAGGAAACGTCAATTTGTGTTCGACGATTTTGGGGAAACCGTCGATCGCAGTTCGACGATTTCTGGGGAAAACATCGAGCGCGGTTAAGAGACAGAAACTATCCTACAGACATAAAGAGAAATGAGTTTTTAGCCTAATCTTGGTCTGTTTTTAGATTTTAAAATCTTTGAATTCATTTTAGACAGCCTCCATCTAGCATTCCTAACTGATTGAGGAAGAAGTTATGTTTCTTTTCATCCAAAGACTTGGTGAAAATATCTCTTCTTTGCAAATCAGTTGGGATATATTAAAGTTCAATTTTATTTTTCTCAACATTATCCCTTAGAAAATGATGCCTAATTTCTATGTGTTTTGTCCTACTCTGGAGGACTGGATTTTGTGCAATGGAAATAGCACTGGTGTTGTCACAAAATATTTTAGACTTCTCTAAGTTGTAACCATAGTCTAGGAGTTGATTTTGTATCCACAAGATTTGTGAACAACAACTACCTGCAGCCATATATTCAGCTTCAGCAGTTGAAGTTGACACAGATGTTTGTTTCTTACGAAAACATCAGACAAGTCTATCACCAAGAAACTG
The DNA here is from genome assembly GCA_039513925.1 of Platanthera zijinensis. NCBI lineage: Eukaryota > Viridiplantae > Streptophyta > Magnoliopsida > Asparagales > Orchidaceae > Platanthera > Platanthera zijinensis. Next base: position 97,259,387 of record CM077089.1, read on the forward strand.
ACATGTTCCACTGGTGCTTTTCCTGTCTATTCTGCATCCAGCATAATAAGCATCTGAAAATCCAGTTAAGTCAAATGCTGAATCTTTTGGATACCAGAGACCTTGATTTGGATAGCTTTTAACATACCTAAGAATCCTCTTTACTAAAGTTAAGTGTGACTCTCTAGGGCTTACTTGGAATCTAGCACATATACATGTAGTAAACATTATATCAGGCTTACTACCTGTAAGGTACAATAAAGAGCCAATCATTACTCTATATGTTGTCTGATCAACTGGTTTCCCATGGTCATCAGCATCCAATACAACATTGGTAGGCATGGGTGTTTTCATACATGATGCATCAGACATACCAAATTTCTTAACCAGCTCTTTTGCATACTTGGTTTGAGAAATAAATATGCCTTTAGTATGTTGTTTGACTTGCAATCCCAAGAAGAAGGAGAGCTTACCCATGCTACTCATTTCAAATTTAGAGTGCATAAGCTTGGAAAACTTTTTGCACATGTTTGAATCAGTAGAACCAAAGATGATGTCATCTACATATTTTTGTACTAGTAGGGTATGGTACTTAAGAGTTCTAATAAAAAGAGTTTGGTCTACTCTTCCCCTAATAAAATCATTTTCCAGAAGAAAGCATGCTAGGGTCTCATACAATGCTCTAGGAGCTTGCTTTAGACCATATAATGCTTTATGTAGTTTGAAAACATTATTAGGGTGAGTTGGAGAGACAAAACCTTGGGGTTGTCTGACATAGACTTCTTTTTTGATCTCCCCATTGAGAAAAGCACTCTTCACATCCATTTGGTAGACTTTGAATCCCTTGTGAGCAGCATAAGCCAGGAAGATTCTTATGGCCTCTAACCTTGCAACTGGTGCAAAGGTCAGGTCATAGTCTATTCCCTCTTCTTGATAATATCCTTGAGCAACTAGCCTTTCCTTGTTCCTTACAATAATTCCTTTATCATCCAATTTGTTTCTGAACACCCATTTTATTCAAACAATGGAATGATCCTTTGGCTTAGGCACTAGTTCCCAAACTTTGTTTCTTTCAAATTGATGCAACTCCTCTTGCATTAAAATGATCTAGTGTGGATCTTGCCCTGCATCTTGAATGGATTGAGGTTCAATTTGAGAGAGAAAGCAAGTGTGCATCATGTTTTGGTTGACCTGATTTCTGGTTTGCACACCAGCTGAGATGTTTCCAATAACTTGGGAGATTGGATGATCTCTTGATGTTACTAAATCAGCAGGTGGTGTTTATTTTTCACCAACCTATGTTGTTTTTTCCTCTTGTGGAACAGCAACTTGCTCTTCAAGAAGATTTTCTTTCAGATGTTGAGCAGCTTCTTCATTTTCACTACTTTCATCCTTTTGAGTAACTTGCAATCTGTCCAAGTCTTCAGCTAGAGAATGTACCTGCAAATGTTCTATGGTAGAAGCATTCTTCTCCTTGAAAGACATATTAGTTTCATCAAAGGAAATATGGACAGATTCTTCTAATTTTTGAGTAGTTTTATTATAAACCGTATAAGCTTTACTGATCATGGAGTATCCCAGAAACACTCCTTCATCAACTTCTGCTTGAAATTTTGCTATATATCTCTTGTCATTGTTGTGAATATAACAAATGCAATCAAAAATTTTGAAGTATTGTACTTTAGGTTTCTTCCCTTTGAGTAATAACAATTTAAAGCTTAAGACAATAGTGCCGAGACAAAACAACTGTCTCGACACAAAGAAGACTGAAGTGTAGACTTAAACAAGTGTCGATACCGACAAACTGGAGTGTCAAAACAATTCAAATGTCTCGACACAGTAAAAAAAAGCAAGTGTTGATGCGCGTAAACGGGCACCACCAGCTAACGGCTCGATCACGGGGGAAAGGAAGGGAAAAGATGCAACTGCAAGCAGCTATCTACTAGCAGATGAGAAAAAAAGACAATAGAGCCGTGAGCCATGGCAACACTAGACTTCGCCCATCGCGGCCTGAATGCCTCTCTTGTGACTGGCTTTCCTTTGATTGCAAATGGTTGATTTCAAGTAGAGGAAGAGAGCCGAAAGAAGAGCAAGCTAGAGACCGCAAAGCCTGAGATTCGAGGCCTCAACCTTTACAAGAAGTCTCTTGTGCTCGAGTCAGCGTGATTTGGGTGCACCTCTTCCCCCTATTTATAGGTTCGGGGGCCTGCCCAAACGGGCAGGGAAAAAATAACGGGCTGGTCGGGATACAGGAGAACCGGCAGCGGTGATGGGAAACAAAGAAGAGAAGACAAGCCAGTCCAAACAGAGGGGCGGACTGGGCTCGCGGTCTTGATCTTCTGCCTGTTACTGTAGCGCGCGATCCTGGTTAAAGGGCAGGGACCTATATAGACTAATTCTTGAGTCTGCCTAAAGAGGAAGCCGAGCGATTCAGGAATCTGATCTCTCGAGGCAGGATGACTTGGGCAGACCAGAAGATTGAGTATGCTGCTGAAGGAGGCTGGTGTTGGAATCCCGAGATTGGGCGACCTAGGGGGACTGGAAATTTAGTCCGCCGACGGAGAGACCTGGATCTTGTTGAAGTTGAGGCGTCTTCTCGACCTGAGTGGACTGGAGAATTGAGTCTGCCAATAAAGGAGGATAACCTAGGTCCTTGTTGATCATGATTCGGATTCTGGGGTTAACATAATCCCCGTACATTTTTAAGTTAAAGAAAACTTCGAAAATTTTTGCTTAACCGCCGAGTCTGCAACCCTCATTAATGTTGTCAGCACTATAAATATCGCTGGAAGCTTTGTATTTAACAAAAGCTGTCACCACCACAGGTTGTTTCTCACCACTTTCGATCTTGTTATTACAGTCCGCGATGATTGGGCTAGGAGCATTCTTCGGCAGCCTTTCTTCAATGGGAGAGAAAACCTGGCCGCCAATGAAGACACAGAAAGTAGTGAAAAGAGGTGGAGCGACTGTTCACCTTGTTGGGGAAACTTCCCGAAGGGATAAGCCAGTAGTTTAGACAATCCGCCACATTAATGAACCTACTCGCGAGAAGTCTGCAAACTACCACTTCCCATTATAAGGTGCCATAAAAAAATGCGGATGAAGCACTGAATCTGCTAGCGATAACTAATAATTAGAAACCTACAAACTCAGTGGACAAGGACGGGCACCCATTTTCTTCGGGAACACTAATGTTGTGCATAAACACTGAAAATGAGGTTTCCTCATTAGATGTCCAACAGCTTGTTGTCGATCTGGATCAAGATAAGCAATCTGCTGGAGAAGAAGCTGAGAAAGAGGTGCCTTCTAAGACCTTGGTCGTTTTTAACCCATTGGCAGTATGCGAGATTCAACCGAACTTAGAGTAGGTCACTGCGGACTTGACTGAGAAAGAAGGCCCCTCTGAAAAGAGGAAGTGGAAGAGGGATAAGTCTACCGTTGCTGTGTGAGTTGAGAAGAAGTTGTGTGCCATGAAGGAGAAGAATGTCTCCGCGCGGACTGGAGTTGCAAGCTTGCAGCACAGGCCAAGAGAAAAGGAAGTTCTTGAGAGCGGCTTCATTACTCCGGAGGCCACAATCATGGGAAATGATTCCCTGCCCACCGTCAGTCTATCTACTGTTGTGATACTCAACTCTATAGATAATGACCAACTTAATGTCATTAATCAATCCTTGTTGGAGTTGTTGCAGCCTGAAGTCGAGATTTTAGGGGTTAAGAGTGGATACCACCCTTCTATATCTGCAACTGAAGGAGATTAGAAGGAGAAGCTAAGGGAGAAGATCGACGCACAGAAGGAAAAGATTGCCGCCAAGAAGGCCAAAGTGGAGGTGGCCTCAAAGCAGCTCGCTATGAACAAGTAAGCTGAGGATCTGCGGGCTGTTGCTGAGCTATTGCGGTCAGCTAAACTCCAACCGGCACCTAAACACTTTATGCATCAGTGGCTTTATAAGTCGCCCAAATAGAATTCAAAGCTGATAAAGATAATCACAGAGACCAATGATATAGTTGCTTCAAGAAGAATGACGACCAAGATGAGAGAAAGAGTTCATCGAGAATGGAAAATGCGCCTAAGTACCTTTGATCGAGAGCACGTGAGGCGGCCTGCATTCAATAGTCACCAAATCTCCACGATGATTGCCAAAAGTCTGATTTTAATCTTTGCGTTTTGAGTCTGCTGCAATGCGGATTAAAATTTGAACTTTGCTTCCTTTGTTTCTAGGAGAATGTCGCCACCTAGCCCTACTTAACCTGGCGAGATCGTGCGATCTCCAGAGGCAATCTCAGAGCGATCTGGCGCAATCTCTCTTGGTGAGTCCGCATAAGGCGAGCCATCCTTCCTTGATAACTTAGTAATGTTAGAAAGGAAAAATTTTGAAGAGAAAATTGAAAGTATTCAAGCTGAGTTGAAAAAGAAGATTGAGCGAGAAAACACTCAGGAGGACAAGATTGCCAGCATTTCAATGACACTTGATAAGTGCGACAAGGAGAAGCGGCTGCTTGGTGAGAATGCCCGCCAATACAAGGTGAAATACTTGAATCTGGTGCGAGAATGATGGAGCCAACGAGACGTTGAAGTCCTTGTTGAGAGGTCGCGATTGCCAGATCGCACTGCTCCGGCAGAAGCTCCGGTTTCAGCAGAATTAGGGCAGCCCACTGCGGATGAGGTGCCAAGGCCGGCAACCGAGCCCATGGTTCCTTTGAGTCAGGTGGATCGGGAGGCCGCACATATACATTGCACCTTCAACTCTATGCACCGCCTCCTCTACAAGCTATACGACGAAGTACTTTACGGAAGTGAGCAAGCGGCACATCTATATTGAGATAGGAAGGAGCAATCTGCGCGACCTGATTATAGAGACTGCCAAGTCCGCCAATTGGTGCGAACAATTTGATATTAGATGTATAATTTTTCTGCTCGAACATTGCTATATTTTTTATTGAACTGTGATGTGATCTGTATTATATTGCACTGTGACTTGAACAATGCTGCGGTCAGCGTGAGGTGAATCTTTTTGTAGTATAATGTTGTTGAATGTAAATCGTGCGAACTGCTTATATGTCCGTGTCTTTTGATTTTTGAACTTGAAAGTTTAGGATTTGGATGAATCTTCTACTAGCTGGGCGGACTGAAGGATCAAACAACACTGTCTGACCCAAAATTCTATAAATAAAGATTCATTACTTCTTTAATGCAGGAAATACGGTCGAGGAGAAGTCCTTACGGTCTCAAAAACTGGTGTCCGCACGAGCAGATGCAGCGATCACCTTCCATGCTAACCGACCACAAAAAGTGTAAGATGATAGAGGCCAACTTAGAAGCCTTTGTTGCAAAATACCTAACAGACTCGTCTGTTCATGTCTGCCTTTTGGAGGATCAAGAAAGAATAAATTTCTCCACTGCAACTCAGATAGCAGTGCCTATTGATCATTTTGACTGTGGATTCAAGTTCCCTTTACTATGGGAGATTGTTGAAATTTTAAAAACACTACGGCATGGTGCAAGGGCAGCTCGCACCGAATACCCTGGCCGCCATTTATAGTTATATAACTTATTTGCGATCTGAGAAGATCGCCTTTTCTTTAAACATTTTTAGGAAAATCTTTTCAGTCCGCTCAATAACACCGACTGGAGGCCGCCCGTACAAAGGCACGATTTACTTCTACTAAAGAGGCATGAAGGTTATGGGCCCGTCGAAAAAGATACATAACTGGGCCTCAAGGTATCTGAACTCGGAAGGCGACCTGGGTTTTGTGCACACTCATCCGCAGGAGCGCACGGACGACGCCTTCCAAAGTGTAAAGCTTGATGCAGTGGAGACCGCAATTGTTGAGTTCTTGGCGGGAGAAAGGCTTGACATTGAACACTACATCCCGCTGCTGGCGAGCTTAGATAACGTAGCTCTCTAAGATAGTAATCTCCTCGCTCTACAACCTACCTCTATAATTGCCGCGACCTGGAGTGAACTGATTGAATTTCCCTTTTCTTGCAGCGATCTTGGTGGTCCCAGTGAATCCACCTCAAACACTAAGTGGCCTGACCCCTATACAAATGGAAAGGAAGAAAGAGATTGCAAAAAAAATTGAGGAGGGGGATCCCGCCGCGGGCTACTCCTCTTCTGAAAGCTTTGATATGCAAGGCTTTAGAAGAAGTTAGAAAGATCTATGGGGAAACCCGATGATCCACTCGCATAGAGAAAATAAGCATGTCCGCCTCTCCACCGTACTACCCTCTTGGAGGAGTACAAGAGTATCTCGCAACACACATGTTGCGATCTCCACGCTCTACGGAAGCGCAACTTGTTCCGACCTGAAAAATGTCCCTCCTACTAAGCTTCCTCTGCTAGAAACACAGGCTTGCGTGAACAGCATGGTGAAGAGACACTTCATGGGTTTCTGACGAGAGATCTGCTCAAAGTGAATGAGCAACTTGAGCAGGAGGTAAAATCGCGGAAGGAAATAAATAAGAGATTAGGAAAAAGGGATGATCTTAAGAAGGAGGCGGTGGCGGTAAGCTTTGTATTCGCAGCAGTCTCCATATTAAGTCCACGACAACCTAACTTGATTTGCTTTTCTGCAGACCGTGTACTACCTCGGGAATCGTAGCTTCCTAGACGTCATGTTTCCTTATGTGAAGGAAAGCGTCGAGATCACTATCCGGCGGTTCATCGAAGGTGGATTCGCGAAGGATGGTGTAGGAGTGCCTTTTCTCCAGCTCTTCCCTGAGCGAGAGGACCAGGTTGAGGCACGAGAGCGAGCGGCAAAAGGAAAAGCAGTAATCGATGAGGATGAAGAGGAAGAAGAATAAGAAGATACAACCGAAGATGAAGCTGATGAAGATGCTGGTTCAAGTCAGTGGAGGGAAAGTCAGTCCAACGAGTCCACCTCTTCTACTAGCTCTAATGGTGGGAACACACATAGTGAGTTTGCGGACAACCAGAGCTCCGATTGTAGTGGAAGTGGCTCAGTGGGCTATTCTCCTGATGTCAACATTGATGGATAAAGTCAAGATGCTCCTCCTGTTGAAAAGCAGTGCAAGAGATCGACGAGGTGAAAAAATATATTTTGTTTTTATTTTTTATAAGGAAGTGGTGGACTTGCTTTAGAGGCGGCCAACTTTTTAAAAGTTGTAAATTTGACTTGATTAAATATAAAGGATTTTTCGATCAGCTGGCGTCTTCTGCTATTTTCATTGTTCTTTTCCTGTTCTCCAATGCTCTGTTAAGACTTGTTGTCTGAAAGGGTGTTTGATAAAGCAACTATAGTTTTGTGAGAGAACGAGTCCGCGCTACTTAGAATCCAGGATGGTTGTTTAGAGTACAAAACAGCTTGCAAACCAAAATGATAGTCTAGTTCGCAACAATTGAATTTACAGCTCGCCAACGTTATATAACAGCAGGAAAATGATTTAGTTGTAGCTCGTCGTAATATCTTTAACATGATATGAATATGATTTTCTAGCTCGCCAAAAAATATAGATATTGTCGAAATGATGTGGACTTTGGCAAATACCAATTCCAGTCCGCTATTTCAATAACAAAGATTCTAATGATAAACTTTTACGAGCTAAGAAAAGATAGATGGTAGATGTTGCGAACACAGAGAGAATTATAGATAAACTCTGCGATCTTAGAATGATGGGTTATAGACTTAGGTGACCAAGCGGGCAGGTGCGCACATTGCCTATTGCTTTCCTCACAGGATCACCAAAACTGTAAAACACATCACCCAATTATCTTGGCGTCCTAATAGATCAAGGTTTACGGACTGAAAATGAATAAAAATGAATGAACTGAGAAATGATCCACAACTTAGGTGACCAAGCGGGCATGTGAATATAGCATTGCATTCCTTACAGGGTCACAAAAACTGTGCGATCAACCCAGTGAAAACTGGCAGGCTAAGCAGATACCAACATTGAGTTCGCACTAAATATAAATGATTCACAACTTAGGTGACCAAGCCGACAGGTTCGCACGGAGCCCATTGTTTTCCTCACAGGGTCACAGAAGTTATAAGATCAACCCACTGAAAATTAAGGGACTGAGCGGACACCAAAATACAGTCAGCATTGAAAAGAAATGATTCACATCTTAGGTGACCAAGCAGTGGATGAAGAAGAGCTGATGAAAATTTATCAACGCTCCTCCTAGATTGATCCATTCGTCCTCTACCTATCTTCGGGAAACATTCATCCATCAATCAAGGATAAGAAAAAATTCAGAATCAAAGCAGCTTACTAAAAACTAGTATCAGACATTCTATATAGAAAGACCTTCCTATCAACAATGGCAAGATGTGTTTCAAAAGAATAGGCTCCTACTGTGCTTCAAGAAGTTCATTCTAGAGAGCATGGAAGTCACTCAGGAGAAAGGACCCTCAAAAAGAGAATCCTCTAGCAAGGATATTTCTGGCCTACTATGAAGAAGGATTCAGAAGCTTATGCAAAGAAATGTGCTCAGTGCCAGAATTTCGCTCCACTTCAACATCAATTAGCTCAACTACTCAAATCAATTGCAACACCATAGCCCTTTGTAGTATGGGGAATGGATCTCATTGGTCTTTTTCCCATGGCAAGCCGACAACGACGCTTCTTCATAGTAATTATTGATTATTTCAGCAAGTTGATCGAGGCCAAGGCTTTGGCTAAAACAACAACTCAGGTTGTAAAGAACTTCATCTGGGTGGGGGGGATAGTCTGCCGACACAAAATTCTAATGGCTATTATCACATATAATGGACCATAGTTCAACAATAATGAGATGGTTTATTTTTGTAAGTAGATTGGAACAGAGCTACGCTTTGCATCAGTCCATCATCCCAGTAGCAATGGCAAGGTTGAGGCAGCAAACAAGCAGTATCTCAGCTTGCTCAAGAAGAAAGTATAGAATTTAAAAGGTAGTTAGGCTGATCAACTTCCGTCGGTTCTCTTACCTTGAGGACAACACCTTCATCTACAACTTGAGTGACTCCTTTCAAGCTATCTCATGGTTCAGAGGCTCTCATTCTAGTTCAGTTCGAAGTTCCATCACCAAGAGTTCTGCTTGCTAAACAAAGCATGGAATATTGGCTTGAACTGAACAATGAAGAGATGAAATTCAACTTGGATCATATTGAAGAAATCAGAGATAAAGCAGCCATAAGGCAAGAAGAAGTAAAGAGAAGAATGGCCAGATACTTTGATAAGAATGTGAGGATCAAACACTTTTAAGTGGGTGACCTTGTTCTTAAAAAAGTTGATGTTGCTGCAAGAACTGGCTCAGTAGGGAAGCTGAATCCGAATTGGGCTGGTCCAATCATTATTAAGGAAGTGTCGAAGAACAGGGCTTATCGTCTGCAAACTTACGAAGGAAATAATGTACCACATACATGGAGGGGGGATGATCTGAAATGGTTCTATTGCTAAACCAAATCCTCTCTTGTACTTCCTTTATAACTTTTCAATTATTATTATTAATCAAAGGCCCCTTACTGACATTTTTTCCACGTGTTTTCTTTGTCTTCTACGCAACTCAAAAGAAATGATAACTTACACCAAGAGACATTACCGAGTTTAGCTTAGAACCTTTTGAATCATTGTCATTAGTGTAACACCATGATGACAACATGTTGCGGGGAGATTTCGTACCATGTAGTGGGAGCTTGAAGATTTTAGCGTGGTGGGATACTGAATTTCGGATTTCGGCTGGAATCTTACCAAACCTCTGCATTTTAGAGGGACCGGGTGGGTACTAGCTCTACCTTGCCTTGTAGGGGATATCGTTACAACTTTGATGATCACATATGGAAAGCAATGCTATATGCACCTGCCATCCAATCATCCTATCTTGTGACCCTCGAATACTCTTTGGTACCCTCAAGCAGTGCAACCAGGAGACCAACAGTTGGGTTTAACTCGAAGGAATGAAATGGGCTCTAAGCGCACCTTCCCGAAAGATCAACCTGGACTGTGCTCCAAGCAAGAGGGAATTAAACATTTCTCCTCTCTTTTGGTGAGGATTGAGTGTACAACTTTTGTGACCTTGAAAGGAAAGAAATGGGCTCTTCGGGCACCTGCCCACTTGTTCACCTAAGTCTTTAGCTCATTCTCATCTCGCAAGTAAATTTCAGACAAGGCAAGGACTGTATATTAGTATCCGCTCAGTCCACAGATTTTTCAGTGGGTTGATCTTACAACTTCTGTGACCCTGCGAGGAAAGCAATGGGCCTTGGGCGCACCTACCTGCTTGGTCACCTAAGTTGTGAATCAGTTCTTTTCGGCGCAGACTGTATATTAGTATCCGCTTAATCTGCCTGTTTTCTCTAGGTTGATTGCACAGCTTTTGTGACCCTGTGAGGAAAGCAATGGTCCTTGCGCTTACCTTCCATCTTGGTCACCTAAGTTGTGAATCATTTCTATTTAGTGCGGACTCAATGTTGGTATCCGCTCAGTCAGCCGGTTTTCACTGGGTTGATTGCACAGTTTTTGTGACCCTGTGAGGAAAGCAATGGGCCCTGTGCGCACCTTCTCGCTTGGTCACCTAAGTCTGCAACCCATATTTCTAAGCTAGCAGAGTTTATCTGTAATTCTAATAAGTTCGCAACATCTACAATCTATCTTTTCTTAGCTCGCCAAAGTTTATCATCAGAATCGTGGTTAATGAAATAGCAGACTAGAATTGGTATTCGTCAATGCCCACATCAACTCCATATCCATTACATCTTTTTGGCGAGCTAGAAATTCATATTAATATCATGTTCATGATATTACGACGAGCTACAACTAAATCATTTTCCTGCTGTTATATATCCTTGGCGAGTTGTAAAATAAATTGTTGCGGTCTAGATTCTTATTAATCTTGGTTATCTTCGAGCTAAGCTTATCTCTAGGCAAGCGGCCTAGATTTAAAATTGCACGGACTGGTATTCACTAAACTACCATGGTAATCATTGATCATGTACATTTCAGACCATTGAAATACAAAAAATTAATAATGAAAATAGCAGAAGACATGAGATGAGCAAAATATCCTTTATATTTAATCAAGTCAAATTTACAACTTTTGAAAGTTGGCGGCCTCTAAAGAGAGTTTACCCCTTCCTTGCAAAAATTAAACAAAATACATTCATTCTGTCGAACCCTTGTGCTTTTTTTCCACAGGAGCATCGGGACATGAGGATTCATCAATGTTGACATAAGAAGAGTAGCCCTCTAAGCCGCTTTCGGTACTGTCAGATCACTCGCTATCTTCAAACTCTCCATGCAGGCTTTCGTCATCAGATCTAAACGAAGAAGTGTCGGACTCGACTGACTGATCTCCTCCCCGCTGGCTTGAACGAGAATCATTAGTGGCTTCATCTTTGGATGTGCTGTCTTCTTCTTCCTCCTCTTCTTCTTCCTCTTCATCCTCATCGATCACTGTTTTTCCTTTTGCAGCTCGCTCCAGCGCCGTGACCTGGTCCTCCAGCTCAGGGAAGAGCTGGAGATAAGGCACTCCTACCACACAATCCTTCGTGAAGCCGTCTTCGATGAACCGCCGGATAGCCAACTCGACGCTTTCCTTCACCTAAGGGAACATGGCAACTAGGAGGCTATGATTCCCGAGGTCGTACGGGATCTGCAAAAAATAAAATCAAGTCAGGTCGCCGCGGACTTAATATTAAGACCACTGCGAATACAAAGCTTACTGCCGCCTCCTCCTTCTGAAGAGCGACCTTCTTTTCTAATTTCTTATTTCTTTATTTCAGCGATTTCATTCCGTCCTAAAGTTGCTCATTCTCCTTGAGCAGATCTCTTGTCAAGCAGCCCAAGAAGTTGTTCGTCACTAGGATGTTCGCGCTGTCATGTGCGGCTAGCAGAGGAAGCTCGATAGTAGGGACATTTGTTAGGTTGTGCAAGTTGCGCTTCCCGTAGAGTACGGAGATTGCAACCTTTGTATGGCGAGATAATTTTTGAATCCTCTAAGTAAGAAGTGCAGTGGAAAGGTGGACATGCTTATTTTTGTTATTCCAGTGGATCATTGGGTTTCATCGTAGATTTTTCTAGCTTCTTCCAAATCCTTGCATATCAAAGCTTTCAGAAGAGGAGTAGCCTGCGGCTTGATCCCCCTAACCTTTTCTTTTTCTTGCAATCTCTTTCTACCTTTCCCTTTGTGTAGGGGACAGGTCGCTTGGTGTTTGATGAGTCCTATTTATATAGTAATTTTCGGACTCATCTGGGCTAGTTTTTTTTTCTGATGCACTTCACTTTTAGAGTTTTATCATATATATTTCATCTTATCTTTATTTCCATAGGAAGAGCACACTTACGCCCGTGGTTGTGTATTTTTGTTACTTTTATAGATTGTACTCCTTTTGATTGCCTGGAATGTCTGTAAATATAAGTGATTTGTTTTTCCTACTTGTAAGGGGTCGTGTGCGTGGTCCGGGATAGTTTGGAAACAGGAATACTGCGCATGATCATAGGATCTATTGCGCACGACCACTAGTCGTGCGCCACTGATCGTGCGTACTAATCTCATTTTTCCAAGTATTGCTGGGGCAGACACACGACCACTGGACACAGTGCTCACGACCACCAGTCATGCGCCACTGATCGTGTGCATTGATTCAATTTTTCCTGGAGTTCTGTCTGGGGTAATCGCACGACCATTAGACATAGTGCGCACGACCATCGGTCATGCACTACTGCTCGTGCGTGTTATCCAAGTTTTTCTTGATTTCTATTATGCCAATACGCACGATCACTGGACATAGTTCGCACAACCACTTGTCGTGGGCCCGTGATCATACGCATTGTTATTTATGCTGTCTATTTATACGTAGGTTCTGCCCTAATTCCAGCGCTCGACATTTCTCTCCCATTTTCATCTCCGAGGAAGGGTTCCACTATTCCCTTTCATCTTCCACCGTAGGGAGGTGCTCCGGGAAAGCTTTCAGTGTCAAATCCAAGCCGAAGCTTCCTCTCAGCCTCTTCCTTCATCCTTGAGATTCAAGAAGAGTTTGAAATAGCTTTCTTGATCGAGCTAGGAGAAGTTTGTGCCATTCTCCACCGGATTGTGAGATGAAGAAGACGAGTCCATTGGGAGTGTGTGATAGCCTCCTCGACCCCGGATGCAGTTGAGGACCGAGTTTTGATGCGATATGACAACCCAGTGATCCTATCGTGAATTCTCAACAAGACTTCGGATCTGATCGATTTCACACACTTTTCTTCTCTTGTGGTTGATAGTATAATTGATCTCTTGTATATGATGAAGTTGTACTTATTTTGATAAACATTTGTATCTAATCATGTCTATGTGATTTCATAGACATGTTATTTCCTTGAGGTGCGCCTTTATTTTCCATCCTCCACCACACCGTGTCGCACTAGAAATTGTTAGTGGCATGTGTAGCGTAGAGGTTCTCACGACCCTTATTCTACCATTCTCACCACCTCATCTGCAAGCCTACTCGTCCATCTGCCCAGCGATTCTGTGCATAGCGGCCCGTGTAGTTTTCCTTCCCTCCTGGCGAAGCATCGCATAGTGGCGTTGCATAGGAGTAGTTTGTTAGTGTTTTACATTATTTTTCCGCAACAATCAAGACGCCTCTTCATTTGCTCTGACCTAAGGAATTCAATCTCAAGTCCTCCTCGAAATTAACTCCACCTTATTGTGTTCCCTCGAGATTGATACTTGGGAAATTCGCAAATTTTATATTACTTGTGCGACCGGTACACTTATCGTTCAACGTATTAAGTTTTTGGCGCCGTTGTCGGGGAACACACTCGTGTGAGTTTTTGGAGAGGGAGATAATAGATTGAATCCCTTTTCCATTTGTGCATGTCATTTTCTTATTTGCTTTAGTTTTTAGAATTTTTATTTTGCGTATTTCTTTTTGCCCTTTTCTGATTTTTGATTTAGATAGCAGATCCGTGTTTTTTTTTATTCTAGTGCGTAGCACCCTTTTGGAAAATATTTTTGTTCGCGATGTCTTCTGTAGCTGAGTGTATTCTACTTAACACTTTGCACCGACACATTGACGCCATGGCTGCTAAGAATGTCGAGCACTATATTCGATGTTTGCTATGTCAAGGTGTGGGTGACATGTTGAAGGATTGCCCTCGTTTGTGGGAGCCTTCTCCATCTGTGGGCGTGCGCCCAACCACCTACTATTCGCAGAACACTTTTTTGGACCGGCCTACTTAGGTGTTGTCTGGCCCATACACTTACATAGCGCACCTTGCTCGTTCTTTACCTGTTGAGATTATCGAAGAATCTCTCGCCGCATACAGATCATTCATGGGTCCCTCGGTCCCTTTTTACGAGCTTTCCTTGAGTGATGATGATCACCCTTGTGTTAGCCAGCAAAAAGAGGATTAGGAATCCATGGGTGCTCCTGTTTGGGATGCAGAGATTATTCCTGTCAACGGGGTGCCGTCTGCGGATGATTTTGCGATCTGGCCTGCTCATTCAGTGCTTGAGTTTGAGAGTAGTTTTGCCCCTCCGTAATTTTTTCCTGATGGGGCTATGCCATATTTGTGTGAGTTGGCTGATGAGGCCGTATTCGTGGATGATTCGGTGCTTGAGGATGCACTGATGTGGGATGAGGAATATTAACTTTTTGATGCGGAGGTTTGCACCTCCTTATCAGATGAGGCATTCCCTATTACCAACGCGGACCTCGAGTTCTCTGATTCCCCACGATACGACTCATATGATACCGACGATGATCTATGCTTGGATCTCGCTGATAGTGAAACCGGGATCACTCTCCCATTTCTTGATTATTTTAGTTCTTCATCTCTTTTATTACTTGATCCCCCTTATTTATCTGAGCCTATGCAGGATGAGTCTCCACAGGTATATTGGGATGACGATGTGCCTTGCGCTCATGCCATTTCCATCGCTTCCTGCATGCCTATGGTGGACGATACCTTGCTGGGAAAGGATTTATTTTATAGTGAGATGAGTGAGGACCAACGCTCCTCCTCTTCTTACTTCCTATTTCCTCTACCTGTGTTGGGCAGGTATTATTATTTAGGTAGAGGGGTAACTGCTCTATCTCCATATCGGTACCCGTTACCGAAACGGATAATGGAATAGTTAGCTGTGCAATTTTCTTTTCATAGGCCCATTAGTTAGAATTGTATAAAATTTAACAAGTCATGCTACGAGGACAATAACCCCAGTAGTTATCTTTCATTTCCTGTAATTTTTATTTTCATGTCTATTTAAGTTTTAATATTTCTTTGTATTTTATATATTTTTCTTTTGTTTTTGCGGAGCTCACCCCTGCAGGTACTCATAGAAACTTTGTATTGGCGGGGTTGTGATTCTTCGTTTGGTAGGCCTGCCTCTGTTTTTCAAGCGTCTTCTATTATGCTAACTGGCTGAGCATTGGGTAACCTCTCCCCTTGTCTTTATCTGATTTAAATTTCTATATCATATGCTGTGTAGTTTAGTTTAAGTTTTGGGGAGAGTCATCATTAGTTACCTTTTGAACGCGCACATTTTATGTGCATACTAGAAGCTTTTATATTTTAATTTTGATTAGTTCATTGCGTCATACACCACTGCACCCACATTAGTGTGTGCTTAATTGTTAGTGTGCTGCGAGTTAAACTCGTTTCTTTTGTATGATTTGGGAAAATATTTGTGCTGGCATAGGATTATGAGACAGAGTAAAATGTTGACTACTATAGTGCTCTTAGTCGAGTGATCTAATCTCGTGTATAAATTGGAGTAGATTTAATTTTTTTGTATGCTTGGAGTTTTATATTTTTCTATTTACGTAGACTTTTTATTCTACTTAAAAATTGGTGAATCCGGTGTGAATTAAACAGTAGTGTAGGGATGTGTGTAGCTGTAATTAGACTCATTTTGCAAGAGTCGGGATGAAGGATCTTCTTTCTTTATGGCTAAGAACTTGCCCCAAGCTACTCTCAAAGCATTGGTGCATAGTTAGTCAACCGTGAGTGTGATGTAGGCCATCATTTTGGCCCGGTTGAGCTTTGTAAAGTTCCTAACGTCTTATCCTCACTAAGCCGCATTGTGCCTACCCATTCCTTTGATTTAGAACCACCATGATTTCACCAAAGCCTCATAGCCAATCCTAGTCGCACACCCATGTTGAGCTTTAGTGTTTTACATTTTCATTTTGGGGTGTTGATGTGGTGATATTTATTGTGAATAAGTGGATGTGCTGAAAGTTTATATTTGCTGATATTGTTAAAATAAAGATGAATTGAAAAAATATATGTGAAAATGAAAAGTAAAAAAGAAAAAGTATAATTGAAAATCCTATTGGATATATGATTGTAATTGGAGTAGGCGGTGCACATACCCATAGGTTAAAAGTTAAGTATGGGGGTGTGGTGTACCCACATATATTTTGGTTTGCTGATGGATTCTTTTTTTTATGCTAGCTCATTTTGGTTAGGTGTGTAGCCTCCTTGTTTATCTTTTCTTACCTCACCTAAACGCAAGCCCCATCTCTTCCCCTAAAGTCATGCAGATTCACGCTTGAGTCGAACTAGTACCATGGAGAGAGTGTTAACGAGCAAGCGTATGGTCCACGACATTAGTGGACCTGAGCCCCGGTCTTTGGCAAAGCTCACCTTAGTGACCTGCCAATATTCTTACTGCGCATGACCGGATGATTCATCGTGATTCCATTTTGGAGTAGTAATAAAATTTTGATACGCATTGTGAAAAGTATAAACTATTTTGCATACATAGAAATTTTCTCTATTTATATTTTTACGCGTACGAGCCTGCGACTTCGCATGGTGCTCCATCTCATAATTTCTATGTTAGCTAAGTCATTTTTTATATCTGCATAGATTTTGTTTTCTTGGGGCGCGCAAACAGGTAAGTCTGGGGGTGTGATGAGTCCTATTTATATAGTGATTTTCGGACTCATCTGGGCTAGTTTTCTTTCGAATGCACTTCACTTTTAGTTTTTTATCGTATATATTTCATCTTATATTTATTTCCATAGGAAGTGAACACTTAGGCCCTTGGTTGTGTATTTTTGTTACTTTTATAGATTGTACTCCTTCGTGGGATTGCCCGGAATGTCTACACATATTAGTGATTTGTTTTTCCTATTGGTACAGGGGTCGTGTGTGTGTTTCGGGATAGTTTTGAAATAGGAATACTGCGCACGATCATCGGATCTATTTCGCACGACCACTCGTCATGCTCCACTGATAATGCGCACTAGTCTAATTTTTCCAAGTTCTGTCGGGGCAGATGCACGACCACTGGACACAGTGCACATGACCACCAGTCGTGCGCCACTGATCGTGTTCATTGATTCCATTTTTCCTGGAGTTCTGTCTGGGGCAATCGCACGACCCTTAGACATAGTGGGCACGACCACTGGTCGTTCGCTACTGCTCATGCGCGTTATCCCATTTTTTCTTGAGTTTTGCCATGCCAATAAACACGATCACTGGACATAGTGCACATGACCACTGTTTGTGCGCCCGTGATCGTGCACATTGTTATTTCTACTGTCTATTTATACGCAGGTTCCGCCATAATTCCAGCGCCCGACATTTCTCCACCGTTTTCGTATCTGAGGAATGGTTCCGACGTTCCCTTTCATCTTGCACTGTAGGGATGTGCTCAGGGCAAGCTTTCAATGACAAATCCAAGCTTGAGTTTCCTCTCGGCCTCCTCCTTCATCCCTGAGCTTCGAGAAGAGTTTAACCTAGATTTCTCGATAAAGCTAGGAGTAATTTGTGCCATTCTCCACTGAATCATGACAAGAAGAAGACGGGTCCATTTGGAGTTAGTGGCAGCCTCCTCGACCCCAGACATAGTTGAGGACCTATCTTGGATGCGGATTGACAACCCGGTGATCCTACCGTGAATACTCCCAAAGACTTCAGATTTGGTCGATTTCACACACTTTTCTTCTCTTGTTGTTGATAGTATAATTGATCTCTTATATATGATGAAGTTGTACTTATTTTGATAAACATTTGTATCCAATCATGTCTATGTGATTTCATATTTATGTTATTTGCTTGAGGTGCGCCTTTATTTTCCATCATCCACCACACCGTGCCGTACTAAAAATTTTTAGTGGCGTGCGTAGCGAAGAGGTGCTCACGACCCTAATTCTGTTGTTCTCATCACCTCATCCGCAAGCCTACTCGTCCATCCGCCCAACGATTCGGTACATAATGGCCTGTGTACTCTTCCATCCCGCTTGGCGAAGCATCACATAGCGGTGTTGTATAGGAGTAGTTAGTTAGTGTTTTACTTTTTTCCCGCAACAATAAAAACCCCCATTTGTTAGCTTCGACCTAAGGACTTCAATCTCAAGTCCTCCTCGAAATTAACTTCACCTTACTGTATTCCCTCCAGATCGATACTTTGGAAAATTCACAAATTTTATATTACTTATGCGACTTGTACACTTGTCGTTCAACGCTTCAGTGTTTGAGGCAGATTCGCTGGTACCGCTAAGAAAAGTAAAATTCAATCATTTTACTGCAGGTCGCGGCGACTACAGAGGCTGGTCAAAGAGCTCAGAGCTTACTCTCTTGGCGAGCTACATTGTCTAAGCTCGCCCACAGTTGGATGTAGTGTTTAATGTCAAGCCTTACTCCCGCCAAGAACTCAACAATTGCGTTCTCCACCACTTCAAGCTTTACACTTTTGAAGGCGGAGTCTGCGCGCTCCTGCAGATGAGTGTGCGCAAACCCCAGGTCGCCGTCAAAGATCGGGTACCTTGAGTTCTACTTATGGATCTTGTTCCGCATACCCATAACCTTCATACCTCTGCAGTAGAAGTAAATCACGCCCTTATACGGACAACCTCCGATCGGTGTTATTGAGCGGACTTATAAGATTTTCCCAAAAATGTTCAAAGAGAAGGCGATCTTCTCAGATCATAAATAAGATATATACCTATAAATGGCGGCCAGGGTATTCTGTGCGAGCTGTCCTGGCACCATGCCGTAGTGTTCAAAAAATTTTGCAATCTCACATAGCAGAGGGAACTAGAATCCAAAGTCAAAATGATCAATGGGCACTGCGATCTGAGTTGCAGTGGAGAAATTATTTCTTTCTTGATCCAATGGAAAGCGTGCATGAACAGACATGTCCTCTTTGTATTTCGCAATAAAGGCCTCTAGATCGGCCTTAGTCAGCTTGCACTTTTTGTGGTCGGCAATATTGAATGTGACCGCTTAATCAGTACTGTTGATGTAAGAAATGCACCCTCTAATTCCGGCAAAAGGGAAAATGAGGTAGGTGAGACTGCAAGTAACCGTTTACTAGTAGATGAGAAAGGAATAATCAGGTCCGCTGATCACAGTGGTACCGGGATAGGCTGGAGACCGCAATGTCCGAGATTCGAGTCCGCAACCTCTAAAAAGTAGGCTCCTGGGCTCGAGTCAGCGTGCTTTGGGTGCACAGCTTCCCCCTATTTATAGGTTTGGGGGCATGCTCACATGGGCAAGGCTAAAATAACCGGCTTCCCGGGGTACAGAAGAACCGGACAGCGGTGACCGTAAATAAAAAAGAGAAGACAAGCTAGTCTGCGCAAGGGGGGCAGACTGGACTCGTGGTCTGGAGCTTCCGACTATTATTGTAAGGTGCGATACTGGCTGGAGGGCACCGGCCTACTTGGGAAGGTGCTTGAGTTTGCCTGAAGACTTGGTGGATGGGGCTGCTCTAGAGAAACGGTGACCTGGGTGGACTTGAGAATCGAGTCCACTGATTAAGGAGGCTGGAGTGCGCTGGAAAACATCCTGACTGGACGATCTGGGCGGATTGGAAGATTGAGCCCGCCACTAGAGAACTGGATCTTGAACGTGGCTATACTGACCTGGGCGAATTGGAGAAGTGAGTCTGCCATTGAAAGAGGACTTGGGTCCCTGTTGAACATGTTGTGGATTTTGGGGTTAACATAATCCCCGCACATTTTTAAGTTACAGAGAACTTCGAAAATGTTTGCTTGACCTCCGAGTACGCAACCCTCATTAATGTTGTCAGTGCTATAAATATTGCTGGAAATTTAGCGTTTGCCAAAAAATGCTGCCGCCATTGGTCGATTCTCATCACTTGTGGATTACACATTACAGTCCGGGATGGCTATGCAAGACCCCATTTTTTTTATTTTCAAAAACCGGGGTCTTATGCCCAGGAATGCCTCCGGATTATGCCCCGTGAAGGGTTCTCAGTAGGCACTAGGAACTACGATGGTATGACAAGACCAAAGTTCCCTTTCGCAAGGCACTTACTTTAATTGGTTTCTCACCTTACCTTTTCCATTTAAGAGTTACATTAAACTAAACCTAGGGTAGCTTGACTCTTCACCCTCTCCACATGGAAAGACGGTTTTCCGTCATACCCGCATAACACCTAATCTTCCAACTACCATCAGTGCTAAACCAAACCTCCTAGGGACTCACCTAGGCTACACGATAATCCGAATTACACGTAATTTACTTTTTCATCCAAATGCCACAATTTATTTATCGGGGGTCTATCCTAACAAGATTTGCCTAAATCCAAAATATTGGAATTTTCCTAAAAAATCCGATAACTTATTTATTTATTCTTAAGGGTCTAATATCATCATTTTGAACATGAGGTATAATATTCTAGTTGATTCCAGCTATCAAAAAATTAAGGTAAATAATAGTAGGACTAAATATCAAGTTTCCAAAGTTTGATAGTTTTACAATGATTTTCAAGGGCCTAAACTTATTTAATCATTATTTCAGTTATTTCAAGCTTAATGAATAAACTACCTTAATTTGTCCTCCAAATAATTCAAATAAAATACAGGGTGCTGGTTTTATCATGAAAATAACTTTGACAGAATCCCATAATTTTCTTGCTGGTAATTAAATCATAATAAATCAAATACTAAATTACAATCTAACATGCTTTGTGAATGAAGTACTATAACAGTAACTCTAAAAATTTCCAAATAATTCCTAGTGATATAAAAGGGCCTAAAAATCTTAAGTTCCAATTATCATAATTTTCCAGCAATTGTACAAGACCTAATTTATTTTTATGCTCAAAAGCCCATATTAAAACATTGTGAATGAACCTCTAAAATTTCTCAACATAAAATTCTATAAAAAAATTCAGGGATCAATGTTCTACTAGTCAAGATCTAAATCTAGAATTTTAACTGATTATAATTAATTTAAAACTTCCAAATAATTGAAACAACAAATCGGGCTAATAATCATTTAACACATGAAGTATAATATTTATTAATCATAAAATTCCAGGAAAATTACCATAAGTCTAAAACATCCTAAAACTCCCTCCTCCCAAGTTTCATAATTTTTGGATTAGATTTAGTGCTTAAAATAACTAAATTACATTTTTATCCTAATCCAAAATCTCAACTTTTGAGGTACCTAATTACCACCAATTCCTTCACTATTTCAACCAGAGGGTTTTCATCATATCATCCCCCTTTCCTCCAAATTTCAAGGGCATACAAGAGCTTTTGCTCCTATGTCCTTCACAAACCTCAAACTCCCATCCACTGGATTTGAGCCAATCTCTTAGGGTAAAATCCACCCTAATCCACACCATGTTACCCAAGAGAGTAGACATAGACTCAACAAATCAGTGGCCACAACATCAGCCTCTTTTGAGGAGATTTGTCCACTCCCTTTCCAATCGTACTTTTCCCCAAAGTATCCCTCACCAAGACCTATCTAGGACTTGATACTTCCCTATTCAAAACTCGACCAATTTTGTTGAAATTTTGTACAGATCTTAACATTGATGTCAGGGACCACTAACCAAAATTTGGGGGAGTTTGAACTTAATTTCATCTCATAATTAATTTTATAATGTTTATTAAAATTTTACAAAAAAACTTTAGGCAAAAGTTCTCCAAAAATTCTCATTTTTGGACAGCCTCTCGATATACATATTATAGATCTCCAGTCCAAATTTCAAGTCATTTGGACATGTTATGAACCGTGGGCAACCATTTCAATTTCTGGTTAGCCTAGCTCTTGATCCCACCAAAATGAGTGTTGTGGTCAAACCACTCACCCAAATTGAATAAAATCAATTTTAATTTACAGTAGACCCAGAGGGTTACAACTTTTGTGACTGGTCATTTTTCCTAATTCGGCCTCTAAGGTCCTCAATTTTTAACTTTAAAATAGGTGAGTTTTCATGTTCATTAATTATAAAATTCCTAAATAAATTATTTAATATTTTAACATCACTATTCGTCTTCTTCTCAAAACCGAACCAGTGAACAGAAAGTTTATTTTCCTGTAGTTTTCCGAATTCAATTTCCCGGCCATCCGGTCACCTCCCTGGCCATCCACCACCACCACCACCTCCGTTGAGGCGACGGCTATCGATCGGCGGTGATTTGGCCGCCGGAGATGGCGGTTTCCGGCGAACTCGCCGCCATTAATTTACGGAAATACGATGAAACTCCCATCTGATCTAGTCCTTTTGGACTCGATATCTCTCCTAAAGAATTTCTAAGATCTATCCATGAAAGAAGAAGTAGAGGAGGACCTTATTCGCGGTTTGGAGACGAGTTGATCGGCTGTTCGTCATGGCGCGGCGTTGGCGTCGTTCGATTTCTCCTACGGCAACTCCAACTCCAAAGTATGAGATAAAATGGGTAAACTTTTGCTCTCTTACATCAGGGAGGCTTTTATAGATTTCAAGGGGAGGAAGATGAAGAGGAGAAAGAGAAATGGCAAGAGATCAATGGCCATTTAATTGGTATTTAAAACCGATTTTCGGTTACAGGAAGTCAAGAGGTGGAAATGAATAGGCAAATCCTAGGTGGCAGCCTCCTATAGGACCTCTTTATTATTTTTACTCCATCTTTATGATAAAATTCGGGCATTAAGAGGGGGGGTTTCTTCTTCTTCATGCCATTAATCTTCACTTCAATATTTTCTCTCTCCTCCCACCATTAATTCTCTAAATTTCTCTCTCCACCTAACAAAATGAAACTCCTAAAAAAAAATGTCACACCTTACACTCTATTGGCAGCCCTCTACGGTTTATAACTCCTCATGACAATCATGAAGGGGGTGGTTCACCTTCCACCTTAAGTGGCTCTCTTTCTCACATTCTCTCTCCTCCATTATTCTTCAAAATAACGTTTTTGATTCCTCTCTCCTAGTCACCCATTTGACTAGTCAACCCTAGGTCATTGGCAGCCCTAATACATCCTATTAATCATGCAAATAGGGTTAGCCTAGAGGAGTGAGTGGTTTGAGCATGGGCTAGCCCAAATAGGTTAGGTTGACTTGACTTGGGTCAAAGGTTGACTTGGTCATTTTGGCCACTAGGGTTGACCCAAGGGGGTCCTTAGTGACTCATTGGGCCCACATGATGTTTAAGGGGGGCTTAGAGCCATATTAATCCTACTAAGCCACCCAAATCCAGGGTTTTAGGAAATTACTAAATGTAGACCAAAATGGCTCACACTAATTTCTTGGATCATTTTGGTCCTTTTGGCTCTCTAAGGACTTGCCATGACTCAGGCATGCTCAAATTCACTCCTAGGGGGGTCAAATTTGAAAATGGGATGTTACAAATCACAATAAACAAAACAAAAATTTCGTCCCCGAAATTAAGGTTAAGTCTACAAGAGTTTTCTACCGGCACAAGCTAAGCTTGTAACATCCCATAAGGGTTGAAGTGCCTAAAATGTCAACAATTAGGGGCTAGTCCCCAATAAACAAAAAGTTTAGCCTATATCTTTTTAAATAATTCTACTAGCACGAGAAAATAAGGAAAAACACTAATACACCAGAGGAGTTGCGAGGTATACCTGACTAAAAAGCTCCGGATATTTCTCCTGCATCAGGTCCTGAGGCTCCCAGGTATGCTCCTCTCGTCCGTGGTTCCTCCACAAGACCTTGACTAGCGGGATCTTCTTGCGGCGCAAGACTCGTATCCCCTGGTCATCGATCTGTATCGGTTCCAAATGCACAGACCGATCCGAGGCTACCGACCCATCAGTGGCCGTAATCTGTAACTCCGGGCGTAGTAGAGCCCTCCTGAGTGAAGATATGTGAAAAACGTCGTGCAAGCCAGCCAACTCTGGTGGCAGCTCCAGCCGGTAAGCTAGAGGACAGATCCGCTCCAGGATCCTGAACGGTCCCATTAATCTCGGGCTGAGCTTCTTCTGATGACCCCGCACCCGTAAAACTCCATGCATCGGCCGGATCTTCTAGAACACCCGGTCCCCGATCTGAAACTCCACCTGACGATGCCGAGCGTCATAATACTTCGCTTGCCTGCTCTGCGCCTCTAACATCCGGTCCCGGATCAGTCTCACCTGA
This sequence comes from Platanthera zijinensis, assembly GCA_039513925.1. NCBI lineage: Eukaryota > Viridiplantae > Streptophyta > Magnoliopsida > Asparagales > Orchidaceae > Platanthera > Platanthera zijinensis. The sequence continues at coordinate 97,283,655 of CM077089.1, forward strand.
GCCTCGGTGTCTTCCACAAACTCTGAGTCTAGAATCTTCGGATCCACATCCTGCAGCCAAGATAACGGTGTCCTACATCTTCTCCCATACAAGGCCTCGTAAGGAGCCATCCGTATGCTGGATTGGTAGCTGTTGTTATACGAGAACTCCACCAATGGCAGCACCTTCTCCCAGGGCTCTCCGCGGTCTACAATACATAGTCTCAGGTGGTCTTCCAGCGTCCGATTGGTACGCTCCGTCTGCCCGTCAGTCTGGTGGTGGAAAGCTGTCTGAACGTCAGTCGGGAGCCAAGGTAAGCCTGCACCGATCTCCACTCTCTGGATGTAAACCGACCATCTCGATCTGATACGATCGTCCTAGGCACGCCGTGATAACGAATATACTACTCCACGAACCTCCGAACCAACACTCCAACAGAGTCATCCTTCCTGATCGGGATGAACCTAGCCACCTTCGTCAGACGGTCCACGATCACCCAGATCGAATCGTTTCCCTTCCGTGATCGAGGTAGGCCATGGATGAAGTCCATCGCGATGTCCTCAAATTTCCACTCCGGCACAGGGAGTGGCTGCAATAAACCAGCGGGATGTCTACACTCTGCCTTCACTAACTGGCACGTCTCGCAGTGGGTCACAAAGTATATGATGTCCTTCTTCATGACCGGCCAGTATAGGTTCTTCTTCAAATCTACCGTCATCTTTGTGATCCCGGGATGTATAGAAAATCTGCTATGATGAGCCTCGGCCATGATATCCTCCCGAATCTGGCCCCCATTCGGTATGTAAGTCCGACCCCTGAAACATATCAGTCCATCTCGCATCGAGTAGTCCCCAGCTGAGCCTGCCTCCAAGGCCCGGAATATCGGCTCTAGCTTGGCATCACGCCTCTGCCAATCTCTGACTCTGTCATGAATATCATAGGTGGTGCTCGTAGCGGCCAGGTACTCCTTGTACAGCTCAGGGTCATCAGGTGATACCAGAGTGATGTGCATTTCTTCGAAACTTAGTAGTAGCTCCATGGACATAAGCTGAGGTCCTGCTCCGGCTGTGGCAGCTCTCCGGCTCAGTGCATCGGCCATCACATTTGCCTTACCCGGATGGTAGTGCATCTCATACTGATAGTCCGCTAGAAATTCCACCCATCTGCGTTGCCGGATGTTCAGCTCCTTTTGCGTATCCACATACATTAGATTTTTGTGATCTGAAAATATATCGCAGTGAACTCCATAGAGGTAGTGCCGCCAGACCTTTAATGCAAAAATGACCGCTCCCATCTCCAGATCGTGAACTGGGTAGTTCTGTTCATGTTTCTTTAACTGGCGGGAGGCATAAGCGATCACTTGTCTCTTCTGCAACAAAACTGCTCCCATGCCCTGGTAGGAGGCATCTGCATAAACCTGAAATCCTTCTCTCCCCGGTGGGAGGGAAAGAATCGGGGCCGAAGTGAGTCGATTTTTCAGCTCCTGGAACGCCATCTCGCAATGCGGTGTCCAAACAAATGGTATTTCCTTCCTCGTCAAAGAGGTAAGTGGGAGGGAAAGCCTAGAAAAACCCTCTACGAACTTCCGGTAATAGCCGGCAAGTCCTAGGAAGCTCCGTACGTCTGTATCTGTCTTCAACTTTGTCCAATCTCGGACTGCTTGAATCTTGGCTGGATCCACTGCCAACCCTGCTCCGCTAATAACGTGTCCCAAAAAGGACACCTCCTTTAGCCAGAACTGACACTTGCTGAACTTGGCATACAACTGATGCTCCCGTAGCCTCTCTAACGTCAGCGTCAGATGCCTCGCGTGCTCCTCCTCGGTCCTCGAGTAAATGAGGATGTCATCGATGAAAACGATGACAAACACATCTAGATAAGACTCGAAGACCCGGTTCATAAGAGTCATGAACGCTGATGGCGCATTCGTGAGCCCAAAGGGCATCACGGTAAACTCGTAGAGTCCATACCTGCTACTAAAAGCAGTCTTCTGAAAATCCTCTTCTTTGATCCGCAGCTGATAATAGCCCGATCTCAAGTCCAACTTCGAGAAGAAGTGGGCTCCCTCCAGCTGGTCAAACAGCTCATCTATCCTTGGCAGAGGATAGGTATTGCTGACTGTTAGTCGGTTCAACGCTCGGTAATCGATACACAACCTGAGTGTTCCGTCTTTCTTCTTAACGAACAACACTGTGGCTCCCCATGGTGAAGAGCTCGGCCGAACAAATACGGCTTCCACTAATTCTTGCAACTGACTCCGGAACTCCGTCAACTCCCTTGGGGCCATACGGTAGGGAGCTCTGGATGCCGGCTTAGCCCCTGGCACAAGCAATATCTGGAAGTCCTGCTCTCTATGCGGGGGTAGCCCTGGTAGCTCTTCCGGGAAGACGTCCGCAAAATCTCGCACTATGGGAACGTCGGATAAAGATCCCTTGACTTCCGTCATCTTGAAAAGAATCTGATAGATCTCGTCGCCCTGCTTGTGGGCCTTGACCGTCTGAATTGATGATAAGAAAATATGGGACGCAGATCTAATACCTTCCATCATGATGAAAGAATCCCCTTATCTAAGGATAATCTTCTTGGCCAAGCAGTCAATCTGGGCATGGTTCCAATGGAGCCATGACATTCCCAGAATCAGATCAAAGTCCGGCAGTGGCAAGATCGTCGCTGGCGCTTCGAAAGGTTTCCCGCCTATCCATGCCTCCATATTGCAATGAGATGAGGTGAACAACTCCAACCCGTCAGGTAGCCGTATATTCATCATCGATCCTGTGAATTTCTCCACGCCATCCAACCCTTGGATAAAGGTCTCTGACACAAACGAGTGCGAGGCACCCGTGTCGAAGAGAGTGTGTGCGGGTTTGCCGCAAATGAAGACAATGCCTGAGATTGTGACTTAACTTAGAGTTCTGTTCTTGGTTTTTACTACCTAATGCTACATATAATAGTTTTCTAGGAAAGGATGGAAAAAGAATTGAAACAAGCAAACAAAACCTTGTCATACCTGTGATCACTTGCTCAGGATGCTGGGGTTGGGCCAGGTCCAGTGCATATACCTGCTCCCTTTCCTGCCTACGGTCTCCGCCCTGGTATCCTTGTCCTTGACCGCATCCTTGGCCTTCATAGTGCTGAGCAGGTGGGGCAATCTGCGGCGCTAGAGGGGGCCCCCTTCTCATAGGGCAGTTCCTCTTGATATGTCCCACCTGGCGGCAATGAAAACACTCTGGTGGAGGGTAAGCCCTCCCTCCTGGTCTCTGAACATCCTGTATCTGTGGTCTTGGTATCTCCCGCATCTGGAGAGGCTGGGGAGCCAGAGCCACCTGCTCCCTCGGCTCCTGTCTCACCTCCTGACGAGGCTGATCCTCCATCCTGCCCATATCTGTAGCACGGCCTCGTCACTGCTCATTTCTTGCTCCACGATTCTGATCCTCCGTTGGACGTTTCCGGCCTCGGGTAGCGTGCCAGTCTGCCTCGATCCTCTTGGCCATATCTAGAATCCGAGGAATAGGCCCAACGGACACGAACAGTAGGGCCTCCCTCAAATCCTCCTTCAAACCCTTGTAAAATCTCTTGGTGTACCCGACTTCGTCCAGTTGATAAGAGTCTGCATATCGAGCCAGATGATCAAACTACCGATGGTATTCCACCACCGACCTAGTGCCCTGCTTCAGCTGTACGAACCGGTCTTCAAGCTCATCCCTGGCCGACTGCGGAACAAAATGTTCCAATAGCGCGACCCTGAATTCTCCCCAAGTGACCTCCGCAACCTCCCTGTCGGCATAAGTCTTGTCCAGGAGCGTCTTCCACCACCTCTTGGCATGGGACTCTAGGCAAGAGACCACCAATGCCACCCTCTCCTCCACCGGGCATCGTATCCCTGTCAGCATCTCATGCATGATGTCCAACCACTCCTTTGTCGGGACTGCCGTCTCTGTCCCTAAGTAGGACGGGGGAGAGAGTCCTCGGAAGATACTCAGCCAGTTGGCTCCCGGAATCAGCTGCGGAGCTGGAGCCTGTTGAGCCCTGAAGGATTCTAGGATGGCAGTCAAAGTCTGCCCCATATCCGTCTGTAGGAAAGGAGCGGGAACTGGTGGAGGTGGTGCAGCATCCAGAGTCTGTAGAACCTCACCCGTGGAGTAGGCTGTGTTGGAGGCTGCGAATAAGAAATTTTCACTATGAGAAGTCGGTTCATAAGAACAAAAAGTGGACAATTATATGTGATTCCCCATATGGGCACACCATTGCTTCCGCTGCTTAGTTTGTCCGCAAACTAAACTCGTGCGGGGGTGACCCAGGGATTTGTGGACTGCTACTAATCTGATCGATATTTCCTCTGATACCACTTGTAAGACCCCATTTTTTTTCTTTTCAAAAACCGGGGTCTTATGCCCAGGACTGCCTCCGGATTATGCCCCGCGAAGGGTTCTCAGTAGGCACTAGGAACTACGATGGTATGACAAGACCAAAGTTCCCTTTCGCAAGGCACTTACTTTAATTGGTTTCTCACCTTACCTTTTTCCCTTTAAGAGTTACATTAAACTAAATCTAGGGTAGCTTGACTCTTCACCCTCTCCACATGGAAAGACGTTCTTCCGCCATACCCGCATAATACCTAATCTTCCAACTACCATCAGTGCTAAACCAACCCTCCTAGGGACTCACCTAGGCTACACGATAATCAAGATTACACGTAATTTACTTTTTCATCCAAATGCCACAATTTATTTATCGGGGGTCTATCCTAACAAGATTTGCCTAAATCCAAAATATTGAAATTTTCCTAATAAATCCGATAACTTATTTATTTATTCTTAAGGGTCTAATATCATCATTTTGAACATGAGGTATAACATTCTAGTTGATTCCAGCTATCACAAAATTAAGTTAAATAATAGTTGGCCTAAATATCATGTTTCCAAAGTTTGATAGTTTTACAATGATTTTCAAGGGCCTAAACTTATTTAATCATTATTTGAGTTATTTCAAACTTAATGAATAAACTACCTTAATTTGTCCTCCAAATAATTCAAATAAAATACAGGGTGCTGGTTTTATCATGAAAATAATTTTGACAGAATCCCATAATTTTCTTGCTGGTAATTAAATCATAATAAATCAAATACTAAATTACAATCTAACATGCTTTGTGAATGAAGTACTATAACAGTAACTCTAAAAATTCCCAAATAATTCCCAGTGATATAAAAGGGCCTAAAAACCTTAAGTTGCAATTATCATAATTTTCCAGCAACTGTACAAGCCCTAATTTATTTTTATGCTCAAAAGCCCATATTAAAACATTGTGAATGAACCTCTAAAATTTCTCAACATAAAATTCTATAAAAAATTTAGGGATCAATGTTCTACTAGTCAAGATCTAAATCCAGAATTTTAACTGATTATAATTAATTTAAACTTCCAAATAATTGAAACAACAAATCGGGCTAATAATCATTTAACACATGAAGTATAATATTTATTAATCATAAATTTCCAGGAAAATTACCATAAGTCTAAAACATCCTAAAACTCCCTCCTCCCGAGTTTCATAATTTTTGGATTAGATTTAATGCTTAAAATAACTAAATTACATTTTTATCCTAATCCAAAATCTCAACTATTGAGGTACCTAATTAACTCCAATTCCTTCACTATTTCAACCAGAGGGTTTTCATCATATCATCCCCCTCTCCTCCAAATTTCAAGGGCATACAAGAGCTTTTGCTCCTATGTCCTTCACAAACCTCAAACTCCCACCCAATGGATTTGAGCCAATCTCTTAGGGTAAAATCCACCCTAATCCACACAATATTACCCAAGAGGGTAGACATAGACTCAAGAAATCAGTGGCCACAACATCAGCCTCTTTTGAGGAGATTTGTCCACTCCCTTTCCAATTGTACTTTTCCCCAAAGTATCCCTCACCAAGACGTATCTAGGACTTGATACTTCCCTATTCAAAACTCGACCAATTGAGTTGAAATTTTGTACAGATCTTAACATTGATGCCAGGGACCACCAACCAAAATTTGGGGGAGTTTGGACTTAATTTCATCTCCTAATTAATTTTATAATGTTTATTAAAATTTTACAAAAAAACTTTAGGCAAAAGTTCTCCAAAAATTCTCATTTTTGGACAGCCTCTCGATATACATATTATAGATCTCCAGTCCAAATTTCAAGTCATTTGGACATGTTATGAACCGTGGTCAACTATTTCAATTTCTGGTTAGCCTAGGTCTTGATCCCACCAAAATGAGTTCTGTAGTCAAACCACTCACCCAAATTGAATAAAATCAATTTTAAATTAAAGTAGACCCAGAGGGCTACAACTTTTGTGACTGGTCATTTTTCCTAATTCAGCCTCTAAGGTCCTCAATTTTTAACTTTAAAATAGGTGAGTTTTCATGTTCATTAATTATAAAATTCCTAAATAAATTATTTAATATTTTAACATCACTATTCGTCTTCTTCTCAAAACTGAACCAGTGAACAGAAAGTTTATTTTCCTGTAGTTTTCCGAATTCAATTTCCCCGCCATCCGGTCACCTCCCTGGCCAGCCACCACCACCACCACCTCCGTTGAGGCGACGGCTATCGATTGGCGGTGATGTGGCCGCCGGAGATGGCGATTTCCGGCGAACTCGCTGCCATTAATTTACGGAAATACGATGAAACTCCCATCCGATCTAGTCCTTTTGGACTCGATATCTTTCCTAAAGAATTTCTAAGATCTATCCATGAAAGAAGAAGTAGAGGAGAAGCTTATTCGCGGTTTGGAGACGAGTTGATCGGCGGTTCGTCATGGCGCGGTGTTGGCGTCCTTCGATTTCTCCTACGACAACTCCAACTCCAAAGTATGAGATAAAATGGGTAAACTTTTGCTCTCTTACAGCAGGGAGGCTTTTATAGATTTCAAGGGGAGGAAGATGAAGAGGAGAAAGAGAAATGGCAAGAGATCAATGGCCATTTAATTGGTATTTAAAACCGATTTTCGGTTACAGGAAGTCAAGAGGTGGAAATGAATAGGCAAATCCTAGGTGGCAGCCTCCTATTGGACCTCTTTATTATTTTTACTCCATCTTTATGATAAAATTCGGCCATTAAGAGGGGGGGTTTCTTCTTCTTCATGCCATTAATCTTCACTTCAATATTTTCTCTCTCCTACCACCATTAATTCTCTAAATTTCTCTCTCCTCCTAACAAAATGAAACTCCTAAAAAAAAGTCACACCTTACACTCTATTGGCAGCCCTCTACGGTTTATAACTCCTCATGAGAATCATGAAGGGGGTGGTTCACCTTCCACCTTAAGTGGCTCTCTTTCTCACTTTCTCTCTCCTCCATTATTCTTCAAAATAACGCTTTTGATTCCTCTCTCCTAGTCACCCATTTGACTAGTCAACCCTAGGTTATTGGCAGCCCTAATACATCCTATTAATCATGCAAATAGGGTTAGCCTAGAGGAGTGAGTGGTTTGAGCATGGGTTAGCCCAAATAGGCTAGATTGACTTGACTTGGGTCAAAGGTTGACTTGGTCATTTTGGCCACTAGGGTTGACCCAAGTGGGTCCTTAGTGACTCATTGGGCACACATGATGTTTAAGGGGGGGGGGCTTAGAGCCATATTAATCCTACTAAGCCACCCAAATCAAGGGTTTTAGGAAATTACTAAATGCAGACCAAAATGGCTCACACTAATTTCTTGGATCATTTTGGTCCTTTTGGGTCTCTAAGGACTTGCCATGACTCAGGCATGCTCAAAGTCACTCCTAGGGAGGTCAAATTTGAAAATGGGATGTTACAGGCTAGGCTTGGAGCGTTCTTCGGCAATCTTTCTTCAAAGATGGAGAAACCCAAGCCACACACGAGAACAAAGAAGGTTATCCAGAGGGACGGAATGCCTATCCGCCATATAGGAGAAACTTTCTAGAGGGGGCAAGCAAAATATGACTCAGTCCGCGACTTCAAAGAACCTGAACGCGAGAAGTCCGTAGTTTCCTCTCCTTCCCAAAATGTGCCATCAAAAAGCATGGATAAAACATTGAATCTTCTCCCGATTACTGACCAGAACCCCTCAGACTCAATGGGTATGAGGTTCATCCTTCTTCTTCGGGAACATTTATGTTAAGGATATACCTGGACAAGGAGGTCTCGTCAGAGGAGGTTCGGCAACCGAACGTTGATTTTGAATAGGAGAACCTTCCTGTTGAAGAACAAGCTGAGGAACAACTATTTTCTCAGGCTTTGGTCATAGTCGACCCAGAAGTAGTCTGCGAGGGTCTGCCCGACTCGAAGTAGGTCGCCGCTAACGTGGATAAAATTGCATTTTCTGAGAAGAAGAAGTGGGAAAGGGAAAATTCTTTTATTGTCGAGCGGGTAGAGAAGAAGTTGCAGGCGAGAAAGGAGGAGAATGTTTTTGTGTGGACTGGTGCTGCGATCTTATAGCAAAGGTCGAAAGATAAGGAGGTTCCAGATACCGACTTCATCACCCAAGACATTCCAATCCCAGGAAGTGATTCCCTATCAACGATCAGTTTGTTCACTACTTAAATTCTCAACTCCATCAATTATGACCAGCTTGCTGACATGAATCAATCTCTACTGGAAGCGTTATAGTCTGAAGTTGAGATATTGGTGTGAAGATTGGCAATGCGCCTTCTTCACCTGCAACTAAGGAGATAAGGCTCTAAGGGAGAGGATCATCGCACAGAAGGAAAAGATTGCTGCATGGAAGGGCCAGGTTGAGGCGGCCTCAGATAAGATCGATGTAGACAAGCGGGCTGAGGATTTGCGGATTGTCGCTGAGCTGATATGGTCAGGAAAGCTACAACCGGTGCCTAAGCACTTTAAGCGTCAGCGGCTTTATAAATCCCCTCCGCAGAAGTCGAAGCCAATAAAGATAATCATAGAGACCAATTATATAGTCTTTTCTATAAGCTCGGTAGCTGAGAAAAGAGCTAAAGTCCATCGCGAATGGTGAAAGAGACTAAGTGTTTTTGACCTAGAGTGGATAAGACGGCCGGTTTTTTATAGTCACCACATTGCTGCGATGATTACCAAAAGTTTGACTCTCTTTGCATCTTGAATCTGCCGCGAACTGGATTGGAAAATGAACTTTTCCATCTTTGTTGCAGGAAGGAAGTCACCAACTGGCTCTGTTGAAGCTCGCGAGATTGAGCCATCTCCAGAAGCAAACGTTTCAGAGCGACATGGAGCGATCTCTTTTGGTCAGTCCGCACATGGTGATCGCTTTCCCCTTTAGAAAAGAGAGCCGAACTAGCAAACCAACTAGGCAAGTATACCTATCGAATTGTAGCTAGGGGACACAAGTGTCGTATTGTAATCCATGAACTGTTGAGTAAACCTACTCTCACGAAAACTATTATTTTATCAAAAGAAGGTTTTAGGGTTTGCTAAAGAAAATTAAACGCACTAAAGAAAGGAAATATTGCATTGAAAAGAGAACTAAATGCAGTAAAGTAGAGTACTAATAAAAATGATTATACTGAAGGGTTGGAATAATGAGATGGAAAAGCACTCGATCAAGAATCACCTCGGCAAAAGTCGGTTAAAACACGATAAATAAACCTAAACTTAATAGGGTGACGGTCCTTGACCGTGGAGATTCCTAAAGCTTGAACACGCTTCTCTTGAAGACGTGCCCAACTGAGTTTAGGATGGTCTGATCGACTCTCGTCTAAATCAGAGGCCTAAAACTCGCCTTATGTGGGGAACCCCACTATTAGATTTTACACCAATCCGGGAGATTTGAACATCCGCCTCTCTCAAGGGGTGTGTGCAACACTCTTTACTCTCGAGTGTTCACGTCAAACTACGAGCCTCTCGGCTAGCTAAGAGTGAAACAAAATATGGAAATTATCTATCGATGATATAACTCCAAACATGAAAAATCAAGAGTAAACCGAAGGCCTAAACCCTAAAAAGAAAAGGTAAATTCAAAGCATCATAACTTAATCAACTCGAACCTCAGATCATCAAGATCGAGTAAAAGGAGGATTAGTTATTCATTGTGAAGTGGAAGAGGATGGATGAGTAGAAAAGCATTAAGAACACAAAGTAATAAAGGGGCACTTATATTAATATTGAAAGTAAGCAACACTTTGGAAAAGAAAATTACACCTACAATGAAATGAAAACACTATGCTATCATTAACATTAGAATACTAAAGCAAGTACAAAACTATTACAAAAGCTTACACTAAGCTAGGGATAAAAAAACATGAAGTTAGATAGAGAGAGAGAGGGAGAGGAAAAGAATAAAAAAGACAAGTAAACAAAAAGGCAACACCTCCCCTCTCAACCCAACTGCCGTGGACACGAAGGGGTACCACTGAATTTATAGGAAAAATTCTCTGGTTTATCACGCCTTCTTTTATGCCCGGGGAGGGAATGTCAGTGGGGCGTGACACGTACGGGGTTGACCTCGGGCTCTAGATTCTGGCAGGAAGGATGATTTCTTTTGTATGATGTTGGACAAACCCTGGGTCACACTCGTATAGGGGGGGGGGGCGTGACGCGCACGTCACGTCAAAATCATTGGTAGGAAATCCGTCAGACTTTGGAAAAGGTGGAACACGGCCAGGCACACGCCCGTGTAGGGAGGGCATGTTAGTACTATTGGCGTGCAAGGGTGAAAAAACTTTAATTGCGGCAACATGCTTCGAGATGAGGGCGACAAGCCCCGTGACACGCCCGGTGACATGCCCAGGGAGGGCTTGTCAGGGGGTGTATCAACATTTTTTATTGTTATTCTAACTCTGGAAGCAGGCCTCCCTTGGATCGGGTCACACGCCCTGTGACTCGCCTTGGGAGGGCGTGTCCATGGGGGCATGTCAGGTCATTTTGGGCCAAAATTATGGAAACTTGCAAAAAGACAAGAAAACATTAGTGACAATTATATATACATAACGAAAAAAAAATAAGCTTGCAATACATTAGTAGCGCAATAAAAAAGGAATTATACCCTAATAGGTTAGACTACAAAACGTACTATCAAATTCCCGCAAGCTTAAGCTTTGCTTGTCCCCAAGAAAAATTAAAAAACTAGATAACCATAAAATATGACTAATCAAAAAGTTCTAATTATGCATACACAAGTACTATGCGAAATTCTATGTAGGGAGAAGGTGAAAAGTAAACCTAAAACAATAATTTAAACATGGCTTACAATTTATAAACTTTACTTAATGAAAATAAATCATCAAAATTTTTTAACAAATTTCTTAAATAGATTTAAGCAAAACAACAAAATGAAAACACATTGAGTTGTTACAAGATCCAAGCAACGCATTATAATCATATCAAACAAATAAACAAAAATCTTAATTTAAATCCAAAAGTAATATTGATTTCTTTTCTTCTTTTCTTAGCTAATAAATAAAATCAAAACCATTAATCAAAAGAACATATTAGGACCGAAACGTTTGGTTTAGGATTATGATTAGGAGTGGAATTCATAGATAAACAAGGAGGCATAAAATCACACTAAATCAAAACAAAGAGTTTCAAAATTTTCATTTTAAATAAAATATTTTTTTTCTTTCTTTTTCTTCTTTTCTATTTTTTTTCTTTTTAAAAATAAAGGCCATAATTAATTTTTCTTTTCATTTTGAAATTGGCCAAACAAAAACAATACTTCTTTTGAGCAAACCTTTTCAAAATTTTCTCCAAGAATATCACAAAACAACCTATCATAATCATGAAAAATTTTAAATGAAACTTAAAAGTTTAGCGTTATTAGATAGGTTGGAAAATTTGGCTTTAGTGAAGAAGAAATGATAAGTGGAGCTATCAATTGAAATTGGAAAAAGGCTCAAAAGCGGCTAACTAGGGGTAAAGATTTTAGGTTGGAAAAAAAGGCTCAAATGAAAACAAAAACAGCCTAAATCATTTTCAAGCTTTTAAATTTGTCTAAAGCATAGATTTGAAAATTTTCAAAAAGCAAGTCCTTCATATTAAAAGAAAATTGATGAAATTTAAAAGTGGAAAATTGTTGACACAAATCATCTAGAGGGGGTGAATAGGTGAATTGTGTGTTTGTTTGCGGAATAAAAATTTAGAGATCTATCCCATGCAATCAAGCAATCACAAAAGGACACAAAAGATTTATAGTGGTTCCCCGTCCTAGGGTACGTCCACTTTACCTCACCGTTCTAGCAAATCACTAGATCCAGCTACTCCACTATCTCGGATTACAAACCAATCCTATGCCTCCGAACAACGTTCCTACAAACTCGATCCACAAGGGATCTACACTCGGAAGATAAAACTTCTTACCACTCGGAGATAAATCTCCTACAAAGAAAGTTGTTTGAATAAAAGTTACAAGACAAGAATATCTCAGATCTGGAACTTTGTCTTCGTCTTCTTCGTTGAGAACTTTAGGCTTGATCAGGATGGGTAGAAGAAGGCTGGACTATTTTCCAAGAAACTGAGATCTGAAATCACCATGATCAACCAGAAATCCACAAGTCGTTGAAGCACGATCGGATCGGATGATTGTTCTTGATCTTGGATCGATCTAGGTAGCACCGCTTGAGAGAACGTCGATCGAAAGCTTTCTTCATAAAAATGTTAATGGAGGCGGCGGCCGGATAATCGTGAGATTAGGTTTTCAGGAATTATTTCTTAACAAGGACGGACGAGATTATCGTATTTTATCTGTAATAATTTTTTATAATAAGTCAAATCTGAAAGGACCTATTTATAAGCGATCTCCAACGGTCATAATCATAATTAAGGATGACACGTGGACCAATCAGAAAAGATTAATTCAAAATCTCTGTCAAAACTGGACTTGGTGAATTTTTCAGGAATAATGAAGTACTTAGTTCTCAAGAGGTCGAAATAGTTCTCGAGAACTATGTACTGACCTTTCGAAAACTATGGTAGGATCTCGATCACTGAACTTCTGGAAATGGACTTGGACTTCTCTAGAACATGGAATTATAGTTCTCGAGAACTATGCTGACTTTTCGAGAACTAAAACACTTCTCCAAAACTGATATAAGACTTCTCGAGAACTTAAATGAACTTTTTGAGAGCTTAAAGGAAACTTCTCGAAATCTTGGTTAGCACTTCTCGAGAACTTAATAAGAACTTTTCGAGGACTTTACTTAGAGTCAATTGCTAAAGAAAAGATTCTGAACTGAAGACTTCTCGAGAACTTTGTCAAGCAGTTCTCGAAAACTCTACCGACTTCTTGAGAACTTCTAGTCTACTTCTCGAGAACTTAGTTAGAGTCAAATTCCTGAAGAGAAGGGCAGAACTTTTCGAGAGCTAAGGAGTACTTCTCGAGAACTTCTATAGTAGTTCTCGAGAACTTTGTTAACTTCTCGAAAACTTCTACTTAGAGGAATTCTAGCTGTCATAACTTCTCGAGAAGTTAGGTTTGAGTCTCTCGAGAACTATGTACTACTTCTCGAGAACTTGGAAGGAAATTGTTGAGAGATGGACTTAGCAAAATTTTCTTTAAGAATCCCATGTAAGATTTCCTTCTGGTCTTGTCTCTATCTTGTGCTCCCAAAGTTTGAATATGAAGTGTATCCTAATTGAGAGGCTACACATGAGTAAACAACTTGGATCACTCAGTGTGGGATTACACTAAGTGCTCCTGTGTTCCTGACCCACTGTAGACTGACATTGGTCTACACTTAGAACTTAGAGTCTGCAAACACACAATTAGAATACACATATCAAATACACCTTAATTCATCTTAGTGCAAAGGGTGACTTTATGCAAATCTGGGATATTGTGGAGACAATACCCAAAAATCTTCCCCTATTTGTAGAAGTCAGAACCCTTTATACTAAGGTGAATTATTATAACAAAAAAATAGAGCAAGAATAATGGAAAGTAAAGCAGTAAAACATAGAAAGCAAATTAGAGCTTATAATTAGGAAAAACTAGGAAATTATATATATCAAAAAACTTTTAGAGTTTTAATCAACATTCATTTCAGAGTTCTTAACACCATAAACATCAAGAATCATTTCTGGTCTCGTGTTGTTTGTCCAGCTTAGCCTGTTGTCTCCTCTGGTAGCTGAAGGGTTGGGGATAGTACCTTGGAGGCTTAGGAGGAGCTTTAGGATTGTTTTTACCATATTCTCTGTCATATAGTCTCCTCTTAGTCATTTACTTCTCATATAATTCCCATTCTGTATAGCTGTAGTGCAAGCTTATTTCCTCATTCAGATCCATTAGAAGCTTCAAAGTATCAAGAATTAAAGATTTTGATGTAGGGCTCCATACTTCTGCAAACTCTTGGGCTTTTCTCTTCCCTGCTCCAGATTGAGGAATTGATATACTAGCGGAAGGTCCCTCCCCATACTTCTTTTTCTTTGGGATATGAATTTATGGAAGATCTTAAGGTATTACATCATCCTAGACATGAGAGTGTGAAGCTAGAGGAGGTTCGTGATCTTCAGGCCAAGGAGAGAAGGTTGGATACCGAGGTTTAGGCATTTGGGGTTGAGCCACTTGGCTAGAAGTGCCTTCAGTAAGAGGATTGAGGTGGTGAGGAATCACATTTGGATCTGCTTGAAAGTCTGGGAATATCTGATTATGCATCCATACTGTTGTATCATAAGTATGGAATTTGACAGACTGAATTTGTTCAAGAACATCTTTATTTCATCTCAGTAATTTTGGCAGTCCACAGAGTTTTTTCTTCATCATTATGCTTTGTAACTTGTTGTTTGACAATATCCTCCCCCTTTCTAACTTCTATAGTTAGAGTGGCTATGGTATCTTCCATGAAGGCGCCAACCTTAATGCATACCTTCATAATATTTTCCTTTGCTCTTTTGTCCAGTTGAATCTGATTGTTTTCAAGAGTAACTGACTTGTCCATAACTTGTCCAATACTTGTGATAGTATGATCTAGAGCCTTTCCTCCTTTTCTAAATAGTTCTTTAAGATGATCAGTGTTTACCTGAATTTCTGCGAAGCCTCTGCTCATCTCTAGTGCCATGGCAGTGACTTGCTTCTAAATGTCCTTAAGAGATTCATCAAAATGTTTCCTTTGTTTAGAGAGCATTTCTTCAATCTTGGAAAGAATATCTGTATTCACCAGCACAGCAGTATTAACAGCAGAAGTAGTTTGAGGAATGGAAGCAATCTGAGCTGGGGTCATCTGATAAGTTGGTGGAGACAGAAGCATGGGTAGGAGAAGCTGGAGGTGGAGGGGCTTGCCATGGAGGCAGTTCTTGTAGCTCTTAGCTCTTACAGTGGTAGAGACTAGACCACCCTCCTCATCAATGAATGTTGGAAGGTTGAAATCTAGTTTCCTGAGAGGAGGTTCTCCCTCCTCAAGAGGTTTCCCATCCTCTTCAGATAGCAGAATGGTTTCTGGAGGAGTGGATACTTGTACAGGGGATTATGGAGGAGAAGGGGTACCTTTAGGTGAAGAGTGGGGGATGGAGTATCTTTTGGTATATCAGTAGTGACATCCTTTGGATGAGGATGAAGAGGGTATTCAACTGAGAGTTCCTCGATCATTCTGTCTATTTCTTCATCTGTATCTTTAAGTACCTCTTGAGCTGGTAGTTCTGAGTGGGTAGAAATTGGAGAAGCCTCCCTGGGGCTCTCTGGTTGAGTAGGTATCCTTTGAATTTAGGAAGAAGGTACATGCTCCCCCTCTGTTGCTGCACCAGATGGTTCAGCAACATGATATTGAAGTGGAGATGGAGTCCTGACCTCTGTGATAGTAACATCAACTTTATTGGCTCGCTGTCTAGGGTTTTCAACTTTAGTTCCCATCTTTGGATTGAGGTGACAGAGATTTTCTTGAGATGATGGACTGGTGTGCCTTTGGAGATTTTGAAAGTTACTGGATCAATCTCGCTCAACAGCAATGAGATTATCCTTGCAAACTTTGGTTCATGAATGCTATCCCTTATCATTTCAAAGATCGTCATCCCAAACAGAAAACTCCTCCTGCAGATTACAGTTGTCATAACTCCAAACAAATCGTGTGAGATGAAACATACAGAACCTGTGATGCACCATAGTATTTTCCCAATGATATCAGCGAGGAGTTTGCCCACATAATTTTGCAAATTTCTCCTAAAGTAGTTGTATTCCATTGGAATTCCGCAGAAGGAGTAGGCCCTGTCATAATCCTCTGGAGTGAGGTAATCTTCCTCATCCACAATAGGTAATTTCAGAAGTTGAGAAACTTTATGTTTGTCAAGCTTTATCTTAATTCCCTTGACCTTAGACTTCAAAATCTTCCCATTCTGCCTTTTCTTGGCATTTTTGAAGAACTCTTCTACCTCTGGAAATACCATCTTCACTAGCTCTGTTATAACGAACATGAGACCTGCTGTCTCGAGAAGTATCAGCAAATTCTTGAAGTCATCGAAGATGTCGGCCATGCCTGCAACCATGAGTTCACTCCCAATCCCTATCTTAGAACTGTAAGCCATTTGCGATGAAGAAGGCGACGAACTTGAGCGGAGAGACAGCGGTAGAGACAGAGGGTTCGGTCGGCGGAAGATGGAGAGGTGCGGGAGAAATTTTGAAATGACGGTTAATTTTCGATTCTAAAGAGATTTAGATATATATAGTATCATAATTAAGTTAATTATAAGTCTTATTAGCCGTAAATTAGGGCAGAAATCATGAAGTTTACGAAATTATAGAGTTTAGAAATTTTGGCAGAAGGTCGGTCCACCTCTCGAGAAGTAGGGTTAACTTTTCGAGAAGTGGCCGAGAAGTTTTCGAGAAGTCTAGAAAGTTTTCGATAACTGGGGTCCAGCATTTTCGAGACAGAAAGTGACTTTTCGAAGACTGGCCTCTAGAGTTCTCGAAGGACTGATGGACTTCTTGAGAACTAGTTCTCGAGAACTTTCAGTGAACTTTTCGAGAAGTTAAATGACTTTTTGAGAACTTAAGACACTTTTCGAGAGCAATTTTCTCCCTCTCGAGAAGTTGACTTAGTTTTTCGAGAAGTGACTTCAACTTTTCGAGAAATTCAAGTATGTTTTCGAGAACTCCCGTCTACTTAGTAAAATCTGACCTTTAAGGTGAATCCTTGATTCTTGAGCCTTTGAGCTGACTACTTTGGCTTAATTCTCCTTGTTTAGCAACCCAAGTTCAGTTTTGAAGAAGTTGAACTTGGTCTCATCCAGCGGCTTGGTGAAGATATCTGCAACCTACTGGTCTGTAGGCACATACCTCAGATCTACATCCCCTTGCTCCACATGCTTCTGGATGAAGTGGTATCGCAGCTCGATGTGTTTAGTCCGGCTATGTGAGACTGGGTTGTTTGCGATTGCGATGGCGCTGGAGGAGTCACAGAACAAGGGAATATCGTTGATCTTTATGTTGTAATCCTCCAGTTGGTGCTTCAGCCAAAGCAACTTTGCACAACAACTACCGGCAGAAATGTATTCTGACTCGGCCGTTGAGATTGCGACACAGTTTTGCTTCTTGCTGCTCCATGAAATGAGACTTCTTCCTAGGAATATACACGTCCCTAATGTGCTTTTCCTGTCATCTTTGCTTTCTACAAAGTCAGCATCTGAGAAACCAATTAGTTCACTGTCATTGCTTCTTGGGTACCATAAGCCAAGATTTGGTGTACCTCTAAGGTATCTCAAGCTCCGCTTTGCAGCAACATAATGAGATTCCATACAGTTCACTTGGAATCTAGCACAGACACATGTGGAGAACATTATATCTGGTGTACTAGCAGTAAGGTAGAGCAAGGATCCAACTATGCTTCTATACTTGGTTTCATCGAAAGGTTTCCCTTTCTCATCCTTGTCCAGAGACATAGCTGAGGCCATTGGAGTCCTCATAGAGGTTGCACTCTCCATTCCGAATTTCTTAAGTAACTCCTTGTTGAACTTGGTCTGAGAGATGAAGATCCCATCTTCAGATTGTTTCACCTGAAGTCCTAAGAAATTCTTCAGCTCTCCCATACTGCTCATTACGAACTTCCCTTGCAGAAGTTTGGAAAAGTTTTTGCAGAGGTTGTCGTCAGTAGAGCCAAATAAGATGTCATCGACATAGATTTCAACTAGCAAAATCTTGCCTTTAATTTCCCTGAGAAACAATGTCTTGTCTATCTTTCCCCTCATTAATTTATTCTCGAGGAGAAAGCTAGACAACGTTTTGTAACAAGCCCGAGGGGCTTGTTTCGAACCGTACAGTGCCTTTGATAATAAATAAACATAATCAGGATGGTTAGGATCAACAAAACCTGGGGGCTGTTCCATACACACTTCTTCCTTTATGTTACCATTCAGGAAGGCGGACTTCACGTCCATTTGGTAGACGGTGAAGCCCTTCAGTGCAGTGTATGCTAGAAACAGTCTGATGGCCTCCAGCCTTGCCACTGGATCGTAGGTCTGGTCAAAATCGATCCCTTCTTCTTGACGATATCCTTTAGCAACGAATCTGGCCTTGTTCTTTATGATCGTCCCATCCTCGTCCATCTTATTCCTATAGACCTTTTTTGTTCCGATGACATTTTTATCTTTGGGTCTAGGAACAAGTGTCCAAACTTTGCAACGTTTGAACTGATTCAGTTCTTCTTCCATGGCCAAGATCCATGATGCGTCTACATTTGCTTATTCAAACTTCTTTGGTTCAACCTGCGAGAGGAAGCTTAGATAAAGATTCTCGTTAGCTGTACCTCGATGAGTTCTTTCACCGACTCGGGGGTCTCCTATGATTTGG
Source organism: Platanthera zijinensis (assembly GCA_039513925.1). NCBI lineage: Eukaryota > Viridiplantae > Streptophyta > Magnoliopsida > Asparagales > Orchidaceae > Platanthera > Platanthera zijinensis. The sequence continues at coordinate 97,302,347 of CM077089.1, forward strand.
TCCATAGGATGATCTTTTAGGTGTCTGAGCTCAGGATCTCTAGTATCTGGAAGTTCTTCAGCCATTGGCGTGAATTCATCATCTTGGACAATCTCCTCATCTTGGTCAGCTGTCTCTTCAATGGGGTTTGGAAAGGTGATCTCGATGAACTGTTCATTTCTATCTTTGGTGGGTTCATCCAAGTTGATTTCCTTAATTCTTGTACCTGCAGCTTCATAACGTACACTAGACAATTCACTTTACAGCAAGCTCATCTCATCAAATACAACATGTATCGATTCTTCAACGACCAGGGTTTTTCTATTAAAAATCCTATATGCCTTACTATGGCTGCTATATCCTACAAAAATACCTTCAAAACTCTTCCCACTAAACTTGTTAGTATTATACTTGCCGTTGTTAAGCACGAAGCATTTAGAGCCAAAAATTCTAAAATATGAAATTGTTGGTTTCCTGCCTTTTAGAAGTTCGTAAGATGTCTTATCATGGTTCTTGTTTATGAGGGCTCGGTTTTGCACGTGGCATGCAGTATTGACCGTTTATGCCCAGATGTACTCTGGTAGTGAAGCATCACTTAGCATAGTCCTACAGGCCTCTATGAGTGTTCTGTTCCTTCTCTCGGCTACTCCATTTTGCTGTGGAGTAAGGGGAGAGGAAAACTCATGAAAGATACCTAGGCTTTCACAGAATTCTATCATGGCTCCAGATTTGAACTCCGTTCCATTGTAACTTCTGATTTTGACTACGGAACAGTTGTATTCATTCTGGATTTGCCTAACAAAATTAGTAAAGATATCGATGGTATCTGACTTGTGTTTCAGAAACAACACCCACGTAAAACGTGAGTAGTCATCAACAATAACCAACATATAATCCTTACCTCCTAAGCTTCTAACTTGCGGTGGACCGAACAAGTCCATATGTAGCAGGTGTAAACACCTGTTAGAGTTTTTGCCTATAGTGCTTTTGAAGGTAGCCCTTATTTGCTTGCCTTTTACGCATGCATGACAAGGTCTCTCTTTGACATGCTTGACATTCGGGGCATCACACACTAAGTTCTGGGAGTATAATTTATTAGTAGTTTTAAAATTAATATGTGCTAGTCTCTTATGTCATTGGTCAACAAGAGACGCACTATCTTTAGCCAAAAGACACACTAGTGTGGAAGAATCAATACAAATAAAATTTAAGCAAAACACATTCCTGCTTCGAGTGTCTGATAGAATCGTTTCTATATTGTCAACAGATTTTATGAAGCACTTTTTAGCATGGAATTCAACTATGTATCCTTTGTCGCATAGTTGGCTTATGCTGATGAGATTGTGTTCCAATCCTTCAACATAGGCTACATCCGAGAATGATACGTTATCGTTAGTAATCATACCATAGCCTTTGGTAATTCCTCGGTCTGAACTTCCAAAGATGGCCTTTGGTCCGTTCAACACCGGTGAAAAGTTCTGAAGTAGGCTCCTTGTCCCGGTCATATGCCGAGAACATCCACTGTCCAAGTACCAGATTGGCATTTTGGTGGCCTTTGGACATACCTGGAATTACAATAACTTAGCCTTAGGAACCCAAACATATTTGGGTCCTTGGTCTCGGGTTAGATTGCTCCCCCTACGAGTATTAGCCTCATGAGTGGTCATTCTCATGTTGCCAACTTGAGGAGTTGCAGCATTTCTAGGATTAAACCAACAATCTGTGGCGAAGTGACCAACTCTACCACAACACCAACAGTCAAATCTGTTGTATCTTTGCTTTCCAAACTCCTGCTTGACCTTCTTGGGTGGAGGTTCAGCCGGGGTAGCATTGTTGGAGGAAGATGCTTCATGATGATGGCAGCTACATGAATTCTTCTCCTTCATAGGCTTTTCCACAACAGGTTTTACCTTTGGTGTCTTCTTGATATTATGACCATGAGCATATGGTCCATAACTCTTAAGTTGAATCTCTTCATAAGGTGCCTTGAAGACACTTTCGCCAAAGTTACGGGGGCGAGTCCAACCTTGGTACCTTGACTTGGGTTTCTTTGGGATCGGACTAGAGAAGTGTCCATAGGTGGACTCATAGTCGAATTCGTTCGTGGGAAAGATAACTTTCTTGAATGATACTGTCTCCAATGGAGCTTTCCCTTTTTCTTCGGCTAAGGCCTTCTTGGCATTCTTATTCTTTATCTTGGCCTTGTTTCTCCTAGAAGATTTACTAGGAGCGGCAACATGGCCTAGTCCAGCTCCTTTGGCCTTAGCTGAGAATTCAGCAACGACTGGAAGAACTGTCTTAGGCTTAGAGATACTTTCAACAAGTTTCTTCTCAGCCTCGAGTTGTTTTTCCAAATCTTTTATGATTTCATCTTTAAGGTCAAGATGCTTGAGAGCTTGATTGTATTCTTCCATAGCAAAATTGAAGTTCTCTTGAAGAGAGTCAGTCTTAGCGACTTCTTCTCTCAATCTGCTCTCAATAGCCTGTAGAGATTTTATCTCTTTGGCTTGAGTTTTCACGACTCGGCGAAATTTTTCGAAAGCCATGAGTAACTCCTTATATTGTCCCATGAGTTCAGATTCATTTTCAGAGGAACAGCCCTCTTGCTCATTATCATCATCAGATTCTGAAAGAGGAGTGTGAGATTTTACCTCCCCAGTGAACTGGGGCTCTTGTTCATCATCTGATTGGTCCATGAGGTCAAAGTAGGCTTCCTCTTCTTCACCTGACTCAGATGAGTCAGAGTCACTGAGAGTTTTGCGCTTCTTGGCAACCAAGCTCTTCTTAGTTCTCTTCTTATGGTATGAGGATTTCTTTTCCTCTCTTCTGCCACCTTCCTTCTTTTTGTGGGGGCAGTCAGTTATGATGTGACATTGTTTGTTGCAACAGTAGCAAACGATGTCAGTAGAAATCTGTTTGTTCTGTTTAGAGTTATACCTGTCATTGCTACCCGAGCCTTTATTTCTTTGATCATTGTCGTGTCGTGATCTTCGGTATGAGGCATCCTTCCCTCTCCATTGCTTCTTCTTGTTCAAGAATTTCTTGAACTATCGTGAAAGTAGTGAGAACTCTCCATCAGATAGTTCTGATTCTGAGGAGCTTGGCTTAGAGCTTTCTTCTTCACTGACTTCTTGAGTTGGTGCTGGTTGGGTAGCTTTGCCCTTCCTTGAACTGTCAGCCTTTAATGCAGTAGACTTATCTTTCAATGATAAGCGACTTTTCTCTTCTTCAGCTTTCCTGGAGTTTATTTGCAGTTCATAGGACATCAGCTTCCCAAACAGATTTTGTGGATCTTTCTCTGCTAGTCTCCCAAACTCCCGAATGGCACAGACTTTGTTATACATTCCATGGTGAGAGATCTCAGAAATTTATCGTTCAGCTGTCCATTTGTGAAGACTCTGCCATACACTCTTATGCAATTCACTATCTTGAAGAAATTTTCAAAGGTGTCAGCAATGGTCTCCTTTGGTCCTTGTTTGAAGGCTTCATATTTCTGGTTCAGAAGGGACCTTCTATCATCTCTAACTTCTTCAGTGCCTTCCATAAGAGTAACTAGAGATTGCCACATCTCTTTAGCCGATTGGCAGTGAATCAGGTTTTGCGACATTGAGTCATCGACTGCACTTGCTATAATGTTTTTAGCCTTTTTGTCCAAAGAGACAAGTGCAATCTCGTCCTTGTCCAGATCCATCAATTTCTTGGGAACCTTTTTCGTTGGATCTATGGTGGAGATGGTCATAGGAACATAGGGAACTTCTTCGACAATCATGAAGATCCGGAGGTCCACAACTTCCATGAAGAATTTAATTCTTTCTTTCCACATGGGAAAATTGTTCTTTGTGCACAGGGGAAGCTTGGCAAAATCTTTGACTTTGTCCATTGCTAGATTAAGTAACAACTTTCAGAAACAAGAACTTGATCAAGGTGTTAACATTTTTAACGATCAACCTCCCTCTGATACCAATTGAAAGTGGAAAGTTGTTGACCTAAATCACCTAGAGGGGGGTGAATAGGTGAATTGTGCATTTGTTTACAGAATAAAAATTTAGAGATCTAGCGCACGCAATCAAGCAATCATAGAAGCACACAAAAGATTTATAGTGGTTCCCCGTCCTTGGGTATGTCCACTTTACCTCACCATTCTAGCAAATCACTAGATCCGACTACTCCACTATCTCGGATTGCAAACCAATCCTACGCCTCAGAACAACGTTCCTACAAACTCGATCCACAAGAGATCTACACTCAGAAGATAAAATTTCCTACCACTCAGAGATAAATCTCCTATAAAGAAAGTTGTTTGAATAAAATTTAAAAAACAAAGAATATCTTAGATCTAGATCTTGGTCTTTGTCTTCTTCGTTGAGAACTTTAGGCTTGATCAGGAAAGGTATAAGAAGGCTGGACTGTTTTCCAAGAAACTGAGATCTGAAATCACCACGATCAACGAGAAATCCACAAGTCGTTAAAGCACTATCGGATCGGATGATTGTTCTTGATCTTGGATCGATCTAGGTAGCACCACTTCAGAGAACGTCGATCCAAAGCTTTCTTCCAGAAAATGCTAATAGCGGCGGCTGCCGGATGATCGTGAGATTAGGTTTTTCAGGAATTCTTTCTTAACAAGGACGGACAAGATTATCGTATTTTCTCTGTAATAATTTTTTGTAATTAGTCAAATCTGAAAGGACCTATTTATAGGCGATCTCCAACGGTCATAATCATAATTAAGGATGACACGTTGACCAATCAGAAAAGATTAATTCGAAATCTCCGTCAAAACTAGAATTAGAGAATTTTCAGGAATAATGAAGTACTTAGTTCTCGAGAGGTCGAAATAGTTCTCGAGAACTATGTACTGTCCTTTCGAAAACTATGGCAGGATCTCGATCACTGAACTTTTGGAAATGGCCTTGGATATCTCGAGAACTTGGAATTATAGTTCTCGAGAACTATGCTTACTTTTCGAGAACTAAAACACTTCTCGAAAATGTATATAAGACTTCTCGAGAACTTAACAGAACTTTTCGAGAGCTTAAAGGAAACTTCTCGATAACTTGGTTAGCACTTCTCGAGAACTTAGTCAGAACTTTTCGAGAACTTTACTTTGAGTCAATTGCTAAAGAAAAGATTCTGAACTGAAGACTTCTCGAGAACTTTGTCAAGCAGTTCTCGAAAACTCTTCCGACTTCTCGAGAACTTCTAGTCTAGTTCTCGAGAACTTAGTTAGAGTCCAATTCCTGAAGAGAAGGGCAGAACTTTTCGAGAGCTAAGGAGTACTTCTCGAGAACTTCTATAGTAGTTCTCGAGAACTTCGTTAACTTCTCAAAAACTTCTACTTAAAGGAATTCTAGCTGTCCTGACTTCTCGAGAAGTAAGGTCTGAGTCTCTCGAGAACAATGTACTACTTCTCGAGAACTTGGAAGGAACTTCTCGAGAGATGGACTTAGCAAAATTTTCTTTAAGAATTCCATGTAAGATTTCCTTCTGGTCTTGTCTCCAACTTGTGCTCCCAAAGTTTGAATATGAAGTGTATCCCAATTGAGAGGCTACACATGAGTCAACACCTTGGATCACTTAGTGAGGGATTACACTGAGTGCTCCTGTGTTCCTTACCCACTGTAGACTGACATTTGTCTACACTTAGAACTGAGAGTCTGCAGACAGACAACTAGAATACACATATCAAATACACCTTAATTCATCTTAGTGAAAAGGGTGACTTCATGCAAATCTTGGTTATTGTGGAGACAATACCCAACAAAATTATCTTGGAAATAGAAATAATAGGTGACTTGGATCGTTCACATCTACTGCACTAATGAAAAATCGACTTTATAAAAAGTATCCAAAAATGAAAAGGAAAGTAGTGGATGAAAAATTTTCGAGAAAGTAAAAGAAATAAAGAACGAAAACCATAATAAAAATGCGAGTTTAAAAAAAACGTTTCACATTAACAAGCTACCGTGAATTAGAAACACAGCATGACCAACATTTTAGTTGTGAAACATAATTAAAAAGAATGATTAGAAAAATTATAATTATCTAAGTTGTTTATATGAGATTTTTAGAAAAACAAAAAAAAAGCAAGGGGTACTATTGAAATACCAAAAAACGTCTAAACTATTAAAGTAAAAAAGAAATTGTAAATATTTTTTTATATTTTGAAATATTCACTTTTTTGTATTTTTTAAAATATTTTTCTATTTTTTTGGATTTTGAAATATTCACTTCTTTTGGATATTTTTTTAATATACATAAATAGCAAAAAGGAGGAAATCCTCCACCAATCTTAATATGGACATTGTCCTCAATGGAGAAAGGATGTGAGAGAGAAAATTAAACAGAAATGGAAGTATAGAATTGAAAAACAGGTACTTCCCCGGATTTATGCGTCGTGAAAGTTGAGTGATGCTGATCCCCCATGATTGCACTTTGGATCTTCATGAAATGTCTTATTTGTACTTCGTGATGGATTATGCAGTGTTGTAGCAGGCAATCGCAAAATCTTCAGCTTGTCGGAGCCGTTAGGGGCAAAAATTATAAAATAAAGAAAATAGAAAAAGATCACTTGGGTTTCCTCCCAAGAACGCCCTTTGTTTAAAATGTCATTTGAGCTCGACGCAACAAAATAATATTCTCCAAAAATATTTTATCAAAAATAATAATTAAAGTTTTTAACAAAAACAAAATTGTCTTAAGTTACAGTTCGTGCAGCAGAAACTTTAGATTGTTCGGACTGACATAATCATCACCAGAAAAATATAGTTTAAGACGCTGACCATTCACTTTAAAATAACACTTATCAGGGTGTGAAATTTAAACGCCACCATAAGGAAAACATCTAAAACATAAAATGGACCAGACCATCGTTACTTTAATTTTCCCGGAAATAAACGTAAACGAGAATTATAAAGAAGAACTTGGTCGCCCGACTTAAATGTTTTTGGATGCCTTAAGTTTTTGTCGTGAAAATGTTTCGTCTGATCTTTATAAAATTTATTGTTTTCGTATGCGTAAGAGCGCCACTCGTCGAGTTCGTTAAGTTGAAATTTTCTAAGGTCACCGACAGAGGGGGGATCGAAATTCAAAACCTTAAGGCCCAAAAAGCGCGGTGTTTTAGTTCTATGGGTAAATGACACGATTTTCCATAAACAAACCGATACGGCGTACATCTTAGGGTGGCTTTGTACGCGGTTCGGTAGGCCCATAGAGCATCGTCTAATTGGTCGGACCAGTTTTTTCTAGAGGTGGAAACACTCTTTTCTAAAATTCTTTTAACCTCTTTGTTTACTACTTCGACCTGTCCGTAAGTTTGGGGGTTGTAGGCAATTGAAAGATTATGCGCAACATCGTATTAAATAAGGATTTAGAAAACTGCACATTATAAAAATGAGAACTCCTATCGGTAATGATGGCTCGCGGCGTACCGAATTGAGAAAATAATTTTTTTAAGAATGTAACTACAACTCGAGCATCGTTAGTAGGAAGAGCTTGGGCATCAGCCCAATGAGAAACATAATCTACTGCAACTAAAATATATTTATTACCGAAGCTAGAAGGAAGGGGGCCAATAAAATCAATTCCCTAGAGGTCGAAAACTTCGCACTCGAGTAAATAATTTTGCGGCATTTCATTTTTGTTAGAAATATTTCCCGACTGTTGGCAACTATCACACCTACTCACAAAGTCTTTCACATCTTTAAATAGGCAATGCCAGTAAAAACCCGCACAAATCAATTTGTTAGCGGTGCGAGCAGCTTGATAGTGACCACCAGTCGGTCCTTCATACAAATGCTTTAAAATATCTAAACCTTCTTATAAAGAAGCACATCTCCTTATCACTTTTTCTGCATAGATTCGGAAAAGATGCGGGTCCTCCAAAAAGTAGTTCATCAACTCAGAAAAAATTTTCTTCTTTTGTTGAGAGGATAACTCTTTTGGGAGCACACGAGCCACTAAATAGTTTGCGATGTATGGAAACCATGGAGAAGTAGATGTGTTAATTGAAAACAGCTTCTCATTTGGGATGAAATCATTAAAAGATTTTTCATCATAATTTTCAATATAAGGATTATCTAATCGTGAGAGATTGTCAGCGGCCAAATTCTCGGCTCCTCGCTTATCACGGATTTCTAAGTCAAACTCCTTAAGGAGTAAGACCCAGTGAATCAGGTGCGGCTTGGCTTCCGTCTTGGCAAGAAGATATTTGAGGGCCGAGTGGTTCGTAAAAATAGAAATTTTTGAAAGCGTAATATAAGGGCGAAATTTATCAAAAGAGAACACTATAACTAGGAGCTCCTTCTCTGTCGTGGTATAATTTTCTTGTGCAGATGTGAGTGTTTAACTTGCATAATAGAAGGGGTGGATGTTTTTAGATATTTGTTGACCTAATACGGCTCCTACAACAAAACTAGTCGCATCGCACATAATTTCAAAGGTATGGTCCCACACCAGAGCTATCATAATGGGGGCACTAATTAATTTAACTTTTATTAATTTGAAGGCAGATAGACAAAGGTCATCAAAAATAAATGGGGCGTCTTTTTCTAAGAGTTCAGTAAGGGGTTTGGTGATTTTGGAGAAGTCCTTTTTTAAAGGACGGTAAAATCCAACGTGTCCTAGGAAACTTCTTATAGCTTTGACGTTCGTAGGTGGCAGAAGCTTTTCGATAACTTCTATCTTGGCTAAATCTACTTCAATCCCTCTCGCAGAAATCATATGACCCAAAACTAACCCTTCGCTCACCATAAAATGGCATTTTTCCTAATTTAGGGCAAGTTTAGTTTCTTCGCATCTTTCTAAGACTTTTTCGTGGTTTTCTAAACTACTATCAAAAGCGTTGCTGAACAAAGAGAAATCATCCATGAATACCTCCATAATGATTTCTACGTACTTGTCAAAGATAACGAGCATACATCGCTAGAACATAGCAGGCGCATTGCATAATCCAAACGACATTATTCGGTAGGTGAAGGTGCCGAAGGGACAGGTAAACGTAGTTTTCTCCTAGTCCTCGGGAGAGATGGGGATTTGAAAATACCCCGATAGGCCATCGAGAAAACAATAAAAGCTATGTACAGATAATCACTCTAAAATCTGATCGATGAATGACAAGGGAAATTGGTCCTTGTGGGTGGCGTCGTTCAACTTCTTATAGTCAATAGACTTTTTTCACCCCATCCCCGTCTTTGTTGGTATTAAATCATTATTTTCATTTATAATTACAGTTATCCCTCCATTTTTTGGCACTACCTAGACAGGGCTCACCCACTTACTATCTGATATAGGATAGATAATTTCTGCGTATAAGTGTTTCATAACATCGCCCTTTATGAATTCTTTCATGTTTGGGTTTATACGGTGCTGAGGTTGTATGGAGTTACGCAAATTATCTTCCACTAAGATTTTGTGAGTGCAGAAAGATGGGCTTATTCCCTTGATATCAGGTATCTGCCAAGTAATATCTCGTCGATGCTTACGTAAAACTAGAAAGAGTTTATCATTCTTTACTTCAGTCAGGTGGGCCGAAACTATTACTAGTAGTTTGGAATCCTTTTCTAAGAAGGAATACCAAATATGCTCGGGTATTTCCTTCAACTATAGGGTAGGGTAAGTCTTTATACGAGGTTTTAGAAACTCTTTCTTTTGCAAACACTATGTCTTCATAAAATTTTTTAAATGGAAAAGTAAAAGGGGTGGGGCTAGCAGCCATGGTAGCTTCTTGTAGAGATTCTATTGGATGATTTGAGGGAGGAAAAAATCAGAAAATTCATTTTCACTATCAGAAGGGCAATATGAAGATTCATCACTTAAGGATTCTAAGAAGAAACAGGCGTCATCATTTTCTAGGGTATTTTTCATCGAAGGGGTGATAGAGAAGGTCACTTCGTCGTCGCCTATTCGAAGGAAGAGTTTACCTTTATTTACATCAATGATAGCTCAGGAGGTGCCAAGGGTTGGCCAAGGATCAAGGGAACCTCGACGTCTTCTTCGATGTCCAATATGACGAAATCCACCGGGAAGATGAATTTGTCGACTTTGACTAAGACATCCTCCACTATTCCTAACGGGTACTTAACAGATCTATCGACGAGCTAGATACTCATATACGTGGGGTTGAGGCCACCATTTCCTAACTTCTTGAACAACGAGAGGGGCATTAGGTTTATACTCGCACCTAAGTCGGACATTGCGTGCTTGATAAAAAGATCACCAAAGACACACTGTATAGAAAATCTACCCGGATCATTGATATTCATTGGTAAACCGTTTGTCAAGACCGCAGAGCACTCGATATTTAGCGTGACGTGCGATAAGTTCTCTAACTTCTTCTTGTTAGTCAAGAGATCCTTAAGATACTTAGCGTACTTTGATATCTGGGAGATCGCTTCATGGAAGGGAAGGTTTAGGTTGATTTGCTTAAACATTTCTAAGAAGCAGGAGTACTGATCATCCTGACGTTGTTTGTTAAGTTCGAAAGGGTATGCTAGAGTTGGATTTTTTTTAAGATGGGTGGTGGAGTGAGATCTTTTTCTAACGCAGGGAGAGGAGTGATAACTTCTTCTTCAGCAGAGGGTGGAATTTTTAAAACGGTGGCGGAGCTTGCATCGGGCTCTTCGCTAACCATACCAGAAACTTGCTTCCCACTCCGAAGAGTTATAGCTTTTGATTGCCCTCTCGGGTTGAGCTCGGTATTGGAAGGAAATGACCCGGTGGGTCGCTCAAAAATAATTTTTACGAGTTGTCCTACTTGATTTTCTAAATTTTAACGCTTCTGGTTAAGGTTCTTATAGTAGCGTCATTTGTGGTTATATATTTAGAAAGTAACTCCTCAAAGCTTGGAGGTTTTGGATAATTTTGAAGAGGTGGTGGTGATGCAAAAAATCATTTTGTGGTGGAGCGCATCGCGTTCGAAGGGTTACTCCACAAAAAATTGGTGTGGTTTCGTTAAGCAGGATTATAACTATTCGGAAAAGCAATACCAGGAGCATGAAAATTCGCAGCAGAAAAATTATTAAAAGCATTTCTAGGCATATTATTAACATAATTTAATTGTTTGGGAGCAGGAGTTGCAGATTCCCATACCTGAGGGGCGGAGGTAGTAGTCATCTCCATAATTTTTTTACTTAATATTTCCACTTGCAAAGCTAGCTGGGACACATTATCCACTTCAAAGATACCTGCAGGTTGGTTTGGTCGGGACCTAGGTGCATTCCACTGATAGGGGTTTGAAAGTGCAGGATAAGATCAATCCTAACTCTAGAGGCGGGTGAATAGAGTTATTTAAAATAATTTTGCAAATAAAACTTGTGTGCAGAGAAAGTTTATATTTACTTAGTGTATGGTGCTATAGCAAATAATCAGAGTAAAAAGAAATTCACAGCACAAAGCAAAACACAAAGAAACAAGCAATCCAGACGACACAAGGAGCTATAGTGGTTCCCCAAATCTGGGTACATCCACTCTTCTATCACCCTTGATAGGAATCCACTTCAAGATGAGTTGATCAGGTGTCTTGATCACCAGAGAGTTTTTGATCAGGTTCTCACAAACCAAAGGAGCTGATTTTGACAAGGTTTCAGCAAAACCAAAAGTAACTTTTGAAGGGAGTTAAAACCCTGTACAGAAAGAAAAAGAAAAAGGGATGAGGTTGTCTTCTCTATCAACAAGCAGAGAGAAGCAAAAGTGGATCTGTAGTTGTTGTCAAAGCTCCCCCTGAGATCAAGAAGAAGTTCAGGAAGGAGAGCTCTGCACAAGGGTGACAGGTCTTCAAAGATCTGATTTGCTCCAGCAAGAGATGATCCAAGAAGGTTGGATGGTTGTGTCTGAAGCAATCAGAATTCCTGTGAGTGAGCTTTCAAAACAATATCACAGAGAGAGCAGCTGAAGTCCTGTATTGTTATATGTCTCTCTGTATATTCTCTGTGTATGTAAAAAATGAAAGAATGAATAATATATCTAAGTCTTCTTCTTCCTTTTCTTTGATAGCCGTTGGAAGTCAGCATTAATTGCTTTCCTTAAATGTCCATGCCTCAAAGGAAATGTCAGACAGACATTCCTTAGAAAATTCCTTGAGCCATGCACCAGATATGCTGTAACGGCCAATAAATCTTCAGCATTAATTGTCTGACAGAAGGAATTTGAATTCCTATTCAAAACTGACGGAAGTCTGGAAAACGTCGAGCTCACAGTAAAACGTCGATCTGAGCACGACACACATCGGCCAGAGAGTGTTTTCTGTAAGCAGAACTGGGTTCGACGAAACGTCGAGCTGAGGTCGACTCCACGTCGAGCTGAGGTCGACTCTGCGTCGAGCTGAGGTCGACTCTGCGTCGAGCTGAGGTCGACTCTGCATCGAGCTGAGATCGACTCTGCGTCGAGCTGAGATCGACTCTGCGTCGAGCTGAGATCGACTCTGCGTCGAGCAGAGGTTGACTCTACGTCGAGGTGAGATCGACTCTAACTAGCCTATGTGACCTTTATAACAACAAGGAGGTCACAACACAAAATCCCTATAGAAGTATAGTCATCCTGGTCCAAATAGTAATAGGGTGTTCCAACAATCTCCCCCTATTTGGATTAGGATTACTATTTACATGAATTTAGGGATTCAAAGAAAGATAAAGCAAAAATACAATACAATACAATACAACCAGACATGACAGAATAAAAAGCAGCATATATAACATTATATAGCAGCACAAATATTCAAATGTCCTGAGTCCAGCATATAGAAAGAATTAAAGCATCTTACTTTACTTTCCCTTGTGGGCTTTGTCTTGATCACTCTTCTTGAAGATGATTTCTCTGTTTGGATTTGAAGCTTCCTTTTTAGATCTGTAATCATCAACTGCACCTAAAGACTTTTGATCTCTTGCACTGGGTGGTACAGCTGCAGGATGGAGTTGCATATATCTGTCTGAATCAAAGAATTTCTTAGATTTATATTTCTCCAATTCCTCTTTTCTTTGGTCTGACATTGTACTGATATGAGAGGTGTCCAGACCTTTTTCTCTAGCTTTATTAATCTCATTTAAAGCAGCCATTTCTGTCATTCTAGCTTTCCAGTAGGCAGGAGTTTTGGTGGGATCTTCAAAAGGTACTGCTGGTTCAAATCTGTTAGAGAAGAGTTCTTGAGAGGTAGTTGGGGTGAGGTCAGCTCTAGGTCTATAAGGATAGGGACCAGAGGTTGGATCAATAGCTCTTCCCCTTTGATAAGGTTGAGAACCTGATCTTCCTCTGGACTGTCTGCCTCTAAGTTTCCTCTTTACTGACCTCCCCTTTGCTGACTGTCTCCTTGATATCTTCTTGCTTGATAAGTCTTTCAATGTAGAGCTGAAGGGGCTGGATTGGAAGATAGACTAGCACCTGCACCTACATCTGGAGGAGGTGGAGGTGGAGGCTGATGGACAGGTTTGGTTGGTCCTTCATTGAATTTTCTTTTCTGTTTCATTGCTTTTCTCTGATTTTGGGAGTACTGCATCCATGGCTCTGTGATTTCACAATTGTATTTGATATAGTAGGGAATGTCATGGTCTGTAGCTCTAGCCATTGGAACTCTTTTCAAAGATTTTGATCTAGCTTTCCTCTTCCTTGCAATAGTTGCAGAGGAGTCATCAGAATCTGTAGCAAACTCATCTTTTGAACTTTGAGATTCTTCATATGGATCTATGTACTTCCTTTTAGAGATAGGAAAACTGATGGAGTCTGGAGCTGCTGAGGAGGAAACTTAAGGAAGATCTGCTGTCAGTGGGGAGGAGGAGTCTACCACTGCAGGAGAGGGCACAGCCTCAGGAGCCATAGAGACTAAAGAGGCTGGTTCCTGAAGGGCTTGGGAGACATGGGTCTCAACTGCATCAGGTGTCTCAATCGCATCACCTGAAGTTTCAACAGCTGCTAACATTTCAATTTCATCATTAGCAGGAGCCACTGCTACCACTGCTACATCAGGGATCTTCTGAAAAGGGACAATAGACCTAGACAGATCTTCTTGAAGCAGTTCTGAATTAGGAGGAGGAGCCACAGGTGACATGGAAAGTTCTTCTTGAATCTGAGCTGGAGGGGAGAAGCTCTGGACAGAAGCTGCCAAACACTGAAGGTCTAAGGCACTGCTGATGAGCTGAATTGAAGCTGGAGGAGGAGCCTCAGATACTATCTGAACTTCTGCAACTGATACTGTCTCTGAACATGTCTAAACAAACTGAACTGATGAAGAATGAACTGATGAAGGATGCAGCTCTTCTTCTGCAGACATCTCCCCCTGCCTAGAATCAGTGGCAGCTGACTCTAGGCCCCCAGAAGAAGGGCATACCAGATGAGAGGAGAGGGAGGAGACAGAGGCAGAGAGAGTTCTCAGGGAAAGGAGGAGAGGAGCCAGCTTGGCATCCAAGAGGGAGGAGAGCCTAGGGAACAGAAGGTCAAAAATCTGATTGGCCAAGGGCAGGAGAGCTACTTGCTCAAGTGGGACTTGAGTAGAGGTAGAGGGAGTAGCAGAAAAAGTAAATGTAGAAGATGTTGAGGGTGGTGCAGACAAGGGAGGTGTAACTGGTTCATGGATGGAGGAAAAGAGCAGTTCTGAAAAAGTTGATGAATGGGGGAATTCATGAGGAGAGGAGGTAGAGGCATCCATGAAGGAGTCTTCATGCATGTCAAAATAAAAGAGATCCTCATGAGATGAGGAATCCAAGCTTATGGGAAGGAAAGTTGTGTGTGGAGGAAGGGAGAATGCAATAGTAGAGATGGAGGAAGGTAGAGGTTGAGTGGATGGAATGACTGTGGTTGAGGGGATGAAAGTGGATGGGAGGGTGAGGGAGTCAGATGGCAAAGTCCCTGCTTCTGGACCAGTGGACTGAGGGAGAGTGACCTCTACAGTCCTGGTGTCTGCAGAGGACTTCATTGCTGCTGCTGCCCTGGGATTCACAATTCTTCTGTCCCACTTGCCAATTAGGGCACATGTGAGCCTCTTGGAAGCATTGATGTGCTTCTTGGAGGACACAAGCAGTTGGGGGCAGCAATGGTTGAGAATCAACCCAAGAACTCTTCCAAAGTGGACAGAGTTTTTATCCAACTTTTTCTTAATCATTTCAAACACAATCAATCCCCAGTTGGGATGTTTCTTATCCATAAGTGCAGCCATAAGGCAAAATTGATGCCTAGTAATTGCATCATGTGCAGTCCTCTTTGCACAGATCACTTTGCCTGTAATGTCTGCTAATAACCTATATTCAATAGCTAGGTTAACTTTGAGGAGTTTAGAGGGGTTACCAGCAGCATGCCCCATCCTGTCCAGCATCAAGGCATACTCTTCCACAGATAGTTCTATGCCATCATCTCCAGCAGCAAAGTTGAAAACTTCTGAAATGATTTGAGGTGAGATGGCTACCTCATTTCCTGAAACTTTCCCAGTCAATGTATTGTTATCTGAGATAACTGCTGTAAGACTCCACTCTTTGATTTCTGACTCTGGGAGAGGGATCCTGGTTGACATAAAGTTAACCAGTTGCTGCTCCTTGAAGAGGTCCAGTATATCCAGAAAGTATTGTGGAGATCCATCAAAAGAGTCGAAGTCGATATCGAATCCAGAATCGAACTTCATGGCCGCCAGAGCTCCTGCTGTGATTGCCATTTTCCTGCAAAAAAAATAATACCTTCCAAGATCAAGAGTAAGGTATTTGGAGGGAGAAAGCTTGAGCAGAAAGATATGAAAGCGCAACTGCGAACGACGATGAAAAAATGATTTTATACTTAGGGTTCGACGCAGAAAAGGAAAGAACGTCGAGCTCAGTTCGACGCTCTAAGGCTCTAGGAGAACTGAAACGACTCAACAGCGTCCAGCTTAGGTCGACGTTCGACGCTTTGGCTGAAGCTATACGTCGAGCTTAGGTCGACGTTTAACGAAGACGTCGACCGGGGAGAGAGAAACTCAAGAAGCCAGGGAGCTGTGAACTTGGTTCGACGCTAGAAGCTGAGTTCGACGTTCGACGCTTTTGAGGGCGACGGACCGTCGATCTCCGTTTGACGCAGCGTCGAGCTTAGTTCAGAGCTCAAAGAAACCACTCAGACAGAGGAATTTTAAAATGAAATTTTTCCTATTCCTGTTAATTAGGGGTTTCAAAATCTTGGAGTTTTAATTTATGCTGTCTCCATCTAGCATTCCCAACTGATTGAGGAAAAAGAGGTGCTTCTTTTCATCCAAGTGCTTGGTGAAAATATCTCCTCTTTGTAGTTCAGTGGAAATGTATTCTAGTGCAATTTTCTTCTTTTCTACATTATCCCTTAAGAAGTGATGTCTGATCTCTATGTGCTTAGTCCTACTATGGAGAACTGGATTTTGAGCAATAGATATTGCACTGGTATTATCACAAAAGATTTTAGACATCTCTAAGTTGTAGCCATAGTCTAGGAGATGGTTTTGAATCCACAAAATCTGTGAGCAACAACTGCCTGCAGCCATGTATTCAGCTTCAGCAGTTGATGTGGACACAGAGGTTTGTTTCTTACAGAACCAGGAGACAAGTCTATCACCAAGGAATTGACAAGTTCCACTGGTGCTTTTCCTGTCTACTCTACATCCAGCATAATCAGAATCTGAAAATCCAGTTAGATCAAATCCTGAGTCATGTGGATACCAGAGATCTAGATTAGGACAACTTTTTACATACCTAAGAATCCTCTTAACTAATGTGAGGTGGGACTCTCTAGGGCTTACTTGGAATCTAGCACAAATGCATGTGGCAAATATTATATCTGGTCTAGTAGCTGTTAGATAAAGTAATGAGCCAATGATTACTCTATAGCTTGTCTGATCAACTGGTTTTCCAGATTCATCAGCATCTAAAACATCATTTATAGGCATAGGTGTTTTCATAGAGGATGCTTCAGACATTCCAAATTTCTTAACCAGTTCTCTTGCATACTTGGTTTGAGAAATGAAAATGCCATCCACATGTTATTTAACTTGCAATCCAAGAAAGAAAGCATGCTCACCCATGCTACTCATTTCAAACTTTGAGTGCATAAGTTGTGAGAACTTTTTGCATAAGTTTGAATCTGTAGACCCAAATATGATATCGTCTACATAAACTTGTACTAGTAGGGTATGGGACCTATGGGTTCTAACAAAAAGAGTTTGGTCTACTCTACCCCATTTAAAATCATTTTCCAACAAAAAACAAGCTAAGGTCTCATACCATGCTCTAGGAGCTTGCTTGAGACCATATAAAGCTTTATGCAGTTTAAAAACATGATCAGGAAAGGTTGGAGAGATAAAACCTGGAGGTTGCTTTACATAAACTTCTTCCTTGATGTCTCCATTGAGAAATGCACTCTTGACATCCATCTGATATACCTTGAATCTCTTGTGAGCTGCATATGCAAGGAAGATTCTTATGGCCTCCAACCTTGCAACTGGTGCAAAGGTTTGGTCATAATCAATTCCTTCTTCTTGGCAATATCCTTGTGCAACAAGTCTTGCCTTGTTTCTCACAATTATTCCTTGATCATCCAACTTGTTTCTGAATACCCATTTGGTTCCAACAATTTGCTGGTTCCTTGGTCTTGGTACTAATTCCCAAACTTTATTCCTTTCAAATTGATTTAACTCTTCCTTCATTGCAATGATCCAGTTTGGATCTTGCTCTGCATCTTGTATGGTTTGAGGCTCAATTTGAGAAAGAAAGCAGGTGTGCATAATATTTTGATTAACTTGATTCCTTGTTTGCACACCCACTGAGATATCTCCAATTACTTGTGAGATTGGGTGATCTCTTGTTGTTGAAAGATCAACAAGGGGTGTTGATGATGCACCAACCTGTGTTGTTGTTTCCTCTTGTGGAACAACAACTGGTTCTTCAATTTGTTGACCTTTTGAACTTTCCAAAACCTGAAATTCCTCTTCATTGTCACTGAGTTCAGTGTCTTGCTGAATTGGTGAAGGTAATGACCCTTTGTCTGTGATGGTAAGCTGCTTCAGATTTTCTGAAATTGAATGTTCCTGCAAATTGCTTATGGTAGAAGTCTCCTTCTCCTTATAAGACATGTTAGTTTCATCAAATGTAACATGCATGGATTTTTCAATTTTATTTGAGCACTTGTTAAAAACACTATAAGCCTTGCTAGTCATGGAGTATCCCAGAAACACTCCTTCATCAGCTTTGGCTTCAAATTTAGCTAGGTATTTCTTGTCATTATTGTGAATGAAGCAAATGCAACCAAAAATTTTGAAGTAATTTACTTTAGGTTTCTTCCCTTTGAGTAACTCATAGGGAGTCTTACCCTTTAGTTTATGTATCAGGCTTCTATTCAAAACATAGTTGGAGGTGTTCACAGCCTCTGCCCAAAAGGTTAGAGGAAGGTGAGCATCTGTCAACAATGTTGTGGCAGATTCAATAAGGGTTCTGTTTTTCCTTTCAACTACCCCATTTTGTTGAGGAGTTCTTGGAGCTGAGAAAGTGTGCCTGATACCTTCATTCTGGCAGAACTCTAGCATAAGAAGAGAATCAAACTCTGTCCCATGATCACTTCTGATCAGGACAATGTGAGTATTGAACTCAATCTGTATGGCTTTGAGAAAATCTGTCAAAATCTTGAAGTTATCAGACTTCTTCCTCAGAAAGAACACCCAAGTGAATCTTGAGAAGTCATCTACAACTACTAAAGCATAAGATTTCCCTCCTAGGCTTTGTACATTAATTGGTCCAAAAAGGTCCATGTGCAATAAGTACAAAATTCTAGGTGAGTCACTCTTATTAAGTGACTTGAAACTGTTTTTAGTTTGCTTGCCTAACTGACAAGCCTTGCAATGTCCTTCCTTCTTGTAGGGACCAGAATGTAGTCCTCTAACAAGGTTGTCTTGGGATAACTTAGCAATGGTTCTAAGGTTCACATGTCCTATTCTTTTATGCCAAAGTTCATTAGGTTTGCTAAGGGAGTTAAATAAGCAAATATCTACTTTAGATGAATTGAAATCAACTAGATATATGTTATCTTGTCTATTACCAATTAAAACAATGTTGTTATTTAATGCAATATTACATGCTGAGTTGGTAAACCAAACCTGATAACCAGCATCACATAGCTGGCTGATGCTGATTAAGTTGTGCTTTAGTCCTTCCACATAGGCCACTTTCTTGAATGTAATTGACCCTATTTTGACTTGGCCATAGCCTTTTGTTTGTCCAAAATTTGAATCTCCAAAGATTACTTTGGGTCCATGTTTGGCTTTGAAGGACACAAGGTTCTCCTTGTTGCCAGTCATGTGCTTTGAGCACCCACTATCTAAGTACCACTGCTGGTTCTCAATTGGATAGGTCTTTATCTGCACATACAACAAATCAATTGTTTTTGACCCAGTTTACCTTGGGCCTTTCTTGATATCCTTTAAATTCTGAAATAAAAGACATCTCAGGTTGGCTCTTATAGCCTACAGGATGATATCTCCTAGGAGGTATTATCCATTCAGCATAAGGGTTAAAGTGATGAGATGTGGAGCTGGAATTAAATTTTGAATTAACCCCTGAGAACTGACTTTTGCTCTGAGCTTGGCTCGACGCACGTCGAGCTTCGGTCGACGGACTCTGGTGAGTGCGTCGAGCTCCATTCGACGGCGAAGGCTTGCTTTGTTCAGAAGGTAGAGGGCGTCGACCTGAGTTCGACGTTCTCTTGCGATTACGTCGAGCTCTGGTCGACGTCCGTCGAGCTTCGTTCGACGCTTTTTGTCCAGTTTCCTGGGTTAAGTCAGCATTCTTCCTAGCCACTATCAAGACTCCTTTACCTTTCTCACTGGTAAATTTGATTGGAGTTGTCAGCACTATGGGTTGGCTGGATGAAGCACCCAAGCCCAGTGAACCATTCAATCTTGAGTTCACTGTACTTGTGATGTCCATCAATTTGATACTTCTCCCATTAAGGGTTTCTTCAAATTGTTTGGCCTTAGATAGCTCACCTTTCAGTGAAGCTATCTCCTCCCCACACTGCTTCAACTCTTCTAAGAGTCTAAGATTATCTGAGTTAATGTATTTGCATTCAATTAATTATTCTCTGAGAGTTTTAATCAACTTTTGAGATTCAATCAAGTCAATGCACATAGATTTGAACTCAGATTTAAATTCATCAGAGGTGAAATCAAATGAGTCTATTACCTGATCCTCAGTAAGTTCCTTATCAGATAGGTAGTCAGCATCAGGCTCTGAATCAGTGTTCTTTTGAGATGCACTGATGGCCATCATGCAGAATCCTTTTTCTTCTGCATCATCCTCATCATCACTAGAGCTGGATGATGAATCAGACTCATCAGAGTCACTCCAGGATTCAGCCACAAATCCTTTTCTGGTGTGCTTGTTGTTGCTGGAGGAAGGCTTGTCATGGTATTTCCTTGACTCCGTATCCTTCCTTTTATCCTTTCTTTCCTTCTTGTCCCTTCTGTCCTTGTCTTGATTTTCTGGACAGTTGGGGAAAATGTGTCCTGGTTTCCTGCAGCCAAAGCAGATAATATCTTTATTAGTAGATCTGTCATACCTTGGCTTGTCTTTGTCTTTGGATGACCATCTTCTGAAGTTCCTTTTATTCAGCTTATTGAACCTTTTGACCAGTAGGCTCATAAGATCTTCATTTCCCAACACCTTTTCTTTAGGTTCTTCTTCCTGTGCTTTGAAGGCAATGGTTTTCTCACCCTTCTCTGTTGGTGTGGATGTCTTCTGCTCTTCTTCTCTCTTCTTAATAAATTGCTCATAGCTCTTGAGCTTTCCTAGAAGAGCTTCTGTGGATAACTCACAGACATTTCTTCCATCTTTAATTGACCAGATTCTTGAGTCCCAAGAGCTAGGGAAACAAGTCAGTATCTTGTCATTTATCTCAGTGAGAGATATGTCCTTCTCTAGTGATCTAAGCTCACTGATGATTAGGCTCAGTCTGTTGTACATGTCAGCAACTGACTCAGATTCTGCCTTTTTGAAGTTCTCATACTGGGTGATGATGTAGGATCTCCTATCCTTTCTTTCATCTGCAGAACCTGATACAATTTCTGAAAGTTTTTCCCAGATCTCTTTAGCAGTATTGCAATCAGCTACTTTCTGGAAAATGTCATCTGACATGGTTTGAGCCAAAATGTTCATGGCTTTAGCATCTGCTGCCTTCCACTTCTTTATGTCAGCATCAGTTCCTGAAGGAGGAGGAACAGCTGATTTACTTGTTCCTGTGGGAGGTCTTGGACAATCTGTCAACACAGAATTAAAAATGTCTTCATCAAAAGAGTTCATGTAAAGTCTAATCCTTGCTTTCCATAGTGCAAATTTAGAGAGATTGCACATAGGAGGTCTGGTACTAGCAAAGTCCTTATTTTGTGCCATGAGTTTTAAAGATAAGTAAAACTAAGGAAAATAACCCTTTGAGAGAAATGATCTTATCAGGGATCTTTTGATCCATGTGTTAGCCTGTATGAATGATCAACCTCCCTCTGATACCAATTGAAAGTGCAGGATAAGATCAATCCTAACTCTAGAGGGGGGTGAATAGAGTTATTTAAAATAATTTTGCAAATAAAACTTGTGTGCAGAGAAAGTTTATATTTACTTAGTGTATGGTGCTATAGCAAATAATCAGAGTAAAAAGAAATTCACAGCACAAAGCAAAACACAAAGAAACAAGCAATCCAGACGACACAAGGAGCTATAGTGGTTCCCCAAATCTGGGTACATCCACTCTTCTATCACCCTTGATAGGAATCCACTTCAAGATGAGTTGATCAGGTGTCTTGATCACCAGAGAGTTTTTGATCAGGTTCTCACAAACCAAAGGAGCTGATTTTGACCAGGTTTCAGCAAAACCAAAAGTAACTTTTGAAGGGAGTTAAAACCCTGTACAAAAAGAAAAAGAAAAAGGGATGAGGTTGTCTTCTCTATCAACAAGCAGAGAGAAGCAAAAGTGGATCTGTAGTTGTTGTCAAAGCTCCCCCTGAGATCAAGAAGAAGTTCAGGAAGGAGAGCTCTGCACAAGGGTAACAGGTCTTTAAAGATCTGATTTGCTCCAGCAAGAGATGATCCAAGAAGGTTGGATGGTTGTGTCTGAAGCAATCAGAATTCCTGTGAGTGAGCTTTCAAAACAATATCACAGAGAGAGCAGCTGAAGTCCTGTATTGTTATATGTCTCTCTGTATATTCTCTGTGTATGTAAAAAATGAAAGAATGAATAATATATCTGAGTCTTCTTCTTCCTTTTCTTTGATAGCCGTTGGAAGTCAGCATTAATTGCTTTCCTTAAATGTCCATGCCTCAAAGGAAATGTCAGACAGACATTCCTTAGAAAATTCCTTGAGCCATGCACCAGATATGCTGTAACGGCCAATAAATCTTCAGCATTAATTGTCTGACAGAAGGAATTTGAATTCCTATTCAAAACTGACGGAAGTCTGGAAAACATCGAGCTCACAGTAAAACGTCGATCTGAGCACGACACACATCGGCCAGAGAGTGTTTTCTGTAAGCAGAACTGGGTTCGACGAAACGTCGAGCTGAGGTCGACTCCACGTCGAGCTGAGGTCGACTCTGCGTCGAGCTGAGGTCGACTCTGCGTCGAGCTGAGGTCGACTCTGCGTCGAGCTGAGATCGACTCTGCGTCGAGCTGAGATCGACTCTGCGTCGAGCAGAGGTCGACTCTACGTCGAGGTGAGATCGACTCTAACTAGCCTATGTGACCTTTATAACAACAAGGAGGTCACAACACAAAATCCCTATAGAAGTATAGTCATCCTGGTCCAAATAGTAATAGGGTGTTCCAATAGGGTTCATGACCATGTCCTCGAAAAGCTCAAGAGTTGCTTCCGTGGTTATATGGTTTAAAGTACCACCCGAAGTTGCGTCTATAATTTGCTTTGTATTTTCATTTATCCCGTTATAAAACGTCTGTAATTGTAACCATGCAGTAAGAGCGTGTTGTGGGCATCATCTTAATAATTCTTTAAATCTTTCCCAGGTTTCATATAAGGTTTTAGAGTCTATTTGTCCAAAGGCAGAAATATCGTTCTTAAGTTTTGTAGTTTTAGCTGGCGAAAAATACTTCGTTAGAAATTTTTCAGTTAATTGATCCCAAGTGGTGATGCTCCCTCTTGGCAGAGTCATCAAGCATTGTTTAGATTTGGTTCTTAGGGAGAAAGGAAAAAATCTTAGCCTAATAGCATCATTTGTAATACCATTTATCTTAAAGGTGTCACAAATCTCAAGAAAGCTTGTTATATGTGCGTTCAAATTTTCATCTTGAAGTCCATCATATTGCACAGACTGCTGCACCATTTGAATTATGCTAGGATTTAATTCGAAATTATTATTAGCTATAGTAGGGAGAACGATGCTTGATTCTGTTCCCTCTAGATTCAGTCGTGCATAATAGGACATAGGCCTATGTACGGCCTCCTCCACATGGGGTTCTTCCATTCTTAAAGTAGAGAATGACTCAGAGTCCTCAACCCGTAGTTGGAGAGTAGGGCATTAAAATTGCGATCTTCTCCAAAGAGTACGCTCAATTTCGTGGTCCAAGTCCAAAATAACCGATGGACTCCCATGGTTCATGCACTAAAAGGAGAGAAGAGAAGAAAGAGAAATAAATAAACTAGAGAAAGAAAAGATAAATTTTTTTTGAAATAGATTTTTTTATCTTTTAACTCCCGAACTTCCGAAGGGCTACCCAATGAAGGGTTCGTAAGGTACTAGACAAGATAGTTGATTTTAAAGCCATATTGCCCATTTCGAGAGAGTTAGGTGGTGAAGGAAAACTGTGAGGTGGGTTACTATTAAGAGCGTTAATATATTTTTTTATTTTTTTAGAAAGAGGATTAGAAAAAAGAAATGATAAAAGAAATTGGTTTGTGTTTTCAAATTATCAACAAAAGTTGCTCCCCGGCAACGACACCAAAAACATGGTGATCACTTTCCGCTTGAGAAAATAGAGTCGAACTAGCAAGCCAACTAGGCAAGTATACCTATGAAACTGTAGCTAGGTGACACAAGTGTCATATTGAAATCCGGGAACTGTTGAGTAAACGTACTCACACGAAAACTATTATTTTTCGAAAGAAGGTTTTAGGGTTTGCTAAAGAATATTAAACGCACTAAAGAAAGGAAATAATGCACTTAAAAGAGAACTAAATGCAGTTAAGTATAGAGCTAATAAAAACGATTACACTGAAGGGTTGGAAAAATGAGATGGAAAAGCACTTGATAAAGAATCACCTCGACAAAAGTCGGTTAAACACACGATAAATAAACCTAAACTTAATTGGGTGAAGGTCCTTTACCGTGGAGGTTCCTAAATCTTGAACACACTTCTCTCGAATTCGTGCCTAACTGATTTTAGGACGGTCCGACCAACTCTCGTCTAAATTGGAGGCCTAAAACTCATCTTACACGGTGAACCCCACTATTGGATTTTACTCCAATCGAGGAGATTTGGATGTCTGCATCTCTCGAGGGGTGCGTGCAACTCTCTTTACTCTCGAGTGTTCACTTCAAACTATGAGCCTCTCGGATAGCTAAGAGTTAAAACAAATATGGAAATTATATATCGATTATATAACTCCAAACATGAAAAATCAAGAGTAAATCGAAGGACTAAACCCTAAAAAAGAAAAGGTAAATTCAAAGCATCATAACTTAATTATCTCAAACATCGGATCATCAAGATCGAGTACAAGGAGGATTAGTTAATCATAGTGAAGTTGAGGAGGAGTGATGAGTATAAAAGCATTAAGAACACAAAGTAATATAGGGGCACTTAAATTAATTTTGAAAGAGAGCTACACTTTGGAAAAGAAAATTACATTTGTAATGAAATGAAAAGACCATGCTAGCAATAACATTAGGCTACTAAATCAAGTACAAAACTATTACAAAGGATAACACTAAGCTAGGGATAAGAAAAACATGAAATAAGAAAGAGAGAGAGAGAGAGAGAGAGAGAGGGAAAAACATAAAAAAGTCAAGTAAATAAAAGGGCAGCATATCAATTGTGCTGGAGAAGTGCAAGAAGGAGAAGCGACGGTTTGGCGTGGATGCCAGCCACTATAGGGGGAGATTGTTGGCTCTGGTGCAAGAAGGAAAAAACAAGCAAGGTGCCGAGGTCCCTGTGGCGAGGCTGCAATTGCCAGATCTCCTTGCTCTAGAAGAGGCTCCAGCTTCAGCAGCAGGTGGGCAGCCCGCGGAGGACGAGGTGTAGAGGCCGACAACCGAGCCCGTGGTTCTTAAGAGTCGTATAGATCGGGAGGCCGCGCATATGCACTGCTGATAAGTTGTAATTATACCTACTTTTATTGTATTGTTATTATGATATTTTTCTTTATTTTTGTCCTTTTTTGTTGGTTTTGTTCAATAAATTGTTCATATTTTGTAAATTTTATTTCTAACTTAATTATTTTTGTTTTCCAGAAAAATTAAAAAAAATGTCAAAATTTGAACTGACACGCCCGTGTCATTGCCCGACACGCCCGTGTCAGGAATTCAACGCCTTCGGCCAGTCGACACTCAACGATTTTACTGTTCAACACTCAATGCCATCATGTCACGCCCGTATCCAAGCCTTTCACGCCCGTGTCGATGCCGACACTCAACGCTTTTTCAACAGTCAACAATGCTGACATCAGAACCGCCAACTAGCTCGGCACGCCCTCCTGTCACGCCCGTGATATGTTGGTCATGCCCGTGACTGCTACATGGAGTTCCCCGAAGTCAACTTTGCCATCAAATCGATGGATCGATTTAGCTAAACAGCACAGTCACTCTTTCCTGTCACGCCAGTGACATGCTGCTCACGCCTGTGATGATGGCGTGTCATGCACCCGACCTTCCAGAAGAAACGCCAGCTTGCCAAATTTGCCAAGTAAAACACGCAATTGACCGACACGCCCCCTGTCACGCCCGTGACTAGGGCGTGTAAAACCCCAACTTTTTGTCTATAAATCAAAAATTTCTGTAGTGTCCAAGGGTTCACTTTTTTGAGCAAATTTTAGTGTGTCTTCTTGTGGGCTGCCCTTGGTGTTTCTAATCGAATGTAAGGAGACTTTTCTCCCCCTCCCACCTTATGTTTGTTTTAGCTTTTTTCATAGCTTTGTAATAGTTTATAATAGCTTAAATTATGAAAATAAAAATGTTGTTTTTTCTTTGTCTCTCTACTTGGAATGAAAATGGATTCGGGTGGCTCATTTTTCTTCTTCTTTTTATCCTTCTGTTCATCTTTGTTCATCTTTATAAAAGTGTGTGTGTGTGTGTGTATGAGAGTAATTTGTTTTTTATGCTCTTAGTTAGTTGTCATGATAGGTTTTATTCTAGGGTTTTATCAAAAAAAATGAGCCGTTATAATGGAAAAATTTAGTTTAAGTCTTCTTTTTAAAAAATCAAAGTTGTATTGAAAACCTTTTAAAAAGCTTATATTTTCATTCCTATGAAATTGTAAAAGAGGTTTTAAAGTGTTTTGTTTTTTTAGCTTTGTTTTAGGATTATAAAACCTTTTTTGTCCTTTAATTTTTATTTTCACTTTTTCATCACTTTTATGAAATCCTAAGGATGAAAATGTAAACGTTTTAATTTTTCAACAACTTTGATTTCAACTTTGTTTTAAAAAACTTTTTCTTCTTTAATTTTTTATTTCATTTTTTTATTTGTTTTTGGCAAGTTTTAATAGTAGAAAAGTTGTAGCTTTAATTTTTAGGTGACTTTCATTTTGTGTTATTTCTATGTGTGTGTGAGTGTATGAGGATAGTTTTATTGCTTTCATTCTCCTGCCCACTCATTTGAGCCGGGACCGCAATTTTATTGCTTTATTCATTTATGTAGAGTGTATGAGTGTAGGTGATAACTTTTCATGCTTTGCTTATCGCTTTCTCAATTATGTAGAGTGTGTGCGTGTGTGCATTATTTCCGCGTACTCGTTAATAATTAAACGGCGCTCTGCTTAAATTTTCCGCCCACTAATTTGAGTGGGACTTGTAATTTTCATTTTTTGTAACTTAGTTTCCTTTTATTTATGCATTTATTTCCGCCTACTAGTTAAGAGTTAAATGGCGCATTGCTTTAATTTGCCGCCCACTCAGTTTTGAGTAGGACTTATCATTTCCCGCCTACTCAGTTTTGAGTAGGACTTGTACTTGCATTTATTTCCCACCTACTCATTCGAGTAGGACTTGCTTTACTTAATTTCTTTATGGTTTTGAAGTGTGCGTGAGTGCCTGCATCCATTAGCCTTTCTTTCAATTTATCTAAACGCCATGTTTTTTCTATGTTTTCTCTTATAACTATTTAGTACTTAATTTCAAACTCACGTTTCACTAAAAACCATAAAGCCTTCCCCATACCGATGAGTGGCTAATCTCTATTAGCCTTCGACATCGAAGAGCATTGGGACACATAAAATGATTTGAAATAATTAAAGAACTTTATTTTTATTTTAATTTAAGGACTTAAGGTTTTTCCCGGGATAACGACGCATAGAACCACATAATCGATTTGTGGGCTCTATTTCCATTATCCATACGCAATGCCGAGAGGCCGCATGTATGGACCGATCCCCCTTGGGTAAATATAATTGCGTACATTCCCTCGAAAGATGACGAACGTAGTTCTACCGGATTGGGTTCCCCGCCCAATATCGGGGTTCTTAGTGTAATGCGGGCGTTAAGGGGAATCCTTTGTCAGAGTAACGTTCGGTCGAATAGCCTTAGCGTCCAGGTGAGAGATATCCCTACACCCAAGTGAGCTCATGTTTTCATAACCTCCACGGCCAAGTGCCTTTTATTAATTTAAAAACTAAGTCCAATAATTGTTAAGAATTATTGTAGTCTTAATCTGATTCGATGCCGAGCGTTTACCCGTTATCGAATTAATCTAAGTAAAATTCTGCTCTATTTTCTTTCCGTTTTATTTTAACTTAAAATCCCACCTTACTGATAGTAAGATAAAAGTCTTCCTTGAAGAGTAAATATAATAAACGCGCCCCCGAGAACAATACGACCTCGGTATTCTCCCGAATATCGAGTACTACGCGATAGGTGAACTTGCCTCCTCTCGTTAGAAAACTCGATCTTCTTACTCGTCCTGCGGAATCAGACCATTTCGAACCACCCACAGTCAGTCTCTGTTCTGCGTCCATAAAGTTTTTGGCGTCGTTGCCAGGGAGCACGGTTGTTATATCGAATTCGGGACTCTATTAATTTTACTTTATTTTCAAAAAAAAATATTAACAAAAAAATCCTTCCCCCTTCGTTGTTATTTTTAGGGTGAATGACCCGTGGACAACCTTCGAGTTCTGAAAATCTTGAATTCGACCTTGTGATCGACCGCTCTCTTGCGCGTATCCGATCTCTACGTCAAATTCCCATTTTAGACCCCGTAGAATCCACCGGTGAACCCTCTTTCTCTTTTATGGCCGACCCAAATAATGCCCAAGCGGCCGAGCGTACGATGTCTTACTACGCTGGACCCAACTTGGATGATACTGGGTCAAGTATTGTTCGACCTGCTATGGCGAACAATAATTTTGAAATTAAGTCAAGTGTTATACAAATGATCCAAAACACCGTGCAGTTCGACGGACAGCCGGATGAGGACCCAAATAACCACTTGTCTAATTTTTTATAAATTTGTGATACTTTCAAGATAAATGGAGTCACTGATGATGTCATTCGTTTGTGCCTCTTTCCCTTCTCCCTTAAGTCCAAGGCCAAGGAGTGGTTGGTCTCCCTCTCGCGGGGATCCATCACGACCTGGGCAGAGTTGGCATAGAAATTCCTTACTAAATATTTTCCGCCCGCAAAAATTGATAGATTGCGCGCGGACATATCCTCCTTTGTGCAAATCGACTCCGAGTCTCTTTATGAGACTTGGGAGCGTTTTAAGGAATTTCTCCGCCGGTGCCCGCACCACGCGCTGCCAATGTGTTTGTAGGTACAGATTTTTTATAATGGACTGAACAGTCAGACGCGTCAAATGATTGACGCGGCTGCTGGGGGCACTCTGAATAATAAGACCCCCGAGGCCTCCCAGGCTCTTTTTGAAGAAATGGCTTTGAATTCCTACCAATGGAATGTCCCACGGGCACGCCATAAGCAAGCGGGCCTTTATGAAGTGGATGTCACTGCTCAGCTAGCCCTTCAAGTCGAAAGCCTAACTAAGCAGGTGGCGGAGATGTCTGTTGCCTCCCCCACTCCACCTTATTTTCTTACACCCTCTAACGTCTGCGTAGTCGACGAGTTCGTGGACAACATGGGGAATCAAGTGCGTCCCTCCTTTCAAAACAACCCTTATAGTAGCCACTATAATCCGGGATGGAGGAACCACCCGAATTTTTCATGGAGAAACCCGAACAATGCGCAGCGCCCTGTGCCCACGTTTCCTCCTCCCCCTCCTATGAAGCCGTCCCTGGTGGAGGAAAATTTTAATCGATACATCGTGTCCAACGAGTCCAATATCTGGAACATCACCGGATCGCTTAAAAATTTAGAAATATAGGTTGGACAACTGGCGCGACTTATGTTGAAACGCGCTCTGGCGGCACTGCCTGGGAATACGGAGCCCAATCCACGGGAGAATGCCAATGCTATAACCCTCTATAGCGGTAAGGAGGTGGTCAATTCAAAATAGATCGATCCTCAGGTACTTATTGCACCTCCGACCCCTCTTCCCTCTTCTTCGATTACGCAGCCCTTACCGATTTTAAACGACAAAACAATTTTAAATAAGGCGCTTCCCTACCCATATAAGTTATAAAACAAGCAAGTGAACGCGCAATATGAAAAATTTATTTTATTACTTAAACAAATTCATATTAATGTTCCTTTTTGCGAGGCCATCTCGCAAATGCCTAAATATGCAAAATTTTTAAAAGAGCTTCTTTCTAACAAACGAAAACTTGAAGATATTTCGCATATTTTTCTTAACGCTGTCTGCTCGGCGGCTATTACTAGTAAGTTGCCCTCAAAACTAAACGACCCGGGACGGTTTTCTATACCGTGCCTTTTTGGCAATGTATTAGTCAAATACGCCTTAGCAGACTTGGGCACAAGCATTAATTTGATGTTGTTCTTGCCCTTCCTGCGATTAGGTTTGGGCACTCCTGCTCTTACCAATATACGCATCCAACTAGCGGATCGATCGGTAAGGTTCCCCATTGGGGTAGTTGAGGATGTCCTTGTCCGAGTAGACAAGTTCACCTTCCCGGTGGACTTCGTCATCTTAGACATCGAGGAGGACGCCGAGGTACCAATAATACTCGGTCGCCCTTTCCTCGCAAACTCACGTGTGCTAATCGATTTAAATAACGGTCATCTTCTTCTTTGGGTAGGAGACGACCAGGTTACTTTTTCTATTAACCCCTCAATGGAAGACTCTTCGCCGAGCGACGATTTCTGCTACTCTTTAAATTCTTTTTTTGGAGATTGTTCTTCTCTGGTTTTCGAGTCTGAGTTTTTAAACGAAATTATTTTTTCACTCGAAAAATTTTATTGCGATGAGGATGCTTCTACGGATGTGCCTTTTGAACCAATTGGTTCAAAAGACGTTAGAACTAAAACCTCACTAGAAGAACCGCCCACACTAAATCTCAAACCATTACCTGAATCCCTCAAATACGTCTTTTTGGGGAAAAATGATACACTCCCGGTAATCATTTCTTCGCATTTAAGCGATTCGAAGACCTCCGATTTATTGGAGGTTTTGCTTAAACATCGCCACGTAATTTCGTGGCAAATATCTGACCTTAAGGAGATTAACCCTTCTTCCTGCACTCATAAGATTTTCTTAAACGATAATTGCCGGAAAACTATTCAGCCACAGCGACGTCTTAACCAAAACATGAAAGATGTCATGAAAACTTAGATAATTAAATTATTAGATGCGAGAATTATTTATCCCATTTCTTATAGTGCATGGGTTAGTCCCATTCATGTCATGCCCAAGAAGGGCGGTCTGACCGTAGTGGCAAAAGAGCACAACGAGCTCGTACAAACTCGTACTGTTACGAGTTTGCGTGTGTGCATCGATTATCGCAAACTTAATGATGCCACCCGCAAGGACCATTTCCCACTATCGTCCCTTGACCAGACTCTTGAGCGTCTTTCCGGTCATCCATTTTGTTATTTTCTCGACGGTTTATCGGGGTTTTACAAAATCCCCATTTCCCCCGAAGACAAAGTGAAAACAACTTTTACTTGCCCCTTTGGCACCTTCGCCTATCGAAGAATGCCATTTGGCCTCTACAATATGACAGCTACATTCCATAGATGTATGTTAGCAATCTTTGGCGAGCTAGTAGAAGATATTATGGAAGTATTTATGGATGACTTTTCTGTATTCGGATGCTCTTTCCCAGTTTGTCATCATAATCTCGATCATGTCCTCCAGCGATGCGAGGACACGCATCTTGTTTTAAATTGGGAAAAGTGTAACTTTATGGTTCGAGAAGGTTTTGTCCTCGACCATAAGATTTTGATTAAGGGGATATAGGTTGATAAGGCAAAAGTAGAAATCATAGAAAAGCTTCCTCAGCCGACTAACATTAAATCTATTAGGAGTTTCTTAGGCCACGCGGGTTTTTATAGGCGCTTCATTCAAGATTTTTCAAAAATAACAAAGCCGCTGACTCACTTCTTGGAAAAGGAATCACCTTTTGTCTTTAGTAGCAATTGTGAGTCTGCCTTTAATTTTATAAAACAAAAACATATCAATTCTCTAATTCTAGTGGCCCCTAATTGGTCCATTCCATTCGAAATTATGTGTGACGCTAGTAATATTGCCTTAGGCGCCGTTCTTGGACAACGCGTAGAAAAACATTTTCATCCTATTTATTATGCTAGCAAGACGCTCATTTCCGCACAAGTGAATTACACAACGACGAAAAAGGAACTCTTAGCCGTCGTTTTAGCTTTCGATAAGTTTTGCTCGTATTTAACGCTATCTAAAGTTATCGTTTTTACCGATCACTCCGCCCTTAAGTATTTACTAGCCAAAACCGATGCGAAGCCCCGCCTTCTTTGATGGATTCTCCTCCTTCAAGAATTTGACTTGGAGATCCAAGATAAGAAGGGCGCGGAAAATCTTGCAGCAGACAACCTCTCCCGTTTAGAAAATTCAGGTGTGGAAGAGCTCGTCGAATCTGAAATAAATGACAGATTACCCGAGAAATGTCTTCTTGCCATTCATTCGTCTTCGTCATCTTCACCTTGGTTTGCAGATTTTGCAAACTATTTAGTCGCGCGGGTGCTTCCAAAAGAATTCTCAAGTCAGTAAAAGAAGAAATTCTTTTCCGACTTAAAAAATTACTTTTGGGAGGACTCATTTCTTTTCCGTATCTGCGCGGACAAAGCGGTTTGAAGATGCTTCGCGGGTGTGGAGTGCACGCAAATATTGAGGCACTGCCACGAGGGTCCAGCCGGGGGGCACTATCAAGCCAACCAGGCCGCTAGGAAGGCGCTAGAGGCGGGTTACTTTTTTCGGACTCTCTTCAAAGACACACACAATTTTGTGCGCCCATGTGATAGATGTCAGCAGACGGGTAACATCTCTCGTCGAGACGTGATGCTCCAAAACATGTTTTTAGAATGAGAAGTCTTCGATCTATGGGGCATAGATTTTGTCGGCCCCCTACCTCCTTCTTATAAAAATACGTATATTTTAGTGGCGGTCGACTACGTATCAAGGTGGGCGGAAGCGCAAGCTCTCCCCACCAGCGATGCGCGAGTCGTCATTACATTCCTAAAAAATTATTTTCTCGCTTCGGCACACCTCGCGCTACTGTTACTGATAGGGGAACGCATTTCTGTAACGCTCTAATGGCTAAGACGTTAGCAAAATCAGTAGTCACGCACAAACTTACCATCCCCTACCACCCACAAACAAGTGGCCAAGTTGAGGTAGCAAACCGAGAGATAAAACGCATAATAGAAAAAACTGTTTCACTTAATAGGAAAGAATTGTCCTCCAAGCTTGACGACGCGTTATGGGCGTATCGAACGGCATACAAAACCGCTACCGGTTGTACTCCATTTCGATTAGTCAATGGCAAAGCGTGCCATTTACCGATAGAACTAGAACATCGCGTACTTTGGGCTTTAAAACTTTTAAACCTCGACTCTAACTTAGCCGCTCAGAATAGAAAACTGCAACTAAACGAGCTCGATGAATGGCGTGCGAACGCTTATGAGAGAAATAAGTTCTATAAGGAGCGTTCTAAGTAATATCACGATCGAAAAATCAAAGCCCCAAAATTTTTTTCTCCAACCAATCTTGTCCTTCTTTACAATTCACGTCTTAGGCTTTTCCCGGGTAAAATAAAATCGCGATGGTTCGGCCCCTTCAAGGTTGAAGAGGTTTGGCCATATGGGACCATACTCATCTCCCACCCCGAAAAATGTACTTTTAAAGTGAATGGTCATCGGTTAAAGTCTTATATAGCGGGCAACCCTGTGATCGAGCATAACGAAACCATATCCCTCCTCAACTTATAACCCCGCCAATATAGTCAAGCTACACGACTATAAACAAAGCGCTCCTGGGAGGCACCCCACGCTTATCTTTTTTTTTACGTCTTTATGTATTATCTTTTTTATTTTTCTAATAACTACAGGGTTTCTAATGGGCTTCCCCGAGTGCGGATCAGGGACGTTTTCTTCCCCCCTCTTTCTTTCCTTTTTTGTACATATAGCTGCTATTTTGTTCCTCATGCTTAGCATACAACATTGGGGATAATGTTGGAACTAAGTATGAGGGTGTTTTCGTATTTCCGTACTTTCTTTTTCTGCATCTTTATTTTCCGCATTTCATTTCAAAAAACACAAAAAAATATTAAATATATAACAAAAAATTTAGAAAAAAAAAATTTCAAAACTTCAAAAAATTTAGAAAATCAAAATTTCAAAAAAATATATATATATATATATATATATATATATATATGTATAAAACACAAAAATAATAAAAAAAAATTTTGAAGTTTCATTTTTTAAACTTTGACTTTTTTTTTAACTCGGTACACGAGATCTGGCTCATCCAGCCATCCACATAACGAGTCATCTCGCGGCAACCTAGTTTTTATTTTTGTAAATATTTTTTTAAATAATTTTTGTAAATAATTTTTGTAAATAATTTTTGTAAGTATTTTTTGTAAATATTCTTTCTCTTTCCCCTTTTTTCCCTCTCCTTCTAAATAACTTCTCTTTTTCTCCCAAATTTTTGTAAATAGATGAAAATTTTTCTTAAAAATAAAAAAAATTCACAAAACTTAAAATAAAAAAAATTCCGCAAAACTCAAAAAACCGAAATTTTTTTATTTTTTCGCATTTTTCTTTCTTTAGTATGTATTTATTAAAGAAATAAATACAAAAATACAAAAACAGATAATAACTTCAAAAATTCAAAAAAATATAATTTATGAAACAAATAAATCAAATATATCATTCATAAGTTTTTTGCTATACAAAAATTTTGTTTTGAGTTTATTTATATGCGAATTTGATCAATTCTTTGTTCACTATTTGTTTGTTAATTATAGATTGAAAAATCTAAATAGCCGGGGTTAAGTTTTAAAGAATTTATTATGCTTTGTTAAAAATTAGGGACTCATTTTAGGCACTACATCTAATTTTTCAAAGACAGGAGCACGTGTACTATGTTAGAAAATAACGACTATAGAATTCAATTATGTTTACTTTTAGCTTTCTGAAAAATTGGAACGTACAATTTATAAAGGTTGCTCTCAAAAAATTTTTTAATTAAATATCTAGTTCTCTTTTCTCCCCTTACTTATCATGACCTACTAGGAATGATAAAAATTTTCCCCCAAAAAGAAAAGATCTTATGTCAATGGGAATAAGATTTCATTCCGTAAACATAGGCACCCAATAAATTAAAAGATTATATGTTACAGAGTAAGAGGATAAAATTCATTACTCCTACACCTATACATTGAGTTAAATCTTATTATGAAGAATAAAAAAAATTTCATGTTAAGGAAAATAAGATTTCGTTTTCCTATAACATCCAAATCAAAAAAATTGGAGGTTCGAGAAAAAATAACCTCACCTCAAAATCCAAGCATCTTCATAAACCAACATCAACGCCCTTAGCCAATTTCATGACTCTAGAATTAATTCAAAAATTTTTTTGAGAGCATAATTCATAAATTGCATTATTTCCGGCAAAACTCTTATATGCTAGAGTTCATATAATTCTAAACTATTATTGTTAATCTAACCAATACAATTATTGCTTTCTATTTGATTATATCAAGAGGTCTTTTGGCAAAAACTTTTGCCCTGTTTAAATCATCTAAAAAATTTTAGTACTTAACTCTTATACCTGGTATATTTATTTAGATCTCTCTGATAATTAATTTAGCGGTAACAGAACTTAGAGTTTTTTATTATTCCTTATAAGTTCACCTCAAACTTTTGCTCTGGAATAGCAAAAGCTTAAGTATGGGGGGATTTTATAAGTTGTAATTATACCTACTTTTATAGTATTGTTATTATGATATTTTACTTTATTTTGTCCTTTTTTGTTTATTTAGTTCAATAAATTGTTTATATTTTTTAAATTTTATTTCTAACTTAGTTATTTTTGTTTTCCAGAAAAATAAAGAAAAATGTCAAAATTTGACCTGACACGCCCGTGTCAGGCATTCAATGCCTTCGTCCAGTCGACACTCAGCGATTTTACTGTTCAACACTCAACGCCATCATGTCACGCCAGTGTCCAAGCCCATTATGCCCGTGTCGAAGCCGACACTCAACGCTTTTTCAACAGTCAACAATGTTGATATCAGAACTGCCAACTAGCTCAACACGCTCTCCTTTCACGCCCGTGATATGTTGGTCATGCATGTGACTGCACCGTGGAGCTCCCCGAAGTCAACTTTGTCGTCAAATCGATGGATCGATTAAGCTAAATAGCACAATCACGCCCTTTGTCATGCCCGTGACATGCTGGTAACGCCTGTGACGATGGCGTGTCACGCACCCGACCTTCAAGAAGAAATGCCAACTCGCCGAATTTGCCAAGTCAAACAAGCAACTGACCGACACGCCCCCTATCACGCCCGTGACATGGGCGTGTCAAACCCAAACTTTTTGTCTATAAATCAAAAATTTCTGTAGTGTCCAAGGGTTCACTTTTTTGAGCAAATTTTAGTGTGTCTTCTTGTGGGCTGCCCTTGGTGTTTCTAATCAAATGTAAGGAGACTTTTCTCCCCCTCCCACCTTATGTTTGTTTTAGCTTTTTTCATAGCTTTGTAATAGTTTATAATAGCTTAAATTATAAAATAAAAATGTTGTTTTTCTTTGTCTCTCTACTTGGAATGAAAATGGATTCGGGTGGCTCATTTTCTTCTTCTTTTTATCCTTCTGTTCATCATTGTTATTCTTTATGAAAGTGTGTGTGTGTGTGTATGAGAGTAATTTGTTTTTTTATGCTCTTAGTTAGTTGTCATGATAGGTTTTATTCTAGGGTTTTATCAAAAAAAATGAGCCGTTATAATGGAAAATTTTAGTTTAAGTCTTCTTTTTAAAAAATCAAAGTTGTATTGAAAAACTTTTAAAAAGCTTATATTTTCATTCCTATGAAATTGTAAAAGAGGTTTTAAAGTGTTTTGTTTTTTTAGCTTTGTTTTAGGATTCTAAAACCTTTTTTGTCCTTTAATTTTTATTTTCACTTTTTCATCACTTTTATGAAATCCTAAGGATGAAAATGTAAACGTTTTAATTTTTCAACAACTTTGATTTCAACTTTGTTTTAAAAAACTTTTTCTTCTTTAATTTTTTATTTCATCTTTTTATTTGTTTTTGGCAAGTTTTAATAGTAGAAAAGTTATAGTTTTAATTTTTAGGTGACTTTCATTTTGTGCTATTTCTTTGTGTGTGTGAGTGTATGAGGATATTTTTATTGCTTTCATTCTCCCGCCCACTCATTTCAACTGGGACTAGCAATTTTATTGCTTTATTCATTTATGTAGAGTGTGTGAGTGTAAGTGATAACTTTTCATGCTTTGCTTATCGCTTTCTCAATTATGTAGAGTGTGTGCATGTGTGCATTTATTTCCGCCTACTCGTTAAGAGTCAAATGGTGCTCTGCTTAAATTTTCCGCCCACTCATTGAGTGGGACTTGTAATTTTCATTTTTTGTAACTTAGTTTTTTTATTTATGCATTTATTTCGCCTACTCTAAGAGTTAAATGGCGCATTGCTTTAATTTACCGCCTACTCAGTTTTTAGTAGGACTTATCATTTCCCTCCTACTCAAATTTGAGTAGGACTTGTACTTGCATTTATTTCCCGCCTACTCATTCGAGTAGGACTTTCTTTACTTAATTTCTTTATGGTTTTGAAGTGTGCGTGAGTGCCTGCATCAATTTGACTTTCTTTCAATTTATCTAAACGCCTTGTTTTTTCTATGTTTTCTCTTACAACTATTTAGTACTTAATTTCAAACTCACGTTTCACTAAAAACCATAAAGCCGTCCCCATACCGATGAGTTGCTAATCTCTATTAGCCTTCGACATCGAAGAGCATTCGGACACATAAAATGATTTGAAATAATTAAAGAACTTTTTTTTTAATTTAAGGACTTAAGGTTTGCCCCGGGTTAACGACGCATAGGACCACATAATCGATTTATGGGCTCTATTTCCGTTCTCCATACGCAACGCCGAGAGGCCACACGTATGGATCGATCCCCCTTGGGTAAAACGAATTGTGTACATTCCCTCGAAAGAGGACGAGCGTAGTTCTACCGGATTGGGTTCCCCACCCAATAGCGGGGTTCTTAGCGTAATGCGGGCGTTAAGGAGAATCCTTCGTTGGACTAACGTTCGGTCGAATAGCCTTAGCGTCCAGGTGAGCGATATCCCTAGACCCAGGAGAGCTCATGTTTTTGGAACCTCCACGGCCAAGTGCCTTTTATTAATTTAAAAACTAAGTTCAATAATTGTTAAGAATTATTTTAGTATTAATCTGATTCGATGCCGAGCATTTACCCGTCATCGAATTAATCTAAGTAAAATTCTGCTCTCTTTTCTTTCCGTTTTAATTTAATTAAAAATACCACCTTACTGATAGTAAGATAATAGTCTTCCTGGAAGAGTAAATATAATCAACGCGCCCCCGAGAACAATACGACCACGGTATTCTCCAGAATACCGAGTATTACGTGATAGGTGCACTTGCCTCCTCTCGTTAGAAAACTAGATCTTCTAACTCGGCCCGTGGAATCAGACCATTTCGAACCACCCACAGTCGGTCTCTGTTCTACGGCCATCAACCTCACCTTCAACTCTATTGACCATCTTATCTACCAACTATTTGGCGAAGTGCTGAAAGGAAGCGACCTGGAGGCACATCTTTGTAGGGATAGGCAGGAGCGATCTGCGCGACCTGGCCATAGAGGCCGCTAAGTCCGCTTATGGGCACAAACACCTTGATGTGATGTATAATTTTTCTGCGCTTTGAACGTTGCTTTGAACTATTATTTGATCTTGTTAGATCTGTATAATATTTTACTGTGATTTGAACAATGTTGCGATCTGCATGATATGAATTTTTCTGCAGGTAGATATTGAATGTGATCTATGCGAACTGCTTCTGTGTCCGCATATTTTGATTTTAAAGTTGCTTTTAAAATTGCTTAGGAAAACTGAAAACACTGCGAGCTGGGAGGACTGAATTTGTGTCGGTGATCTTTGATTAAAAGAGGCTGGGTCTGGGCAGACTGAGCGACCAGGATGTGTGGCCTGGCTGAAAAGATGTCAGACCCGATTTCTATAAATAGAGCTTAAGTCTTTCTTCTTTATAGGAAATGCGATTGAAGTAGAAGTCCTTGAAGTCTTGAAATATGGTGTCCGCACGTACTGATGCTGCGTCCGTCTTCAATTTGGCTGACCACAAAAAGTGCAAGATGACTGAGGCCTATCTCGAGTCCTTTGCTGAGAAGTACATGGCGGACTCACAAGTGCATGTCCGCCTGTCTTAGGATCAAGAAAGGATCAACTTCTCCACTACAACCCAGATTGTAGTGCTAATTAATCACTTTGACTGCGGTTTTATATTCCCTCTGTTGTGGGAGGTCGCCGAAATATTCGATCATTATGGCATGGTCCCTAGGCAGCTCGCGCTGAATACCTTAGACACCATCTATAACTACATCTCTTAATTCCGATCTGAGAATATCGCATTTTCTTTGAATATTTTTAGGAAAAAAATTTCAGTCCACTCAATAACTCCAGCTGGAGGCCCCCAATATAAAGGCATGATATACTTCAACTGTCGGGGTATTAAAGTTATGGGCTTGCCGAAAAAGATACATAACTGGACCTTAAGGTACTTGATTTTCGAAGGGGACCTTGGCTTCGCACATACCTGTCCACAGGAGCTCGCAAACTTAGCCTTCAAGAGCATAAAGCATGATGCGGTGGACACTGCAATTGTCAAGTTCTTGGTGGGAGCAAGACTTGATATTGAGTACTACATACCGCTGCTAGCGATATTAGACAACATAGCTCACCAATAAGTATGTTCCTTGACCTATTTCTGTAGTCGCCGCGACCTGCAACGAATTAATTGATTGTTCTTTTCTTGTAGCGATCTTGGCTGTACCAGCGAATCTTCCTCAGACACCGAGTGGCCTGAACCCAATACAAAAGGAAAGGAAGAAAGAAATTGCAAGAAAAAGAAAAGAAGATGGGGATCCCGCCGCGGGCTACTCCTCTTCTGAAAGCTTTGATGAGCAGGGATTTGGACGAAGCCAGAAGGATTTGCGGTGTAACACAATGATCCACTACAATAACAAGAATACGCGTATCCGCCTCTCCACCACACTTCCCTCTTGGAGAAGTCCAAGAATATCTCTCCATGCCCATGTTGCGGTGTCCGTGCTCTATGGGAAGCGCAACATGCACGATCTGAGGAAAGTCCCAGCTACTGACCTCCCACTTCTAGTCACTCGAGCCTGCGCGAACAGCGCGATTACCGGCCACTTCTTGAGCTGTCTGGC
Organism: Platanthera zijinensis; assembly: GCA_039513925.1. Lineage (NCBI taxonomy): Eukaryota > Viridiplantae > Streptophyta > Magnoliopsida > Asparagales > Orchidaceae > Platanthera > Platanthera zijinensis. Next base: position 97,342,337 of record CM077089.1, read on the forward strand.
AAGAGACCTGCTCAAGGTTAATGAGCAACTTTAGGGAAAAGTAAAATCGTTGAGAGAAAGAAATAAGAGATTATGGAAAATAGTTGCTCTTCAAAAAGAAAGAGAAGTGGTAAATTGTATTCGCAGCGATCTCCATTTCATGTCCGCAGCGACCTGACTTGATTTTGTTTTTTGCAGACCGCGTATGATATCAGAAACCATAGCATCCAAGATGTCATGTTCCATCATGTGAACGAAAGAGTCTAGGTCGCTATTAAGCATTTCATCGAAGGCAGACTCGCTAGGGACGGTTTGGAAGGAGTGCCTTTTCTCCAACACTTCCCAGAGTTAGAAGATCAGGTCGCAACCATGGAGCTAGCTGCCAAGGGAAAAGCAGTTTGTTGATGAAATAAATGCACATCCAGGTTCTATGAAGAGAAAAGAGGGGGGTGGAAACTGTCAAATAGTCGGTTACTAGCGGCTAAGATTGATGGTTGAGACCGAGAGAGAAAAAAGAGAGGGAAAGGGGGCCGCTTGTGTAACGACCCGGGATTTGGCCCATATCCCCCCATGGCATCGCTACCGAGCTGTGGCCCAAGCACCCCAACCCCTCTATAGCCCACTGGCGGGTTGTTGTTGGCCACACCCTCCCTTTTGATGAGCAAACTCGATAGTTAAGTTGGGCCGTACGGGGACTTCCCAGGAGGCCACCCATCCTAGTACTAGTCGCTCCAAAGCACGCTTAACTATGGAGTTCTTTCACTTCTAATCACCATTTGAGCTGCACCCAAACCCCTCTCCATCCCACTGGAGGGTTGTTGGTTGCAACATCCTCCCTTTGATGAGCAAACTTGACAGTTAAGATGGGTCGTATTGGGACTTCCCAAGAGGTCATCCATCCCAGTACTAATCTTGCCCAAGCACGCTTAACTATGGAGTTCCTTCACTTCTCATCACCAATTGATCTGCAGCTCAATTGATGATGAGAGTTGAAAGAACTCCTTAGTTAAGCGTGCTCGGGCTGGAGTAATATTAGGATGTGTGACCTCCTGGGAAGTCCCCGTGGTGCACGCTTGACTATCAAGTTTGCCTCATTAAAGGGAGGCTGTGGACACCAACAACCCCCCAATATTGGAGAGGCGTTGGGGTGCTTGGGCTGCAGCCCGGTAACATGTTCGCTTATAGACCACTCCGGTGTAATGGAGAGGTGTTACAATAAAAAGTGCACTTTTTATTGTAACGACCCTAGTTGATACAACGTGATAATGTCATGGCTGTGCTCTAGGAGACGTTATCAGGCTGCAGGCCAAGCACCCAAACCCCTCTCTATCAACAGGTTGGTTGTTGGTGGCCACAGCCTCCCTTTGTTGAGTCAAACTCGATAGTCAAGCACGCATCACGGGGACTTCCCAGGAGGTCCACCCATCCCAAGCGCTACTCCACCCAGCCCAAGCACGCTTAACTATGGATTTTTTTAACTTCTCATCATCAATGGAAGTTTTAAAACTCCATAGTTATGCATGCTCGGGCTGGAGTAATACTAGGATGGGTGACCTTCTGGGAAGTCCCCATGGTGTGTGCTTGACTATCGAGTTTGACTCATCAAATGGAGGTTATGGCCACCAACAACCTACATGTTGATGGAGTGGGGTTGGGGTGCTTGGGCTGCAGCCCGGTAACGTCTCCTAAAGCGGAGCCATGATGTTGGAACACCCTATTACTAATTTGGGTAAGGATCACTATGCTTGTCTTAGGAATCCCAGTTGACCTAGTTGTATAGTTGAGAAGGTCAACATTATAATGAGTCTAGGGCTTAGAACTTAGGTTTGGAGCTGCCCCCAGGACCATTCCAAGATCAAGGTTGAAGAGCTAAGTCTAAGGCAATTTTCGTCGAGCTCAGGTCGACGAATCGTCGAACTCCGTTCGACGCTCTCTGAGCTCAACTTCAATAAATCGTCAAACTCCAGTCGACGATCTTCGAGCTCAGATCGACTATCTGCTTTTGGCTAGCTTCTGCTTAGTCGTCGAACTCCCCTCTACTATCTTCTAGCTCAGTTCGACGATCCCTCCTTCAAGTTATTTCTCAGGTCTCTGATCTCAGTTCGACGATCTTCGAGCTCAGATCGACGTTTTCTGTCTGCTTGTCTCATTTCATCTCTGAGCTCAGTTCGACGATCGTAGAGCTCAGATCGACGTTTTTTTTGGAGAGATCGACGCTTTCAGGAATTCAAATGCTGCTGTTCTTTGGAATGTTTTTGAATATTATCAGCATTTATGTCAGAAGATCTCCCAGCCGTTTGTCTTTATTCTGGAGCAAGTTTCAAGGAATTATTCAGAGAATGTTTGCTGGACTTTCCTCTAGAAGACAAGACTCTTTTTGGAAGACATTTATGACTCCCAACGGCTATCTTGGACAAGAAAACTTCAGAAAATTTTAATTTCTCTCTTCTGTGTTTTAAGATACAGAATACATAAGAGAAAAGAGAATACATAGATTGACAAGAGAAAAAGTGAACACACAGAACAGAGAATACTGATAGCAGAAGAACAACAGAAGAACTGTGACTTCAAGAATCTTCTTGCTGACTGAAAAGTGTTCACAATCTCATCTCAGAACTCCAGACACCTCATTTCTCAGCCTTCTTGATGAAACCATCCTTTGCTGGAGATCAAAATTCTGAAGACCTATCACCCTAGAGCAAAGCTTCTTTTCCTGAACCTTTCTACATCTCAGGGGGAGCTTTGACATCATCAATCCACTTGTGCTTCTCTCATTTGATTGAGAACAGAGAAGACACCCTTCACTCTTATTTTTTCTTTTCCTGCTGTAAAAGGGTTCTTGAACTCCCTTCAAAAGTTCTGTCTGGTTCTGAGAGCCTTGTCAAAACTCAGTGGTGGCAAGACACCTTATCAAAAAATCTAGCTTTGGTTTTTGGGCACCTTATCAAAAGCTCATTGGTGTCAGGACACCTGATCAACTCATCCTGAGTGGATTCCTACCAAGGGTGGTAGAAGAGTGGATGTACCTAGGTTTTTGGGGAACCACTATATTTCTTTGTGTCTTCTGGTTTGTTTGTGTGATTTGTCTGCTGTGTGCTGTGCTTTTTACTTCTTGGTTTTTAACCTCTTACTAGCACTCTACACTATATCATAAATTGAATTTTATATGTGCTGTTTATTTCAACTATGAAAAATTATTTTAAAATACTCTATTCACACCCCCTCTAGAGTTGAGATAGATCTTACCCTCACTTTCAATTGGTATCAGAGGGATGTTGGTTGCTCATACAGGCTAACACCTGAACCAAAAGATCCTTGATAAGATCAATCTCTTAAGAGGATTATTTTCTATACATCTAGCTTTTTATTTAAAGACATGGCACAGAACAAAGATTATGCAAGCACCAGACCACCAGTGTGCAACCTTTCTAAGTTTGCACTCTGGAAGGCAAGGATTAGATTATACATGAATTCTATTGATGAAGACATTTTCAATTCTGTCTTGACAGTTTGTCCAACTCCACCAGCAAGCTCAAGTACAAGTGCTGTTCCACCTCCTTCTGGAACAGATGCAGATATAAAGAAGTGGAAGACTGCAGATGCTAAGGCTATGAACATCTAGCCCAAACAATGTCTGATGAAATTTTTCAGAAGATAGCTGAATGCCACTCAGCCAAAGAAATCTGGGATAAACTCTCTGAAATTGTCTCAGGATCTGCTGATGAAAGGAAAGATAGAAGATCTCATCTGATAAGCCAATATGAGAACTTCAAAAAGGGAGAAGCTGAATTAGTGGCTGACATGTACAATAGACTAAGTCTAATTGTCAATGAGCTAAAAACCCTAGACAAAGAAATCTCAATGACTGAGCTGAATGACAAAATCCTGATGTGCTTCCCCAGCACTTGGGATTCAAGAATCTGGCCAATCAAGGATGCAGAAGTTTAAATGAGATTACTACGTGAAGCTCTCCTGGGCAAGCTCAAATCCTATGATCTGCTCATTAAAAATAGAGAAAAGAAGAACAAAAGGCTACCTCTCCAGCCACAAGGAAAGAAAAGACCATAGCCTTCAAAGCTGTAGAAGAGGAGCCTGAAGATAAAGCTACAGGAAATGATGAGCTCATAAGTCTACTGGCCAAAAGATTCTACAAGATGGCCAGAAAAGACTTCAGAAAGAGACCATACAAGGGTCATGATAAACCAAGGTATGATAAATCAAACAACAATAAAGAAATTATATGCTTTGGTTGCAGGAAACCAGGCCACATTGTGCCTGACTGTCCAGAAAACAAGAATAAGGACAAGAAGGAAAGAAGAGAAAGAAGAAAAGAAAAGGATTACAAGAAGAATAGCTCAGACAAAGCCTCCTCCAGCAAGAACAAACATACAAGGAAGGGCTTTGTTGCTGAGACATGGAGTGAGACTGAAGAAGAATCTGAAGCCTCATCCAGTTCCAGTGATGATGAGGATGATGCAGATGAAAAAGAATTTTGCATGATGGCTGTCAATGCCTCACAGCAAAACTCTGATGAAGAATCAGAATCAGACTCAAAAACTCAACCAGATGAAGATCAGGTAATCAACTCTTTTGATTTTAATTCTGAGGACTTCAAAGATGAATTTAAGACACTGTGTCTAGATCTATTAAAGTCTGAGAAGGAGATAATCTCTCTCAGGAATCAACTATCTGAGCATAGTGTCCTAGACTCAAAGAACCTCAAACTCTCTGAGGAGTTAGAATGCTGTAGGGAGGAGATAGCCTCACTGAAAAGTGAACTATCAAAGGCCAAAAAGTTTGAAGAATCCCTAAATGGGAGAAGTATCAGACTGATGGACATCACAAGCACAGTGAACTCTAGATTTAATAGCACACTGGGCTTGGGTGCCTCATCCAGCCAACCTATAATTTTGACAACTCCAATCAAGTTTGTCTCTGACAAAGGAAAGGGAGTAATAGAGGTACCCAGGAAGAATGCAGATCTGTCAGAGAAAAATTCAGTTCAACAGATGGCGTCGAGCAGAGCTCGACGATCGTCGAACAGAGCTCGATGATCTAACTACAGATCGTCGACCTCAGCTCGACGATATCCAAACTCTGAACTTCAGCATAATCGATCTTCGAACAGAGATCGACGATCTGACCCAAGATCGTCGACCTCAGTTCGACGATCGTCGAACAGTAATCAGGACTGTGAACATTCCTTCAATGGCACATCTAGATTCAATCCTAGAAGTCCCACATCCCAAGGCTTTAATCCCTATACTGAATGGATAGTACCTCCTAGGAGATACCATCCTGAAGGTTATAAGGATCAACCTGGGATGTCCTTTATTTCAGAATTTAAGGGATATCAACCTAGGCCCAAGGTTAACTGGGTCAAAAACAAATAAGCTGTTTTTGTGCAGGTAAAGACCTATCCAGCATCAAACCATCAATGGTATCTAGATAGTGGGTGCTCAAAGCACATGACAGGGGACAAGGACAACTTCACTTCCTTCAAAGCCAAGCTTGGACCCAAAGTAATTTTTGGAGACTCAAGCTTTGGAACTACAAAAGGATATGGTGCAGTCCAAATTGGCTCAGTCACATTCAAGAAGGTGGCATATGTTGAAGGACTTAAGCACAACTTGATAAGTATCAGTCAACTGTGTGATGAAGGATATCAAGTGACATTCAACAAAGCCATATGCAAGGTCAAGTTAGAGGACAACACAACAGTGTTGACAGGTAACAGAAGAGGTAACATTTACTTAGTGGATTTTCATTCACCTATAGTAGATATTTGCCTGTTCAATTCCATTTCAAAATCTAATATTTTATGGCATAAGAGACTAGGGCATATTAACCTTAGAACCATTGCTAGGCTATCAAAGACAACCTTGTTAGAGGACTACCTTCTGGTCCCTATAAGAAGGAAGAACTTTGCAAGGCATGTCAATTAGGCAAGCAAACTAAAAGTAGTTTTAAATCAATTAATAAGAGTGATTCACCTAGGATCTTGTACCTATTGCACATGGATCTTTTTGGACCCATATCTGTACAAAGCCTAGGAGGGAAATCATATACTCTAGTGGTTGTAGATGACTTCTCAAGATTCACTTGGGTATTCATTCTGAGGAAGAAGTCTGATAACTTCAAGTGTTTGACAGATTTTCTCAAATGCATTCAGATTGAGTTCAACACTCACATTGCCCTGATCAGAAGTGATCATGGGACAGAGTTTGATTCTCTTCTCATGCAAAAGTTCTGTCAAAGTGAAGGGATCAGACACACTTTCTCAGCTCCTAGAACTCCTCAACAAAATGGGGTAGCTGAAAGGAAAAATAGAACACTCATTGAATCTGCAACTACATTATTGGCAGATGCTCACCTACCTCTATCCTTTTAGGCTGAGGCAGTGAACACCTCCAACTATGTGTTGAACAGAAGCCTGATACACAAGCTGAAGGGCAAGACTCCCTATGAATTGCTCAAAGGGAAGAAACCTAAAATAGGCTATTTTAAAGTTTTTGGTTGCACTTGTTTTATTCATAATAATGACAAGAAATATCTAGCAAAATTCCAAGCTAAAGCTGATGAAGGAGTGTTTCTGGGATACTCCATGATCAGCAAGGCCTATTGGGTTTATAATAAATCTTCCTGTAAAATTGAAGAATCTGTTCATATTATTTTTGATGAAGCTAACATGTCTTTCAAGGAGAAGAATGCTTCTACCATAGAACCTTTGCAGGTACATTCTCTAGCTGAAGACTTGAACAAATTGCAAGTTGCTGAAAAGAATGAGAGCAGTGATGATGAAGAAGAAGTTCAACATCTTGAAGAAAATCATCCTGAAGAGCCAGTTGCTGCTCCACTAGAGGAGACAACAACACAAGCTAGTGAACAATCAACACTCCCTGTTGACTTAGTAACAACAAGAGATCATCCAATCACCCAAGTAATTGGAGAAATTTCAGCTGGTGTGCAAACTAGAAATCAGGTCAACCAGAACCTGATGCACACTTGCTTCCTATCTCAAATTTAGCCTCAATCCATACAAGATGCAGAGCAAGATCCACACTGGATCATTGCAATGCAGAGGAGTTGCATCAATTTGAAAGGAACAAGGTTTGGGAACTAGTGCCTAAGCCAAAGGATCATCCCATTGTTGGAACAAAGTGGGTATTCAGGAACAAGCTGGATGATCAAGGAGTTATAGTCAGAAACAAGGCAAGGCTAGTTGCTCAAGGGTACTCTCAACAAGAAGGAATAGACTATGATTAGACATTTGCACCAGTTGCAAGGTTGGAAGCCATCAGAATATTCCTAGTCTATGCTGCTCAAAAAGGTTTCAAAGTGTATCAAATGGATGTAAAGAGTGCATTTCTCAATGGGGACATCAAAGAGGAAGTCTATGTTAGACAACCTCCAGGTTTTATCTCTCTAACTCACCCTGATTATGTTTACAAATTGCATAAAGCATTATATGGTCTCAAGCAAGCTCCTAGAGCATGGTATGAGACCCTAGCATGCTTTCTTTTGGAGAATGATTTTGTTAGGGGGAGAGTAGACCAAACTCTTTTAATTAGAACCCATATGTCCCATACCCTACTAGTGCAAATTTATGTAGATGACATTATTTTTGGTTCTACTGATTCAAAATTGTGCAAAAAGTTTTCCAAGCTTATGCACTCTAAATTTGAAATGAGTAGCATGGGTGAGCTGTCCTTCTTCTTAGGACTGCAAGTCAAGCAACATGCTGAAGGCATATTTATTTCTCAAACCAAGTATGCAAAAGAATTGGTTATGAAATTTGGTATGTCTGATGCATCATGTATGAAAACACCCATGCCCTCAAATGCTGTAATAGATGCTGATGAACATGGGAAACCTGTTGATCAGACAACATATAGAGCAATGATTGGCTCTTTATTGTACCTTACAGCTAGTAGGCCTAATATAATGTTTGCTACATGTATTTGTGCTAGATTCCAAGTTAGCCCTAGAGAGTCACATTTAATCTTAGTTAAGAGAATTCTTAGGTATGTAAAAAGTTGTCCAAATCTAGGTCTCTGGTATCCAAAAGATTCAGCATTTGATTTAACTGGATTTTCAGATGCTGATTATGCTGGATGCAGAACAGACATGAAAAGCACCAGTGGAACATGTCAGTTCCTTGGTGACAGGCTTGTCTCCTGATTTTGTAAGAAGCAAACATCTGTGTCAACCTCAACTGCTGAAGCTGAGTATATGGCTGCAGGCAGTTGCTGTTCACAAATATTGTGGATACAGAATCAGCTCTTAGACTATGGCTATAACTTAGAGAAGTCTAAAATTTTCTGTGATAATACTAGTGCTATCTCTATAGCACAAAATCCAGTCCTCCATAGTAGGACAAAACACATAGAAATTAGGCATCATTTTCTAAGAGATAATGTAGAGAAAAATAAAATTGAACTTCAATATATTCCTACTGATTTGCAAAGGGGAGATATTTTCACCAAACTTTGGATGAAAAGAAACACAGTTTCTTCCTAAATCTGTTAGGCATGTTAGATGGAGGAAGCCTTAATTAAATTACAAGATTTTGAAAAGCAAAAATAGACCAAGACTAGGCCAAAAATCCTTCTTTTTGTGTCTGTAGAATGAGTTTAGACTCTGAACTGCGCTCGACGTTTTCCCCAAAATCGTCGAACAGAGATCGACGTTTTCCCCAAAATCGTCGAACAGAGATCGACGTTTTCCCCAAAATCGTCGACCAGAGATCGACGCTTTTTCAGTCGTCGATCTGAGTTCAGAGCCCTCGCTAGAACTAGGCTTTCTCTGTTTCTGATCAGAGGCCGTCGAGCTGAGCTCGACGTTTTTCAACATCGTCGAATGAAGATCGCCGATTTTGAAGACTCTTCAGATTCCCTCTGTAGCCCAAATTGTTGAGCTAAGCTCGACATTTCGTCGAGCTGAGCTCAACGATCTTCCTTTTCGCCGTCGAACCCTAATATAAAATCTTTCTTTCAGCCGTCGTTCTCCTTTTGCGCTTTCATACTCTGCAACTTTCTTTCTTTTCCCTCCAAATTCTCTACGCTTGGTCGTTTTTAGTTTTCTGTTGCAGGTGAATATGGCTGAATCAAGTGTTGCTATTGCTAAGATGAAGTTCGACACAGGCTTTGACATCGACATAAACTCCTTCGATGGAAGCGACCAACGCTTCAAGGACATCCTAAACTTATTCAGAGAACAACTGCTGACTCCAATAATGACTACAAGGATGAAGATCGCCTCAGAAGAAATTAAAGAGTGGTGTTATACCGCAACAGACGAGACTGAGAATTCTGTTGTCGGCACCATTAAGGGGACTCAGGTACTTCTATCCCCGGCTCTTTTAACAGAAGTTTTTCAACTCAGTACTGGAGAAGACTCCATTGAACTGTCTGGAGAGGAGTATGACTCCATGCTGGATAGGATGGGTCACAATGCAGTCAACCCTCATAAGCTATTGAAGAAAAATCTGGCTATAGAATTTCAATTCCTGGCTGATGTAGTTGGGAAGGTGCTGTTGGCCAAGCACTCAGCCCATTACACTATATCCAGATATCAGTTCTGCCTGATGGGAGCTTTATTAGATAAGAAACACCTTGACTGGGGCTCCATATTCTTCACTCTGATTAAGAAGAAGATCAATAAGAATGCAGTTAGTTATGGGAGAATCTTAGGGGTCTATCTGCACAACAGGTGCCCTGACCTTTTGACCTCCTCTGGCATGTTCATCAATGCATCCAAGAGGCTTTCCTGTGCCCTCTTCAGTAAATGGGACAGGCAGATCATAAACCCCTCCAGGGCTGCTGCACCACTTCATTCAGGCACAAGGACTATTTCAGTCACTCCTCCAGCAGAAGAGCTTCCTGCTTCTTCCCCTCCTCCAGCCATATCCACCCAAGCCGTCACCTCCTCACCACCAGTCACCACCATAATCATCTCATCCCCAATTTCCATTTCCTCACCTATGTCATCCCCTCCTCTATCCACCTCAGAGGAATTCCATCCTCTCTTTTCCTATTTAACCTTCACCCTACCATCCTTCTCACTTATAGAAGATTCCTTCATGGATGATTCACCCTCTACTCCTCCTGAGCCACCCTCAACTTCCTCCTTTCAACAAATGCTCCATGACATTCTCTCTCAACCCTCCTTCACACCCTCTCTTACTTCCCCTATCTCCACCTCAACCTCCTCTATCTCCATAATTCCATCTTCTGAACCAAACATTCCCTCCCCACCTTCCTCCACATTTTCAGTTTCAGCCACCATCCCTCCATCCACCTTTGCTCCTACCTCTGCTCAAGCCCCACTTGAGCATGTGGATCTTCCTAGTTTGGCAGACAGGCTGTATGAGTTGCTAGCTCCCAAGCTGACATCTCTACTGGAGTCTTCCCTGGCTCCACTCCTGAAGCAAGTCCAGGAGCTGTCTACCAAGCTTGCCTCCCTTTCCTCCTCCCTGGCTATCCCCTCTTCTGGGTGCCTTGCTTCACCTCTCTCTGAACCAAGGCAGGGGGAGATGCCTTATGAAGAAGTGGATGTGCCAGCTGCTGATCATATGTCTGCTCCAGCTCCAGCTCTTGGCTGTGCTTTTGCACTGAATCTGTAGAGGCTGCTATCTATATTTGATACAGTCCATTTCAGCTGTCTGCCTGCAACTCCTGCTGAAGATTTGTCTAAGGCCATTGTGCCTGTATCTATATGTGATCCCAGCCTTATTGATTCCAACATCAAGTCCTGGAAGGCTGTGGATATCTCTGATGCTGCTACTAAGGCCACCGTGCCTCTTTCTATTGGAATTGCTGCTGCTGCTACTGCTGACATAGAGATGATTCAAGCAACTGATGCTGATGAAATTGCTGTTGAGACTGCTGATGAAGAGCTTGCCTCATACTTAGTAGATCCCACTCCTGCTGCTCCTGCTCTAGTGTCTGCTCCTGATTCTGTCTGCTTTGTTGCTGCTCTCTCTCTTCCTGCTCCTGCTGTCTCTGCAAAACTTAAAGCTCAAGAAGAGCTTATCAGAAGAATTGATGATCTGTATGATCAACCTCAAAGTTCTGGGAGTGATCAGTACAGGACTGATTCTGATGATTCTGCTAGCACTATTGCCAAGAAGAGAAAAGCTAGAAGTAAAGCAATGATGTCAGTCCCTCCTGCCAAAGCCAAAGACTCCAATGATATTTCATACTACATCCTGCATGACTGCCCCATCTCTGAGCCATGGATGCAATTCTCCAAGAATCAACTGAAAGCTATGAAGAAGAAGAGGAAGCTAGACAAATATGAAAAAGGATCTTCTCAATATCAGCCTCCTCCTCCTCCTCCTCCAGATTCTGGCTCAGGCTCAGCCCCTCAAGCTCCAGTTTCCAGACACAGTTCTTCCCAGTATTATCAAAGATCATATCAAAGGGGACAGCATCAAAGGGGATATCAATCAAGAAGAGATCAATTTAGAGGAAGCCAGAGAGGGCATAGACTTCATCCAAGGGAAGGGCAAGGTCACTTTGACCCTTCTTCAGGTCCTTTCCCTTACAAGCTGAAAGACACAATTGTCTCCAGGACTCATTCTACTGATTCTGAAATCATCAACAGATATGAACCTCCTATTCCTTTTGAAGATCCTGAGAACAACCCTGTGTCCTGGACAGCCAGAATGAAAGAATTGGCTGCCCTTGATCAAATAAAAAAGGCCAGAGAACAAGGCAAGGATACTTCAAACATAACTACTTTATCAGAGCAGAGAAAGAAAGAACTAGAAAGATATGCATCAAGGAAATTTTTCAACCCAGAAGATTACATGAAGCTGCACCCAGAGGCTATTGTTCCCAGGCCCAAATCTCAAACTTCTCTAGGTGTAGAGGATGACAGAAGGTCCAAGAAAGAAAGTCAGAATCCTAATAGAGAAATTTTATTTAAAAAGGGAACTGAAAGGAAGTGATCTATGTAAGCTAAACATTTCATCCACCTTTGGATATCTACTGCTATTTATCTGTGATCTGCTTTGCTGCTATATATATCTTCTCTGCAATTTTGTATTAGCTTCTGTATTGTTGTATGCTTTTTATTTCCTATGATTGTCTGTAAATAGTAATCCTAACCCAAATATGGGGAGATTGTTGGAACACTCTATTACTAATTTGGGTAAGGATCACTATGCTTGTCTTAGGAATCCCAGTTGACCTAGTTGTATAGTTGAGAAGGTCAACATTAGAATGAGTCTAGGGCTTAGAACTTAGGTTTGGAGCTGCCCCCAGGACCATTCCAAGATCAAGGGTGTGAAGAGCTAAGTCTAAGGCAATTTTCGTCGAGCTCAGGTCGACGAATCGTCGAACTCCGTTCGACGCTCTCTGAGCTCAACTTCAATATATATCGTCGAACTCCGGTCGACGATCTTCGAGCTCAGATCGACTATCTGCTTTGCTAGCTTCTGCTTAGTCGTCGAACCCCCCTCTACTATCTTCTAGCTCAGTTCGACGATCCCTCCTTCAAGTTATTTCTCAGGTCTCTGAGCTCAGTTCGACGATCTTCGAGCTCAGATCGACGTTTTCTGTCTGCTTGTCTCATTTCATTCTCTGAGCTCAGTTCGACGATCGTAGAGCTCAGATCGACGTTTTTTTTGGAGAGATCGACGCTTTCAGGAATTCAAATGCTGCTGTTCTTTGGAATGTTTTTGAATATTATCAGCATTTATGTCAGAAGATCTCCCAGCCGTTTGTCTTTATTCTGGAGCAAGTTTCAAGGAATTATTCAGAGAATGTTTGCTGGACTTTCCTCTAGAAGACATGACTCTTTTTGGAAGACATTTATGACTCCCAACGGCTATCTTGGACAAGAAAACTTCAGAAAATTTTAATTCCTCTCTTCTGTGTTTTAAGATATACAGAATACATAAGAGAAAAGAGAATACATAGATTGACAAGAGAAAAAGTGAACACACAGAACAGAGAATACTGATAGTAGAAGAACAACAGAAGAACTGTGACTTCAAGAATCTTCTTGCTGACTGAAAAGTGTTCACAATCTCATCTCAGAACTCCAGACACCTCATTTCTCAGCCTTCTTGCTGAAACCATCCTTTGCTGGAGATCAAAATTCTGAAGACCTATCACCCTAGAGCAAAGCTTCTTTTCCTGAACCTTTCTACATCTCAGGGGGAGCTTTGACATCATCAATCCACTTGTGCTTCTCTCATTTGATTGAGAACAGAGAAGACACCCTTCACTCTTATTTTTTCTTTTCCTGCTGTAAAAGGGTTCTTGAACTCCCTTCAAAAGTTCTGTCTGGTTCTGAGAGCCTTGTCAAAACTTAGTGGTGGCAAGACACCTTATCAAAAAATCTAGCTTTGGTTTTTGGGCACCTTATCAAAAGCTCATTGGTGTCAGGACACCTGATCAACTCATCCTGAGTGGATTCCTACCAAGGGTGGTAGAAGAGTGGATGTACCCAGGTTTTTGGGGAACCACTATATTCCCTTGTGTCTTCTGGTTTGTTTGTGTGATTTGTCTGCTGTGTGCTGTGCTTTTTACTTCTTGGTTTTTAACCTCTTACTAGCACTCTATACTATATCATAAATTGAATTTTATATGTGCTGTTTATTTCAACTGTGAAAAATTATTTTAAAATACTCTATTCACCCCCCCCCCTCTTGAGTTGAGATAGATCTTACCCTCACTTTCACATGTTATTGTCACATTGTATCGGCAAGGGTCATTACAATAAAAAGTGCACTTTTTATTGTAATACCTCTCAACTAAACCGGAGTGGTCTATTAGCGAGTATGTTACCGGGTTGCATCCCAAGCACACCAAGCCCTCTCCAGCCACTAGCGGGTTGTTGGTGACCTTAGCCTCCCTTTGATGAGTCATTCTCGATAGTCAAGCGCGCACCACGGGGACTTCCCAGGAGGTCACCCATCTCGGTACTACTCCAGCCCGAGCATGCTTAACTATGGAGTTCTTCAACTTCTCATCAACAATTGACCTGTTGGTTCGAAGTTGAAGAACTCTATAGTTAAGCATGCTCGGGTTGGAGTAGGACTGGGATGGGTGACCTCCTGGGAAGTCCCTGTTGTGCGCGCTTTAATATCGAGTATGACTCATCAAAGGGAGGTTGTGGCTACCAAAAACCCGACACTGGATTGGAGAGGGGTTGGGGTTCTTGGGCTACAGCCCAGTAACGTCGCCTAGAGCAGTGCCGTGAAATTGTCACGTTGTATCGGCTAGGGTCGTTACAATAAAAGGTGCACTTTTTATTGTAACCCTCTCCACTACACCGGAGTGGTCTTTTAGACAGCATGTTACCGGGCTACAACCCAAGCATCCCAACCCCCTCCAGCCACTAGAGGGTTGTTGGTGGCCACAACCTCCCTTTGATGAGGCAAACTGGATAGTCAAGCGCGCACCACGAGGACTTCCCAGGAGGTCTCCTATCCAAGTACTACTTAAGCCCGAGCACGCTTAACTATGGAGTTCTTTAAACTCTCATGACTAATTGAGCTGCAGTCTGTGGCCACTAACAACCCACTAGTGGATAGAGAGGGGTTTGGGTGCTTGAGCTATAGTCTGGTAACATGCTCGCTAATAGACTACTCCGGTGTAGTGGAGAGGTGTTACAGCTTGCAGCCGCAACAACAAAGTTCGCCCGCCGCGGCTTAAATGTCATTCCTGTGATGGGCTTTCCTTTGATTATAAATTAAGATTACAGCTTGAGATTGCACCTTTACATTGAAAGAGAATAAAGGGTACAAAGGGAGAAGCTGGCGACTAAGGAAGGAAAATACCAGAGCTTAGAGAAGAGTAGGTCAGACAGGCTGCCCAGATTGATGTCTCAGGCTACGCGAGATGATAGTAGGAGTTCGCCCAGTCTATCGGTCAGACCGCGGGTAAGAGCCGGCGGACTGGGAATTTCTGTCCACTTGCTTTGTTGCCTTGGTTGTCCCCCTCCACTATGTCCCCTGAATGAGAGGTATGGGGGCCTTTTTATAGGATTGGGATGGAGATGGTCCTGGTAACGTTACCCCCGGTAGGGAGGTAAGTTGAGCGAGTAAATAAGGAGTCCGCCGAGTCTGCACCATGCTGTGCGGATAGGGACTTGTCTACTTGAGTTAATCTGCTACTGTAGGCGGACTGGGACGAGTCCTCCTTTGTTGTAATGAGCGAGCGCACTTCGAGTTGTGTGGGCTGAGGGATAGTCCACCCGCTGTTGGGAAGAAGCAGGCACCGAGAAGATGTGGGGCTAGCAGGCAGACTGCAAAATGAGTCCTCTTAGCCCGTTGCGGAGAGAATGAGGCAGATCGGCAGCTGTTGAGCTAGGGTTCTTATGGTGGACTGCTCGATCAGTCTGTATTGCTCGTGATGTACTGGAGGAGTCCTCCTCTGCCGCTGGAGGCTTGTCGTTCCTACTGGGTGATGAGGCTTGTCGACCGGGTGGACTGAAGAGTCCAGGTCGCCACTACTGACTGGCGACCTAGAGAAAGGTCATCACTGCTAACTGGCGACCTGGAGGCAGTTCGCCAATACTACTGGAGGCTTAAGTCAGAGGTAGGAAACCTGTCGGACTTAATATAGTAGGTCTCCTTCCTACTAGAGTTTAGTCCACTCCGTGTTGTGCTGGCTTGTCGGAGTCCTGTCGCCAAGTCCTTCCTCAGGTGGACTGAGGCCGCGTCCTCCCACTGCTGGAAGACAGAATAAGAAGGTCGCCATTACTGACTAGCGGCCAGGAGCCTTGTTTCCATTGCTGTTATGCGGCGAGCTTACGGACTGAACATAGAGTCCTCCCCTGGAGGAGTTGAGAGTATTGTGATGTTTGCTTAAGCTACTCGCGCGGTCTACAGAGATGAACTGTGGAAGCAGGCCACACCCCCGCAGATTGCAGCTGCTGCGCAACCTGGGTGGCCAAACAGGGAGACTGCCACAGCCACACAGCTTGATCGGATAGAGAGGTCTATCCACCTGGCCCAAAGAGATGGAAGAGACAGGCCGCGACCTCCAGGGGGAACCTAGAGAAGGCCGCGACTTGTAAGCTGCCTACCTTGGTAGGGATCGCCGATTTCTGGGTCAACATAATCCCCGCACTTTTTCAAGTCCCGGAGGGAACTTCGAAAAAGTAGGAGACCCACGAAAGTCATGATCCTCCCCTTTAAAAAATAAGAGGTAGGGAGAGATAGAACATGATGTCTCTACTCCGAAAAACCTGGCAGTGCCTATCTTTCTCTCTCAAAGGAAGAGTCAATGAAAATGAAAAAAAGGCACGTCCTGCATTTACCTGAGTTGCTGAAGGGAACTTACAAATATCTGCTAATCTTTTCAAAAGAAGAGTGAGTAGCAGATACGAAAGAAGAGTAAGTTGCAAGTACTTGAAGGGAACTTGCAAATATCTGCTAATCTCTGCAAAAGAAGAGCGAGTAGAAGATATGATAGAAAAGTAAGCTGCAAGTACCTGAAGGGAACTTGTAAATATCTGCTAATATCTGCAAAAAGTAGAGTAAGAAGCAGATATGAAAGAAAACTAAGCTACAAGTACATAAAGGGAACTTGCAAATATTTGTTTATCTCTGCAAAAAGTAGAGTAAGAAGAGGGAGTAGCAGATATGAAAGAAAAGTAAGCTGCAAGTACCTGAAGGGAAGTTGCAAATATCTGCTAATCTCTGCAAAAAGTAGAGTAAGAAGCAGATATAAAAGAAAACTAAGCTGCAAGTACCTGAAGTGAACTTGTAAATATCTGCTTATCTCTGCAGAAAGTAGAGTAAGAAGCAGATATGAAAGAAAATTAAGCTGCAAGTACCTGAAGGGAACTTGCAAATATCTGTTAATCTCTCCAAAAAGTAGAGTAAGAAGCAGATATGAAAGAAAACTAAGTTCCAAGTACCTGAAGAGAACTTACAAATATCTTATGATCTCTGCAAAAAAAGAGTAAGAAGCACATATGAAAGAAAACTAAGTTGCAAGTACCTGAAGGGAACATGAAAATATTTGCTGATCTCTGCAAAAGAAGAGTGAGTAGTAGATATGAAAGAAAAGTAACTCGAGTACCTGAGGAGTTTATGGATTAATCTTTTGCTCAAAGTTATTGCGATAAGATAGATATGATTAGATTGTAGAATGAACGTCCATGAAATCCTAGTATTCACTGAGTAAGATAACTCAAGTAGGGATCAAGCCACAACAATAAGCTTCTTGCTTCATCAGATATGATATCCCAATTTGAAATCCAAATCAGTGAGGTGAAAACACTAACTAGAATTCAACCAAATGGTTTGCTAATCAAAGAGAACTAGATTCTTTGACTATCAATGAGTCCCAAAAATATCCCAAAAGAGTAACAGAGAGCTTGTTAACCATCATCTAATAGAGCTTCATGCAAGCATGGTTGTGAGGAGGTGTGGGGACTTTGATGTCCTCCTTCAACTAAAACTTGTAACAATCCAATAAATGCTTTATCATTAGCGTCGATGGTTTCATAGATGTCAATATTGTTGAGTTGGTTTGTCCTTTTTGAGGCCAGAGAGGTGTTCTCTACTTCTTTGTCCTTCATGACTTAGCCTACTTCCTACATGGCTGCATTCAGTTCGGACTCAAACAAGTCTTCATCCTAATGTTGAAGAGATCCTCGTAGTGGATGAAGTTACAAGCGACCAAGAAGATGTACCCGCAGAGACCGTTATGGACGAAAGTTTTAGCCAAACCAGCAGCTCGAGCAGAGAGGAATCTCTGAGTTTAAGGTTAGCCAAAACAAGTAGCTTTCCAAGTTCTTCTAGTGAGGTGGACTCTGAGCCAGAGAAGAGGAAAGCGAAAATTGATGTATAATAATAATCTTTTAGCTTATTTTTTTTATCCTGCGGTAAGAATTATGTAAGCCTCGCGGATATGGATCTTGTATTTTTTAATAAAGGAAATGATATTTCTCTTTTGTTTGATTTGTATTGACCAACGAACCCATATTATCCGAGCGATTACTTCCTTTATTTTCGCCCTAATATGACACTTTTACAGGTAGATCTTGATAACCTATTAAGTGAAATGTAAGAGAATAAATTAATCAAATCCGAACGAATAATTCTGACGCAAATAGAAAAATCTAGCTGCTCCATCCATTGAAAAATGCCAACTTGCAAAGTAAACGTCGAAGTTTATCCTCTACCGTGCTGAACGCATTTTCTAGCTTTGCAGGGTTGAGGGTGAATCCGTACAGAATGCCAATTTTATTGCAATTTGAATACCCTATTTCAGAAATGTTAATATGGCAAGAGAGATATAAGCCAGAACAGAGCGATCAGATATATCTTGCCGGGCAACTAAGTACTTTTTAACTAAATCATTGAGTTAGGCCAGCAGGAAGGAACAAAACTCCGCTATTAAATTGAGTAAGAACGAGTAGTTTTAACAGCCATTGCAATCATCTTATCGCGCGAGTAGAGACGACATCCACAATATCAATAAGGAGTCGAATAGACAAGTGATAACCACGCATGATCTTCTCGAGCGGTTAATAACAACGATATCCATAATATGAATAAGGATCAGTTAGAGAAGGCCAGTTTGCTTGAACTCTAACCGCGCGGTTAATAGATAGAAAATATCGAACACTATTCATTAAACACATCGAAGGCATCATTGACCGCATGCTGGCCGCCGGATAGACTTCTATCAGCTGCTTTTAGTTATCGACTATCGCACCGCTGAAGAAGAATCATTTTGGACTGCAGTATAAATTATAAGCTAAAGTTACAAGTGGGCAAGTGCGCAATGCTTTCTCATGAGGTCACAGAAGTTGAAAACTTCAACCAACTTAGATAAAAAGAATACACTGCTCTCTTGCCTGGGATACAGACTAGGTTAATCAGTTGGGCAGGTGCGCAAGGCGCATTGCTTTTCTCAAAAGATCAACTAGGTTGTGGGTTCCCTTTAGGCACCGCTTTAGAGTATCAAGGAATGTTTGAGGGTACAGACTTGGATGATCTATGGGCAGGTGCACGTGATGGAATTTCTTTCCTCAAATATATCACCAAGACGTACAATATCCCTTACAAATCATCGTAGAGCGAACGCCCACCCTGTCCCTCAAAAATGCAGAGATGGGGTTAGAGACCAGTTGGGATCCGCAATCTAGTAGCTCACCGCACGAGAATCTGCAAGCTCCCGCTACACGGTGCGAAATATAAGACACCATTTTTTTTTGAAAACCCGGGGTCTTATGCCCAGAACCGCCACTTTGGATGCGGGTGGAGCGACGGGAATTCATGGCGGCGGCGGCGGCGATTTCTCCTTTGGTGGCTCCGGCAGTGGTTCTCCGTCCTTCTAATGCTTCGAAATCCGACGCCCTAGCTTGCTGGTGAGGTCTATATGGCCAGGAGGGGAGGGGGAAGGCAGTTTTGAAAGAAGCCATTAATGGCCAATAAAGGAGGGTTCGGCCATGGAGGAGGGGGGCTGAACCAAAGCCTAGGTGGCAGAGAAACGGCTGGAAACTCCTCCCCTTCCCCAGGGGAGTTGAATTCAGCCATTAAGGGTGGCCTTTGGCCTCCCTTTGGCCGAATTCCTCCTTCCCTCTCTCTTGAATTTTTCTCTCTCCTCCATTAACATGAAAATGGAGCTCACCTTCTCTCTCCTAGTCACCAATGTTGACTTGGTCAATTCCCTAGGATATAGGCAGCCAAATATCATACAAAAATAATCATGCAAGAGTTAGCCTAAGGGGGAGGATGGTTTAAGGTTGGGTTAGCCCATATAGGCTAGGTTTGACTTGATTTGGGCTTGGGGTTGACTTGGTCAAATTGACCACTATGGTTGACCCAAGTGGGTCCTTGGTGACTCATTGGGCCCACTTTAGGTCTAAGGGAATTTTTAGAGTCACAATGAACCTACTAGGCCACCCAAAATCAGAGTTTTGAAAATTACTATTTGCAGACCAAGTGGGTCTCAACTAGGTTTTTAGGTCACTTGGTCTCCTAGGCTCACCTAGGTTAACTCATATGACCTAGTTATGCTCAAGTCACTCCTAAGGGGGGGTCTAATTGGAAAAGGGGATGTTACAAATCCCAATAAACAAAACAAAAATTTCGTCCTCGAAATTAAGGTTAAGTCTACGGGGATTTCTACCGAGATAGCCTAAGCTTGTAACATCCCATGAAGTGTGGAAGAGCCTACTAGGTTAACAAGATAAGGGCTAGCCCCAATAAATAAAAGGATTAGCCTCTACCTTTTTAAATAATTCTATTAGTTCAAAAAAATAAGGAAAAACACTAATACACCGGAGGAGTTGCGAGGTATACCTGAATAAAAAGCTCCGGATATTTTTCCTGCATCAGGTCCTGAGGCTCCCAAGTATGCTCCTCTCGCCCGTGGTTCCTCCACAAGACCATGACTAGCGGGATCTTCTTGCGGCGCAAGACTCGTATCCCCTGGTCATCGATCCGTATCGGTTCCAAATGCACAAACCGATCCGAGGCTACCGGCCCATCAGTGGACGTAATCTGCAACTCTGGGCGTAGTAGAGCCCTCCTGAGTGAAGATACGTGAAAAACGTCGTGCAAGCCGGCCAGCTCCGGTGGCAGCTCCAGCCGGTAAGCTAGAGGACCGATCCGCTCCAGGATCCTGAATGGTCCCATGAATCTCGGGCTGAGCCTCTTCCGATGACCCCGCACCCGTGAAACTCCATGCATCGGCCGGATCTTCAAGAACACCCGGTCCCCGATCTGAAACTCCACCTGACGATGCCGAGCATCATAATACTTCGCTTGCCTACTCTGCGCCTCTAACATCCGGTCCCGGATCAGTCTCACCTGAGCCTCGGTGTCTTCCACAAACTCTGAGTCTAGAACATTCGGATCCACGTCCTGCAGCCAAGATAACGGTGTCCTACACCTTCTCCCATACAAGGCCTCGTAAGGAGCCATCCGTATGCTGGACTGGTAACTGTTGTTATACGAGAACTCCACCAATGGTAGCATCTTCTCCCAGGGCTCTCTGCGGTCTAAAATACATAGTCTCAGGAGGTCTTCCAGCGTCCGATTGGTACGATCCGTCTGCCCGTCAGTCTGGGGGTGGAAGGCCGTACTGAAAGTCAGTTGGGAGCCAAGGTAATCCTGCACCGATCTCCACTCTCTGGATGTAAACCGCCCATCTCGATCTGATACGATCGTCCTTGGCATGCCGTGATAACGAATATACTGCTCCACGAACTTCCGAACCAACGCTCCAATAGAGTCATCCTTCCTGATCGGGATGAACCTAGACACCTTCGTCAGACGGTCCACGATCACCCAGATCGAATCGTTTCCCGTCCGTGATCGAGGTAGGCCATGGATGAAGTCCATCGCGATGTCCTCAAATTTCCACTCTGGCACCAGGAGTGGCTGCAATAAACCAACGGGATATCTACACTCTGCCTTCACTAACTGGCACGTCTCGCAGTGGGTCACGAAGTAGATGATGTCCTTCTTCATGCCCGGCCAGTATAGAGTCTTCTTCAAATCTACCGTCATCTTTGTGATCCCAGGATGTATAGAAAATCTGCTATGATGGGCCTCGGCCATGATATCCTCCGGAATCTGGCCTCCATCCGGTATGTAAGTCCGACCTCTGAAACATATCAGTCCATCTCGCATCGAGTAGTCCCCAGCTGAGCCTACCTCCAAGGCCCGGAAAATCGGTTCTAGCTTGGCATCCCTCCTCTGCCAATCTCTGACTCTGTCATGAATATCATAGGTGGTGCTCGTAGCGGCCAGGTATTCCTTTTACAGCTCAGGGTCATCAAGTGATACTAGAGTGATATGCATTTCTTCAAAACTTCGTAGTAGCTCCATGGACATAAGCTGAGGTCCTGCTCCAGCTGTGGCAGCTCTCCAGCTCAGTGCATCGGCCACCACGTTTGCCATACCCGGATGGTAGTGCATCTCATACTGATAGTCAGCTAGAAATTCCACCCATCTGCGTTGCCAGATGTTCAGCTTCTTTTGCGTATCCACATACTTCAGATTTTTGTGATCTGAAAATATGTCGCAGTGAACTCCATAGAGGTAGTGCCACCAGACCTTTAATGCAAAAATGACCGCTCCCATCTCCAGATCGTGAACTGGGTAGTTCTGTTCATGTTTCTTTAACTGGCGGGAGGCATAAGCGATCACATGTCCCTTCTGCATCAAAACTGCTCCCATGCCCTAGTAGGAGGCATCTGCATAAACCTGAAATCCTTCTCTCCCCGATGGGAGGGCAAGAATCGGGGCCGAAGTGAGTCAATTATTCAGCTCCTGGAACGCCGTCTCGCACTGCGGTGTCCAGACAAATGGTATTTCTTTCCTCGTTAGAGAGGTAAGTGGGAGGGCAAGCCTAGAAAAACCCTCTACGAACTTCCGGTAATAGCCGGCAAGTCCTAGGAAGCTCCGTACGTTCGTAGCTGTCTTCAACTTTGCCCAATCTCGGACTGCCTGAATATTGGCTGGATCCACTGTCAACCCTGCTCCGCTAATAACGTGTCCCATAAAGGCCACCTCCTTCAGCCAGAACTGACACTTGCTGAACTTGGCAAACAATTGATGCTCTCGTAGCCTCTCTAAGGTCAGCGTTAGATGCCTCGCGTGCTCCTCCTCGGTCCTCGAGTAAATGAGGATGTCAGTGATGAAAACGATGACAAACACATCTAGATAAGACTCGAAGACCCGGTTCATGAGAGTCATAAACACTGATGGCGCATTCGTGAGCCCGAAGGGCATCACGGTAAACTCGTAGAGTCCATACCTGCTAATAAAAGCAGTCTTCTGAATATCCTCTTCTTTGATCCCCAATTGATAATAGCCCGATCTCAAGTCCAACTTCGAGAAGAAGTGGGCTCCCACCAGCTGGTCGAACAGCTCATCTATCCTTGGCAGATGATAGGTATTCCTGACTGTTAGCCGGTTCAACGCTCGGTAATCGATACACAACCTGAGTGTTCCGTCTTTCTTCTTGACGAACAACACTGGGGCTCCCCATGGCGAAGAGCTCGGCCGAACAAACCCGGCTTCCACCAATTCCTGCAACTGACTCCGGAACTCCGTCAACTCCCTTGGGGCCATGCGGTAGGGAGCTCTTGATGCCGGCTTAGCCCCTGTCACAAGCAATATCTGGAAGTCCTGCTCTCTGTGCGGGGGTAGTTCTGGTAGCTTCTCCGGGAAGACGTCCGCAAAAACTCGCACTATGGGAACGTCGGATAAAGATCCCTTGACTTCCGTCATCTCGAAAAGAATCTAATAGATCTCGTCGCCCTGCATGTGGGACTTGACCGTCTGAATAGATGATAAGAAAATATGGGATGCAGATCTAATACCTTCCATCACAATGAAAGAATCCCCATATCTAAGGGTAATCTTCTTGGCCAAGCAGTCAATCTGGGCATGGTTCCAATGGATCCATGACATACCCAGAATCAGATCATAATCTGGCAGTGGCAAGATCGTCGCTGACGCTTCGAAAGGTTTCCCGCCCATCCATGCCTCAATATTGCAATGGGATGAGGTGAACAGCTCCGACCCGTCAGGTAGCCGTATCTTCATCATCGACCCCGTGAATTTCTCCACGCCATCCAACCCTTGGATAAAGGTCTCCGACACAAACGAGTGCGAGGCACCCGTGTCGAAGAGAGTGTGTGCGGGTTTGCTGCAAATGAAGACAATGCCTGAGATTGTGACTTAACTTAGAGTTCTGTTCTTGGTTTTTACTACCTAATGCTAAAGACAATAGTTTCCTAGGAAAGGATGGAAAAAGAATTAAAACAAAGCAAACAAAACATTGTCGTACCTTTGATCACTTGCTCAGGATGCCGAGGTTGGGCCAGGTCCAGTGCATATACCCGCTCCCTTTCCTGCCTACGGTCTCCGCCCTGGTATCCTTGTCCTTGACCGCGCCCTCGGGCTCCATAGTGCTGAGCAGGTGGGGCAATCTACGGCGCTAGAGGGGGCCCCCTTCTCATAGGGCAGTTCCTCTTGATATGCCCCACCTGACGGCAGTGAAAACACTCTGGTGGAGGGTAAGCCCTCCCTCCTGGTCTCTGCACATCCTGCATCTGAGGTCTTGGCATCTCCCGCATCTGGAGAGGCTGGGGAGCCAGAGTCACCTGCTCCCTCGGCTCCTGTCTCACCTCCTGACGAGGCTGATCCTCCATCCTGCGCATATCTGTAGCACGGCCTCGTCGCTGCTCATTTCTTGCTCCATGATTCTGATCCTCAGTTGGCCGCTTCCGGCCTCGGGTAGCGTGCCAGTCTGCCTCGATCCTCTTGGCCAACTCTAGAATCCGAGGAATAGGCCCATCGGACATGAACAATAGAGCCTCCCTCAGATCCTCCTTCAAGCCCGTGTAAAACCTCTTGGTGTACCCAGCTTCGTCCAGCTGATAAGAATCTGCATAACGAGCCAGATGATCAAACTCCCGATGGTATTCCACCACCGACCTGGTGCCCTGCTTCAGCTGTAAGAACCGGTCTTCAAGCTCATCCCTGGTCAACTGCGGAACAAAATGTTCCAACAACGCGACCCTGAATTTTCCCCAAGTGACCTCCGCAACCTCCCTGTCGACATAAGTCTTGTCCAGGAGCGTCTCCCACCACCTCTTGGCATGGGACTCTAGGCAAGAGACCACCAATGCCACCCTCTCCTCCACCGGCCATCGTATCCCAATCAACATCTCATGCATGATGTCCAACCACTCCTCTATCCGAACTGCCATCTCTGTCCCTAAGTAGGACGGGGGAGAAAGTCCTCGGAAGATACTCATCCAGTTGGCTCCCGGAATCAGCTGCGGAGCCGGAGCCTGTTGAGCCCTGAAGGCTTCTAGGATGGCTGTCAGAGTCTGCCCCATGTCTGTCTGTAGGAAAGGAGCGGGAACTGGTGGAGGTGGTGCAGCATCTGGAGTCTGCAGAACCTCACCCTGTGGAGTAGGCTGTGCTAAAGGCTGTGAAATGAAAATTTTACTATGAGAAATCGGTTCATAAGAACTTAAAGGTGGACAATTATATGTCATTCCCCATATGGGCACACCACTGCTTCCGCTGCTTAGTTTGTCCGTAAACTAAACTCGCGTGGAGGTGACCCAGGGATTTGTGGACTGCTACTAATCCGATCAATGTTTGCCTCTAATACCCCTTTGTAAGACCCCATTTTTTTTTTTAAAACCCGGGGTCTTATGCCCAGAACCGCCGCTTTGAATGCGGGTGGAGCGACGGGAATTCATAGCGGCGGCGGCGGCGGCGATTTCTCCTTTGGTGGCTCCGGCAGTGGTTCTCCCTCCTTCTAATGCTTCGAAATCCGTCGCCCTAGCTTGCTGGTGAGGTCTATATGGCCAGGAGGGGAGGGGGAAGGCAGTTTTGAAAGAAGCCATTAATGGCCAATAAAGGAGGGTTCAGCCATGGAGGAGGGGGGCTGAACCAAAGCATCGGTGGCCGGGAAATGGCTGGAAACTCCTCCCCTTCCCCAGGGGAGTTGAATTCAGCCATTAAGGGTGGCCTTTAGCCTCCCTTTGGCTGAATTCCTCCTTCCCTCTCTCTTGAATTTTTCTCTCTCCTCCATCCTGCCCACATCTGTAGCACGACCTCGTTAGGAGGTGAGACAGGAGCCGAGGGAACAGGTGACTCTGGATCCCCAGCCTCTCCAGATGCGGGAGATGCCAAGACCTCAGATGTAGGATGTGTAGAGACCATGAGGGAGGGCTTACCCTCCACCAGAGTGTTTTCACTGCCGTCAGGTGAGGCATATCAAGAGGAACTGCCCTATGAGAAGGGGGACCCCTCTAGCGCCGCAGATGGCCCCACCTGCTCAGCACTATGGAGGCTGAGGGCGCGGTCAAGGACAAGGATACTAGGGCGGAGACCGTAGGCAGGAAAGGGAGCAGGTATATGCACTGGACCTGGCCCAACCCCGGCATCCTGAGCAAGTGATCACAGGTACGACAATGTTTTGTTTGCTTTGTTTTAATTCTTTTTCCATCCTTTCCAAGGAAACTATTGTCTTTAGCATTAGTTAGTAAAAACCAAGAACCGAACTCTAAGTTAAGTCACAATCTCAGGCATTGTCTTCATTTGCGGCAAACCCGCACACACTCTCTTCGACACGGGTGCCTCGCACTCGTTTGTGTCGAAGACCTTTATCCAAGGGTTGGATGGCGTGGAGAAATTTACGGGGTCGATGATGAAGATACGGCTACCTGACTGGTCGGAGCTGTTCACCTCATCCCATTGCAATATGGAGGCATGGATAGGCGGGAAACCTTTCGAAGCGTCAGCGACGATCTTCCCACTGCCAGATTATGATCTGATTCTGGGTATGTCATGGATCCATTGGACCCATGCCCAGATTGACTGCTTGGCCAAGAAGATTACCCTTAGATATGGGGATTCTTTCATCGTGATTGAAGGTATTAGATCTGCATCCCATATTTTCTTATCATCTATTCAGACGGTCAAGGCCCACATGCAGGGAGACGAGATCTATCAGATTCTTTTCAAGATGACGGAAGTCAAGGGATCTTTATCCGCCGTTCCCATAGTGCGAGATTTTGCGGACGTCTTCCCGGAGAAGCTACCAGGGCTACCCCCGCACAGAGAGCAGGACTTCCAAATATTGTTTGTGCAAGGGGCTAAGCCGGCATCCAGAGCTCCCTACCGCATGGCCCCAAGGGAGTTGACGGAGTTCCGGAGTCAGTTGCAGGAATTGGTGGAAGCCGGGTTTGTTCGGCCGAGCTCTTCGCCATGGGGAGCCCCAGTGTTGTTCGTCAAGAAGAAAGACGGAACACTCAGGTTGTGTATCGATTACCGAGCGTTGAACCGGCTAACAGTCAGGAATACCTATCCTCTACCAAGGATAGATGAGCTGTTCGACCAGCTGGAGGGAGCCCACTTCTTCTCGAAGTTGGACTTGAGATCGGGCTATTATCAATTGCGGATCAAAGAAGAGGATATTCAGAAGACTGCTTTTAGTAGCAGGTATGGACTCTACGAGTTTACCGTGATGCCCTTCGGGCTCACGAATGAGCC
This sequence comes from Platanthera zijinensis, assembly GCA_039513925.1. NCBI lineage: Eukaryota > Viridiplantae > Streptophyta > Magnoliopsida > Asparagales > Orchidaceae > Platanthera > Platanthera zijinensis. The sequence goes on from CM077089.1 coordinate 97,369,326, forward strand.
ATCAGCATTCATGACTCTCATGAACCGGGTCTTCGAGTTTTATCTAGATGTGTTTGTCATCGTTTTCATCGATGACATCCTCATTTACTCGAGGACCGAGGAGGAGCACACGAGGCATCTGACGCTGACCTTGGAGAGGCTACGGGAGCATCAATCGTTTGCCAAGTTCAGCAAGTGTCCGTTTTGGCTGAAGGAGGTGGCCTTTTTGGGACACGTTATTAGCAGAGCAGGGTTGGAAGTGGATCCAGCCAAGATTCAGGCAGTCTGAGATTGGCCAAAGTTGAAGACAGCTACGGACGTACGGAGCTTCCTAGGACTTGCCGGCTATTACCGGAAGTTCGTAGAGGGTTTTTCTAGGCTTGCCCTCCCACTTACCTCTCTGACGAGGAAGGAAATACCATTTTTCTGGACACCGCAGTGCGAGACGGCATTCCAGGAGCTGAAAAATCGACTCACTTCGGCCCCGATTCTTGCCCTCCCATCGGGGAGAGAAGGATTTCAGGTTTATGCAGATGCCTCCTACCAGGGCATGGGAGCAGTTTTGATATAGAAGGGACATGTGATCGCTTATGCCTCCCGCCAGTTAAAGAAACATGAATAGAACTACCCAGTTCACGATCTGGAGATGGGAGCGGTCATTTTTGCATTAAAGGTCTGGCGACACTACCTCTATGGAGTTCACTGCGACATATTTTCAGATCACAAAAATCTGAAGTATGTGGATATGCAAAAGGAGCTGAACATCCGGCAACACAGATGGGTGGAATTTCTAGCGTACTATGTGTATGAGATGCACTACCATCTGGGTAAGGCAAACGTGGTGGCCGATGCACTGAGCCGGAGAGCCTCCACAGCTGGAGCAGGACCTCAGCTTATGTCCATGGAGCTACTATGAAGTTTTGAAGAAATGCATATCACTCTGGTGTCACCTGATGACCCTGAGCTATACAAGGAATACCTGGCCGCTACGAGCACCACCTATGATATTCATGATAGAGTCAGAGATTGGCAGAGGCGAGATGCCAAGCTAAAACCAATTTTCCGGGCCTTGGAGGCAGGCTCAGCTGGGGATTACTCGATGCGAGATGGACTGATATGTTTTAGAGGTCGGACTTACATATCGGATGGAGGCCAGATTCGGGAGGATATCATGGCCGAGGCCCATCATAGCAGATTTTTTATACATCCCGGGATCACAAAGATGTTGGTAGATTTGAAGAAGACTCTATACTGGCCGGGCATGAAGAAGGACATCATCTACTTCTTGACCCACTACGAGACGTGCCAGTTAGTGAAGGCAGAGTGTAGACATCCCGCTGGTTTATTGCAGCCACTCCCGGTGCCGGAGTGGAAATTTGAGGACATCGCGATGGACTTCATCCATGGCCTACCTCGATCACGGACGGGAAACGATTCGATCTGGGTGATCGTGGACCGTCTGACGAAGGTGGCTAGGTTCATCCCGATCAGGAAGGATGACTCTGTTGGAGCGTTGGTTCGGAAGTTCGTGGAACAGTATATTCGTTATCACGGCGTGTCAAGGATGATCGTATCAAATCGAGATGGGCAGTTTACATCCAGAGAGTGGAGATCGGTGCAGGCTTACCTTGGCTCCCGACTGACTTTTAGTACGGCCTTCCATCCCCAGACTGACGGGCAGACGGAGCGTACCAATCGGACGCTGGAAGACCTCCTGAGACTATGTATTGTAGACCGCAGAGAGCACTGGGAGAAGATGCTTCCATTGGTGGAGTTCTCGTATAATAATAGTTACCAGTCCAGCATACGGATGGCTCCTTACGAGGCCTTGTATGGGAGAAGGTGTAGGACACTGTTATCTTGGCTGCAGGACGTGGATCCGAAGGTTCTAGACTCAGAGTTTGTGGAAGACACCGAGGCTCAGGTGAGACTGATCCGGGACCGGATGTTAGAGGCGTAGAGCAGGCAAGCGAAGTATTATGATGCTCGGCATCGTCAGGTGGAGTTTCAGATCGGGGACCGGGTGGTCTTGAAGATCCAGCCGATGCATGGAGTTTCACGGGTGCGGGGTCATCGGAAGAAGCTCAGCTCGAGATTCATGCGACCGTTCAGGATCCTGGAGCAGATCGGTCCTCTAGCTTACCGGCTGGAGCTGCCACCGGAGCTGGCCGGCTTGCACGACATTTTTCACGTATCTTCACTCAGGAGGGCTATACTACGCCCGGAGTTGCAGATTACGGCCACTGATGGGCCGGTAGCCTCGGATCAGTCTGTGTATTTGGAACCGATACGGATCGATGACCAGGGGATACGAGTCTTGCGCCGCAAGAAGATCCCGCTAGTCAAGGTCTTGTGGAGGAACCACGAGCGAGAGGAGCATACTTGGGAGCCTCAGGACCTGATGCAGGAAAAATATCCAGAGCTTTTTAGTCAGGTATACCTCGCAACTCCTCCGGTGTATTAGTGTTTTTCCATATTTTTTTTGTACTAATAGAATTATTTAAAAAGGTAGAGGCTAATCCTTTTGTTTATTGGGGCTAGCCCTTATCTTATTAACCTAGTAGGCTCTTCCACACTTCATGGGATGTTACACGAAATCTCCAGCAACATGTGGTCCTCGTGGTGTTATTCTAATAACAACGATTCTAGGGGGTCTGAGCTGGACTTAGCGATATCTCCTGATCTAGTGATCTTTACTTTCTAGTTGCTGATAAAGAGGAATAATGACTTGCCTGAGAAAAGTGTTAGTACATGATCTGTGAAGTAAGCATTTTAATGAATGATTAAAAGTTTCGAAAAAGAAGTTCTTAAAAAGAAAGAACATATTGGCAGGGCTAACAAATTGATCAGCAAGGTTGCCTTCATCATTGGCGTTAATTTGTTCGTTGCAAAGATTTGAAAATGAGGCTCTTCCAGATTTTATACACTTATTGCAAGTTGCGAAGAGTATCTACCACCTCTTTCCCCTCGAAGCTTATGATTAAAATGACTTCTGGATCATGTAATGGAATTCTCCCGGTTTCTGCATTTTCACTATCAATCAGCAAAGAGCTCTAAAATCTTCTATCAAATGACCTTTTCCCTTATGGAATTCGCAGTATTGGTCATTGCATCTCAACCCCTTACCCTCAGGCTGAACAGGTCTCGAAAAACATGGCCTACTCTTCATGAAGTAATTGGGGTTGTTTTCTTCGATGTGAATGTACTTTCCAGCCAGACTAATCATCTCTTGGTATGTCTTTGGCTCTCGGCAATAGGTCTCAAACTGAAGTGGTCCTTCCTTTAAACCAACCATCAAAGCGATTCTGTAATATTATTGATCAACATTTTCGAATTCCAAGATCTTTATTTTAAAACTATCGACAAATTGAGCCAAAGTCTCATCCTCACACTGTTTGATCTTGAGTAAAGCCAGTACATCTCTCTTCCTCTTCGTAGCGGTGGAAGATTTGAGCGACTCTTCCTTTGCATATGGATAAAAACAATATCTCCTTCATTAAGTTAGGAAGTATAGTATCTTGCATTAAAATAAATTCAGAGTTCAAATGTTAGAGAAAAATTATGGTACTTGGTTTATGATGGTTCTAGGTCACTATAAAGCTCCTATAATTTTCTTGGGATTTTTGGATATATATTTACAGTACTTTCTTCATAATATAGTAAAAGTGGCCTAAAATGGTAAATTAGGAAATGTAGGCCTAAACACCTCTGAAATTTCTCAAAATTTGGAATTACTGTTTAAATGTCTCATATGATTTTTACTGATTTTATGATGATTTATTGTTGGCTCATTAGTGCACTTCATGTTCATACTAGGGCATTTGGAAGCTTAGAATAAATAAATTAAATGCCCGATAAAGAGGGAAAATTTGGAAATCTTGGTCTTAGCTATATTATGTCATGGTAGACCTCCAGTAAATATTACATGAGATTCGGAAGACAGTTTGGAGTACCACCCCTTGCATACCTCATAAAGCTTAGGATGGTCTGTGTTTAGTAAAAACTACAGAAGCTGAACTAGAGTGGGTAATGAACTAGGGAGATGGAATTTTGGGTAGTTTGATGGTTTGGATAGGGTGAGTTGAATCAAGTTCATTATTGGAAGTCAGGATGGGTAGGGTGTGAGATTGACTTGCGATAAGTAGTGTTCGGGTTCGACGGAAGATCGTCCTCCCCGAGAAGAGGAAGAGTCAAAGTCACCCTATGATTAGCCCACTGTAATGTGAGAAGAGAATGGGTTAAGGGAACCAATCAAGTATAGTAAGTTCCTTGGAAAGGGAGCTTTGGGATTCACTCCATCATAGCTCCTAGTACCGCTGCGAACCCTTCACCGGGTAAACCTCGGGAAGTCCAAGGTTAACCTTAAATCTTACGAATAAAATGATCAAGAGTAACCCTAATAATAGTTCTACCTCACACCTACACTTGTATACTTAGGAAGAAGAATTGGCATGGAATGGGTAGAGTAGGTCCGTGGTCTAAGGGCCTAGTAGTAATGACGATGGTTTGGTTTGTAATTTGGAAGTCCAGGGAGCGGGATGCTCGGGGACTTGGTATATGCTTGGTAGCCTAGAGAGCTGGAGGCTCGGTAACATGAGAACTTGTACAAATATAAATGTCATGATTACATGTGCATAAAAGTGGTGGGTCATCGGTACTTGGCGATCGATCACACCGACAGCGGTACGTTGACTCGGCGGTGTGGGACACTTAGCCAAAGAAAGCCTGGTGGGTATAGCCAGCACTAGTACGCAGATACTCTAGGTTGTGTTCTTATAGGGGCGTACGGAAGGGCTAGGCCTGGTAGTGTGCTTACCCGCCTAGGAGTGGGGGGCCCGACTCACTGTCTCCGTTTTCCACAACGGAGGTTCCTAGGAGTGAAGCTAGCTTTCAGAACAGGGGGAACTAAAGGTCTGTGCGCATGGAGTCATGTGGGTGTGTTGCACTTGCTTGTGCATTCCATAACATATTTGCGTGTCATAGCATAAACATTGCCACCTATCGTATAAGATGGTATAGGACATTTTATACGATAGGCCTTGCAAAACGACCCCTTGGTCTATATGGGTAATCCCTCTAAATCAATGGTTATATTTCTTGTGCTTTTACTTTCTTGCTACTCTTAGCTGTTTGATAACCGACACCCCAACGTATAAGTGGTATGGGACACTTTATACGATGGGAGCCCTGCAAAAGATCCCTTGGCTTATGGGCTTCCGCGCATAAGTTAAGGTTACATTTCCTACTTTCCGCTTCTAGCATGTTTACTACGGAAATGCTAGCATAGGTCCGCTGTCACCTACTTTTGACTTATTCTCCACCTTCATGTCCTTCCCTTTCTTCCTCTCCGCTCGGTACCTAGGAGCCACAGGGGAAGGAGTTGGGGATGATAGGGCTTAGTCTTTATGACTAACGGTTTTCGAACCACAACATTTTAGGTGTACCATATGGAAGGGGCACGGGTTTTGCAATTTCTGACAGAGATGACCCCGTGACCGTGTTACCATTGTCACCAGCCGGGACATACATGGGTTAAATGCCCCTTGATGGGTGGGATCCCACCAGCTCAGCAGCCAGGAGGCCGAAGACGTAGACGCAGACGTGGATTGCGAGGCGCCGACGGCAGGCCGAAAAGGAAGAAGCACCCAGAGATACAGCACCAGCAGAGTACGGAGTCGGTGGAGATGGGCCAGTCTAGCTTGGGTGCTCTCGGTTCAGTGGCAGTTACGATGACGCTTAGTTTCAGTTTTGCTTCCGCGAGTGACTTGTAGTGAGGATATGATGTACTGGGCACAAGCCCTCCTTTTGTACTCTGATTATTATTATTATTGTGGACTCTCCCTTCGTGGAGATTTATTCATATACATGTGATTATTGTGGACTTACTCTTACTTCTTTATGCTACTGTTCTGCGATCGAAAAGGGCCGGTAGAATTGGCGCTTTGTAGTGGCGACCTTCCCGTGTGTCGGTGCCACCGCAAAGCGGCTATTCTTGGCTAGGACCCCGAGTTTTTTTTTTAAGAAAAAAAAGGGGTCTTACACCTCGAGCAGATCCCGCTGCAAGGCTCCCACCAAGCTGGCAGGGCTAGATATCACTCAAAGGAGTATGCCCAGACCCCGAGTAGATCGCGCTATCAGGCTGCCACCAAGCTGGCAAGGCTGGATGTCACTCGGAGGAGTTTACCCTAGACCCCGAGCAGATCCTGCTCCCAGGCTCCCATCAAGCTAGCAGGGCTTGATGTCACTCGTAGGAGTCTACCCCAGACCCCGAGTAGGTCCCGCTGCCAGGATCCCTTTAAGGCGGCAGGGTCGGATATCACTCGGGGGAGTCTTCCCCAGCCTCCCAGCAGATCTCGCCGAAAAAACCAAGGTTGGACGCGACTCTAGGAGCCAGTTCAGACCCCCATCGACCGACAAGGGCAGGGGACCTCAGTAGGAGCAGCGTATACGGGAAGGAGCTAGCCGCCCTTGGCACGAGCAGATTGGAAGGTTGGCTAGATGATCTCAGCAAGATAGCGAGCCAAGAAAGGTGGTGCCGGCCTAAATATCTTGAGTCTTGCAAAAGGGGCTAGGAGACGGTAACTCGGCCATGCCCAGACCCCCAGAAAGCCAGCCCATACAAAGTCATAATGCACGCTAAGTTTTTCTTGCCCACCCATTGACGCGAATGGGGGAGCGAGCCCGGATGGAGAAAGAAATTCGCCCCCTCGCATCGCAGCTATCTCACTTACCTATCGCTCCTAAACATAAGTGCAGAGTCTAAAACGAACGGACGACCGCACTTGCTTGCTCGTGGCCGCAATGTTCGAAAGAGCATTCAAGAATAAAAGATAATCATAACAAGTGTATGAATCAAGGGACAAATGCGAGAAGTGAAACTATCGGCGTTTCAGATCAAAAAAAGAGAGTTATGTACATTGGGGAGATAAAAAAGGTTTAACTATTATAAAAACTGGGCTCTGGCCCGCATCTAGTGCCACGGCAAATGTAAGCTCCCTGCGAGGCGAGCCCTGAGCGATGGGCCCTTATATGCGGTTGTAGGACCTGTCGCCCAGCTTTGGTACCGGAAGGAACAACTACGGTACCACCTCGCTCACAATAAGCTTGGCATCATCGTCCTTAATGAGGTTGGCCCACTGTAGCATCTAGAAAGTGTACTTCGCTGCGCCAACCACGTTCTTCTGCATCATCACCTCGATCTCATGATCGCTATAATGAGCGAGCTAGCAGCCACTTGTAGATGGCGGTCGGGCAGCCACAATAGCCTCCAATGCGTCCACCAGGTCCTGAAGCTCCTGCTTCTCCTATTGAAGGGTTGCGATCTCAGTACCGTGTCGGCTGGCCGTCGCCTCTTCGTGTGAAAGGAAGAACAACCAAGTTAAGTCGCGCGGAAGGGAGGAAAGTCTGAGACAAGTTGAGAAACCTACCGCTCCGCCTAGGTACTGAGCGAGAGCGGCCTTCGCCGCGTCGGCTCGCTTCCGCAGTTCGTCCACCTCCTCCTGAGGAAGTTTGCATGCCGCCTCTTTCTTGACGATTATCTTGGTGAGGGATGGGGCGCTCTTGTCCAGCCGAAGAAACTGTCAGCCAACCATATGGGCCAGCTTGAGGCTACGAAACTAAGCCCGCGCGCTTTCATAGATCAACACCTGCGTCGCCTCCTCGTCGTTAACAGCGGCGTCCTCTCACCCATAAAAACCGAAGGCGAGGTTGTAAGTGTCCCCGTTGCTGAAGTCGTCCTTTATCCAGTACGGTAGCAGCGAGGATATGTAGACCCGGTTGGTCTCCTTGTCCTATTGGAGCAGCGGGACTCCGGTCTCGTCCGTGGGCCCCTAATCGTAACCAAAGTTACGGTGACCCTGGGGAGTTGGCTTCCCGGCGGGCTGAACCTCCTCCGCCGACTGCGATATGCCCGCCTCTTCTCAAGAAGATCTGACGGCCTGAGAGGCCGTGGGGGCGGAAATGGTGGACGGCTGGCTCGTGGGTGCATTGCCCTTGTCGTGAGTCGGGGGAGGTGAACCTCCCGCCTTCTTTGATTTCTTGGGCAATGGCGGATCCTGGGGCTGCTCACGACTGTGCTGCTATGCGGGAGCAGGGGTCGAGAGCTCACGATGGGCGGCGGTAGCCGCCTCGGCCCGCGACAGCTCGCCGACGGCGAGTCGCGCGCTCTCATAAGGCGGGTGGATAGGAGTGTCACGCTCTCCTGCAAGATTGTGGAACTTAGAGAATATTCTGCGAAATCAAGGACGCGTTGATGGGTGAACATCTTACCTTCACCGGGCGGGACTGGGATGAGGTTGTGCAGGTTTCTGCGGAGGTAGGCCATCTCGAAGTTCTTCCAAGCGAAGAACCCGAACAACCCGCTTCATGGCCCCCTAGGGCCTGGGGGAGGTAGCTCGCCTCGCTGAGTTGGATCGGTCAAAAGGGGACGTAGTCGAAGTCCCCCTTGATGAAGATAAACTTCTTGAGCCATTTGTGGCTCTTATTGACGGTCTCTCGCACCTTTACGTGACTGCTGGCGAAGCAGGCGGTCTCGTCCTTATTCGGTCGGAAAGAGAACAACTTGCGGAATACCATGAGGCTGAACTCGATCTTATCCTCTCACAGGAAGTAGGCGAACCCGACGATCATTGCAATGGAGTTCGGGGTAATCTTCCCTGGTGTTGGTACCCTAGGTTTTGATTTGAGTTCAGTCCTCTCTTTCTGTCTCTTGACCCATGATTTATCTATGGTCAAAGGTTAGTTGATAGGTTAGATTCTCTAGTTGTGTCGAATTGCTTTTCCAGATGAATATTTGGTTAAGTAGTTTTTCGTTCGACTATAGTCGAACGTCGCTCGACTATCGTCTATCGGCTGATCGACGATCGTCTATCAGTTGGTCGACGTTCTGTCTGCGTTGATAGTTCGACTATATGTTGATAGATCGACTATCTATTTGTCTTGGTAGTTCGACTATCTATTGATAGGTCGACTATCTGTGTCATTTTGATAGTTCGACTATCTGTTGATAGGTCGACTATCTGTGTTGCTTTGATAGTTCGACTATCTGCTTGGATAGTTCAACTATCTGATAGTTCGACTATCTGTTGATAGATCGACTATCTGTTTTGTTTGATAGGTCGACTATCTGTTGATAGGTCGAATATCTGTTTTCTGTGATAGGTCGACTATCTGCTTGATAGGCCGACTATCTGTTTTTGTTTGGTAGTTCGACTATCTGTCCGGATAGATCGACTATCTGTTCTGATAGGTCGACTATCTGCTGAGGTAGTTCGACTATCTTCTTTGATAGTTCGACTATCTGGATCGTTCGACTATCTGTCTGATAGGTCGACGATCTCCGTGCGCCGTTCGACGATCTCCGAGGGTCGTTCGACGTTTTGCTGTATGCTCTTGTTTAGTTTTGTCATCTTCTAAGATGTGACTAATTTCATACTTATTGTGGCATATTTTATAAAAGATTATCTGAATAATTTGTGACATTATTTCCATGCAATATCAGTCCTATTCTTTATGCATGAGCTAATCTTTTCTGACAAAGTTGTTTGTCTTATAGCTGAGATATGCAATCTGCTTTATCTGCCAGGCTGTCCTTTATAGCCGTTAGACTCAAAAAGTCTTCCTTGGCCGTAAAGAGTTCTTTCTTATGTGACTTTCTCTTATATTATTTCATCAGAAGTATTTGCAGCTTCTTAGAAAGCTTTATCCTTTTATAGGATATCTGCTTGCAGTATTTTTTTTTTTGCTTTATGCTTTTTTGCAGCCCAGCTTGTAGAGTTCAGAAAAAGACAAGATTCAAACTCAATTAGAGTCGTTGCTGCTGTTGATATATAAAGACTTCTTTGAAGAAGAAATCAACTAGTCCATATAGAAAAGAGATCAACTAGTTCTCAGATAATATTCATTCAGCAAGCTTACAGTAAGAACAAGTTTAACTGCTCTCAGCAATCTTCACTCAACTGAGAAGTGTTATCTCTTCTGCTCTTCTTCAACCTGAGTTCTCCTATTCCAGGAAGTTCTGACTCAGAGATCTTTTGAAGAAGAAGAAGAAGAAGATAGCTGCTAGAAGATTTTCATCTCTTATTTTATATCTTCTTGTAGTTCTTCCTTCAGTATTTACTGAAGTGTTTCTGCACTGAAGCAAGACTTCACCTGGATGTTCTTTGAGCCAGGGGGAGCCTTGATTCTTTTAGAGCTTTCTAGCTCAGTGCAAGTTATTGTGCTTCTCTAATCCATTGTAAAATAGAGAAGACACCTTAACCTCCTTTCCCCCTCCTATACAGGGTTATTACTCCCTTCAAAAGTATCCCTTGGTGGCAGGGCACCTGATCAAAAAATTGTGTTTGGTTTTTAGACACCTGATCAAAAGTTTAAAGGGTTTCTTGATCTACCTGAAGCAGATCTTGTTGGTGGCAGGGCACCTGATCAAAAACCTTAGTGGATTCCTACCATGTTGGTAGAAGAGTAGACGTACCCAAGTTGTTTGGGGAACCACTATAAATTCCTTGTGTCGTCTGGATTGCTTTATTTAATTACTTGCATTGTGGCTGTGATTAGATCTTAACTAGGTTTGTTAGTTGCTGGATAGGATCCAAAGCTAAACTGTAATTACAGTTAGCTTTAGTTTGTGCACAACACTTGTGTTAGGTTCTAAGGTTTAATCTTAAATATCTATAACTTTCATTCCACATTTAGCTCCAAGGGAGTTGAGTAGAAAGTCAACTTTGCTAGTGCAATTTTTGATTACTCTATTCACTCCCCCCCCTCTAGAGTAGTATCTATCCCTTCTCTTTCAATTGGTATCAGGGGGAGGTTGACTGACTGAATAGGCTAACACCTAAGTCACAAGATCCTGATAGATACCAAAGTTTATAGATATTCACTTTCACTATCATGGCCCAGTTCAAGGATTATTCTAGCACCAGACCTCCAGCATGCAACTTGGATAAGTTTGGCATCTGGAAGGCAAGGATCAAATTATATATGAATTCTATTGATGAAAGTATTTTTGCTTCTATTTTGTCAGGACCATCAAGAGCACCTGCTGATGCCACTGCCTCATCATCAACTGATATGAGTGCAGTGCCTCCTCTAGACTACAATGATGAGTACAAAAAGGCAAAGATAGCAGATGCCAAGGCAATGAACATTCTGGCTCAAACAATGTTTGATGAAGTATTCCAGAAGGTTGCTGACTGCTGCTCAGCAAAAGCTATGTGGGATACACTGAACCAGATTGTAGCTGGTTCAGCTGATGAAAGGAAGGACAGGAGGTCCAACCTTATCTCACAATATGAGAATTTCAAGAAAACTGATGCTGAATCAGTTGAAGCCATGTACACAAGGCTCAGCTCAATCATCAATGAGCTGAGGACCCTTGACAAGGACATTTCATTGACAGAGGTCAATGATAAGATTCTTATGTGCTTCCCTAGCACATGGGATCTGAGGATCTGGCCTATCAAGTAAGCCAGAAGTACAACAGAAATCTCAACAGAAGCCCTTCTCGGCAAGCTCAAGTCTTTTGAGCAAGTGCTGAAGTCCAGGGAAGCAGAAGCTGAAGCAAAGACCCCAACTCCTACAAGAAAAGAGCAAAACCTTGCTCTTAAAGCTGCTGACACTTCTGATGGAAGCCAGTCAAATGAGGAACTGATGGCATTATTTGCCAAAAGGTTTCTCAAGATGGGAAAGAAGGAATTCAGAAAGAAGTCTTCAAAATATGAAGAAAAGCCAAGGTATGATCGCACCCCTTCTAAAGAAATTATCCGCTATGGTTGCAGGAAGCCTGGACATATCCTTCCAGATTGTCCAGAGGAAAAGAATAAAGAAAAGAGGAAAGATAAGGATCAGCACAGGAAGCACTCCAAGCCATCCTCCTACGAGAATAAAAAGAAGGAGAGAGGCTTTGTCGCTGAAACCTGGAGTGATTCTGATGAGGAATCCTCTTCCTCAAGCTCCAGTGAGGATGAAGAACAAAAGAAGGCAAAGGAAGTTTGCCTAATGGCAATTGATGCCTGCAGCAATCATTCAGCTGCAGAGATTTCAGATTCAGATGAAGAAATGCCAACAGAAGATGAGGTACTATCTTCTTATGATTTCACTTCTGCAAAATTTAAATTAGAATTTAAATCTTTATGTTTAGATTTAATTAGTTCTGAAAAGGAGATTAAAGAACTTAGACATAGGCTAGCTGAATCAGAAATCATATCTATTGAAAATATTAAGTTAAAGGAAGATCTCACTAATTATAGTGGAGAAATTAAATTTCTTAAGAATGAGTTAGCTAAATCCAAAAGGTTAGAAGAGTCTCTAAATGGTAGAAGCCTTAAGTTGCTTGAAATAACCAGCATGTCTAACACTAGGACAGGCAATAACAAATTAGGCTTAGGAGCTTCTTCTAGTGAACCCCCAATCATTCTTAAAAACCATCTATCAACTCCAGTGAATTTTATCTCAGCTGATGGGATAAAGAACACTGAGCAAGTCAATCAAGTAAATAGAGCCTTAAATAAAGCTAAAAGAGAGAAAAGAAAACAGAAATTTAAAGAATTACAAAAAACGTCGAACGCTGCTCGACGATCTCAGGCTCAGTGGTCGAACGAAGCTCGACGATCTGAGCATCTATCGTCGAACGTCGATCGACGATCGCAAGCTCAGTGGTCGAACGGAGATCGACGATCTGAGCAGCCATCGTCGAACGCTGGTCGACGTTTCCAATATGAATTTCAAAATTACACCCAGAACTTTAGAAACCCGAATATGAATAGAAACCCTAGGTTCATTGACCCATCATCTGCATGGAGAATCCCACCTAGGAGATCTTACCCATTAGGTTATCACCCTCAGCCTGCTTATTCTTTTATTTCCAGTTTTTCTTATGTGAAAAACAAGGGACCCAAGGTTACCTGGGTCAACAATGTTTAAATTGTTTTATTTGCAGGTGAAGACCTATCCTATCACTCAAAAAAAGTGGTATTTGGATAGTGGTTGCTCCAAGCACATGACTGGAAACAAAGAACATCTGTCAAAGTTCAAGGCAAAGCTTGGCCCAAAGGTAATCTTTGGAGATTCAAGCTGTGGTCATACTGAAGGCTATGGCAGGATGACAATTGGAGCTGTTACATTCAAGAGAGTTGCTTATGTGACTGGACTGAAGCACAATCTAATTTCAGTAAGTCAATTATGTGATGCTGGATACCAGGTATCATTCTCTAACTCTCTCTGTAATATTACTTTAAATAATAGTGTTGTATTGGTAGGCATTAGACAAGGTAGCATTTATTTAGTAGATTTTAATTCAACTGATTCTGAAATCTGCCTGTTTAATGAAGTAACTAATAATAACACCTTGTGGCATAAAATGCTTAGCCATGTTAATCTCAAGAATATATCTAGGTTATCTAAACACAACCTTGTTAGAGGTTTACCTTCTTGCCCCTACAAGAAGGAGAGCCTATGCAAGGCTTGTCAGCTAGGCAAGCAAACCAAGAATTCTTTTAAATCAGTAAATAAAAGTGATTCTCCTAGAATCCTGTATTTATTACATTTGGACCTATTTGGCCCAATAAATGTACAGAGTTTAGGAGGGAAGTATTACACCCTAGTCATTATAGATGACTTCTCTAGATTCACTTGGGTGTTCTTTTTGAGAACTAAGGCTGATAACTTCAAAGCCCTTACAGATTTTCTATTATGTGTGCAGACTGAGTACTCTACTCATGTGGCCTTGATCAGAAGTGATCATGGTACTGAGTTTGACTCTCTTCTCATGCAAGAATTCTGTGAGAGAGAAGGTATCAAACATAGCTTCTCAGCTCCTAGAACTCCCCAACAAAATGGGGTGGTTGAAAGGAAGAACAGAACACTAATTGAAGCTGCTGACACATTGTTGGCAGATGCTAATATGCCTCGTTCCTATTGGGCAGAAGTTGTTAGTACAGCCAACTATGTCTTGAATAGAAGTCTGATACACAAGCTTAAGTGTAAAACTCCTTATGAGTTACTTAAAGGAAAGAAACCTAAAATAAATTATTTTAGAGTTTTTGGCTGTGTAGTTTATATTCATAATAACAATAAAGAATATCTTAGAAAGTTTGAAGCAAAGGCTTCAATGGGAATTTTTCTAGGATATTCCCAAGTAAGCAAAGCTTATAGGGTATTTAATAAATCATCTTCTAAAATTGAAGATTCTGTTCATGTGTCCTTTGATGAATCCCAAATGTTTTACAAGGAGAAGGAAACTTCCCCTTCCTCAAGTTCATTACAGGTACAAGATTCTTCCAAAGATGTCTCTCAAGAATTCCTCCATCTTTCAACTCTTCATATCACTGAATCAGACAGTGATGAAGACATTGCTGAAGCTGTTGTTGTTGTTCCACCAACAGTAGATCAAATTCCTCCTGAGGAATTAATCCCAACTGTTGCTGAAGATCACATCCCACCTGCTGATGTTGTCACACTTAGAGATCACCCTACATCTCAAGTGATAGGAGACATATCAGCTGGTGTTCAAACAAGACATCAGTTAAGACAGGATGTGATGCATGCTTGTTTCCTCTCACAGATTGAGCCCCTCACCATTAAAGATGCAGAGCTAGATCCCCACTGGATCATTGCTATACAAGAGGAACTCAATCAGTTTGAGAGATGTAAAGTTTGGACTTTGGTTCCAAGACCTAAAGGCCAACTGATCATAGACACCAAGTGGGTGTATAGAAACAAGTTGGATGCAAATGGCATCATTGTAAGGAATAAAGCTAGGCTTGTAGCTCAGGGCTACAAACAGGTGGAAGGTATAGATTATGACCAATCCTTTGCTCCTGTTGCAAGGCTAGAAGCAATAAGGATCTTCTTGGCCTATGCAGCCTACATGAAGTTTAAGGTTTTTCAAATGGATGTCAAACGTGCTTTTCTTAATGGTGAGCTAAAGGAAGAGGTTTTTGTTGAACAGCCACCCGGTTTTGTTTCTTCAACTCAGCCCTCACATGTATTCAAGTTGCAGAAAGCTCTTTATGGACTAAAGCAAGCTCCCAGAGCCTGGTATGAGACTTTAGCTAGTTTCCTGTTAGAGCACAACTTTACTAGGGGTATAGTTGATAGAACCCTCTTCGTCAAGCACCACAAGGACACAATCCTGTTAGTTCAAGTGTATGTGGATCACATTATTTTTGGTTCCACTGAGCCCAAACTGTGCAAAAAGTTTCCTAACTTGATGCATTCCAAGTTTGAGATGAGTAGTATGGGTGAGCTGTCTTACTTTCTTGGTCTCCAAGTAAAGCAAGATGCTGATGGTATCTTCATATCCCAATCTAAATATGCCAAGGAATTGGTAAAGAAGTTTGGGATGGCAGATGCTTCAGCAATGCATACACCTATGGCTACTAATGTAGTTATTGATTCTGATGATCAGGGAAAGCCTGTAGATCAAAAGAATTATAGGGCCATTATTGGTTCCCTATTGTATTTAACTGCAAGTAGGCCAGACATAATGTTTGCTACATGCCTTTGTGCTAGATTCCAGGTCAACCCCAAGGAATCTCATCTGATTCTTCTCAAGAGAATTTTGAGATACCTAAAGGGATGTCCAAATCTAGGACTTTGGTACCCAGCTGAGTCTGAATTTGAATTAATTGGATATTCTGATTCTGATTATGTTGGTTGTCGAGTTGACAGGAAAAGTACCTCAGGAACTTATCAGTTCCTGGGAGAGAGATTGGTCTCTTGGTTCTGTAAGAAGCAGGCCTCTGTAACAACTTCAACTGCAGAAGCTGAATATATAGCAGCTGCCAGTTGTTGTTCACAGATCCTGTGGATACAAAATCAGCTTTTGGATTATGGGTACTCACACAAGAACACTAAAATCATGTGTGACAGTACAAGTGCTATCTCCATTGCACAAAATCTAGTGCACCACTCTAGAACAAAGCACATTGAGATTAGACACCATTTCCTGAGAGATTGTGTGGAAAAGAACAAGATCAGCCTTTTGTTCATATCCACAGACCTTCAGAGAGGTGATATATTCACCAACCCCTTAGATGAACAGAAGCATCTGTTCTTTCTAGTTCAACTAGGCATGATTAATGGACGAGACTAAGTGTGACGTTTGCCTTGTTGAAATCTGTTCGAAGATAGTCGAACTAAGTTCGACGATAGTCGAGCGGAGCATGCCTATCGTCTACCTATGGTTGATGATGGCTTATCTGCTTGAAGATCGTCGACCGGCGTTCGAAGATCGTCGAACAGGTTGAGCTTATCGTCGATCTATGGTTGACGACAGCTTGCTGTTTGTGAAGACAGAAATAGTCGAACGATTGATCGACTACTCTGCTTCAGGACCGATCGTCGAACGACCGTTCGACCATCGTCTCCAGTATCTTTTAAATAGATCGACGATCGCTGTTTTAATATAAAGCCGATAGTCGACCTAGGTTAAAAGATAGTTTCTTTTATCGTCGACGGAGAGCGTCTTTTCGCATTCCGTCTTCCCGCTTGCTCTTTGTCTTGCGCTCCGTCTTCGCCGTCTCTCTCTCTCGTCTCCTCCAGCTTTTTCGATGGCGATTGCTCCAGCGCTTCTTGCAGTGGTAAAGTTTGATGCCGGTTTCAGCGTTGATTTCGACGCCTTCAGCAGTTGCGAACCAGGGATAGTAGAAATCCTAAATCTGTGCAAAGAACGAGGATTAGAGAGACTCATGTCTTACAGAGTAAAGATAAACACTCAGGAAATCAAAGAGTGGGCCTTCACCTCATCGTCGACTGACGAATCGATGTCTGGAATAATTAGCGGAGAAGAGGTAATATTAACTCCCGCTATTCTGACTGAAATTTTTGGTTTGATTAATGGTGAAGAAGAGTATGAGCAAGACGCTCCTAAATTCGGAAGAATGTTAACTGAGCTGGGACATGCCGAAGGCATCCCCTCCAAGCTGCTCAAGGTGAATTTCCTGTTCAAGATAAAGTTTCTTGCAGAAATTATTGGAAAAGTGCTACTGGGAAAGCACTCAGCCCACGATAATATTACAAGGCAACAGTTTGTACTAATGTGTGCAATAGTGAACAAGAAGCAGATCAACTGGGCAGGCGTTCTGTTCGATTTAATCAGGAAAAAGAATGGAAAGAAAGAAGTTACCCTAGGAAGGGTAGTTGGTATTTTTCTGAAGGATAAATACCCCTATTTGCTTGTGTCTGCCGCCACCTCCATCAACGTGAGTAAGAAGATGGATCCTTCGCTGTTCTCAAAGTGGAAAAGGACTTTCCTGAAGCCCGCTCCCACAGGGGTTGCTCCAGTTATATCTGAGAAAACCAGGACTGTCGCAGTCACTCCCCCCCTTCTAGCAGCTGGCTCAGCAAATCCATCTCTTCCATCTTCTTCATCAGCTTTGCCGTCTACTGTAGTTGAAGTTCCTTCAACTTCAACTGAAGTACGACATTCTGCTTCTCCTCCTGCATCTTCTCTCCCGACTGATCTTGCTGGGATTTCTCAACCCTGCTTTGATTTGTTGGCGTCTGAAATATCTTCTCCAGTTCATTCTCCAATATCAACTCCTCCTCACTCTCCAATTCAATCTTCAAATCATCTTGATCACCCTGCATCCACCCATGCATCTCCACATCATTCTCCAGCTCCATCTCCAGCTCATTCTCCAGCTCATATTGCATTTACCACCCCTGCTGTTCTTCCACCCTCAGAAATCCCTTCATCTTCATCATCTTCTTTTGATATAACTCCTGATTTTATTTCTAGCATTGTGGAGTTAATTACCCCCTCAATCAAAACTATGATTGATGTGGCAATTGCTCCCCTTGCTTCTTCCATATCTTCTTTGACTGCTGCTATTCAGGCACTCTCAAAGTCTGCTGAGCCCTCCTCTTCTAGGGGCCTGGTTTCAGTTTCTACTGAAATCAGGCAGGGGGAGATGCTTGATGAAGATATCTCAGAGCAGCCTTTGGCCTCCCCTCCAGCAGTTCATCTTGCAGTAACAGAGAAAGTAGCAGAAGATTCAGCTCCTCCTCCTCCTCCATCTGAAAAGGAAATATCTGATGCAATCATGTTGACAGAGTTTGTAGTAAAAGTTTACTTAGAAGAATCCTCAACTCCCTTGGTTGCCCAGTACCTAGAAGGAATTATCACCTCCTTTCTAGATGATTTATGGGAGTTCGGAAACCCTGAAGAATATCCTGAAGGTATGTCTCTTTCTCAATTTGTAGATTACTCAATTGATATGCTAGTATGGGAATATCTGGAAGGGATGATTAGATGTCATTTAGCAAGATTTTATTCCTAATCCTACAGATATAATGGAAGAAGTAGTAATTGTCCAAGAACTTGAACCTGAACCTGCTCTAGAGATTCTAGATGCTGTAGAACCTGATCCTGAACCTGTGTCTGCTCCTGAAGACCAAGTGGTTGTAGAGCCAGTAAGTGAACCTGCTTCTGAAGTTCAACCTGAACCAGAAGCAGCTGTTCAAGTTTCTGAAGTTACTGAACCTGCTCAGCAAGCAGTGCAAATTAAACTGGTCCCCACGACAGTTCCTGAGCTTCAAGAAATGGATTCTGAAAATCAAATTGAAAAATCTACTGTATGGGATGATTCCCCAGGCTTGGACTTAGATACTCTCCTGGCACAGGATGCCATGGAAGAAGAAATGGAAAGAGCTGCTTTAAAGGAAAAAGAAAGAGCTCTGAAAGATGCTGTTGACCCATATGATCTACCTATCTCTTCAAATTCTGAAGAAGAAATTGATTCTGATGAATCTTCTGATTCTAAGAGAAAAAGGATTGCTAAAAAGAAAAGAAAGGCTGTAGCTCCTCCTCCTGCAAATCCAGACAATGATACACCATATTATATACTAAAAAGGATTGATCCCAAGTCAAAAGAATTCCAGCATTGGATGTGGTTTTCTAAAAATCAGCAAAAGCAAAGGAAAAAGGCTAAGAGGTATGACCCTCCTGCTCCTAGATGGAATCCTAGAGGTCCTCCTCCTCCACCTCCCGGTGCAGGAGCCTCAGGAAATTTATCTTCTAAATCTGCTTCTCAATCTGAAAGATCAAATCCATCTCAATCTGCTCAAAGGAGAAGTTCTCAAGGTTTCCAAGATAAAAGCCAAACTGGCTATCAAAGAACTGATACAGTGAAAGAACAAGTTAAGGAGGTAGTTTATCAAAGACCAACCTTTTCCCCTCCTCCTTCTCCAAAGAAAAAGGTTCCATCTCCAAAGCCAGTTCATACTGAGAAAGATGTTTTAAAAGGTAAGCAAATTATTTTGTAACTGAAAATTCTAGCAAGAACTTTGCTAAGTCTGCTCTCTCTTGTTATCTAGTTAATCAAGATAAAGAACCAGTTGACACTTCTTCTGAGATTGTTTATGAAAGCCCAGAGCTTGATCCTAACTTTAGGATGGCTCATCTTCTTGAACTGGTTGGAGCAACGCAAATCAGGAAAACTAAAGAAGAAGGAAAGGACACTGCAGGATTGACCACAATGTCTAAATTCAGAAAGAAGGAGCTCGAAAAGTTCCAGGTCAGACCTGAGATGTTTGATCCTTTAAAATATATGGAAAAACATCCTAAGGCAGTGGTCCTAAGAACAACTGAATTGAAAATTATTGGAGAACAAGATTTGAAGCTATCGAAGAAAGAAGCTCTAGATCCTACAAGAAAAATTACTTTTGTTTCTACCTCTTCTAATCCTGAATCTAACTCTAAAGCACCTTAATTGTTCATTGATTGACAGTTAATTTTTATCTGATTGATTGATGATATCTGCTTAGTTATTTCCCTTTATGCATTTTATTTACTTTCTGTAATTAGTGTTGTTTGTTTTATTTGTTGAGAGACTTAACTCAAATAGGGGGAGATTGTTTGTACCCTAGGTTTTGATTTGAGTTTAGTCCTCTCTTTCTGTCTCTTGACCCATGATTTATCTATGGTCAAAGGTTAGTTGATAGGTTAGATTCTTTAGTTGTGTCGAATTGCTTTTCCAGATGAATATTTGGTTAAGTAGTTTTTCGTTCGACTATAGTCGAACGTCGCTCGACTATCGTCTATCGGCTGATCGACGATCGTCTATCAGTTGGTCGACGTTCTGTCTGCGTTGATAGTTCGACTATATGGTTATAGATCGACTATCTGTTTGTCTTGGTAGTTCGACTATCTGTTGATAGGTCGACTATCTGTGTGGTTTTGATAGTTCGACTATCTGTTGATAGGTCGACTATCTGTGTTGCTTTGATAGTTCGACTATCTGCTTGGATAGTTCAACTATGTGATAGTTCGACTATCTGTTGATAGATCGACTATCTGTTTTGTTTGATAGGTCGACTATCTGTTGATAGGTCGACTATCTGTTTTCTGTGATAGGTCGACTATCTGTTTGATAGGTCGACTATCAGTTTTTGTTTGGTAGTTCGACTATCTGTCCGGATAGATCGACTATCTGATAGCTCGACTATCTGTTTTGATAGGTCAACTATCTTCTCAGATAGTTCGACTATCTTCTTTGATAGTTCGACTATCTGGATCGTACGACTATCTGTCTGATAGGTCGACGATCTCCGTGCGCCATTCGACGATCTCCGAGGGTCGTTCGACGTTTTGTAGTATGCTCTTGTTTAGTTTTGTCGTCTTCTAAGATGTGACTAATTTCATTCTTATTGTGGCATATTTTATAAAAGATTATCTGAATAATTTGTGACATTATTTCCATGCAATATCAGTTCTATTCTATATGCATGAGCTAATCTTTTCTGACAAAGTTGTTGGTCTTATAGCTGAGATATGCAATCTGCTTTATCTGCCAGGCTGTCCTTTATAGCCGTTAGACTCAAAAAGTCTTCCTTGGCCGTAAAGAGTTCTTTCTGATGTGACTTTCTCTTATATTATTTCATCAGAAGTATTTGCAGCTTCTTAGAAAGCTTTATCCTTTTATAGGATATCTGTCTGCAGTATTTTTGTTTTGCTTTATGCTTTTTTGCAGCCCAGCTTGCAGAGTTCAGAAAAAGACAAGATTCAAACTCAATTAGAGCCGTTGCTGCTGCTGATATATAAAGACTTCTTTGAAGAAGAAATCAACTAGTCCATATAGAAAAGAGATCAACTTGTTCTCAGATAATATTCATTCAGCAAGCTTACAGTAAGAACAAGTTTAACTGCTCTCAGCAATCTTCACTCAACTGAGAGTGTTAGCTCTTCTGCTCTTCTTCAACCTGAGTTCTCCTGTTCCAGGAATTTCTGACTCAGAGATCTTTTGAAGAAGAAGAAGAAGAAGATAGCTGCTAGAAGATTTTTATCTCTTATTTTATATCTTCTTGTAGTTCTTCCTTCAGTATTTACTGAAGTGTTTCTGCACTGAAGCAAGACTTCACCTGGACGTTCTTTGAGCCAGGGGGAGCCTTGATTCTTTTAGAGCTGTCTAGCTCAGTGCAAGTTATTGTGCTTCTCTAATCTATTGTAAAATAGAGAAGACACCTTAACCTCCTTTCCCCCTCCTGTACAGGGTTATTACTCCCTTCAAAAGTATCCCTTGGTGGCAGGGCACCTGATCAAAAACCTGTGTTTGGTTTTTAGACACCTGATCAAAAGTCTAAAGGGTTTCTTGATCTACCTGAAGCAGATCTTGTTGGTGGCAGGGCACCTGATCAAAAACCTGAGTGGATTCCTACCTTGTTGGTAGAAGAGTGGACGTACCCAAGTTGTTTGGGGAACCACTATAAATTCCTTGTGTCGTCTGGATTGCTTTATTTAATTACTTGCATTGTGGCTGTGATTAGATCTTAACTAGGTTTGCTAGTTGCTGGATAGGATCCAAAGCTAAACTGTAATTACAGTTAGCTTTAGTTTGTGCACAACACTTGTGTTAGGTTCTAAGGTTTAATCTTAAATATCTATAACTTTCATTCCGCATTTAACTCCAAGGGAGTTGAGTAGAAAGTCAACTTTGCTAGTGCAATTTTTGATTACTCTATTCACCCCCCCCACCCTCTAGAGTAGTATCTATCCCTTCTCTTTCACCTGGGACCACCCCATATTACTTGAAGATCTGGCGGACTTCCAGCCATAGGGGTAGCCGGAAGCCCGCCTCGGAGTGGGCCGTGGGGAACGCGAGCTCGCCGACGAAGAGTTTGTTTATTCTCTCCTCCTTCCTGAGCCGCCTTGCCACAAAATGAGGTGGGACGCAGTGGCCGACAGTATCTACAAATTCTCTCTCGGTAAGGAAGGCGAGAGGGAAATCGTGCTCGGAGAAGGTCCAAGCACATTTGCACCTCCCCTCCGCCTCACCACTACCACCACCCATCCTGCAGTAATCTTGCCGAGAGGGACAGGGGATTTCTCGCAAAGAGCTAGGGGAAGGAAGAAGTCTTAAATGCGGTAGGTGAGGAGGGGCCGATAGGGCCTATTTATTGAATGGGAGAGGGCGGGAAAAAGCCCTTTTTGGTGAGAAAAGTGCGGATAGCAATATGGCCCTGACGTTTCGACTTCCGAACCCGATCTGGGTCCTTGCCAACCCCTCACATGTCCGTGAACCGCCCGCACTCGTGCCCGCATAATCGAAGATCGGTCGCAATTCAGGCCAACTTTGACCCGCACGCGAGTCACCTATCGCGCGACCCACGAGCAGCCGGTTCGTCTTCGCCAGTACAAAGTAACAATGGCCCGGCGAGGCGACTTGGCATGGCCGAGCCCGCCCGAAGGAAAGCCCGCCGAGCCAGAGCGTCTCAGCCGCACATCCCGCGGAGGTCGGAACGATAACACAACCAAAAGAAAATTGCAGTAAATACTCGCCCGTGGCAGGCGACAGTGTTCCTGAATTATTACAAATGTTTAGACTATCCGAAGCAAAGAAATTAGCACCATGAGCATTTCGACCACTGCATGCGGAGGCGATTCAGACCCGGCAGATCACAACCGGCGAGGGGAGGGAAAAAACGTAATGCGGGATCCGTTTCCACCAACCTCCCCTCCCCGTGCTTGTTCGGGGAGATACACGAGGGTAGTGATACTCGCGGACCATCGACAGCTCCCGCTGGGTCTGATCAATCTGCTCCAAGGCACGCCTGAGTCGCCCCTCGGCTCGCGTGATTTGTACACTCGGATAGGTCGCCTCGCCCTCGTCAAATTGACTTCTCTCTTTTTCCAAAGCCGCAAGTCACTCCTCCGTCTCAGCCTTGTCCTTCTCCACTCTGTTGAAAACCTCCCGTAGCAGCAGCGTGTGATTTTGGAACAGCCGCGTTACTTTCATCTTCATCTTCTCAGCATCAAACGGGTCTCCTAGAAATTCCGAGATGCGGTCCATTTCATGGGGAGGCAAGTACCCTTCGCTCATCTCAGCGTCAGAAGAGGAAATCGCATTATATCCTGCAGAGATATGGTCAAAATAAGCGGCAGTAGTAAGCGGGCTAAAGCCAGAGGATTCACCTGGTGTCGGCGCGTCACCCGCACCTTCAGCAGGCCGAGAGGTGCCCGGCAGACCCTGGAAGGGTTCTCCTCCAAGAGTAACAAAAGGTTTCCCAAGGCCATAGGGCCTTGGCGACGGAGGCGCCGCAGGAGGGATAGGCTCCTATGACAAAGGACTAGCAACCCTATCGGCCGCCACCAGGGCAGAGCACCCAAGATCTCCCTCATTTTCCCTATCTCCCTGAGGCATCTCCTACCAAAAGGAAAGAAAAGTCAAGAAGTAGGGCAGCGGATCGAACAGGAGAAACATATATACCTCAGGGATGACCTCGACACCACCGACCGAGCTGGAGGCGGGGTCATCGCCCCCCAAAGACCGCCGGATGACCTTTGCTTTCTTTGGCTTGAAAAGGGGGCCAGACGACCCGCGTGCCAGCCACAGGGCGGCTTCGGGAGCCGCATCCCGGGTACCCTCCCTCACAGCCGCCAAACGAGCCCGCATATCCTCAGACATAGGCATCTCCCGACTATAGATCGCGGAAGGGGGCAAAGAAGAGGAGTTATCCTGCAGGCCCGGCAACTTATTTATAGAGAGAAGGTCGGCCCCAATGAAAGATTCTCTCCAGTCCAGCAGGGGTTTTGCTGAACACGTGGTGTTGGATGTTTCTTTGCGAGCCTTCTACAAAGCTCGCAAAGAGCGAGGATTGTGTACAACCCCGTGATTGCCTAAGGGACTCTGGCAAGCAGGCGGGTCAACCTCGGCCCGTGCATCCAAGGGTTTCCCAAGCGTGCCATCCTAGCCCGCACCCTCCCAAGCAAGTCAGTCTCCGATCCCGCCTATTCGGCGGGTCATCCCTACCCACCTCTCCTGGGCGGGCCACCCTCTGACCTGCGCCCTCCAAGGCGGGCCACCCTTGACCCGCGCCGTCCCAGACGTGTCATCCCCCGACCTGTGCCTATTTTAGCGGGTCAGCCCTTCCCGCCACTCCTAGGCGGGTCGGCCTGCACCTTCCCAGGTGGGCCGTCTCAAACCTGCATCCCTTTAGGCGAGCCAACCCCAGCCCGCGCCTCCCGCCAAGTTTAAGCATTGAAGGGCTACTCGCCCAGTCCCCGGTGGGACAAATTCCTTATCATTTTGCCCCAATGGCCTGCCCTTAGCCAGTCAAAATAGCGGAGTCCCGCTTTTGGCAGACCTAGGTTGGATGCATTGTTCAGAACAGCGGGGTTTCGCTGTTGGCAGGCCAGCCCGAGGGGTTTTAAGTAATTTCAGGACAATAGAGGTTAGTTACTTGCAGATCATCTTCAAAATCCTATAAATAGGACCCAAGGGGTACCTCAGAAGGGCATATTTACTTGTCTCCCAGTCCTCCAGCGCCTTCTGAGGTACCTTAGCCTGGCGTTTGGCTAAGGAGGGGAAGCGCTCAGTGATCTTCTTGGTGTGTGGTTGGACCTCCGCGCCGGGCCCTTGGTCTAGTCATTTGCTCTTTTCCTTTGTTGTTTTTCTTGCAGGAGATAAGTAAGTGCGCGATCACCCCATCCCCAAGGGTGAACTCCACAAGAGACCGGTTCTCGGTTTCAACAGTGTTGAATAATGATGAGTTTTGCTTGAACATGCTGAATATAATTGGTAATGACTGTTACAAACAAATGGTTGTGGTCATTAAATGATTGATGTGTGAAGTACCCTTACACTAATAATGAACCCTTAAGTACCTTGGGGCATGGGGTTGTGAAAGGGTGTAAGTGCGGGGTTTGACCGCGCTAGTTTGGTAACGTTGAGAAGTGACGTAAGTGGATGGTATGTCTTGGTCCTCGGTGTTAATTCCTAAGGATCCTTCCATGCCATGATGATGTCAAATTGCATGCGGTGTGAGTCGACATGCGATGTCGTAATCCTGGGTTAAGGATAGTGTGGCAGGTATACAAGCTTGCTAGTCGTCACACCGACGGGAGTTGACAGATAGACATAGGGTGGTTGGGCTATATCCTCGGTGCTCATTCCCGGGGCTCCTTCCATGCCAAGTTGACGGTTGGGCTTGGTCCTCATGCTTTTTTCGAGGCTCCTTCCGGGTCACAACATAGTCAGTCGGGGGTTGGCTCTCGGTGCACATCTACCCGAGACTCCCACTGAGCTGTAGTATGCATGTGAGCTCCGCTGTTGTGTCCTTAGCGTTTAGGTGTACGGAGGCCTAAGCTTGGTAGTGTGGATGACCGCCTAGTAGTGGAGAAGACCGCTCCACTATCACTGCCTGACCACGAAGGTTGATGCCTGAGAGGTTAGCTACCTGCTCAAAAAGTTGGAACTATAAGTCTGTGTCAAAATAGCAATTGCATGTGCATGACTATGGGTGAGTCTTTGCATTGCATACATATCATTACATTACATTGCATACTCAAGATCCTTATCGTATAAGTTTGTATGGGCACTCTTATACGATGAGTTACTACAGTTGAGCCGATCCTAGACTTATATGTCTATAAGGGCATTCATATAAGTTGAGTTTCTTTCTGTTGTACATATATTTTTATATTGATGTAGATGGTAGAACTACTAGAGTAGATTGTTTACTTATATTTTGTGCTACTTACATACATTGATATTGTTCACTCTATACCACCTGTTTGTACTTTTGTTCTACTTATATAAATTATACCCTTGTTCCTTTCTACGCCCGGTACCGAGGAGTCGTCGAGGGAGCGGATATGATATCCACTCAGTCTTTTTGACTAACCGGGTCTATGTCTTCCTTTTTAAGAGGTAACCCCGTAGTCAGAGCAGCCATCGATTTTGCAGCAGGACAGCCAGGCCAGGATGCCAGGGCCTGAAGGGATTGAGTTGTTGCTACTGTTAGTCACCGATGTGAGTTTGAGAGACTCTTGTTGTAGCCCTTTGGGCAAGTTTTACCCATACTATGATATTTTAGAAGCTTGTTGTAGCTTCTTTTTCTTGATGTACTTTTGGACCATTTTACTTATGTGTGGATTGACTTCTGTTTTATATTCTTGGTTGGGTTGGCATTGTTTTATATTAGTTTTAGCCAGTAGAATAGGCGTCTTTTAGTACAGGTTAGCCCGAGTGCTAGCGCTACTGCAAGGCGGCTGTTCTGGGCATAAGACTCCCCTCGTACCGTGTTTTGTGTTTGCGGAGGGGGGGGGTCTTACAACTAGTTTATGGGTGATAAGCGGTGGAGAGTTTGTGTGTAACGGCATATTTTGCTAAAATTTTTGCAAATTGGCTATTGTAGAAGTGTGTGCCTCTATCACTAACTATAGCTCGAGGTGTGCCATAACAAGAGAATAATTTTTTAAAAAATTTGACGACGACTCTTGCATCGTTGGTTGGGAGAGCTTGTTCTTACGCCCACATCGACACATAGTCGACCACAATGAGAATATATTTAATATTAAATGAGGGAGAGAGAGGACCTATGAAATCAATACCCCATAGATCGAAAACTTCATACTCCAAAAAGGAGTTTTGGGACATTTCATCTCAACGAGATATGTTAACTGACCTTTGGCAGCTGTCGCATCAACTTACAAAAGAGTGAGCATCCTTAAAGATTGAGGGTTAGTAGAAACTAACCTCCAGCACTTTCCTTGCAGTCCAGCTTGCTTGGTAATGTCCGTCGGTTGGTCCTTCGTGGAAGTGCTGCAATATTTGCAAGCCTTCCTCGCTCGACACACATCTTCTTACTACTTTATCAACACAGATACAAAATAAAAGGGGTCTTCTCAAAAGTAGTTCTTCGCATCGAAAAAGAATTTATTCTGTTGCTGACTTGAAAAACCTATTGGTAGGACCTGAGCCACTAGATAGTTGGCTAAATCTACAAACCAAGGGGTAAAAGAACTTGTTAATTTTTCGATGGCGAGGAGGCGCTCTTCATGGAATTTATCATCAATGTCAGCTTCCACCAACATAACCGTAGCAGGGTTCTCTAAGCGGGAGAGATGATCGGCAGCCAAGTTCTCCACACCTTTCTTGTCCCAGATCTCCAAGTAAAATTCTTGTAGCAAGGGAATCCATCTTAATAATCGGGGCTTGGCATCTGCCTTGTTTAGTAAGTACCTAAGGGCAGAATGATCAGTAAACAAAATTACTTTAGAGAGAGAAATATAAGACCTAAACTTTTCAAATGCAAAAATAATCTCGAGAAGTTCTTTCTCAATGAAAGTGAGGGTAAGATCTATCTTAACTCTAGAGGGGGGGGGTGAATAGAGTATTTTAAAGTAACTTTACAATTTTAAAATGCACAGAAGTAAAGGCTTAATTTATGTATAGGTGTAAGGTGCTTTGATGTAGAAAATAAAACTTAAAGCAGTAAGAATAAAAACCACAACACACAGCAATGAATATTCACAAGAAACCAGAAGACACAAGGAATTATAGTGGTTCCCCAAAAACATTGGTACATCCACTCTTCTACCACCCTTGGTAAGAATCCACTGCAGGATGAGTTAATCAGGTGTCCTGGGCACCAATGAGCTTTTGATAAGGTGCTCAAAAACCACACTAGATTTTTTGATCAGGTGTCTTTCCACCACTGAGTTTTGGCAAGGCTCTCAGAACCAGAATCAAGACTTTTGAAGGGAGTTTTGATAACCCTTTTATAGCAGGAAAAGAAAAAGAAGGAGGTGAAGATGTCTTCTCTATCTCAGTCACTGAGAGAAGACATTTGTGGATTGTTTTTTTTGTCAAAGCTCCCCCTGAGAAAGATGAGAGCTTTGCTAGGGTGATAGGTCTTCAGAAGCTTCAGATCTCAAGAAGAAGATGGTTTCAGCAGAGGCTGAAATATGAATTGTCTGGAGTCCTTGATGTTGAAGCTATGATCACTTTTCAGTATGCCAACTAATTCTCCAGGATTGATCACTTTTTCTTTGAATTGATCTCACTATCCTGTGAATCTGTACTGAGAATTTTTTGTTGTAGATTGTCTATTCTTGTATATTCTCTTGTTATTGTCGCTCTCAGACTAGAGAAGAAAAGAATAAATTATTCTCTGAAGATCCTCTATCCAAGATAGCCGTTAGCCGTCAATAAATGTCTTCCATAAATGTTTTGTCTTCTAGAGGAAAATCCAATAAACATTCTCTGATAAATCCCTTGAAACTTGCTCCAGAATAAATGAAAACGGCTAGCAGATCTCTTGAAATAAATGCTGAGAGATTTTGAAAATCATTCCAAAAGCTGACTGAATTTGAATCCTCAAAGTCGTCGATTTCTCAGGAAAAACGTCGATCTGAGCTCTACGATCGTCGACCTGAGCTCAGAGATAGAAATGATAAGCAGACAGAGAACGTCGACCTGAGCTCGAAGATCGTTGACCGGAGCTCAGCGACCTGAAGAATTAGCTGAAGACAGATCGTCGATCTGAGCTCGAAGATCATTGACTGGAGCTCGACGATTTAGCAGAGCTGAGCTCAGAGAGCGTCGAACGGAGTTCAACATTTCGTCGACCTAAGCTCGACGATAATTGTCTTTGCCTCAGCTCTAAGTCTGAATCCTTGAATGGTCCTGGGGGCAGTTTCAAACCTAAGTTCTAAGCCCTTGACTCATTATAACTTGACCTTTTCAACTATACATCTAGGTCAAACTGATTTCCTAAAAACATAGTGATCCTTGCCCAAATTAGTAATAGGGTGTTCCAACAATCTCCCCCTATTTGGGTTAGGATTACTATTTACAGAACTCAGTAATAAATACAAAATCATCATACAAAACAAAAGAGAATCTAACACAAAAGAGCAGATCATGCAACAAAGCAGCAAATAGATGGAATATCAGCAAATGTTCAAGATGAGTATACTGTCTGCTTACAAATGTCATTTCCTTTCACTTCCCTTCTTAAATAAGATTTCCCTGTTGGGATTTAGAGCTTCTTTCTTTGATCTTCTATCATCCTCTGCACCTAAGGAGGTTTGAGATTTTGGCCTGGGAACCACAGCCTTAGGATGCAGTTTCATGTAGTCCACTGGGTCAAAGAATTTCCTTGATGCATATCTTTCCAGTTCTATCTTCCTTTGATCTGACAAAGTAGTAATGTTGGAAGTGTCTTTCCCCTGTTCTCTGGCCTTCTTCAGTTGATCTAAGGCAGCAAGTTCTTTCATCCTAGCAGTCCATGATAATGGATTGTTCTCTAGATCTTCAAAAGGAACTGCAGGCTCATATCTATTGACAGTTTCTGAAGCATTAGGAGTTTTTGTATCAACCATTTCTCTAAGTTTATAGGGGAAAGGACCTTGAGTTGAGTCCATGTGACTTTGTCCTTCCCATGCTTGAAATCTGTGTCCTCTTTGATTTCCTCTATAATGTCCCCTTCTAGATTGATAACCCCTTTGATACTGCCCCCTGGGATGATATCTTTGAGAGGATTGGGAAGAGCTTTGCTTTGGAGCTGAGGTTAGAGAAGCTGAGCCTCCACCTGATCCTGAATATGGAGGAGGAGGAGGAGGAGGCTGAAATTAGGATGAACCTTTCTCATACTTATCAAACTTTCTTTTCTTCTTCATAGCCTTTAGTTGATTTTTAGAATATTGCATCCATGGTTCAGTAATTTGGCAATCATGCAGAATATAGTATGGTATATCATTAGCATCCTTGTCCTTAGTAGGGGGGACTTTCATCATGGCCTTGCTTCTGCCTTCCTTTTCTTTGCAATAGTACTAGAAGAGTCATCAGATTCAGTGTGAAACTGATCACTTTTTGAGCTCTGGGGTCTATCATACAGATCACCAATGCTTTTGATGTACTTTTCTTGTTGTTTAAATTGTTCAGAAGTCAGAGCAGGAGCAGCAGCAGCAAAAGTAGAACTTATGGAAGCAGCAATAGGAATAGAAGTAATTTGAGCAGCATGTTCAGGTTCTTCCAAATAAGCAGCAGTATCAGCAACAACAGACAACATTTCAATATCAGAGAATCCAATAGGTGTAACAGCAATAGCAGCAACATCAGTAAAAATGGAAGCAACAACATCCTCAGCCATGAAAGAGTTTATATAAGATGCAATTAGGCTAGGATCACATTCTAAAACAGGCACAATGGCCTTAGTAAGGTCTTCAACTTGTAGAACTTACAGAGAATTGAAGTACACAAAATCAAAAACTGACAGCAGGCTCTGAAGATCCACTACAAATACTGGAGCAGGTTCTGAAATTTCAGCAGCCTCGGGCAAAACCAGAGATTCATTAGGCATCTCCCCCTGCTTGGATTCAGGGAAAACTGGATCAAGGCACCCAGAAGAAGGGATTGCCTTAGAGGAGAGGAAGGGAGATAGCCTGGTAGACAGCTCCTGAACACTTTTAAGAAGTGGAGCCAAGGTGGTCTCAGGCAATGAGGTTAGCCTGGGGGCTAGCAGCTCATACAGCCTGTCTGCCAAAGCTGAAAGATCTACATGCTCAAGAGGGGCTTGAGTAGAGATAGGAGTTGAAGTAGCTGGAATGATGTTGGCTGGGACTGATGAGATGGATGGTGTGGAGGTAGGAGGTATAGGGATGGATGGTTCAGTAGAAGGAATTGTTGAGATTGATGTTACTGAAGTAGAGATGGATGATATGGTAGAGGTAGAGGACGGGGTGAAGGATGATTGAGAAAGTATGTCCTGAAGAAGTTGTTGGTAGGAAGATGTAGATGGAAGTTCAGGAGGATTAGGAGGAGAATCATCCATGAAGGAGTCATCTAGAAGATTAAATGATGGAGTGGTGACAGGTGGATTGTAACACCTCCCCTGTAAAGACCAAATAATATGGGTCCGGCCGGGGCCCCACAACATATGGACGCCACAGCTTTAGTATTAAAAGATGATATGAAAATTACCCAATCTCAAAATTCTAGACAAACACAGCGGAAACAGAACAAACCGACAGAAGTTATCCACTAACGATAGAGTATCAAATGGCCTTAAGGCCTTACACAATAATAGTCCAAAACATATCAATGTGCCAAGCACTCCTAGGCTACCTCGGCTTGCAAGCCGGACATAAACATAACAAAAGTAGCAAACATAAAAGGAGAAACCAAGCACAGCAACACTTCATGAAGCTTAGGGCTTTTCGCCCAGCGCGCTAGCTCCTGCATGCGATCCTTGCCCTATAAGGATTTGAAGTAACGTGGGTCAGCAAAGGCTGACCTCTACTGTGTAACAAACACATCTCCTCCCGGCCGTCCCTAACGGACCCCGGGGTACCACTCCACCTGCAAGTTAGCACTTCGTATACCAAAAGAGCAAATATATTAAAGCGGTAAAACAGGCTTGGATGTCTCATACAGCATACATGTTCTCTATGTTTTGTACAAGGTGAAAGGGCCTACTATGCAGCATGAATGCAACCCGGGTTTCACCCAAGGCACCCTAGTTCGTATGCATCTAGCACAACATCAAACACTGGGTACTTCCATTTCCCCATTGGCTTAAAGCCGCAAACACAATGGAACCACCATGTCCCTACCGGCACACATGCCGTCACACGGAACCTTGCAAAGGCCCCACCCGCACAAGGGTCATATACCCCGGGGCTTGCCCGCACATTCTGACTTCGCACGTCAGGGTTCCGTCTCACACTGTGAAAGTGAAGGGATAGATACTACTCTAGAGGGGGGGTGAATAGAGTAATAAAATTTTGCACAATACAAAACTTAACTGTCTACTCAACTCCCTTGGAGTGAAGTGCGGAATGAAGAGATTATAGATATTGATTTAACCTTAAAGCCTAACACAAGTGATGTGCAAACACAAGCTAACTGTAATTACAGTTAAAGCTTGGAAAACCTAAACAGCAACTAGCAACCTAGTTATATCTATTCACAGCCACAGTACAGGAAATATAATAAACAAGCCAGACGACACAAGGAATTTAAGTGGTTCCCCAAACAACTTGGGTACGTCCACTCTTCTACCCAAACGGTAGGAATCCACTACAGGTTTTTGATCAGGTGCCCTGCCACCAACAGGATCTTCTTCAGGTAGATCCAGAGACCCTTTAGACTTTTGATCAGGTGTCTAAAAACCAAGCACAGGTTTTTGATCAGGTGCCCTGCCACCAAGGGATACTTTTGAAGGGAGTAATAACCCTGTACAGGAGGGGGAAGAAGGTTAAGATGTCTTCTCTATTTTACAATAGATTAGAGAAGCACAAAAGCTTGCACTGAGCTAGAATGCTCTAAAGAATCAAGGCTCCCCCTGGCTCAAGAATGTCCAGGTGAAGTCTTGCTTCAGTGCAGAAAAACTCTTCAGAAAATTCTGAAGGAAAAGGGCTACAGGAAGAAAAGAAATAATAAAATCAAAGTTCTTCAAGTAGCTATCTTCTTCTTCTTCTTCTTCAAAGAGACTCTGAGTTGAACTTCCTGAAAGCAGGAGAACTCAGGTGAAGAAGAGATGAAGATCTTAACACTTCTCAGTTAGATGGAGTTTGCTGAGAGCAGGAAGCTTGAGCTTGATGAAGGCTTGAGTGCTTGAGAATATGTGTGTAACACTAGCTTCAATCCTTCTTCAAAAGGTCCTTTAAATATTATCAGCAAGCAACGGCTCTCTTCCATTTGAATTATTTGTCTTCTTCTAAGCCTGGAGACCTGGGCTGTAAATATCAAGAAGACAGAAATATCTCTGCAGCAAAACATTCTATAAAGAGAATAAATCACTTTCTAAGAAGCTGCAGGCTTAAATCAGATAACAGAATGACTAAATAAAGTCACATCAGAAACAATCTCTTTATAGCAAAAGAAGACTTTTCAGTCTAACGGCTATAAAGGGCTGTCAGCAGATAAAGTAATTTAAAGAGACAGCTAATAAGACAAACAACTTTATCTTAAAAGATTTGAACTCAGGCAATAAGAATAGAGCAAATAATGCCTGGAAGCTTTATCATACAGCTTAAAATAGAGTGCCAGAAAATGTATTAATTAATTAAATATAATAAATAAATACAAAATACAAAGGCAGACAGAAAACGTCGAACGACCTTCGAAGATCGTCGAACGACGCCAGGAGATCGTCGAACTATCGGGCAGATAGTCGAACGATCCAGATAGTCGAGCTATCAAACAGATAGTCGAGCTACCGCAGCAGATAGTCGAACTATCAGGACAGATAGTCGAACTATCAGATAGTCGAACTATCTAGGACAGATAGTCGAGCTATCAAGCGCACAGAGATAGTCGAACTATCAAGCAGATAGTCGACCTACCTCAGAAAACAGATAGTCGATCTATCAAAAGATAGTCGAACTATCAAAACAAACAAGATAGTCGATCTATCAACAGATAGTCGAACTACCAGCGCAGAACAGATAGTCGACCTATCAACCGATAGTCGAACTACCAGCGCAGAACAGATAGTCGAACTATCAACAGATAGTCGAACTATCAGCGCAGAACAGATAGTCGACCTATCAACAGATAGTCAAACTACCAGCGCAGAACAGATAGTCGAACTATCAACAGATAGTCGAACTACCAGCGCAGAACAGATAGTCGAACTATCAACAGATAGTCGAACTATCAGTGCAGAACAGATAGTCGACCTATCAACAGATAGTCGAACTATCAGCGCAGACAACGCGTCGACCAACTGATAGACGATCGTCGATCAGCCGATAGACGATAGTCGAACGGCGTTCGACTATAGTCGAACGAAAAACCTACTTAACCAAATTCTTAATTTGGAAACGCGAGGACTCTACAGCTAGACTCCTAACCATTGACCATGGATATTTCTTGGGTCAAGGGGCACAAAGGAGAGGACTGAACTCAAATCAAACTAGGGTACCAACAATCTCCCCCTATTTGAGTTAAGTCTCTCAAAATCTAAAACAGCTAGCAATAAAACAAACAAAATAAATTCATCAAATAGTTAACAATAAACTGGCAGATTATCAATCAGATAAACAAATAATCAAATATATCACAGCAGTTTAATCAAACTATTAAGAATCTTTAGGTCAGGTAATGGATCAGAAGAACTAGAGACAAAAGAAATTTTTCGAAGAGGGTCATCTGATTCCTTCTTTGACATCTTTAAATCCTGCACTCCAAGGATCTTTAGCTCTGTAGCTCTGGGGACAACAGCTTCAGGATGTTTTTCCATGTACTTTGCTGGATCAAATATCTCAGGATTGACTTGGAATTTCTCAAATTATTTCTTTCTATAAGCTGACATGGTAGTAAAACCAGTTGTATCTTTACCTTCGACTCTTGCTTTTCTTATTTGGGCTGCTCCTACAAGCTCTTGAAAGCGAGCCATCCTAAAATTAGGATCGAGCTCAGGATTTTCATATACGGGCTCTGGAGAAGCAGCATCAGCTATTTTATCTAGATAAGACATTAGAATAAACTTAGCAAAAGGGACTTGCTAGAAGGTTTTAAAACACTGTAAACTATTTACCTATTGAAACACTTTTCTCAGATTGAACTGGAGAAGGAGGTGGGAAAAAGTTGGTCTTTGGGCCACAACCTCCTTCGCTTGTCTTTGAGAACCATAAGATGATCTGCCTTGAGAACTTTGATGACCTTGTCTTGGTTGCGGCTGAGCAGACGCAGATTTTCCATAGGCGGCAGATTGATTAGTAGGTAGATTCCCAGAGGCTCCTGCACCTGGAGGTGGAGGAGGACCTTTGGGAGTCCATCTGGAGACTGGACTGTCATACCTCTTAGTTCTCTTCCTTTCTTTTTGCTGATTTTTCGAAAACCACATCCAATGCTTAAAATCCTTGGATTTGGGGTCAATGCCCTTCAAAACATAATAGGGAATGTCATTATCCTTATTTGGAGGTGGAGGAGGAGCAGCTTTTCTTTTCTTTGCAGCAGATTTCCTTTTCTTTGACTTTTCAGAAACATCTGAATCATCATCATCATCAGAATGGGATGATGGAGGGTTCTCATAGGGATCATAGGCTTCTGAGACAGCCTTTACTTTAAGCTTTGAGGCAGATTTTCTTTTTCTTCTTCCAGGGCATCCAAAGCCAGAAGGGAGTCTAAATCTAATCCTGGAGAGTCATCCCAGATGGATGACTTTTCACATTGCAAATCTTTCTCTTTCTCTTTTAAAGATTGAACTCTTAATTCCCATGCTGCTCTAGCTTGAGCTTCTTCCAAACTCAAAACAGAAGAGTCAACTTTGACTTCCTCTTTCTCAGACTCATCTTCTTTATTATCTAAGAAGGATTCCAACTCAGGGTCTACTTGAGTAGCAGGAATACTTGGGTCAGCCTCAGAAACTACTGCTATGATTTGAGCAGTTAAATCTTCTTTAATAATATCTGTAAAATTATGAATACAGATCTGCTAAATAAACAGAGATCATTCCTTCAAGGTATTCACAGACTATCAAATTAATAGACTCATCAACAAAGCGGATGAAAGAGTTACCTTCATATTTAACCATTTCCCATGATTCATTTAGATAAGAGGTTATGATTCCTTCCAGGAATCTGGCAATCATAGGAGAGGTTAGATCTTCTAAGCATACTTTCACTGCAATTTCTGATAGCAGGATTCCATCTGATATTTCTTTCTCAGTCAAAACTGGAGCTACAACTTGCTTAACTGGAGCAATCTCTTCCTCAGCTGGAGTTACCACTTCCTCAGCTGGAAAAATCTCTTCCTCAGCTGGAGCTGTCTCTTCCTGAACAATCATGACAACATCTGGAACTTCTTCTGGCTCAACTTGAGCGGATTCTGGCTGGGCAGATAAGACTGAATCTTTCACAACTGAAGGAGAGGCAGGAAGGCCTGAGACATCTTCATTGAACATCTCCCCTGCCTGATTTCAGTGGGTACTGAAACCAGGCCCCTAGAGGAAGATGGCTCAGCTGATTTGGAGAGGGATTTGATGGAGGCAGATAATAGATCAATGGAGGCAGCAAGGGGAGCGATTGCCTCGTCAATCATGGTTTTGATTGATGGGGTAATCAGCTCCACAATGCGCGAGATGAAATCAGGAGTGATTTCAAAAGATGATGAAAGAGAGGTGGATGGAGCTGTAGCAGATATGGTAGATGTGCTGGGATGGAGGATGGTGTGAACAGGGGATCTAGCAGGAGATGGAGCAGGAGAATTTATTGGGGAATGAATTGGAGAATGAATTGGAGATTCAGGAGGAGTAAGAATTCTCTCTGATCCTAACAAATCAAAGCTAGGAGCAGATATCCTAGCCAGATGAGCAGGTAGAGGAGAAGCTGGAGGAGACAGAGGAACAACCACAGTTATTTCAGGTGCAGCAGAAGAAGAGGGTCGTACCTCAGCAGAAGTTGATGGTACTTCAACTGAGGTAGACGGCAAAACAGAGGAGGAGGAAGGAATAGCTGAGCCAGCTTCAACAGGTTGAGGGGCGACTGATGCAGTCCTTGTGCCCTCAGATGTAGCTGGAGCAGACTTTACAAACGTCCTCTTCCACTTAGAGAACAAGTGGGGATCCATCTTCTTGCTGGCGTTGATTGTAGTTGCGGTAGAACTCAGCAGCTGGGGAATTTCTCCTTAAGGAAAATTCCAATAACCCTTCCCAGGGTGACTTCCTTCTTTCCTGTCTTCTTCCTGATTAAATCAAACAGAACAGCTGCCCAATCGATTCTCTTTTCGATTAACAATTGCACACATAAGTGCGAATTGCTGTCTTGTTATATTATCATGGGCAGAGTGCTTCCCTAGGAGCACTTTTCCGACTACCTCAGCGAGGAACTTGATCTTGAAGGGAAAGTTTACCTTGAGCAGCTTGGTGGGAATGCCCTCGGCATGTCCCAGCTTAACAAGCATTCCTTCCGAACTCCTGAGCATCTTGCTCATAATCTTCGTCACCAATAACTAAACCAAAAACATCAGAAAGAACGGCCGGAGTCAGGATAACTTCTACTCCGCCGATGGTACCGATCATCGATTCGTCTGTGGAAGACGACGTGAAAGCCCATTCTTTTATCTCTGGAATGTTGATCTTGATCCTTTCAGACATCAGCTTCTCTAGACCTTGATCCCTGCAGAGCTGGAGAACTTCCACGATTCCGGCATCGCAACTGCTGAAAGCTTCGAAATCCACACTGAATCCGGCGTCAAACTTTACTACGGCTAGAACAGCTGGGGAAATCGCCATGGATTCGCCGGAGAGAGCACGAGAAAGCTGGAGAGAGAACGAGAAAGACGAAGCGCCAGAAAATCGCAAGCGGGAAAGCAGAATGCGAAAGGGCACGCTCCGTCGACGATAAAGCACACGATCTTTTAACCTAGGTCGACTATCGGCTGTTATATTGGACCGGAAATAGTCGATCTATTAAAAAGATCTTGAACCGATAGTCGAACGGCCGTTCGACGATCGGCTCAGAAGCAGAATAGTCGAACCATCGTTCGGCTAATTCTGGCTTCACAAGCAACAAGCTGTCGTCGAGTAGAGATCGACGATAAGCTCAGCCTGTTCGACGATGGTCGAACGTCGATCGACGATCTTCAAACAGATAAGCTATCATTAACCAGAGGTCGACGATAGGCTCAATCCGTTCGACGATCTTCGATCATCGTTCGACGATCTTCAAGCAGACCTCAACATAGGCAGATATCGTCACACTTAGTCTCGTCCATTGATCATGCCTAGTTGGAATAAAAAGAACAGATGCTTCTGTTCATCTAAAGGATTGGTGAATATATCACCTCTCTGAAACTCAGTGGATATGAACTCAAGACAGATCTTGTTCTTTTCCACACAATCTCTCAGGAAATGGTGCCTAATCTCAATGTGCTTGGTTCTAGAGTGGTGCACTGGATTTTGTGCAATAGAAATAGCACTGGTACTATCACACATGATCTTGGTGTTCTTGTGTGAGTAACCATAATCCACAAGCTGGTTTTGAATCCACAGGATCTGTGAACAACAACTGGCAGCTGCTTATATATTCAGCCTCTGCAGTTGAAGTTAAGACAGAAGCCTGCTTCTTACAGAACCAAGAGACCAATCTCTCTCCCAGGAACTGGCAAGTTCCTGAGGTGCTCTTCCTGTCAACTCTGCAACCAGCATAGTCAGAATCAGAATATCCAATTAATTCAAACTCTGACTCAGCTGGGTACCAAAGTCCTAGATTTGGACATCCTTTCAGGTATCTCAGGATTCTTTTTAGAAGAATCAGATGAGATTCCTTGGGGTTGACCTGGAATCTAGCACAAAGGCATGTTGCAAACATTATATCTGGCCTACTTGCAGTTAGATATAATAGGGAACCAACAATGGCCCTATAATTCTTTTGATCAACTGGCTTGCCGTGATCATCAGAATCAATAACTACATTAGTAGCCATGGGTGTAGGCATTGCTGAAGCATCAGCCATCCCAAATTTCTTTACCAATTCCTTGGCATATTTGGATTGGGAGATGAAGATACCATCAGCATCTTGCTTAACTTGGAGACCAAGAAAGTAAGACAGCACACCCATACTACTCATCTCAAACTTAGAATGCATCAAGTTGGAAAACTTTTTGCACAGTTTGGGATCAGTGGAGCCAAAGATAATATCATCTACATACACCTGAACTAACAGGATTGTGTCCTTGTGATGCTTGACGAAAAGGGTTCTATCAACTACTCCTCCTAGTAAAGTTGTGCTCTAACAGGAAACTAGCTAGAGTCTCATACCAGGCCCTAGGAGCTTGCTTTAGTCCATAAAGAGCTTTCTGCAACTTAAAAACATGAGAAGGCTGAGTTGAAGAAACAAACCCTGGTGGTTGTTCAACAAACACCTCTTCCTTAAGCTCACCATTTAGGAATGCACTTTTGACATCCATTTGGAACACCTTAAACTTCATGAAGGCTGCATAGGCCAAGAAGATCCTTATTGCTTCTAGCCTTGCAACAGGAGCAAAGGTTTGGTCATAGTCTATACCTTCCTCCTGTCTGTAGCCCTGAGCTACAAGCCTAGCTTTATTCCTTACTATTATTCCATTTGCATCTAACTTGTTTCTATACACCCACTTGGTGCCTATGATCAGTTGGCCTTTAGGTCTTGGAACCAAAGTCCAAACTTTACATCTCTCAAACTGATTGAGCTCCTCTTGCATTGCAATGATCCAGTGGGATCTAGCTCTGCATCTTTAAAGGTGAGGGGCTCAACTTGTGAGAGGAAACAAGCATGCATCACATCCTGTCTTAATTGATGTCTTGTTTGCACACCAGCTGATATGTCTCCAATCACTTGAGATGTGGGGTGATCTCTAAGTGTGACAATATCAGCAGGTGGGATGTGATCTTCAGCAACAGTTGGGATTAATTCCTCAGGAGG
Source organism: Platanthera zijinensis (assembly GCA_039513925.1). NCBI lineage: Eukaryota > Viridiplantae > Streptophyta > Magnoliopsida > Asparagales > Orchidaceae > Platanthera > Platanthera zijinensis. The sequence goes on from CM077089.1 coordinate 97,408,939, forward strand.
AATTTGATCTACTGTTGGTGGTACAACAACAGCTTCAACAGCTTCAGCAATGTCTTCATCACTGTCTGATTCAGTGATCTGAAGAGTTGATAGTTGAAGGATTTCTTGAGGGGCATCATGTACCTGCAAAGAACTAGATGGAAGGAGAATTTTCTTTCTCCTTGTAAAACATCTGAGACTCATCAAAAGTCACATGCACAGATTCTTCTATCTTACAGGTTGATTTGTTATAAACCCTATAAGCTTTGCTTACTTGGGAATATCCAAGCATGATTCCCATTGAAGCTTTTGCTTCAAATTTTCTAATATATTCTTTATTATTGTTATGAATATAAACATACAGCCAAAAATTCTAAAGTAATTAATTTTTGGTTTCTTTCCTTTAAGCAACTCATAAGGAGTTTTACACTTAAGTTTGTGTATCAAACTTCTATTCAAGACATAGTTGGCTGTACTAACAGCTTCTGCCCAATAGGATAGAGGCATGTTAGCATCTGCCAACAATGTGCTAGCAGCTTCAATTAGTGTTCTATTCTTCCTTTCAACTACCCCATTTTGTTGGGGAGTTCTAGGAGCTGAGAAGCTATGTTTGATACCTTCTCTCTCACAGAATTCTTGCATGAGAAGAGAGTCAAACTCAGTACCATGATCACTTCTGATCAAGGCCACATGAGTAGAGTACTCAGTCTGCACACAAAGTAGAAAGTCTGTAAGGGCTTTGAAGTTATCAGACTTAGTTCTCAAAAAGAAAACCCAACTGAACCTAGAGAAGTCATCTACAATTACTAATGTGTAATACTTCCCTCCTAAACTCTGTACATTTATTGGGCCAAAAAGGTCCAAATGTAATAAATACAGGATTCTAGGAGAATCACTTTTATTTACAGATTTAAATGAATTCTTGGTTTGCTTGCCTAGCTGACAAGCCTTGCATAGACTCTCCTTCTTGTAGGGGCAAGAAGGTAAACCTCTAACAAGGTTGTGCTTAGATAACCTAGATATATTCTTAAGGTTTACATGACTAAGCCTTTTATGCCAAAGGGAATTATTATTAAGGGTTACTTCATTAAACAGGCAGATTTCAGAGTGAGATGAATTAAAATCTACTAAATATATATTGCCTATTCTATTACCTATTAAAACAACATTATTATTTAAAGTAATATTGCAAGAGGAGTTAGAAAAAGAAACCTGGTAGCCAGCATCACATAGCTGGCTAACTGAAATCAGATTATGCTTCAGTCCATTGACATAAGCAACTCTCTTGAATGTAACTGCTCCAATCGTGATCTTGCCATAGCCTTCTGTCTGACCACAGCTGGAGTCTCCAAAGATAACCTTTGGGCCGAGCTTAGCTTTGTACTTTGACAGAAGCTCTTTGTTTCCTGTCATATGCTTAGAGCATCCACTATCCAAATACCACTTATTTAGAGTGATTGGATAGGCCTTCACCTGCAAAACAACTATTTAGACAGAGTGGACCCAGGTAACCTTGGGTCCCTTGTTTTTCACATAAGAAAAACTGGAGATATAGGAGAATGCAGGCTGAGGGTGATAACCTAGTGGGTGAGATCTCCTAGGTGGGATTCTCCATGCAGATGATGGGTCAACAAACCTAGGGTTTCTATTTTCATTTAGGTTTCTATGATACTGATTATGATTTTGAAAATCATGTTGAAATCGTCGATCGACGTTCGACGATGGGCGCTCAGATCGTCGAGCTTTGTTCGACCATGGAGCATCCGATCGTCGAGCGGCGTTCGACGCTCTTTGCATTTCTTTGAAAACTTCTTTCTCTTTTCTCTCTTAGCTTTATTTAGGGTTTTATTTACAAGGTTTACTTGCTCAGTGTTCTTCTTTCCACTAGCTGAAATGAAGTTCACTGGAGTTGAAAGGTTATTTTTAAGGAGGACTGGGGTTCACTGGGAGAAGCTCCTAAGCCTAATTTATCATTACCTGACCTAGTGTTAGTCATGCTGGTAATTTCTAACAGCTTAAGGCTTCTACCATTAAGGGATTCTTCTAATCTCTTAGACTTAGCTAATTCTATTTTAAGAAATTTAATTTCTTCACTACAAGTAGTGAGATCTTCCTTTAACCTAATGTTTTCAGAGGCTATTGATTCTGAGTCAGCTAACCTATTTCTAAGTTCTTTTATCTCCTTTTCTGAACTAATTAAATCTAAACACAAAGATTTAAATTCTAACTTAAACTCTTCTGAAGTAAAATCATAAGATGAAAGTACCTCATCTTCAGTAGGCATCTCTTCATCAGAATCAGAACTCTCTGCAGCAGAGTGGTTGATGCAGGCATCTATTGCCATTAGGCAAATTTCTTTGGCCTTCTTCTCTTCCTCATCTTCACTGGAGCTTGATGAGGATGATTCTTCATCAGAATCACTCCAGGTTTCAGCAATGAAACCTCTCTCCTTCTTCTTGTTTTGTAGGAGGATGGCTTGGAGTGCTTCCTGTGTTGTTCTTTGTCTTTCTCTTTTCCTTGTTCTTCTCCTCTGGACACTCTGGCAAAATGTGTCCAGGCTTCCTGCAACCATAGCAAATAATTTCTTTAGCAGGAGATCGATCATACCTTGGTTTGTCTTCATAGCGTGAAGACTTCTTTCTGAACTCCTTTCTCCCCATCTTGAGAAACCTCTTGGCAAATAGTGCCATAAGTTCCTCATTTGATTGGCTGCCTTCAGAAACATCTGCAGCCTTAAGAGCTAGAGTTTGCACTTTTCTTGTTGGAGTGGGGGTCTTGGCTTCAGCTTCTGCTTCTCTGGTCTTCAGCGCTTGCTCAAAAGACTTGAGCTTGCCGAGGAGAGCTTCAGTTGAGATCTCATTGGTGCTTCTGGCTTCCTTGATGGGCCAGATTCTTAGATCCCATGTGCTAGGGAAGCACATAAGAATCTTATCATTGACCTCTGTCAATGATATGTCCTTGTCCAGGGTCCTCAGCTCATTGATGATTGAGCTGAGCCTGGTGTACATAGCTTCAACTGATTCAGCATCAGTCTTCTTGAAGTTCTCATACTGTGAGATAAGGTTGGACCTCCTGTCCTTCCTTTCATCAGCTGAACCAGCTACAATCTGGTTCAGTGTGTCCCACATGGCCTTTGCTGAGGAGCAGTCAGCCACCTTCTGGAACACCTCATCAGACATTGTCTGAACCAGTATGTTCATTGCCTTGGCATCAGCAATTTTGGCCTTCTTGTATTCATCATTATAGTCTGGAGGAGGCACTGCACTCATATCAGACGATGAGGCAGTGGCTGCAGCAGGTGCTCTTGGGGGACCTGTCAAAATAGAAGCAAAAATACTCTCATCAATAGAGTTCATATATAATTTAATCCTTGCCTTCCAGATGCCAAACTTTGCTAAGTTGCATGCTGGAGGTCTGGTGCTAGAATAATCCTTAGACTGGGCCATGATAGTGAATATCTATAAGCTTTTGGTATCTATCAGGATCTTGTGACTTAGGTGTTAGCCTATACAGTCAGTCAACCTCCCTCTAATACCAATTGAAAGTGAAGGGATAGATACTACTCTAGAAGGGGGGTGAATAGAGTAATAAAATTTTGCACAATACAAAACTTAACTGTCTACTCAACTCCCTTGGAGTGAAGTGCGGAATGAAGAGATTATAGATATTGATTTAACCTTAAAGCCTAACACAAGTGATGTGCAAACACAAGCTAACTGTAATTACAGTTAAAGCTTGGAAAACCTAAACAGCAACTAGCAACCTAGTTATATCTATTCACAGCCATAGAAAAGGAAATATAATAAACAAGCCAGACGACACAAGGAATTTAAGTGGTTCCCCAAACAACTTGGGTACGTCCACTCTTCTACCCAAACGGTAGGAATCCACTACAGGTTTTTGATCAGGTGCCCTGCCACCAACAGGATCTTCTTCAGGTAGATCCAGAGACCCTTTAGACTTTTGATCAGGTGTCTAAAAACCAAGCACAGGTTTTTGATCAGGTGCCCTGCCACCAAGGGTTACTTTTGAAGGGAGTAATAACCCTGTACAGGAGGGGGAAGAAGGTTAAGATGTCTTCTCTATTTTACAATAGATTAGAGAAGCACAAAAAGCTTGCACTGAGCTAGAATGCTCTAAAGAATCAAGGCTCCCCTGGCTCAAGAATGTCCAGGTGAAGTCTTGCTTCAGTGCAGAAAAACTCTTCAGAAAATTCTGAAGGAAAAGGGCTACAGGAAGAAAAGAAATAATAAAATCAAAGTTCTTCAAGCAGCTATCTTCTTCTTCTTCTTCTTCAAAGAGACTCTGAGTTGAACTTCCTGAAAGCAGGAGAACTCAGGTGAAGAAGAGATGAAGATCTTAACACTTCTCAGTTAGATGGAGTTTGCTGAGAGCAGGAAGCTTGAGCTTGATGAAGGCTTGAGTGCTTGAGAATATGTGTGTAACACTAGCTTCAATCCTTCTTCAAAGGTCCTTTAAATATTATCAGCAAGCAACGGCTCTCTTCCATTTGAATTATTTGTCTTCTTCTAAGCCTGGAGACCTGGGCTGTAAATATCAAGAAGACAGAAATATCTCTGCAGCAAAACATTCTACAAAGGGAATAAATCACTTTCTAAGAAGCTGCAGGCTTAAATCAGATAACAGAATGACTAAATAAAGTCACATCAGAAACAATCTCTTTATAGCAAAAGAAGACTTTTCAGTCTAACGGCTATAAAGGGCTGTCAGCAGATAAAGTAATTTAAAGAGACAGCTAATAAGACAAACAACTTTATCTTAAAAGATTTGAACTCAGGCAATAAGAATAGAGCAAATAATGCCTGGAAGCTTTATCATACAGCTTAAAATAGAGTGCCAGAAAATGTATTAATTAATTAAATATAATAAATAAATACAAAATACAAAGGCAGACAGAAAACGTCGAACGACCTTCGAAGATCGTCGAACGACGCCAGGAGATCGTCGAACTATCGGGCAGATAGTCGAACGATCCAGATAGTCGAGCTATCAAACAGATAGTCGAGCTACCGCAGCAGATAGTCGAACTATCAGGACAGATAGTCGAACTATCAGATAGTCGAACTATCTAGGACAGATAGTCGAGCTATCAAGCGCACAGAGATAGTCGAACTATCAAGCAGATAGTCGACCTACCTCAGAAAATAGATAGTCGATCTATCAAAAGATAGTCGAACTATCAAAACAAACAAGATAGTCGATCTATCAACAGATAGTCGAACTACCAGCGCAGAACAGATAGTCGACCTATCAACCGATAGTCGAACTACCAGCGCAGAACAGATAGTCGAACTATCAACAGATAGTCGAACTATCAGCGCAGAACAGATAGTCGACCTATCAACAGATAGTCGAACTACCAGCGCAGAACAGATAGTCGAACTATCAACAGATAGTCGAACTACCAGCGCAGAACAGATAGTCGAACTATCAACAGATAGTCGAACTATCAGCGCAGAACAGATAGTCGACCTATCAACAGATAGTCGAACTATCAGCGCAGACAACGCGTCAACCAACTGATAGACGATCGTCGATCAGCCGATAGACGATAGTCGAACAGCGTTCGACTATAGTCGAACGAAAAACCTACTTAACCAAATTCTCAATTTGGAAAAGCGAGGACTCTACAGCTAGACTCCTAACCATTGACCATGGATATTTCTTGGGTCAAGGGGCACAAAGGAGAGGACTGAACTCAAATCAAACTAGGGTACCAACACACTGACCGATTCTAAGAAGCCGTGCTGGACCCCACCCGCTCATGGCCATATTGCCCGGGCTTGTCCTCCGCTCGACATTCTCGTCAGTCCACAGAAGGGGCTAGTCTCACCGGGACACTTCCCCCACATGACTTGCGCGCCACGGGATAGCCAGCCGACCACAGAGACATAACCGCGCCTTAGCACAGCACAAACAAAGGTTTCCCCACCCCAATCGCCACTCGCACCGTGTCTTTCCCATGCTCCAAGGAAACCATCTACCACACAAAGCGGAGCTAACCTCGTCCGGTTCCGACCACGAGTACTCACTCTAATATGAGTGGGAAAACGCATACATACAACGGCGTATTGCCACTGCGGATTTCTATCGAAACCCCAAAACTCGCTATGCAACATCCCCGGGTCGGACCAACACTCGCGACCACGGCTTCACCCACAATGCCTAATCCGCTAACGGAGCGGATCTCTAATGCAAAGCATGCCGGGATGAGCATACTCAACCCAGAGGTCCTCTTGAACCTAGGCTACATGAATCCCTCTCATTTGAGTGATTCGGTGCTCAAACTATGAAAGGAAGGGGATGCTATTCATGCATCCTAAATCCTAAAAACCGAGAGGAGAAGCGTCGTTACCTTCCGTCCCCTCTTCCTAGCCATGGAGAAGATTTGCTCGGTTGAAAACCACCGCAACGCTCCCACCTTCGCGGATCTGAACTCCGCTCGCGAAACGGAGCTCCGAATCTCCACCGGCCGCCGGAGTTGACCTCCTTCTTCCTCCTCCAAGCTCTCCCTTCTCTCTAGGTTTTAGAGAGAGAGTGCCCAAGTGAAATAAGGGTTTCAAAGCCCTATTCCCGGCTAAAACCACCTAGGAGCAGCCCCCCACAGTCGGATCCAAAGCCAAGGAAACGAACGGCCAGGATTAGATCTGAAATCCCAAAAACTGGGCCGAACACGGGTTCACACACGGCCGTGTAGCTCATTCGCCGTCTCGACCAAAATTGAAAACCAGCAACACAGCATGTGACACGGCCTGCGACACGCCCGTGTCGCCTGCGACACGCCCGTGTCGGAACCCGTGTCACGCCCCCTGTGTGCAATTTATCAACACTTCGCAGTCAGAGAGGTACACGGCTTGGTGACACGACATCAGACACGCCCGTATCCAACTAGACACGCCCGTGTTCGTGCCCGCGTCATTACCCGTGTACCCAACCGCACAGCCCAGGTATGACACGGCCTGGGACACGCCCGTGTCCTAGGCCGTGTTCCACCACACGGCCATCGTCGACCTGAACTGGACGACTACACGGCCCGAGCTTGACACGCCCGACACGGCCTCTGACACGCCCGTGTCAGGGCCCGTGTCACCTGCACCAAAAACTTGTCTTGGACAAATTCGATCCCCGTCGCTCCTACAATAATTTGGGGTGTTACAATTCTCTCCCCCTTAAAAGAATTTCGTCCCGAAATTTAAAACATGGAAGGTAAACAAAACTAAACAGTACCTGAGGAGAAAAGCTCGGGGTACTCCTCTAGCATGGCCTGCTCTCGCTCCCATAAGAGCTCCTCGCAACTACAGTTGTCCCAACGGACCTTTATGAGTCTGACCTCCTTGTTCCATAATTGCCGAACCTCTGAGTCTTCTATCCCGACTGGACGAACTCGCGTCCCCAAGTCTTCCTCTACCGGCACCGCCGTCGGCTCAATCACCACGCTGGCTTCTAACAATGCTTTCCTCAGGACGGAGATGTGAAAAACGTCAAGCAATCCACTTAGCTCTGTGGACAACGCCAACCGGTACGCTGCCTCTCCCACTCGCTCGATGACCTTGAATGGTCCCTAAAATCTCGGACTCAGCTTCTTGAGTCGGCGAATTTGCGAAACGCCTTTGAACGGCTTGATATTAAGATACACCCAGTCGCCCACAGCGAATTCCACATGCCTGTGGCGAGCATTGAAATACTTCGACTGCCGATCTTGAGCTACCTTCATGCGCTCTTGGATGGTCCGCACCAACTAACTAGCGTCGGCTACCACTTCTTTCCCCAAAATCTTGGTGTCTCCTGCCTCTGTCCAAGACATCGGTGTTCGACACCGCCTCCCATACAGAGCTTCGTATGGCGCCATCTTGATACTAGCTTGGTAACTATTGTTATACGCAAACTCCACCATGAAGAGGTGATCCTCCCACTTCTTGCCGAAGTCGAGAGTACACATCCTTAGCATATCTTCCAAAGTACGGTTCGTTCTCTCAGTTTGCCCATCGGTTTGAGGATGAAAAGCCGTACTGAACTTGAGTTTTGTGCCCAAGCTCTTCTGCACCAACCACCAATCCTTAGACATGAAACGTCCATCCCGGTCGCTGACTATACTCTTCGGAATCCCATGAAGTCGTACAATATTGCGGACGTACAACTCCACCAACTTTTCCACACTGTCCTCCTTCCGGTTTGGGATGAAATGTGCCACTTTGGTCAAGCGGTCCACAATCACCCAAATGGCATCAATACCCTGCTGCGATCTAGGCAACCCATGCACAAAATCCATGGAGATTTCATCAAATTTCCATTCGGCGATTGGAAGAGGCTTCAAGAACCCGCTCGGCTTCTGACATTCGGCCTTCACCAAGGCACATGTTTGGCACCGACTCACACACAAAGCCACGTCCCGCTTCATCCCAAGCCACCAATAGGACTTCTTCAAATCCAAGTACATCTTTGTACTACTCGGGTGAATGGAGTACTTAGTGATGTGGGCCTCAAACATCAACTCCTCGCGGAGCTTGCCGAACTGCGGTACACAAATCCTTCCGCCCTTCCTCAGAATCCCATCACCCATCTCCCAGGCGCTACCCTCGCCCTTTAGAGCTTCCTCCACGAAAGGTTGGAACTCCGCATCTACACGGGTCGCTTCCCGAATACGATCGCATAAGTCACTCTGCATCTCAATCCAATTTAGTCGAGCCACGCTAGACTCTCCTCTTGCCACACATTCCAAACCAAGGGACTCCCAGTCCCGCCTTAACCGCTCATCGTGAGCTTCAATCCAATTTCCTTGCCCCGTGTATTTCCTACTCAAATCATCTGCCACCACATTGGCTTTCCCTGGCGTGTAATGAATCGCCACCTCTTAGTCCCCCAGGAACTCGACCCACCTACGCTGCCGCATATTTAGGTCCTTCTGATCTAGGAGATAATTAAGACTCTTGTGGTCTATGAAGATCTCCACCTTTGCACCATAAACGTAGTGCCTCCACAACTTCAATGCAAAAATTATCGCCGCCAACTCCAAATCATGGACGGGGTAATTTCTCTCATGAGGCTTCAGCTGCCTCGACCCAAAAGCTATCACACTACCATGTTGCACCAACACGCACCCTAAACAGCATCCGGATGCGTCGCTGAAAATCTGGAACCCTTGGGTCCCCTTTGACAGGCTTAGGATCGGCGCCATCATTAGCCTTTCCTTCAGGGTTTCAAACACCTCGTTGCACTCTTGAGTCCATACAAATTTCTGATCCTTGCGAGTTAGTGAAGTGAGGGGTAGAGCTATCCGCGAAAAGTTTTCCACAAACCTTCGGTAGTACCTGGCTAGTCCAAGAAAACTTCGGACTTCCGCCACGGTCCTCAAAACTGGCCACTCTCTGATGGCTTCTACTTTCGTTGGATCCACCGCCACCCCATCCCCACTAATCACATGGCCTAGAAATGCCACTTTCTCCAACCAGAACTCGCACTTGGAGAACTTCGCATAAAGCTGGTTCTCTCTCAATACTTGCAACACTGTCCGCAAGTGCGACTCGTGCTCCGCTTCCGACTTGGAATACACCAAAATTTCATCGATAAAAACGACTACGAACCCGTCCAAATATTCGCAAAAAACTCGGTTCATCAAGTCCATGAACACGGACGGCGCGTTCGTTAGCCCGAACGGCATCACCGAGAACTCAAAATGACCATACCTCATACCAAACGCGGTCTTGGGTATGTCCTCGTCACGAATCCGCAACTGATAATATCCGGACTTCAGGTCCAACTTGGAGTACACCACCGACCCCACCAACTGGTCGAAGAGATCGTCTATGCGAGGAATCGGATACTTATTCTTGACAGTCAATTTGTTCAACTTTCGGTAGTCTATGCACAGACGCATACTACCGTCCTTCTTCTTTACGAATAACACCGGCGCACTCCACGGTGAAGAGCTGGGCCTGATATACCCTTGCTCCAAAAGCTCCTGCAACTGAACATTGAGCTCGGCCAACTCCTTTGGTGCCATCCTGAAGGGTGGACGTGACACTGGTCTAGCCTCGGGCACCAACTCGATGGAGAAATCAATCTCTCGTCGAGGAGGTGCTCCCGGTAACTCCTCGGGAAAAACATCTCCAAACTCCGCCACCACGGGCACTTCTCCTAGAGACAGCCTGGAGAGGCTAACCTCCAACAATGCTACTAGAGCTACACCTCCCTAGTTAACAGCTCGCACTAACTGAAGTGCCGAAACTAGGGAGCAGGTCACTTCATGCAGACCTTCAAACCTGACTTCCGCTTGCCCCACGCCCCTCAGGGTTACCACCTTGGACAAACAGTCGATACTGGCACGCTGCTCCGCTAGCCAATCCATCCCCAAAATCACATCGAACTCGGACAACGGCAAGATCGCCGCTACCAATAAGAATTCGACTCCCTCAAGACTCCAACAAATCCGGCCTCTAGCCCTGGTAGTCATAGATGACCCATTGGGCATGCGCACTTTCAACTCGGAGTCCGTCGAGAAAGACTCCACTCCGATCCTCCGGATAAATCCTTCCGCAAGGAAGGAGTGCGACGCTCCCGTATCAAAGAGTACCCTAGCGGGGTACCCAGATACCATTACAAATCCTACACACATGCAACAAACATAAAGGCTTGAAAAACAGGAATCTAAGGTGCAGGTTGAACTCTCGTACCTATCACCACATCGGGTTGACAGATTGCTTCTTGTTGCCCAAGGTTGTAGGCCCTTAGCTGCACTAGTTGAAACCGAGAAGCACTCGACTCCGCCATCTTCCCTTTCTCTGCGGCACTGGGGCCGGAGCGCACAGTTTGCTCCTGCCTTGTCTCTTGCTCAGTGCCCTCTTGGGTACAAAATCTTGCTATATGGCCCAGCTTGCCATAACTATAGCACGTCTGAGGGCCCTTAGAGCGTGACCCTCCGGACATCCAATTACTTTTCTCGCCCGACTTATATGGGGAAGGCTTCTTCTTCCATCGGCTCCCTTCCGCCTTTCCATGTGACTGGGCAGGCTTCTTCTCCTCCCCCTGCTTGGGTATGAAACCCTTGCGACGTTGGGATCACTCCATATCACTCTCCAAAATTCGGGCCGCCTCCACCAATTCATTGAAACCCGCACGTTTCATCAATATGAGGGGTTGTCTTAGGTGCTCCCTCAATCCGTGGTAGAAGAGATTGTCCTTCTCTTTATCGTCTGCCATGGTCATCCCTGCATAACGACCCAAGCGAGTAAATTCCTGAACATACTCATCCACTGACTTGTCTCGCTGCACCAGATGTAGAAACTGCCTCTGGAGGGCTAACCTTATTGAGGCGGGTATGTACTTCTTCAGGAAGGCATTCCCAAACTCCTCGATGAACGGTGTGCGTCCTAGAAACTGCCGGCCACTGTGGCTCACCCACCATAACTTGGCATCTCCCTCCAACATAAAGGCTGCGAACTCTGCCTTTTTCTCATCTGGCACCTCTGCCGCCCTCAGAAGCTCCTGAATTCTAGCCCACCAATCCTTTGCATCTGTGGGTGTGCCGGTTCCCCTGAAGGTTGGATGGTGGAAACTCAGAAAGTAGTTCATTTGCCGGTCCCCATGCCCGACAACCACTCTCTCGGCCTGCGGCTCTGCCCGCCTGACTTCCTCAACCTACACGGTCGCTGTCGTGTCCGGGGTAGCAGGAGTTGCTACCTGTGCTGTCGCTGTAGCTTGGGCCACCACCATCGCTTCTGCAAGCATACGACAGAAGTCGGCCGGTGTGACCCCCATCCCTAGCGGACCTTGCGCAGTCGCACTACTTGCCAGAGCTCTTCTCTTGGCCTCGAGGTCCCAGCCTCGTTGCTTGCACTCTAATCACAAGCAAGAAAACACCAATCAGTCTCTAATCGCAAGACTCGAACACCAGGACACTCATGGTCCTGCGATACTCCTATGTGGATAACTTCTTATACACGACTTGACTTATACTTTCGACCGCGAAACTTCTCGTTGGAACGCAAACCTCCCTCTGATACCAAATTGTAACACCTCCCCTGTAAAGACCATATAATATGGGTCCGGCCGGGGCCCCACAACATACAGATGCCACAGCTTTAGTATTAAAAGATGATATGAAAATTACCCAATCTCAATATTCCAGACAAACACAGCGGAAACAGAACAAACCGACAGAAGTTATCCACTAACGATAGAGTATCAAATGGCCTTAAGGCCTTACACAATAATAGTCCAAAACATATCAATGTGCCAAGCACTCCTAGGCTACCTCGGTATGCAAGCCGGACATAAACATAACAAAAGTAGCAAACATAAAAGGAGAAACCAAGCACAGCAACACTTCATGAGGCTTAGGGCTTTTCGCCCGGCGCGCTAGCTCCTGCATGCGATCCTTGCCATGTAAAGATTTGAAGTAACGTGGGTCAGCAAAGGCTGACCTCTACTGTGTAACAAACACATCTCCTCCCGGCCGTCCCTAACGGACCCTGGGGTACCACTCCACCTGCAAGTTAGCACTTCGTATACCAAAAGAGCAAATATATTAAAGCGGTAAAATAGGCTTGGATGTCTCATACAGCATACATGTTCTCTATGTTTTGTACAAGGTGAAAGGGACTACTATGCAGCATGAATGCAACCCGGGTTTCACCCAAGGCACCCTAGTTCGTATGCATCTAGCACAACATCAAACACAGGGTACTTCCGTTTCCCCATTGGCTTAAAGCCGCAAACACAAGGTAACCACCATGTCCCTACCGACACACACGCCATCACACGGAACCTTGCAAAGGCCCCACCCGCACAAGGGTCATATACCCCGGGGCTTGCCCGCACATTCTGACTTCGCACGTCAGGGTTCCGTCTCACACTGACCGATTCTAAGAAGCCGTGCTGGACCCCACCCGCTCATGGCCACATTGCCCGGGCTTGTCCTCCGCTCGACATTCTCGTCAGTCCACAGAAGGGGCTAGTCTCGCCGGGACACTTCCACCACATGACTTGCGCGCCATGGGATAGCCAGCAGAACACGGAGACATAACCCCGCCTTAGCACAACACAAACAAAGGTTTCCCCACCCCAATCGCCACTCGCACCGTGTCTTTCCCATGCTCTAAGGAAACCATCTACCGCACAAAGCGGAGCTAACCTCGTCCAGTTCTAACCACGAGTACTCAATCTAATATGAGGGGGAAAACGCATACATACAACGGCGTATTGCCGCTGCGGATTTCTATCGAAACCCCAAAACTCGCTATGCAACATCACCGGGTCGGACCAACACTCGCGACCACGGCTTCAACCACAATGCCTAATCCGCTAACGGAGCGGATCTCTAATGCAAAGCATGCTGGGATGAGCATACTCAACCCGGAGGTCCTCTTGAACCTAGGCGACACGAATCCCTCTCATTTGAGAGATTCGGTGCTCAAAATACGAAAGGAAGGGGATGCTATTCATGCATCCTAAATCCTAAAAATCGAGAGGAGAAGCGTCGTTACCTTCCGTCCCCTCTTCCTAGCCATGGAGAAGATTTGCTCGGTTGAAAACCACCGCAACGCTCCCACCTTCGCGGATCTGAACTCCGCTCGCGAAACGGAGCTCCGAATCTCCACCGGCCGCCGGAGTTGACCTCCTTCTTCCTCCTCCAAGATCTCCCTTCTCTCTAGGTTTTAGAGAGAGAGTGCCCAACTGAAATAAGGGTTTCAAAGCCCTATTCCCGGCTAAAACCACCAAGGAGCAGCCCCCCACCGTCGGTTCCAAAGCCAAGGAAACGAACGGCCAGGATTAGATCTGAAATCCCAAAAACTGGGCCGAACACAGGTTCACACACGGCCGTGTGCCTGGACGTGTAGCTCATTTGCCGTCTCGACCAAAATTGAAAACCAGCAACACGGCATGTGACACGGCCTTCGACACGCCCGTGTCGCCTGCGACACGCCCGTTTCGGGACCCGTGTCACGCCCCCCGTGTGCAATTTATCAACACTTCGCAGTCAGAGAGGTACACGGCTTGGTTACACGGCATCAGACACGCCTGTGTCCAACTAGACACGCCCGTGTTCGTGCCCGCGTCATTACCCGTGTACCCAACCGCACAGCCCAGGTGTGACATGGCCTGGGACACTCCCATGTCCTAGGCCGTGTTCCACCACACGACCATCGTCGACCTGAACTGGTCGACTACACGGCCCGAGCTCGACACGCCCGACACGGCCTCCGACACGCCCGTGTCGGGGCCCGTGTCACCTGTACCAAAAACTTGTCTTGGCCAAATTCGATCCCCATCGCTCCTACAACAATTTGGGGTGTTACATGGATAGTAGTGCAAGGGATGGAATGATTCAGAGGTAGAGGCTGGAGGAGGTGAAAGGGGTGATGAGATTGTAAAGGGGGAAGAAATGGCTATGGTTGAGATGAGTGGTGAGGTTGAGATGACTGGTACAGAGACAGCTGAATAAGGAGGAGAAGCAGGCATATCTTCTGCTGGGGCAAAGACCTGAGGAGGAGTGACTAAGGCAGTCCTTGTGCCTGAAGTAGGTGTTGGTGCAGCAGCCCTGTTGGGGTTTATGATCTGCCTGTCCCACCTGCTGAAGAGGGCACAGGTGAGCCTTTTGGATGCATTGATGTGCATCCCACTTGAAACCAATAGATCAAGGCACCTGTGATGTAGGTAAACCCCTATAATTCTCCCAAAACTTACACAGCTTTTGCTAACTTTCTTTTTGATCAAATTAAAGAAGATCGATCCCCAATACAAATGTTTCTTATCAACTAAGGCTCCCATTAGGCATAACTGATACCTTGAGATTGTATCATGGGCGGAGTGCTTTGTTAGGAGCACTTTTCCAACAACATCAGCCAATAATTGAAATTCAATATATAAATTCTTTTTCAACAGTTTATTAGGATTCACAGCAGAGTGACCCATTCGATCTAACAAAGAATCATATTCCTCTCCAGACAAATCGATGGAATCATTCCCAGTACTTAATGCGAATACTTCTGTCAAAAGAGCTGGGGACATTGGTACCTGAGTTCCATTGATGGTCCCGACTATAGAATTTTCACTTTCGCTGGTGCCAGTATAAACACATTCTTTTACTTCATCTGCTGCAATCTTTATTCTTATTGTCATCAACTGAACTAACTGCTGTTCGCGGAACAAGTTCAGAATATCATTGAATCGCTGATCACTGTCATCGAAGGAGTTCATATCAATGTCAAAGCCTGTATCAAATTTCATTTTGGAGAGGGCGGCGACCGTCATTGCCATCTGTACCTACAAAGATTCAATAAACACGACGAAGTGTAGAGAGTTTGGAGGGAAGGAGAAAAATTTGCAGAGAGTATGAAAGCGTAAACGACGAGCGGCGGCCGAAAAATGATTTTATATTAGGGTTCGACGCGAAAAAGGAACAATCATCGATCTCCGTTCGATGATCAGGACTCCTGATGGAAGCTGAAAGGTATTCAATATCGTAGATCTCAGTTCGATGATCTATGGAGAATGTCGAGCTCAGTTCGACGATCGAAGGCCTGAAAGAGATAGTATACAACTATCTGACACACTCTGAACTCAGGTCGACGTTTTGGGAAAATGTCGATCTCCGTTCGACATTTCTCGGGTAAACGTCGATCTCCGTTCGACGTTTCTCGGGTAAATGTCGATCTCCGTTCGACGCTTTCTGTGGAAAACGTCGAGCGCAGTTCAGAGACAGAAACTATCCTACAGACACAAAAAGAGATGGGTTTTTAGCCTAATCTTCGTCTGTTTTTAGCTTTTCAAAATCTTATAATTTATTTTAGGCTTCCTCCATCTAACATGCCTAACTGATTGAGAAAGAAGTGGTGTTTCTTTTCATCCAAAGGCTTGGTGAAAATATCTCCCCTTTGCAAATTAGTTGGGATATATTGAAGTTCAATTTTATTTTTCCCAATATTATCCCTTAGAAAATGATGCCTAATTTCTATGTGTTTTGTCCTACTATGGAGGACTGGATTTTGTGCAATGGAAATAGCACTGGTGTTGTCACAAAGTATTTTAGACTTCTCTAAGTTGTAACCATAGTCTAGGAGTTGGTTTTGTATCCACAATATTTGTGAACAACAACTGCCTGCAGCCATATATTCAGATTCAACAGTTGAGGTTGACACAGATGTTTGTTTCTTACAATACCATAAGACAAGTCTTTCACCAAGAAACTGACAAGTTCCACTGGTGCTTTTCCTGTCTATTCTGCATCCAGCATAATCAGCATCTGAAAATCCAGTTAATTCAAATGCTGAATCTTTTGGATACCAGAGTCCTAGATTTGGACAGCTTTTAACATACCTAAGAATCCTCTTTACTAAAGTTAAGTGTGACTCTCTAGGGATAACTTGAAATCTAGCACATATACATGTAGCAAACATTATGTCAGGCCTACTAGCTTTAAGGTACAATAGAGAGCCAATCATTGCTCTATATGTTGTCTGATCAACTGGTTTCCCATGTTCATCAGCATCCAATACAACATTGGTAGGCATGGGTGTTTTCATGCATGATGCATAGAACATAACAAATTTCTTAACCAGTTCTTTTGTATACTTGGTTTGAGAAATAAATATGCCTACAGCATGTTGTTTGACTTGCAATCCTAAGAAGAAGGATAGCTCACCCATACTACTCATTTCAAATTTAGAGTGCATAAGCTTGGAAAACTTTTTGCACAAGTTTGAATCTGTAGACTGATAATACATTTTGTAGCCTAAACTATTATCGTATTTTCTATTTTATATTGTACAAATTATGTCTATTATTAGTTTATTTTTATTATTTTTATGTAAATATTATTGTCACTGACTTTTTCTTGTCTTTTTGCAGGTTTCCAGAAAATTGGCCAAAATGACCTGTCACGCCCCCCTGTCACGCCCTCCCTGGGCGTGACCTAGGGCGTGTCACCCGATCCCGAGGACTCCTACTGGAAGGGACAGAAAAACGGTCAAAACCGCTGTCACACCCCCTGACACGCCCTCCCTGGGCGTGTCACCAGGCGTGACCATGGGCGTGTCGTCCTCTGCCGCAAAGCCTGCCGCCGCATTAAATGTCGTTCCGCCACAGCACGCATACAGTACTGTCACGCCCTATGTCACGCTCGTGACATGGGCGTGACACCCTCCTTTTTCGGTGACTGACGGATTTCTGACCAATGATTTGGACATGACGTGCCTGTCACGCCCCCCTGTCACAAGCGTGACCTAGGGCGTGACCACCGACGTACCGAAGCAATCATCCCTCCCGCCAGAATCCAGAGCCCGAGGACAACATAGTACTGTCACGCCCCCTGACACGCCCCCCTAGGGCGTGTCGGAGGGCGTGACCAACCCGAGAAAAAAATTCTATAAATTGAGACCCCCCTCTCCATTTCAGCAAGCTTTGGTTGAGAGGGGGAGGTGCTGCCCCTTTGGTTCTTGAGTTTTTTCATGCTTTTCTCTCTCTCTCTCTCCCCCTCTCTTTGTAATTTTTGTTTAACCCTAGTTTAATCTTAGCTTGTTTATGCTTTCTTTGTAATCTTTGCTCTTGCTTAGTACTAATTGTAGGGCTAGAATAGGATTTCCATTTCATGCACTTGTAATTTTATTTTCAATAGTGTAGCTTGCCCCTTTTAATTAATAAAAGTGTTCTTGTTTAGCTTGTGTTTAGCTTGTGTTCTTGTTTAGCTTGTATTGTTCTTATGCTTTACTACTCATCCCACTTCCTCCATTCCATAATGATTAACTAATCCTCCTTGTACTCGATCTTGATGATCCGAGGTTAGAGCGATTATGTTATGATGTTTTAATTAATCTTTTCTTTTTAGGTTAGGGCCTTGAATTACTCTTGATTAATCACGGGTTGGAGGTATATTTTCGATATATACTCTCCGCCTTTGCTTTCATTCTGGGCTAGCCAAGAGGCCGAAAGAATGAAGTGAGCATTCAAGAGTAAAGAGAGTTGTACGCACCCCTCGAGAGAGGCAGACGTCCAAATCTCCCGGATTGGAGTAAAATCCAATAGTGGGGTTCACCGCGTAAAGCGAGTTTTAGGCCTCCGACTTAGACGAGAGTCGGTCGGACATTCCTAAACTCAGTTGGGCACGACTTCGAGAGAAGCGTGTTCAAGCTTTAGGAACCTCCACGGTCAAGGACCTTTATCCTATTAAGTTCAGATTTTTATCGCATTTTCTTAATCGTCTTTAGCCGAGGTGAATCTTGATTGGGTGCATTTCCATTTCATATTTTCTACCTTTCGTAGTAATCGCCTATCTTGTGCTCTTTAATTAACTGCAGTAGTTTCCTTTCTAGCATAGTTCTTTGCTTAATAGCTTAACTTAATTGCGGTAGTTCTCTTTCTAGTATAGCTTTAATTCCTCCCTTGCACTTAGATTTTCTAAAACCCTAGTTTTTCCATCGATAAGATAATAGCGTTCGTGTGAGTAAGCTTAGCCAACAGTTCTCGGATTTCAATACGACACTTGTGTCCCCATGCTACAATTCGATAGGTATACTTGCCTCATCGGGTTGCTAGTTCGGTTGCGTTTATTTTCTTCGAACCCTAGCGCCCAACAAGTTTTTGGCGCCGTTGCCGGGGAACCAACTTCCGTTGATATTTTGAAAACACGAACCTATTAATTTTATCTCTTCTCTTTCTCATCCTTTTTCTTTAAAATTTTAAAAAAAAAAATAAAAAATTTTATCACCGCTCTTAATAGAAACCAACCTCACAATTTTTCTACGCCACCTATTTCTCTCGAAAAGGGCAAAGGGCTTTAAGCACCACTGTCTTGTCTAGTACCTTGCGAACCCTTCACGGGGTAGTCCTTGGGAAGTTCGGGAGTTAATCTATATAAAAAAAAATCTATTTCAAAAAAAAAAAAATTCTAATCTTTTTTCTAGTTTATCCTTTTTCTCTTCCTCTTCTTCTTTTCTGTTCTTTTAGTGCATGACCCGCGGGAGTCCGTCGGTTATTTTGGACTTGGACCACGAAATTGAGCGTACTCTTCGGAGAAGATCGCGATTTCAAGGTCCTACTATCCAAGTGCCGGTTGAGGACTCCGAGTCATTTGCTACTTTAAGAATGGAAGAACCCAACGTAGATGAGGCCGTGCAAAGGACTATGTCCTATTATGCACGACCGAACCTCGAGGGAACAGAATCAAGTATAGTCTGCCCTGCTATAGCAAATAATAACTTCGAACTAAAGCCTAGCATAATTCAAATGGTGCAGCAATATGTGCAATTTGACGGACTTCAAGATGAAGATCCGAACGCACATATAACTAGCTTTCTTGAAATTTGCGACACCTTCAAGATAAATGGTGTCACAAATGATGCGATCAGGCTGAGACTCTTCCCCTTCTCTCTAAGAACTAAAGCTAAGCAGTGGCTGAACACACTTCCGAAAAATAGCATAACCACTTTGAATGAATTAACTGAAGGAGGCAACTCAAGTTATCTTTTTTTTTGTTTTCTTTATTTTATTATTTTTGCCTTGAACGGCTCCGACAAGCTGAAGCTTCTGCGATCTCCTTCTCTAACGCTGCTGATTCAATCACGAAGTCCAAAGAAGACATTTCATGAAGATCCAAAGTTCAAGCATGGGGGAGAGGCATCACTCAACTTTCGCAATGCATAAATCCAGGGAAGTAACTGTTTTTCAATTCTATTCTTCCATTTCTGTTTAATTCTCTCTCTCTAACCTCCCTTCTCTATTGAGGACAATGTCTATTTTAAGCTTGGGAGATGATTTTCTCATTCTCTTGTCTTTATTTTGTTTATATTTCTTAAAAATCCAAAAAAGAAAATATTTCAAAAATAAAAAAAAAAAGATAATATTTCAAAATATATATAAAAAAATATATGTACTACTATTTGTTTTTACTTTAATAGTGTTGGGTATTGTATCCACAATTACCTGGAGTTGAGGAAGCCTCCTGTCAAGCTAAGATGAATTCACAATGTATTTGATGAAATCTTTCAAGTTGTGCTTGCAGTTATTCCTCGCTAAGTACACACCAAAGTTAGGGTGCAGTAGGTCAATATACACGGGTCTGTGCAACGTAATCCCTCGTTGAGCAGATAAGTGTGTTGGCTTACGTGTACTCTCTCTATTGGAGTGTACTTACTTTCAAGCACAGGGTTAAGAAAGATCAAGAGCAGACAAGGTGCAAGGATGTGTCAAAGACCAGCTCAAGGGAAGAAAGGCGAAAATCGTCTAAGTAGAAATTGTCGAGAATCACTAAGTGATTCTCGCCGAATCGACGAGAATCACTAGTGATTCTAGCCGAATCGACGAGAATCACTCGCTGATTCTAGCTGAATGCTGTCGGCTGTCTCGACGCCGCCCTGAATTCTACTAAGGCAGAATCGTCGAGAATCACGAAGTGATTCTCGCCGATTCGTCGAGAATGACTCTACATTCTCGACGATTCAGCGAGAATCAATTGTGATTCCCGCCGATTCTCTTCGGCTTGCTATTTCTATGTAGCTAGAATTCTACTAAGTGGAATTTGGCGAGAATCGTAGGTGATTCTCGCCGATTCGTCGAGAATCACTCACGATTCTCGCCGAATTTGACCTAGGCAATTTTCTGTTATTTTCTGGACGTCCAAGTTAACATGCGATGTTTGGAGCCGGTCTTAGGGCTTCTTTTTGGTGGGGCCCACAACGGTCATTTTAGATGACCTAATGTATAAATACATCGGTATGTTGAACAGTAAAAAGAACTAACAGAGAAGAAGAAAAGCCGAGCCGCCGACGTGACCTAGATCGCGAGGCTTGTTCCGTCGCCGTCGCCGCTCGTGTTAGTTGGTCTCCGCTGCTAATCTGGGTTACTTGCTGATCTCCCGGTGACAGAAGCTCTGTCACGCAACGCGTCTCACGAGTCCTTCTTGAGAACCATTGTCTCTTGATTTGTAGATCGGGAATACCTTCCCTATCTGAATCGATTGAGACGATTGATCCAAGAAAGACCGTTGGTAGACCTTGCCGGCTTAGCTATGAAGTTTGGATCTATATAACATCGCCGCCTCATTATTTGCCTCCGCCGATCTAGAGAAGATCCTTTCCAAGTGAGATCTAAGGTCGTGGACTCTTCGTCGTCTTCAAGAACACATCGTTGAACGAAGAGGGACACCTTATTCTCCATACGTAGTTTGTATTTCTTATACACTCCATTTTCAATTTTGTTGTAAAGGAACGTTGGTTCCTAGTTGTAAGGGTTGGGTGCAACCCGTGGTGTAAGAGTGGTGACTCCTTTGATTGGAAGGGTTCCTTCCATTAGTGTGAGGATTGGATTTCAATCCTATTGGTGAAGTGATCGAGTCGTCCCTGGTTGGGAGATAGGTCGAAGGGGGGAGAGTGGACGTACCCAAATCGGGGAACCACTATAATTTGCATGTGTCTCTCTGTGCTGTGTTGTTTGGTTTATTTGTGCAGGTACAATTTTAATTCCGCAAAAACGCTGCAAGACACCAATTCCCCCCCCCCCCATAGGTGAAGGTAGTTGGCACTAGGTGGACTTTCAAGTGGTATCAGAGGGAGGTTACTCATCAAAGGGGTTAACACCTCGAGTAAGTTCCTACATCTAGTGTCAACAAGAAGATCAGACTCAAGCATGGAGTTGGATTATGATGTCCCTCCTCTAAGACTCCCCTCATGTACAAAGGAGTACTATCATGTATGGAAGATGAGAGTACTATTTCATCTGGAGGACATCGACCCTCGAGCATCACTTATTCTGGAATAGGGTCCCTTCATTCCCATGAAGGCTTCCAGCTCGGGGAAAGATCTCCAAATCCCCAAGTGTCCCAAAGAGATGTCGGAGACAAAGCTCTCACTGTATAACCTGGACAAGGTGATTCGTCAGATCATCACTGATGTCTGGTCTGGACCATCTCGCTTTAAATTGGACAAGTGTAGGACGGCCATGTCCATGTGGCAAACCATCTCAGACCTCATGGAGGGATCAGTGGTCAGCAAGAGGATAAATCCTATGTGGGGGTCCTAATTTCTGAAGATGAATGGCATGCTCAATCTGTCAGTATCAGGGCTCCTGTGTCCTTGTTACAGACTAAAGAATAAGTTGAGGAAAGCAGTTCTGATGAAGCTGACTCAACAGTCTCGGCCGATCTTGACGGTAACCCTGAACAACAAAGCCAGGAGCAGGTAACTTCTTCATCATGCCCCTCTTCCCTTGATGTTTCTGAAGATAGGAATAGTTCTGATGGCTGTGTATCTAATGATGCACGGGATATGTTGAATTTCAATCAAAAGATCGAAAATCCTGATTCCCTGAAGAGTGCCCTTCAGAAAAGCAACCTACTTATTGAGGAGTAAGCTCAGGAGATTGCTCAACTGAAGACCTTGATGGATCTCCAATTGGAATCCATCAAGGTAAAAGACTTAAAAATCTCATATCTAGAGAGTCATCTAGATAATGAGAAGAGAATAGTGTCTAACTTTTCCAAGGTAGATGCTATTAAGAGAAAAAGTGAAAATGGGTGGATCTCCCGAATTATTAATTCATGGAGAAATGGGGAGACTGTGTTCAGACCTCCCACCCCAAGTAGGAAGGGCACTCATCATGCCTTCAGGTATGACCACAAGAACAACTGTGGTCACTTCAAGGATGACCAGCCCTCATGTGGAAACACACACAGTGCAAGGGCTGTCATGGCCACCCATGAGAGAATACCTAAGGCTCATCCTGAACCATTTGTATTCTCGGCCACTGCCCCAACTCGTCATGAATCTGCCGGAACCATCTCTCACGGCAGTATTGTCCACCCTAGGATGCAGGAAAGGGGGGTCTGGAAAAATGTGGTAAGCTCCCGTGGGGCCTTTGGGAGCGTGCTGACTGAAAGGAAGGCACCACCTCCCAGGCCTCATGACTCGCACCTCATGCATTCTTTCCTCCCTCCCATGTGTCAAGGTGGAAAAGGAAAAGTTGTGAGCAGAACCGGCTCTATCCCATTTTGACCTGAGATCATGACTACCTCAGTCAGTAGGTCAGGTCTGAAAAGGCAATACAACATTCACGAGTGTTGGTGCTGTGGCAAGGTGGGTCACTTTGCCATAGATTGTTTGCAAAACCCCTCTGTGTCAAGGGAAGGGGCATATCCAGCTCCTCTGGGCAGAGTTAGCCTTACTGACAGGATTCCTGTGGGAAGGCATTCGAGTTTTTATGCTGACAAGAACCTAGGACCCAATACATATTGGGTTCCTAAGGTAAGGTAATTCTCTTTTGCAGGGTAGTCTTGGTTCCCGTAAACTTGATAGGAACCAGACATGAGATGTTCCAAGAATGACTTGGAACAAGTATCTAGAATAGGAGCAGTGCCATCGACACAGGCATACTCAAATTGACCACCTGGTGTGCCTAAAACAGAAGATCTAAATGATAAATCTTATAATCCCAGGTACTTGCATTCAGTTTCAATATTTGAGTCATATTGTATCGATATTTACATATATATATATGTATATTTATATATCCATATAAATTTGTGAATTCCTTCTCTCGAAAGTAAATGGTTATGTGTATATATACACATATATGCTTGTACACCTAAGGAAAGATTAAAATTGTAAAATGATCTTTAGATACAATATTAAAGAATTCTTGGTAGATACACACTTATACATTTGAAAATGAACCTCAACAGGCATAAGTCAGCCCACTGAAAATTAAGAAGGTATGTCAATGGGAGTTACAAAAGATTACAACTGATATCAGAATATTGTGTTCATCTCGATCGAGCAATAACTTAATAAATTTGCCTGCCTCGGTTATTGTCTAGGGTGAACCAGAATTAATTTGCATCCTTACAAAATTATTGAACTAGGGTATAACATAGTCCTTATGCCTCATAACGTTGTGTGAAAAATTCCGTCTAAACTCTCGGTACAAAACAGTTAGGAAAAACTTGTCAGAATCACATTGAACCAGCCCGGTTCGCTACTGTATATATAGATCGCGTAAATCCCGCCGATTTCTCCCGATGCCTTAATCCCGTCGATTCGCCTTCCTATTACACAAACATTCCTCCGATTCGCTGGTTCGTGTTCTTCCCGTCGATTCGCCTGGTTAGTGGATTCCCTTCGATCGCCCGAACCCAACGGAATCGCACAATCCCGACACCATCCCATCGATCACAGCTACGACCACTAAGGATCTCCTCTGTGCCTCCGACGACTAAGAACAAACGACGGAAGGGCTTCCACTCGACATTAGGGTAACTGTCTATTCCCGTTCTTCCTCCTTTTTAGTGGCTTGTCTAATGTGTAGCCTCCTACTAGGATCGCTGATAAGATATCGACTTGGGTATTTACTCCCTAGGTCTATAATGGCTCCAAGAACCACTGCCGGCCTGGTCACTGGATGTGAACTAGTTCGAACCGGTTTTTCACATGCCTCAGATGAGTTTAGGAACATCATCCTCATGCTTGAAGAGGTTGGACTCACCTTTATAATGGAGAAACCCTACAAGATATTGGATAAGGAGGTGATGGAGTTCTTTGCAACCACCAAACTTCGGGATGAAGACACTGTCATCAAGTGTAAGATTGCTGGTGCTAGGATCAAGATGTCTGCAAGGAAACTGACTCGATACTTGCAGCTTTCCAACTCTGATCACGAGGATTATCTGGAAGAACAAGATAGAGCCAGGACTCTTCTGTTCTGCGGCCTACCTCGAGGAATCAAATCCATCAAAAGGAAGGAGATGAACGAGGAAGGCAAGCTTCTATCTGACATCGTTGGGAAAGTCCTGATATGTAAACCAGGCTCCCACGATCATTTCTCAGGGGAGATGTTTAGGATTCTAATGGTCATCGTCTGCAGGAAGCGATTCAACTGGGGGGCCTTTCTATTTGAGTAAATAAAGGATACTCTGCACACCCCCAGCTTTGGACGGATCATTAGTCTCTATCTGAACCAACTGGATGGAGATAATTTTGATATGAGCAATGGAGTTCCCATTCACTATCTGAAGAAGATGGACTCCAGTGTATTCGACAGATGGGAGAGATGGATAGGGCAAGTTGCCGTGGGAGAAGAACGAGATGAATCTCCGGCTGTGTCACATAGGGCTGAGGACAATAGAACTCCAGCAGATTCCGTGGCTGTCCCCGTTGAAGTTCCTAATGTACTGACTGCAGGAACTGAGGGGGAGCCTCGACCCGCTCCTGCTGATGTCATATCTGATATCTCTCAGATAGCTAGGAATGCAGTTGAGAATCTGCAATAAGAAAGTGTGGATGTGGAGAAAGATGGGGAGGCCCTGGACAACACTGATATGGGAAATGGAGGTGTTGTTCTGGAGGATGATGAACTGGATGTGGACGCTGCTGCTGATGAGAATGATAATATGGATGATGAGGAGGAGGAAGAAGGAAATGAGAGGAGTGAAGAGATGGATCATCGGGATGATGCTGAAGTTCCATCTGGGGAACGAGCTCCTGAGGAGTCTTGTGCTCGAATGGAGGGGGAGTCCTCCCAGCAACTATCGGTAAGCATTCCTGAAAAACCTACCGAGGATGCCCAAATTCCCCCTGTGGAAACAGTACTTGTGTCCAGCTCACCAAGTGCATCTGTTGAAGAGTCAGATCAAGGCTTGCCTGAAGATCATCCACTACAAGCCAATTTGGCAAATCATACGGTCAATATTGTTTAAGGAATTATGGATGAGCTGAAGGCCTCGTTTGTGAAAGCACAAGACGAAGTGCTAAAAAGGGTAAAGGAATCTGAGGACCTGATGCTCAAGAACATCGTGGAAATAAATCACAAGTTGAATGTCATGGAAACGAAATTTGAGGAAAAATATACTGCAGCAGGCACAGCTGTCTCTCTGCTGATGCAAGGTCTTAAGAAGAACACGAATGATCTAGCTGTCGTTAATCAGAACGCACATGTTGTGGAAAATAACATTCAAAAATTTGATGCCAACATGGTGACCATAAACGCCAATCAAAAGACACTGCTCGATGAATTTACAAAAACTGTGAAACACATCGATGAGTCCCTGCACGCTTACGCAAACTCAATCTCAGTGGAAGCCAAAAAGGGGGAGGAAGAGTACAAAGCTAAGATGGCTGGGCTTCAATAGATAATCATCGAAAATTTCGATCAGACTAATAGGTATGCTCTTAAACTCTAACAAAATCATAATTGACACCTTGAATCATTCTAATAGATAATAATTGACAAATTCGATCAATCGAATAGGTATGTGTTTGAAATGTCCCATTGGTTAGTACAACAAGCCTCGGGCATAAACGTTCCCGTTGCTCCTCCAGAGCAAGAGGAGTATACTACTGCTGCTGCTGAAGAAGAGGCAAGTATTGAAGAAGTTATATTGAGTGAGGCTGAAGCCAAGAAGGCTGCTTGGGCTGCTGCAAGAGCAGAGCGCAGTGGCTGGTTTGATCAAGAAGCCCTAGCAAAAGTTAAAGGCAAAAGAAAAAATCAAGAAGGAACCTCAAAGGAAACGCCAACTGAAAAAAGAATTAGACTGAAGGAGGATGAGGTGCGAAATGAAAGGTGGAACCCAGTATCAAGAAGCATCATTTTGGACACATTTGCGTTGCAATAGAGGGGGGAGATAAAAAGGAACGATGTCTACAGTCAGTACGAGTGGGAGCTGCACAAGACCTTTGAAGCCAAAAGAAACATCTTCTTCAGGTCCAATACTGTAGCAAATAAAGTTCCCCCTCCCAGATACTACCCTAAGCCAAAGGAATACTTTGAACGTCAAAGCAGCAAGTACTTGTGATGTAGGCTTGCACGTTTCACACTGAATTGAACTACGATCTAATGCCACACCACTCTTCGATCCAATCCCTGCACTCACACAACCGCTCTACGCGACACCACGTAATTAAATCTATCAATATTATGCTAGAATACGGGTAGCCAAACCGGTTTGGATCCAACAAGGGCTATAAGGCCAATGTTCGATCGAGCTATTGGGTCTGACCGAGCGGCGTTGTACCATAAGAGATCTACCGAAATACTTCGATTCGGAATGGGTAGATCTCTCCCAACGAAAAGATTGCGAAGGTTCGCCAAACCTCTTGAATGAAAAATAACAATAAAAAGAATAACAAAGCAAGATTAAATTAACCACGATGAAATCCGAATATTTCAATATTTAACGCTACGGATAAAAACCACCACTTGAATATTTCTAAATAAATGAATCTCACAAGAGTGGAAGTATTTCGTTACCCAATCGGAATGGGTGATTCCGATTAATCTCGACTTGGATCGTTCTCCAACGGATCCGTCGGAGTTACGCCGGAAGGAGATGAGAATCTCGCTCGCCAATATCGCTTCATGTCGGTGTTGGAGATCCACAAGGGGAATTGTAGGAGATGATGAAGGTGGCCGGATTTTGAGAGGAGGGATGGAGGTGGCTCGGGTTGGTGGAGGTTGGCAGCTAAGGGATGGGGGTGGTCAAACTTGGTGAGGAGGGAGGAAGAGGTTGGCGGCTTAGAGAGAGGAGGGGAAGGAGAAATGCGGCCAAGGGGAGAAGGGAGAGAGATCTCAAGAGGGAGACAATTAGGATTTCAATTTTTATTTCATCAATTAATACCTCAAAATGAAAATATCCATGCCTATATATAGGCTTACATCAAACAACAAGGTAAAAGGCGACATGCAGCCCAAAATTAAAATACAAATAATCATGGTTCAAAACATAACCATGCCACATATTATGAAAATTAAATAAAATGCATAAATAAAATAGAACCAAAATGCATAAATAATTAATAATAATTTTAGTAATAATTATTATTAATTGTTTAAAAATAGGCTTGCGCCGCGGGTGGATATTTGGGCGACGCGCCACATAGTCTTCACGATGTCGCACGTCACTACTTGGAGACGGAAAAATATCTTCCGTAAGCGCACCTGCCTCATCTTCAACCTGTTGAGGGTTGTCGTCTCCATCAATCCTCCCCCTATTAAAAATACTGATCACCGATGAGTTCGCCTGAAAGTACCGGAGCGGGAAAGCATCATTCAATAGAACCTCGGGGCGGCAGACAACACCACTTGGAGAGGAGAGCACAACAACCTGGAGTATCCTGTCAAGCATAAATATGTTCCTACGGAACCTTGGAAGAACATTAGTCAATAAAGGCAAACAAAATTCAGCATCCACAACCAACGTACCTCCAGAGAAGACCGATGAAGAAAACAATCCAAGTACAATCTCACAACCCATACCCAAAGAGAACATAGTGGACCCACACGGACAGGCAGAAAATCCAAGTGGCGGAGAATCATATAGCGTTAAATTAGAAACATCGAAAATAAGGGGAAAACCCCAATCAGTGGATAAGTTCAAATGAAATGTGTATTCTCCTAATGTCATTAATAACCAAAGAGGGTTCAGCTTACCAACTCGCCAACTTTCTAAAGTTCCCGAGGGCATCCGTTCAGGGACGAGACACACAAAAACTAAATCGTCACTCTTATAGTGAGAAACTCTTTTATGTAAGCTAGCATGAATATGATACAAAATAATTGGAATGGCTAGCGCTTTACTAGTGTGCTTATATAAGAGGGGATCATAATGAGCATAATCTGGAGTGAGCTTCGCCGACAAACTAGAGGGTAAGTAAAGAGACGCCACCAGAGTGATTAAATCATTTAAAAGGCGCCTAGATAACTTGCTACCGTGTGGTGTGAATCGATCACTATGTGACACACCCCAAATTCAGAGAATAAAGGAGTTAAGTCCGGAGGGATGGGAGCTTTAAAATCAAAGATGTTTCCATAGGCGTGAGCATCGCAGTTCTACTTTTATAATTAATATAATCACGCTTGGCATGAAGATATGCCAAGGGAAACCGCTCATCATAAATACTAGTAGAGCTGAACGCTCCCGGGTGTGGCAACAGGTGCGAGCGATACAACTCATTTTGCCTAACTGTGGTCACTAACGAGTGGGTAAAAGGGTCATCAAATGGCGAGGGGAAAATTTGCGCGACCGGGTGTGGAATATAATTGTGTGACAGTGACACCAAATTAATGAGACATTCATCATGACCAAACACGAAATCTATTATCACACTACGAAACATCTCCCAAGGAGGGTCCAACATGGATGGTAAAATAACATGACTCAAATCAGGCAATATAAATTCATGTCCGAAAGGATCCACTGGTCGGGTCAACGTATCAGGAGGGAGAGTCGGTAAAACAAAAACCGAGAGAGAGTTAAGATCGCATTTAAATTCACGCAACGGAGTTAGCATCAGGGGACGCTCATCCGGGTCTACTTCTATATCGTCTTCCAAAAATATAACTCTCTCGCTAGGACATTCTTCCAACTCATAAGTCACGACATCAGTAGCAGTACAAATCTCAAAAATTGGAGCATCGATAGATTCCGGAGGAGGGGCTACGTCATACCCAGTGTCAAAATATGGATTTATCGTCGAAGTAAAATCCTCCGGGTGCAAGCCATCAAACTCAACCGAAAAATCAAACAGAATATTTTCCCTCACGATAAACTCATCTGGCTCATCATCACCCAACTCACTCTCCGAATAACACTCCTCACAGGAGGACTCTACCAATTCATCCGAAAATTCTTCCAACAATAAATGTTGATCATATAATAAGTCTTCCAAATCAGTTGGGGCATCCATTAATTCGTGATTAGAGAAATCGACTGGAACATCCTCACTTACAAGATCCTCATGAAAATCAAAGATATTCTCATTAGGTGTAATCGTAGCCTATAACACGTCGAGGATGGTAGTTTGGAGAGGGCTCTCAAAACTAGGGTGATCAGTCACAACGCTAGTGTGGCTAGTAATGGGCAAAGTAATACTCTCACAGGTCAAACGATTATCATCCCAAACATCATCTAACTCACGATGGGGTAAGCTCTTAGTGTAAGGTAACTCTTCTGATTCAGCCAGATTATCAATCGACTTAGGGTCATCAAAAGACTCCACTACAATCAAGATGGATGGTTCCGAAATGTCGTCGAAGGGGAGTGGAGATGATTTCTCAAAAAAGAAATCCTCATCCAGGTCACTAGGGTAACCAATCTCCTCAATGTCGCTACACTCGTCAGTGATAATAGTCTCGTTCTTAGTGACGGGCACACTCGTAACCACAACCTCAGACTCAATCATTCTAATAGGAACACTCTCACCCCGTAGGCTCATGGCATTCCTAGCACTTACGTCTAACGACCTAGGGATAAAGGTCCTAAGTTTCTCTTTCCTCTCATAGGTAGGTGTACTCGTGCTTGAGATAATCAGATCTTTGCGGGGCAAGTATCTAGAGTGAGGCTTATATTCATTCCTACAATCAGGAAACTGGGAACGACAGTTGGTAGGTTAATACTCATCTGTTAAGTAATTTTTCATAATCTGCCAACCTATACGTGGGTCGACGGAGGGCATTCCTAAACGTTTTTCCTCATTGAGCTAGAAGGTATGGGCTCGACCAAATAATTGCAGTCTCGCAACGGGAATCCTGTGGGGATCCACAATACGATATTGCTCAAAATAATGCTCCATGTCGTTCACCCAACATAGAAACACTCGCGGTCCACCTAGCCCATCATATGTCGGAGCAGGAATCCTAACATGCCTAGAGGTGCGCAGTGTAACTTGATTAGCCTTTAGTTGGCCAATCAACCCCTTAATCTCTTCCACTAGCGGGCAATGGAATGGCTTTCTAACTTTCATGACGGAACCTAAAGGTTTAATTCGGGAAACGTGAACATCGTAGGCCATTTTAGAGAGAATCGGAGAGAACACTCAACCGGAGCTGGTGCACATGCAAAGAAGAAAATAGCTTGGTCCTATATTTTTTTAAAGATAGATTTGTTCCCGCTAATATTTCAAAATAATATATAAATTTTTTTTGATATTCTTGTTGGCTAAAATATGGAGATTATTAATTATTTTTTTTCTGATTTTTTATTGCTGAAAATAAAATTTAGCCGGCTATTGGCAGACCACAAAAATTTTTTTTGTTTTAATTTGGAGAAAAATTTGAAATTTGAAATTTGGAATTTGAAATTGGAAATTTGAAATTGAAAATTTGAAATTTGAAATTTGATTTTTAAATTTTGAAATTTGAAAGTTGAAATTAAGAAATTTGAAATTTGAAATTTGAAATTTTAATTTTGAATTTTGAAATTTGAATTTTGAATTTTGAATTTTGAATTTTGAAATTTGAAATTCGAAATTAGAAATTTGAAATTTGAATTTTAAATTTTAAATTTATAGAGGGGGAGGAGTGTCAATTAGGAAATTGATGAGAACCTCTCTCTGATACCAAATTGATGTAGGCTTGTACGTTTCACACCGAATAGAACTACGATCTAATGTCACGCCACTCTTCGATCCAATACCTACACTCGCACAACCGCTCTACGCGACACCATGCAATTAAATCTATCAATATTATGCTAGCATACGGGTAGCCAAACCGATTTGGATCCAACAAGGGCTATAAGGCCATTGTTCGATCGAGCTAAAAGGACCAATATTGGGTCCGACCGAGCGGCGTTGTATCAAAAGAGATCTACCAAAATACTTCGATTCGTAATGGGTAGATCTCTCCCAACGAAAAAATTGCGAAGGTTCGCCAAACCTCTTGAATGAAAAATAACAATAAAAAGAATAACAAAGCAAGATAAAATTAACCACGATGAAATCCGAATATTTAAATATTTAACGCTACGGATAAAAACCACCACTTGAATATTTCTAAAGAAAAGAATCTCACAAGAGTGGAAGTATTTTGTTACCCAATCATAATGGGTGATTCTGATTAATCTCGACTTGGATCGTTCTCCAACGGCTCCGCCGGAGTTGTGCCGGAAGGAGATGAGAATCTCGCTCGCCAATATCGCTTCACGTCGGTGTTGGAGATCCACAAGGGGAATTGTAGGAGATGATGAAGGTGGCCGGATTTTGAGAGGAGGGATGGAGGTGGCTCGGGTTGGTGGAGGTTGGCGGCTAAGGGATGGGGGTGGCTGAACTTGGTGAGGTGGGAGGAAGAGGTTGGCGGCTTAGAGAGAGGAGGGGAAGGAGAAATGCGGCCAAGGGGAGAAGGGTGAGAGATCTCAAGAGGGAGACAATTTGGATTTCAATTTTTATTTCTTCAATTAATACCTCAAAATGAAAATATCCATGCCTATATATAGGCTTACATCAAACAACAAGGGAAAAGGCTACATGCAGCCCAAAATTAAAATACAAATAATCATGGTTCAAAACATAATCATGCCACATATTATGAAAATTAAATAAAATACATAAATAAAATAGAACCAAAATGCATAAATAATTAATAATAATTTTAGTAATAATTATTATTAATTATTTCAATATAGGCTTGCGCCGCGGGCGGATATTTGGGCGACGCGCCACATAGTCTTCACGGCGTCGCATGTCACTACTTGGAGACGGAAAAATATCTTCTGTAAGCGTACCGTCCTCGTCTTCAACCTGTTTAGGGCCGTCATCTCCATCAACTTGGCGCAGCAGCTAAAAGACGAAATAGCTAAGGATAAAGAGATTTAAGAATTTAGCTAATGTACTCCTTATGTTGTTATTATTATCATCATGTAAACATATGAACAATTTTTGTGGATATCTATATATATGTGTGTGATTTGATGATTGACTCTCATATTGCTCTGGTTGCTTTAATTATCTTTCTCTTGATTCAATGTATGTATTATCTGGACTGGTGCAATTCATCTTAGCTAGTTGGATTTTGGCTTCTTCAAATAGGGGGAGATTGTTGGGTATTGTATCCACAATTAAAATGATTTGAGGAAGCCTCCTGTCAAGCTAAGATGAATTCACAATGTATTTGATGAAATATTTCAAGTTGTGCTTGCAGTTATTCCTCGCTAAGTTCACACTAATGTTAGGGTGTTGTAGGTCAATATACACGGGTCTGTGCAACGTAATCCCTCGTTGAGCAGATCAGTGTGTTGGCTTACGTGTACTATCTCTATTGGAGTGTACTTACTTTCAAGCACAGGGTTAAGAAAGATCAAGAGCAGACAAGGTGCAAGGATGGGCCAAAGACCAGCTCAAGGGAAGAAAGGCAAAAATCGTCTAAGTAGAAATCGTCGAGAATCACTAAGTGATTCTCGCCGATTCGACTCGCCGAATCGATGAGAATCACTCGCTGATTCTCGCCGAATGCTGTCGGCTGTCTCGACGCCGCCCTGAATTCTACTAAGGCAGAATCGTCGAGAATCATGAAGTGATTCTCGCCGATTCGTCGAGAATGACTCTGTATTCTCGATGATTCGGTGAGAATCAATTGTGATTCCCGCCGATTCTCTCTGGCTTTCTATTTCTATGTATCTAGAATTCTGCTAAGTGTAATGCGTCGAGAATCGTAGGTGATTCTCGCCGATTCGTCGAGAATCACTTACGATTCTCGCCGAATTTGACTTAGGCAATTTTCTGCTATTCTCTGGACCGGTTTAAGTTAACATGCGTTGTTTGGAGCCGGTCTTAGGGCTTCTTTTTGGTGGGGCCCACAACGGTCATTTTGGATGACCTAATGTATAAATACATCGATATGTTGAACAGTAAAAAGAACTTACAGAGAAGAAGAAAAGCCGAGCCGCCGACGTGACCTAGATCGCGAGGCTTGTTCCGTCGCCGTCGCCGCTCGTGTTACTTGGTCGCCGCCGCTGATCGGGGTTACTTCCTGATCTCTCGACAACATAAGCTCTGTCTCGCAATGCGTCTCACGAGTCATTCTTGAGAACCTTTGTCTCTTGATTTGTAGATCGGGAATACCTTCCCTATCCGAATCGATTGAGACGATTGATCCAAGAAAGACTGTTGGTAGACCTTGCCGGCTTAGCTACAAAGTTTGGATCTACATAGCATCGCCGCCTCATTCTTTGCCGCCGCCGATCTAGAGAAGATCCTTTCAAAGTGAGATCTAAGGTCGTGGACTCTTCGTCGTCTTCAAGAACACGTCATTGAACGAAGAGGGACACCTTATTCTCCATAAGTAGTTTGTATTTCTTATACACTCCATTTTCAATTTTGTTGTAAAGGAATGTTGGTTCCTAGTTGTAAGGGTTGGGTGCAACCCGTGGTGTTTGAGTGGTGACTCCTTCGTTTGGTAGGGTTCCTTCCGTTAGTGTGAGGATTGGATTTCAATCCTGTTGGTGAAGTGACCGAGTCGTCCCTTGTTGGGAGATTGGTCGAAGGGGGAGAGTGGATGTACCCAAATCAGGGAACTACTATAATTTGTCTGTGTGTCTCTGTGCTGTGTTGTTTGGTTTATTTGTGCTGGTACAATTTTATTTCCGCAAAAACGCAGCAAGACACCTATTCCCCCCCGCCATAGGTGAAGGTAGTTGGCACTAGGTGGACTTTCAAATAGTTTAGACGTTTTTTTGGTATTTCAATAGTACCCCTTGCATTTATTTTGTTTTTCTCAAAATCCCATATAAACAAGTTAGCTAATTATAATATTTCTAATCATTTTTTTAATTATATTTCACAAGTAAAATGTTGGCCATGCTGTGTTTCTAATTCACAGTAGCATGTTTACGTGAAACATTTTTTCTAAAACTCGCATTTTTATTATGGTTTTCGTCCTTTATTTTCTTTACTTTCTCGAAAATTCATCATCCCCTATTTTTCATTTCGTTTTTGAAAATTTTTGTAAAGTCGACTTTTGATTAGCGTAGTAGATGTGAATGATCCAAGTCAACTATTATTTCTATTTTCAAGATAATTTCATCAATCATATTTTATTATCTAGGACTTGCTTTTTGAAATTATTCAAATCTATGCTTTAAATAAATTTAAAAGCAAGAAAATGATTAAGGCCATTTTTGTTTTCGTTTGAGCCATCTCGCCAACCTAAAAATTTCTACCCCTAGTTAGCCGCTTTTGAGACTTTTACCAATTTCAATTGATAGCTCCACTTATCGTTTTATCTTCACCAAAGCCAAATTTTCCAACCAATCTAATCACGCTACCCTTTTGAGTTTCATTTTAAAATTTTCATGATTATGATAGGTTATTTTGTGATATTTTTGGAGAAGTTTTTGAAAAAGTATAATCAAAACAAGTGTTTACTTTTGTTTGGCCAATTCAAATTGAAAAGAAAATTTAATTATGGTCTTTATTTTGAAAAAAGAAAAAAAGAAAATTGAAAAGAACAAAAAGAAAGAAAAAAATATTTTATTTAAAATGAAAATTTTGAAACTTTTTGTTTTGGTTTAGTGTGATTTTTGAGCATCCTTGTTTATCTTTTAATTCCACTCCTAATCATAATCCTAAACCAAACGTTTTGGTCTTAATAAGTCCTTTGGATTCATGTTTTTGATTTTTATTTATTAGCTAAAAAAAGAAGAAAAGTAAATCATTATTAATTTTGGATTTAAATTTGGATTTTTATTATTTAATAGATATAGTCATAATGCGTTGCTTGGATCTAGTGACAACTCAATGCATTTTTCATTTTGTTGCTTTGCTTAAATCTATATAAAGAAATTTATTAAAATTTTGGATGATTTATTTTTGTTAGTAAAGTTTATATTTGTAAACCATATTTAAATAATTATTTTAGGTTTACGTTTCACCTTCTCCCTACTAAGAATTTCGTATAATTCTTGTGTAGGCATAATTAGAACTTTTTGATTAGTCACGTTTTTATGGTTATTAAGTTTTTATATCTTTGCTTGGGGACAAAAAAAGTTTAAGCTTTTGGGATTTTGATTGTACGTTTTGTAGACTAAACTATTAGGGTATTTTCTAGTTTATAAAGTGCAAATCATGTCTTGTATGCTTATATTTTGACTTCCTTATGTATATATTATTGTCTCTAATCTTTTCTTCTCTTTTTGCAGGTTTCCAGAAATCTTGGCCAAAAATGCCCTGACATGCCCTCCCTGGGCGTATCACAGGGCATGTGACCCGATCCCAAGGAAGTCTACTGACAGAGCCAACATAATAAGAAAAACCATTGTAACGCCCCCCTATCACGCCCTACATGGGTGTGTCACAGGGCGTGTCACCTTCATCACAAAGCCTGCTGCCACATTTAAAGATTTTCTATTGCTGCACGTAAACAGTACTGACACTACCCCACTATACGGGCGTGTCAACCTTTTTCAGTGATTGACGGACTACCGACTAATGATTTCGACGCGACGTGCGTATCACGCCCCCTACATGAGCGTGACCCTTGGCGATTCCGCCATCGTACAGAAGCAATCATCCTTCCCATAAGAATCTAGAGCCCGAGGTCAACCCCGTACGTGTCAAGCCCCCCCCCCCCTAACATGCACTCCCCGGGGGTGACAGAGGGCGTGAACATCCCGATAATTTTTCATATAAATTCAGTGGTACCCCCTTGTGTCCAGAGCAGTTTTGGGTTGAGAGGAGAAGTGCTGCCCTTTTGTTTACTATTGTTGTTTATGCTTTTTACCCCTCTCTCTCTTCTCGTTTCATGTTTTTCTAAACCTAGCTTAGTGATCCTTTTGTAATAGCTTTTGTAATAGCTTTATACTTCATTTTTAGCCTAATGCTAATGCTAGCTTAGTCTTTTATTTCATTGCAAGTGTAATTTTCTTTTCCAAAGTGTAGCGCTCTTTCAATATTAATATAAGTGCCCCTTTATTACTTGGTGTTCTTAATGCTTTTCTACTCATCCATCCTCCTCAACTTCACTATGATTAACAAATCCTCCTTATACTCGATCTTGTTCATCCGAGGTTCGAGTTGATTAAGATATGATGCTTTGAATTTACCTTTTCTTTTTAGTGTTTAGTCCTTCGATTTACCCCCGATTATTCATGTTTGGAGTTATATCATTGATATATAATTTCCATAATTGTTTTATATCTTAGATAGCTCAGAGTCTCGTAGTTTGAAATGAACACTCAAGAGTAAAGAAGTTGCACGTACCCCTTGAGAGAGACAGACGTCCAAATCTCCCGGATTGGAGTAAAACTCAATAGTGGGGTTCACCGTATAAGGCGAGTTTTTGGCCTCTGATTTAGACGAGAGTCGGTCGGAGTTTCCTAAACTCAGTTGGGCACGACTTCGAGAGAAGCGTGTTCAACCTTTAGGAACCTCTACGATCAAGGACCTTCACCCTATTAAGTTTAGGTTTATTTATCGTGTTTTTAATCAACTTTTGCTAAGGTGATTCTTGATTGAGTACTTTTCTATCTCTTGGTCCAACCCTTCAGTTTAATCATTTTTAGTATCTCTCTAGTTAACTGCATTTAGTTTTCTTTTCAGTTCAATATTTCATTTCTTTAGTGCATTTAATTATCTTTAGCAAACCCTAAAACCTTCTTTTGATAAAATAATAGTTTTTGTGTGAGTAGGTTTACTCAACAGTTTCCGGATTTCAATACGATACTTGTGTCCCCTAGCTATAGTTCGATAGGTATAATTTCAAAGTTGGATTTCTAGTTTGGCTTTCTTTATCCCAACACCAGTCTTAACGATAGCCGACACTGTCGCGGTTTTCTGGACTAGCTGCAGAGTTCTAGAGGCTAGGGCGGTCTGACAATATTAGTCTGCTAATTTCATCGACTACTCGAGATATGAAGGTCGTGTGTTAGCTGTGGATGCAGAAAAAGGCATGACCTAGTTAACTATTCAATATCTTACGGGGGATGAGGATAGAAGGAGAAGGAGACTGTCGGGTAGCCGATTACCTGCGGCTAGAGGAGAAACCAGAGCAAGACGCAAGAAGTGGCGACACAAAACTTTACATACCGTAGCCTGAATACCTCTCTTGCGATGGGCTTTCCTTTGATTTAAAATGTAGTGGTTACACTTAGAGAGGAAAGAAAAGAAAGAGTATAAGCTGGTCGGTTAGCAGTCCACAAGGCACTAGGCTCGAGACCTCAACTCTTAACAAGTGAGCTCCTAGATTCGAATCAACGGGCTTTGGGTGTTCATCCGCCTATATTTATAGGCTCGTGTGCCCACCCAAACGAGCAGGGCTAAAATTACCGGCTACTCTGGGTACAGGAGAATCGGGCAGAGGTGACGGGAAGCAAGAAAAAAGAGAAAAAAGGAAAAAGGGAAGCTGCGCGACCTGGCGGATTTCCCCTAGCGAGCTGAGCGGCTTGACCTCTAGGATGGGCTGATCTGGATTAACCCTGATGACGACTTGGCAATGGGGCCACACGACTTCGACGAGGACTAACCATCTTGCAGAGAATGACAGCTAGGAAGCATAAGTCTCCCAGATTGGTAAGGCTTGCGGACCAGTTGCGGATTCTTGGTTAACACCACAAATACAATAATAAATCCAAGCACTTATCATACATTAGTACCATAAAGTTTCATTGTGTCAATAGGATTAAATGCTTAAGTATGACCATAGTAATTTACCCTTGTTTGGGTCTAAAATAGCAGGGGCATAGGGTTGTGTGTATTAAAGACGCTAACCTATAAACCATGTCTTGTCGTTAACCGGGGAGGGTTCTAGTGTGCCCTTGCGAGGCACTTGGGGCAAAGAGTATTAGGTTGAGTGGGTCTTATTTGTATCCATATGGGATTAACACCCCCAGCCTACAACATTTTTCCTTCTCCTCATGCCAATATACCACTTAGTACGGGGATAGGGTGTAGTCATAAAGCTTGGGTACTTATAATCTTGGACATGCTTATAACGTGTCATTTGCATCACTATTACTTCACTCATCATGATTATTTATTTCATGCATATCTCATTTATACGAACATCTAAATTCTATGTGTCAATACCTTATCTTATTAAGCTCTCATGATAATTGACATATACAAGAGACTTATATATACAACCATTTTGACACATTAGGCTAAATGAATTAATAAGCAACTTTTTTCGTATTTTCTCATTTTTGCTGTATTATATAGGTCTTACATCGAATAATAATTTTTTGAAAAGTCAAGAGTGAAAAATAGCAATAACATTGCTTAAATTTCAAAAAATTCAACTCTCTGTTTGATATCGCGCGACGATAGGTTTATTGCCGACGATAGTGATTTCTGCAAGAAATGCATCGCTTTTTTTGTGATGTTGTTTTCACTTTTGTTTTGTACAATTTAGCTTTGTGTTCCTGTTTTTGTGTGAAATTTCTAATATCTCTTCTTTTTTAAAAGAAAATTATAAAAATCATTTAACAAATATAAAACCACAAAAATACAGTTTTACTTAACTAGTGTATTGGTTTATTCTTAAACAAAATTTTAAATTTTAAAAAAATTAAAACTATTTTGCAGAGTATTCAGGTCTGTTTATTTACACACTGCAATAATATGGCACAATCATTATTAGTACATGCATAACTAGAACTTAAAACATAAAGATTACGTGCAATGTTTGATTAAGGGTTGTTAAACTCTGTTTTACATTGTATGTTTTTGTCATGATGTGTCTAATCTATTAGTACTTCACTATTGAGTGTGAGTAAATATGATAGTGCATGTTTAATATGCCTCTCGTATGTGTGTAGATTTAGGTAGCATAATGACTTTTAATGGTTCACACATCCATAGAAAATGAACACTTGTAGAAATTTCAATGCTTACATTTTATAACTCGTGATATTGTGTTTAACATTCTAGGAATGACTTGAAAAATAAAAATCACGTTGTTAATTTTTCATATATATTGTTTAGACCATTGGACAAAAATTATAGTTGTAATGTCTTTGTATACAAGTTAATGTGTATCTATCTATATGGGTAGATTTTGATTGATTTGGGGACATTGAAAATAAAATATGTATAAATTGATAGTAAACAAAAAAAGACGAAAACTCATTTATATGCTATCATAATATGTGCCAATGAAACCCCCCAAACACTACTCATTTCTCCTGATAAGCCTTCATGAGCATTGTGATGATGAGCACAACGATCAATGGAATCATTTTGATCTTGTGTAAAGATCGTTAATTTAGTTAGGGCCCTTTGTTCTACTTCTAGTATATTGTAGATAAATTCATGACACGATTATTCAGTTGATCACTCTTATGTTAGCATATTGGTTTATTGAGATCAAACATGTATTAAAGATTATTTTTACCTGATTTTTTTTTCTTTTGATGCTACACGTAAACCTTTCATTATTATATCTAACTCATCCATGCATAAGAATTGGACTTAAATTGCATTGACTATCTATCACACAAGTGTACTATTACATGATTACTATTCATGATGCTTATAATGTGACACTTCATTTACTCTATATATCGCCTGAGATTGTATGCCAAATCTTGTGTATTTAGTTTCACATGAAGTATCTAAAATTTCTTATGCTCTACAATCATTTAAATATTATGCTTTTCTTATGTTGGTTAGGTATGTCATAAAATTTCTTTTTCTCCCGTGTTTGTTTATTTGATGTGCCAAAACTTCATCTCTTTATTTAATCTCTATCCTCTACCAATAGTTCGCCGCCCTGTTGATAATATCAAAAGGGGGAGATTTATTTGTTCATGAGTATGTGATACTAGTCTCATAAGGGAGGATCACATGTAGGGGGAGCAAACATGTAGGGGGAGAACACATAAAGGGGGAGTCATACTTCGTACTTCAAATTTATATTTCATGCTTTTTATTGGAATATACTATACCACGCTACTATTAATTTATATCTCATGAACGGGATTTGATATTATAAAAATGGGGAGTTTGTGGGAACCCATGGTCTGTATCTCTTTAGTTTGAAAATATCAAAGTCAAAGTTGTATTTGATAATACTTGCGTTGGGTATAGTGTACATGTTTATAGGTTTAAAAACGAAAATTTCAAGGTCTGTGACCCACTGTCGGGCGCTAGCACTACTGTTGGCGCCAGTGTTGAAGAATTAATGTCAGTTGCATAAAGTCTTCTCTGTGACTTAACCCTCGAGCCTTAGCCTTACCACCGGGCACTAATAATTCGACTGCATCAATGTCGTCAGGCATTAGCATTATTGTCGAGCATTAGGCAATTTTACTGCTTCGCTACTACCATGTGCTATCCCTACCACTGCGCTCTATCCATTTTGCTGAACATTGAATTGACTACATCACTGGGTGTTAGCCTTACCGTGCCACAGAATCAAAAAGTGTCTCGAATATTATTTTGGATATTTTCCTAATTTAATGGACAGCTAGCAACACCACGTGTAATGACCTATCGTTGGGCGCTAGCTTTACCACTGATGGTAGCTTTCTTAAAAAGGAGTATAAAAGCACATGCTTCTTTTTCTTAGGAGTTAATAATGAGAATTATTTCATATCTAAGCTTCGGTTGTTGCCTCTATTGGCACGAACCACAATTTCCAAGCAAGGAAAAGTGAAATTTATCCATCCCATTTATAAACAAATATCTCTGAAGAGAAAATTCTCTAATTGTTAACCAGGTTTTGACCGCTTCCTTGGATGATCACAGGTCCCTATGGCAAGGACTTATCTAGCCGCCTAGCCGTCTTCCCGCAGAGTCTCCTCGGCATAGCAGCCGCTATGTAAATGCCGATCAGTTGCGGGTTTATTCTATTAAGCACGCGGATAGGTGGGCATTCTTTCTTCTTGCTCCACTGTATCTAGTCACCACTACCCATTTCTCCTGTACGCAGGCAGCCAGTATTTTTAGCCTTGCCCATTTGGGCAAGCCCTCGAGCCTATAAATAGGCATGAATAGTGCCTCCCAAGGGATAAAGTTCGAATCCCTAAGCTTGCCACATGTGGAAGCGGACTCGAATTCTTCCTTTAGCGGGTACCTGTTCGCTCGGGCTCTATGTTCTAACCGTTGTAACAATTTTCTCCCTTTATAAAAGAAGAGCCCACCGCAACAGAGGGATTCAGGCCACGACGGGTGAAGTCTGGTGTCATCGCTTCGTGCGGGTTTCTCTGGTTTTTCCTCTAACCGCTAGTAACCGGCTACCAGACAGTCTCCACCCTTCTCTTTCCCCTGTGATCGAATTGTTAATTGGTGGTGCCTTTTTCCACATCAATAGTTAACACGTGACCTTCAAATTTCGGTTAGTTAGTGAGTTTAGGCAGTAAGACAATGACACACAATCAGACTGCACAAAGCAACCTTCATCCCAACAAGGATGCTTTTTGGGAAGTCATCGTGTAGTTGGCTCAGAAACCGACCAAATTTGCAAGGAAATTGCTCAGCAGTTTGCGGCGACTAACAATGTCTTAGCAACTATTATTCAACGGCTAGACTCGCAGCCCGCACCAGTGCTAATTACTTCTTCCATATCGACGCCAACAGTTGATAGCCCGCCTATTAACCTGCCTTCTTGTCCGCCAGGTGGACCATATGCCTATCTGCAAGTCTATCTACAGTCTTGTCCGGCACCTTACTCGCTTGGGAAGGTCGCCGCCCCCTGCGGCTTATAATTATTAGGTAAGAGAGGGTGTGTTCTTTTGAACCGGGTCCCCGGTAATTCACTTACTCTACCAATTACATGAGAAAACTGTAGAAAACCTCCGCTTCTACAAAAAGGAAAAAATCCTTTCAAGTATATTCCAAGTCAAACAGTGTGAGAAGGAGAAACTCTCTCATTTTATTGACCACTTTCAAAAGGAGGTTTTGGAAGTTGAGAATGTCGATCCAGAATTGTATAAAATCACTCTGATAAAAGGCTTAAAAGAAGGACCATTCAAGTTCGAAGCCAACCTCAAAAAAGAAAATACATATCCAGAGATAATTAATCTCGCTAACCAGTACATTCGTATTGGAAGTGGTAATTTTGATTATGTCATGAAGAGCAAACAAAATTGTAAGAAATCATTTTAGCCTATAGACCAGAAATCCAAGGGCTCTGATCAGTACTGTGAGTATCATAAGGGAAAGGGTCACTTGACAGAAGATTGTAGAGCTCTTCAAAAACTAGTAGAGAAAATGATGAAGCGGGGAAAATTCGATGACTCCATCCAAAAGGTTTACGCATATCACCCAAGAGCCTCAAAAGGCAAAGATGTGCTGGACACCCTCCAAGGCTTGGAATAAATAAATCCAAGAGCCTCACCTTCAATATTGGGAACAAATGCATCAATTTTTTGTATTACCAACTCATTTTTTAAACTTCTTTATTGAATATGCTTTTCTATCATTTATTTTAACTTTATACTTCAAGGCCTATTACTGACACTTTTTCAAGTGTTTCCTTTTCTTAATAGCTTGAGAAGTAAGGATGACTGAAACTAAGAGATATTGCCGGGTTAATCTTGGACCCCTCTAGAATCATTGTCATTAGCGTAACACCACGATGACCATGTGATGCATGGAGATTTTGCACCGTGTAGTGGGAGCTTGCAGATTCTAGTGAGGTAGGCTAATGAATCACGGATCCTAGCTACTATCTGACCCCACCTCGGCATTTTGGAGGGATTGGGTGGGTGCTAGCTCTACCATGCCTTGTAAGAGATATCATTATAACTTTGATGACCCTACGAGGAATGCATTACTATA
Source organism: Platanthera zijinensis (assembly GCA_039513925.1). Classification (NCBI taxonomy): domain Eukaryota; kingdom Viridiplantae; phylum Streptophyta; class Magnoliopsida; order Asparagales; family Orchidaceae; genus Platanthera; species Platanthera zijinensis. Next base: position 97,452,402 of record CM077089.1, read on the forward strand.
TGAACCTGCCTGCAGATCATCCTAGCTCTCACTCTCGAATACTCTATGGAACCCTTAAGTAGTGCCTGCAAGAGACCAACAACTGGGTTGATCTCCGAGGAAAGCATTGCTATATGCACCTACCCAGTTGATCAACCTGGGCTGTAATCAAGGCATAAGTATAATGAACCTTTCCCCTCTTATTGGGTATGGATTGAGTGAACAGCTTTTGTGACCCTGTGAGGAAAGCAATGCAATATGCACCTGCCCGCTTTGTCACCTAAGTCTGTAGCTCATTTCATAGTCGATAGAATTTTGGTATTCGCTTTAGTCCACAAAATTTGATCTATCAGGTCACTAAGATATTTTCTTTTTGGGTGATGGGGTCTTCAACTTTTGTGACCCTGCGAGAAAAGCAATGCTATATGCACGTGCCCGCTTGGTCTCCTAAGTCTGTAAACATCTTTCTTAGCTTGCAAAATTTATCGTCAGATTCTTAGTTAATGAATGAACTAACTAGAATTTGTGTTTGCCAAAGCCTGCATCAATAGTTAAGAGGGTTGCTTCATATCTTTTCAACAAATAATCGGTCGTCTGGATGATTATCCCATTAAAGCAGGTGGTTAATAATGTCTTTAATGAATTTATTAAATATTGCTTAATATTCTTATCGATTAACTCCGCGATTAGAGGTTAAGCAGGCTGGCTTTCTCTAGCTAATCGTAGAATTCATACTCCGGATATCATTGTTAACCGCTCGAGAAGACTATATGGTGATCACTTATCTATTCAGCCCTTTCATATTACAGATATCATCTCTACTCGAATGATAAGAGGATTGCTTTGGGTGTTAAAACTACTCTTCTTTCTAATTCAGTTAAAAAGTACTTAGCCGCGACAAGATACATCTAATCGCTCAGTTCTGGCTTAATTCTATCTTTACATATCAATATTTCAGAAATGGAATATTCAGATCGCAGCAAAATTTGCTTTCTTTCTAGATTCACTCTCAATCCCGCAAAGCTGTAAAATGCGGTCAGCACTCCAGAAGATAAATTTTGATGTTTATTATGAAAGTTGGCGTTTGTCAATGGACAACTCGACTAGATTTATCTATTTGCGTCAAAATGTGTACGACTCAACAATACTATCTGTTCAAATTTAATTATTTTATTCTCCTACATTTCGTTTAACATGTTATAAAGATCTATCTGCACAAGTGTCATTCTCGCGCGAAAAGAAGTGTAATATCGATCGGATAATATGGGTTCTTTGGTCAGAGGAAATCAAACATAAGTGTAATATCATTTCCATTAATAAAAAATACAAGATCCTTATCTGATCGGCTTACATAATTCTTACCGCGGGATCAAAAAATTAAGCTAATTAATTATTATACATCAGTTTTTGCTTTCTTCCTCTCTGGCTTAGAGCCCGCCTCACTAGAAGAACTTGGAGAGCTACTAGTTTTGGTTGACCTTCAACTTAGAGATTCCTCTCCGTTCAAAATGCTGGTTTGGCTTGAACTTTTGTCCGTAGCGGTCTCTGTGGGTACATCTTCTTGATCACTTGTAACTTCATCCTCTGCGAAGATCTCTTCAACAGCAACCCATGCCGCCTCATATCGCGCGGCTTCATCTTCCTAAAACACGTGGAATAAGTTGTCAAATGAAACTTTTTCATGACCGTGTTTAAATACATGCCGCTCTCTCAAAATATTTAACATATCCTCCCCGCCTTCCCGCAAGTATATGGAAATTTAATTTGGGAAGGCTGGGTTCTCTGGGTCATAGGCTTTTTGTAAGAGATGTTCAACGTGAATTTGCGTCTAACGTTAAGATAACCGAGAAAGCCGTGAGGTAAGATCTTACCGCATTAGCCTCTTTCAATTTTTTATTTTCTTCTTTGAGGTGCTCCTTTTCCTCCTCTAGCCACTCGGTTAAGGCAACTACTTCGGCAAGAGCTTTGGCCACGAAATTGTTAGTGACGAAGATTCTCGCGCAAATTTGTGTGGCTAGAGCTAGAAGCTTTCATATAGGAATCTATCATAGGTCGGCCAAGTTCTTCCTGCCGTACTGCGCCAAGCTAACCGTGCGGGCATGCTTGGTGATCGTATCATACTTCTACAAAGGAAGTGTGATGGAGACCTGAACGTGCTTCCCGCGAGGGTGCGACTTCTTGACCGCCTTACCGCTGCGGTCCTTCAGCATCTCACACATTCCATAGGGTGTGAAGGATTCGTTGGAGTCATAGCCTGCAGCGACATCTTTTTCCTTACAGCGATCATCCTCCCTTTTTGTCCGCGCCTCGCTCTGCGTAAGAACAAGCCCTCCAGGTGTTTTTGGCCTATTTTACGGAACTCTCAAAGTGGCTATGAAGGGATAAAATTTTTAGCCGCACGGTAAGACAGATAATAAATAACGAACTGCTATAAACATACCTTCTTCCGCAGGCCAGTCAGCCACGACTGTGAGCATCAGGATGCAATGCTGAATATTAATCCGCGAACTGGCAAGGAATTCCGCAATCTCTTTCTCAACGCCTTAAATGTCAAACCACTCAAATAGCCTTGATGGTCGAACTTGCGAGCGCATAGGTAAAAGACCCATATTCCCCACAAACATGAGGAATCTGGTGGACCGGTTTGGGAATTTATTTGGTAAGTTTACCGTCTTCATCCCGGTACAGCCGAAATACACCACACCTTTTAAAATCTGGCTATCTTTCTTGCCGGAAGTGATGGATCGGATAAAAAAATAGTGATGGAAGAGATCCATGGTGAACTTTACCCGCTCGGTTCGCAGGTAAATAATTAAACTCATCATCGAGGCAACTGTATTCGGCGAGAGTTGGCCAGGAAAAATTCCGAAGAAATTTAGAATCTCGACGAGTTCCAGTAGCGGTGGCAGGCTGAAACTGAAGTCAAAATGATCGATGAGGATGGCCACCAAATTCCTCCCGGAAGTATTGATTTGCTCGTCTTCCCGCAGTAGTCGCGCGAATATGTTTGGATTATCCATGTGTTTGGTGACGAAGCGGTCAAGTTCATTTACCATTATTTCTGATCTCTTGTGCTCGCCATCAAGGAAGGCAAAGGTTGCAGTAGCTCGCGCGGGTGCCATTGAATCTTACCGCAGAGATGAAGATCTTGATATTCTTTCATATAATGCGGAGCCAGAACGTATTTTTAGAACCTACAAAACAAACATCTAATCGTATGACTCGATAAAAGAAGCCGCGTAGTTTCTCTCCATTATGTGCAGATAAATTTTCGGCGAGCAGTATAATTTAACCGTAATAGTCATGGAGGAAAGATATCATATCAAAAAGTTCAAGTATCGTAGATCTTGCGCACAACTAAATTAATCCGCAAATATTAAAAGGTGTTAAAAATGTCAATGTATCAGCGACAACAAGGTCAGTCCGCTCGAACTCAATATTGTTACACTTGATGATCCCTCTCCTCACGTCGCTCCCTGCCTGACTCTATGGGGTCCCTGTCGAGATGAGCCATTTGGTGGCCAATGTTCAGTAAAACTGACAGCGCGGTTACCAAGTGGTGAATCAAGATGCTCTGGGCCCGGTATATCTGGGAAGCATCCTGAACAATGCTGCTCATTGGAATGGTCGGCTCAGTAAAAGCTACCTATTCACAGAGCCGTACGGGTAGGTTTGCCTAACCGGCCACCGGGGCAGAAGGTTTCCCCCTAGTAGAGCTATAACCTGATTCCCGCAGCTTCTCCGAACTTACGAAATTAGTTCGCAGGCTCTTCTCCCTTTCCACACGGTCGTAATATTTTTCTCTTGTTGTGAGCAACATCCTCCTCAGACCTCTAAAGTAATCTGGCATGTGATGCAACTTGATCCTGGGCATCTCTTTCATGATCACGGCTAGCGGCAAGATCAGTGGATACAGTGCTTTTCCTCCCGCAGCAAGCCACTAGATCCGCGGATAGAGTCTTTACCCGCTTCTCCAAGCTCCTTCTAGCCTATGCCTCAACCTAGATCATCTCTTTTAGCCGCTCGAGGTCGACGAACAGCTCGGAAAAAGTGCGTTAGCCCTCATCCGTCTAGAGTTTCCGCGCTGTTTCATCCAGGAAAGCGGAAGATTTCAACCCTCCAAAGTCTGCAACACAAAGTGAATAAACGAACAAAGTTAGCATTATCGTGCGATAAGATCGACAAGCTACAAAACTGAGAGAATGGGCACCCGAGCAGATGCTCTTGTCTTCTCTTGTCGCGGCTACAGTCTGACGACTAGTAAAAAACTTTTCTCCTCAACCCCTTAGGATAAGTCTTCTTCAGGCAATTGTCCCTCAGAATTTTCTCAGCCGGCTTGTTCTTCTCAAGTTCCTCGCGCGATAGTAGTATGTCATCGGTCTAAGTAATTATGTGAATCTCTTTGACTGCAGTGGTTCCTTATAAGGTTGAGGAATTTTTACTACCTTCGTGGCGGGTTTGATCATACCTGTCCGTAAAACCATGGCGGTTGTATAGCAGTCAGCTTCAGCTTATTCTTCAGCCGAAAGGGCCAGAAGATCGCTGGATTCTTCTTTGGCGGCTTGATGCTTCTTCTCGGAAAGAATCTTTTCTCGCAGTTTTACCTTGTCATCCACTTCAGATGGTCCGGGGACTTCTTTTCCAAGTTTCACCGACAAGACCACCAAGTGGGAGTCTCCCCCGGAGAGTTGCTTGTGACTGACTATATTTTCCATCTCCTGCAAGAGATCACAGTTAGCGGGAGGATTAGAGTTAACTAGCTAAGCTATCCTCATCCTAAGGTAGGCATTCAAGCCTGTTAAGGGTGGTTACCTCTTCAGACTGACAGTTACCTCGGCTTTGCTGGTCACTGCCATGAGTGTCGCAAGATTCTTGTTCTATTTCTTCTTTTTCTCGATGATCTCCTCTATCCTCTCCTCATTAGCGGAAGTTGGCTTGTGTTTCCATTACTTTGTCGGGATTGCGGCCATCACTGCATCTATGTTCTCCCTCTACTTATCGGTAACATTCTTAGCAGCCTTCTTTTCTTTGTCGATGACATAAGCAACCTCTCCGCCCTCCCGCTCGAATTCAACCTTAGAGTCCGCCTTACTGTAATATTCGCTTGATGGGGTTGATGTGAAATCCACATTCGAGGTGTTCAAGGGCTGGGGAGTGGTCGCTCGGGCAATTTCCAGAATCTGGCTCACAGCCATGTTCTCGGGCAGCTCTTTAACAGGCTTGTCCGCAACCTTCTCGACAGGTTGCTCCAAGGTTCACACAGTTATTTTCTCGGTAGCTATGTAATACCCCCTCCTAGAATACAGAACACGGCACGAGAGGGGTCTTATGCCCAGAACAGCTGCCTTGCGGTAGCACTAACACCCGGGCTAGCCTGTACCACAAGACGCCTATTCTGCCGGCTATAACCAATATCATACATTGCCAACCCAACAAATATATAACACAGAAGTCAAATCCACACAAAGCAAAAAGACCATAATATCATAAATAAAGAAGCTAAAACAAGCTTCTAATATAAGAGTACGCAAACAGTAGTTTGCCCAAAAAATGGGCTACATCAAAAACCTCTCACACTCACATCTGTAACGGACGGTTGCGACAGTACCATCCCCTCAGACCCTATCGTCCTGGCCTGGCTATCCAACTGCAAAACCTGATGCTCCACCTGCGGGATTTCCTCCTAAAAAGGAAGACTTAGCAACTGTTAGTCATAAATACTAAGTGGCATCTCATCCACTCCCCCGGCAACTCCTGGCACCGGGCGGAGAAAAGAACAGGGTACAATATATATATAACATTGGTAGAAGCATTTGGTATATCACTATGTACATAAAGCAGTGTAACAAATGAGCTACATCTTATTTTATCAATTCAACCATCTACAGCAGCATGAGAGTATAATATTATAACAGTAAGTAACTCAACTTATATGAATGCCCATAATTACATATAAGGTCAGGATCGTTCAGCAGTAAGTAACTCATCGTATTGGAGTGCCCATAAAAACTTATACGATGAGGATCTTGTGTATGCAATGAATTGTAATGACATGTATGTAATGCAATGACTCACCCATGATCACGCACAAGCAATCGCTATGTCGACACAGACTTGTAGTTCTCACTTTTCCAGCAGGTAGCTAACCTCTCAGGCATCAACCATCGTGGCTTGATGGTGACAGTAGATCGAGCATATCTACTACTAGGCTGGTCTTCATACTACCTGGCCCAGGCCATCATACTCATCAACGCTAATAACACAACAGCGGAGCTCACATGCGTACTACGACTCAGCGGGTATGTCGGGTAGATGTACACCGAGATCCTAGCCCCGAACTAGCCTAATGTGTGATATGGAAGGAGCCTCGAAAATGAGCATGAGTACCAAGCCCAACTGTTCACTTGGAATAGAAGGAGCCTCGGGATGTGAGCACCGAGGACCAAGCCCAACCGCTCAAGGTCTAGCTGTCAACTCCTATCTGTGTGACGATTGGCGAGCCCGTAGACCTGCCATACTATCCTTAACTCGGGATTACGACACCGCGTGTCGACTCTCACCAGATGCATTACAACAACATCGTGGTATGGAAGGAGCCTCGAAAACGAGCACGAGGACCAAGCCCAACCGACCACTTGGCATGGAAGGAGCCTCGGGAAATAAACACCGAGGACCAAGCCCAACCGTCCATTTATGATTCTTCCCAACTGACAGTCCACCTAGTGTCAACTACTTACACCTATGGGGGGGGGAATAGGTGTATTTGCAGCGAATTTGCGGAATTAATGTTTCACCTGCACAAGAAAAAAAAACACCACAGCACAAAAATACACAAGTAATTTATAGTGGTTCCCCGATTTGGGTACGTCCACTTTCCCCCTTCGACCTATCTCCCAACCAGGGACGACTCGGTCACTTCACCAACAGGATTGAAATCCAATCCTTGCACTAACGGAAGGAACCCTTCCACACGTAGGAGTCAACACTCCCACAACACGGGTTGCACCCAACCCTACAACTAGAGACCAATCGGTCCTTTACAATGAAAGAGAAAATGAAAATAGCTTGTAAGAAATACAAACAATGTAAGGAGAATAGGGTGTCCCTCTTCGTTCGACGACGTGTACTTGAAGTCAACGAAGAGTCCACAACCCTAGATTTCACTTGGAGAGGATCTCCCCGAGACCGGCGGCGGCGTCAAGCGGCGACAAGGCTCTCGGTGTTGGCGGCGGCAACTGAACACAGCAGCAAAGCACTGGAGATCCAATCTTCTTAGCGAAGTCGGCAAGGTCTACCAACGGTCACACGAGGATCGATCGTCTCGATCGATTCGGACGGGGAAAAATTTCCCTATCTCAAATCAAGAGACAAAGGATCTCTGGATAGACACGTGAGACGCTGTGCGGGACTTGGCTTCTATCACCGAGGATCTGGAGGAGATCGAGATCAGCTTCGGTGATCGGCTGCGGCGACGGAGGCGGAGCAAGATCGCAAGATTAGGGTTTCGTCCGCCGCTTTCTTTCGTATGTCTTCTGTATGTGTCTTACTGTACACAAATACCAGAGTACTTATACACTAGGTCAAGAGATGACCGTTGTGGGCCCCACTAGCAGAAAGACCGAAGTCCGGTTCAAAATCCCGCAAATAACGTGGACCTGTCCAGACAGACTTGGAAAAATGCCTAAGTCAAATTCGGCGAGAATCGTGAGTGATTCTCGACGAGTCGGCGAGAATCACTTACGATTCTCGCCGAATTCTACTTAGAGAATTCTAGCTCCACAGGTTATAGAGGCCGGGGAGAATCGGTGGGACTCACCTTGGATTCTCGACGATTCTGCCTTAGATGATTTTTTCTAACTGCGTCGCGACAGCCGGCCCAACCCGGCAAGAATCAACTAGTGATTCTCGTCGACTCGTCGAGAATCACAAGTGATTCTCGACGAATCGGCGAGAATCACTTAGTGATTCTCGACGAATTATACTTAGAGGAATTCTCGTCTTTCCACCCGTGAGCAGGTCTTTGGCCCATCCTTGCTCCTTGTCTGCACTTGCTTTATCATAGCCCAGTACTTGAAATTAAGTACACCCTAATAGAGAGAGTACACGTAGGCCAACACACTGATCTGCTCAACGAGGGATTACGTTGCACAGACCCGTATATATTGACCCACTACACCCTGACATTGGTGTGTACTTAGCGTGGAATAACTGCAAGCACAACTAAAAATATTTCATCAATTACATTGTCTATTTACCTTGGCTTGCACAGGGGCTTCTTCAAATCAGGTACATTGTGGATGCAATACCCAACAATCTCCCCCTATTTGAAGAAGCCTAAACCCTACAAGCTAAGGTGAATAGATCATATAGGAATGAAAAACCGAAACTTAAAAGTGAGGTGATAGGGATATGCATTACCAGTTACTTGAGAGCAAACTAGAACATTGAGCTACCTTAGCCTTAGCCGAGAGGGTAATCTCCCCCTTTTCGGCTTCTGCAAATCTGGGTCTGGTGCACCTGACACCATGCTCCCCCTCAGTTCGTGCACTTATGTTTTCACTTGAGTTTCTGGCAGATGCTCCCCCTAGATGCACGAGCCAGGAGCGTCTGGAGTCTTCATTCCTCATAGTTGAGCATCCCCAATTCAGTTTTGAAGAGACTGAACTTGGCCTCGTCTAGGGGCTTTGTGAAAATATCTGCAATCTGCTTGTCCGTGGGGACATAGCAGAGAGAGATGTCCTTGTTCTCCACGTGCTCCCGAATGAAGTGGTAGCGCACTTCAATATGCTTCGTTCTGCTATGCGATACTGGATTGTTTGCGATAGCAATTGCACTTGAGGAGTCGCAGTACATTGGTACTTCCTTGAACTGGAGGTCATAGTCGGCTAACTGGTTTCTTATCCATAGGAGTTGTGCGCAACAGCTGCCAGCCGAGATGTACTCAGACTCTGCAGTGGAGGTTGCTACACAATTCTGCTTCTTGCTCTTCCATGAAATAAGCCTTCTTCCGAGGAATTGACACGTCCCGGAGGTGCTTTTCCTGTCATCCCTACTCCCTGCAAAATCAGCATCTGAAAACCCTATTAGCTCGACATCATTGCTTCTCGGGTACCATAGGCCAAGATTAGGGGTACCTTTAAGGTATCTAAGAATTCGCTTTGCAGCGATATAATGAGATTCCTTAGTGTTCACCTGATATCTGGCACAAACACATGTGGAGAACATGATATCCGGTCTACTGGCAGTAAGGTAGAGCAGGGATCCAATGATGCTTCTGTATTTGGTTTCATCGAAAGGTTTACCTTTCTCATCCTTATCCAGAGACATAGTTGATCCCATTGGAGTCCTCATAGAGGTTGCATTCTCCATTCCGAATTTCTTGAAGGAGTTCATTTGTGAACTTTGTCTGAGAGATGAAGATTCCTTCCTCAGACTGTTTCACTTGAAGTGCCAAGAAATACTTCAGCTCCCCCATACTGCTCATTTCAAACTTTCCTTGCATAAGTTTGGAAAACTTTTTGCAAAGATTGTTGTCAGTTGAGCCGAATATAATGTTGTCAACATAGATTTGCACCAGCAAAATCTTGCCTTTGACTTCCCTGAGAAACAATGACTTGTCTATTTTTCCTCTAGAGAACTTGTTCTCAAGAAGAAAACTAGACAATGTCTCATACCAAGCTCGAGGAGCTTGTTTTAAGCCATATAGCGCTTTTTTAAGAAAATATACATGATTAGGATAAGTAGGATTGACAAAACCTGGAGGTTGAGTGACGTATACTTCCTCTTTCAAATCTCCATTCAAGAAGGCCGATTTTACGTCCATCTGATAAACTGTGAATCCTTTGTGGGAGGCATAGGCTAGGAATAGCCGTATTGCTTCGAGCCGTGCAACTGATGCAAACGTCTGGTCAAAATCAATCCCCTCCTCCTGTCGGCAACCTTGAGCCACTAGTCTGGCCTTGTTCTTTATGATGACACCATGTTCATCCAGTTTGTTTCTTAAGATCCACATGGTGCCAATCACATTCTGCTTTTGTGGTCTGGGCACAAGCGTCCAAACGTTGCATCTTTCGAACTGATGCAATTCATCTTGCATGGCCAAAAACCATGCAGCATCTTTGTTTGCCTCGTCGAACTTCTTTGGCTCAACCTGTGACAGGAAGCTAAGATGCAAAATCTCATTAATAGTACCTCGGCGAGTTCTGACTCCGTCACGAGGATCTCCGATGATTTGATCTCTTAGATGATCCCTCACGTGTCTGAGCTGTAGAAGTCTGGCATCAGGAGCTTCGACTACATCATGGGCATCTCCTTCTTCTAAAGGATTTGCTCCATTTTGAGTTTCAACTTCTCCGATCTGCGTAGAAGTGGTCATCTTGACGTATGTTGGAGTTGCATCTTTCTCGGGCTCATCCAGTTGCAACCGTTCGAGTCTGGCACCTGCATCTTCAGGAAGAGGACTAGAAGTCTTGCCAGTAAGCAAGCTTCCTTCATCAAATACAACATTTATTGACTCCTCTACCACTAGGGATTTCTTGTTGAAAACTCTATACGTCCGGCTGCGGCTACTATAGCCCATGAATATGCCTTCGAAGCATTTTTCACCAAACTTATTATGCGGGTACTTCCCGTTATTTAGTACATAACATTTGCAGCCAAATATCCTCAGGTAGGACATGGTTGGTTTCTTGCCTTTCAGTAGCACATAGGGAGTCTTACGATGGCTCTTGTTAATCAACGCCCGGTTTTGTATATGATACGCCGTCTTGACAGCCTCGGCCCAGAAGTATTCCGGGAGAGAAGCGTCATTCAACATTGTCGTGCACGCCTCAATGAGTGTTCTATTTCTCCTCTCCGCCACTCTGTGCTGTTGAGGAGTGCGAGGGGAGGAGAACTCATGAAAGATACCAAGTTCTTCACAAAACTCTGTCATAGCCCCAGACTCAAACTCTGTTCCGTGGTCACTTCTGATTTTGACCACCGAGCAGTTGAGTTCGTTCTGTATCTGCTTGACAAAATTGGTGAAGATGTCAAACGTATCAGACTTGCGTTTTAAAAAGAACACCCACGTAAACCGAGAGTGATCATCTACAATCACTAGCGTATACGACTTCCCTCCTAAGCTATGAACTTGCATAGGACCAAACAAGTCCATGTGCAGAAGATAAAGACATCTGGAGGAATCTTTGTCTGGGATGCCCTTAAAGGTAGCCCGAGTCTGCTTGCCCATCTGACATGCAGGACATGGGCTATCTTTAATGCACTTAATAATGGGAGTATCCCTAACTAAGTCTTTGGAAAACAACATATTAATTGTCTTGTAATTAATGTGTGCCAATCTCTTGTGTCATTGTTCACAAAGAGATGCACTGCCTTTTGCTACTAGACATACGGGGGTGGAAGAATCTAGACTGAGAAAATCTAAACAGAAAATATTTCGGCTCCTAATGCCAGTTAATACTGTCTCCGAAGAGGCACATGATATTATCAGGCATTTATCCTTGCAGAACTTAACGTCATACCCTTTATCACATAACTGGCTTACGCTGATCAGGTTATGATTTAACACTTCAACATAAGCTACGTCAGAGATAGAGAGTATACCGTTGGAAATCATACTGTAACCTCTGGTGACTCCCCGATCAGATCCCCCAAAGATGACTTTGGGTCCATTCTCGACTGGAGAGTACTCCCGCAGCTGGCTTCTTATCCCAGTCATATGACGGGAGCATCCACTGTCCAAATACCAAATGGGAGTTTTGTTGGCCTTTGGACATCCCTGCAAAATAGAATTAATTTGCCTTAGGAACCCAATCGAACATGGGTCCTAGATTCCTTGTTAGCATACTCCCCCTCGATTGGTTAACTCTACGAGTGGTCGGCCTCGCATTGCTAACATAAGGGGTCTCGTTATACCTTGGATTAAACCAACAATCCACGGCAAAGTGACCAATTTTGCCACAGCACCAGCAGTCAAACCTGTTATACTTCCTCTTGGGCGCCTGCTTTACCCTTGAAACGTGGGGTTCAGCTGGGACCGAAGACCAGGAGGTGGAGGCAGCATGATGACCACAGTCACATGACTTCTTCACTTCTTGGCTTTTCTGTGTAACAGGCTTGGCTTTAGGTGCCTGCTTCCTATTATGGCCGGTAGAGAATTGACCATAATTTCCCAAGTGGATTTCCCCATAAGGTGCCTTGAATACACTCTCACTGAAATTATGGGGAAAGGTCCACCCATCATATCGGCTCTTCGGCTTTGCAGCCGGGGGCCTGAAGTGATGCCCATATGTTGACTCAAATTCATGTTGGTTACAAGGAAAGCTAGGCTTTCTGAACTCAACAGGGCTGAGTGGGGCCTTTCCTTTCTCATCAGCAGAGGCTTTCTTGGCAGCCTTATTCTTCCTCCTGTTCCTGTTTCTCCTGGATGAGGAACTAGATACCCGAACATGCCCCAGGCCAGCTCCTTTGGCTTGAGCAGAGAAGGTATCAACTAATGGAAGAACAGTTTTTGGCATAGAGAAGCTCTTGACGATCTTCCTTTCTGCCGCAAGTAGTTCTTCCAACTTGTCGACTTCCTCCTGCTTAAGATCAAGGATCTTAAGAGACTCTGAATGCTTTGAGGTCAGGTCCAAGTGCTCCTGTCGGAGGGAGATCAAACTGGTGATCTCTTCCCTCAGGGATACACTCTCACCTTTAAGGAATTTGACTTCCTTTTTCTCCGCCTTCAGTTTCTTTCGACATTTCAGGAATGTATTGAGCAGAAGCTCATACTTTTCGAGGAGCTCAGCTTCAAGGGCAGAAGAGCTATCCTCAGGATCATCATCCTGAGACTTAGGATCAGAGTCAGAGTCGGAGAGAGGGGTGTGAGCTTTTACCTTCCCAGTAAATGGGGGGCATTCTCCTTCTGAGTCAGAGCGACTCATTAGCTCAAAGTAGGCCTCCTCATCATCGCTGGTGTCTGACGTGTCAGATTAACTCAGCGTCTTTGGCTTCTTTGCGATGTAACTCCTCTCCTTCTTCTTGTCTTTTGAGGACCTGTGCTCCTCTCCCTTTCCCTTTTCCCTCTTGCCTTGATGGCAATCGGCCACGACGTGTCCTGGCTTGTTGCAACCAAAGCATATAATGTCAGAAGAGCGGTGTTTGTTCGGTTTGGAAACATACCTATCAGAGGAATAGTTCTTCTTCTGATCCCTTGAGGAGGAGCCGTTTCTCTTTCTCTGATTCCTCAGCTTGAGGAACTTCTTGAATTCCCGTGTGATAATGGATAAATCTTCCTCAGATAACTTTGAGCTGGAGGAGCTTGGCTCAGAGTCTTCCTCCTCATCCCTCTTCCACGCACGGGAAGAAGCGACACCCTTGCCCTTTCTGGATTGAATGGCTTTCAGTGCCACCGTCTTTTCCTTGGCCGCGGCTTTCTCTGCTTCCTCTTCAGCCTTCCTTGTGTTCAACTGAAGCTCATAAGACATGAGCTTCCCGAACAGAATCTGTGGATCAGTTTCCGCAAGTCTGCCAAACTCGCGGATGGCACAGATCTTTGTGTCCCATTCCTTAGTGAGGGACCTAAGGAACTTATCATTGAGTTCACCATCAGTGAACACTCTTCCATATCCTTTGAGTGCATTGACGATCTTGAGGAAGTTTTCGAAGGTGACTCTGATCTCCTCCTTTGGCCCTTGTCTGAAGGCCTCATATTTCTAATTGAGGAGGGATCTCCGATCGTCCCTCACTTCATTTGTGCCCTCCATTAGGACAATCAGACAGCTCCAGAGATCCTTAGCTATCCTGCAGTTGCTGAAGTTCTGCATCATAGAGTCGTCAACTGCGCTCACCAGGATGTTCTGAGCTTTCTTGTCGAGTCCAAACAGCACCATTTCGTCCTTGTCCATTTCCGAAAGTTTCTTGGGTACTTTCTTGGTAGGATCAATGGTGGAGGCCTTAGTGGGAATGTAAGGTCCCTCCTCCACTATCATGAAGACCGGGGGTCGACTGCTTCCATGTAGAATCTGATTCTTTCCTTCCAGATGGGAAAGTTCAGTCTGGTGCATACTGGGATTTTGCCGGAGTGCTTGAGTCCGTCCATGGAAGATATCTGACTGCTTCTTGACACTGGTGGCAGGATTCTACTCAAGGTGTGAACCTTTTTGATGAGGAACCTCCATCTGATACCACTTGACAGTCCACCTAGTGTCAACTACTTACACCTATGGGGGGGGAATAGGTGTATTTGTAGCGAATTTGGGGAATTAATGTTTCACCTGCACAAGAAAACAAAACACCACAGCACAAAAATACACAAGTAATTTATAGTGGTTCCCCGATTTGGGTACGTCCACTTTCCCCCTTCGACCTATCTCCCAACCAGTGACGACTCGGTCAATTCACCAACAGGATTGAAATCCAATCCTTGCACTAACGGAAGGAACCCTTCCACACGTAGGAGTCAACACTCCCACAACACGGGTTGCACCCAACCCTACAACTAGAGACCAATCGGTCCTTTACAATGAAAGAGAAAATGAAAATAGCTTGTAAGAAATACAAACAACATAAGGAGAATAGGGTGTCCATCTTCGTTCGACGACGTGTTCTTGAAGTCAACGAAGAGTCCACAACCCTAGATTTCACTTGGAGAGAATCTCCCCGAGACCGGCGGTGGCGTCAAGCGGCGGAAAGGCTCTCGGTGTTGGCGGCGGTAACTGAACACAGCAGCAAAGCACTGGAGATCCAATCTCCTTAGCGAAGTCGGCAAGGTCTACCAACGGTCACACGAGGATCGATCGTCTCGATCGATTCGGACGGGGAAAAATTTCCCTATCTCAAATCAAGAGACAAAGGATCTCTGGATAGACACGTGAGACGCTATGCGGGACTTGGCTTCTATCACCGAGGATCTGGAGGAGATCGAGATCAGCTTCGGAGATCGGCTGCGGCGACGGAGGCGGAGCAAGATCGCAAGATTAGGGTTTCGTCCGCCGCTTTCTTTCGTATGTCTTCTGTATGTGTCTTACTGTACACAAATACCAGAGTACTTATACACTAGGTCAAGAGATGACCGTTGTGGGCTCCACCAGCAGAAAGACCGAAGTCCGGTTCAAAATCCCGCAAATAACGTGGACCGGTCCAGACAGACTTGGAAAAATGCCTAAGTCAAATTCGGCGAGAATCGTGAGTGATTCTCGACGAGTCGGCGAGAATCACTTACGATTCTCGCCGAATTCTACTTAGAGAATTCTGGCTGCACAGGTTATAGAGGCCGGGGAGAATCGGTGGGAATCACCTTGGATTCTCGACGATTCTGCCTTAGATGATTTTTTCTGACTGCGTCGCGACAGCCGGCCCAACCCGGTAAGAATCAACTAGTGATTCTCGTCGACTCGTCGAGAATCACAAGTGATTCTCGACGAATCGGCGAGAATCACTTAGTGATTCTCGACGAATTATACTTAAAAGAATTCTCGTCTTTCCACCCGTGAGCAGGTCTTTGGCCCATCCTTGCTCCTTGTCTGCTCTTGCTTTATCATAGCCCTGTACTTGAAATTAAGTACACCCCAATAGAGAGAGTACACGTAGGCCAACACACTGATCTGCTCAACGAGGGATTACGTTTCACAGACCCGTGTATATTGACCCACTGCACCCTGACATTGGTGTGTACTTAGCGTGGAATAACTGCAAGCACAACTAAAAATATTTCATCAAATACATTGTCTATTTACCTTGGCTTGCACAGGGGCTTCTTCAAATCAGGTACATTGTGGATGCAATACCCAACACCAACGTTACCAACCAGTGCGATCAGATATCCGTACTCACCCCTTTCACAATCCGGTGCCCAAGGCACCTCATTGGTTTACCACAAACACAGGTTGCGAACCACCTCACACAATGGACCATTTCAGACTATCTTATATGACAAGCCCTAAGACAATGATTTCGTCTAATGCTATGATCACATAACTTTAAAGTCACCAAAATCAATAATTTGTGTACACATGAGTTAACCATATATTTAACACCTCACATGTTCATTCAACCAACACCGAAGAATTACCCAAGCTCTAGTAAATCTTGTTATTAAACGACAAATTATCCTCGTTCATTAAACCCCACCAAGTTGTTTCGTTCAACCACATACCATTTCACCATTTTTTATGTGGGGTCTATCTAGTAATTTCATCATGTGTTGAATCATCACAATTAGGCATATTATTAATCGCCTACAACTTAACATCGGCTTGTTACAAAACCTCTTCTGAGTCTAAACCGAACTTGACACTGACCCAGGAATTTCAAGTGCAAAACACCTGCTAGGCAGCAACTTCGACTGGAGACTCCCGTGACTATAGGAATCTGGTGAGTGCATGTAACCCCTCGATGGAAATGTCTTTCCATGAGATACAACTTTCATGTTCATTCTATAACCAAAATCAGACTGTATCATACATGAAATTGGCTCCAAAGCCTGCTGCGTACAGAAAACAATTTCTGCGCGCTTAGTCTGACAACCCCCTTCTTATATCAGACATTCTTGTGGCTACAAACTTTGCCTGAATGCGTGTAACCAATCATTGGAAAGGTAATCCCAAGGGCTACGACTTTCGTGTTTAGTCGAAAGCCCATATCTGGACATATCTCGCTTGAAAATAGC
The DNA here is from genome assembly GCA_039513925.1 of Platanthera zijinensis. NCBI lineage: Eukaryota > Viridiplantae > Streptophyta > Magnoliopsida > Asparagales > Orchidaceae > Platanthera > Platanthera zijinensis. The sequence goes on from CM077089.1 coordinate 97,469,032, forward strand.
CAAGAAGGTCGCTGCGTGCAAGACACAGTTTTTTTTCACGCATCTTGAGGCGGAATGAACGGCATCGATTCAACTTCCTCCTCAAGCCAATCCTCCCAAATCATAACCAGAAGTTCCTCCACATTTATTCACCCTCTTAAGGCCAATCCTCTTCACGAAACCACCCCCATCATGACTTTGAAGGATGGGGAGGTTGAAGATGACTAACCATTAGAACACAAGTTCTAGCATGGCCCTCCTAGAAACCTTCATTTCACACATCAAGACTCATTTGAGTCGATGTCTCTCCGAAGAATAACTATGGATCTAGCACCAAGGGAGCGGGGAGGAAGCTCACCTCATTTCCAGCAGTTCCGCCATTTCCGGACATGGATCTTGTCATCCTTCTCGTCGGCATCCCTTTTTCCTTAGAGGCGGTGGCGATTCCTCATGGAGTTTGGTTGGCTCCAGCAAGTTTTCCTTCCTCCAGAAGTTTATCAAGAAAATGTGGCCTGGAAGAGGATGAAAAACGGCTAGGGTTTCATTTCCTTTTTTTATTCAGAAGTGACACGGGTAGGGACACGGCCGTGTCCTTACCCGTGTTATGCTCTGGCAAAACGTCATTTCGCGCTCATACACGGGTACTGACACGCCCGTGTCTGTACCCGTGTCCAGGTGATACGGCTATGGTTCTGTCCGTATCGATACCCGTGTCCTGCTCGGGACACGTCTCGTTGACCTTGCCTCGACGCACACGGGTAGGGGCATGCCCGTGTCTCTACCCGTGTCCTTCTCTGGACAAATCACTCAACGCCATGCCACTCAAAGTCATGGCACTCAAATCCACAGCACACAGGGAGGGACACGCATGTGTCTCTACCCATGTCCTCCTCGGGACAGTCCACTTCACGCCAAGCCACACAAAGCAATGGCACTCAAAGCCACGACATACGGGTAGGGACAAGCCTGTGTCTCTACCCGTGTCCTCCTCGAGATAGTCCACTCAACATCGTGCCACTCAAAGCCATGGAACTCAAAGCCATTGCACTCAAAGCCACGAAACATGGGTAGGGACACGCCCTTGTCTCTAGCCGTGTCCTACAATGGCCCAACTTCATTTTTCCCCACGAGTGCGCGCATGATCGCCTACACTCTCTGAGCCCAAATCATCTCTCCTGACTCAAAAGCGCGCACCAAGGGCCTAGCGCAAATCGGTATGTTACAAATCCTATTAACAAAATAAAAGATTTCGTCCCCGAAATAAGTTTAAGGCTACGGGGAGAGAAAAGCATAAAATAGACATGACATGACATAAAATAAAATATGCTTTTAAAGGTTACCTTGATGAAATAGCTTCGGGTAGCGCTTTTGCATCAAGTCTACCGGCTCCCACATACACTCCTCTTTCCCATGATTGGAAGACAGCCCTTTCACTAGAGGAACACTTTTGCGGCGCAAGGTCCTCGTTTCGCTGTCCACTATCCGCACAGGCTCCAGTCGCACTAAACTATACGTCGCAACTGTTCTGTCAGTAGTTGAGACATATTGTTCGGGCTGCAACAATGCCTTCCATAGTGACGACACATGGAACACGTCATGAAGATTCTCCAGCTCCGGCAGTTACTCCAATTGATATGCTAATGGGCCAATCCTTTCAAATATGACGTAGGGCCCAACGTACCTTGGGATGAGCATCTTTGCACCACGTACCCGAGATACTCCATGCATCGGCCTGATCTTTAAAAAAACCTTGTCGCCCACTTGAAATTCCACCATCCGGTGTTTTGCATCATAGTATTTTGCTTGGAGACTTTGAGCCTCGATCATGCGGTCCCGTATTAGTCTCACAACCGCATCAGTATCATCTATGTATTAAACACCAAAAGCCTTCAGATCTTCATCCTGCACCCAAGACAAGGGTGTTCTACACCTTCTTCCATAAAGGGCTTCATGGGGCGCCATACCGATGCTTGCTTGATGGTTGTTGTTGTATGAGAATTCTTCCAAGGGTAGGAGCCTTTCCCATGGCTCTCCTCTATCCAACACACATAACCTCTATAAGTCTTCCAATATCTGGATAGTCCTTTCAGATTGCCCATCAGTCTAAGGGTAAAATGTTGTGCTGAAGGTAAGGCGCGGACCCAAATATGCATGCACAGCCTTCAATTCCCTAGAGGTAAACCAACCATCCCGGTCATAAACGATTGTCTTTGGCACTCCATGATACCGTACGAATTGTTCCACAAAAAAGCATACCGAAAAATCCACTTGTGCTTCTTTATTCATAGGTATGAACCGGGCTACCTTCGTCAAGCGATCAACGATAACCCATATCGAATCATTCCATAAGCGGGAGCGAGGCAAACCGTCGATGAAGTCCATAGAGACATCCTCAAACTTCCACTCGGGGATGGGCAATGACTGCAATAATCCAACGTGGCTCCTGCATTCTACCTGCACTCTTTGATAAGCCTCGCAATGCGTAACAAAATACCAGACGTCTTTCTTCATCCCCGGCCAACACATGGTCTTCCGCAAGTCGGCATACATCTTATCAATCCCAGGGTGCACAGAATACTGAGAGAAGTGTGTCTCTCTCAAGATATCTTCCCGAATTTTACCGCCCTTGGGAATGTAAAGCCGGCCACAGAAATGAACAAGGCCGTCCTTTAGAGAGTACTCGCTGGTTGTCCCATCTTCAATTGACTTTATTCCCGGGGCCAGAGCCTCATCCCTTCCTTGCTCCACCCGGATCCGGTATCGAACATCGCAAGCTATGCTCATCGTGTCCAAGTACTCTATATACCTGTCCGGTTTATCCTTATACACCAATGTGATCTCCATCTCCTCAAGTATCCAAGCTAACTCCATACGCATCAACCGGGACTCGAGGCTTGTTTTCGGTACCTTCATGCTCAAAGCATCGGCTACGGAATTTACTTTTCCGGAGTGGTAGTTCAGGGTGTATTCAGAATCGCAAAAAAACTCCAACCACCGTCGTTGTCTTATATTCAACTCCTTCTAGGTATGAACGTACTTTAAGTTCTAATGATCCGAGAAGATTTCGCAGTGTACGCCGTATAGGTAGTGCCTCCAAATCTTCAGGGTGAACACTACTGCTCCTAGATTCAAATAAAGTAATTGATAGTTGATTTCATGCTTCTTTAGTTGTCTTGAAGCACAGGCGATCACATGTCCGTGCTGCATCAATACCACTCCCATTCCTTGATATGATGCGTCTGTTTAAACTTGAAATCCTTGCTTCCCGGATGGAAGGGCTAGGATGGGTGCGGATATAAGTCTATCATTTAGTTCTTGGAACACAGCTTAACATTGGTGTGTCCACTCATACGGCACACCTTTCTTTATTAGGGAAGGAAGAGGAAGAGCAAACTATGAGAATCCCTTTACGAACTTGCGGTGGTACCCATCAAGTCAAAGGAAACACCGCACGTCGGCCGCTGACTTCAAAGGTGACCACTCCTTCACGGCACACACTTTGGCCGGTTCCACAGCTAGCCCAGCCCCACTGATCACATGACCCAAGAAGGCAACCTCCTTAAGTCAGAATTCACACTTGCTCAACTTGGAGAACTGGGCGTGCTCTTTTAACTTCTTCAGTACTAAGGCAAGATTCCCGGCATATTGTTTCTCCGTCTTGGAGTAGACTAAGATATCGTCGATGAAAACAATAAAGAAAACATCTAGATAGGGCTCGAACACTTTGTCCATTAAGCTCATGAAAGCTGATGGGGCATTTGTGAGCCCAAACGACATCACTGTGAACTCATACAAGTTGTACCTTGAGCTGAAATCCGTTTTCTGAATATCATCCTCTTGTATTCTCAATTGATAATACCCCGAGCGCAAATCTAGCATGGAAAACCAATGCGCTCCTACCAGTTGATCGAACAACTCATCGATCCGAGGTAATAGATAGGTGTTCTATACCGTCAGTAGATTAAGCTCCCGATAGTCTATACATAATCGCAGGGTTCCAACTTTCTTCTTAATGAATAGAACAGGGGCTCCCCAAGGTGATGACCTGGGGAGAACAAACCCTGATTCTACCAACTCTAGCAGCTGAACTCTAAACTCGGCGAGTTCCTTCAGGGCCCTTCGGTAAGGAGTCTTGGAGACAGGCTTAACACCCAGTACTAACTGATGCGTGGAAAATACGGCAAGCGCACCGGTCGCACAAGTAATAAAGTTTGGGAATAAATCCCCGAGTGTTGGTCTCTTGAGGAACACAGTAAGGGATGAGTTAATGTCGAGGAGGACTTGAGATTGAAGTCCTCGGGTCGGCTCAAAAAGGGGGGGGGGGGTTTTGATTGTTGCGGAAACAGGAAGTAAAATCTACAAGCTACTCCTATGCAACGCCGCTATGCGATGCTTCGCCAGGCGGGATGGAAACTACACGGGCCGCTATGCACCGAATCGCTTGGCGGATGGACGAGTAGGCTAGCGGATGAGGTGGTTAGAATGGCGGAATGAGGATCGTGAGCACCTCTTCGCAACGCACGCCACTAGCAATTGCTATTGCGACAAGGGTGGATGGTGGAGGATGGAATATGGTGCACCTCAACTAAATATAACAAAAACACTAACTCACATAGACATGAATAAGAGTAAATGTTAACTAGAAATAAGCATTCTTCATCAATACATGGAAAATAACTAAGGTAACAACAACAAGAGGAAGAGGTGTGCGAATCGACCGAATCTGAAGCCTTATTGAGGGTTCACTGTTGGAATCCCGGGTTGTCAATCTGATTCCATGCTCGGTCCTCAACTGCGTCCAGGGTAGAGGAGGCTGTCACTCACTCCCAATGGACCCGTCTTCTTTGTTGAAATGACCCGGTAGATTGCGGCTCCAGCTCCTCCTAGCTTGATGGAGAAAGCTCGGTCAAAACTCCGCTTGAATCTTGGGGATGAAGGAGGAGGCCGAGGGGATGCTCCGGCTTTGATTTGGCATTGAAGGCTTGCCCGGAGAAACTCCCTATGGTGGAGGATGATGGAGGGCGGCGAAATCCCTCTTCGGAGCAGAAAACGGCGGAAAATCGCGGAAAGGGGCGATCTCCCGAAATTAGGGCGGAACCTGCGTATTTATAGAAAGCAAAATAAACAGCGCGCACGATCACTGGCGCACGACCAGTGATCGTGCGCCCTGTGGTCAATGATAGTGCGCGAAGGCCAGGCAGAACTCCAGGAAAAAGTGGAATCAACGCGCACGATCAGTGGCGCACGACCTGTGGTCGTGCGCACTGAAGTCAATGGTCGTGCGATTTCCCCGACAGAACTTTGGAAAGTGGGGAATAGGTACGCACGATCAGCGGCGCACGACCAGTGGTCGTGCGCAACAAAGCCGATGATCGTGCGCAGTAAACCTGTTTCCAAATAATCCCGGGACACGCACACGACCCCTAAAACCAGCATTGATATGCGCAGACATTCCAAACAAGCACGGAACGGAGTACAATAATAGAAGAACACAAAATAAACACAACCACGGGCCAAAAGTGCACTTCCTAAAGAAATAAGGATAAAATGAAATATGAGCGATAACGAACTCAAAGTGAAGTGCAAGCGTACAAAAACAAGCCCAGATGAGTCCGAAAATCATTATATAAATAGGACTCATCACACCCCCAGATTTAACTGTTTGCTCGTCCCGAGCAAACAAAACCTAAGCAGATGGGGAAAATGAACTAGCTAACAAAGAAATTGCAAAACGGAGTACCATGCGAAGTCGCATGCTCGCGTGCATAAAAATTAAGTAGAGGAAATTTTTAAGTATACAAAATATTTTATATTTTTCACAATGCGCATCAAAAATTTATTATTACTCAAAAGTGGAATCACGGTGAATCATCTGGTCCTACGTAGGAAGAAAGTAGGCAGGCCACTAAGGTGAGCATTGCCGAAGACCGGGGTTTGGGATCACCTCCAAAGGAATCCACCAATATCGGAAACCATACGCTTGCCCGTTCGCATTCTCTCCACGACACTAGTCAACTCAAGCGCAAGTCCGTAGGACTTCGGGTAATAATGGGGCTTGGGTTACGGTGAGGAAAACAAGGATAAACATGAAGGGTATGCACCTAACTCAAATGAGCTAACGTACAAAACTAGTACCCTCTGCCCACAAAATAAACACGGGTGCACCACACCCCCAGACTTAACTTTTACTAAATGGGTATGTGCACCGCCTACTCCAAATCCAAATCATCTGAAATAAAGATTTTCAATCAAACTTTTTCTTTTCACTTTTCATTTTCACCCCTTTTTTTTAATCATTTTCTTTTCATTTTCATCTTTTTATTTTCATAATTTCAGCAGATATAACTTGAAAGCACTTCCACATTTTCACAAATAATAACACCACATCACAACCCAACATGAAAATATAAAACACTAAGCTCGACTTGGGTGTGCGACTAGGATCGGCTATGGGGCTTTGGCGAATATAGTGGAGCTGAATCAAAAGGATGGGTAAGCACAAAGGGGCTAGCAAGGGCAATGTTAGGAATGGGTACAAAGCTCAACCGGGCCAAAAGGTGGCCTACATCACTCTCACGCTAGACTAACCGTGTACCAATGCTTCAAGAATAGCTTGGGGCAAGTTCTTAGCAACCGAGAAAGATAATCCTTCCTCCCGACTCAAGCAATACGAGTCTAGTGGCGGCTACACACATTCCTACGCTACCATTTGATTCACACCGGATTCACCAACTTTTGAGTAGAATAAGAAATATTTACGCAAATAGAAAAATATAGAACTATAAGCATACGAAAAAAATTAAATCTACACAAATTTCTATACAAAACGATAGCAGTTGACTAGAAACACAGCAAGGCCAACATTTTACTCCGTCACACAATCCTAAACTAGCACCGAAATTTTCCAAATCTAACAAAGATACAAGTTCAACTCGTGGCATGCTAACAGCTAAGCTCGCGCTCATGTGGGTGCAGTGGTGTGCGATGCAATGAACATAAACAAAATAAAATATGAAAAGCTTCTAGTATGCAAAAGAAATGTGCACGTACAAAAGGTAAACATGCTCTCCCCCAGACTTAAACTACACGATACAACATAGCATAAGATATTGAATTAAAATCAAATGGAGAAAAGGGGAGAGGTTACCCAATGCTCAGCTAGTGAGCATACCAGAAGATGCGTGAAAACTAGAACAGCTCCACCATACGGAGAATCACGACCCCACCAACAAGAATGTCAAGAAAACCTGCAGGGGTGAGCTCCGCAAAAACAAAACAAAAGAAAAACAAAATACATATAAATTCTAAACTAAGCTAGACATAAAAAAAGAAAAATGCAGAAAATGAAAGATAAGCACTGGGGTTATTGTCATCCTAGCACGACTTATTAAATTCTAAACAGTTCTAGCTAATGGGCCTATGAAATAGAAAATGCACAGGTAACTGCCCTAATATTCGTGTCGGTAATGGGTACCGATACGGTGATAGAACAGTTACCCCTCTACCTGAGTAATAATACCTGCGACGCACAGGTAGAGGAAATAGGAAGTAAGATGAGGAGGAGCACTGGTCCTCACTCGTCTCACCACAAAACAAATCCTTGCCTAGCAAGGTATCGTCCACCACAAGCTCGTTGGGGGCGAAGGTGAAGGTAGAGGCTTCAACTGTAAAAGGAGTAGGAAACTCCTCATGCAATCTGAGGCACTCGCCGACAACCTGAGCGCAAGGCTCAATGTCAACCCAACTCACCTGCAGGGAGTCAACCCGCACAGGCGCAGAAGGAGAAGGGGGGTCAAGGAATAAAGGAGAAGAAAAACTAAAAGAAGCGGAAATAGCGAGAGTGATCCCGGAATCACTCTCAGCAGGATCCAAACATAGATCACTGTCGGTGTTATGTGAGTCATGGCAAGGGGAAACTGACACCACGAGGTCCTCGGTGGTGGTTTGGACCTCCTCATCCAACAAGGAAGTAGAAACCTCCTCACCGATAAGGATTTCCTCATCACACCCCGGTACGTCACGGTGTTCCAAGACATAGTACTCACCATTGATGAGAATAATGTCCTCGTCACACCATGGCACATCCACATGTTCCCGATTCCCACAGGGCACAACATCATCGACCGACTCACTAGAAAGGGGAGTAGGTAATTCATGCAAAGAAAGCGGAGGAGCAACATCATCAGAGATAATATGCGTAGGTTCCTCCGGGGGTGAATCAAAAATAGGGGAAGAAGGCACAAGGAGAGAAGGTGCCGCAATATCGTCGCACTGACTAGTGGAGGTCTGATGGGTGTATCCATAGCAGTCCCCCATAGACAAGGTGGTACTGCGGTTACATCATCAGAATCAGAAGGAGCGGCCATTTGAGAGGTGGATGAGACGATCCGGATATACGGTTCGTCATCCGCCTCCATCTGGCGCTGAAATTCTGCGCAATCTTTCAACACATGGTCGGTGCTATGACAACACAAACACCATTTTCCATTACCCTTCGGTCCAGAAGGGACCAGGGAGGAATATGAAAAAGGTGGAGGCTGAGACGAGCAGTGACCGTAAGACTGTGGTACCGTGTATGGAGTACCGTGAGACAGCGGCGCTGCATACATGGGACCATGAGAATTATACTCAGTACCGTCAGTGGGGCACTCATCACTACCATGCCCATAATCCCCACACCAATGGCACTTGATATACCAATTTGAATACATGGTGCAATAGAAAAGAATTCACCACAAGAAATTTTCTAAGCAGAAATTAAATACTCGCAAGCAAATAAAGAGTGGAACAGCCTGCTATAGCAAAAATAAAAACTAGAAAGGGAATAAAATAAAAAAAACAACAACTAAAAACCAAAACAAAAATAAAACATGAAATATACAAATGGAAAGGGCAACTATCTCAAATCTTCCTCTCCAAAAACTCAAACAACTGTGTTCCCCGGCAACGGCGCCAAAAACTTGATGCGTGGGAAATACGGCAAGCGCACCGGTCGCACAAGTAATAAAGTTTGGGAATAAATCCACTAGTGTCGGTCTCTTGAGGAACACAGTAAGGGATGAGTTAATGTCGAGGAGGACATGAGATAGAAGTCCTCGGGTCGGCTCAAAAAGGCGGGGTTTTGATTGTTGCGGAAACAGGAAGTAAAATCTACAAGCTACTCCTATGCAACGCCGCAATGCGATGCTTCGCCAGGCGGGATGGAAACTACACGGGCCGCTATGCACCGAATCGCTTGGCGGATGGACGAATAGGCTAGCGGATGAGGTGGTTAGAATGGCGGAATGAGGGTCGTGAGCACCTCTTCGCAACGCACGCCACTAGCAATTGCTAGTGTGGCAAGGGTGGATGGTGGAGGATGGAATATGGCGCACCTCAAGTAAATATAACAAAAACACTAACTCACATAGACATGAATAAGAGTAAATGTTAACTACAAATAAGCATTCTTCATCAATACATGGAAAATAACTAAGCTAACAACAAAAAGAGGAAGAGGTGTACGAATCGACCGAATCCGAAGCCTTATTAAGGGTTCACGGTTGGAATCCCGGGTTGTCAATACGAGTCCAAGCTTGGTCCTCAACTGCGTCCGGGGTAGAGGAGGCTGTCACTCACTCCCAATGGACCGATCTTCTTCGTTGAAATGACCCGGTAGATTGCGGCTCCAGCTCCTCCTAGCTTGATGGAGAAAGCTCGGTCAAAACTCCGCTTGAAGCTTGGGGATGAAGGAGGAGGCCGAGGGGATGCTCCGGCTTTGATTTGGCATTGAAGGATTTCCTGGAGCAACTCCCTATGGTGGAGGATGATGGAGGGCGGCGAAATCCCTCTACGGAGCAGAAAACGGCGGAAAATCGCGGAAAGGGGTGATCTCCCGAAATTAGGGCGGAACCTGCGTATTTATAGAAAGTAGAATAATCAGCGCACACGATCACTGGCGCACGACCAGTGATCGTGCGCCCTGTGGTCAATGATAGTGCGCGAAGGCCAGGCAGAACTCCAGGAAAAAGTGGAATCAACGAGCACGATCAGTGGCGCACGACCAGTGGTCGTGCGCACTGAAGTCAGTGGTCGTGCTATTGCCCCGACAGAACTTTGGAAAGTGGGGAATAGGTACGCACGATCAGCGGCGCACGACCAGTGGTCGTGCGCAACAAAGCCGATGATCGTGCGCAGTAAACCTGTTTCCAAATAATCCTGGGACACGCACATGACCCCTAAACCCAGCACTGATATGCGCAGACATTCCAAACAAGCACAGAACGGAGTACAATAAAAGAAGAACACAAAATAAACACAACCATGGGCCAAAAGTGCACTTCCTAAAGAAATAAGGATAAAATGAAATATGAGCGATAACGAACTCAAAGTGAAGTGCAAGCGTACAAAAACAAGCCCAGATGAGTCCGAAAATCATTATATAAATAGGACTCATCACTAACTTGATTTGAAAATCTACTTCTTTATGTGGGGGTAATCCTGGCAATTTCCTAAGAAATACCTCAGGAAAGTCCCGCACTACCCGCACGTCCTTGACGTCCAATGCCAACTCCTTCAACTTGAAAAAAATCATGAAAAATTCATACCCCTCCATGGGGGCTTTTAAGGCCTAGACTGAGGTTTACATCATACGGGGCGCGAAGTTAATACCTTGAAAAATGACCTCTGAGTCTCCATGTCTCAACGAGATCCTTTTCTGCGCTCAGTCAATCTTCGCATAGTGCCACTCCCGCCATACCATGCCCATAATGAGGTCGAACTCTGGCATTCTCAAGACTGTGGCATGGGTGTTAAATAGCTTTCCTTCAAGGATAACTTCAAACTTGCACTTCGCGGTTTCCGTCATCTCCGATCCGTTTGGAAGGTGCACCCTTCGGGCAGTACCAGTGAAGTATTGCGCTCCATCTATATCTTTGATGAATTCTTCAGACAAAAAAGAGTGTGAAGCACCGGTGTCGAATAATGTATAGGCCGGTTTCCCTCCGACCCCTACGGTTCCTAAGTATCAAATTATGAAAGCTCAAGCCAGATTCCTAGAACAAACTTAGGCAGACAAAGGATGAATGCTTATAACGTATGAATTTCTTCCTCGTAGCCTTCATCCTGGAGCTTTGTCCTGCTTCAATATCGCCTTCAGCGAGTCACTTAACGCTTGTCTAAACACCCAAAAGACCCACTTCCAACCACATTATTGTATCTACTATCTCCGCTAAGCTCGAGTCTGCTATAAACAAAAGTGGTTGCCCTAGGGAATCTTCCATGTCTATTATCTGCGCTAGGTTCAAAATCCGCTATAAACAAAAGTGCTTGCCTTAGGGGTCTCACAAGACTTTATACAATAGATTTACATTCCTAGGGTCCTCCAGACTTTAGGAGATCGACGTACAAAGGTATGTCTCGAAGGTCAGGTTGGCTAATCGTTGGGTCAAAGTTGGACATACTTTATGTGAATTACATATGGGCACACCACTACTTCTGCTAAGTCAGTTTGTCCCCAAACTGACTAAACAAACGGGGGTGGCACAATTGTTAAATGACTTCTTCAGTTCAGGATCGTAGCAAGCTGATAACATTTATAAGACCCCCCTCCCGGAACACAAAACACGGCACGAGAAGGGTCTTATGCCCAGAACAGCCTCCTTGTGGTAGCACAAACACCCGGGCTAGCCTATACCACAAGACGCCTATTCTGCCGGCTATAACAAATATCATACATTGTGAACCCAACAAAAATATAATACAGAGGTCAAATCCACACAAAGCATATAGTCCATAATATCATAAATAAAGAAGCTACAACAAACTTCTAATATCAGAGTACGTAAATAGTAGTTTGCCCAATAAAAGGGATACATCAAAAACCTCTCACACTCATATCTGTAACTGACGGTAGCGACGGTACAGTCCCCTCAGGGCCTGTCGTCCTGGCCTAGCTATCCAGCTGCAAAACCGGCTGCTCCACCTGCGGGATTTCTTCCTAAAAAGGAAGACATAGCAACCGTTAGTCATAAAGACTAAGTGGCTTCTCATCCACTCCCCCGGCGACTCCTCGGCACTGGGAGGTGAAAGGTACGAGGTATAATATATATATATACAACATAGGTAAAAGCAGGTGGTATATCACTATGTATATAAAGTAGTGTAACAAATGAGCAACATCTTATTCTACCAATTCTACCATCTACAACAGCATGAGAGTATAATATTATAACAGTAAGTAAATCAACTTATATGAATGCCCATATAAATATATAAGTTGAGGATCATTTAGCAGTAAGTAACTCATCGTATAGGAGTGCTCATTAAAACTTATACGATGAGGATCTTGTGCATGCAATGAATTGTAATGACATGTAATTAATGCAATGACTCACCCATGATCACGCACATGCAATCGCTATGTCAACACAGACTTGTCGTTCCCACTTTTTGAGAAGGTAGCTAACCTCTCAGGAGTCAACCGCCGTGTTTAGACGGTGACAGTAGAGCGGGTATATCTACTAATAGGCTGGTCTCCACACTACCTGGCCGAGGCCTTCGTACGCCTCAATGCTAAGAACACAACAGCGGAGCTCACATGCGTACAACGGCTCAGCGGGTGTCTCGGGTAGATGTGCACCGAGATCCTAGCCCCGAACTAGCCTAAGGTATGCTATGGAAGAAACCTCTGAAATAAGCACGAGGACCAAGCCCAACCATTCACTTGGCACGAAAGGAGCCTCGGGACATGAACACCAAGGACCAAGCCCAAACGCCAAAGGTCTAGCTATCAACTCCCATCGGTGTGACGATTTGCGAGCCCATAGACCTGCCACACTATCCTTAACCCGGGATAATGACACCGCATGTCAACTCTCACCACAAGCATTACAACCACATCATGGTACAGAAGTAGCCTCGGAAATGAGCATGAGGACCAAGCCCAACAAACCACATGGCACGGAAGGAGCCTCGGGAAATGAACACTGAGGACCAAGCCCAACTGTCCATTTATGATTCTTTCCAACGTTACCAACCAGTGCGATCAAATATCCGCACTCACCCCTTTCACAATCTAGTGCCCAAGGCACCTCATGGGTTTAACTCAAACATAGGTGGCAAACCACCTACCATAATGGACCATTTCAGACTCCCTTATATGACAAGCCCTAAGACCATGATTTCGTCTAATGTTATGGTCACATAACATTAATATCACCAAAATCAATCATTTGTGTACACATGAGTTAACAATCTATTTAACACCTCACATGTTCATACAACCAACACCGAACAATTACCCATGCTGTAGTAAATCTTATTATTAAACGACTAATTATCCTCGTTCATTAACCCTCACCAAGTCGTTTTGTTCAACCACATACCATTTCACCATTTGTTTATGTGCGGTCTATCTAGTAATTTCATCATGTGTTGAATCATCACAATTAGGAATATTATTAATCACCTACAACTTAACGTCAGCTTGTTACAAAACCTCTTCTGAGTCCAAACCCAACTTTACACTTACCTAGGAATTTCAGGTGCAGAACACCTGTAGGGCAGCAACTTTGAATGGATAATCCTGTGTATATATCAATCTGATAAGTGCGTGTAACCCCTCGATGGAAAGGTGTTTCCATGGGCTACAACTTTCATGTTCAGTCTGCAACCCAGATCAGACTGTATCATACATGAAATTGGCTCTAAAGCCTGCTGCGTACAAAATACAATTTCTGCGCGCTTTGTCTGACAGCCACCTACTTCAATCAGACATTCTTGTGGCTACAGACTTTTCCTGAATGCATGTAACCACTCGTTGTAAAGGAAATCCCAAGGGCTATGACTTTTGTGTTTAGTCAAAAGCACAGATCTTGGCATGTCTTGCTTGAAAATAGCCAAGAAGGTCGCTGCGTGTAGAACGCAGATTTCTGCACGCATCTTAAGGCGGAATGGACGGCATTGGTTCATCTTCTTCCTCAAGCCAACCCTCCCAAATCACAACCAAAAGTTCCTCCAGCCTTATTCACCCTCTTAAGTCCACTTCTCTTCATGAAACCACCCCCATCAACACTTTGAAGGAAGGGGAGGCTGAAGATGACTAACCATTAGAATAAAAGTTCTAGCATGGCCCTCCTAGAAACCTTCATCTCACACATCAAGACTCTTTTGAGTCGATGTCTCGCCTAAGAATAACTATGGATCTAGCACCAAGGGAGAGGGGAGGAAGCTCACCTCATTTCCAGCAGTTCCGCCATTTTCGGCAATGGATCTTGTCATCCTTCTCGTCGGCAACCCTTTTTCCTTGGCGGCGGTGGCGATTCCTCATGGAGTTGTGTTGGCTCCATAATGTTCGACTTCCTCCAGAAGTTTCTCAAAAAATGTGGCTTGGAAGAGGATGAAAAATGGCTAGGGTTTAATTTCCCCTTTTTATTCAGAAGTGACACGGGTAGGGACACGGCCGTGTCCTTACCCGTGTTCTGCTCTAGCGAAATGTCATCAACGGTTTGACTGCCATTTCGCGCTCATACCCGGGTACTGACATACCAGTGTCTATACCCGTGTCCAAGTGACACGGCCGTAGTTCTGGCCGTATCGATACCCGTGTCCTGCTCGGGACACGTCTCGTCGACCTTGCCTCGATGAACACGGGTAGGGACACGCCCGTATCTCTACCCGTGTCCTTCTCTGGACAAACCACTCAACGCCATGCCACTCAAATCCATGGCACTAAAAGCCATAACACACTGGTAGGGACACACCCGTGTCTCTTCCCGTGTCCTCCTCGGGACAGTCCACTCAACGTCGATCCACTGAAAGCCATGGCACTCAAAGCCACGACACATGGGTAGGGACACGCCCGTATCTCTACCCGCGTCCTCCTCGGGACAGTCCACTCAACGCCATACCACTCAAAGACATGAAACTCAAATCCATGGCACATGGGTAGGGACATGCCCGTATCCTTACCCGTGTCCTAAAAAGGCCCAACTTCATTTTTCCCCACGAGTGCTCGCCTGATTGCCTGCACTCTTTGAGCCCAAATCATCTCTCCTGACTCAAAAGCGTGCACTAGGGGCCTTGCACGAATCAGGAGGTTACAAGCTATGTTTGAGGATTGTCTCATCTCTAATAGTTTGGCCTAAAGTTTCTCTAGAAGTCCTTCGCTTAACCGGCACGGTTTCAGCGAGACTACCGTGGCAGTTTTCACTTTTAGTGACTTCTCGCCAGCTTCGCGGCTAGGTGATTCTTTATACGGTGACTTGGACTTGGCAATGCCCGTGTCGCTCATCCTCACCAAGATGCTCTTTCTTGCAGACATTTCAGACAGTAGAGATTTATCTGTAGTAGGGGAGAAGCGACCCATCCCCAAAGCGGCTTTATGAAAATAGCTTCTGCGTCAGATATATTTATAGCTTCCAGGGCATTTAATGCATTCTCAGTCAGTCGTTTAACTACATTTTCAAAATTCCTCAAAATTTAAAACTGTGTGGGGATTGTGTTAACCTAGTTTTGACAGCTCCCTTTGATCATCTCAAGTCGCATAGGCAAGGACTTATCTAGCCGTCTAGTCATCTTCCCGCAGAGTATCCTCGGCATATCAGAACCTGGGGAATTACTGATTAGTTACATGTCTATACTCCTAAGCACGCGGATAGGTGGCCACCCTTTCTTCTTGCTCCCCTATATCTAGTCACTACTGCCCGTTTCTCTTCTACACAGGCAGCCGATATGTTTAGCACTGGCCGTTTGGGCAGGCCCCCGAGCCTATAAATAGGCATGAACAGTACCCCCCAAGGAATGAAGTTCGAATCCCAAAGCTTGCCACCAGTGGAAGTGAACTCGAATTCATCCTTTAGCGGCTACCTATTCGCCCAGGAACTCTGTTCTAACCGCTGTAACTATTTTCTCCATTTATAAAAGGAAAGCCCGCCGCAAGAGAGGCATTCAGGCTGCGGCAGGCCAAGTCTTGTGTCGTCTCTTCGTTCAGCTTGCAATGGTTTTTCCTCTCACCACTAGTAGCCAGCTACCCGACAGCCTCCACTCTTTCCCCTGTGATCGAACAGTTAACTAGGTGGTGCCTTTTTCCGCATTAACACTAATGACCATCAATGGTTGTTCAAGTGCAAGAAGAACGACATTCAGATGCCTCGATCGCGCACTGTTTTATGTAGGATTTCTTATTTGAGGGAGCAACAAATTCAAACTTTTTTTTATTTTCTTATATTTTCTTTGACCTTTTTATATTGAATGTGATCGGCACTAAGTGGATCTTCAGAAATAAACTGGATGAACACGGGGTCATCATCAAGAACAAGGCCAGACTTGTGGCTCAAGGTTACATATAAGAGGAGGGGATTGACTTCGACCAAACCTTTGCACCAGTTGCAAGGCTCGAAGCGATCAGATTGTTCCTGGCGTATGCCTCTCATAAAGGATTCACTGTCTATCAGATGGATGTTAAATCATCTTTTCTAAATGGAAATTTAAAAGAGGAAGTATATGTCGCGCAACCCCCAAGTTTTGTTAATCCAACATTCCCTAATCATGTTTACTTTCTTAATAGAGCATTATATGGCTTAAAACAAGCTCCTCGAGCTTTGTTTGAGACTCTGTTTAGTTTTCTTCTTGAGAACAAGTTCTCGAGAGGAAAAATAGATAAGACATTGTTTCTTAGGGAAGTCAAAGGCAAGATTTTGCTGGTGCAAATCAATGTCGATGACATAATATTCGGCTCAATGGACAATAATCTTTGCAAGAAGTTTTCTAAACTTATGCAAGGAAAGTTTGAAATGAGCATCATGGGAGAGCTAAAGTATTTCTTGGGACTTCAAGTGAAAGTGTCTGAGGATGGAATTTTCATTTCTCAGATGAAGTTCACAAATGAAATCCTCAAGAAATTCGGAATGGCGAGCACAACCTCTATGAGGACTCCAATGGGATCCACTGTGTCTCTAGACAAGGATGAGAAAGGGAAACCTTTTGATGAAACCAAATATAGAAGCATAATTGGATCCTTGCTCTACTTTACTACTAGTAGACCGGATATTATGTTTTCCACATGCGTTTGTACCAGATATCAGGTGAACACTAAGGAATCTCATTACGTCGATGTAAAGTGGATTCTTAGATACCTCAAAGGTATACAAAATCTTGGCTTGTGGTACCCAAGAAACAATGATGTCGAACTGATAGGCTTTTCAGATGCTGACTTTTTCAGGAAGCAAGGATTATAGGAAAATCACTTCTGGGACGTGTCAATTCCTACGAAGAAGGCTTATATCGTGGAACAGTAAAAAATAGAACTGTGTCACAAGCTTTACGGCTGAATCTGAGTACATCTCAGCAGGCAGCTGTTGCGCACAACTTCTATGGATCAGAAATCAACTCAAAGATTATGACTTGCAATTCAGAGAAGTTTTTATGTATTGCGACTCCTCGAGCGCAATAGCAATTGTGAACAATCCAGTGTCGCACAGAAGAACAAAGCATATTGAAGTGCGCTACCACTTCATTAGGGAGCATGTGGAAAACAAAGATATATCTCACTGCTATGTCACCACGGATAAGCAGTTTGCAGATATCTTCACAAAACCCCTAGACGAGGCCAAGTTCAGTCTCTTCAAAACTGAACTCGGCATGTTTAACTATGAAGATTGAAGACTAAAGGGCTCAAGGTTCTTGGATCAAGGGGAAGCATCTGCTAGGAACTCAAGGTCTGGAACAGTTGCAAGAACTAAGGGGGAACATTTTGCTCCAAGTGAAGTCCCAGATTTGCAGAAGCCGAAAAGGGGGAGATTACCCTCTCGGCTAAGGTAAGGCTAAGGTGGTTGCTAATGCTGAGTATGCTCTCAGGAAAATGGTAATGAATTTCACTCTCAACTGCATTTTCATTTTATGATTTTTATTCCCATCTGTTATATTCACCTAAGCTTGTAGGGTTTAGGCTTCTTCAAATAGGGGGAGATTGTTGGGTATTTCATCCACAATAGATCTGATTTGAAGAAGCCCCTAAACAAGCTAAGTTGAATTGACAATATATTTGACAAATCTATCAAGTTGTGTTTGCAGCTATTCCTTGCTAAGTACATACCAATGTCAGGGTGCAGTGGGTAAATATACACGGGTCTGCGCAACGTAATCCCTTGTTATGTAGATCAGTGTGTTGATTCACGTGTGCTCTCTCTATTGGACTGTACTTATTTTCAAGTACAGGGTCAAGGTAGATCAAGAGGAAAAGGAGCAAAGATGGTGAAATTGAGACAAAGATCTATCTCAACTCTAGAGGGGGGGGGGGTGAATAGAGTATTTTTAAAATAACTTTACAATTTAAACAAGCAAAACAATTAAGATTTAATTTATGTATAAGTGTAAGGTGCCTTGCTATATAATTTAAAACTAAGACAGCAAAAAGAAAATCACAGCACACAGCAAAGAAAATACTCAAGCAACCAGAAGACACAAGGAACTATAGTGGTTCCCCAAAAACCTGGGTACATCCACTCTTCTACCACCCTTGGTAGGAATCCACTGCAGGAAGGGTTGATCAAGTGTCCTGGGCACCAATGAGCTTTTGATAACGTGCTCAAAAACCAAACTAGATTTTTTGATAAGGTGTCTTGCCACCACTGAGTTTGGCAAGGCTCTCAGAACCAGATTCAAAACTTTTGAAGGGAGTTTTGGAAACCCTTTTACAGCAGGAAAGAAAAAGGAAAAGCGTGAAGTTGTCTTCTCTATATCAATCAAAGAAAGAAGCACAAGTGGATTGATTGTGTTGTCAAAGCTCCCCCTGAGATGTAGACTAGTTCAGGAGTGGGAGCTTTGCTTCGGGGTGATAGGTCTTCAGAAGCTTCAGATCTCCAGCAGAAGATGGTTTCAGCAGAGGCTGAGAAAATTGAATTGTCTGGAGTCCTTGTGATGAAGCTATGATCACTTTTTTAGTATGCCAAAATGTTCAACTGATTCTTCAGGATTGATCACTTTAATGTCTGTCACTGTAAGTTTTTTTTGTTGTGCTATATGTGTGGCTGACTAGAGAGAGAGGAGAAGATCTTATTCTCTGAAGATTCTTTGTCCAAGATAGCCGTTAACATACATTAAATGTCCTCCATAAAAGTCTTGTCTTCTAGAGGAAAGTCCAATAAAAATTCTCAAAAAGAATTCCTTGAAACTTGCTCTAGAATATAGGAAACCGACTGGTAGATCTCTTGAAATAAATGCTGAGATATTTGAAAAACAGTCCAAAGTCTGACTGAATTTGAATCCTTAAAATCGTCGATCTCTTAGGAAAAACGTCGATCTGAGCTCTACGATCGTCGAACTGAGCTCAGAGACTGAAGTTGATCATCAGACAGGAAATGTCGAACTGAGCTCTACGATTGTCGATCTGAGCTCAGCGACCTGAAGAAAAAGTAGAGAAAGGATCGGCGACTTGAGCTAGAAGATCGTTGAATTGAGTTTGAAGACTAAGCAAACTGACAGAAGACAGATCTTCGATCTGAGCTCGAAGATCGTCGACCGGAGTTCGACGATTTAACCTAGTTGAGCTCAGAGATCGTCGAACAGAGTTCGACGTTTCATTGACCTAAGCTCGACGAAAATTGTCTTTGCCTCAGCTTTAAGTCTGATTCCTTGAATGGTCCTGGGGGCAGCTTCAAACCTAAATTCTAAGCCCTAAACACATTCTAATGTTGACCTTTTTAACTATACATCTAGGTCAAACTGGTTTCTAAGACAAACATAGTGATCCTTGCCCAAATTAGTAATAGGGTGTTCCAACAATCTCCCCCTATTTGGGTTAGGATTACTATTTACAGATCTCAGAAATAAAAACAACAACAACATACAGAAGAGCAATAAACAAAAACAAAAGAACAGAGCAAGCAATAAAGCAGCAGTCATATGGAATATCAGCAAATGTTTAGAATGATTGTACTGTCTCCTTACAGATATTACTTCTTTTCACTTCCTTTCTTAAATAGAATTTCCCTGTTGGGATTAAGAGCTTCCTTCTTTGACCTTCTATCATCCTCTGCACCTAAGGAGGTTTGAGATCTAGCCCTGGGAACCACAGCCTTAGGATGCAATTTCATGTAGTCCACTGGGTCAAAGAATTTTCTTGATGCATACCTTTCCAGTTCTGCTTTTCTCTGATCTGATAAAGTAGTAATATTGGAGGAGTCTTTTCCTTATTCTCTAGCTTTCTTCAACTGATCTAAAGCAGCAATTTCTTTCATCCTAGCAGTCCATGATAATGGATTGTTCTCTGGATCTTCAAAAGGAACTGCAGGCTCATATCTGTTTACAGTTTCTGAAGCAGTAGGAGTTCTAGTATCAACATTTTCTCTGAGTTTATAAGGGAAAGGACCTTGAGTTGAGTCCATGTGCCTTTGTCCTTCCCTTGCTTGAAATCTATGTTCTCTTTGATTTCCTCTATACTGTCCCCTTCTGGACTGATAACCCCTTTGGTATTTTCCCCTAGGATGATATCTTTGTGAGCACTGGGAGGAACTTTGCTTTGAAGCTAGGGTTTGAGAAGCTGAGCCTCCACCTGATCCTGAATCTGGAGGAGGAGGAGGAGGCTGAAACCGAGAAGATCCTTTCTCATATCTATCCAATTTCCTTCTTTTCTTCATAGCTTTCAATTGATTTTTGGAGAACTGCATCCAGGGCTCAGAAATTGGACAGTCATGAAGAATATAGTATGGAATATTATTGGCATCTTTGGCTTGAGCAGGAGGAACCTTTATCATGGCCTTGCTTCTTGCCTTCCTTTTCTTGGCAATAGTACCAGAAGAGTCATCAGATTCAGTGTGAAACTGATCACTTTCTAAACTTTGGGTTCTATCATACAAATCATTAATGCTCTTTATATATTTCTCTTGTTGTTTCAATTGATCAGGAGTCAGAGCAGGAACAGCAGCAGCATCAGAAATTGGAGCAGAAGCAGGAGCAGAAGTTGGAGCACCAGTAGGAGCAGATTCTTCCAGATATGTAGCAAGTTCTTTAGCAGCAGTATCATCAACAATAGGCAACATTTCAATATCAGAATATTCAATGGAAGCAGTAGCAGCAGCAATAGAGATGGAAGCAAAAACATCCACAGCCTTGAAAGAATTGACATATGAGGCAATCAGGCTGGGATCATATACTGAGATAAGCACAATGGCCTTAGTAAGATCTTCAACTTATTGCACTGGCAGAGAACTGAAATACACAGAATCAAATACTGATAGCAGACTCTGAAGATCCACTACAAAGACAGGAGCAGGAACTGAACCTTCAGCAGCCTCAGGCACAACCTGAGCTTCATAAGGAATCTCCCCCTGCCTGGATTCAATGGCAACTGGATCAAGGAACCCAGAAGAAGAGATTGTCTGAGAGGAGAGGAAGGGAGAAAGCTTGGTAGACAGCTCCTGAACATGTTTCAGGAGTGGAGCCAAGGTGGTCTCCAGTAATGAGGTGAGCTTGGGGGCTAGCAACTCATATAACCTGTCTGCCAAGGCTGAGAGATCTACATGCTCAAGAGGGGCTTGGGTAGAGGTAGGAGAGAAAATGGATGGAATGATGTTGGTTGGAGCTGATGGAATGGAGAATGTGGAGGTAGGAGGTGTAGGGATGGATGGCCTAGGGGTAGGAGGTGTTGAGATTAATGTAACTGGGTTGGAGATGGATGAGATGGTAGGGGAAAAGGATGGGGTGAAGGATGGTTGAGAGAGTATGTCCTGAAGAAGTTGTTGGTAGGAGGATGTAGAGGGAAGCTCAGGAGGAGTGGGAGGAGAATCATCCATGAAGGAGTCATCCAAGAGAGAAAATGATGGAGTGGTGATAGGTGGATAGTAGAACAAAGGGTGGAATTGTTCTGAGGTAGTGGCTGGAGGAGGTGAGATTGGTGATGAGATTGTAATGGGGGAGGATATGGCTATGGTGGAGATTGGTGTTGAGGTTGGTGTAGTGACTGAGGTAGAGACAGCTGGAGGAAGAGGAGAAGCAGGCAAATCTTCTGCTGGGGCAGAGACCTGAGGAGGAGTGACTGAAACAGTCTTTGTGCCTGAAGCAGGTGTTGTAGCAGCCCTATTGGGGTTGGTAATCTGCCTGTCCCATCTGCTGAAAAGGGCACGAGTAAGTCTTTTGGATGCATTGATGTACATCCCACTTGAAGTCAGCAGTTCAAGGCACCTGGAGTGCAGGTAAACCCCTAAGATCCTCCCAAAGCTTACACAACTTTTGCTAAGTTTCTTCTTGATCAAATTAAAGAAGATGGAGCCCCAGTACAGATGTTTTTTGTCAACCAATGCTCCCATTAGACAGAACTGGTATCTTGAAATTGTGTCATGAACTGAGTGCTTTGCCATAAGCACTTTCCCAACCACATCAGCCAAAAATTGAAATTCAAGAGATAAATTCTTTTTCAGCAATTTATTAGGGTTCACAGCAGAGTGACCCATTCTATCTAGCATTGAATCAAACTCTTCTCCAGAAAAATCAATAGAATCATTTCCAGTACAGAGGTTGAAAACTTCTGTTAGTAGAGCGGGGTACAATGGTACCTGAGTCCCTTTGATCGAGCTGACTATAGAATTCGCATTCTCATTTGTGGCAGACAAACACCATTCTTTTATTTCGTCTACTGCAATCTTCACTCTGATGGACATAATCTGAACTAACCATTGTTCTCAGAAAAGATTTAAGATGTCTTTGAATCTCTGGTTGCTTCCATCGAAAGAATTCATGTCGATGTCGAAGCCTGTATCAAATTTCATTTTTGAAAGAGCAGCAACTAACGCAGCCATCTGTACTTGCAAAGATTGAGCAAACACGACCAAGTGTAGAAAGTTTAGAGGGAAAGAGTTGCAGAGAGTATGAAAGCGTAAACGACGAGCGGCGGCCGAAAAATGATTTTATATTAGGGTTCGACATGAAAAAGGAAGGATTGTCGATCTCCATTCGACGATCAGGACTCCTGATGGAAGCTGAAAGGTCTTCAATATCGTAGATCTCAGTTCGACGATCTAGGGAGAAAGAGATAGTATACAACTATTTGACATGATCTGAACTCAGGTTGACGTTTTGGGAAAACGTCGATCTCCGTTCAACATTTCTCTGGTAATCGTCGATCTCCGTTCGACGATTTCTGGGGAAAACATCGAGCGTAGTTCAGAGACAGAAACTATCCTACAGACACAAAAAGAGATGAGTTTTTAGCCTAATCTGGTCTGTTTTTAGCTTTTCAAAATCTTATAATTTACTTTAGGCTTCTTCCATCTAACATGCCTAACTGATTGAGGAAGAAGTTGTGTTTCTTTTCATCCAAAGGCTTGGTGAAAATATCTCCCCTTTGCAAATCAGTTGGGATATATTGAAGTTCAATTTTATTTTTCTCAACATTATCCCTTAGAAAATGATGCCTAATTTCTATGTGTTTTGTCCTACTATGAAGGACTGGATTTTGTGCAATGGAAATATCACTGGTGTTGTCACAAAATATTTTAGACTTCTCTAAGTTGTAACCATAGTCTAGGAGTTGGTTTTGTATCCACAATATTTGTAAACAACAACTGTCTGCAGCCATATATTCATCTTCAGTAGTTGAGGTTGACACAGATGTTTGTTTCTTATAATACCATGAGACAAGTCTATCACAAAGAAACTGACAAGTTCCACTGGTGCTTTTCCTGTCTATTTTGCATCCAGCATAATCAGCATCTGAAAATCCAGTTAAGTCAAATGCTGAATCTTTTGGATACCAGAGACCTAGATTTGGACAGCTTTTAACATACCTAAGAATTCTCTTTACTAAAGTTAAGTGTGACTCTCTAGGGCTAACTTGAAATCTAGCACATATACATGTAACAAACATTATGTCAGGCCTACTAGCTGTAAGGTACAATAGAGAGCCAATCATTGCTCTATATGTTGTCTGATCAACTGGTTTCCCATGTTCTTCAGCATCCAATACAACATTGGTAGGCATGGGTGTTTTCATGCATGATGCATCAGACATACCAAATTTCTTAACCAGTTCTTTTGCATACTTGGTTTGAGAAATAAATATGCCTTCAACATGTTGTTTGACTTGCAATCCCAAGAAGAAAGATAGCTCACCCATGCTACTCATTTCAAATTTTGAATGCATTAGACTGGAGAATCTTCTGCACAAGTTTGAATCAGTAGACCAAAAAATAATATCATCTACATAAATTTGTACTAGTAGGGTATGTGACTTATGGGTTCTAATAAAAAGAGTTTGGTCTACTCTCCCCCTAACAAAATCAGTCTTCAGCAGAAAGCATGTTAGAGTCTCATACCATGCTCTAGGAGCTTGCTTGAGACCATATAATGCTTTGTGTAGTTTAAAAACATAATCTGGTTGAGTTAGAGAGATAAAACCTGGAGGTTGTCTGACATAGACTTCTTCTTTGATCTCCCCATTGAGAAAAGCACTCTTGACATCCATTTGGTAGACTCTGAATCCCTTGTGAGCAGCATAAGCTAGGAAGATTCTTATGGCTTCTAACCTTGCAACTGGTGCAAACGTCTGGTCATAGTCTATCCCCTCTTCTTGAGAATACCTTTGAGCAACCAGTCTTGCCTTATACCTTACAAAAAGTCCTTGATCATCCAGCTTATTTCTGAACACCCATTTTGTTCCAACAATGGAATGATCCTTTGGCTTAGGCACTAGTTCCCAAACTTTGTTTCTTTCAAATTGATGCAACTCCTCTTGCATTGCAATGATCCAGTGTGGATCTTGCTCTGCATCTTGAATGGTTTGAGGTTCAATTTGAGAGAGGAAGCAAGTGTGCATCAGGTTCTGGTTGACCTAATTTCTGGTTTGCACACCAGCTGAGATGTCTCCAATCACTTGGGAGATTGGATGATCTCTTGTTGTTACTAGATCAACAGGGGGTGTTGATTGTTCACCAACCTGTGTTATTGTTTCCTCTTGTGGGACAACAACTGGCTCTTCAAGAAGATTTTCTTCCAGATGTGGAGCAGCTTCTTCATCTTCACTACTTTCATCCTTTTGAGTAACTTGTAATCTGTCCAAGTCTTCAGCTAGAGAATACACCTGCAAATGTTCTATGGTAGAAGTATTCTTCTCCTTGAAAGACATATTAGTTTCATCAAAAGAAATGTGGACAGATTCTTCTATTTTTAGAGTAGTTTTATTATAAACCCTATAAGCTTTACTAATCATGGAGTATCCCAGAAACACTCCTTCATCAGCTTTTGCTTGAAATTTTGCTAAATATTTCTTGTCATTATTGTGAATGTAACAAGTGCAACCAAAAACTTTAAAATAGTCTACTTTAGGTTTCTTCCCTTTGAGCAATTCATAGGGAGTCTTGCCCTTCAGTTTATGTATTAGACTTCTATTCAACACATAATTAGAGGTGTTCACTGCCTCAGCCCAAAAGGATAGAGGTAGGTGAGCATCTGTCAATAATGTAGTTGCAGATTCAATGAGGGTTCTATTTTTCCTTTTAGCTACCCCATTTTGTTGAGGAGTTCTAGGAGATGAGAAAGCTTGCCTGATACCTTCACTTTGACAGAACTCTTGCATGAGAAGAGAATCAAACTCTGTCCCATGATCACTTCTGATCAGGGCAATGTGAGTGTTGAACTCAATCTGAATGCATTTGAGAAACTCTGTCAAACACTTAAAGTTATCAGACTTCTTCCTGAGAAAGAATACCCATGTGAATCTTGAGAAGTCATCTACAATCACTAAAGTATAGGATTTCCCTCCTAAGCTTTGTACTGTAATGGGTCCAAAAAGATCCATGTGTAACAGATACAAAATCCTTGGTGAGTCACTCTTGTTAATTGATTTAAAGCTATTTTTAGTTTGCTTGCCTAATTGACAAGCCTTGCAGAGTCCTTCCTTCTTGTAGGGGCTAGAAGGCAGTCCTCTGACAAGGTTGTCCTTGGATAGCCTAGCAATGGTTCTAAGGTTAACATGTCCTAGTCTCTTATGCCATAGAATATTAGGTCTAGATATGGAATTAAACAGGCAAATATCTATCTTAGAAGAATGAAAGTCTACTAAGTAAATATTACCTTTCCTGTTACCTGTCAACACAGTTGTGTTGTCTTCTGACTTGATCTTGCATATTTCTTTGTTGAAAGTCACTTGATATCCTTCATCACACAGCTAACTAATGCTTATCAGGTTGTGCTTGAGTCCTTCAACATAGGCTACTTTCTTGAAGGTGACTGTCCCAATTTGGACTGCACCATATCCTTTTGTAGTTCCAAAGTTTGAATCACCAAAAATTACTTTGGGTCCAAGCTTTGCTTTAAAGGATGTGAAGTTGTCCTTATTCCCTGTCAGGTTCTTTGAGCACCCACTATCCAGATACCATATATGGTTTGATGTTGGATAGGTCTTCACCAGTATATATAAGAATTCACATATTTTTGACCCAGTTTACCTTGGGCCTAGGTTAATAACCTTTAAATTCAGAAATAAAAGACATCCCAGGTTGACTCTTATAACCTTCAGGATGGTATCTCCTAGGAGGTATTATCCATTCAGTATAAGGATTAAAGCATTGGGATGAAACACTTCTAGGATTGAATTGAGATTTGCCTTTGAAAGAAGGTTCAAAGCTCTGAACTCCGTTCGACGATCGTCGAGCTGAGTTCGACGATCTTGGGTAAAATCGTCGAACTCCATTCGAAGATCGACTGTGAGGGAGTTAAGAGTTCAGGAATTGTTGAGCTGAGTTTGACATTTCAGCCTGAGATCGTCGATCTCTGTTCGACGATCGTCGACCTCTGCTCGACGTTTTCTGTTGAACTTTGCTTTTCTTAGGTAGATCTGAATTCTTCCTAGCTACCTCTACAACACCCTTTCCTTTATCAGAAATAAATTTGATTGGGGTTATTAATACTATGGGTTGGCTAGATGAAGCACCCAAGCCCAGTGTACTATTTAATCTTGAGTTCACTGTGTTTGTGATGTACATTAATTTGATACTTCTCCCATTAAGGGATTCTTCAAATTGCTTGGCCTTGGATAGTTCACTTTTCAGTGAAGCTATCTGCTCCCTATAACATTCTAACTCTTCAGAGAGTTTGAGGTTCTCTGATTTTAAAGTGCTATACTCAGACAGTTGATTCCTGAGGGAGATGATTTCCTTCTCAAATTCTAACAGATCTAGGCATAGTACTTTAAACTCATGTTTAAAGTCCTCAGAGCTGAAATCAAAAGAATTGATTACCTGATCTTCTTCTTGTTGAATTTCTGAGTCTGACTCTGATTCTTCTGCTTCTGAATTTGATTGTGAGGCATTAATAACCATCATGCAGAATTCCTTTTCATCAGCATCATCCTCATCATCACTGGAGTTGGATGAGGCTTCAGAGTCCTCTTCAGTTTCACTCCATGTCTCAGTAATAAATCCCTTCCTTGTATGTTTGTTCTTGCTGGAGGAGGGTTTGTCTGAGCTGTTCTTTCTGAAGTCTTTCCCCTTTCTTCTTTCTCTTCTATCTTTCTTGTCCTTGTTCTTGTTTTCTGGACAGTCAGGCACAATATGGCCTGGTTTCCTGCAACCAAAACATATAATTTCTTCATTGTTATTTGATTTATCATACCTTGGCTTATCATGTCCCTTGTATGATCACTTTCTGAAGTCTTTTCTGGCCATTTTGTAGAATCTTTTGGCCAGTAGACTTAGGAGCTCATCATTTCCTGTAGCTTTATCTTCAGGCTCCTCTTCTGTAGCTTTGAAGGCTATGGTCTTCTCTTTCCTTGTGGCTGGTGAGGCAGCCTTCTGTTCTTCTTCTCTATTTTTAATAAGCAACTCATAAGATTTGAGCTTGCCCAGGAGAGCTTCAGTTGTAATCTCATTTAGACTTCTGGCATCTTTGATTGGTCAGATTCTTGAATCCCAAGTGCTGGGGAAGCACATTAGGATTTTGTCATTCAGCTCAGTCAATGAGATTTCTTTATCCAGAGTCTTTAACTCATTGACAATCAGACTTAGTCTATTGTACATGTCTGCCACAGATTCAGCTTCTCCCTTTTTGAAATTCTCATATTGGCTTATTAGATGGGATCTCCTGTCTTTCCTTTCCTCAGCAGATCCTGAGATAATTTCAGAGAGCTTGTCCCAAATTCCTTTGGCTGAGTTTTATTCAGCTACCTTCTGAAATATCTCATTAGACATTGTCTGAGCTAAGATGTTCATTGCCTTGGCATCTGTAGCCTTCCACTTCTTTATTTCAGCATCTGTTCTTGAAGGAGGTGGAACAGTATTTGTACTTGAGCTTGTTGGTGGACTTGGGCACACTTTCAAAACAGAATTAAATATGTCTTCATCAATAGAGTTCATGCAAAGTCTAATCCTTGCTTTCCAAAGTGCAAACTTGGATAGATTGCACAGTGGAGGCCTGGTGCTTGCATAATCTTTGTTCTGTGCCATGTCTTTATATAAAATTAAATATAATGAAAATAACCCTCTTAAAAGCTTGATCTTATCAAGGATCTTTTGGTTCAGGTGTTAGCCTGTATGAACAACCAACCTCGCTCTGATACCAATTGAAAGTGAGACAAAGATCTATCTCAACTCTAGAGGGGGGGGGGGTGAATAGAGTATTTTTAAAATAACTTTACAATTTAAACAAGCAAAACAATTAAGATTTAATTTATGTATAAGTGTAAGGTGCCTTGCTATATAATTTAAAACTAAGACAGCAAAAAGAAAATCACAGCACACAGTAAAGAAAATACTCAAGCAACCAGAAGACACAAGGAACTATAGTGGTTCCCCAAAAACCTGGGTACATCCACTCTTCTACCACCCTTGGTAGGAATCCACTGCAGGAAGGGTAGATAAAGTGTCCTGGGCACCAATGAGCTTTTGATAAGGTGCTCAAAAACCAAACTAGATTTTTTGATAAGGTGTCTTGCCACCACTGAGTTTTAACAAGGCTCTCAGAACCAGATTCAAAACTTTTGAAGGGAGTTTTGGTAACCCTTTTACAGCAGGAAAGAAAAAGGAAAAGAGTGAAGTTGTCTTCTCTGTCTCAATCAAAGAGAGAAGCACAAGTGGATTGATTGTGTTATCAAAGCTCCCCCTGAGATGTAAACTAGTTCAGGAGTGGGAGCTTTGCTTCAGGGTGATAGGTCTTCAGAAGCTTCAGATCTCCAGCAGAAGATGGTTTCAGCAGAGGCTGAGAAAATTGAATTGTCTGGAGTCCTTGTGATGAAGCTATGATCACTTTTCAGTATGCCAAAATGATCAACTGATTCTTCTGGATTGATCACTTTAATGTTTGTCACTGTAAGTTTTTTTTGTTGTGCTATATGTGTGGCTGACTGGAGAGAGAGGAGAAGATCTTATTCTCTGAAGATTCCTTATCCAAGATAGCCGTTAATAGACATTAAATGTCCTCCATAAAAGTCTTGTATTCTAGAGGAAAGTCCAATAAACATTCTCAAAAAGAATTCCTTGAAACTTTCTGCAGAATAAAGGAAAATGGCTGGCAGATCTCTTGAAATAAATGTTGAGATATTTGAAAAACATTCCAAAGTCTGACTGAATTTGAATCCTTAAAATCGTCGATCTCTCAGGAAAAACGTCGATCTGAGCTCTACGATCGTCGAACTGAGCTCAGAGACTGAAGTTGATCATCAGACAGGAAATGTTGAACTGAGCTCTACGATCGTCGATCTGAGCTCAGTGACCTGAAGAAAAAGTAGAGAAAGGATCGGCGACTTGAGCTAGAAGATCGTCGAATTGAGTTCGACGACTAAGCAAACTGACAGAAGACAGATCGTCGATCTGAGCTCGAAGATCGTCGACTGAAGTTCGACGATTTAACATAGTTGAGCTCAGAGATCGTCGAACGGAGTTCGACGTTTCGTCGACCTAAGCTCGACGAAAATTATCTTTGCCTCAGCTTTAAGTCTGATTCCTTTAATGGTCTTGGGGGCAGCTTCAAACCTAAATTCTAAGCCCTAAACACATTCTAATGTTGACCTTTTTAACTATACATCTAGGTCAAACTGGTTTCCTAAGACAAATATAGTGATCCTTGCCCAAATTAGTAATAGGGTGTTCCAACAGATGGGTCAAAGACCAAGTCATCAAAAGAAGGAAGAAAGAAAATTCTTCCAAGTCAAATCGATGGGAATCGCTAGTGATTCCCGCCGACTTCGACGGGAATCGCTAGTGATTCCCGCCGACTTCGACCGGAATCGTTAGTGATTCCTGCCGATTCGACGAGAATCAGTTAGCATCTCCCACCAACTTCTTCCGGCTGACAGATTTCAAACAGGGATTTTGCCAAGGCAGAATCGACGGGAGTCGTGAGTGATTCCCGCCGACATCGACGGGAATCACCGACGACTCCCGCCGATTTTGCCTTAGGCAAATTTCCTCCGTTCGCTGGACCGAACCAACTTGCCGTGCGCTGTTTTGGCCGGGGCTAGGACTACTCCTCGTGGGCTCCACAACGGTCATTAGGGTTGGCTCCTAGTATAAATATACGCGTATTTTGAACCTCTAGAGACAGACATTAACGAAAATACGAAAGAGGCCGAACGTGACCTAGCCGATCGCGTAAATCACCGAAGCTTGTCACCGCTCGCAAGATCATCGTCGCCGTTGATATCAGTGCTTCTCTGATCTTCCGACGACAGTACTGAGGCAAGTAGCGCGTCTCACGTATCTCTCTCGAGATCTCTTGTCTTCCGATTCGTTGAACGAGACTTGTTCTCCATTCTGAATTGGTTGAGACGATTGATCCGACTAGATCGTTCGTATACCTAGCTTGCTTCGTCAAGAAGTTTGAATCTACAAAGCAACTCCACCGCACTTACTTGCCGCCGCCGATCTTGACAATATCCTTTCCAAGAGAGAAATCCGGTTGTGGACTCTTCGTAATTTTCAAGCAAGCTTCAACGAACGAAAAAGGACATCAGAATCTCCAAAAGCTTTGTTTGTATTTTCTTTTACATTCAAGTTTTTTGTAAAAGAATTTTCATTCCTAGTTTTAAGGGTTGGGTTCAACCCGTTATGGTGGAGTTGTGTCTCCACTTGTGGAAGGGTTCCTTCCGTAGTTAGGGGAGCGTTGCTCCTAGTGTAAGGATTGGATTTCAATCCGGTTGAAGAAGTGACCGAGTCATCCCTTGGTGGGAGATAGGTCGAAGGGGGAAAGTGGACGTACCCAAATCCGGGAACCACTATATGTCTAAATGTGTTTTCTATGTTCTATTTGCCTATTTGTGCAGGTTAGTTTAATTCCGCAAAAGACTGCACGACACCTATTCCCCCGACCCCCCATAGGTGGATTAGGTCGACACTAGATACTTTCAAGAGTCCCTTATTCGATGGCGAAGGAAAAATTGGATGTGCTGCTGCCGAATGGGTGTTCGATGCGCGTCGACAGAGTATTTGCCGTAAAGGTTCATATTGGAAGTCAATTGTTCGACTTGCTAGCATCATTGTTGCAGCTAGTAGAGTTCGACGTCATCTTCGGTATGGATTGGCTTTCGGAGAAGAATGCTTTTATAGATTGTAACCGCAAAGA
This sequence comes from Platanthera zijinensis, assembly GCA_039513925.1. Lineage (NCBI taxonomy): Eukaryota > Viridiplantae > Streptophyta > Magnoliopsida > Asparagales > Orchidaceae > Platanthera > Platanthera zijinensis. The sequence goes on from CM077089.1 coordinate 97,500,535, forward strand.
GGTCAAGTTGGGTGTTGGGCAAGAAACAATATTTAAGGGACTGAAGGGGTCGAGCAAGACGTTGATGTCTGCTCTTCAGGTGGTCAAGGCAGTTCGTGCTAGTACAGAGTTGTTCTTCACATTAGTGGAGGATGTAAAGCCTAACCTCACTTTGGGTAGTATCCTAGTGGTTTGTGAGTACCCCGAGGTATTCCCGGACAACCTTCCCGGAGCCCCACCACAGCGGGAGATCAACTTCACGATCGAGCTCGTGCTAGGTGCCAAACTTGTGTCACGTTCTCCTTATAGGTTGGCGCCTAAGTAGATGGCAGAGTTAAAGGTTCAACTAGAAGAGTTGATGGAGCAAGGATATGGGAGTCCAAGCTCGTCGCCTTGGAGTGCGCCGGTCCTCTTTGTTAATAAGAAGGACATGATCTTGCGGCTGTTTATCGAATACAGGGAGTTGAACAAGCTAACAGAAAAGAATAAATACCTGATCCCAAGGATTGATGATCTTTTTGATCAGTTAGTTGGGTCTTCAGTGTATTCAAAGTTGGATTTGAAGTCTGTTTATTATCAGCTAAGGATAAGGGAGATTGCTATCCCGAAGACAGCATTCAGCACGAGGTATGGGCATTTCGAGTTCACGGTTATGCTGTTTGGGCATACTAATGCGCCATCGGTGTTCATGGATCTGATAAACAGAACGTTCAGAGAATACCTAGACTAATTTGTGATCGTCTTCAATGATGACATATTGGTGTACTCGCAGTGCGAGGAAGATCACTTCAAGCATTTGCATCTGGTGTTGGAGACGCTGAGGAAGAATGAACTTTACCAAAAATTCTCCAAATGCGAGTTCTGGTTATCCTCAGTAGCATTCCTTGGTCATATTGTCAGCAGTGAAGAAATAGCGGTAGATCCAGCGAAGATTGTTGCGATACGGGAGTGTCTTGTATTGTCTTCGGTAGCGGAAGTACGGAGTTTTCTGGGGCTTGCCGGCTATTACAGGCGCTTCGTAGAGAACTTCTCGCGGATAGCGTTACCTCTCACGAAGTTGACAAGGAATGATCAGAAGTTCTTGTGGACGCAGGAGTGCGCACAAGCATTTGAAGAGTTGAAGAGTCGGTTGACCACGGTGCTAGTGCTAAGTTTGCCGCGTGGGAACGAAGGCTTCGAGATTTTTGGTGATGCCTCAGGCAGTGGTTTGTGCTGCGTGCTGCTGCAGCATGGGAATTTTATTGCGTATGGATCGCGTCAGCTGAAAGTGCACGAAAGTAATTATCCAGTCCATGACTTTGAGTTGGCGGCCGTGATATTTGCACTTAAGCTGTGGAGTCACTATTCATACAGCATAAAAGTCGATATTTATACCGACTATAAGAGCTTGAAGTACCTGTTGTTTCAAAAGGATTTGAACATGAGGCAGCAGAGATGGATGGAGTTCCTGGGGGACTATACGTTCAAGATTCATTATGTACCTGGGAAAGGTAATGCAGTTGCGGATGCGTTGAGTCGTAGGGCCCAAGCCAACTGGTTGTCGGTTCATGATTAGAGGTTAATTCGGGAGCTGGATGTGTTAGAGATCTATTGGGTTGATAAGCAGACTAGCGCCAAAGCATTGTTGAACTGGATGCAATTTCAGTATTACCTGGCTGATCGGATTCGGCAGGCTATGGGGTTGGGTGATGGCATGAAGGAGCTCATGGATTCAGTAATGGATGGGTCAAATTCCAAGTTTTCAGTTGAAGATGGTCTTCTAAGGAAGGACAATTGTTTGTGCATCCCAAACATGGGAAATCTACGGGCGGAGTTGATGTACGAGACTCATCATTCCAAGTACTCAATCCACCCAGGGAGCACGAAGATGTACCGGGACCTGAAGAAGTTGTTTTGGTGGCCAGGACTCAAGAAGGATATGGCACTGTTCGTGGCTAAATGTCAGACTTGCGCCTTAGTAAAGGCAGAGTGCCAAAAGCCAGGAGGATTCTTGAAATCCTTGCCTATTCCGGAATGGAAGTTCGATGACATATCAATGGACTTTGTGCATGGCTTGCCAAGGTCGCAGAAGAGAAACGACGCTATCTGGGTGATCTTAGATCGGTTAACAAAGGTATCGCACTTCATTCCGTATAGGAATGATGATTCGGTGGAGAAACTGGCGAAGCTGTATGTGAATAATATAGTCAGACTGCACGGTGTGCCCCACTGCATCATGAGTGATCGAGATGGACGTTTTACGTCTAATGATTGGAGGTTGGTGCAGTAGATGATGGGGATTAGATTGAAGTTCAGCACAGCCTTCAACCCGCAGATGGATGGGCAGACCGAGAGGGTCTACAAAACTATGGAGGACATGCTTCGCATGTGCATTCTAGATTTCAGAAAGCAACAGGAAGACCACCTGTATTTGGTGGAATTTGCGTACAATAATAGCTACTAAGCAAGTATACAGATGGCGTCCTTCGAGGCCCTATATTGTAGGAAGTGTCGCACGCCGTTGTCGTGGCTAGAGACAGGTGAGGCAAGGTTGTACAAGAAGCATGAGGTGGAGAGTGCTACTTCCTTGGTGCGGATCATTCAAGAGCATTTGCTGATCGCTCAGGATATATAAGCTAAGTACTACAATGCCAAGCAACGAAATGTGGAGTTCGCGGTCGGCGATTTGGTGTACTTGAAGATAAAGCCGTTCAAGGGTGTATCATGGGTACGACGCTTGAAGAAGCTAAGACCTTGGACCATTTGAGATTCTGCAGCGGATCGGCGAAGTGGCTTATCGTTTGAGGCTATCAGTGGATTTGAGTGGTCTACACGATGTATTCCATATTTTGTTGTTGCGGAAGATGGTGCAAGAGCCTTCGTAGGTGATCGCAGTTGATCAAGTGTCGGTGGACGAAGGGTTGTCGACTAAGGTCAAGCTCGTTCGTATCGAAGACTTTGAGGTTAAGCGACTCCGTAACAAGGAGATCAGGATGGTCAAGGCCCGTTGGGACAATTGCGGTCGTGAGGAGCTCTCTTGGGAATGAGAGCATACCATATTGGAGGAGTACTAAGAGTTATTTCACTCATGTAACGCTTTGGGTTTTGTTTATCTTTCCTTTGGTAATTTCGTGGACAAAATTCTTTTAAGAGGGAGAGAGTTGTAATGCCCCAAAACTCAAAAGGGTGATGGGTGGCATTTCGAGCCAAATCTGGGTTTTGGTAGAGGTGACACGGCCTGGGACATGGGCATGTCCCAGGGCGTGTAGTACTCGGGTTCGGCGTTGGGCCCGTGGTCGACGATTTTAGAGTCAACGATCGTCGGGGGGGTGAACATGGCCTGGGACACGGGCGTATCCCAGGGTATATTAATCACTCAGAGCCTTGCACTAAACGATCATTGAGTGAGGGACGCACGGCCTGAGCCTGGGGGTGTTCGGGTCCGACACGGGCGTGTGAAATTCGACACGGGCATGTCGAATACCCGTGTCCTCCTTAGGTTGTGTGGCGGTTTGTGCTAAGGCAGTTACACGGCCTGGGACACGGGCATGTCCCAAGTTATGTCTAGCATACGGCATGTGACACGGGAGTGTCACATTGCTGTGTTGTGCTTGGGTGGTTTTGGACCTGTGTCAATGAGGTAACACGCCAAGGTACACGGGCGTATACTGGCTGACACGGGCGTATACTGGCTGACACGGGCATGTCAAGCCTGACATGGGCATATCAGGTGCTTGTGTTCTTTTCGGTATGTGATGGTTTAAACCGCGAATGTGTAACACGGCCCTGAACATGGTCGTGTCGGAACCCTTATTCGGCCCAAGTTTTGGAAATTTGGGCTGAATCGCAGTCGTTCGTTTCCTTGTTTTTTGATCTGATGGTTCATGCTCTTCCCACCTTAGGGTTAAGGTCGATTAAGGGGTGTAAATTCCTCATAAGCTTGGATTCACTCTCTTTCTAAGATCTAGAGAGAGGAGAAAGCAAGGAGGAAGAAGGAAGGATAGATCCGGTCACCGGCGGAGTTTTGGAGCTCCAAATTACGAGCTAACTTCGTATCTGTTGAGGAAAGGAGATTGCGATGCTTATCGTCCACATAGATTTCCATGGCGCCAAGGAAAAACGCACGGGTAACGATTCTCATCCAAGGACATGTGAAGTCCGCTTTTCCCTTTGCATAGGAAGCCCTCTCTCGCGAGTATGCGGTGAGTTTGTGGCGTTCCTTAGGGTAGATATGTGAAGTACCTCTTGTGTAGAGTTCGGATTCATTAACGGACATTGGCATGATGTGTAAAGCCTACCCAGAAAAGTCTGTCTGGATCGGTGATGTTGCATTGCATATATGGCCGGAGAAGACTCTGCATGAATGTTTGTTTTTCGGGTTTTCTACGGGGTAGATTGCAACAGGGAGCCTTGGGGACTAACTCCAAGGTGCACCTGGAAAACTGGGCAGATGCGTGATTCTGCCAACATGGAGGTCGGGGAGCCAACTTGAACATAACCGGGTTATGTGAATTGTGTGATAGAAATGGGACTCGGGGAGTCTTCACCGGCGCATATGGCTTAAATTGACGTTGCGGTGTGAGCAATGGGTCAGGCGGAACCGTACCTGTTCTATGTCATTCGGTGGGACCGTTGGCATAGATGAGTGTCTCCGGCGGTCTATGGCTTAAATTGACGTGACCCGAGCCGGGAAGGCAAAATGCTAATAAGGTTGGCTGTCCAAGGGACGGTGGTGAGACGGAAATGTATATGGCTTAAATTGACGTGACGTTGGCCAGTTCACCGTGAATGTGCCCTGAGTGCACGGGGTTTGTGGTCGTGCGTGCTTGCACCTGTGATGAAGTGTGTTTACACTATACTGCTTGATTATGCTAACAAAATACAGGGAAAAAACATCGCAACCCCGAGTTGGGGGCGGGGTCGTTATAATTAGGTCAGCATAGCTGACCGTTGCTTTTGTTTTCCACCGTACGATGGATTATTGCTTGCAGGTTCTGCGGAGCCGAGCGGTAAATAGCGGGCTAAAGCCCAAGTTGCTGAGCCGGCCCTCGAAGGCCTAATTTTGAGTGTTTTTCTTATATTCTCATGTATGACCGGCCTGCGTGCCGAGATTTGGAAGACACTTATATTTGAGCAAACTATTGTAAGGCCATAAGGCCAGTACTCGTGTATTGTACATTCCAGTTGGTTTGAGTAGTGGACATTCATGCTTTGCTGGGCTCTTTATTCTTTGCAATTTAATAAAATGCTTCCGCTAGATGATCTGTGTAGGACGTTGTGATTGGTTGATTGGTCTCAATGAGTAACCCACCGGTTTGTCTATGGTATATGGAGTCGGGCCCCGGCCGGACCTACTGCGATATGTTATGTGACGGATAGGGGTGTTACAAAGGGCGCTTGAGTGGATTTCCATACAACATAAGAGAGAAAATTGCAAATTTTATTAAAGTGAAGGAGATTACAAGAAATTTAAAACAAGAAAACTAAGAAAAACACTAAGAGGGGGAGGGAGAAATTTCTCTTACATAGCATGGAATGCCACCAAATAGCCCCTACCCTACGTGAAATGGTCCCAAAAAAGTTGAACAAGAGTTCATACAGAAAACTTCTATTTATAAGCAAAAAAGTGGGGTGACACGGGCTTGTCGACAGGCATGACACGAGCATGTCGGGACTGGTGTGTTGGAGAAGTCAAAATTCATTGACTTGATGATTTTTGGAAGCAGTTGGACGGGACACTTGTCGGACACAGGAGTGTCGGGAGGCGTGTCACGGGCGTGTTGGGACACGTTGCAAATTGATGTCAGCATTTGTTGAGTTTTAACTGGTGACATGGGCGTGTCGGTTTTTTGAACACAGGCTTGTCCTGGTTAGGTTGACGAAGGCCAAACGTCGAGCTAGGATCGATGATAGTTGAATGTCGAGGGCGTGATACGGGCATGTCGAGACTTCGGACACGGGCGTGTTCTTTGGTAAAAAATATTTTTTATGCAAAAATTCAGAAAAAAAAAATGGTTTAGTTATAACGGGAGAAGTAAAAAAGAAGCATTTTATTAAATAAAACTAACTAAAAAAGACAAAAATAAACTAAAATGACTTAAATAAATTAGTACTATAAAATAGGTATATTTACAGCTTATCAAATTCCCCCATACATAAGCTTTTGTTATTTCAGAGTAAAAGTTTGAGATATACTTATAAGGAATTAAAAAAATCCTAAGTTTATCTACCGCTTGAATTAATCGAAAGAAAGATCAAAATAATTATCTGGGGTATAAGAGTTAAGTCCTAAACTATTACAAACAATTTAATAAAGGAAGAGTTTAAGCTAAAAACTTCTCGATATATTAAATAGAAAGCAGATATTGTATTTGTTAGGTTAACAAAAATAGACTAGAATTATATGAACTTTAGTTTATAAGAATTAAAGAAAATCTTGCAATTCAAAAATTATGCTCTCAAAAAGTTTTTTAATTAAGTCTAGAATCGTCAAAAGTTGGCTAAGGGGGGTGTTTTGGTTTATGAAGAGGGCTTAGGTATAGAGGCGAGATGTTTTTTTTCAAACCTCTACTTTTTTTTTTGAATTTGGATGTTAAGGAAAATGAAATCTTATTTTCCTAAGAAATTTTTTTTTGAAATGAACTTCATAATAACCCAATGTATATGTATAGGAATTATGAATTTTATCCTCTTACTCCGTAACATATAATCTTTTTTTAAAAATATTGGATGTCTATATTTACGGAATGAAATCTTATTCCCATTGATATAAGATCTTTTAGAGATAAAAGGGGATAAATCATGCCAAGTAAGGCATGAAAAAAATGGGAGATGGGTTTTTAGAAAGAAAACTAGGTTTTAATAAAAAGGTTTTGAGAGCAACCTTTATAAATTGAACGTTAGTCTATTTCAAAAAAAAACTTGGAGTAAACATTTTTGAAGTCTAAGGTTGTTATGTTTTAACAAAATAGATGCGTAATTATTTAGATAAGTTAGAAGTAGTGTTGAAAAACTAGTCCCTTGTCTAAAATAAAAAATATAAAACATAAGAAATTCTTTAAAACTTAAACCAAGATATCTAAATCTATCAATCTCCAATTAATAAATGAATAGTAAACAAAGAATAAGTAAAATTCGCTTATAAATAAACTCGCAACAAAATTTTTGGAGAGCAAAAAGGGGTTAAGAAATGGTATATTTGATTTATTTTTTTCATAATAAAATATTTTTTGGGGATTTTAGGGTTTTTATCTTTTATTTGTGTTTTTGATTATTATCTTTTTTTGATTTTTAGATGTATTCTCTTTTTTAAAAAAAAATTGATTTTTTAAGTTATTTACAAGAAAGGGGGAAGAAAGAGGTGTTATTTACAAAGAAAAGAGGGAAAAAGAAGAGGAAAGAGAATATTTACAAAAAATATTTGCAAAGTAAAAAAATTTTGTGAATTTTTTTTAGAATTTTTTTTATTTGTTTTGTTTTCTTTTTTTTTTATTTTTTAAAAGATATGCATAAAATAAAAGTGCATAAAATAAAAGTACAGAAAATAGGAAAACACTCTCATACTTAGTTTCAACATTGTCCCCAATGTTGTAGTATAAGTATGAGGAACGATATATATAAAATATGCAGGTATGTACAAAAAAGACAGGAGGGAGAAAACTTCCCTTCTACACGTTCGGGGAGGCCCGTTTAGGATAACCCTACAAAAAGGAAAAAGATAAACTCGGGGTTCCTCCTAGGAGCATTTTTGTACGTATATATATATATATATATATATTAATTAGTTTTTTTAGTTTTTTAGTTCTTTTTTAAATTTTCATCGTTTTTTGGATTTTTGATTTTCGAAATAAAAATATAAAAGGAAAAGGGGGAAGCAGGTGGGATGTTAATGAGAAAATTATTTTAAGCGCAGCTATATAATTAATTAATTTTTTTTGTTTTTGAGAATAAAAAAAAATTTCAAATATTATTTGGATTTTTAGATTTTCTAAAATAAAAGAGGAAGAAAGGAAAAGAAGCGAGGCGGGGCGGTTGGTTGGCCTTTTAATATATGTACTTAAAAAAATTAGGTTATTGATTTTTGAAATAAAAAGAAGAAAATAAAATTAAAAGAATAAGATAAAGGGGGGGGGGGCAAAAACTTTTTTATGGATTTTTTATATAAGTTTTTAGTTTTTTAAGTTTTAAATTTTTAAGTTTTTTAATTTTTAAGTAGTTATTATTATTATTATTGCTATTATTGTTATTATTATAAATATATGTTTTGGTTAGCCATTTTTTTATAAAAATAAATGGTAAAAGTAATAGTTTTAAGGAATTCAAAATAACAACACGAAAATTTCCCCGGCAACGGGGCCAAAAGCATGATGCGCGCCGCGAGCGCCTTTATTGTTTTGAAGATAATCTTAGTTAAAAGAAGAGAAGGGCTTTTATTTTAGATATAAGAAGAGGGCGATGCTCGCGGGCGATATTTCATTTTAAATGAAAGGTGGAAAGTGCACCTATCGCGTGTACTACAGGATATTCCGGTGGGGAATATCGGGGTCGTATTGTTCTCAGGGTCGGTTTGACTATTTCTACTCTTTTCCTGAATGGACTATTATTTTACCGATGATATTTAGTCGTATGATTTAATTAATGGCGGATGTATATAAAATTCAAAAAATGAAAGCAGAAAATTCCGATGAAGAAATAACGCAACGACACTGAAGATATTTGAACCAAAACGACTTTTAATTACTAGAGATCCTAAATTTAAAATTAATTAAAGGGGAGACTTGGCCATGGAGGCTCCAAAAGAATGAGCTCACCTAGCTATAGGGATATCGCTCACCAGAACATTAAGACAATTCGACCGAACGCTAGTCTGACGAAGGATTCCTCTTAATGCCCGCATTACGCGAAGAACCCCGTTATTGGGTGGGGAACCCAATTCGGTAGAGTTACGCTTCTCCTATCTCGAGGGTATGCACGCAACTCTATTTACCCAAGGGTGATCGGTCCATACGCACGGCAGCTCGACAAGCTAGCGTATGGACAATGGAAATAGAGCTCACACATCGATCTTTGGTCCTACGCATCGTATACCTGGGGCAAACCTTAAGTGCTTTAATTAAAGCGAAAAATGAGTCCTTTAATTATTTAAAGCTATTTTATCTGTCCCAATGCTCTTCGATACTGAGGGCTAAGAGCGGTTAGCCACTCATCAGAATGGGGATGGCTATTGAAAAGAAAGTGCAAAATTGAAGTGCAAGTCATACTCAAACGAGTAGGCGGGAAATTAAAGTAGTAAAAGAAAGCAGTAAATGAAAGCTGAAAATGAAAGCCGTAAAATGAAAGCAGTAAAGTGCGACTCCTACTCAAAAGAGTAGGCGGGAAATGAAAGCGTTAAAATGAGAAGTCCTACTCAAAAGAGTAGGTGTAAAATTGCGAGTCCTACTAAAATGAGTAGGCGTGAAATGAATGTTGAAAAAGCTATCTAAAACACTCACACACTCTACAAAAATTAAAACACACTCACACACTCTACTTGAATGAAACGCACACACAAACTCTTCTTGAAATAAAAGAAAAGAAGAAAATGCTAACTCATACACTCACCCACAGAAATGAAAATAAGAAAAATAAAGTGATAGAAAAATTAAAACAACTATATTTCTACTGCTAGAATGTGGTTGAAATGCATAAAAAGAGAATATAAAAATTAAAGAAGCAAAAAGATTTGGAAATAATATTAAAAAGCAAAGTTGCGCAAAAATTTTAACGACTATAAATTCATTTCTATAACTTTATAAAAATGCATAAAATGTGGAAATAAAGCTAAAAGAGAACGAAAGGTTTTACAATCCTAAAAAGCCTTTGTTAAAGAAAGTTAAAAACCACTTTTAAAGCTCTTTTATAAACCCATAGAAATGAATACAAAGTAAAAAGGCTAAAAACTTGATAATAAAACCTAAACACTAAGGTGGAAGAAAAGAAATTGTGATTATGACGGCAAAAAAATAGGAGAAATTCCTAAAACCTAACAAGTTAACAAAGCTTAAAAAACATAAAAGTACAAAAAGCAAAAACAAACACTAAATATCACTTTCGAGTAGGGCGTGTAAGACCCCTTTTTTTGCAACAACCACCGGATCTTGGGCCCAGAACCGCCGCTTTGTGGTGACACCAACACGTCCGGGAAGTTCGTCACTACAAAATGCCGATTCTGCCGGCCATATCGATCGCAGAAGTGTAGAATAAAGTATAAGAGTAAGAATGAACTCAAAACTAGTCTACCAGAATCACATGTATATAAATTAAATCTCCATGAAGGGAGAGTCCATAATAATAATAAAAGTAAGAAAAGTACTGAAACAAGGGCTTATGTCCGGTACAACAAAATCCTCACTATAGAGTCACTCATCGCGGAAGCGAAACGGAACACTACTAAAGTTCGGGACTCACTGTCCCAGCTGTCTGAACTCCTGTGCTAGACTACCCCATCTCCAAGTGTGTCGACCTCTAGGGATGCTCCTCCATGATGGGCTCCACGATCCCCTAAATAATGTTGTTTGAAAATTGTTAGTCTATAAGACTAAGTCCTTTCATCCCCTACCCCTTCCCTCATGGCTCCTAGGAACTGTGCGGGGAGGAAGAAAGGAGAGGACATGATAGTGGAGAATAACAAATGCAGGTGATGGCGGAATCTCGACTAGCAGTTCTATAGAGCAGTTTATATATAGAAATAATAAAAGTAAGAAAGGTACTCAAGAATAAGTAACCTTAACTTATGTGAAAGCACATAAGACAAGGGAACTTTTGCAAGGATCCTATCGTATAAAAAGTCGCATACCAATTTATACGATATGGTGTCGGTTTTCTAGCAAATATACATATAAATCTATTATATAAAACCTTAACTTATAAGCGTGCTTGCACGAACTTATAAACCAAGGGGTCGTTTAACAGAGCCTATAGTATAAAACGTTCCATACCACTTTATACAATAGGTGGCAGGGTTTGATGCAATGGTTATGCTATGACATGCAATTATAGCATGATGGGAACATACAAGTGCAACTCACCCACTCGACTCTATGCGCACAGACCTTTAGTTCCCCTGTTTGGAGTTATCTAAACTCTCAGGAGCCTCTCGTCGTGGCCAATGGAGACAGTGGGTTGGGCCTCTCCACTCCTAGACTGGTAATCACACTACCCAGCCTAGCCCCTCTCGTACGTTTCTGTACTATTCCTAGCAAACCAGCTAGTCTCCCCGAGTCAACATACCGACAACGGTGTGATCGATCGTCCAATAACGAAGACCCACCACAGTTATGCACATGCAAGCTTGTATATTATACCATACTTAAATCTCCGAGCCTCCAGCTCACCAAATCATCAAGTCTACAACTAGTCCCCGAGCATACAGCTCCCCGGACTACCAAATCGATTCCAAGTCCATTTAAATCTACTAGTAAGCCCATCAACCATGGGTCTATGCTATCCATTCATTACCAATTTGTCTAACTACGTGTACAAGTGTGAGTGTAAAGTGGAGGTATTATTGAGGTTACTCTTATCCATATTATCCCTAAGGTTTACATTAGCCCAGGACTGCCCAAGGCATACCCCGTGAAGGGTTCTCGAGGTCACTAGGAACTACGATGGGCTGAATCCCAAAGCTCCCTTTCGCAAGGCACTTAAAATTATTGATTTCTACCCATGAACAATCCTCACTTATATTTCAGTGTGACTCCCCTAAGTGTGTTTAAGCTCTCTGAGCTAGCCTACTCCAGTTCTATATACTATATGCAGACCATGCTATGCTAGATGGTGCTCCCACTAGGGGGTACTCCATTTACTTATCTAACAAAGCCACAAATATTTTTGGGAGTGTACCATGACCCATTTAGACTTACTCCAGAGTTTCATAATTTTCCAAATTATTTGGTCATTTAATCTAATTAAACTAAGACTTTGAATGCCCTACTTTGAACATGAAATGCACTTTTAAATCAGAAACAAATCACTACAAAATTATGATAAATACTAGGTAACATTTTTACAGCAAATCCAAGGTCAAAGAATTTTCAAAATTGTTTAGGCCCCAAATCCATAATTTAGAACATAAAGTCAATATTATCATTTTAAGAAGCAAAGTCCAGCAATATTGTTCTACAAATTATAATAAAAATCCAGTAAGACCATCATGGCCTAAAAACACTCTAGGAGTATCCTCCCAATTTTCCAGTGAATAGTAACCCCTAATTTAATTTTAAATCAATAATTCCATAGCCCTTGGTCATTGAAGCAAGTACTATAAAAATTCATCTAATAATTATAACAAAATTCAAGAAGACAGATAATGATCTAAAACTAACCCTAACCAAGTTTTACAATTTTCTAATACATGAGGAACTCTGAATCTAATTAAAATTAATCTTACAAATTTATAACTTTGTGAAACAAGTACTGTTTTTAATCTCATAAAAATTGTTAGAAAATTCCAGAGCTAGAATAATGATATGAAACACTCACTGACCAAGTTTAATAATTTTCATAGCAATATTGGGCTCTATATCTACTTTTGATCAGAAATCCACAATTCATAATTTATGAAACAAGCACTTAAAATAATCATCTACAAATTTCAATAAATATACAGAGAGGACTAACATGATGGAAAACTTCCAAAAAATAAATTTCACAACTTTTCAGTGGACAGAAATATCATAACAAGCAAAATTATCATAAGGACACAACTAGGGTTATAAAAGAAGTACTGGTTTTATTAGTCCAAAAATTCCACCAAAAATTATTTTAGGACTCTTTTTATCAGAGAAATACCCTGCCAAAGTTTTAAGTGATTGTGAGGTATTTTGATTACCTAAACCCAAATATTGGGCTTTGTGCCCTAAACTAGGGTTAAGGATTTGAGGGGGTTAACGGATTCCAAATTAAATAAAACATCAACCAGAGGACCATAGACACCCTATGATCCCTTCCACCAAGTCTCAAGTATTTCCAGGGTCATTAGACCCCATGACCTTCAAACCCTAAAAATCTCCAAAAAAGGAGCCTACCCTAGGGTTTTAGGGGTAACCTACCCCAAACCACCCCCAATCCCATTGGAGGGTGTTACATGCCATATAAAATCAGTGGCCAAAATATTAGTCACTGTTGAGGGGATTTGAACACTCAAATACCTAAAAGAGCACTTTGACCAAAATACCCTAATTATGGCAAGGCTAAGGTTTGCCAAATTCCAAACTAAATCATCTCCAAATGAGATGAAATTTTATCCAGAACCTAATACTGAACCCAAGGACCACTCACCAAAACTTGGGATATATTGGAGGTAATTAGGCCCCTTAATTAATTTAATCATGGTTTATTAAATAATAACAAAAACTATTGAAAGGTGTTCTCCAAAAATTCCCAGTTTTGGATATTTTTTAGGTATAGGTAATAGTGACCCCCACCTAAAATTTCAAGTCATTTGGATGGCTGGATTTGTGAGGGCACTCAAACAAATTTCTGGTCAAGCCTATGTATAGACCCCACAAAAATGGGTATTGTTGTCAAACCACTTATCTAAATGAGTTCAAACAAATTTTAAACTAAACTAGACTTCACGGGATACAACTTTGATATTGGCCAGATTTTTTGTAGGTGGGCCTAAGTATTTTTAATATTTAATTTAAAAGAGTCCAATAAACATGACAGAAATTTCTGAATTTAATAAACATGATCCAGCACGAATCTTGAAGCAGATCCAATGCCTCCTGGTCATCTTCTTCCTCCAACCAAGGGCTGTGATTAGCCCCACCCGGAGCGTATTCCAGCCTTTTTTCCAGCCACCAAGCCACCTCCCTGGCCGGCCACCACCGCCACCACCTTCGTTTAGGTGGGGGCTTTCGCCGGGCGGCGGCACGGCCGCCGGAGTGGCGTTTTCCGGCGAACCCGAGTGGTATAAAACCATGAAAAATCTGAAATTTTGCTCACACGATCCGACTCATTTGAGCCCGATTTCTCTCCTATTTGATTCCTAAGATCTATCCATAGAAGAAGGAGTAGGGGAGGACCTTTAACCATTCTTGCCGACGGGTTTGGTGGTGGTGCTCCATGGCCGGCGGTGGAGCTTTCCGATGCTCTACAATGCTACAGCAAACTCCCTCGTTTTCTTCAGTGGGATGGTTGAAACGAATGCTCTTGGCCTAGGGTAGCTTTTAAAAGGGTGAAATGGGTGAGAGGATGGGTCATGCCTTCAAAGCCATTTATGGCAATGAAGGAGAAATTTCGGCCACCCCATATCCCTTGCATTCAGCCACCTAGAGGCTAGAGAAAACCCTTGATCTCCTCTAACTAATGAGGGGAAGATGAATCAATACATTAGGGATGAAGGGAGGAGGCCCCTTGGCCTTCCAAATCCATTAATGGCTCTCTTTAAACCACTTTCTCTCTCTAGAAAGACATGAAACTCTCATTTTATCTCTCATAATTACTATGAACGAATTTGATCATCTCTCTAGCCTATTGGCAGCCCATAAAATCATTATTAATAATTTGGATGGGGTTAGCCCAAGTGGGGGAAATGGGATTGAGCTTGAGTTAGCCCATTTGAGCTAAGTTTGACATAACATAGACTAGGGTTGACCTTGGTTAATTTGACCTTTTGAGTTACTCTCAATGGGTCCTTGGTGAGCCATTGGACTCCCATAAGGTCTAGGTAGGGTTGGGTAGGGTAGAATTTGCACCTTGGAGGTCACTTGTCCCTTGGTAAGGGCACTTTGACCACTTTGGGGCTAGATTTGACTTAGGTCAACTTAGCCTCTAAGGTTGACCCCAATGAGTCCTTAGTGACCCATTGACCCCACTTTAGGTATTGGAAGACCTGGGCAGGGTTGGTTGGGCACATTAGGTTCACGTTGCCCTTAGTTAGGGCACCTTGCCCATTTTGTCCTATGGTGGGCCTAGGTTAACTTGGCCACTTTGGGTTTACTTCAATGGACCATTAGGGACTTATGGGCCTCTCCTAAGGTCTAGGAAGAATTGGATAGGGTTGATTTGGCACATTAGAGTTCAATTTCCCTTAGTTAGGGCACCTTGCTCTAATGGACCATCTAATGGGTTAGGAATGTTGTGGTGGGGTTATGAAGTCATGGTGAAGCCCTATGATCATCCTACACTATTGTTTAGAATTCTTCTATTTGCAGACCAAGGTGGTTTTCACCTTCATGCCTAAGCTCACTTGGTCTTTTTGGGCTTCCTAGGGCTTTGTCATGACCTAGTCTTGACAACACCACTCTTAGGAGTCTAGTTGGAAATGGGATGTTACAAATCCCAATAAACAAAAATAAAATTTCGTCCTCTAAATTCAAGTTAGGACTGCGGGGTTTCTACTGAGGGTAACTGCTTGTAACATCCCATAGGAAGTTGATACTTTACCCGGAGAGATCTGGGTACCTCTGCTGCATCAGATCTGGTGGCTCCCAGATATGCTCCTCCTGCCTAAGGTTCTTCTACATGACCTTGACCAGCGGGACCTTCTTGCGTCGCAAGACCCGCACCACTGTGTCATCTATCCTGACCAGCTCATCCTATTACCGATTGATCAAAAGCTGCCGAGCCATCTATACTAAGAACCTACTGTTCCAGATATAGTAGAGCCTTCCTATGATAGGAGATGTGGAAGACGTCGTGCAAACCTGCTAACTCAAGCGGTAGCTCAAGTCTGTAAGCTAATGGTTCGATCCGCTCCTGGATCCTATAGCACCCCATACTTCTTGGTCTAAGTTTCTTCCACCCACGTACTGCGAGATTCCATGCACCAGATGTATCTTCAGGAATACACAGTCTCCATCCTGAAACTCTACTTAGCAATGTCGCACCTCGTAATATTTGGTCGGTCATCCTTGAGCATCTAGCATCCTATCCCGAATCATTCATACCTAGGTATCTTGGTTTTCCAAAAAAAATTCGGATTCGAGTGTATTTTGATCCTCATCCTAGATCACTGAAAGTGTAATCTTGCACCTCTGTGTGAGGTGGAGAGCTGTGTTGAATATCGGCCGAGAGCCCAAATAATCCTGGACTGATCTTCTCTCCTTGGACGTACACTGTCCATCCTGATTCGACACGATCTTCTCGAGCACACCATGATAACAGAAAACTACTCATAAATTTCATGAAACACCCACAGGAGTTTTCTTCTAGGTCGGGGTGACCCAAGCAACCTCGGTCATTCTATCCTCAATTTCCAACCTAACTCGGGCAGTGGTTGTAATAGTTCCTCAAAAATTTTTGCACCGACCTACACCAGCCGACACACCTCACTGTGTATCATAAAATCCATGATGTCTTTCTTATTTCGAGGATACATGTTCTGAGGTACACCATACTTCCGGTGATTAGATTTCTCGTTTGTGTGGGTAGGCAACGGCTCCATAAAATCTCCACTTCAAAATCAAATTTGTATCCTTATGAATACGCCCTAGTAGTATCGAATACGGTTTACTCCAATTTCACTATACTCGCGACGCAATGTTTTCAAGGGGAGGTTTAAGGGAAACCCAAAGCAGTAACTTTCTTTACCCAATAAACAAAAGACTAGCCCCCAATAAACAAAAGATAAGCTCCTACCTTCCTTGGGCTAAGTATCTTTGGTATTACAATGTTATATCCGTCCTAGCTTGGTGCACAATCCCTAGGGAATCAATCTTCGAATTGGGGTTCCAACCTGAAACCTATTGATATACTCCATACTTTAAACCCTCCGAGTCATATTTACAGCAACCATATCCGGTTCAAAGTGTTCCCAATCCAAACTGGGTCTCTTCCGAACTTGAATTTCTACCCGACCCTCGGTGTTTGTCTTGACGGTTGTCTCTAGGAAATCATGTTACTGGTACGAGGGTTGATACTAAGTGTCTTCCACCATTCTGCTAATGGATTATTGGACTCAATTCTCCCTAAGGAAGTTCTACCGATTTGAGTAATCGATCGTAGAGTCACCAGAGTTTATGTCTTAGGTTATCATTCTCGTGTTAAACTCCTCCTTGATTCTCTTTGGGTATCTCCATACCTTAAGCAAGTACATACCGAAGGTCTATTTCTAACTAGGACATACTGTAAGTTGTCATGGTTAGTCATGAGTCCTAGTGGGTTGAGTCTAACTTGTCGGCTAGAGAATTATAAGATGAGATCTTCGTAGCCGGAGGTGCTCCCTGCTGGGTAGGGTTTGCCGAAGGCTACAAAGAAGAATTCCAATTAATGAAGAAGTGGACTTTTATATGTGATTTCCCTCATGGGCAAACCACTGCTTCCGCTGCTAGTTTGTCCTCAAACTAAACTCGAGCGGGGGTGTCCCAGGGTTTGTGGACTGCTACTCTTTCGATCGAGGTTTCCTCTGATACCACTTGTAAGACCCCTTTTTTTACAATAACCATCGGGTCTTGGGCGCAGAACTGCCGCTTTGTGGTAACACCAGCATGTCCAAGAAAGGTCGTCACTACAAAACGCCGATTCTGCTGGCCATATCGATCGCAGATGTGTAGAATAAAGTATATGAGTAAGAATGAACTCAAAACTAGTCCACCATAATCACATGTATATAAATAAAATCTCCATGAAGGGAGATTCCAATAATAAAAGTATGAAAAGTACTGAAACAAGGGCTTATGCCCGGTAAAACAAAATCCTCAATACAGAGTCACTCATCGCGGAAGCGAAACAGAACAATACTAAAGTTCGGTACTCACAGTCCTAGCTGTTTGAACTCCTGTGCTAGACTTTCCCATCTCCAAGCGTGTCGACCTTCGGGGCTGGTCCTCTATGCTGGGCTCCACGATCCCCTAAATGATATGGTCCGAACACCGTTAGTCCATAAGACTAAGCCCTATCATCCCCCACCCCTTCCCCCATGACTCCTAGGCACCGAGCAGGGAGGAAGAAAGAAGAGGACATGATAGTGGAGAATAGCAAATGCAGGTGACGGCTGAATCTAGACTAGCAGTTCTACAGAGCAGTATATATATAGCAATAATAAAAGTAAGAAAGCTACTCAAGAATAAGTAACATTAACTTATGTGAAAGCACATAAGCAAAGAGATCTTTTGCAAGGCTCCTATCGTATAAAAAGTCACATTCCAATTTATACGATATAGTGTCGGTTTACTAGCAAGTATACATATACATCTATTGAATAAAATCTTAACTTATAAGCATGCTTGTGCGAACTTATAAACCAAGTGGTCTTTTAGTAGAGCTTATTGTATAAAGCATCTCATACCACTTTATACAATAGGTGGCAGGGTTAGATGCAATGGTTATGTTATGACATGCAATTATGGCATGATGTGAACATGCAAGTGCAACTCACCCACTCGACTCTATGCACACAGACCTTTAGTTCCCCAATTTGGAGTTAGCTAAACTCTCAGGAGCCTCTCGTTGTGGCCAACGGAGACAATGGGTTGGGCCTCTCCACTCCTAAACTGGTAATCACACTACCCAGCCTAGCCCCTCTCGTACATTTCTGTACTATTCTTAGCAAACCTGCTAGTCTCCCTGAGTCAACATTCCGACGACGGTTTGATCGATCGTCCACTAACGAGGACCCACCAGTGTTATAGACATTCAAGCTTGTATATTATACCATACTTAAATCTCCGAGCCTCCAGCTCACCAAACCATCAAGTCTAAAACTAGTCCCCGAGCATACAACTCCCCGGACTACCAAATCGATTCCAAGTCCATTTAACTCTACCAGTAAGCCCATCGACCATGGGTCTATGCTATCCATTCATTACCAATTTGTCTCACTACGTGTACAAGTGTGAGTGTAAAGTGGAGGTATTATTGAGGTAACTCTTATCCATAATATCCCTAAGGTTTACATTAGCCCAGGACTGCCCAATGCATACCCCGTGAAGGGTTCTCGAGGGCACTAGGAACTACGATGGGCTGAAGCCCAAAGCTCCCTTTCGCAAGGCACTTAACATTTTTGATTTCTACCCATGACCAATCCTCTCTTATATTTTAGTGTGACTTCCCTAAGTGTGTTTAAGCTCTCTGAGCTAGCCTATTTCAGTTCTGTGTACTATATGCAGACTGTGCTAAGCTACATTGTACTCCCACTAGGGGTACTCCATTTACTCATCCAACAGAGCCACAACATTTTTTGGGAGTCTACCATGACCTATTTAGACTATCACCAGAGTTTCATAATTTTCCTAATTATTTGGGCATTTAATCTAATTAACCTAAGACTCTTAATACCCTACTTTGAACATGAAATGCACTTTTAAATCAGAAACAAATCACCACAAAATTATGATAAATACTAGGTAACATTTCTACAACAAATTCAAATTCTAAGAATTTTCATAATTGTTTAGGCCCCAAATCTACAATTTAGAACATAAAGTCAATATTACCATTTTAAGAAGCAAAGGCCAGCAATATTGTTCTGCAATTTATAATAAAAATCCAGTAAGACCATCATAGCCTAAAAACACTCTAGAAGTATCATCCCAATTTTCCAGTGAACAGTAACCCCTAATTTAATTTTAAATCGGTAATTCCATAGCCATTGGTTATTGAAGCAAGTACTGTAAAAATTCATCTAATAATTATAACAAAATTCCAGAAGGTAGATAATAATCTAAAACTAACCCTAACAAAATTTTACAATTTTCTATTACATGAGGGACTCAGAATCTAATTAACAGTAATCTTCCAAATTTATAACTTTGTGCAACAAGTATTGTTTTTAATCACCTAAAAATTGTGAGAAAATTCCAGAACTAGAATAATGACATGAAACACTTACTGACCAAGTTTCATAATTTTCATAGCAATATTGGGCTCTATATCTACTTTTGATCAGAAATCCACAATTCATAATTTATGAAACAAGCATTTAAAATAATTATCTAAAAATTTCAATAAAAATACAAAGAGGACTAACATGATGTAAAACTTTCAAAAACTAAATTTCACATCTTTTTACTGGACAAAAATATCATAACAAGCAAAATAATCTTAAGGGCACAACTAGGGTTATAAAGGAAGTACTGGTTTTATTAGTCCAAAAATTCCACCAAAAATTATTTTAGGACTCTTTTTATTAGATAAATACCCTGCCCATGTTTTAAGTGATTGTGAGGTATTTTGATTGCCTAAACCCAAATATTGGTCTTTGTTCCCAAAATTAGGGTTAGGGATTTGAGGGGGTTAAAGGATTCCAAATTCAATAAAACATTATCCAGAGGACCATAGCTACCCTTTGATCCCTTCCACCAAGTCTAAAGTCAGTCAAAAGTCATTTGACCCCATGACCTTCAAACCCTAAAAATCTCCAAAAAAAGGAGCCTACCCTAGGGTTCTAGGGGTACCCTACCCCAAATCACCCCAAATAATATTGGAGGGTGTTACATGCAATATAAAATAAGTGGCCAAAATATCATCCTTTGTTGATGGGATTTGACAACACAAACACCAAAAAGAGCACTTTGACCAAAATACCCTTATTATGCCAAGGCTAAGGTTTGCAAAATTCCTAAATAAATCATCTTTAAATAAGATGAAATTTTATCCAAGAACCTTATACTAACCTCAAGGACCACTCACAAAAACTTGGGAGCCATTGGAGGTAATTAGGCCCCTTAATTAATTTAATCATGGTTTATTAAATAATAACAAAAACTATAGAAAAATGTTCTCCAAAAATTCCCATTTTTGGATATTTTCTATGTATAGGTAGGAGAGACCCCCATTAAAAATTTCAAGTCATTTGGAAGGCTGGATTGGTAAGGGCACTCAAACAAAGTTCTGGTCAAGCCTATGTATAGACCACACCAATGTAAGATCCTGTTCCTCAAATCCGAGGCAACCCGGATCTTATGCCCAGAACCGCCGCCTTACGGTGACACTAACGCACGAGTTAGTCGTCACCGCAAGACGCCGATTCTGCCGGCTAGTACGATCATAACCTGTTCGACCAATATGAGAATAATTGCATAATAAATCAGAGTAAAAGCAGAAGCAAGTCCACAGCCACATCACATATATATATCAATGAAATAAAAGCCAGTCCATAATGAGCACAGAAGTGAAAGTAAATAGGGCTTATGCCCAGTACATCATGATCTCTCTCTCACTCTCATACACAGCAGCGGAAAAACCAAAACTCTCTCACATCACACCTGTAGACGTGCTCCGGTAGTAGTAGTAGCAGGTGCCGGCCTCTGCTCCTCAAGTCCGGCCTCCTCGATGTGCTGGTCCACCTCCTCGAGCTCCTAAAATAGTAAGGTCACCGACCATTAGTCAAAAAGACTAAGTCGTATCCTCAGCACCTCCTCCTGCAACTCCTAGGCACCGTGCGGGAGGACGAAGCGGAGGACAACAAGGGGTGGCAAAGGCGAGCAGGTGACAGGAAACTAACAGGGTATATATATAATCAAAATATAATGAAATGTAACCTCCACTTATGCAGGTACGCATAAGCAAGGGATCTTTTGCAGGCTCCCATTGTATAGAATGTCCCATACCATTTATACAATGGGGTGTCAGAGTCACAAGCATATATATAAAGGAAAATAACCTCGACCTATAAACATGCCCACTCAGGCTTATAGGCTAAGGGATCGTAAAGCAGGTCCTAATGTATAAGCGTCCCATACCACTTATACATTAGGTGACTTAAATTGTTATGAAGGTTAATGTTATGCATCTATATGGTGGGTATGATATGAACATGCAGTGCAACACACACACACGACTCCGTGATCACAGACCTTTAGTTCCCACTTTTCGAGAGCAAGCATCACTCTCAGGTACTACCGTTGTGGCTACGGCAGCAGCGGAGCGGGCGTCTCCGCCTTCTAGGCGGGTATACACACTACCAGGCCTAGACCTCTCTTGTACGCCTCTGTACACCTACAAGTGCACTCTAGAGTCTCTGCGTACCACTTTGCTGACTACCTGTCAGTCTTGTTGGGTCGGGTGCGCGTTATTAGGAAAAGTCCTCCAGACTCCAGTATAAACATCCTACTGGTCCTTCTAACCCTCGCACCCGCCTGGTCCACCGTACTGCCGTCGGTGTGACGACCGGCCAGTACCGCATGGCCCGCCACTAGTATATGCACATGCAAGTATTATATATTGAGCCTCCAGCTCCAAGGACTATCCTGTCTCAAATCTCTCCAACCCGCCACGGGTGAGTATATGCTACAAACCCTCCAACCCTGGCCGGGTGAGTGTATATAAGCCAATTTCTTTCCTCCAACTCTGCACGGGTGAGCAAGTAGTCAAAAGACTCCAAGTCCCTCCAACCCGGCACGAGTGAGCACATGTCCAGATCACTTAGCCTATTAGACTACTCTTATCTACAGATTATCATACTTAGAGTCTTAAGGTTAGTCCCAGGACTGCCCAAGGTATTCCCGGTGAAAGGCTCTCAGGGGCACTAGGAGCTGCGATGGGCTGAATCCCAAAGCTCCCTTTCTCAAGGATATTTACTTTAGTTGTTTCTTACCCCGGACCCCCTTTTCTCTCTCCTGTTACATAGAGTGACCTAGTGATTTAAGGTATAGATTAAGGAGTGACGGTCCTCCGTCAACCCTACCTAGGCATGACTAATGTTGCACTTTTACTCTCGTCTCTATAATGCATCTGCCACCCAGGGTTATACTTCCGAACTTAGACTCTAACTCAGTTGTTGATTCATCCCCTGGCGGCCTATAGTCCAGCCTACTTTTACTATGCGCACCCCATGACCTAACACCACCCTGAAATCGAACTTCTAAATCCTTGATCCAACTGACCCCAAATATTTATCCTAGGGTGGTATGGACTAATAAAATGAGTGGGTTGATTTTCATAATTTTCCTAGGTCATTAAGGCCTTTAAATAAATCTTTTAAATTATTCCCTAGGTCATTTTACACAAGAAGTATTATCAATTAAAATCTTCTGACCTAAGGGAATTTTCCTGAGTTGCATATGAATAAAATATTACTGTCTACAACATTTCATAATTTCTCTTTTTATATTTCTATTTTTCCCATAATTAATACAAATTCTACCTATTTGTCACTTTCCAAATGAAGTACAAGAAATATATACACCAAAATTCCAGGAAAATTACTGAGCATTTATATTACAATTTTATGACTAATGGCAGAGTTTTATTAATTTCTACAAGGTAATGGTCTATCAAAATCCATTCTTAATTATTTACCAAAAATGCCATTATGCTAATTAATAATTAATATTGTACCCAAAAATTCTGATATAAATCTACAAGACTAATATAACAATTATGAAACTCTAGGATTATTTTCACAATTATCCAACAAGTATTTATACTAATTCATAAACATTTACAAAAAGGGTAAAATGGTCATTTCCATGAATTTTGCTCTAACAGTTGCCAAACAGAGATAAGAAATTTTCTTAAGTCAATTAAAACACCATACTTTGACTTGGCTGAATCTGAAAATTTTCTATAGCCAAAACCTATTTTTCCCATTTATTTTACAAAAGGACCTATAATTTGAAAAATTCCATTAAGTGGTATTTTTAATTCCAAAAATCCCAAAAATAATTCTAGGGGTGAAACATGCCCTAAAGTATCACTGGAATTTATTACATGGTTTTTGGGTGCCTCAGTTAGGTTAAATACACAAAATACAAATTATTGCTAATTGCACACCAAGGCCTAAATTAGCCTACACAAACACATGGAATAACCCTTCATGCAGGGGTCCAATTGCCTTGAAATTTCTACCAGACACCAATAATGTCCCCAAGGACATACCACCAAAATTTGGGGTCATTTGGGTGCCTAAAATTACAATTATGCCCTTAATTTAATTTTTGATATTTTGATAAAAACTATAGAAAAAGTTCTTCCAAAAATTCCAAATTTTTGGCAGGGCATAGGCATGCCCTAAATACACCCATGATTAAAATTTCAGGTCATGGTGATGCTTGGTTTGACTTGGGCATCAAATTTGGTTTCTGCCCTAGTTTAGGGGCAGTCCTAGCAAAACAGCCCTACAGGGCAGCCTACTGGTCCAAAAGTCATGATTTCTGTAGCATTGCAAAGTTAACCCATCTACCTAACGTTTTCATTCAGGGTTCATCCTAAGATGGGGCCTCTAGGTACCTCATAAACAACATGCAAGGTGTCTGATATATTGTGACATTTAATCTTACTATTCATATATGTATTTAATATTAAGAAATTTATATCAGCCAGCACAGATCTTGATGTAGATCTGACGGCTGCTGAGTCTTCTTCCCCATGCATTGCATGCAGGCCACAACCCGAGCAGGTGTCCCTTGCGGGGTGGATTCCGGCCATCGCCGGCGGCGGGGCCTCCGGCCAATTGCTTCCCCGGCCTCACGGTGGCCGGAGCTTGATCTGGCCGGCGACTGGACGGCGGAGAGCGGCGGACGGCGGCGGCGCAACCAACCCGAAAAACCTCCAGGCCGCCATTTTTAAAGCTTTTTCCAAGCTTTTTGATTCCTATGTCGAGCTCGTTTGAGCTCGACCTCTAACCTAGATGATCTAGGATACTAGTACAGTAAGAGGGGAGGGGATACGGACCAACGGCGGCGGCTGTGGCTGAGGGTGGCGGCGATTTCCCATGGCATGCAAGCTCCGGCGATTTCCTCCTCTGTTGGCCATGGCAGCTGTGGTCTCCGGCTCTCTCTCTCTGTCTCAGGGGTAGGAGTGAATGGAATGAGAGGGGGAAGTGGTTTGGGGCTGAGTTATGGGAGTGGGCGACTTCACCAAGGTAGGGGGCGGATTCACCAAGGTAGGGGTCGGGTTGGGTGTCTTGGCCGGCTAGGTGGCTGGTGAGTGGGTCCCACTGGCCATGAAGGTTGTCTAGACCTTAGTGGGTCGGGTTGCCAAGTCTAGGGCCGAGTTGGGTGAGTGAAGAGAGGGGAGTTGACTTCCATAAATGGGTTAGGTCATATTGGGCTTGGGTTGGGTTTGGGCTTGGCCCAAGGCAGCATGGTGGGGGTCCCACACCTCCTAATACTCATGCATGGTGAGCCAACCCATGGTGGGTTGGTGGGATGAGCCCAAGTGGCTCAAAATAGCTCCTCCACATTTCTCTCTCCTATTTATCATATTTTCTCTCTCCTAGGTAATTCCCAAAATTACCATTGCATGCCCATATTTTTCTCTCCATAGGGGTATAGGGTCACTTTAGGCCCACTAATGAGTTTGGGTTGATTTGGGTGGACCCAACCTAGTGAAATGGGCTAGGGCACCATTTTCACTATTTTGGTCAACATGTTGACTTGACCCAACATGGGTCAACTGGTTGACCCCATGGCCTACCTTAGGGTCCACTTAGATTGTATTTAGGGTTAGGGCATCATGAGGGGGTCATGGTGTGGCTAGAGTTCCTGTTTAGGCTAGTTTGACCTAGTTTGACTTTGGCCCCATGGTGGGCCCCACATGGCTACAACCCTCTATCTAGGGTCAAACCTAGCTCATTACCCTAACACCCACCCCATGCCTAACCCAATCTAAGTTAAGGGGTCTAGAAGTAACATTGGGATGTTACAAATCCTATAAACAAAAGAAATAATTTCGTCCCCGAAATTTAAGTTTGGGTCTACGGGTTCCAGTTGCAGAAATTGTTAAGGAAATTTTGTAGAAAATAACATAAAAGTACCTGATGTAAATAGTTCTGGATGACGCTCCAGCATCAGATCCCTAGGTTCCCAGGTGTGCTCCTCCTGTCCATGGTTGGACCACAGCACCTTTACGAGTGGAACCTTCTTTTTCCTCAACGTTCGAACCGCTGAATCGTCGATCCGGATCGGCTCCAATCTAACCGAACGGTCAGGCTCTACCGGTCCAGCTGCAGTAGGGACATGCTGCTCAGGGCAAAGGAGAGCTCTTCGCAAAGAAGAGACATGGAACACATCGTGTAGGCTGCTCAGCTCCGGAGGTAGCTGCAGCCGATAAGCCAAGGGGCCCACACGCTCCAGAATCAGGTATGGTCCCATGTACCGGGGGCTGAGCTTCTTATGTCTCCGAATCCGAGAAATACCGTGTACCGGTCGGATTTTCAGGAAAACCCTGTCCCCAACTTGGAACTCCACTTTCCGGTGTCGAGCATCATAATATTTCGCTTGTCTGCTCTGAGCCTCCAGAAGCCGATCCCTGATCAAATGAATCCGAGCCTCCGTATCCTCTACAAAGTCTGACCCAAGGGCTCGAGTATCCACATCTTGCACCCAGGATAGCGGAGTCCGGCATTTTCTCCCATAAAGTGCCTCGTAAGGAGCCATCCCGATGCTGGCCTGGTGGCTGTTGTTGTATGAGAATTCGATCAACGGCAGTAGCCTCTCCCAAGGTTTCCCTGTATCCAAAATACATAACCTGAGCAGGTCCTCCATAGTGCGTATCGTCCGCTCCGTCTGACCATCGGTCTGCGGGTGGAAGGCAGTGCTAAAGGAAAGTCTGGATCCCAAGTACGCGTGCACTGACCTCCATTCCCTGGAGGTAAAGCGACCATCCCGATCTGAAACAATAGACCTGGGTACTCCGTGATACCGGACGAACTGCTCTACAAACAACCTCACCAGTACGGCAACCGGGGCATCTTTTCTGACCGGGATAAACCGTGCTACCTTGGTCAACCTGTCTACAATGACCCAGATGGAGTCGTGCCCAGAATGAGAGCGAGGGAGTCCGTGAACAAAATCCATAGAGATATCCTCGAACTTCCACTCTGGGACTGGCAGTGGCTGTAATATACCGCCTGGGCTCTTGCATTCGGCCTTCACTCGCTGGCAGGTTCTCGCAGTGTGTCACCAGGTATATGATCTCCCTCTTCATTCCTGGCCAGTACATGGTCCGCCGTAAGTCAGCCCACATCTTGGTGATACCGGGATGCACTGAATATCTGGAGTAGTGTGCCTCTCTGAGGATGTCATCCCGGATCTCACCTCCTGCTGGAATGTACACTCGGCCACGGAATCGAAGAAGGTCGTCCTCCAGCGTATAATCCTCATGCTTGCCTCCTTTTAGAGCGTCAAAGATAGGCTCTAGATCAGTATCCAATCTCTGATGTGTAAGAATGCGTTTCTGTATATCATCATTGCTGACCAAAGAGTTCAGGTACTCTCGATAGAGCACTGGCTCGGCTTCCGAAACCATGGTAATCTGCATATCCTCCATCATGCGTAGTAGCTCCATAGACATCACCCGGGACTCCGGTCCAGAAGTGCCGGCTCTCCTGCTCAAAGCATCTGCTACAGTATTCGCCTTTCCCGGGTGATAGTGCATCTTATAGTCGTAATCGCAGAGGAACTCAAGCCACCTCCTCTGTCGCAGGTTCAGAACCTTCTGCGTGTCGATGTATTTGAGATTCTTATGATCGGAGTATATGTCACAATGAATCCCGTAGAGGTAATGTCTCCATGTCTTGAGGGCAAAGACTACGGCCCCGAGCTCGAGATCATGTACAGGATAGTTATGCTCATGCTTCTTCAGCTGTCGCGAAGCATAAGCGATAACATGTCCGTGCTGCATTAAGACTGCACCCATCCCCTGATAGGACGCATCTGTATATATCTGAAATCCTTCACTCCCCGAGGGAAGTGCAAGGATGGGGGACGAAGTGAGCCGATCCTTGAGCTCTTGAAATGCTGACTCGCACCGCTCTGTCCAGTCAAATGCGGCATCCTTTTTCGTCAAGGACGTGAGGGGGAGGGCTATCCTTGAAAACCCCTCCACGAACTTATGATAATAACCTGCCAGACCCAAGAAGCTACGGATATCTGACGCTGTCTTTGGCCGTGGCCAATCCCGTACTGCCTCTATCTTAGCAGGATCCACAGCTAATCCAGCTCCACTGATTGTGTGTCCTAGGAAGGCCACTTCCTGAAGCCAGAATTGACATTTTGAGAACTTCGCATACATCTGAAATTCTCTTAACTTCTGCAATACCAGTGCTAAATGCTCTGCGTGCTCCTCTCGAGATCGCGAATAAATCAGAATGTCGTCAATAAAGACTATAACAAACCGGTCCAGATAAGGCTCGAATACCCTGTTCATGAGCGTCATAAAGGCCGAGGGAGCATTCGTGAGCCCGAACGGCATCACCGTGAACTCATATAAGCCATAACGGGAGCTGAAGGCCATCTTCGGTATATCTTCTTCTCTGATGCGGAGCTGATAATAACCCGAGCGCAAATCCAATTTTGAAAACCAGCAAGCTCCTTGAAGCTGATCGAAGAGCTCATCTATCCGTGGCAATGGATATGTATTCCGAACCGTCAATCGGTTCAGTTCTCTATAATCTATACATAGCCTCAGCGATCCGTCCTTCTTCTTCACAAATAGAACAGGTGCTCCCCAAGGCGAAGAACTCGGTCGTACAAAACCCGATTCCACCAGTTCCTGTAACTGTGTCCTGAATTCTGCCAATTCTCTAGGGGCCATTCTGTAGGGTGCTCGGGACACTGGTCTTGCCCCTGGCACCAACTGGATCCTGAAGTCTAAGTCCCGTGATGGTGGTAGCCCAGGTAACTTCTCCGGAAAGACATCAGCGTAATCTCGTGCCACTGGAATATCAGCTATGGAACTCTCTACCACAGCCATCTCGAAACAAATGAGGTATACCTCTTCTCCCTGTTCATAGGCCTTAACGGCCTGTACTGAAGATAAAGAGAGTCGGGGAATGGAACGGATACCTTCAATGATGACGTGGGAGTCCCCGTGTCTGAGTGTGATCCTCTTCGTGGGGCAATCTATCTGCGCGTAGTTCCAATGAAGCCAATTCATGCCTAGGATCAGATCATAATCCGGTAGGCTCAGAACTGTTGCCGGGGCTTCGAACGCTTTGCCTCCTATCTCGACATCCATATTGCAGCAGTCTGTGGTTCGAAGTTCCGTACCATCAGGGAGTCGCACTCTCTTTTCCAAACCGGAAAACTTCTCCACTCCTTCTAATCCTTCAATAAACGAGTCCGATACGAAGGAGTGTGACGCACCCGTGTCGAAGAGGGTGTGAGCGGGCTTGCCGCTAATCATCACTATGCCTGGGTTCGTTTGAGTTCAAAGAATAGTATTACTATTAATGTCTAAGGTATTCTTAGAAAGAGAAAATTTTAAAATTTATAAATCTTACAAAATTTTAAGTACCTGTAATCACCTCCTCTGGGTCCCTCTGTTCCGTGAGATCCAGCGCGTATACCTGCTCCCGGTCTCGGCCTCGGCCGTGATATCCTCGGCCTCGGCCTCGTCCCCGTCCTCGTCCTCGTCCTCGGCCTTGGTGAACTGGAGGGGCCACTGGAGGTGGAGGAGGAGGAAGAGGGTGGACCTGAAGCGGGCACTGCGTCCTGATGTGCCCAGGTTGGCCGCAACCAAAGCAGGTGATCTGCCTCTGACCTCGATCATCCTGTCTCATCGGTCCGGGAATCTGCATAGGTGGGGGAGCCAAAGGTGGAGGAGGCCCCTGATCCTGCCTATAGTTGGGACGACGACGTCCCCCACCTCTCCTGTATCCAATCGTCTTTCCCCTCTGAGACGATCTGCTGCTCTCCCCAAACGACTGTCCATCCAACAATCTCTTCCCCCTGCCTTGCACCAACAGCTGGTCAGCCTCCAGCTTCTTTGCCATCTCGATGATCTGCGCCATGGTACCGTGGGCAATGAACAGTAAGGGCTGCCTCAAGGAGTCGCGGAGCCCGTGATAGAATCTCTTCGCGTATTTCTGGTCGTCCCAGTCATGGAAGCCTGCAAACCTCGCCAGATGGGAGAACTCTCTCTGATATTCAATAACTGATCGGCTCCCCTGCTGGAGGCTCAGAAACCTCGCCTCCAAGGTATCTCGGTCTGTGGAAGATACAAAATGCTCCAAGAAGACGTCGCTGAACTCCTCCCAAGATATGTCCATCAGCTCCCGGTCGGCGAATGTAGAGTCCCGCACCGACTTCCACCACCTCTTTGCATGAGCGTCTAGTGCCGAGGTGGCAAGGGGAACTGCCTGTCTAACGGGGCAGCTGATGCCAGCTAGCAGCTCCTGGATGGTCTCCAACCACTCCTCTGTCTTCACGGCATCTTCTGTCCCGCGATACAGTGGCGGAGACAGACTTTTAAATGCACTCAACCAATTCGATCCTGGGTTGGGCAGCTGAACCGGGGCTTGCTGCGCTCTGAAGGCATCCAGGATAGCCGTCAGGGTTTGCCCCATCTCAGTCTGCATGAACGGAATGGCAGCCGGAGGGGGAGGAACCGTATCCTGCGGAGGCTGCATAAAGGAAAACTTAACGTCAAAATTGGCCTAACTCATTGTTTGATGGACTGATTATGTGGCTTTTTACGCATGGGCACACCACTGCTTCCGCTGCATAGTTTGTCCGCAAACTAATGCTGGAGCGGGGTGTTCCAGTGTGGTGGACTGTATTCTCATATGATCGTGGTTTCAAGTGATACCAGTTTGTAAGATCCTGTTCCTCAAATCCGAGGCAACCCGGATCTTATGCCCAGAACCGCCGCCTTACGGTGACACTAACGCACGAGTTAGTCGTCACCGCAAGACGCCGATTCTGCCGGCTAGTACGATCATAACCTGTTCGGCCAATATGAGAATAATTGCATAATAAATCAGAGTAAAAGCAGAAGCAAGTCCACAGCCACATCACATATATATATCAATGAAATAAAAGCCAGTCCATAATGAGCACAGAAGTGAAAGTAAATAGGGCTTATGCCCAGTACATCATGATCTCTCTCTCACTCTCATACACAGCAGCGGAAAACCAAAACTCTCTCACATCACACCTGTAGACGTGCTCCGGTAGTAGTAGTAGCAGGTGCCGGCCTCTGCTCCTCAAGTCCGGCCTCCTCGATGTGCTGGTCCACCTCCTCGAGCTCCTAAAATAGTAAGGTCACCGACCATTAGTCAAAAAGACTAAGTCGTATCCTCAGCACCTCCTCCTGCAACTCCTAGGCACCGTGCGGGAGGACGAAGCGGAGGACAACAAGGGGTGGCAAAGGCGAGCAGGTGACAGGAAACTAACAGGGTATATATATAATCAAAATATAATGAAATGTAACCTCCACTTATGCAGGTACGCATAAGCAAGGGATCTTTTGCAGGCTCCCATTGTATAGAATGTCCCATACCATTTATACAATGGGGTGTCAGAGTCACAAGCATATATATAAAGGAAAATAACCTCAACCTATAAACATGCCCACTCAGGCTTATAGGCTAAGGGATCGTAAAGCAGGTCCTAATGTATAAGCGTCCCATACCACTTATACATTAGGTGACTTAAATTGTTATGAAGGTTAATGTTATGCATCTATATGGTGGGTATGATATGAACATGCAGTGCAACACACACACACGACTCCGTGATCACAGACCTTTAGTTCCCACTTTTCGAGAGCAAGCATCACTCTCAGGTACTACCGTTGTGGCTACGGCAGCAGCGGAGCGGGCGTCTCCGCCTTCTAGGCGGGTATACACACTACCAGGCCTAGACCTCTCTTGTACGCCTCTGTACACCTACAAGTGCACTCTAGAGTCTCTGCGTACCACTTTGCTGACTACCTGTCAGTCTTGTTGGGTCGGGTGCGCGTTATTAGGAAAAGTCCTCCAGACTCCAGTATAAACATCCTACTGGTCCTTCTAACCCTCGCACCCGCCTGGTCCACCGTACTGCCGTCGGTGTGACGACCGGCCAGTACCGCATGGCCCGCCACTAGTATATGCACATGCAAGTATTATATATTGAGCCTCCAGCTCCAAGGACTATCCTGTCTCAAATCTCTCCAACCCGCCACGGGTGAGTATATCCTACAAACCCTCCAACCCTGGCCGGGTGAGTGTATATAAGCCAATTTCTTTCCTCCAACTCTGCACGGGTGAGCAAGTAGTCAAAAGACTCCAAGTCCCTCCAACCCGGCACGAGTGAGCACATGTCCAGATCACTTAGCCTATTAGACTACTCTTATCTACAGATTATCATACTTAGAGTCTTAAGGTTAGTCCCAGGACTGCCCAAGGTATTCCCGGTGAAAGGCTCTCAGGGGCACTAGGAGCTGCGATGGGCTGAATCCCAAAGCTCCCTTTCTCAAGGATATTTACTTTAGTTGTTTCTTACCCCGGACCCCCTTTTCTCTCTCCTGTTACATAGAGTGACCTAGTGATTTAAGGTATAGATTAAGGAGTGACGGTCCTCCGTCAACCCTACCTAGGCATGACTAATGTTGCACTTTTACTCTCGTCTCTATAATGCATCTGCCACTCAGGGTTATACTTCCGAACTTAGACTCTAACTCAGTTGTTGATTCATCCCCTGGCGGCCTATAGTCCAGCCTACTTTTACTATGCGCACCCCATGACCTAACACCACCCTGAAATCGAACTTCTAAATCCTTGATCCAACTGACCCCAAATATTTATCCTAGGGTTGTATGGACTAATAAAATGAGTGGGTTGATTTTCATAATTTTCCTAGGTCATTAAGGCCTTTAAATAAATCTTTTAAATTATTCCCTAGGTCATTTTACACAAGAAGTATTATCAATTAAAATCTTCTGACCTAAGGGAATTTTCCTGAGTTGCATATGAATAAAATATTACTGTCTACAACATTTCATAATTTCTCTTTTTATATTTCTATTTTTCCCATAATTAATACAAATTCTACCTATTTGTCACTTTCCAAATGAAGTACAAGAAATATATACACCAAAATTCCAGGAAAATTACTGAGCATTTATATTACCATTTTATGACTAATGGCAGAGTTTTATTAATTTATACAAGGTAATGGTCTATCAAAATCCATTCTTAGTTATTTACCAAAAATGCCATTATGCTAATTAATAATTAATATTGTACCCAAAAATTCTGATATAAATCTACAAGACTAATATAACAATTATGAAACTCTAGGATTATTTTCACAATTATCCAACAAGTATTTATACTAATTCATAAACATTTACAAAAAGGGTAAAATGGTCATTTCCATGAATTTTGCTCTAACAGTTGCCAAACAGAGATAAGAAATTTTCTTAAGTCAATTAAAACACCATACTTTGACTTGGCTGAATCTGAAAATTTTCTATAGCCAAAACCTATTTTCCCATTTATTTTACAAAAGGACCTATAATTTGAAAAATTCCATTAAGTGGTATTTTTAATTCCAAAAATCCCAAAAATAATTCTAGGGGTGAAACATGCCCTAAAGTATCACTGGAATTTATTACATGGTTTTTGGGTGCCTCAGTTAGGTTAAATACACAAAATACAAATTATTGCTAATTGCACACCAAGGCCTAAATTAGCCTACACAAACACATGGAATAACCCTTCATGCAGGGGTCCAATTGCCTTGAAATTTCTACCAGACACCAATAATGTCCCCAAGGACATACCACCAAAATTTGGGGTCATTTGGGTGCCTAAAATTACAATTATGCCCTTAATTTAATTTTTGATATTTTGATAAAAACTATAGAAAAAATTCTTCCAAAAATTCCAAATTTTTGGCAGGGCATAGGCATGCCCTAAATACACCCATGACCAAAATTTCAGGTCATGGTGATGCTTGGTTTGACTTGGGCATCAAATTTGGTTTCTGCCCTAGTTTAGGGGCAGTCCTAGCAAAACAGCCCTACAGGGCAGCCTACTGGTCCAAAAGTCATGATTTCTGTGGCATTGCAAAGTTAACCCATCTACCTAACTTTTCCTTTAGGGTTCATCCTAAGATGGGGCCTCTAGGTACCTCATAAACAACATGCAAGGTGTCTGATATATTGTGACATTTAATCTTACTATTCATATATGTATTTAATATTAAGAAATTTATATCAGCCAGCACAGATCTTGATGTAGATCTGACGGCTGCTGAGTCTTCTTCCCCATGCATTGCATGCAGGCCACAACCCGAGCAGGTGTCCCTTGCGGGGTGGATTCCGGCCATCACCGGCGGCGGGCCTCCGGCCAATTGCTTCCCCGGCCTCACGGTGGCCGGAGCTTGATCTGGCCGGCGACTGGACGGCGGAGAGCGGCGGACGGCGGCGGCGCAACCAACCCGAAAAAACCTCCAGGCCGCCATTTTTAAAGCTTTTTCCAAGCTTTTTGATTCCTATGTCGAGCAAGTTTGAGCTCGACCTCTAACCTAGATGATCTAGGATACTAGTACAGTAAGAGGGGAGGGGATACGGACCAACGGCGGCGGCTGTGGCTGAGGGTGGCGGCGATTTCCCATGGCATGCAAGCTCCGGCGATTTCCTCCTCTGTTGGCCATGGCAGCTGTGGTCTCCGGCTCTCTCTCTCTGTCTCAGGGGTAGGAGTGAATGGAAATGAGAGGGGGAAGTGGTTTGGGGCTGAGTTATGGGAGTGGGCGACTTCACCAAGGTAGGGGGCGGATTCACCAAGGTAGGGGTCGGGTTGGGTGTCTTGGCCTGCTAGGTGGCTGGTGAGTGGGTCCCACTGGCCATGAAGGTTGTCTAGACCTTAGTGGGTCGGGTTGCCAAGTCTAGGGCCGAGTTGGGTGAGTGAAGAGAGGGAGTTGACTTCCATAAATGGGTTAGGTCATATTGGGCTTGGGTTGGGTTTGGGCTTGGCCCAAGGCAGCATGGTGGGGGTCCCACACCTCCTAATACTCATGCATGGTGAGCCAACCCATGGTGGGTTGGTGGGATGAGCCCAAGTGGCTCAAAATAGCTCCTCCACATTTCTCTCTCCTATTTATCATATTTTCTCTCTCCTAGGTAATTCCCAAAATTACCATTGCATGCCCATATTTTTCTCTTCCATAGGGGTATAGGGTCACTTTAGGCCCACCTAATGAGTTTGGGTTGATTTGGGTGGAC
This sequence comes from Platanthera zijinensis, assembly GCA_039513925.1. Classification (NCBI taxonomy): domain Eukaryota; kingdom Viridiplantae; phylum Streptophyta; class Magnoliopsida; order Asparagales; family Orchidaceae; genus Platanthera; species Platanthera zijinensis. Next base: position 97,535,353 of record CM077089.1, read on the forward strand.
CCAACCTAGTGAAATGGGCTAGGGCACCATTTTCACTATTTAGGTCAACATGTTGACTTGACCCAACATGGGTCAACTGGTTTACCCCATGGCCTACCTTAGGGTCCACTTAGATTGTATTTAGGGTTAGGGCATCATGAGGGGGTCATGGTGTGGCTAGAGTTCCTGTTTAGGCTAGTTTGACCTAGTTTGACTTTGGCCCCATGGTGGGCCCCACATGGCTACAACCCTCTATCTAGGGTCAAACCTAGCTCATTACCCTAACACCCACCCCATGCCTAACCCAATCTAAGTTAAGGGGTCTAGAAGTAACATTGGGATGTTACAACCAAAATGGGTTCTGTGGTCAAACCACTTACCTAAATGAGTTCAAACTAATTTTAAAATAAACTAGACTTCACGGGCTACAACTTTGATATTGGCCACATTTTTTGTAGGAAGGCCTAAGTATTTTAAATATTAAATTTAAAAGAGTCCAATAAACAGGACAGAAATTTTTAGAAATTAATAAACTTGATCCAGCGTGAATCTTGAAGCAGATCCAACGCCTCCTGGTCATCTTCTTCCTCCAGCCAAGGGCTGTGATTAGGTCGACCCAGAGCGTATTCTAGCCCTTTTTCCTAGCCACCCAGCCACCTCCCTGGCCACCCACCACTGCCCCAACCTTCGTTGAGGTGTGGGCTATCGTCGGGCGGCGGCACGGCCGCCGGAGGGGAGATTTCCTGGGAACCCGAGTGGTTTAAAAACCATGAAAAAATCTAAAATTTTTCTGACACGATCCGGCTCATTTCAGCCAGATTTTTCTCTTATCTGATTCCTAAGATCTATCCATAGAAGGAGTAGGGGAGGACCTTTAACCGTGCTTGCCGATTGGTTTGGTGGTTGTGCACCATGGCCGGCAATGGAGCTTTTCGATGATCTACAATGCTATAGCTAACTCTCTCATTTTCTTCAGTGGGATGGTGGAAACGAATGCTCTTGGCCTAGGGGAGCTTTTAAAAGGGTGAAATGGGGGAGAGGAAGGGTAATGCCTTCAAAGCCATTTATGGCCATGAAGGTGAAATTTCAGCCACCCCATATCTCTTGCATTCAGCCACCTAGAGTCTTGAGAAAACCCTTGGCCTCCTCTAACTAATGAGGGGAAGATGAATCAAGACATTTGGGATGAAGGGAGGAGGCCCCTTGGCCTTTCAAAGCCATTAATGACTCTCTTTACACCACTTTCTCTCTCTAGGAATACATGAAACTCTCTTTTTCTCTCTCCTAATTACTATGAACGAATTTGCTCATCTCTCTAGCCTATTGGCAGCCCATAAAATCAGTATTAATAATTAGGATGGGGTAGCCCAAGTGGGGGAAATGGGCTTGAGCTTGAATTAGCCCATTTGAGCTAAGTTTGACATAACTTAGACTAGGGTTGACCTTGGTCAATTTGACCTTTTGAGTTACTCTCAATGGGTCCTTGGTGACTCATTGGACTCCCATAAGGTCTAGGGAGGGTTGGGTATGGTTGAATTGGCACCTTGGAGGTCACTTGTCCCTTGGTAAGGGCACTTTGACCATTTTGTTGCTAGAGTTGACTTAGGTCAACTTAGCCTCTAAAGTTGACCCCAATGGATCCTTGGTGACCCATTGACCCCACTTTAGGTCTAGGAAGACTTGGGTAAGGTTGGTTGGGCACATTAGGGGCACATTGCCCTTAGTTTGGGCACCTTGCCCATTTTGGCTTATGGTGGGCCTAGGTTAACTTGGCCACTTTAGGTTTACTTCAATGGACCATTAGGGACTCGTGGGCCTCTCCTAAGGTCTAGGAAGAATTGTATAGGGTTGATGTGGCACATTAGAGGTCAATTGCACTTAGTTAGGGCACCTAGCCCAATTTAGTCTTATGGTGTCTTAGGTCAATTTGACCACTTTGGGTTGACCCCAATGAATCCCTATGGCTCTAATAGACCATCTAATGGGTTAGGACTATTGTGGTGGGGTTATGAAGTCATGGTGAAGCCCTATGATCATCCTAAACTATTGTTTAGAATTCTACTATTTGCAGGCCAAGGTGGTTTCGACCTTAATGCCTAAGCTCACTTAGTCTTTTTGGGCTTCCTAGGGCTTTTTCATGACCTAGTGATGATAACATTACTCTTAGGGGTCTAGTTGGAAATGGGATGTTATAGGGTGCTTGAGCGAATTTCCATACAACATAAGAGAGAAAATTGCAAATTTTATTAAAGTGAAAGAGATTATAAGAAAGTTAAAACAAAAAAACTAAGAAAAACACTACGAGGGGGAGGGAGAAATTTCTCTTACATAGCATGGAATGCCACCAAACAGCACCTACCCTAAGTGAAATGGTCCAAAAAAGTGGAACAAGAGTTCATACAGAAAACTTCTATTTGTAGGAAAAAAAGTAGGGTGACACGGGCATGTAGACAGGCGTGACACTGGCGTGTTGGGACTGGTGTGTTGGAGAAGTCAAAATTCGTTGACTGGCTAATTTATTGAAGCATCTGGATGGGACATGTGTCAGACACGGGAGTGTCGGGAGGCGTGACACGGGGTGTCGTGAAACATTGCAACTTGATTTCGGCAATTGCTGAGTTTGAACTTATGACACGGGCGTGTTGACTTTTTGAACACGGGAGTGTCCTGGTCTGGTTGACGAAGGCCGAACGTCGAGCTAGGATCAACAATAGTTGAACGTTGAGGTCATGACACGGGCATGTCGGGACATCAGAATGAGCGTGTTCTTTGGTAAAAATTATTTTTCTGTAAAAATTCAGAAAAACAAAAATAACGTTAAGTTAGAACGGGAGAAGTAATAAGAAGCAATTTATTAAATAAAACCAACTAAAAAAGACAAAAATAAACAAAAAATGACTTAAATAAAGTACTATACAATAGGTATATTTACAGCTTATTAGCGCATATAGCTAGTTTTCTTGAGATTTATGACACCTTTAAAATCAATGGTGTTACAAATGATGTTATTAGGCTAAGAATCTTCCCTTTCTCCCTAAGAATCAAGGCTAAGCAATGGTTGAACACTCTACCAAAAAACAGCATCACCAGCTGGGATCAACTAACTGAAAAATTTCTAGCGAAGTATTTTCCGCCAGCTAAAACCGCAAAACTTAGGAACAATATTTCTGCCTTTGGACAAATAGATTCTGAAACCTTGTATGAAACTGGGGAAAGGTTTAAAGAACTCTTAAGAAGATGCCCCCATCACGCACTGCTTGTATGGTTGCAGGTGCAGGCGTTTTATAACGGGCTAAATCAAAGCTCAAAACAAATTATAGACGCAGCTTCCGGTGGTACCTTAAACCATAATACCCCGGAAGTAGCTTTTGAACTTTTCGAGGACATGGCCATAAACACATATCAATGGAATGTTCCTAGGTCCCGCCAAACAAACCTGCAGGTATCTTTGAATTAGATAATATATCCCGGCTAGCTCTACAAGGGGAAGTATTAAGTAAAAAGATAACAGAGGTGACTGCTGCCTCCGCCCCTTAGGTATGGGAATCTACAACTCCTGCTCCCGAACAATTGGTTTATGTTAATAATATGCCTAGAAACCCTTTTCATAATTTTTCTGTTGCTAGTTTTCCACCTCCGGGTTTTGCTTTTCTGAATAGTTATAATCCCGCTTTACGGAACAACCCAAACTATTCATGGAGTAATCCCTCGAACGCAATGCGCCCGCCACCATAAAATTATTTTTCTGCACCACTACGACCCCCTAAAAATTTCCCAAAACCTCCAAGTTTGGAGGAAATGTTTTCAAAATATATGAATGTTATTGATGCAATAATAAGAAACCTAGTCGGATCCATTAAAAATCTAGAGAATCAAGTAGGACAACTCGCAAAAATTATTTCTTAGCGACTCGCTGGGTCTCTTCCTGCCAACACCGAGCCCAACTCGAGAGAGCAAGCAAAACATATAACTCTTCGGAGTGGGGAGCAAGTTTTTGGTATGGTTAGCAAAGAGCTCGAGGCATGCTTCGCCCCCATTTTAAAAAATCAACCCTTTGTCCAGAAAATTTTTATCATTTCACCCTCTACTGAAAATGAAGTTATCACTCCTCTCTCTGTTGTAGAAAAAGATCTTTTTCCACCACCCATCTTTAAAAATGATCCAACTCGACAATACCCTTCCGAACTTTACAAGCAACCTCAGGATGATCAATACTCTCGCTTCCTAGAAATATTTAAGCAAATCCATGTAAAACTACCCTTCCACGAAGCAATCTCCCAAATGCCAAAGTATGCTAAGTATCTTAAGGACCTCCTGACTAATAAAAAGAAGTTAGAAAACTTATCGCATGTCACAATAAATGCTGAGTGCTCCGCGGTTAAGACAAATGGTTTACCAAAGAAGATCAGTGATCCAGGTAGTTTTTCTATACTGCGTGTCTTTGGTGATCTTTTTTATCAAGCACGCATTAGCCGACTTAGGTAGGAGTATCAACCTGATGACCCTCTTATTATTCAAGAATTTAGGAATTGGTAGCCTCAACCCCACACACATGAGTATCCAGTTCATTGATAGATCAGTTAAATACGTGTTAGAAATCGTGGAAAATGTCTTAATTAAAGTCGACAAATTCATCTTCCCGGTGGATTTAACCATATTAGACATCGAAGAAGACGTCGATGTTCCCTTATCCTTAGTAGACCCTTCCTTGCGACCTCCTGAGCTATCATTTATGTAAGAAAAGGTAAGCTCTTCCTTCGAGTAGACGACGATGAAGTAACATTCTCTATCACCCCTTCAATGAAGAACACCCTAGAAAATGACGACTCCTATTTTTTCTTAGATACCTTAGGTGAAGAATCTTCCTACTACCTTTTTGATGGTGAAAGAGAGATTTCTGATTTTTGTTTTTCTTCAACTCTTCCAAATGAATTTCTGCAAGAAACGGCCATGGTCGCAGACTACACCCTTTCTAATTTTCTATATAAAGTTAAAGTCCTTGAAGATATTATTTTTGAAATGGAAATAACTTCCAAATCATCGTATGAAGAACCCCCTACCCTAGAATTAAAAGAACTGCCTGAACACCTTAAGTATGCCTTCTTAGAAAAAGATTCTAAACTACCTGTAATAGTTTTGGCCTACCTAACTTGTAACACCTCCCCTGTAAAGACCATATAATATGGGTCCGGCCGGGGCCCCACAATATACAGACACTATAACTTTAGTATTAAAAGATGATATGAAACTACCCAAACTCAAAACTCCAGACATACATAGCAGAAACATAAAACTAAAAGACAGAAGTTATCCACTAACAATAGAGTATCGAAAAGGCCTTAAGGTCTTACACATTATAAGTCCAAAAATATAAAAGTGCCAAGCACTCCTAGGCTACCTCGGCATGCAAGCCGGACATGATCAAACAACATCAGCAAAACAAGGAAAGAAACTAGCCAAGCACAGCAACACTTCATGAGGCTTAGGGCTTTTCGCCCGGCGCGCTAGCTCCTGCCTGCGATCCTGGCCCTGTAAGGATTTGAAGTAACGTGGGTCAGCAAAGGCTGACCTCTACTGTGTAACAAACACATCTCCTCCCGGCTGTCCCTAACGGACCCCGGGGTACCACTCCACCTGCAAGTTAACACTTCGTATACCAAAAGAGCATATATATTAAAGCGGTAAACAGTCTTGGATGTCTCATACAGCATACATGTTCTCTATGTTTTGTACAAAGTAAAAGGGCCTACTATGCAACATGAATGCAACCCGGGTTTCACCCAAGGCACCCTAGCTCGTATGCATCTAGCACAACATTAAACATTGGGTACTTCCATTTCCCCATTTGCTTAAAGCCGCAAACAAAAGGGAAACACCGTGTCCCCAACGGCACACAGGCCGTCACACGAAACCTTGCAATGGCCCCACCCGCACATGGGTCTTAAACTCCGGGCTTGCCCGCATAATCTGACGTCGCACGTCAGGGTTCCGTCTCACACTGACCGATTCTAAGAAGCCTTGCTGGACTCCACCCACTTATGGCCACATTGCCCGGGCTTGCCCTCCGCTCGGCATTCTCGTCAGTCTCACACAAGGGCTAGTCTCGCCGGGACACTTTCCCCACATGACTTGCGCGTCACGGGATAGCCAGCCGACCACGGAGACCTAGCCGCACCTTTGCACAGCACAAAACAAGGTTTCCCCACCCCAATTACCACTCGCACCGTGTCTTTCCCGTGCTCCAAGGAAACCATGTACCGCACAAAGCGGAGCTAACCTCGTCCGGTTCCGACTACGAGTACTCACTCAAATACAAGGGGGAAAACGCATACATACAACGGCGTATTGCCGCAACGGATTTTCTACCGAAGCTCGCTATGCAACATCACCGGGTCGGACTATCGGTCGCGACCACGGCTTCACCCATAATGCCTAATCCGCTAACGGAGCGGATCTCTAATGCAAGCATGCCGGGATGAACCTACTCAACCCGGAGGTTCCTCTTGAACCGCTACACGAATCCCTCTCATTTGAGAGATTCGGCGCTCAAAATACGAAAGGAAGGGGATGCTATTCATGCATCCTAAATCCTAAAAACCGAGAGGAGAAGTGTCGTTACCTTCCGTCCCCTCTTCCTAGCCATGGAGAATATTTGCTCGGTTGAACACCACCGCAACGCTCCCACCTTCGCGGATCTGAACTCCGCTCGCGAAACGGACCTCTGAAGCTTCGCCGGCGGCCGGAACTTGGCCTCCTTGCTCTCCCTTCTCTCTAGAACTTAGAGAGATAAAAGAAAATGGGGAATGAGGGTTTGGAACCCTATTCCCGGCCTTAAACCGCCCAGGGAGGCCCCCCACCGTTGGATCTTCCAAGGAAAAGAACGAACGGCCACGATCGGAACCTAAATTAGAAAATCTGGGCCGAACACGGGTTGCAACACGGCCGTGTGCATGGCCGTGTTAGCCATTCGCCGTCTCGATCGATTCGAAAACCAGCACACGGCTCCTGACACGGCCTTCGACACGGCCTTCGACACGGCCATGTCTCGCTCCACACGGCCGTGTCGTGACCCCTGTCACGGCACCCGCTTGCAATATTTCCAGTCAGAGAAGTACACGGCCTCTAACACGGCCCCTGACACGCCCGTGTCACCTGGGACACGGCCGTGTACAGACCCGTGTCATGCCCCGTGTGCAATACCTCAGAAAGTTCGACACGACCCGATGCTACACGGCCTGGGACACGGCCGTGTGCCTGGCCGTGTTCCATTCCCGACGATCGTCGACCTTAACATGGTCGACGACACGGCCAGCTCGACACGGCCGACACGGCCTCCGACACGGCCGTGTCGGGACCCGTGTCACCTGCTCAAAAAAACTGCCTTGGCCAAAAGCGATCCCCGTCGCTCCTACAACATTTTGGGGCGTTACATAACTAAAGTGCAAAAGGACAAACTCCTTCTAGTTTTATGAAAACAGTGTCGAGCTATTGCTTAGCAGATTTCTAATATCAAGGGCATAAGCCCATATTTCTGCACAAACAAAATCTTAATAAAAGATAATTCGCGTAACTCCATCCAACCTTAGCATTGTATAAATCAAAATATGAAATAAGTCGTAAGGGGCGAGGTGTTGGATCCCTAGTTTGATTTGGGCTAGGATCACTAAGTTAGGATATGACCCAACCTGTATAGACCAGGGTAATGGTTGTGTTCTAGAGTCTAGGTCAAGTCCTTTGAGTCAACAGTACAAAGGACCAGCCTCCAACACGGCCAAAGACTCAAGACTTAAAAAAAGGGAGTTCTACGTTCGTCGATCTTCGGTCGATGAAAGTCGAGCTCATCTAGACGAACTCAAAAAAAATTCTCTGAGCTCAGCACGACGAACTCTGAACAAAGTAATAACTCAAGTCAAACCTTAGTTGATGAACTAAGAACATCAGCTAGAAGAACTCTGTTCTCTGGTCGACAAATTCAGAATGGTGCGTAATCACTCAAATCCAGATGACATTTGACTCAATGCCAGATGATATTACACTCAACACCAGAATGGTGAGTTAAAACTCAAAGTCAGATGAAATTACACTCAATGCCAGAATGGTGAGTTAACACTCAAAGCCAGATGACATTACACTCAATGTCAGAATGGTGAGTTAACACTCAAAGCCAGATGACACTACACTCAATGCTAGAATCGTAAGTTAACACTCAAAGCCAGAGGACATCACACTCAATGTCAAAATGATATTTCAACACTTTACATCAGAAAATATTCTAAGTCCAGACTGCAGACTCAGCTCGACAATCTTGGACCCCAGATGGACTAACTCTGTTCTCAGGGCTCAGCTCGACGATCTTAGATTCAGCTCGACGAACTTGATGCACAGAAGAAGAAAGTTATCAAGCAGCATTCAGAGGTCGACGATCTTGGATCTCAGCTCGACGAACAGATATTCTCAGCTCAATGAACTGTGGACTCAGGTCGACGAATCCAATCTGGGAAATTTCCTCTTTTGTCCTTATTACGTGGCAATAATTCCTGAGTAGTTAATGCTCTAATATTCTCTTAATATAACCGTTAGACAAGAGCATTAATTATGGTCTTCATCAAAATTGTTGCCTAGCATTTTTATAAGGTACAGTTGGGGAAACAAATCAATGCCAAAAATATTCCAAGGTCGTCAGCATTAATTACAGAATGATTTCAAAATTCAAATGGACTTTCTCACGGAAAATATATATATAAAACATATAGATTTTCCCTTCAATAGAAGAGATAATTTACAGACAATAATCAACAGACATATAGAATTTTTCTCGAGAGTAAAAATTGATCAGTTAAGAATCAACAGCAGTTGGACAAGAAGAAGAACAATTCTGAAGAAGAAGAACAACCATCCAAATCAAGTGTCTTCTTCTAAGGAACTTTCTGAAGGACAACAATACTGCATCTGTCAAAATAGTTCCTTAAGTTCTTCTTGTCTAAAATTGAAAGCTTGAAGGCCTATCACCCTGCAGCAAAGCTTCCATCATCCTGAACCAATAACATCTCAGGGGGAGCTTTTGCTACCATCAAATCCACAAGTATTCTCAGTTGTTTGAATTAAGAAAGAGAAGACACAATCATTCTCTCACCCCCACTATAAAAAGGGTTGACATCTCCCTTCAAAAGTGATTCTTGGTTGCAAGTCTCCTAATTAATAAAATTGAGGTTTGGTTGTTGAGCACCTGATCAAAAGCTCATTGGTGTCAGGCACCTGATCAAAACTCTGAGTGGATTCCTACGAGGGTGTAGAAAAGTGGACGTACCCAGGTTGGGGAACCACTATAAATTCTTATGTCGTCTGGTTGCCCCTTTTTATTTTTGTTCTTGCTGTGGCTGTGATATTTAGGTCTTTCTGTGTTTACACTTATTTTTCTTTGGTTTCCGTTATATAGTTTCCAAGGTTAGGAGTACTTCTTATAGTTCAGAAAAAATTTAAATTATACCTACATACTCTATTCACCCCCCCTATAGAGTATATCACATCTAACCCTAACTTTAAATTCGTATCAGAGGAGGTTCTTTTGGTTGTACAAGCTAACCCTTGAACCAAAGATCCTAAGTTAGATTTGTTCCTTTTTTTTATCATTACTAGATTTATACATACAGCATGGCACAGAACAAAGAATATTCAAGAACCAGACCTCCACTGTGTAACTTGTCCAAGTTCACAATCTGGAAGGCAAGAATCAGGCTTTACATGAACACTATTGATGAATATATATTTAATTCTATCCTAACAAGACCACTAGCTCCAGTGGCTTCAACCAAAAATACATCAAATAACCTGAGTGCAGTTCCACCCCCTGGATGGACAGATGCATAGAAGAAGGCTAAGATAGCTGATGCCAAAGCCATGAATATACTGGCTCAAACTATGTCTAATGAAATATTTCGAAAGGTTACTGAGTGTCAATCAGCCAAGGAGATTTGGGATTCCCTGAACCAAATGGTGGCTGGATCAGCAGAGAAGAGGAAAGACAGAAGGTCAAATCTCATCACTTAGTATGAGAACTTCAAGGTGGATGAAGGAGAGACAGTAGAAGTAATGTACAACAGACTTAGCACCATCATCAGTGAGCTAAGGACTCTAGACAAAGAATTCACTTTAACTGAAGTGAATGACAAGATCCTAATGTGCTTTCCCAGCACATGGGACTCAAGAATCTGGCCCATCAGAGAAGCCAGAATCATGATAGATATTTCAACAGAAACTCTTCTAGGAAAATTAAAGTCCATTGAGCAACTGATCAAAGAAAGGGAAGCAGCAGCTGAAGTGAAGACTCCTACAACAATTAGGAAGGAGCACAACATAGCTTTCGAAGCTACAGAAGACTCTGAAGTCTTTCCAGTAAATGAAGAGTTGATGAGTCTCTTTGCCAAGAGATTCTTCAAGATGGCTAGAAAGGACTTCAAAAGGAAGCTTTCCAAATATGAAGATAAGCAAATGTATGACAAAACACCCACTAAAGAAGTAATGTGTTTTGGCTGCAGGAAACCTGGGCACTTCATTTCTGAGTGTCCAGAAGCTCAAAAGAAGGAAAGAAGAAAGGAGAAGGACTCAAGGAAGAGTCACTATAACAAGCCTTCCTCAAGCAAGCAAAAGAGGAAAGGCAAGGGCTTTGTTGCTGAGATATGGAGTGATACTGAAGAAGAATCTACATCCTCCAGCTCCAGTGAGGATGAAGAAGAGCAGAAAGCAAAGGAAGTCTGTCTCATGGCTATTGAGGCAGGCAGTAGCAGATCTGACACAGATGAATCAGATAATGAAGAATCCCTATTAGCTGCAGATAAGGTAATAGCTTCTTATGATTTTGAGTCAGATGAATTAAATTTGAATTTAAAAATTTATGCTGAGATTTGATAAGCTTTGAGAAGGAAATCAAACTTCTCAGAGAAAAGTTAAACACCATAGACAATATCACTGCAAAAAATGTAAAACTAATCAATGAACTAATGTCTGTTAATAAACAAATATCTTTTCTGAAAACTGAACTAAGTAAGGCAAAACTATTAGAAGTATCACTGAATGGAAGAAGTCTATAATTATTAGATATCACTAGTACTGTAAATGCTAAGACCAACAATAGCAAACTAGGACTAGGTACCTCCTCTAGTGATCCACCGATTAAGAAAAATAATCTTTCCAGACTAGTAAACTTCATATCTGACAAGGGAAAGAAGAACACTAAACAGGTAAATAAAGTTAATAAGATTATTGAACAAATTGAAACCAGGAATAAACTCAATAACCAGAAGAATAACAAAAATAACAATGTTCAGCAATTATCATTGAACTTAGATCGATGATTTATGAATAGATCGTCAAACTCAGAACTACAATCTTTGAACGTAAACATTAGTAACAATCATTCTTCGATATATGATCGACGATACCGGTATGGTTCGTCGACCATAGATCGACGATTTTGGCGCCCAAAGAATGTATATTTTCATTCATCGAGCAGAGATCGATGATCTTATCCAACATCGTCGAGCTCAGGTCGACGATCCTACCAGAGATCGTCGAACCCAGATCTTAATAACAAAAACTTAAATTCTAAAAATAACTTTAACCCCTTCACTCAATGGATAATTCCACCTAGGAGATACCATCCTAAAGGATATAAAGATCAACCTGAATGCTCTTACATCTCCAGTTATAGTTATGAAAATCAACAAGGACCCAAGGTTACCTGGGTCAAGAACAACTAATTGTCTTGTTTGCAGATGAAGACTTGTCCAGCATACAATCAACATTGGTATCTAGATAGTGGTTGCTCCAAGCATATGATAGGCAATAAGGACAATTTGATTGATTACAAGTTAAAGCTAGGACCAAAGGTCATCTTTGGTGACTCCAATTGTGGCCAAACAGAAGGCTATGGCAAGGTCAAAATTGGAGCAGTAACTTTCAAAAGAGTTTCATATGTAAGTGGACTGAAGCATAACCTCATTTCTATAAGCCAATTATGTGATGAAGGTTATCAGGTATCATTCAACTCTAGTTCCTGTATTATTACTTCAAAAGAAAATAAACCTGTTTTAAATGGAAGTAAACAAGGAAACATATACCTAGTAAATTTTCATTCTGTTACTTCAGATATATGCCTGCTCAATATAGTTAGTAGTCAAAATGACTTATGGCATAAAAGATTAGGACATGTAAATCTTAAAAACATTGCTAGGCTATCTAAGGACAACCTTGTTAGAGGTTTACCTTCTGGCCCCTACAAGAAGGAAGGCCTCTGCAGGGCTTGTCAACTAGGCAAGAAAACTAAATCTAGCTTCAAATCCATTAATAAGAGTGATTAACCTAGGATATTGTACTTGCTACATATGGACATTTTTGGTCCTGTGGCAGTACAAACCCTGGGAGGGAAATCTTATACTTTAGTGGTTGTAGATGACTTTTCCAAGTTCACTTGGGTATTCTTTCTGAGATATAAGTCAGATACCATCAAGGTTCTTACAGATTTTCTCAGGACCATACAGATTGAGTACTTTACTCATATTTCATTTATTAGAAGTGATCATGGTACAGAGTTTGAGTCTCTTCTTATGCATGATTTCTGTGACAAGTAAGGTATCAGGCACTGTTTCTCAGCTCCTAGAACTCCTCAATAAAATGGGATACCTGAAAGGAAAAATAGAACACTCATTGAAGTTGCAGGCACATTACTTGCAAATGCTTACATGCCTCTATCCTATTGGTCAGAGGCAGTGAGCATAGCAAACTATGTCCTGAATAAAAGATTGATACACAAACTAAAACCTAAGACTCCCTATGAATTACTCAAAGGGAAGAAACCAATAATCAACTATTTTAAAGTTTTGGGTTGTGTATGTTATATTCATAATAATGACAAAAAGCACATTAGAAAGTTTGAAGCAAAGGTTGCAGTGGGAATTTTTCTAGGATATTCCCAAGTCAGCAAATCTTATAGGGTATTTAATAAATCCACAATGAAAATAGAGGAATCTATGCATGTTACATTTGATGAGGCTAACATGTTTTATAAGGAGAAAGAGATTTCTACCAAAGATTCCTTGCAGGTACACAACTTGTGTGAGGAATTGGATGGCTTACACTTTACCCCCAAAGTTGAATATCATCCTTCTCAACAAGTCAATGAAGAAAGTGATGAAGAAACTGTGGAAATAGTTGAAGTTCCTACAACAATAGAGGTTATTCCACAAGAGGAATTCCTTCAAAATGTTGTGGCTGAACCAACTCCACCTACTGATCTTGTCACACTAAGGGATCACCCCAGATCCCAAGTGAATGGAGACATAACAGCAGGTGTACAGACAAGGAATCAACTCAATCAAGACTTGATGCATGCATGTTTCCTCTCTCAAATTGAGCCTCAATCCATAACAGATGCAGAGCAAGATCCCCACTGGATCAATGCAATGCAAGAAGAGCTCAATCAGTTTGAGATATGTAGAGTTTGGTATTTTGTTCCAAGACCAAAAGACTACCCAGTCATTGGAACCAAATGGGTATTCAGAAACAAGCTTGATGCCCAAGGAGTGATTGTGAGAAACAAGGCTAGGCTTGTTGCTCAAGGATATATGTAGGAGGAAGGAATTGACTATGATCAAACCTTTGCACCAGTTGTCAGGCTAGAAGCTATAAGGATATTTCTGGCTAATGCTGCTTTCAAAAAGTTCAAAGTTTATCAAATGGATGTGAAGAGTGCTTTCTTAAATGGGGAACTTAAAGAAGAGGTTTATGTTGAACAACCTCCAGGTTTTGTTTCTCCAACTCATCCCTCTCATGTATTTAAATTGCATAAAGCTCTCTATGGTTTAAAGTAAACTCCAAGAGCTTGGTATGAGACCGTAGCTAGCTTTCTCTTAGAGCATGGTTTTTCAAGAGGCATAGTAGATAGGACTTTATTCACTAAAATGCATCATGATAAAATTTTTTTAGTACAAATTTATGTAGATGACATAATATTTGGGTCTACTGATCCCAAATTGTGCAAAAGATTCTCTAACCAAATGCATTCTAAATTTGAGATGAGTAGCAGGGGTGAGCTCTCCTACTTCCTTGGTCTCCAAGTGAAGAAGCTTCCTAATGGCATCTTCATTTCCCAGGCTAAATATGCTAAAGAGCATATCAAGAAGTTTGGGATGGCTGATGCCTCAGCAAAGAAAACACCCATTGCTACAAATGCTGTAATAGAATCTGATGCACAAGGGAAACCTGTGGATCAGAAACTATATAGGGGCATTGTTGGGTTCCTACTATACCTTACAGCAAGCAGACCTGATATCATGTTTGCCACATGCCTTTGTGCTAGGTTCCAGGTGAACCCAAAAGAATCTCATCTAGTTTTTCAAAAAAGAATTTTGAGATATATAAAGGATTTTCCTAGTCTAGGTCTCTTGTATCCCACTGAGTCAGAGTTTGAGTTAACTGGATACTCAGATGCTGACTTTGCTGGATGCAGAGTGGACAGAAAAAGTACCTCAGGAACTTGCCAGTTCCTTGGTATGAACATCAGGAACTTGCCAGTTCCTTGGTATGAGATTAGTGTCCTGGTTATTCAAGAAACAATCATCTGTGTCCACATCAACTGCTGAAGCGGAATACATTGTAGCTGGCAGTTATTGTTCCCAGATACTGTGGATTCAGAATCAACTCCTAGATTATCGGTTCAACTTAAATAATTCAACTCTACTATGTGATAACACAAGTGTTATAGCCATAACACAAAATCCAGTCCATCATAGTAGGACCAATAATATAGACATTAGGCATCATTTCATTAGAGAGTGTGTAGACAATAACATAATCAAACATGTCTATATCTACACTGATTTACAAAGAGCTGATATTTTCACAAAACCCCTGGATGAAAGAAATCATTTGTTCTTTGTAAATCAGCTTGGAATGATCAATGGAGAAGACCTAATTTAGTTTTTGTCTGCACTCGAAGAACTCTTAAAATTTCGTCGATCGGAGGTCGACGAACTACGAAAGGTTCTTGAGATTTTCGTCGACCTGAGATCGACGAACTCTCTGTTGTAAGTGATCTCGTCGACCTGCGATCGACGAACTTACTTCAGAAAACTTTCGTCTACCAAAGATCGACGAAATGTTTTCAACCCTTCAGACTGGGATCGATGAACTGTTTAATTCTAAATTATTTTGTCAACCTAAGAACGAAGATGTTTTTTATTTCTCGTGGACCGGAGTCTGTCGTTTCATATTCCGGAAAACCTTATATTTAGATTTTCTTCGACCTCCATCCCGCGCTTTAAGTTCCATTTGCACTTGATCTTCATTTTATCTCTTCAAGGTGCACTCATGGCGATTCGAGCAGGCGCACTTGCGGAAATGAGGCTTGATACTGGATTCGACGTGGATTTCGACTCCTTCCAGCACTCCGATCGAATTTTCCTCCACATTCTGCAACTGTTGGAAGAACAACAATTGAAAAATATGCTGACCATCAGAATCAAATTACCCAGCACGGAAATCGAAGAATGGGTCTATACTGCGTCTATAACCGAGGACAACACAATGACCGGATCAATAACGGGTACTGCCATCTCTCTCACTCCCGCTGTTTTAACTGAAATATTTGGATTAGATAATGGAAAAGAAGAATTAGAAATTGATAATGAGGAATATGATATGATGGTGAGTCTGATGGGTTACTCTAGAGATAACCCAAACAAACTACTGAAGAAACACCTATCTGTCGAGTTCAAGTTTCTCGTAGATATTGTTGGAAAAGTCTTGTTGGGCAAGCACACTGCGCATGATTATATAACTATGCATCAATTTCTTGTTATGTGTGCAGTGGTAAACAAG
Source organism: Platanthera zijinensis (assembly GCA_039513925.1). Taxonomy (NCBI): domain Eukaryota; kingdom Viridiplantae; phylum Streptophyta; class Magnoliopsida; order Asparagales; family Orchidaceae; genus Platanthera; species Platanthera zijinensis. The sequence goes on from CM077089.1 coordinate 97,551,205, forward strand.
AGGCAAGTGAACTGGGCAAATATCATCTTTGATCTTTGTTGCGCGCTAGGGTTCGAAGAAAATAAACGCAACCGAACTAGCAACCCGATGAGGCAAGTATACCTATCGAATTATAGCTAGGGGACACAAGTGTCGTATTGAAATCCAGGAACGGTTGCCTATGCTTACTCACACGAACGCTATTATCTTATCGACGAAAAAACTACGGTTTTAGAAAATCTAAGTGTAAGGAAGGAAGGAAAACTATACTAGAAAGAGAACCACCGCAATTAAGTAAATCTATTAAGTAAAATGATTACTACGAAGGGTTGAAAATATGAAATGGAAATGCACTCGATCAAGATTCACCTCGGCTAAAGACGATTAAGAAAATGCGATAAAAATCTAAACTTAATAGGATAAAGGTCCTTGACCGTGGAGGTTCCTAAAGCTTGAACAAGCTTCTCTAGAAGTCGTGCCCAACTGAGTTTAGGAAGGTCCGACCGACTCTCGTCTAAATCGGAGGCCTAAAACTCGCTTTACGCGGTGAACCCCACTATTGGATTTTACTCCAATCCGGGAGATTTGGACATCTGCCTCTCTCGAGGGGTGCGTACAACTCCCTTTACTCTTGAATGCTCACTTCATTCTTTCGTCCTCTCAGCTAGCCCAGAATGAAAGCAAAGGCGGAGAGTATATATCGATAATATACCTCCAACCCATGATTAATCAAGAGTAATTCAAGGCCCTAACCTAAAAAGAAAAGATTAATCAAAACATCATAACTTAATCGCTCTAACCTCGGATCATCAAGATCGAGTACAAGGAGGATTAGTTAATCATAATGGAGTGGAGGAGGGGGGATGAGTAGTAGAGCATAAAAAAAGACAAGCTAAAGAAGAACACTTTTATTAATGAAAGGGGGCAAGTTACACTATTGAAAAAGAAATTACAAGTGCATGAAAATGAAATCCTATTCTAGCCCTACAATTAGCACTAAGCAAGAGCAAAGATTACAAAGAAAGCATAAACAAGCTAAGATTAAACTAGGGTTAAACAAAAATTATAAAGAGAGGGGGAGAGAGAGAGAGAGAAAGCATAAAAAAGGATCAAGAAACAAAGGGGCAGCACCTCCCCCACTCAACCAAAGCTTGCTTAAATGAAGAGGGGGGGTCTCAATTTATAGATTTTTTTTCTCGGGTTGGTCACGCCCTCCGACACGCCCTAGGGTGGGCGTGTCCAGGGGCGTGACAGTACTATGTTGACCTCGGGCTCTGGATTCTGGCGGGAGGGATGATTGCTTCGGTACGTCGGTGTTCACGCCCTAGGTCACGCCCGTGTAGGGGGCACTACAATAAATATGGACATCAGCGATGTTTTTAAGAGGCATTGGAGACGTTTTTCAAACGTCATTAATGTTTTCGCGACATTTTTATAAACGTCGCGCATGCCGCAGGCGTCGCGAATACAACCATCGCCAAAAGTTTTCGCGATGTTTTTTATACACCCACCGCCTGACATTAGCGTCATTTACGTTAATAAATGTGGCGCGCTTTGACCCCGTTTCGTAGTGTAAAATGTTGCAAGCCTTAGCAATGTTAAACTAAAAAATTGGCAATTCTTGAGAGAAAAATATCTAGTCATAATTCGAGCAAAAACTCATAATTAATTAAATTAGAGGTAAAATTATTAGACTCGTTTTTGTATGAAAAACGTTGCAAAAACTAAAAACAATTGCAACATTTATACAAACGTTGCCAAAAAAACGTGGTGGATGTCCATATTTATTTTAGTGGGGGGCGTGACAGGCACGTCATGTCCAAATCATTGGTCGGAAATCCGTCAGTCACCGAAAAGTTGATGTCACGCCCAAGGTCATGCCCGTGACGGGGGGCGTGACAGTACTGTTTTTGTGCTGTGGAGAAATGACATTTAATGCGGCAGCAGGTTTTGCGGCAGAGGGCGACATGCCCATGGTCACGCCTGGTAACACGCCCAGGGAGGGCGTGTCAGGGGGGCGTGACAGCGGTTTTGGTCGTTTTCCTGTCCCTTCAAACAAAAGTCCTCGGTATCGGGTGACACGCCCTAGGTCACGCCCAGGGAGGGCGTGTCAGGTCATTTTTGACCAATTTTCTGGAAACCTGCAAAAGGACAAGAAAATGTTAGTGGCAATAATATTTACATAAAAAGGATAAAATAAACTAATAATAGACATGATTTGCACACTACAAAATAGAAAATACGATAATAGTTTAGGCTACAAAACGTATTATCAAATTCTCCCAAGCTTAAGCTTTGCTTGTCCCCAAGCAAAAATATAAAAACTAGATATTTATAAAAAGGACTAATCAAAAAGTTCTAATTATGCCTACACAAGTACTATGCGAAATTCTAAGTAGGGAAAAGGTGAAATGTATGTCTAAAACAATTATTTAGGTATGGTAAAACTTTTATAAACTTTACTTAATAAAAACAAATCATCCAAAATTTTAACGAGATTTTTTTAAATAGACTTAAGCAAATCAACGAAAATAAAAAACACGCATTGAGTTGTTACTGGATCTAAGCAACGCATTATAATTATATCAATTTAATTAACAAAAATCTAGGTTTAAATCCAAAACTAAAACTGATTTACTTTTTTTTCTTTTCTTAGTTGTTAAATAAAAAATCAAAAAGCGTGAATCAAAAGGACTTAAATAGGACAGAAACGTTTGGTTTAGGAATATGATTAGGAGTGGAATTCAAAGATAAATGTGAAGGTTCAAAATCACACTAAACCAAAGCAAAGAGTTTCAAAAACTTTCATAAAAATATATACACAGTTTTTTTTCTTTTTTTTCTTCTTTTTTTCATTTTTTTTTCTTTTTTTTTCAAAGTAAAGGCCATAAATATTTTTATTTTCCTTTTGAATTGGCCAAACAAAAATAAACATCACTTTTGAGCATACTTTTTTTTTCAAAAACCTTTCTCCCACAAAAATCACAAAATACCCTATCAAAATCATCAAAATAATTTATGAAACTCAAAAAGGCTAGTGTGATTCGATAGGTTGGAAATTTTGGCTTTGGTGAATGTGAAATGAAGGGAGGAGCTATCAAATGAAATCGGAAAAAGGCTCAAAAATGGCTTACTAGTGGTAAATGTTTTCGGTTAGCAGGAAAGCTTAAACGAAAACAAAAACGGCCTAAATCATTTTCACGCTTTTGAATTTATTTAAAACAAAGGTTTGAAAAATTTCGAAAAGCGAGTCCTAGATCATAAAAGAAGATTGATGAAATTAACTTGAAAATAGAAATAATAGGTGACTTGGATCGTTCACATCTACTACACTATTCAAAAGTTGACTTTACAAAAATTATTCAAAAACGAAAAAGAAAATAGTGGATGATGAATTTTTGAGAAAGTAAAGGAAATAAAAAATAAAAAACCATAATAGAAATGCAATTTTTAGAAAAATATTTCACCTTAACATGCTACCGTGAATTAGAAACACAGCATGGCCAACATTTTACTTGTGAAACATAATTAAAAAGGACGATTATAAATATTATAATTAACTAAGTTGTTTATAGGAGATTTTGAGTAAAACAAAAACAAAAACTAGGGGTACTATTGAAATACCAAAATATCTAAACTATTCAAAAACACATATATATATTTTTTTAATTTTGTGAAATATTCTCTTTTTTTTGGATTTTGGAAAATTTTTCTCTTTTTTTTGGAATTTTAAGATATTCATTTTTTTTGGAAATATTTAAAATATATACAAAAAGAAAAATATTTACACTAAGCACAAATGAAGGAGGAAGTCCTCCCCCAAGCTTAAAATAGACATTGTCCTCAATGGCTAAAGAAGGGGATTGGAGAAGGAGAGAAAAATAAAGTACGGAATTGAAAGACAGAATTGAAATACAGGTACTTCCCCGGATTTATTTGCTGCGAAAGCTGAGTGATGCCGCTCCTCTGAATGTCTTCTTTGGACTTCGTGATGGATTCAGCAATGTTGGAGCAGGCGATCGCAGAAGCTTTAGCTTGTCGGAGACGTCCGAGGCAAAAATTGTAAAATAAAGAAAACAGAAAAAGATAACTTGGGTTGCCTCCCAAGAGCGCCCTTTGGTTAAAGCGTCGTTGAGCTTGACGCATCAAAAAAAATAATATTGTCCAAAAATATTGTTGTCCAGAAATAAAATTGTTTTTAGCAAAAATTAAAAGTTCAAGATTAAAGTTCGTGAAGCAGAAACTTAATAATATTTGGACTGACATCATCATCACCAGAGAAATATAGTTTAAGACGCTGACCATTCACTTTGAAATTACCCTTATCAGGGTGAGAAATTAAAATAGTTGCATAAGGAAATACTTCTAAAACAGAAAACGGGCCAGACCAGCGAGATTTTAATTTGCCCAGAAATAAACGTAAACGAGAATTATATAAAATGACTTGGTCGCCCGACTTAAAGTTTTTAGGGTGCCTTAAGTGTTTATCGTGTAAACGCGTCGTCCGCTCTTTATAAAGTTTATTTTTCATAAGCATTAGAGCGCCACTCATCGAGTTCATTTAGTTGAAATTTTCGAAGGTCACCGACTGAGTGGTGATCGAAGTTTAAAAATTTTAAGGCCCAAAAAGCACGGTGTTCTAACTCTACGGGCAGATGGCACGATTTTCCATAGACCAGCCGATACGGCGTACATCCGAGGGCAGTTTTGTACGCTATTCCGTAGGCCCATAGAGCATCGTCAAGTTTGGCTGACCAGTCTTTTCTAAAAGTTGAAACAGTCTTTTCTAATATTCTTTTTATTTCTCTATTAACTACTTCGACTTGTCCGTTAGTTTGGGGGTGGAAGGCAGAGGAAAGCTTATGCGTAACGCCGTATTTGGTAAGGATTTTGGAAAATTGCGCGTTATAGAAATGGGAACCCCTATCGCTAACGATTTCGCGAGGCGTACCGAATCTAGAAAATAATTTTTTAAAAAACGTGACTACAACTCGGGAGTCGTTCGTAGGAAGAGCTTGGGCCTCAGCCCATCGTGAAACATAATCAACAACAACTAAAATATATTTGCTTCCAAACCTAGAAGGAAGGGGGCCAACAAAATCAATTCCCCAGAGGTAGAAAATTTCGCACTCTAAGAAATAATTTTGCGGCATTTCATTTTTATTAGAAATGTTGCCCGACCGTTGACAACTATCACACCTGCTCACAAAGGCTTGCGCGTCTTTAAACAGGCTAGGCCAGTAAAAAAACCGCGCAAAGAACCTTGTGAGCGGTGCGAGCAGCTTGATAGTGCCCACCTGTCGGACCTTCATGCAAATGTTTTAGAATATCAATTCCTTCATGAAAAGAAACACATCTCCTTATCACTTGATCCGCACAAATTTTGAAAAGATGCGGGTCTTCCCAAAAGTAGTTCTTCAGTTCAAAAAAGAATTTCTTCGTTTGTTGAGAGGAGAACTCTTTTGGGAGCACCAGGGCTAGTAGATATTTGGCGATGTGCGCGAACCAAGGAGAAGTAGATGTGTTAACTAAAAGCATCTTCTCATCAGGAAAATAATTATTAAAAGATTTTTCATTTAATTTTTCTATAAAGGGGTTATCTAATCTGGATAAATGGTCGGCAGCCAAGTTCTCGGCTCCTCGCTTATCACGGATCTCTAATTTAAACTCCTGGAGGAGTAAGACCCAGCGAATCAAGCGAGGCTTGGCATTCGTTTTGGCAAGAAGGTACTTGAGGGCCGAGTGGTCCGTAAAAACAATGATTTTTGAAAGTGTAATGTAAGGGTGGAATTTATCAAACGCAAGTACTACAGCTAAGAGCTCCTTCTCGGTTGTGGTGTAATTTTCTTGTGCAGATGTGAGAGTATTACTAGCGTAATAGATGGGGTGGAAGTTTTTAGATATGCGTTGACCTAACGGCTCCCACCGCAAAACTACTCGCATCACACATAATCTCGAAAGGAAGGTCCAACACCGGAGCTATCATAATCGGTGCGTTAATTAACTTTTCTTTAATTAATTCAAAGGCAGAAATACAAGAGTCATCAAAAATGAATGGAGCGTCATTTTCTAAGAGATGGGTGAGGCGCTTTGTGATTTTGGAGAAGTCCTTTATAAAACGACGATAAATACCAGCGTGGACTAGGAAACTTCTTATAGCTTTTATGTTTGTAGGCGGCGGCAACTTCTCAATAACTTCTATCTTGGCAACGTCTACCTCAATACCTTTAGCAGAAATTTTATGACCCAAAACTAACCCTTCCCTCACCATAAAATGGCATTTTTCCCAATTTAGGGCAAGGTTAGTTTCTTCGCATCGTTCTAAGACTTTTTCGAGGTTTTCTAAACATCTATCGAAGGAATCGCCGAACACAGAGAAATCGTCCATGAATACCTCCATAATGCTTTCTACGTACTTGTCAAATATTGCGAGCATACATCGCTGGAATGTAGCTGGCGCATTGCACAATCCAAACGGCATTCTTCGGTAAGCGAAGGTGCCGAAGGGACAAGTAAACGTAGTTTTCTCTTAGTCCTCGGGAGAGATGGGTATTTGAAAGTACCCCGAGAGGCCATCGAGAAAACAATAAAAGCTATGGCCAGAGAGACGTTCTAAATTCTGGTTGATAAACTGCAAAGGAAAGTGGTCCTTGCGGGTGGCATCATTCAACTTACGATAATCTATACACATACACCAACCCGTCACCGTCCGTGTCGGGATTAATTCATTATTCTCATTACTAACTACGGTTATCCCTCCATTTTTTGGAACTACTTGAACGGGGCTAACCCACTTACTGTCCGATATAGGGTAGATAATTCCTGCGTCTAATAGTTTCATAACCTCGCCCTTAACTACTTCTTTTATATTCGGGTTTATTCGGCGCCTGAGGTTGGATAGAGTTACGCGAATTATCTTCCATTAAAATTTTATGGGTACAGAAAGATGGGCTTATGCCCTTGATATCAGAAATTTTCCAAGCAATAGCCCGACGATGCTTACGTAGAACTAGAAGAAGTTTATCGTTTTGCGTATCCGTGAGGTAGGCCGAAACGATAACTGGTAACTTGGAATCTTTTTCTAAGAAAGCATACTTAAGGTGTTTGGGAAGTTCTTTAAGTTCTAGGGTAGGGGGTTCTTCATAAGAGGATTTTGAGATTCTTTCTTTTTCAAAAATAATATCTTCATAAACTTTTTTATAAGGAACGTAATAAGGGGTGGGGCTAGCAGCCAAGACGGCTTCTTGTAGCGATTCAGTGGGAAGAAAAGAGGAAGAACAAAAATCAGAAAATTCTTTTTCAAACTCAGAAATACAATAAGAAGATTCATCACTTCCTTGCAGTGATTCAGTTGTAAGAGAAGAGGAGCAAAAAGTAGAAAATTCTTTTTCAAAGTCGGAGAGGCAGTAGGAAGAATCATCACTCACGGCGTCTACGAAAAAGCATGAGTCATCATTTGCTAGGGTGTTCTTCATCGAAGGGGTGATAGAAAATGTGACTTCGTCGTCGCCTACTCGAAGAAAGAGCTTACCATTGCTTACGTCAATGATGGCTCGAGAGGTGGCAAGGAAGGGTCGGCCAAGGATCAGGGGAACCTCGACGTCTTCTTCGATGTCCAAAATGACAAAGTCCACCGGGAAGATGAACTTATCGACTTTCACTAGAACGTCCTCCACTAATCCTAATGGGTACTTGACGGATCTATCGGCTAGCTAGATACTCATACGCGTGGGGTTTAGGCTACCAATCCCTAACTTTTTAAACAACGAAAAGAGCATCAGGTTTATACTCGCGCCTAAGTCGGCTAACGTGTGTTTAACAAAAAGCTCACCGAAGACACACGCGATAGAGAAACTACCCGGGTCACTGATTTTCTTCGCCAAACCGTTTGTTAAAACGGCGGAGCACTCAGCGTTTAGTGTGACATGCGAAAGATTCTCTAGCTTCTTCTTGTTGGTGAGGAGGTCCTTAAGATACTTGGCGTATTTCGGCATCTGCGAAATAGCCTCGTGGAAGGGAAGATTAATGTGGATTTGCTTGAAGATCTCTAAGAAGCGAGAGTACTGATCATCTTGACGTTGTCTATTAAGTTCAGATGGGTATGGAGGGGTTGAATTATTTTTGAAGATGGGTGGTGGAGTGAGATTATTTTCTAAAGCGGGGGTGATTACTTCTTCAGCAGAGGGCGGAATTTTTAAAACGGGAGCGGAGCTTTGATTTTTAAAAGCAGGACCGGAGCTTTGATTTTTAAAAGCAGGAGTGGAGCTTGCCTCGGGCTCTTCACTTACCATACCGGAGACTTGCTTCCCACTCCAAAGAGTTATAGATTTCGCTTGCTCTCTCGCATTGGGTTCGGTATTGGAAGGAAGAGACCCTGCGAGTCACTCAGAAATTATTTTCGCGAGCTGTCCTACCTGATTTTCTAGACTTTTTACGCTTCCGGTTAAAGTTCTTATAGTAGCATCATTTGTGGTGATATATTTAGAAAGTAATTCCTCCAAGCTTGGAGGTTTTGGGTAATTTTGAAGAGGTGGTGGTGCTGGTGGTGCAGAAAAATCATTTTGTGGGGGTGGGCGCATCGCATTCGATGGATTAGTCCATGAAAAGTTCGGGTGATTTCTTAAAGCGGGGTTATAACTATTCGGAAAATTAAAACCAGAAGGATGAAAATTCGCAGTAGAAAAATTATTAAAAGCAGTTCTAGGCATATTATTAACATAATCTAAATGTTCTGGAGTAGGGGTTGCAGATTCCCATACCTGAGGGGCAGAGGCAGCAGTCATCTCCGTGATTTTTTTGCTTAGGATTTCTACTTGCAGAGCGAGCTGGGAGACGTTGTCCACTTCATAGATACCTGCAGGCTTGTTCGGGCGGGACCTAGGCACATTCCACTGATAAGTGTTCATGGCCAAGTCCTCAAAAAGCTCAAGAGCGGCTTCCGGGGTCTTATGATTTAAAGTACCGCCAGAAGCTGTGTCTATCATTTGCTTCATGCTTTGATTTAGCCCGTTATAAAACGTCTGCACTTGTAACCATACAGGCAGCGCATGATGTGGGCATCGTCTTAATAATTCTTTAAATCTCTCCCAGGTTTCATATAGGGTTTCAGAGTCTATTTGTCCGAAGGCAGAGATGTCATTCCTAAGTTTTGCAGTTTTAGCTGGCAGAAAATACTTCGCCAAAAATTTTTCAGTTAATTCATTCCAAGTGGTTATGCTATTCTTCGGAAGTGTGTTCAGCCACTGCATAGCTTTAGTTCTTAAAGAGAAGGGGAAGAGTCTCAGACTGATTGCATCATTTGTGACACCATTTATTTTGAAGGTGTCGCAAATTTCAAGAAAACTAGTTATATGTGCGTTCGGATCTTCATCTTGAAGTCCGTCAAATTGCACATATTGCTGCACCATTTGAATTATGCTAGGCTTTAATTCGAAGCTATTATTTGCTATAGCAGGGCGGACTATACTTGATTCTGTTCCCTTGAGGTTCGGTCGTGCATAATAGGACATAGTCCTTTGCATGGCCTCATCTATGTTGGGTTCTTCCATTCTTGAAGTAGCAAATGACTCGGAGTCCTCAACCGGCACTTGGATAATGGACCTTGAAATCGCGATCTTCTCCGAAGAGTACGCTCAATTTCGTTGTCCAAGTCCAAAATAACCGACGGACTCCCGCGGGTCATGCACTAAAAGAACAGAAAAGAAGAAGAGAAAGAGAAAAAGGATAAACTAGAAAAAAAACTAGATTAGAAATAATTTTTTTTTTAGATTAACTCCCGAACTTCCCAAGGACTACCCCATGAAGGGTTCGCAAGGTACTAGACAAGATAGTGGCGCTTAAAGCCCTTTTCCCTTTTCGAGAGAATTAGGTGGCGTAGAAAAATTGTGAAGTTGGTTACTATTAAGAGCGGTGATAAATTTTTTGATTTTTTAAAACTTTAAAGAAAGAGGATGAGAAAGAGAAAAGATAAAATTAATAGGTTCGTGTTTTCAATATATCAACGGAAGTTGGTCCCCGACAACGGCGCCAAAAACTTGTTGCGCGCTAGGGTTCGAAGAAAATAAACACAACCGAACTAGCAACCCGATTAGGCAAGTATAACTATCAAATTGTAGCTAGGGGACACAAGTGTCGTATTGAAATCCGGGAACTGTTGGCTATGCTTACTCACACGAACGCTATTATCTTATCGACGGAAAAACTAGGGTTTTAGAAAATCTAAGTGAAAGGAAGGAAGGAAAACTATACTAGAAAGAGAACCACCGCAATTAAGTAAAGCTATTAAGTAAAACGATTACTACGAAGGGTTGAAAAATATGAAATGGAAATGCACTCGATCAAGATTCACCTCGGCTAAAGACGATTAAGAAAATGCGATAAAAATCTAAACTTAATAGGATAAAGGTCCTTGACCGTGGAGGTTCCTAAAGCTTGAACAAGCTTCTCTCGAAGTCGTGCCCAACTGAGTTTAGGAAGGTCCGACCGACTCTCGTCTAAATCGGAGGCCTAAAACTCGCTTTACACGGTGAACCCCACTATTGGATTTTACTCCAATCCGGGAGATTTGGACGTCTGCCTCTCTCGAGGGGTGCGTACAACTCCCTTTACTCTTGAATGCTCACTTCATTCTTTCGGCCTCTCGGCTAGCCCAGAAAGAAAGCAAAGGCGGAGAGTACATATCGATAATATACCTCCAACCCGTGATTAATCAAGAGTAATTCAAGGCCCTAACCTAAAAAGAAAAGATTAATCAAAACATCATAACTTAATCGCTCTAACCTCGGATCATCAAGATCGAGTACAAGGAGGATTAGTTAATCATAATGGATTGGAGGAGGGGGGATGAGTAGTAGAGCATAAAAAAAAGACAAGCTAAACAAGAACACTTTTATTAATAAAAGGGGGCAAGTTACACTATTGAAAAAGAAATTACAAGTGCATGAAAATGAAATCCTATTCTAGCCCTACAATTAGCACTAAGCAAGAGCAAAGATTACAAAGAAAGCATAAACAAGCTAAGATTAAACTAGGGTTAAACAAAAATTACAAAGAGATGGGGAGAGAGAGAGAGAGAAAGCATAAAAAAGGATCAAGAAACAAAGGGGCAGCACCTCCCCCACTCAACCAAAGCTTGCTGAAATGAAGAGGGGGGTCTCAATTTATAGATTTTTTTCTCGGGTTGGTCACGCCCTCCGACACTCCCTAGGGGGCGTGTCAAGGGGCGTGACAGTACTATGTTGACCTCGAGCTCTGGATTCTGGCGGGAGGGATGATTGCTTCGGTACGTCGGTGGCCACACCCTAGGTCACGCCCGTGTAGGGGGGGCGTGACAGGCACGTCATGTCCTAATCATTGGTCAGAAATCCGTCAGTCACCGAAAAGTTGATGTCACGCCCAAGGTCACGCCCGTGACGGGGGGCGTGACAGTACTGTTTTCGTGCTGTGGAGAAACGGCATTTAATGCGGCGGCAGGTTTTGTGGCAGAGGGAGACACGCCCATGGTCACGCCTGGTGACACGCCCAGGGAGGGCGTGTCAGGGGGGCGTGACAGTAGTTTTGGTCGTTTTCCTGTCACTTCCAACAAAAGTCCTCGGGATCGGGTGACACGCCCTAGGTCACGCCCAGGGAGGGCGTGACAGGGGGCATGTCAGGTCATTTTTGACCAATTTTCTGGAAACCTGCAAAAGGACAAGAAAATGTTAGTGGCAATAATATTTACATAAAAAGGATAAAATAAACTAATAATAGACATGATTTGTACACTATAAAATAGAAAATACGATAATAGTTTAGGCTACAAAACGTATTATCAATCTTTTCTAGAAAAGGAACAGTAACAAGGAAGTAAACTTTAGAAGGATCATAGGGATCTTCTTGGCAGAAAAAGCTTTTGAATCACTGGTCTCCCAGACCACATTCATCAATGCCAGCAAAAGGCTCACACGTGCCTTGTTTGGCAGGTGGGAGAGGACAATCATAAAGCCCTCTAAGGCTTTATCCTCTGCCACCCAAGCTTCTGAAAGTAAAAGGGCTGTTCCATCCACTTCCCACCCTTTTGAAGAGATTCCATCCAACATTATTCTCTCCAACATTACTCCAGCCACTCCTCAATCTCCTACTCTCCAACCTTCTTCTCTGCCAACAACTAAACACACCCCAGCTTTAACTCATGTTGCAGTCTCTACTTCCCTACCTTCATCATCCCCAACTCCTCAATCTCCAACACATATTTCCTCCTCTACACCTTCCCCCCCAACAAGATACACCAATGAAAACACCATCTCAATCCCCTCTTCCATCTTATCTTGCTAGTATTCCCAACACCACCCTCTCCTTAGTCCCCTCCTTCAACCTATTATCCTCTCCCTTCACACTACCTCTCCTCAACATGACTCCCTCCTAGACACTCCCATTCAATCTCCACCTATCACCCCCAAGCAACTATAATTTACACTCCACCAGGTACTGCCCCACAATCCACTTCTCCAAATCTGGATCCATCTCTTGTCACCTCACTCATTACTCTCCTTACACCCCTACTCAAATCTCTTATAGTAGAGGCCATTTCTCCTCTAGCTGCCTCCATATCCTCTCTTGCTGCCCAGATCTCTGCCCTCACTACTGCTCCCTCTTCATTTTGGGGCATGGCTTCAGTATCTACTGAAACCAGACAGGGGGAGATACTTCATGAAGAAGTAGCAGCAGTTGAAGCAACAACATAACTAAGTGTACAGGTCTCAGATACAGCAGAACAAGTTATAATGGATACAGAAGCAGAAGCAGCAGTAACACCAGCAGAACCAACAGCAGAAGCAGCAGTAGCAACAGTAGCAACAATAGAAGTGTCAGAAGAAGGAACAGATATTATAATGTCAAATACTCAAGAGATCACTCTGCCAGAGATTCTTCCAGGAAGGGTTTACTTCATTAAATCCAAAGTTAATCTAGCAGCTTTACTTAGAGTATTTGGGTCATACATTTATTTCTGCCTTCCCCCCCCCCCATTCCATGATCAAAAGAAATGGTGTGTTATACCTCTCCTAATAGCTCAGAGGTGTTAGACACTATAAAGAAAAGTTTGACAGCTCCTCCAAAAAATAAGTCTGATGATCAGAGATCTAGCCCTCTCGGGCCATCTTATATCATGGATGATATCCCTCTCCCCAATCTGGATGACTTGATAGCTCAAAACATTGAAATAAAAACTAAAGTAGCTCATGCTGAAGTTGTCCCCACTCCAGTCAATAAATAAATCTCCCAGGATACAATAAGCCAAATTGATGATATATATGATAATCCTCAGTCTGATGATGATGAGGAGGAGGAGGAGGAGGACTCAAAGAGGAAGAAAATCTCTAAGAAAAGGAAGGCTCATCTTCCTTCTGCTCCTAAGCCAGGAAATACAAATGAAACTCCCTACTATAATTTACAAAACATAACCCCATATAAAGGGATGCCAGCCTGGATGTGGCTTTCAAAGAATGAACAAAAGGCCAGAAAGAAAAGCAAAAGATACTCTCCTCCCCCAGTTCATAGATATAGGAAGGATCCTCCTCCTACTCCACCTCTAGCTGCTGGTGCTTCAGGAAAAACTCCTCAAAGTTCAGATGCTCCCTCCAAGTCTATATCTTTCACAAAAACTTATCAAAGGCAAGGAAGGCAACCTAGACATCAATCACATAGAAGCAGTCAGCAAAGAAGTACTGGTTATACAGAGCCGATAAAGGAAGTAATCTATCAGAAGCCAGAGTTCTCTCCTCCCCAACAAAAAGCTGAACAAATAAGGCATTCAGAATCACACAAACCTAAAAGAAAATATAGTGAAGCTGCACCTCCAAAGTCACTATAAACTCAAAGTAATGAAAGCCAAAAGGCAACAAACTTTCAACCACACTTAACTCAATTCAGGCATGTATCTCTGCTACCCTCTCAAGATGATCAATCATCTGTCAGTTAGGATGATGATCCTAATTTCAGGATTTCTAGGCTTCAAGAATTGATTGGTCTATCTCAGATAAAAAAGGCTATAGAGGTAGGTGAAGATCCATCAAAGTATATAACTATGTCATCATATAGAGAAAAAGAACTGGAAAAGCTTCAAGTCAGTAAGAAATTGTTTAATCCAGTAGAATACATGGCACTACATCCAGAGGCTAATGTACCAAGAGTTTCTGCCCAGACTTTGATTGGAGAAGCAGATCTATACATATCAAAGAAAGAAGCTGCCAATCCCAATAGGAAAATAATTTTCACTCAGCCTAGGGATAGGAGCAAAGAAGAAAAGCCAAGGGAAAAGAAGCAGAAGAAGTAAAAACCTGAACTGATGTGATTATTGTATCATTTTTAGAAAACTTCATCTTTACAATACAAAGCTTACTATATGTAAATATATCTGTTGCATGCATTATTTATTTCTGCCAGATATATATCTTCTTGCTTTGTTATTTCAATTTTGTTTGAGTCTATAATTAGTGACCTCATCCAAATAGGGGGAGATTGCTGGATCCCTAGTTGGATTTTGGCTAGGATCACAAAGTTTGGATATGACCCAACATGTATAGACCACGGTCATGGTTGTGTTTTAGAGTCTAGGTCAAGTCCATTGAGTCAACAGTACAAAGGACCTGCCTCCAACACTGCCAGAGACTCAAGACTTAGAGAATTCAAGACTTAAAAAAAGGGAGTTCTACATTCGTCGATCTCGGGTCGACGAAAGTCGAGCTCAACTAGACGAACTCAATAAAAATTCTCTGAGCTCAGCACGACGAACTCTTGACAAAGTAATAACTCAAGTCAAACCTCAGTCGATGAACTAAGAACATCAGCTAGAAGAACTCTATTCTACGGTCGACTAATTCAGAATGGTGAGTTAACTCTCAAATCCAGATGACATTTGACTCAACGCCAGATGACATTACACTCAACGCCAGAATGGTGAGTTAACACTCAAAGCCAGATGACATTATACTCAATGCCAGAATGGTAGTTAACACTCAAATCTAGAGGACATCACACTGAACGCCAAAATGATAATTCAACACTTTACATCAGAAAATATTCTAAGTCCAGACTGCAGACTCAGCTTGACGATCTTGGACCCCTGCTGGACTAACTCTATTCTCAAGGCTCACCTCGACGATCATAGATTCAACTCGACGAACCTGATGCACAGAAGAAGAAAGTTATCAAGCAGCATACAGAGGTTGACGATCTTGGATCGCAGCTCGACAAACAGATATTCTCAGCTTGACGAACTGTGGACTCAGGTCGACGAATCTAGTCTTGGAAATTTCCTCTTTTGTCCTTATTGCATGGCAATAATTCCTGAGTAATTAGTGCTCTAATATTCTATGAATATTACCGTTAGACAAGAGCATTAATTATGGTCTTCATTAGAATTGTTTCCTGCCATTTTTATAAGGGACAGTTGGGGAAACAAATCAATGCCAAAAATATTCTAAGGCCGTCAGCATTAATTGCAGAAGGATTTCAAAATTCAAATGGACTTCCTCACGGGAAATATATATATATAACATATAGATTTTCCCTTCAATAGAAGAGATAATATACAGAAAATAATCAACAGACATACAAAATTTTTCTCGAGATTAAAAATTGATCAGTCAAGAATCAACAGCAGCTGGACAAGAAGAAGAACAATTCTGAAGAAGAAGAAAAACCATCCAAATCAAGTGTCTTTTTCTCAGGAACTTTCTGAAGGACAACAACACTGCATCTGTCAAAATAGTTCCTTAAGTTCTTCTTGTCTAAAATTTAAAGCTTGAAGGCTTATCACCCTGCAGCAAAGCTTCCATCATCCTGAACCAGCAACATCTCAGGGGGAGCTTTTGCTACCATCAAATCCACAAGTCTTCTCAGTTGTTTGAATTGATAAAGAGAAGACACAATCATTCTCCCACCCCCACTGTAAAAAGGGTTGACATATACCTTCAAAAGTGATTCTTGGTTGCAAGTCTCCTAATCAGAATACTTGAGGTTTGGTTGTTGAGCACCTGATCAAAAACTCGTTGGTGTCAGGCACCTGATCAAAACTCTGAGTGGATTTCTACCAGGGTGGTAGAAGAGTGGACGTACCCAAGTTGGGGAACCACTATAAATTCTTGTGTCGTCTGGTTGCCCCTTTTCCTTTTTGTTCTTAATGTGGCTGTGATATTTAGGTCTTTCTGTGTTTACACTTATTTCTCTTTGGTTTCTGTGATATAGTATCCAAGGTTAGGAGTACTTCTTTTTGTTCAGAAAAAGATTTAAATTATACCTGCATACTCTATTCACCCCCCCCCTCTAGAGTATATCAGATCTAATCGTAACTTTCACGAGGTTATTAAACTATTAGACGCGGGAATTATCTATCCTATATCTGATAGTAAGTGGGTTAGCCCTGTCCAGGTAGTGCCAAAAAAGGGAGGGATAATTATAGTTAGTTATGAAAATAATGACTTAATCCCGACACGGACGGTGACGGGGTGGCGAATGTGTATTGACTATCACAACTTAAACGATGCCACCCACAAGGACCACTTTACCTTGTCGTTCATCGATCAAATTTTAGAGCGATTATTCGGCAAGATCTTTGACTGTTTTCTCGATGGTCTCTCGGGGTACTTTCAAATCCCCATCTCTCCCGAGGACCAGGAGAAAACTACATTTACTTGTCCCTTCGGCACCTTCTCTTACAAAAGAATGCCATTTGGATTATGCAATGCGCCAGCTACATTCCAGCGATGTATGCTCGTTATCTTCGATAAGTACGTTGAAAGAATTATGGAGGTTTTTATGGATGATTTCTCTATGTTCGGCGATGCCTTTGATAGTTGCTTAGAAAACATAAAAAAAGTCTTAGAAAAATGCGAAGAAACTAACCTTGCCCTAAATTGTAAAAAATACCATTATAAGGTAAGGGAAGGGTTAGTTATTGGTCATAAGATTTCTGCGAGAGGAATTGAAGTAGATATAGCTAAGATAGAAGTTATCGAGAAGTTGTCGCCGCCTACGAACGTTAAAGCTATAAGAAGTTTCCTAGGACGCGCTGGCTTCTACCACCGCTTCATAAAAGACTTCTCCATAATTACCAAACCCCTTACTCAACTCTTAGAAAAAAACGCCCCATTTATTTTTGGTGACCTTTGTCTATCTGCCTTTGAATTAATAAAAGAAAATTTAATTAATCCCCCTATTATGATAGCTCTGGTGTGGGACATTCCCTTTGAAATTATGTGTGATGCGAGTAGTTTCGCGGTGGGAGCCGTACTAGGACAACGAATATCTAAAAACATCAACCCCGTCTATTATGCAAGTAAAACACTTACATCGTGTTGGTACCCTAGTTTTGATTTGAGCTCAGTCCTCTTTTTCTGTCTCTTGACCCAAGATTTATCTATGGTCAAAGTTTAGTTGATAGGTTAGATTCTCTAGTTGTGTAGAATTGCTTTTCCAGATGAATATTTGGTTAAGTAGTTTTTTGTTCGACTATGGTCGAACGTCGCTTGACTATCGTCGATCAGCCGTTCGACGATCGTCTTCCTGATAGCTGGAATATCTTCTTGATAGGTCGACTATCGGTTGTCTTTGATAGTTCGACTATCTGTTTGATAGGTCGACTATCTATTCTCTTTGGTAGTTTGACTATCTGTTGATAGGTCGACTATCTGCTTTGTTTCATAGTTCGACTATCTGCTTGGATAGTTCAACTATCTGATAGTTCGACTATCTATTTGATAGGTCGACTATCTGTCTTCGTTTGATAGTTCGACTATCTGTTTGATAGGTCGACTATCAGTTTTGCTTGATAGTTCGACTATCTGCTTGGATAGTTCAACTATCTGATAGTTCGACTATCGGTTGATAAGTCAACTATCTGTGTTTCTTTGATAGTTCGACTATCTGTTGATAGGTCGACTATCTGTTTTGGTTGATAGTTCGACTATCTGCTTGGATAGTTCAACTATATGGTAGTTCGACTATCTGTTGATAGCTCGACTATCAGTTTTCTGTGATAGTTCGACTATCTGTTGATAGGTCGACTATCTGTTTTGTTTTGATAGCTCGACATTCTGTTGATAGTTCGACTATCTATTTTCTGTGATAGTTCGACTATTTGTTGATAGGTCGACTATCTGTTTTCCTTTGGTAGTTCGACTATCTGTCCTGATAGATCGACTATCTGATAGCTCGACTATCTGTCCTGATAGTTCGACTATCTGCTGAGGTAGTTCGACTATCTTCTTTGATAGGTCGACTATCCGGATCGTTCGACTATCTGTCTGATAGGTCGACGATCTCCGTGCTTCGGTCGACGATCTCCGAGGTTCGTTTGACGTTTTGCTGTATGCTTTGAATAATTTTGTCGTCTTTTATGATGTGATTTATTTCATATTTATTTCAACATATTTTATAAAAGATTGTTTGAACAAATTGTGATAATATTTCCATGCAATATCTATTCTATTCCTTATGCATGAGCTAATCTTTTCTGACAAAGTTGTTTGTCTTATTAGCTGAGATATGATTTATGCTTGATCTGCTAGGCTGTCCTTTATAGCCGTTAGAATCAAAAAGTCTTCCTTGGCCGTAAAGAGTCTTTTCTGATGTGACTTTCTCTTGTATTATTTCATCAGAGTAATTTGCAGCTTCTTAGAAATGCTTTATCCTTTTATAGGATATCTGCCTGCAGTTTTTGTTTTGCTTTATGCTTTTTGCAGCCCAGCATGCAGATTTCAATAGAAGACAAGATTCAAACTCTTTTGAGAGCCGTTGCTGCTACTGCTATATAAAGACTTCTTTGAAGAAAGAAATCAACTAGTTCTGATATTCAAAAAGCCATCAACAGCATTCAAACTTAGAACTTACAGTTTCCAACTACTCTCAGCTCATTCACATCTAACTGAGAAGAAGTCTTAGTTCTTCACTCTTCTTCAACCTGAGTTCTCCTGTCTCCAGGAAGATTTGCACTCAGAGCTTTTTGAAGAAGAAGAAGAAGATAGCTGCCTAAAGAAGAAATTTTATTTCATATTATTTATCTTCTTGTAGCTTTTTCCTTCAGTATTTTCTGAAGTGTTTCTGCACTGAAGCAAGACTTCACCTGGACGTTCTTTTAGGCAGGGGGAGCCTTGATTCTTTTAGAGCTTTCTAGCTCAGTGCAAGTTATTGTGCTTCTCTAATCTATTGTAAAATAGAGAAGACCCCTTAACCTCCTTTCCCCCTCCTGTAAAGGGTTATTACTCCCTTCAATAGTATCCCTTGGTGGCAGGGCACCTGATCAAAAACCTGTGTTGGTTTTTAGACACCTGATCAAAAGTCTAAAGGGTCTCTAGATATACCTGCAGTAGATCTTGTTAGTGGCAGGGCACCTGATCAAAAACCTAAGTGGATTCCTACCTTGTTGGTAGAAGAGTGGACGTACCCAAGTTGTTTGGGGAACCACTATAAATTCCTTGTGTCGTCTGGATTGTTTATTTAAATCTCTATGCTGATTAGCTGTGACTAGTCTTTAACTAGGATTGCTAGTTGCTGTTTAGGATTCCAAGCATTAACTGTAATTACAGTTGGCTGCCCTTTGTGCACATCACTTGTGTTAGGCTTTAGGGTTTCATCTTAAATATCTATAACCTTAATTCCGCAATTAACTCCAAGGGAGTTGAGTAGACAGTCAACTTTGCTAGTGTAATTTTTGATTACTCTATTCACCCCCCCCCCTCTAGAGTAGTATCTATCCCTTTTCTTTCAATTGGTGTCAGCGGGAGGTTAGCTGACTGAATAGGCTAACACCTAAGTCACAAGATCCTGATAGATACCAAAGTTTATAGATATTCACTTTCACTATCATGGCCCAGTCCAAGGATTACTCTAGCACCAGACCTCCAGCAAGCAACTTAGCTAAGTTTAGCATCTGGAAGGCAAGGATTAAATTATATATGAATTCTATTGATGAGAGTATCTTTGCTTCTATTTTGACAGGACCACCAAGAGCACCTGCTGCAGCTACTGCCTCATCATCAACTGATATGAGTGCAGTGCCTCCTCCAGATTACAATGATGAATACAAAAAGGCAAAGATAACAGATGCTAAGGCAATGAACATTCTCGCTCAGACAATGTCTGATGAAGTATTCCAGAAGGTTGTTGACTGCTCCTCAGCAAAAGCAATGTGGGATACACTGAACCAGATTGTAGCTGGTTCAGCTGATGAGAGGAAGGGTAGGAGGTCCAACCTTATCTCCCAGTATGAGAATTTCAAGAAAATTGATGCTGAATCAGTTTAAGCTATGTACACAAGGCTCAGCTCAATCATCAATGAGCTGAGGACTCTTGACAAGGATATCTCATTGACAGAGGTCAATGATAAGATTCTTATGTGCTTCCCTAGCATATGGGATCTGAGGATCTGGCCTATCAAGGAGGCCAGAAGCACAACAGAAATCTCAACAGAAGCCCTTCTCGGCAAGCTCAAGTCTTTTGAGCAAGTACTGAAGTCCAGGGAAGCTGAGGCTGAAGCAAAGACCCCAACTCCTACAAGAAAAGAGCAAACCCTTGCTCTTAAAGCTGCTGAAGCTTCTGAAGGAAGCCAGTCCAATGAGGAACTGATGGCATTATTTGCCAAAAGGTTTCTCAAGATGGGAAGGAAGGAATTCAGAAAGAAATCTTCAAAGTATGAAGATAAACCAAGGTATGATCGTACTCCTTCTAAAGAAATAATCTGCTATGGTTACAGGAAGCCTGGACATATTCTTACAGATTGTCCAGAGGAAAAGAACAAAGATAAAAGAAAAGACAAGGATCTGCACAGGAAGCATTCCAAGCCATCCTCCTACAAGAACAAATAGAAGGAGAGAGGCTTTGTTGCTGAAACCTGGAGCGATTCTGATGAGGAATCTTCCTCCTCAAGCTCCAGTGAGGATGAGGAAGAGAAGAAGGCAAAGGAAGTTTGCCTGATGGTAATTGATGCCTGCAACAATCACTCAACAGCAGTGAATTCAGATTCTAATGAAGAAATGCCAACTGAAGATGAGGTATTGTCTTCTTATGACTTTACATCTGCTGAATTTAAATCTGATTTTAAATCTTTATGTTTAGATTTAATTAGCTCTGAAAAGGAAATAAAAGAGCTTAGAATTAAACTAGCTGAATCTGAATTGATTTCTAATGAAAACATTAGGTTAATAGCAGAACTCACTAATGCTAGTGAAGAAATAAAATTCCTTAAGAATGAATTAGCCAAGTCCAAAAGATTAGAAGAGTCTCTGAATGGTAGAAGCCTTAAGTTGCTTGAAATAACCAGCATGTCTAACACTAGGTCAGGCAATAACAAATTAGGCTTAGGAGCATCTTCTAGTGAGGCCCCAATCATTCTTAAAAACCAACTTTCAACTCCAGTGAATTTTATTTCATCTAGTGGAATAAAAAACACTGAGCAAGTTAATCAAGTTAATAGAGCTTTAAATAAAGCTAAGTGAGAGAAAAGAAAACAAAAATTTAAGGAATTGCAAAGAGCGTCGAACGCAGCTCGACGATCGCAGGCCCAGTGGTCGAACAGAGATCGACGATCTGGCTACCAATCGTCGAACGCCGGTCGACGTTTTCAAAATGAATTTCAAAATTTCACCCAGAACATTAGAAACCAGAATGAAAATAGAAATCCTAGGTTCATTGACCCATCATCTGCATGGAGAATCCCACCTAGGAGATCTTATCCGTTAGGTTATCACCCTAAACCTGCTTATTCATTTATTTCCAGTTTTTCTTATGTGAAAAACAAGGGACCCAAGGTTACTTGGGTCCACAATGTTTAATTGACTTATTTGTAGGTGAAGACCTATCCTATCACTCAAAATAAGTGGTATTTGGATAGTGGTTGCTCCAAGCATATGACAGGAATTAAAGAACATCTGTCAAGGTTCAAGGTAAAGCTTGGCCCAAAGGTAATCTTTGGAGATTCAAGTTGTGGTCAAACTGAAGGCTATGGCAGGATGACAATTGGAGCTGTAACATTCAAGAGAGTTGCTTATGTAACTGGAATGAAGCATAATCTAATTTCAGTAAGTCAGTTATGTGATGCTGGATACTAGGTATAATTTTCTAACTCCCTTTGTAACATTACTTTAAATAATAATGTTATATTAGTAGGTATTAGACAAGGTAACATTTATTTAGTAGATTTTAACTCAACTCACTCTGAAATCTGCTTGTTTAATGAAGTAACAAATAACAATACTTTATGGCATAAAAGGCTTAGCCATGTTAACCTCAAGAATATATCTAGGTTATCTAAACACAATCTTGTTAGAGGTTTACCTTCTTGCCCCTACAAGAAGGAGAGCCTATGCAAGGCTTGTCAACTAGATAAGCAAACCAAGAATTCATTTAAATCAGTAAATAAAAGTGATTCTCCTATAATCCTGTATTTATTACATTTGGACCTATTTGGCCCAATAAATATACAGAGTTTAGGAGGGAAGTATTACACCCTAGTCATTGTAGATGACTTCTCTAGGTTCACTTGGGTGTTCTTTTTGAGAACTAAGGCTGATAACTTCAAAGCCCTTACAGATTTTCTGTTATGTGTGCAGACTGAGTACTCTACTCATGTGGCCTTGATCAGAAGTGATCATGGTACTGAGTTTGACTCTCTTCTCATGCAAGAATTCTGTGAGAAATAAGGTATCAAACATAGCTTCTCAGCTCCTAGAACTCCCCAACAAAATGGGGTAGTTGAAAGGAAGAACAGAACACTAATTGAAGCTGCTGGCACATTGTTGGCAGATGCTAATATGCCTCTTTCCTATTGGGCAGAAGCTGTTAGTACAGCCAACTATGTCTTAATAGAAGTCTGATACACAAGCTTAAGTGTAAAACTCCTTATGAGTTGCTTAAAGGAAAGAAACCTAAAATAAATTATTTTAGAGTATTTGGTTGTTTAGTTTATATTCATAATAACAATAAAGAATATCTTAGAAAGTTTGAAGCAAAGGCTTCAATGGGAATTTTTCTTGGATATTCTCAAGTAAGCAAAGCTTATAGGGTTTTTAATAAATCATCTTCTAAAATTGAAGAGTCTGTTCATGTGTCCTTTGATGAATCCCAAATGTTTTACAAGGAGAAGGAAACTTCCCCTTCCTCTAGTTCATTGTAGGTACAAGAGTCTACCAAAGATGTCACTCAAGAGATTCTTCATCTTTCAACTCTTCATATCACTGAATCAGACAGTGATGAAGACCTTGCAGAAATTGTTGTTGTACCACCAATAGTAAATCAAATTCCTCCTGAGGAATTAATCCCAACTATTGCTGAAGATCACATCCCACCTGCTGATGTTGTCACACTTAGAGATCATCCTACATCTCAAGTGATAGGAGACATATCAGCTGGTGTTCAAACAAGACATCAGTTAAGGTAGGATGTGATGCACGCTTGTTTCCTCTCACAGATTGAGCCCCTCACCATTAAAGATGCTGAGCTGGATCCCCACTGGATCATTTCTATGCAAGAGGAACTCAATCAGTTTGAGAGATGTAAAGTATGGACTTTGGTTCCAAGACCTAAAGGCCAACTGATCATAGGCACCAAGTGGGTGTATAGAAACAAGTTGGATGCAAATTGAATCATTGTAAGGAATAAAGCTAGGCTTGTAGCTCAGGGCTACAGATAGGAGGAAGGTATAGATTATGACCAAACCTTTGCTCTTGTTGCAAGGCTAGAGGCAATAAGGATCTTCTTAGCCTATGCAGCCTATATGAAATTTAAAGTTTTTCAGATGGATGTAAAAAGTGCCTTTCTTAATGGTGAGCTAAAGGAAGAGGTATTTGTTGAACAGCCACCTGGGTTTGTTTCTTCAACTCAGCCCTCACATGTATTCAAGTTGCAAAAAGCTCTTTATTGACTAAAACAAGCATCAAGAGCCTGGTATGAGACTCTAGCTAGCTTCCTGTTAGAGCACAACATTGTTAGGGGAGTAGTTGATAGAACCCTCTTCGTCAAGCACCACAAGGACACAATCCTGTTAGTTCAAGTGTATGTGGATGACATTATTTTTGGTTCCACTGATCCCAAACTATGCAAAAAGTTCTCCAACTTGATGCACTCTAAGTTTGAGATGAGTAGTATGGGTGAGCTGTCTTACTTTCTTGTTCTCCAAGTAAAGCAAGATGCTGATGGCATCTTCATCTCCCAATCCAAATATGCCAAGGAATTGGTAAATAAGTTTGGGATGGCAGATGCTTCAGCAATGCATACACCTATGGCTACTAATGTAGTTATTGATTCTGATGATCAGGGAAAGCCTGTTGATCAAAAGAATTATAGGGCCATTGTTGGTTCCCTATTGTATTTAACTGCAAGTAGGCCAGACATAATGTTTGTTACATGCCTTTGTGCTAGATTCCAGGTCAACCCCAAGGAATCTCATCTGATTCTTCTCAAGAGAATCTTGAGATACCTGAAGGGATGTCCAAATCTAGGACTTTGGTACCCAGCTGAGTAAGAATTTGAATTAATTGGATATTCTGATTCTGATTATGCTGGTTGTCGAGTTGACAGGAAAAGTACCTCAGGAACTTGCCAGTTCCTAGGAGAGAGATTAGTCTCTTGGTTCTGTAAGAAGCAGGCCTCTGTATCAACCTCAACTGCAGAAGCTGAATATATAGCAGCTGCTAGTTGTTGTTCACAGATCTTGTGGATTCAAAACCAGCTTTTGGATTATGGGTACTCACACAAGAACACAAAAATCATGTGTGATAGTACCAGTGCTATCTCTATTGCACAAAATCCCGTGCACCACTCTAGAACGAAGCACATTGAGATCCGGCACCATTTCTTGAGAGATTGTGTGGAAAAGAACAAGATCAGCCTTGAGTTAATATCGACAGACCTTCAGAGAGGTGATATATTCACCAAGCCCTTAAATGAACAGAAGCATCTGTTCTTTTTAGTTCAACTAGGCATGATTAATGGAAGAGACTAAGTGTGATGTCTGCCTTGTTGAAACCTGTTTGAAGATCGTCGAACAACGTTCGAAGATAGTCGATCGGATCAAGCCTATCGTCGACCTATGGTTGAAGATAGCTTATCTGCTTGAAGATCGTCGACCGGCGTTCGAAGATCGTCGAACAGGTCGAGCATATCGTCGATCTATGGTTGACGACAGCTTGCTGTTTGTGAAGATAGAAATAGTCGAATGATTGATCGACTACTCTGCTTCAGGACCGATCGTCGAACGACCGTTCCACCATCGTCTCCAGTATCTTTTAAATAGATCGACGATCGTTGTTTTAATATAAAGCCGATGGTCGACCTAGGTTAAGAGATAGTTGCTTTTATCGTCGACGGAGAGCGTCTTTTCGCATTCTGTCTTCCCGCTTGCTCTTTGTCTTGCGTTTTCTGCCGCTTCGTCCTCTCCATCTCTCCCTCGACTTCTCCAGTTCTTTCGTTGGCGATTTCTCTAGCGCTCCTAGCAGTAGTAAAGTTTGATGCAGTATTCAGTGTAGATTTCGACGCCTTCAGCTGTTGCGAACCCGGAATTGTGGAAATTTTTAATCTGTGCAAAGATCAAGGGTTAGAGAAGCTCATGTCCTCCAGAATAAAGATAAACACTCAAGAGATCAAAGAGTGGGCATTCACTTCGTCTTCAACTGATGATTCGATGACCGGAACTATTAGCAGAGAAGAGGTAACATTGACTCCCGCTATCTTAACTGAAATATTTGGATTGATAAATGGGGAAGAAGAGTATGAGCAAGATACTCCTGAGTTTGGAAGGATGTTAACAGAGCTGGGACATGCCGAAGGCATTCCCTCTAAGCTGCTCAAAGTAAATTTTCCGTTTAAGATTTAGTTTCTTGCTGAAATAGTTGGAAAAGTGCTACTGGCAAAGCACTCCGCCCACGATAAAATTACAAGGCAGCAATTTGCACTAATGTGTGCAATTGTAAATAAGAAACAGATTAATTGGGCAGGCATTATGTTTGATTTGATCAGGAAAAAGAATGGCAAGAAAGAAGTTACCCTGGGAAGGGTAGTTGGGATTTTTCTGAAGGAGAAATATCCCCATCTGTTAATTTCAGCTGCTACCTCCATAAACGCCAGCAAGAAGATGGATCCATCCCTGTTCGCCAAATGGAAAAGGACCTTCCTGAAGCCCGCTCCAGCAGGGGTTGCTCCAGTTACATCTGAGAGCACCAGGACTGCCGCACTCACTCCCCCCTACAAGCAGCTGGCTCAGCAAATCCATCCCTTCCATCTTCTTCATCTGTTTTGCCGTCTACTTCAGTTGAAGTTCCCTCAACTTCAATTGAAGTATGACCTTCTGCTTCTCCTCTTCCATCTCCTCCTGCATCTCCTCTCCCGACTCATCTTGCTGGGATCTCTAATCCCAGTTTTGATTTGTTGGTGTCTGAGATTTCTACTCCTCTTCATTCTCCAATTCCTTCTTCTGATCACATTGATCACCCTGCATCCACTCATCCATCTCCAGTTCCATCTCCATCTCATTCTCCAGCTCATCATGCATATACCATTCCTGCTGATCTTCCATCCTCTGAAATTCCCCCACCATCATCATCATCATCCTTTGAAATAACTCCAGCATTTATCTCTAGCATTTTGGAGTTAATTACCCCCTCAATCAAAATTATGATTGAACAGGCAATTGCTCCTCTTACTTCCTCTATCTCCTCTTTGACTGCTGCTATTCAGGCACTCTCAAAGTCTACTGAGCCCTCTTCCTCTAGGGGCCTGGTTTCAGTATCTACTGAAATCAGGCAGGGGGAGATGCTTGATGAAGATGTCTCTGAGCAGCTGTTGGCCTCCCCTCCAGCAGATCATCATGTAGTAGCAGAGAAAGCAATAGAAGATTCAGCTCCTCCTTCTTTTTCTGAAACAGAAATTTCTGATGCTTTATTGAAATCTGAATTCATTGTTAAAGCTTGCTTAGAAGAATGTTCTACTCCCTTGGTCGCCCTGTACCTAGAAGGAATTATCACTTCCTTTCTAGATGAATTATGGGAGTTAGGACACACAGTGGTCGATTCTGAAGGTATTCCCTTTACTTACTTTTTAGACTTAATAACTGATATGCTTGTATGGGAATATCTGGAAGGGATGATTAGATGTCATTTAGAAAAATTTTATTCATAATACTACAGATAAAATGGAAGAAGTTTTAGATGTTCAAGAGCCTGATCTCCTACCAGCTACAGAAGCTCAGTATGAACCAGAACAAGTTGCTCAAGTTTTTGAGGTTTTTCAGCCAGAAGTGCAAGCAGAACTGGTCACCATGATAGTTTCTGATCTTCAAGAAAAAGATGCAGATACCCAAATTGAAAAATCTACTGTATGGGATGATTCCCCGGGTTTGGATTTAGATGCTCTCATGGCACAGGATGTCATGGAAGAAGAAGTAGAAAAAGCTGCTCTAAAGGAAAAGGAAAGAGCTTTGAAAGATGCAATTGATCCATATGATCTGCCCATCTCTTCTAATTCTGAAGGTGAAATTGATTCTGATGAGTCTGATGAGTCAAAAAGAAAAAGGATTGCTAAAAAGAAAAGGAAAGCTGTAGCTCCTCCTCCTCCTAATCCAGATAATGATACCCCTTATTATATACTGAAAGGAATTGATCATAAGTCAAAAGACTTCCAGCACTGGATGGCCTTCTCTAAGAATCAGCAGAAGTAAAGGAAAAAGTCAAAGAGGTATGACTCTCCTGTCCCAAGATGGAATCCTAGAGGTCCTCCTCCTCCACCTCCCAGTGCAGGAGCCTCAGTAAAATTTTCTGCAAAACCTGCTACTCAGTCTGAAAGATTAAATCCATCTCAGTCAGCTCAAAGGAGAAGTTCCCAAGGATACCAAGGTAAAAGTCAAACTGGCTATCAAAGACCTGATGCTATTAAGGAACAAGTAAAGGAGGTAGTGTATCAAAGACCAACATTTTCTCCTCCTCAGTCTAAAGAAATCAAAAGCTCAACCTCTCCTAAGCCAGATCTTTCTGTGAAGGATGTTCCAAAAGGTAAGTGATTTATTTTTTATTTGAAAAGTCTAGCAAGATATTTGCTAAGTCTGCTTCCTTTCTTATCTAGTTACTCAGGATAAAGAACCAGTTGATACAACTTCTGAGATTGTTTATGAAAGCCCAGAGCTTGATCCTAATTTTAGGATGGCTCGTTTTCTTGAACTTGTTGGAGCAGCTCAAATAAAGAAAGCAAAAGCAGAAGGAAAAGACACTGCAGGATTGACCACGATGTCAAAATTTAGAATGAAGGAGCTCGACAAATTCCAGGTTAGACCTGAGATATTTGATCCTTCAAAGTATATGGAAAAGCATCCTGAGGCAATTGTCCCAAGAACAACAGAATTGAAAATCATTGGAGAACAAGACCTGAAGCTATCAAGAAAAGAAGCTCTAGATCCCTCTAAAAAGATTACTTTTATTTCTAGCTCTTCTGATCCTAAATCTAACTCTGAAGCACCTTAATATTTCATTGATTGACAGTTAATTGCTTATCTGTTTGATTGATGTTATCTGCTTAGTTATTTCTCTTTATGCATTTTATTTTACTTTCTGTAATTAGTTCTGTATGTTTTAATTGTTGAGAGACTTAACTCAAATAGGGGGAGATTGTTGGTACCCTAGTTTTGATTTGAGCTCAGTCCTCTCTTTCTGTCTCTTGACCCAAGATTTATCTATGGTCAAAGGTTAGTTGATAGGTTAGATTCTCTAGTTGTGTAGAATTACTTTTCCAGATGAATATTTGGTTAAGTAGTTTTTCGTTCGACTATGGTCGAACGTCGCTCGACTATCGTCGATCAGCCGTTCGACGATCGTCTTCCTGATAGCTCTATCTGCTTGATAGGTCGACTATCGATTGTCTTTGATAGTTCGACTATCTGTTTGATAGGTCGACTATCTGTTCTCATTGGTAGTTCGACTATCTGTTGATAGGTCGACTATTTGCTTTGTTTGATAGTTCGACTATCTGCTTGGATAGTTCAACTATCTGATAGTTCGACTATCTGTTTGATAGGTCGACTATCTGTCTTCGTTTGATAGTTCGACTATCTGTTTGATAGGTCGACTATCTGTTTTGCTTGATAGTTCGACTATCTTCTTGGATAGTTCAACTATCTGATAGTTCGACTATCTGTTGATAGGTCGACTATCTGTGTTGCTTTGATAGTTTGACTATCTGTTGATAGGTCGACTATCTGTTTTGGTTGATAGTTCGACTATCTGCTTGGATAGTTCAACTATCTGGTAGTTCGACTATCTGTTGATAGCTCGACTATCTGTTTCCTGTGATAGTTCGACTATCTGTTGATAGGTCGACTATCTGTTTTGTTTTGATAGCTCGACTATCTGTTGATAGGTCGACTATCTGTTTTCTGTGATAGTTCGACTATCTGTTGATAGGTCGACTATCTGTTTTTCTTTGGTAGTTCGACTATTTGTCCTGATAGATCGACTATCTGATAGCTCGACTATCTGTCCTGATAGTTCGACTATCTGCTGAGGTAGTTCGACTATCTTCTTTGATAGGTCGACTATCCGGATCGTTCGACTATCTGTCTGATAGGTCGACGATCTCCGTGCTTCGGTCGACGATATCTGAGGGTCGTTCGACGTTTTGCTGTATGCTTTGAATAATTTTGTCGTCTTCTATGATGTGATTTATTTCATATTTATTTCAGCATATTTTATAAAAGATTGTTTGAACAAATTGTGATAATATTTCCATGCAATATCTATTCTATTCCTTATGCATGAGCTAATCTTTTCTGACAAAGTTGTTTGTCTTATTAGCTGAGATATGATTTCTGCTTGATCTGCCAGGCTGTCCTTTATAGCCGTTAGACTCAAAAAGTCTTCCTTGGCCGTAAAGAGTCTTTTCTGATGTGACTTTCTCTTGTATTATTTCATCAGAGTAATTTGCAGCTTCTTAGAAAATCTTTATCCTTTTATAGGATATCTGCCTGCAGTTTTTGTTTAGCTTTATGCTTTTTGCAGCCCAGCTTGCAGATTTCAATAGAAGACAAGATTCAAACTCTTTTGAGAGCCGTTGCTGCTGCTGCTATATAAAGACTTCTTTGAAGAAAGAAATCAACTAGTTCTGATATTCAAAAAGCCACCAACAGCATTCAAACATAGAACTTACAGTTTTCAACTGTTCTCAGCTCATTCACATCTAACTGAGAAGAAGTTTTAGTTCTTCACTCTTCTTCAACCTGAGTTCTCCTGTCTCCAGGAAGATTTGCACTCAGAGCTTTTTGAAGAAGAAGAAGAAGATAGCTGCCTAAAGAAGAAATTTTATTTCATATTATTTATCTTCTTGTAGCTTTTTCCTTCAGTATTTTCTGAAGTGTTTCTGCACTGAAGCAAGACTTCACATGGACGTTCTTTTAGCCAGGGGGAGCCTTGATTCTTTTAGAGCTTTCTAGCTCAGTGCAAGTTATTGTGCTTCTCTAATCTATTGTAAAATAGAGAAGACACCTTAACCTCCTTTCCACCTCCTGTAAAGGGTTATTACTCCCTTCAAAAGTATCCCTTGGTGACAGGGCACCTGATCAAAAACTTGTGTTGGTTTTTAGACACCTGATCAAAAGTCTAAAGGGTCTATAGATCTACCTACAGCAGATCTTGTTGGTGGCAGGGCACCTGATCAAAAACCTGAGTGGATTCCTACCTTATTGGTAGAAGAGTGGACGTACCCAAGTTGTTTGGGGAACCACTATAAATTCCTTGTGTCGTCTGGATTGTTTATTTAATTCTCTGTGCTGATTGGCTGTGACTAGTCTTTAACTAGGATTGCTAGTTGCTGTTTAGGATTCCAAGCATTAACTGTAAATACAGTTGGCTGCCCTTTGTGCACATCACTTGTGTTAGGCTTTAGGGTTTCATCTTAAATATCTATAACCTTGATTCCGCAATTAACTCCAAGGGAGTTGAGTAGACAGTCAACTTTGCTAGTGCAATTTTTGATTACTCTATTCACCCCCCTCTAGAGTAGTATCTATCCCTTTTCTTTCACATCGACACAAGAGAATTATACCACAACCGAGAAGGTGCTCGTAGCTGTTGTATTCACTTTTTATAAATTCCATCCTTATATTACGCTCTCCAAAATTATCATTTTGTGGACCACTCAGCACTCATGTATCTTCTTACTAAGATGGATGTCAAGTCGCGCCTGATTCGCTAGGTTTTACTCCTCCAGGAGTTTGACTTAGAAATCCATGATGAGCGAGGAGCCGAGAATTTTGCTGCCGACCATCTCTCATGATTAGATAATCCGTATATAGAAAAATTAGATGAAAAATCTTTTAATGATTTCTTCCCCGATGAGAAGTTGCTTTTAATTAACACATCTCCTTCTCCTTGGTTTGCACACATAGCGAACTATTTAGTGGCTCGTGTACTCTCAAAACAGTTCTCCTCTCAGCAAAAGAAGAAATTATTTTCTGAGATGAAGAACTATTTTTGGGAAGACCCGCATCTTTTTCGAGTTTGTGCGGACCAAGTGATAAGGAGATGTTTCTCTTTTGAGGAAGGATTAGATATTTTAAAACATTTGCATGAAGGACCGACTGGTGGTCACTATCAAGCTACTCGCACTGCCCACAGAGTGCTTTGCGCGGGTTTTACTGGCCTGACCTGTTTAAGGATGCACAATCCTTTGTGAGTAGGGGTGATAGTTGCCAACGTTCGGGAAATATTTCCAATAAAAATGAAATGCCGCAAAATTATTTCCTTGAGTGCGATGATTTCGACCTCTGGGGAATTGATTTTGTTGGCCCTCTTCCCTCTAGCTTTGGGAACAAGTTTATTTTAGTTTTTGTAGATTATGTGTCATGATGGGCTAAAGCCCAATCTCTTCCTACTAACGATGCCCGAGTCATTATTACGTTTTTGAAAAAAAATATTTTCTTTATTCGGTACGCCACGAGTCATCGTTAGCGATAGGGGTTCATATTTTTGTATTGCACATTTTTCAAAAATTCTTTTTAAATACGGTTTTACGCATAATCTTTCAACTCGCTACCACTCCCAAACTAATAAACAAGTCGAAGTAGTGAATAGAGAGATAAAAAGAATTTTAGAATAGATTGTTTCCACCTCTAGAAAAGACTGGTCAACCAAATTAGACGATGCTCTATGGGACTACCAAACAGAATACAAAACTGCCATTGGATATACGCCGTATCGGTTAGTTTATGGAAAATCGTGTCATTTACCCGTAGAATTAGAACACCGTGCTTTTTCAGCCTTAAGGATTTTAAATTTCGATCCCCACTATGTTGGCGATTTTCGAAAATTTCAACTTAACGAACTCGACGAGTGGCGCTGTTACGCATACGAAATTAAAAAAAATTATACAGAGCGGAACATTTTCACGACAAACACTTAGGGCACCCAAATCCCTTCAAACCGGGCAACCAAGTTCTTTTATAAAATTCACGTTTACGTTTATTTCCTGGAAAACTAAAGTCACGATGGTCTGCACCGTTTTCTGTTAAAGAAGTCTTTCTGTATGACGCTGTATTAATTTCACACCATTATAAGGGCGATTTCAAAGTAAATGGGCAGTGTCTTAAACTATATTTTTCTTGTGATGATGATGTCTGTCTGAATAATGTTAAGTTTCTTCTACACAAACTTTAACTAACTTAATACTTTTTATTTTTGTTAAAAACATTAATTATTATTTAGTACAATAATGTTTTGGATAATATTATTTTATCATGTCGAGCTCAAACGACGTTTTAAATAAAGGGTGCTCTTGGGAGGCAACCCAATTTTTTTTTCTCTTTACTTTATTTTACAGTTTTTGCCCCGGACGGCTCCGAAAAGCTGAAGCATCTGCGATCACCTGCTCCAATGCTACTAAATCCATCACAAAGTCCAATGAAGACATTTCAAGAAATTTCAAAGCGCAAGCATGGGGGAGCGGTATCAATCTTTATTCATGACGCATAAATCCGGGGAAGTACCTGTTTTTCAATTCTAAACTTTCATTTATATTTTAATTTCTCTCTCTCCTTCCCTGCCTTTCTCCATTGAGGACAATGTCCATTTTAAGCTTGGGGGAGGATTTCCTCCTTCTCTTGTCTATTTTTTTATTTATAAATATCTTAAAAATCCAAAAAAAGAGAATTTCTTAAATATAAAAAAAATAGAATTTTTTTTAAAATCAAATATATATATATATTATTTGTTTTTACTTAGATAATTTAAATGAATTTTGGTATTTCAATAGCACCCCTTGCTTTTTGTCTTGTTTTTCTCAATATTCCCTATAACAACTTAGCTAATTATGATCT
This sequence comes from Platanthera zijinensis, assembly GCA_039513925.1. Taxonomy (NCBI): domain Eukaryota; kingdom Viridiplantae; phylum Streptophyta; class Magnoliopsida; order Asparagales; family Orchidaceae; genus Platanthera; species Platanthera zijinensis. The sequence continues at coordinate 97,584,503 of CM077089.1, forward strand.
TTCTAATTGTTTTTTTAATTATGTTTCACATGTAAAATGTTGGCCATGTTGTGTTTCTAATTCATGGTAGCATGTTAATGTGAAACATTTGTCTGAAACTCGTATTTTTATTATTGTTTTCGTCCTTTATTTTCTTTACTTTCTTGAAAATCTTTCATCTACTATTTTTCTTTTCATTTTTGAATAGATTTTTTAATGTCAACTTTTGATTAGCGTAGTAGATGTGAACGATCCAAGTTGCTTATTATATCTATTTTCAAGATAATTTCATTAGTCTTCATTTATTATCTAGGATTTTATTTTTAAATTTTTCAAAGCTTATGCTTTAAATAAATTTAAAAACATGAAAATGATTTAGGTCATTTTTGTTTTCTTTTGAACCTTCTTGCCAACCAAAAATTTTTAATCCCTAGTTAGCCGCTTTTGAGCATTTTTCAGATTTCAATTGATAGCTCCACTTATCATTTCATTTTCACCAAAGATAAAATTTTCCAACCTATTTAATCACACTAACCTTTTGAGTTTTGTTTAAAAAAATTTATGATTATGATGAGGTTGTCATGTGTTATATTTGGAGAACTTTTTTGAAAAAGTATGCTCAAAAGAAGTGTTTTACTTTTGTTTGGCCAATTTCAAAATGAAAAGGAAATTTATTAATGGCCTTTGGTTTTGAAAAGAAAAGAAAGTGGAAAAGAAAAAGGAAAAAAATTTTTTATTTATGATAAATTTTTTGAAATTCTTTATTTTGGTTTGTGTGATTTTTGAGCCTCCTTGTAAATCTTTGAATTCAACTCCTAATCATAATCCTAAACAAAGCATTTTGGTTCTAATAAGCCCTTTTTATTCATGTTTTTGAATTTTATTTTTTAGTTAAGTAAACAAGAAAAGTAAATTAGTAAAGCTTTGGATTTAAATTTAGATTTTTGTTATTTGATTAATATAGTTATAATGTGTCTCTTGGATCTAGTAACAACTCAATGCATTTTTTCATTTTGTTGCTTTTCTAAAATTTATTTAAAAAATTTTGTTAAAATTTTGGATGATTTATTTTCAATAGTAAAGTTCATAAATTTTCAAACCATGTTTAAATAATTGTTTTAGGTTTACGTTTCACCTTCTCCCTACTTAGAATTTCGCATAGTACTTCTGTTAGCATAATTAGAAATTTTCCTGATTAGTCACTTTTTTGTTAGCTAGTTTTTATATTATTGCTTGAGGTCAAGCAAAGCTTAAGCTTGAGGGAGTTTGATAATACGTTTTGTACTTTAAACTATTAGGGTAATTACAGGTTTTTATTATGTAAATAATGTTTTTAAATCTTTATTTTGATCTCTTTTTGTATATATATTAATGTCACTAATGTTTTCCCTTTTTTGCAGGTTTGCAGGTTTTCAGCCTTTTCGTCGAGCTCAGCCTTTTCGTCGAACTTAGCCTTTTCGTCGAGCTCCGCCTTCATTCTGCGTTCGAAGAACGTCTCCAATTTCGTCGAACTCAGCCTTTTCGTCGAGCTCAGCCAATTTCATCGAACTTAACCTTATCGTCGTACTCAGCCTTTTCGTCGAGCTCAGCATTTTCGTCAAGCTCAGCCTTTTCGTCGAGCTCCACCTTTTCATCGAACGCAGCCTTTTCACCGAGCTCTGCCTTCATTCTGAGTTCGACGAACTCCTCCAATTTCGTCAACCTCGCCTTCAGTTCAACATTCGTCGATCGGCCCAATTTCGTCAAACTCCCGTCCACTTTCTGCGTTCGATGTTTTCCTTCGTTCGTTGACCTCAACTTCAGTTCAAAGTTTGTCGATCCCACCTTACACTTTTTGCATTCGATGTTTTCCTTTATTTCATGATCTCCCGTCCACTTTCTGTGTTCTACGTTTTCCTTCAATCATCGACCTCCCGTTAACCTTCTCTTTTCTCCGTTCGTCGAGCTCTCCCTCCTTCTCCTCTAATTTTGTCGAGCCCCCTCTTCTTCTTTCGTTGAGATTTCCCTGCTTCCAGAGACAAGTCCCGTTTTTCCATAAAAGCCTGCTGCCACCATAAATACACGTCACCCGTACTGAGGCAATCATCATTTCCCACCAGAATTCGTACCAAGGTCAACTCCCGTGTATGGCTGGATGTGTGGGCATGTCATGCTCTTTGAAGAATCTATAAATAGAGCCCCACCCCTTGTGTTTGAAAGAGAATTTTGGAGAGGGGAAGTGCTGCCATTTTCTGTTCATCCTCTCTCCTTTTCTCATTTCATTTTTTCTATTTTAAGTTTTACTCTTCTATATTATTTCTTGAATTTCTTTAGTAGTTTATTTTTAGTGCTAGCTTAGTTTTTTATTTCCTGCAAGTACAGTACTTTTTATATTTCAAGTTGTAAGCTCTGTTTGAATTAATATAAAGTATGTTTACTTTTACTTGTCTCTATTTTGTTTCCATGCACTCCTACTAATCACTCTTCCTCCACTTCACCATGAGTAATTAATTCTCCTTGTACTCGATCCAGAGGTTCGAGTTGATTAAGTTATGTTACTCTAGTTTACTTTTCCTTTGTAAGGTTTAGACCTTGATTTACGCCTAATTAATCGTGTTTGGAGATATATCATTGATATATATTTTCCATCTTTATTTTCACTCTTAGCTAGATGAGAGGCTCGTAGTTTGGAGTGAACACTCAAGAGTAAAGAGAGTTGCACGGACCCCTTGAGAGAGGCAGACGTTAAATCTCCCGGATTGGAGTGAAATCCAATAGCGGGGTTCATAGCGTAAAGCGAGCATTAGGCCTCCGATTTGGACGAGAGTTTGGTCGGACCTTCCAAAACTCAAGTGGGAATGACTTTGAGAGAAGCGTGTTCATGCTTTAAGAACCTCCACGGACAAGGTCCTTTGACTTATTAAGTTAGAGTTTATTATCGCATGTTTTGATCAACTTAAGTCGAGGTGATTCTCGATCGAGTGCTTTTCTTTATCAAGGTTTAACCCCTTGTTTTAATAGCTAGTTGTGGCCTCTCTGATTAAGTGTAAGTGCTTTTCTTTATGCAAGTAGTCTCTTCTTTTTATTTAGTTAACAACCCTAAAAGTTTCTTCGATAAGATAATAGTCTTTGTGTGAGTAAGATTACTCAACGGTTCTCGGATTTTAATACGACACTTGTTCCCCCTACTACAATTCGATAGGTATACTTGCCTAGTTAGATTGCTAGTTCGGTTTTATTCTCTTCATGATTAGCAGAAACCACATTTCAACTTAGAGAACCCATATAACAGGAACGTCCACTACACAATTAGGAATGATAAAACCAAATACACCAAATGTTCTATCCTTAAGGCCTTGTAACTTTTTTCTTTACAAAAAGTGTTTTTATATATCGGCACGCAGGCCGGCCACACATGAAAAATAATAAATATTTGCCTTTGGGCCTTCAAGGGCAAGCCAAATACAACATAAGGGACTTTATCCCGCTACTTAACACTTGGCTCTCCAACACTTTCATATTACGACCCACCAAAACGTGGCAAACAAAACAACGGTTAACATTAGCTGACCAATTTATAATGATCCCACACCTCACTCGGGGTAGCGGTTCTCCTTCCCTATAAGATGCATTATATTTATATATTTTGGCAATAGTAAAGTGCACTTAAGCACCACTCTCCACATACGCAGGTTCGATCGACCACACTCCCCGTGCACTCAGGGCACATTCTTGGTGTACCGGACTTCCCGGGTCCCACCACCATCCACAGTCGTAGACTTGATGGTATACTTAAGCAATCTAGTCTTTCCAACACGGGGCCTAAGACTCTCAAAATGCCAACAATAGAAGCTTATTACTTTAGGCGATCTAGTCCGAATGACATAACATGGGTACAGTTCAGCTAGAGCCCGTTGCTCAAATCGTCATATCAACGCTAATGGACACAACCATCATGGCGAACGACAAGACGCGGGTCAGCCTCCCCTTGCCCGTTCGGCTCTCTTGACTTTTTGCTGGGCACTCCATGCCCTCATCATTAATTATCGCTCACAATTTCCCCGTTACTTGAGCTTACAATGATCATCATGGCTCTCATGGCTAATAATTAGGCTCTCAAGGCTTGCAGCTTTTCATGCTACGCAACTTGTCTCACGGATACAGGTTTTGCAACCACATTCAGGTAGGCTTGCATAGCCACCTAAGCTGGGTTCATAACTTCAAACAATGGACCCAGGTCTTTTAGAGACAGGCCTCATATCTCTCTAGAAGCTATCGCTGGCAGTAGTACTACCGCTGCACAGTAGGTACATAAGTCTCTTCCTCCCTACTTTTTGGGTGTTTTCCTGGAGATCACCTCCAGTACTATCACTACATCATCCTGCACACCACCAGACCCCAGATTCTATACTTTTAACCACACATTTTATCCACAGAGTCTTCTCTGGCAAGCAAATTGAAATTCTTTAATTCCATGGTAACTAAACACCTGGAGGTGGATGAATAGGTTTTCAAGTCTTTTCCATCCACTTAGTGTGTTGTGATTTAGTTACTTATGCTTTCAAGACAATCACATAGACGATACAGTAATATTATAGTGATTCCATAGATAATGGGTACGTCTACTTTCCCTCATACTTTTCTAATATTGTGTTAGACACGGCACTTATCCAAATCTCGACTCCTTAGAGCTTACAACACAGATCACTCAGGATGTCTCAGTCTCTTCCAAGACCAACAACTCAGGCATAGATCCTTACCTCAAAGCAAGCTTGCTTCTACAACTCAGTGATCAAAGGATCACCTACCTCAAACTTGAACCCAACTCCTACAACTCGAGCTAGGGAAGTTAGCCCTAAACCTCAGAGAGTTACACTCTCCTACTTCAAGCACAAAGGCCCTACACTCAAATCCACACAAGGATCCTAACTCAGATCAATAACTGATCCTATACTCAGCACCTATAACACAGGCTTATTATCAGATCCAAGAGGATCCTACAGCTCAGATCCAAGAATGGATCCTATAGAGAGTAAAGTGGTTGGTTGATATTGATTTGACACTAGAGAAATTTCTCTGTGTCATCTTCTTCCTGAGCCTAGTTTACCTCAGCATTACCTTCTTCACAGCAACAAGAAAAATAATCTTAAACAAACTATGGCTTGTACTGGAAGTAACTCAGAAATAAGTTTTTTAACTTGCTCTTGATTTAATCTTCAATCAGCTACCTGAAATGAAGAAATCAGGTGGCTCTGCTCCTTCTTTATTAGAATCTTATCTGAACTTGTAGTAATAGAAGAAATTAGCTACATCAAACTTGTTGGAACTATTGGAACAGCTCGCTGAAGTTTTAGGTTTCAAGCTCGGCAATAATGGCGAGGAAGATGGAGTTCCACCATCTCTTTTTACAATGAATAAAACCCTAAAAGTTAAATTCTCAACTCCTGATCTTGTCCCTTTTATCTTATGCTGATTAACGGCACTTTGAAGTAGTGGGAACCACTTGTAGTTGTTGGCTACAACTTGCTTCGTCAGAAGAAGACGTACAATAGGCTTTCAGCGCCATTAGTCGTGTTTTGTAGCTTTCCCAAAATGAATTTGAATCCTATTGACTTTTGTTGACTTTTGTTGACTTTTGTTGACTTTTGTTAAGGTCAGCATTTATGGACTTACAAAAATTTCAGATTCATCCCAGTTATTGAGTGTGTTAAGTGAACTGGCTTTACTTAACGAACCTGGACTTAGTCACTATCTTTACACTGCCAAGCGTTGAGTGCGTTGAGTGAAACTTCTTCACTCAATGCCACTAAACTTAGTACCTTTTCTGAACGTGTGCCTTTATGCTGAGGCATTGAGTGAACTGGCTTCACTCAATGTTTTTGTATTTATCCGCAACTTTTTAATTAATGCATTGAGTGAGCCTTCATCACTCAACGCTTCTTCCTTTGCTTGTCTTTTTGATGAGGTGTTGAGTAAACAGGCTTCACTCAATGCTTCTGTACTTAGTCTCAACATTCTTTATGAATGTATTGAGTGAGCCTTCATCACTCAATGCTTCTACCTTTGCTTGTCTTTTTGATGAGGCATTGAGTGAAAGGCTTCACTCAATGCTTCTATACTTAGCCGAAATTTCTTGATGAGCTTGCATTGAGTGATTTGTCCTCACTCAACGTATCTAGACTTTGATAGATTTTTCTGTCTATCTTTCCTTAGGATTAGACTGATTGTTCCTCTATCAATGCCTTTTACTTTGGCGTTGAGTGAGCTGTCCTCACTCAATGATTCTGGACTTAGCCAGAATTCTTGATAGAATCTTCAACTACTTGAGCTTTACTCAACACTTCACTTTAGGCATTGAGAGAGATTTCCTCACACAATGATTCTGGACATAGTCGATTTTTCAGCTTACCAATGTTGAAGCTTTGACAGACTCGATTATACTCGACGCCTCTAGTTATATGGCATTGAGTGAACTGCCTCACTCAATGTCTGTGGACTTAGCTGCATTTCTGTCATCCAAACAGTTGGGCTTTGACAATCCACCCTTTACTCAGCGCCTTTTGGAATCTGGCGTTGAGTGAACTGGCTTCACTCAAAGCCTGTGGACTTAAATAATTTTCAGTCTTTCCAGCATCCTTCCTTAGCATCTGGCATTGAGTGAACTGGCTGCACTCAACGCTTATGGACTTAGATAGATTTTTGCCTCTCCACTTTTCTACCTTATGACCACATATCACATCCACTTAGATAACCTGTCTATCCTTATACCAAGGAACATCCTGCACATGATGAGATTGAAAAACATCAAATACAACTATGTTTTAAGTGTTAATGGTGAGGCCTCTTCAAATCAAATCTAGGGAACATTGAGGGAAATATTCCCAAAAATCTCCCCCTATTTGAAAAAGGTAAAACACCCTACAATACTAAGAAGCATTTTCTCATAAAGTCCATCAATTTAGAAGCAGTTGTAAGCTTTATCATATTACTTGATAATTCATTTGAAAAATTCAAGGCAGCTTACAGCTCTTCTCACTACCTGATACTTAAGTGGAGGGTGTTGGCTACCATCTCCCCTTAACCACTCCCTTTAAGGTTTAGGGTATTGGCTACCTCTCCCCTTATCTTCCCCCTTTAGGGTATTGCCTACCTCTCCCCCTTCCGACTTCTTCAAAAAAAGTTTCTTAATGAGGGAGGTGATAGGATCAAGGGAGAAATTTACTCTTGATCCTTGCCAACATCTTGTGTTGATTCCACATAAGAATTTATCCTAGTGATCAAACTACTTGACTAGATACCATACCTCTTATGTTGATACCACTGATTCAATACATTTCTACAACCACTTGACCCTGGAGTAGTACATTGATCCACCTGAGCTGGCTGCTATCAGTTATAATCTTGAGCTAATGTCATTCCTGATAGTTTAACTTTCAAGGCAGCCTAAACAACTAGAGGGGGGGGGGTGAATAGGTTCTGCTTTTCTTATAAAAACTTCTAGGCAGAATTCAATTCAATAGCTAACACAATGAGCACAGCAATCACAGAAATTAAAACATCACAGATTGCACAATGTTTTATAGTGGTTCCCCAAGGTCTGGGTACATCCACTTTCCCCCTTCACCTATCTAGCAGTATGCTAGATTCGGCCAAACTTCCTCTTATCTCAGATCAATAGATCCTACAACTCAGAACCCAACTGGTTCCTACAACTCAGGCACAACTGCCCTACCTCAGCCTTGCCCCAAGGCCTACAACTCAGAGAATATCCTTCTCCTACACTCAGGCAAACAGCCCTACCACTCAGAGTTCAACACTCCTACACTCAGCCTTTATAACATAGGCTTACAACTCAGATCTGTGTAAACAGATCCTACAGAAATATAGAAAAGATTATAAACTGTCTTGCCAAAGTTGAGAGAGAAAAGGCCAAGACAATTCTTGATCAGCTGATGCAATCAACTGTATCTGAGCCTTCTTCAAGGCTTCTTGAAAATGTACTTAGCTGAGTTGATTCCAAACAGCTTCTTGAGAATCCACTGGTGGTTTCTTTCTTCTTCTTCTAATTCAGGCTTGATCTCTCTCTATCCAGCACTTTGAAAGATTCTTCTGAATTCTGATTAGAACTCTTCTTAGATCTATCCTTAGATAGTCTTCTTAGATCTCCCAGAGAAGATCTTCTTAAGTGCCTAGCACTTTCTTGAAAATGAATTGGATCGTAATCCTTCTCAACTTTTTTTTTGATTCTCAACTATGTTTTTCAACAGTTGCTTTCTCCTTCTGAATCCATCTATTTATAGACATTCTTCATGGTAACCGGCTGATCCGGTTTCTAACCGTTTTCTGACAAGTCTGACAGCTTCAGTTAACCGGTGGTAACCCACAGCTGTCAAGTCCTCAAACAAGTCCTGTGCCTTAGTCTTGAACCACAAGTTGTTGAAACAGTCTGTCAGAAAGTGTCGAGACCATCTGTCTATCTGTGTCGACACAATTGACTTTGGTGTCGACACAGTCTTCAGTGATGTCGACTAAGTTGCCTTTGAGTCGACACAGCTTCTTCTGAAAATAACTTGGTCTTAACTCTTCAGTGTGTCGACACAAGTCCTGTGTGTCGACACAGTTGTTGTAGAATTATAACTTAGTAAGTGTTGACTTAGCCTTCAGGTGTCGACACATTCTGCTTTAATGTGTCGACTTAATCACAATGTGTCGACACATTCTGCTGGTGTCGACAAACTTGAGGTCGACTATTTTCTTCTGTGTCGACACATTCAGCTGATGTCGACAATCTTGAGATCGACTATATTCTTCTGTGTCGACACATTCTCCCAATGTTGAGGTCGACGCTTTTCTTCTGTGTCGACACAAATTCCCAGAGTTGTGTCGACTCTTTTCTTCTGTGTCGACACAAATTCCCAGTGATGTGTCGACTTACTTCTTCTGTGTCGACACTTTTTCCCAGTGTAGTTGTAGACTAACTGCTATGTGTCGACTCTGCTTCCCAGTGTTGTGTCGACTCTTTTCTTCTGTGTGTCGACACTGCTTCCTCTGTGTCGACACTTGGACTTAGAATTTTTCTGCATACTTTATCAATTCTTCACCTGCACATGTCAACTTAAAACAACATCAAATACACCTTGATGTATATCATTGAGCTAGGTTGGGCTTCTTCAAATCAGGTACACATTTTCCAATGTACCCAACAATCTCCCCCTATTTGGAGAAGTCATAACCCCTATAGCCAATGATATACACCATTTATAAATAGTACTAAATGATGATTAATGGCATAACAGGAATACTTAATATAAACAACACATAAAAACAAATCATCACAGAATGCACATTATAATATGCCAAACAACATTTTGTTTATAACTGGGTAATGTTTGATTACAATGTTTTACATTTAATGAATACATCATAACATTACAAAACACTATAAAAGAACTTGAAACAAAATCAGGCATGATCAGGCTCTTTAATTATAATTCCTTTGCCAGATTGAATTGTAGCTGTCACAGGAGCTTCTGAATCTTCAGCTATCTTCTTTCCTTTAAGATCAGCTTTCTTCTGAGCATCTTCCTTGATCCTTTGCCTTTCAAAATAATGAAAAGGCTTAGGGAAGTATTTGCTTGGCTCCTTAGCATCAGATGGCAGTCTTCCCAGCTTGGCTTTCCTTCTGAATTGTACTATTGCTTCTTGTCTTGCCTCATACTTCTGCCATTCTATTTCATTGTACCACTTGCCTCTCTCATGAACTTTATCCTGTACAGCTTTCCATGTAGTGAGTATTATGTTCCTTGAAGTGGGACTCCACTACTCATAATCTGGCTTCAGTACAGCCTGCTCTCTGAATTTCCTCTTTGCTACTAGAGCATCTTGCTGTTCTTTTAGAGTAGCCTCAGGCTTATCAACCTTTCCAAAGACAATATTAGTAACCTCCCTTGGAGGACTATACATTCCTTGAACCTTCTGATCAATTATGTCAAAATCTGGAGGGGGGTAAATGACTTGGGCAACCTCAGGTTGAGTGCCTTCAAGTAGATTTGATTGTATTCCTGATTCAGCTACCATAGCATCATCACACAATGGGGGATATCCCAAAGTGGCTCGAATGCTATTGGTCACCCATTTGGAGTGCTCTGAGCCTGCATGAATTAGCATCCTCTCCCCCTTTATGGCTTCTCTAGATACATGATCTCTTAGATCTTCCTTTTGAAATCGAATTTGGCCATCCAAATAATTCACACCCTCTTTGAAAAATGGTCTTAACTTTTGAAGCTTGTCAGATATTTCTTTTTGAGAGGTTGTGATGGCAGTCTTAACAGATGCAATGGCAGCTTGAAAATTCTTATCAAATTCTTCCCTTTCTTTGGCTCTATCTGCAGGCAGACCTGGAACAATCTTCTTTACCTCCTCAATGATCTCATTATGAGATTCAGTTAAATTATCATTCATTCTGATCTGATTTTCCAAAACATAACTTTGCTTCAAGGCAATGTCATCCACTTTTGTAGTAATAGCCTCCTGTTGTTTAGCTAGATAAACCACAGCATTGCCACCCTTGTGGAAGCAATCTGTCATTTCCTTTTTATGCATGTTTACCTGAAACTGGATGGACTTGATATCCTGAGCTAAGTCAAACTGAAGTGACTTGCTATTCTCATCAACATACTTTTCCATAGCCAACCTTTGTTCATCCAATTTTACTTGTAGATCTATCAGAAATTTGTTGTAATCAAAGGCTGGAGATACTTGTAGAGGTGTGGTCTGTAAAGCCTGCTTATAATTCTTGCTTCTTCTCTTGAAGACAACAAGTTTTCTTTTCTTTGCCACCCTGGCATCTTCAGTTTCTATTTCAGATGAAGTATCTACATGAATTCTTTCTTGAGGATGATGAATTGTATCTGTTCCAGGGGTCTGTTGCTCAGCTTCAACATCCACTGGCTCACCCTCAACTTGTGGCTCGACTTCAGCTTCCAGATCAATGTCCATACCTATGGACTTCTCAATATCTTGTCCACCTCCTACTTTATCAGCAGTAGTATCAATATCTAGGAACAACTCCTCCATAGTAAATTCTAGTTGAGCTGTAACTTCTGCAGTAGTTAAATCTTGAGACAAGTTTAACTGTGCTTCCTCTTGTACTTGCACTTCAGTATTTGTAGTATCTGGAGTAGGAGTGGACACCAGCTCCCCCTGAACCTGTGCAGGAATAAGAATATGAGCAATGTCTTTTATAGTAAAATACATTAGCCCCCCCTATACCTGAGCAGGAGTAGATACCTTTGGAGCAGGAGTGGAAACTGGCTCCCCCTGCATCTGTGCAGGTGTTGACACTTCCTGGACAACAGTTGTGTCTGGCTGATCTTCAACCTGTGTCCTCAGGGGGTCTGCTTGTAATTGTTCAGATTCTTGATTTTGTGTAGGGGATTTCACAGGGGTGTCTAGCCTGCTCTCTTCAGGCACATCCTTGGACAGCACCCTATCCCATCTGGAGAACAATCTCATATCCATTCTTCTCATATGATTAATCTTACTCCCTTGCAGTTGCTGCATCACTTCAGGAATCACTCCAGTGAAGTACAGGCTCATGATCCTAGCCATGTTAGGCTTCTTGATTCCTTCTTTGATCTTGTCAAAGATCACTCCTGACCAATCAGTAGGAATAGTAAAAACTATCCTGGTCATCAGGCTGAACATATAGGCAGAAATCCTATCATGTCCACCTATCTTGCAGAGGATTACCTTCCCAACTACTTCTGACAAGAATTTCCCTTGTTGATTCATACCCTTCCTGTTGAAGGCAGCTCCAATCTTCAATCCTTGGTCCAGTCCACACCATTGAAGGGCTTCCCTTGTTTTATATATAGGAACTTCCTCTTCATTCTCAACTACTTGCAATTGGAAGATCTTTCTTAAACTTCTTTGATTAATCTTCACCTTAGTCCCTTGAACAGTGGACTTAATCTTGAGGCCAGTAGAGTGGACTGATGCAGAGATAAAGAATTCGTGCACCTCCTTCTTCCAGATTTTAGTAGGTTCTGAGATGAGAAATTCTAACCCTGACGCAGAGAGGAGGGTGATAACTCCTTGGACATCTGGCGGCGCCTCTGCAAAGGCCTGGCGCACCAACTCATACCCTTCATTGATGTTATCTTCAATCCTTGGCGCCATGGTTTTGTCGAGAAAGCTTGAGAGAAGAGAGAAAGATAGACTGTCGACACAGGGTTTTAGTCTCGAAAACCTTGGAAGCGTGTCGACAGAATGAGATTTTGACCTATTTATAGCCGCAGTTGAAAGAAGTTCAAAAGGCGCCAAAAACAGTCAAAATGTGTCGACACAGACGGAATGTGTCGACACAAACTTCTACCGTCTCGACATTACTTCAGCCTACTATGTGTCGACACCAATTTGTGGTTATGTCGACACCTTAGATAAACAGAAATTCTGTGTCGACTCTAAGGATAAGTGTCGACACATATTCTGTAAGTGTCGACACCATTTTCCTGGTTGAGTCGACATTATATTTCTGGTTAAGTCGACAATATAACTCTTAAGTGTCGACACATATTCTCTGTGTCGACACAATATTTCTGACTTGTCGACATAATTTCTCTGAGTCGACACATTACTACTGAATGTGTCGACACATTCTTACTTAGCCAATTTCTGTAACTTCAATGTGTCCTTTTTAACACTTGATTATGTTGTTGTTATTACCTTTACTTATTTATATACCACTTCAATTGCATTGTTAATGATTTTGTTAATACATTAATCAATGGTTAACATACCTAATTCAATTTTGAATTTATTGAATTTGGTTTCATCTAAAGGCTTAGTAAACACATCTGCTATTTGATAATCTGTTTTTACAAATTCCAATGAGATGTCTCCTCTTTCTACATGTTCTCTAAGAAAATGGTATTTGATTTCTATATGCTTAGTTCTACTATGAGAAACTGGGTTATTAGCAATAGAAATAGCACTCTTTGAATCACATAAAAGAGGTGTTCTACTTACCTGAATACCATAATCCTTAAGCTGATGCTGCATCCACAATAGCTGTGCACAGCAGCTTCCAGCAGCAACATACTCTGACTCAGCTGTGGAAATTGCCACACTGGTCTACTTCTTACTACTCCAAGATATTAGTCTTCCCCCCAGGAATTAACAAGTACCTGTAGTACTCTTTCTATCCTCTCTACATCCTGCAAAATCTGCATCTGAATAGCCTGTTAGTAGAAAATCTCTATTCCTAGGGTACCAAAGACCTAGAGTAGGAGTGCCCTTTAGATATCTCAGAATCCTTTTGACTGCAGTATAATAAGATTCTTTAGGGCAGGCTTGGTACCTAGCACAGACACATGTTGCATACATAATGTCAGGTCTACTAGCAGTGAGATATAGTAGAGACCCAACTATTCCTCTATACAATGATTCATCAACAGGTTTACCTGTCTCATCTTTGCATATAGGCATACTAGTTCCCATAGGAGTTCTCATGGTGGAGGATGACTCCATACCATACTTCTTAATTAATTCTTTGGTGAACTTAGACTGGGATATGGACAATCCATCATCAGTCTGTCTTACTTGGAGTCCCAAGAAGAACTTAAGTTCTCCCATACTGCTCATCTCAAATTTCCCTTGCATAAGTTTGGCAAACTTTTTACAAAGGTTGTTTTCAGTAGATCCAAAGATTATGTCATCAACATAGATCTGGACTAAGATGATCTTTCCTTTGGATTCCCTAAGGAATAGAGTTTTGTCTATCTTTCCTCTTGAGAATTTATTCTCAATGAGGAAGGTAGACAGGGTTTCATACCAAGCCCTTGGAGCTTGTTTTAACCCATACAAAGCTTTCCTAAGCTTATACACAGAATCAGGTTTAAGAGGATCTACAAAACCTGATGGCTGCTCTACATATACTTCTTCTTTAAGATCACCATTCAGAAATGCTGACTTCACATCCATCTGGTATACTTTGAAGTCTTGGTAGGCTGCATAGGCAAGAAACATTCTGATTGCCTCCAGCCTTGCTACTGGAGCAAAGGTTTGATCAAAGTCAATCCCTTCTTCCTGCCTGTATCCTTTTGCAACCAATCTTGCTTTATTCTTTACTATTATCCCACTCTCATCTAGCTTGTTCCTATAGATCCACTTAGTGCCAATTATATTGTGGCCTCTTGGTTTAGGAACCAGCTCCCAGACTTTGCATCTTCTGAATTGATTCAGCTCATCTTGCATAGCATCAATCCAGTGCTGGTCTTGGATAGCTTCTTCAAACTTCTTAGGTTCCATCTAGGACAAGAAACTTGAATGCAAAACTGTGCTTTGATTTCTGCTTCTAGTTTGCACTCCTTGTCTTGGATCACCAATTATCTGATCAGTTGGATGATCTCTCAGATATCTTATAGCTGGAGGAAGATTCCCTTCAGGTTGAGCATCTCCAGCTTCTTCATTCTGCTGAGCCTCCTGGTTTTCATCAGCTTCCATTATCTCTTGTACTCCCCCTGGACAGCAGCCTTCATTTTCCAATGCTTCATCTTCCTTTGAAGCTTCAGCAATGGAGAGCTTGTCCATCTTCTTGCTTATACCTGTTGAGTCATTTGATCTACAAAACAACTCACTATTGATTAATCTTGTTTCATCAAATACAACATGCACAGATTCTTCAACAACTTGAGTAGTTAAGTTAAAGACTCTATAGGCCTTACTATTTGTGCTGTACCCAACAAATATCCCATCCTGGGATTTGGCAGCAAACTTAGTCAAATATGACTTGCCATTGTTAAGTATATAGCACTTGCAACCAAAGATCATGAAATAGGATAGATTTGGTTTTCTGCCTTTCACAATCTCATAGGGAGTCTTTCTGTGGCTTTTGGTGATAGAAGCCATATTGATGACATGACAAGCAGTGTTAACTGCCTCAGCCCAAATATATTCTGGGAGAGAGGTGTCACTCAATAGAGTTCTACCAGCTTCAATTAATGTTCTATTCTTTCTTTCAGCAATTCCATTTTGCTGAGGTGTTCTTGGTGAGGAGAACTCTTGGAAAATCCCAAAGTCTTTACACAAATTTGTTATGCTTTCAGAATGAAACTCAGTACCATGATCACTTCTGATTTTGACCACTGTACTATTCAGTTCATTCTGAATTTGCTTTACAAAATTAAGTAGTACACTTGGGGTTTCAGATTTTTGTCTTAGAAAGAACACCCATGTAAATCTAGAATAGTCATCTACAACCACAAAAGTGTAGACCTTCCTACCTACACTATGAATAGGCATAGGACCAAAAAGATCCATATGCAAGAGGTATAAGCACCTCACAGAATCCTTGTGTTCAAAGCTTTGAAATGAGGTTTTTGTCTGCTTGCCCTTTTGACAAGCTGAGCATACCCCTTCCTTTATACACTTAACTTGAGGCCCATTCCTCACTAGTTCTTTACTAAAGAGTTGGCCAATTGTCTTGTAGTTTAGATGAGCCAATCTCTTGTGCCACTTAACACAATGAGAAGCATTGTCATCAGCTACAAGACAAATGGGGGAAGCCTTATTCTCACATTCAAAATTAAGGCAATACACATTTCTCTTCCTATACCCAGTCAATATGATCTCTTGATCACTTGACCTTTTGATATGACATCCATCCTTACCAAATGAAATGTCATATCCTAGATCACTCAGCTGGCTTATGCTTATTAGATTATGTTTCAAACCTTTTACATAGGCCACTTGGGTGATAGTAATTAGGTTAGAAGAAATGTAACCAAACCCTTTGATGACTCCTTTTTCAGATCCACCAAAGATCACTTTATGTCCATCTTTGACAGATGAATACTCCTTCAGCAGCCCCTTTGTTCCAGTCATGTGCCTGGAACAACCACTATCCAAGTACCATATAGGGGCATGGTTACTTGGATTCACCTGCAATACAGAATTACTTACCCTTAGAACCCAAGTAAGTCTTGGGTCCTTGGTACAGGTTAGCATTAATAAAGTTATCATAACCTCTTCTAACTGGTAGACTCTTATTCTTTATAACACTTGTGTTATACCAGCAGTCCAATGCAAAATGGCCCCTCTTGCCACAGCACCAACATTCAAACTTATTGTATCTAGATCTAGATACATCCTTGTCAGTAGAATTTCTGTTCATTGCTGGTGCTGTTGCTACTTCACCTACTGATTTCTTAAAACCATTTGGTTTATGACCATAGGTAGGCCTGCTTGCCTTAACACCCTTGTTCTTCAGAACATTTGTCTTAATATGACCTTGAAAGTCTTCATGATCATATATGTTAGAAGGCACTTTCTCCTTACTAAACCTTATGGGGACTGAAAGGTTTAGTGGCTGAATAGGGACTTTGCCTTTCCTCTTGAATCTGCCAGCCCTGGAGTTACCTTTAAATCCTAATCCAGCCTTACCCTTCTGAGTGACAAATTCATCTATCAAGGGTAAGACAGATTTTGGCTTAGAGTAACTAGCCACTAAATCCCTTTCAATTCTAAGTCTGGCCTCTAGACTCTTTACTTGATCATTAGTATAATTAATTGTGCCCATCTGAATAATAGTTATATTCTTCAGCTTGGCAATTTCATTTAATTTTTGATCAAGGACTTTTTCTAACTCAGTTGTTGCTACCCTTAGTTCAGCAATTTCCTGAGCCTGTGTTTTAACCAGGTTCTTGCTTTTCTTAAGGGCCTACAACAAGTCCCCATACTTGTCTATCAATTGATAGACATCTCCTTCAGATCCAGATGCATCTTCATCACTTGATGCAGATGTAGCTGATTCTTCACTTGTACTACAAACAGATGTACAGGAAGAACAATTTACCTCATTAGGACCAGACTGATTCTGGCATATGTCCTCTTCTGATCTTGTCATCAAACCCATGCATTGATGTTCATTGATGGAGTCTAGCAACTGCATAAACTCCTCTTCCTCAGATGCAGCATATAGTCCAATATATGCTTCAGCTTCAGATCCTGATTCTGAAGTTGACTGGTCTGACAGACTTTTATCTTTCTTTGCTACAAAGGATTTCTCCTTCTTGCCTTTCTGATAAGTCTTCTTCTTTTCTGAAGATTCCTTCCTTTTGTCAGGACAATCAGCCACTACATGTCCAGGCCTATTGTAACAATAGCAGACAATCTTTGAAGTAGTGGCTTTGCTGGGCTTTGATCTGCTTTTCTCTTTCCTTGATGACCTTCTCTTCTAATAATAGTCATCAACTTGCTGTGATGTGGAAGGCCTAGACTTCCATTGCTTCTTTTTCAAGAACCTTTGGAATTGTCTAGTAAATGCAGCAAACTCTGCATCTGAATCACAGCTAACTGAACCCTTATCTGAATTTTCAGAACTATCTTCTTCAACTTCCTTAGGAGGAGATGGTGATTTCCTCCTATTCTTTCTGGTGGCTTCAGCATTAAATGCCACAGTCTTTTCTCTATGCTCTCCTCTTGAGTTTCTTTCCTCCTCCTTCCTTACCATAAGTTGCATTTCATAGGACAGCAACTTTCCAAACAGGGTTGGAGGAGATATTTCTGCCAATTTTGCCACTTCTTTTATGGCACAGATCTTTGTATCCCAATCCTTTGATAAGGATCTTAAGAATTTGTCATTCAGTTCATAGGTACTGAAGACTCTTCCATAGGATATTAGCTCATTCACAATTCTATAGAATTTCTTATAGCACTCAGTTATGCTATCAGATTTTCCTTGTCTAAAGCTTTCATACTCCTGATTCAGCATAGACTTTCTGTCCAGCCTTACTTCTTCAGATCCCTCCATGTAGACAATCAATGTGTCCCACATCTCCTTGGAGGTCTTGCAGTGAATCAGATTCTGAAATGTTGAATCATCTATGGCACTGACAATGATATTCTGTGCCCTTTTATCCATGGTTGCCAAGATGATTTCATCCTTGGTCATTTCTGAATAAGTCTTTGGTATTTGGATATTTGCATCAAGAACAGATATCTTCATTGGAATGAAGGGCCCTTCTTGTACTGTGATGTAAATCCTTGGGTCAGATGCTTCCATAAACAATCTGACTCTCTCTTTCCAGATCCTAAAGATTTCCTTCTTGCATATGGGTAACTTCATAGACCCTAGCTCCTTATGATTCTCTCCAGAACCCATCTTCTTGAATCTTGGATCTGCCTTTCAGATCTACCTCAGACTGTTAAGTCCTTTTTGAGGAACCTCCCTCTGATACCACTTGATAGTTTAACTTTCAAGGCAGCCTAAACACCTAGAGGGGGGGGGGGGGGGGGTGAATAGGTTCTGCTTTTCTTATAAAAACTTCTAGGCAGAATTCAATTCAATAGCTAACACAATGAGCACAGCAATCACAGAAATTAAAACATCACAGATTGCACAATGTTTTATAGTGGTTCCCCAAGGTCTGGGTACATCCACTTTCCCCCTTCACCTATCTAGCAGTATGCTAGATTCGGCCAAACTTCCTCTTATCTCAGATCAATAGATCCTACAACTCAGAACCCAACTGGTTCCTACAACTCAGGCACAACTGCCCTACCTCAGCCTTGCCCCAAGGCCTACAACTCAGAGAATATCCTTCTCCTACACTCAGGCAAACAGCCCTACCACTCAGAGTTCAACACTCCTACACTCAGCCTTTATAACATAGGCTTACAACTCAGATCTGTGTAAACAGATCCTACAGAAATATAGAAAAGATTATAAACTGTCTTGCCAAAGTTGAGAGAGAAAAGGCCAAGACAATTCTTGATCAGCTGATGCAATCAACTGTATCTGAGCCTTCTTCAAGGCTTCTTGAAAATGTACTTAGCTGAGTTGATTCCAAACAGCTTCTTGAGAATCAACTGGTGGTTTCTTTCTTCTTCTTCTAATTCAGGCTTGATCTCTCTCTATCCAGCACTTTGAAAGATTCTTCTGAATTCTGATTACAACTCTTCTTAGATCTATCCTTAGATAGTCTTCTTAGATCTCCCAGAGAAGATCTTCTTAAGTGCCTAGCACTTTCTTGAAATGAATTGGATCGTAATCCTTCTCAACTTTTTTTTTGATTCTCAACTATGTTTTTCAACAGTTGCTTTCTCCTTCTGAATCCATCTATTTATAGACATTCTTCATGGTAACCGGCTGATCCGGTTTCTAACCGTTTTCTGACAAGTCTGACAGCTTCAGTTAACCGGTGGTAACCCACAGCTGTCAAGTCCTCAAACAAGTCCTGTGCCTTAGTCTTGAACCACAAGTTGTTGAAACAGTCTGTCAGAAAGTGTCGAGACCATCTGTCTATCTGTGTCGACACAATTGACTTTGGTGTCGACACAGTCTTCAGTGATGTCGACTAAGTTGCCTTTGAGTCGACACAGCTTCTTCTGAAAATAACTTGGTCTTAACTCTTCAGTGTGTCGACACAAGTCCTGTGTGTCGACACAGTTGTTGTAGAATTATAACTTAGTAAGTGTCGACTTAGCCTTCAGGTGTCGACACATTCTGCTTTAATGTGTCGACTTAATCACAATGTGTCGACACATTCTGCTGGTGTCGACAAACTTGAGGTCGACTATTTTCTTCTGTGTCGACACATTCAGCTGATGTCGACAATCTTGAGATCGACTATATTCTTCTGTGTCGACACATTCTCCCAATGTTGAGGTCGACGCTTTTCTTCTGTGTCGACACAAATTCCCAGAGTTGTGTCGACTCTTTTCTTCTGTGTCGACACAAATTCCCAGTGATGTGTCGACTTACTTCTTCTGTGTCGACACTTTTTCCCAGTGTAGTTGTAGACTAACTGCTATGTGTCGACACTGCTTCCCAGTGTTGTGTCGACTCTTTTCTTCTGTGTGTCGACACTGCTTCCTCTGTGTCGACACTTGGACTTAGAATTTTTCTGCATACTTTATCAATTCTTCACCTGCACATGTCAACTTAAAACAACATCAAATACACCTTGATGTATATCATTGAGCTAGGTTGGGCTTCTTCAAATCAGGTACACATTTTCCAATGTACCCAACAATTCCTCATACCACTAAAAACTTCTACAGGATATAGATATAGTCGGGTAGGTACTAGCTCATTCTCCACTCCTGCAGTAGCATTACATCTCAAAAGCTGCACTTTACTTTAGCAAAGTCCCCCTTCTTGGCTTCATTTCCTATGATAGTGTCATAACAAAACTTTGGAGCAGGGAGTTCACGGTTGATCTCCCCCTCAGACTGTGCATAGTCCTGAGGACCTGTAGATCAGCTGTTGGCTGCCAATTAACAGGAAGTTGAACTTGTTCCTGCGGCTTGCTGGATTTTCTCCCACTCAACATAAGCATCTTAATTTATTCTATTAACTAGACACTTGAGACTAACTTAGTCTTGATATCACTTGATATTACTTGATAGTCTTGATGTAAAATGACAGACTTATCTACCTACAAAAAGGGTGAGTTCTGCAATAGAAATATTTTAAGGGGAAACTTAAGAAGATATAGCAAGTTCAACATACCCAATTCAAACTTGAAGTTGTTGTACTTGACTTTATCTAGTGGCTTAGTAAAGATATCAGCAACTTGCTTGTTTGTGGGGACAAACTCAAGATAGATATCTTCCTTTTACACATGCTCCCTAATAAAATGATACATAATCTCAATATACATAGTCCTATTGTGAGAGACATGATTCCTAGCAATTGAGATTGTACCAGTAGAATCACAGAACATGGGGGTTCTACTTATCTGAAGGTTGTAGTCCTGGAGCTGATGCTAAATCCACAACAACTGTGCATAATAGCTACCTGCTGAGATGTACTCAGACTCAGCTATTGAGATTGTAATACTGGTCTGCTTCTTGCTGCTCCAAGACACTAGTCTTCCTTCTAAGAACTGACAGGTACCTTAAGTGCTCTTCCTGTCCTCTTTCAAGCCTACAAAACTGTATCTGAATAGCCTGTTAGTTCAAAATCCATATTTCTAGGGTACCTTAGGCCAAGATCTGGTGTGCCCTTAAGATACCTAAAAATCCTCTTAGCAGCAGAGTAGTGAGATTCTTTAGGGCTAGCCTAATACTTAGCACAAATGCATGTAGCATACATGATGTTTGGACTACTTGCAGTAAGATATAGAAGGGAGCCAATTATCTCTCTATACAAAGTTTCATCAACAGGTTTTCCTGCCTCATCTTTGCCTATAGGCATACTTGACCCAATGGGAGTTTTCATAATGGAGGCATTCTCCATACCAAAATTTTTAATCAACTCCCTTTTAAACTTAGACTGGGATATGGATAATCCATCTTTAGTCTATCTTACTTGGAGTCCCAAGAAGAACTTAAGTTCACCCATACTGCTCATCTCAAACTTCCTGCAAAGGTTGTCATCAGTATATCCAAAGATTATGTCATCTACATAAATCTGGATTGGATGATCTTGCCCTTAAATTCCATTAGGAATAGGATCATGTCTATCTTCCCCCTTCAGAATTTTTTCTCAATGAGGAAGCTGGAAAATGTCTCACACCATGCTCTAGGGGCTTGCTTCAGCCCATATAGAGTTTTCCTATATCTATATATAGAATCAGGTGAGTTTGGAACAACAAAACCTAGAGGTTGCTTAACATAGACTTCTTAATTTTAGTCTCCATTCAAGAAGGATGACTTCACATTGATCTGGTAGACTTTAAATCCTTTGAATGCAGCAAGTACAAGGAAGAGTCTGTTGGCTTCCAATATTGCTACAGGGGCAAAGGTTTGATTAAAGTAAATACCTTCTTCTGGTTTGTACCCCTTAACTACTAGCCTAGTCTTATTCTTGATTATAATGTCATTTTCATCAAGTTTATTCATGTTAATCCACTTGACTCCAATGATATTATTTTCTTTTGGTCTGGGAACCAGCTTCTAGACCTTGCATCTTTTAAACTTGTTAAATTTCTCTTTCATAGCTACAATCCATAACTGATCTATATTTACCTCTTCAAATCTCTTGCGCTCAACCTGTGACAGGAAACAAGAATACAAAGTTATATTACGTCTCTTGCTTATTATCACCACTCCTTTGTTTACATCACCAATAATCTCGTGTCTTGGATGATCTCTTAGATGCCTTACAACTGGAGGCAGTCTTCTTTCAGCATCATCTTCAATAGCAGCTTCTTGTTGATCTTCATCCACTTCAAGTGTTCCTTGCACTCCTTATGGAATATCCACTCCAACTTGGATTACTAGTGTAGCTTCCTTGATGGTTAACTTGTCCATCATCAGCTCTATACCTGCTGTTCTAGAAGAGGAGCTTGGCAGTTCACTGTTAATCATGGTAGACTCATCAAAGACTACATGTACAGACTCTTCTACAACTTGGATTTTCAAGTTATAGATCCTATTGGCTTTACTATAATTATTGTACCCAACAAAAATCCCATCATAATACTTGGCAGCAAACATACTCACATAGGACATACCATTATGAAGCATATAGCACTTGCTATCAAAGATCTTGAGAAAACCCAGTTTTGGTTTTCTTCCCTTAAAGTTCTCATAGGGAGTCTTCTTGTGGATCTTGGTGTTAGAGGCACTGTTAAGGACATGATATGCAGTATTCACTGCCTCAACCCAGAAATATTCTAGGAGAGATATGTCACTCAACAAGGTCCTTATAGCCTCTATGAGAGATCTATTTTTCCACTCAAAAATCCCATTTTGCTAGGGTGTTCTTGGAGAAGAAAATTCTTGATGAATATCTTGCTCTTCACAAAAACTTGTCATGCTTTCAGGCTGAAATTCAGTCCCATGGTCACTTCTAATTTTGACCATAGTACTATCTAGTTCATTCTGAATCTGCTTGACAAAAGTCTTGAAGACATCAAGGGTTTCAGACTTTTTCTTAAGAAAGAAAACCCAGGCAAACCTAGAATAGTCATCAACCACCACAAGGGTGTAGACATTCCTACCTAGACTATGAAATGGAATAGGACCAAACAAGTCCATATACAAGAGGTATAAGCACCTCACAGAGTCTTTGGTCTCAATGCCCTTGAAGGAAGCCTTGGTCTGCTTACCCTTTTGTAAAGCTGAATAAATGCCTTCCTTGGTGCATTTCATCTTGGGACCAATCCTAACTAGCTCTTCACCAAAGAGCTTGACAATAGTCTTATAATTCAAATGAGCTAGTATCTTATGTCATTATACACAATATGAGACTTTCTCATTTGCAACTAGACAAATATGAGAATCTTTAATAAGACAAAGGAAATTTAAACAAAACACAATTTCACTCCTACTGTCTACCAAGATGTCCTCATAGTCACTTGACCTCTTAATTTGGCACTAATCCTTATGGAAGGAAATGACATAGCCAGGATCACAAAGTTGGCTTATTCTTATGAGGATGTGTTGCAACCCTTCAACATAAGCCACTTTTGAGATTGTGACTATGTCATTAGTAATCTTACCATAGCCTCTAGTCACTCCTCTATCTGAACCACCATAGTAAACTTTGGTTCCATCCATCACTATAGTGTACTCCTTACATTTGCTCCTTGTTCTAGTCATGTGCCTGGAATAACCACTGTCCAAGTACCATATAGGGGTATGGGCTGTAAGACCCCCCCCCCCTTTTTTTTCTTTTTCAACCACCGGGGTCTTAGGCCCAGAATCGCCGCTTTGCGGTGACACTTTCGCGTCCTGAAGGGGTCATCACCACAAGGCGCCGATTCTACCGGCCAATTCGATCACAGAAAGGTAGCACAATAATAGAAGTAAGAGCAATGCAGTCCACAATAATAAATCACATATATAGAATAAAATCTCCACGAAGGGAGTGTCCACAGAAAACATCAGAGTACTATAAATGCGGGCTTATGCCTGATACATCATGTCCTCACTACAATATCACTCATGCGGAAGCGAAAACAGAAACTACTCAGAGTCGAGACTCACAGTCCCGGCTGTATGAACTCCGGAGCTAGACTGCCCCATCTCTAGGCGCACCGATCTCTGGGGCTGCTCCTCCATGCTGGGCTCCACGATCCCCTAAATGATGCGGTTCAAAAACCTTTAGTCATAAAGACTAAGTCCTATCATCCCCTACCCCTTCCCCCATGGCTCCTAAGTACCGAGCGGAGAGGAAGAAAGGGAAGGACATGAAGGTAGAGATTAATCAAGGAACAGATGGCAGCGGAACTAATCTAGCAATTCTATGATAATATGACAGAAACAGAAAGTAAGGAAAGTAACCTTAACTTATGTGCGGAAGCGAATAAGCCAAGGGATCTTCTGCAAGGCTCCCATCGTATAGAGTGTCCCATACCACCTATGCGTTGGGGTGTCGGTTATCAAACAACAGCATATGTTTATATATTGAAATTAACCATTGATTTATAAACTTGCCCACACAAGCTTATAGACCAAGGGGTCATTTAGCAAGTCCTAAAGTATAAGCGTCTCATACCACTTATACTTTAGGTGTCAGGGTTAAATGAATCAATTATGCTATGACATGCAAGTGGGTATGATGAAACATGCAAGTGCAACTCACACACCCGACTCTGTGCACACAGACCTTTAGTTCCCCCTTTCGGAGCCGTTACCTCCCAGGATACCTCCGTAGTGGCGGACGGAAGCGGTGGGTTGGGCCTCGCCCACCTCAAAACCAGTAAAAGCACCACTAGTCTGACCTATCGTACGCCTCAACGCTTGGTGCACTAAGCGGACGCCTGCGTACTCTTGCCGGCTGGCGCACCGGACTTCTGTTGGCGAAGTGCTAATCACCCCTCCGAGTCAACGATATCGGTGTCGGTGCAATCGAACTCCCCGATATCGAAAAACCCACCACCTTAACTTTTCCTATTTTATGCACATGCAAGTTTAATCGTAAACACACAAAAACCGAGTCGAAGCTCCCCGGACAAAAACGTCCGTCTCCAAACCAACCGAGCCGAAGCTCCCCGGACCATCCCGTCCGTCTCTTAAACAACCAAGCCGAAGCTCCCCGGACCATCCCGTCCGTCTCTTAACCAACCGAGCCGAAGCTCTCATCAATCTTCCTGTGCCAACAGTGTTTGTGAAAAGTGCAGCCCTAGTTACTAAGTTACTCTTGTCGGTTTGTTATTACAGTTTACGTTAGCCCAGGACTGCCCCCGGTATTCCTCGTGAAGGGCTCTCAAGGGGCACTAGGATCCAAGACGGCGGCATTATGGCCCGAAGTTCCCTTTCGCAAGGCACTTATTGTTATTGGTTGATCTCCCTTAACCCGATTCCCTTCTCATATTACGATAGACTATCCTAGGGTGATTTTTAAACCTTCCACTCTTCGGGCCGGACGATCTTTCGTCGAACCCGAGAACCTCTTAACTCTAGCTATCACCACTTCTCTCTACTCTTCATACCATCCTATCATGATTTCACCCACAATTGCCCACCCAGACAAAAATGATTAACTCCAATGACTTCCTCAGATCATGTCCTATTGCATTTCACAATTGCTATATGCAGACCGACCTAGACTACATGTCGAACCGGTTATGCAATGATCCAATACTCATCCGAATGCCCTAAATTATTTATTGGAGACTTACCATAATATAAATGACCTAAATCCAGAAAATGGAAATTTTCCTAATTTATTTGGCATTTAATTAAATTCTTCGAAAATCCCAAGGGCTACCGGTTTGAACATGAACTACCCTAAGTTCTCATGCAAGATATCCAGCAAATTTATGAAAAATAGTAGGTTATCTCAGTAGGTTAAATCCAAAGTATCATAATTTTTCTATCATCAAAAGGGCATTAAAACTATTTTAGAAATAATCACTATCTTTTGTTATTTATGAATCAAGTACAGAAAATATTCTTCCAAAAATTATAAATAATTTATGACATGCAGATAAAGGCCTAAAATTAGCACTGGCCCAGTTTCATAATTTTTTCAGTAATAAAATCACCCCTAAATAATTTTTCAAGCATAGAACCCCTTTTTAACTTTTATGAAGGAAGTACTGGATGTACTCAACTAAAAATTATATAAAAATTCAAGGGTAATCATTCCGTTCTAAAATCTATATTTCCAAAATTTCAAGAGATTTCAGTGAACAGAAATTCCTAAATAATTAAATCATCCTCTAAGGCCATAGCAAGCTTTACAAATGAAGTGCTAGCAATAATCAACATAAAATTCCAGAAAAATTGCTATAAGTTCTACCTGATCCAAAACTCACTCTACCCGAATTTCACAGTTTTTAAGTAAGGTTCAGTGACTGATTTTACCTATTTGATATTTTACCCTAAAACTAAGGTTAGGATTTTAAGGTATCTACTTGTCTCCAAATTCTCCAAGATTACGTCCAGACGATTCTTATCAAGCTTTTGTCAACTCTACAGAGTTTCAAGGCTATACAAGAGCAATTGCCCCCATGTCCTTCACAACCCTCAAAACCCTTTATTTAGGGTTTGAGCTTGGATCCTAGGGTAAATCAACCCTAAATCTCACCATTTTTCTCCAAGCAGGTTATAACACCCTTCTAAGTTAGAGATCAGAAAATCAGCCTCTGTTGAGGTGATTTGACCTTTCCAAACTCTTAGTGCACTTTTTACTAAAAGGTGTCTCACTAATGCCTAGTTAAGGGTAGAAGATTTCCTACCCAAAACTCCTCCAAATCAGTTAGAATTTTGTACAGACCTAGGTTTTATAGCCAGGGACCACTCACCAAACTTTGGGAGGGTTTGGTGGTCGTTTGACCACTTAAATAAATTCCTCTAAGTTTATTAAATTGAAACAAAAACTTTAGGCAAAGTATCTCCAAAAATTCCCATTTTTGGTCTGCCTTTAGGTATTGCTAAGGCTAACCCCCTGCCCAAATTTCAGGTTATTTGGACAAGGGACGAAGAGTGGGCATCCGTTTTAATTTCTGCCCAACTCTAGGTACAGCCCCCACTCAAACGGGTGCTACGGCCGAACCGCTTACCCAAACGAGTTGAAACCAATTTTAGATTAATCTAGACTCGAAGGGCTACGACTTTCGTATCTGGTCACTTTTCCTAAAATGGCCTCTAAGTGCCTCGTTTTGCAGCATTAAAATGTGCCCATCCAAGTATAATTTCCTTACAAAATTATTTACATAACTTATATATTAAAAACAGTTTTTACTGTTCATCTTCTACAGAACCCGAAAACCAGACACAAAAATTCATATTTCCTGTAGCTCTTTCGCGCTCCGTCACCGGTCGTCCGATCACTTCCCTGGCTGGCCACCACCACCACCACCTCCGTTGAGGCGATGGCTATCGGTCGGCGGTGGTTTGGCCGCCAGAGGTGGCGGTTTCCGGCGAACTCAAGAATACATTTTTTTTCATGGTTTTCCATGAAAACGAGAGATGGGTCCGACTCCGTTGAGCACGAACTTCCTTTCTAATAATCCTAAGATCTACCCATGAAAGAGAAGAAGCAGAGGAGGACCTTGTTCGCGGTTTGGAGGCGAGATGAACGACGGGGTGCCATGGCGCAGTGGTGGCGTAGCCGAACTCCTCCTACAGCAAGAATAAAGATCTGATCCGTTTGATTGAGCGTGTAACCTTCTCCTCTTGCTCCAAGTGGGCTTTTATAAGTCAGCATGTGGGGAGGTGAAAGGGTAAAGCCTTAATGGTCATGAAGGCTCCTCCTAATAACATTTCGGTTACAGTGAAGGGATAAGAAACGGTGGAAGATGAACAGGTGTGTCCAGTTGGCGGTTTCCTATCAGACCACATCTTCCTCCTTTATTATATAATTACAGAAGGAAAAACGGCCTGTAATTACTCCTGGTGTAACTTCCCACACCAGCATTTATTACCACGCGTGTTATAATAATTTCGGGCCTGAACCGTCGTTTCGGCCAATGTCACGGGCGTGACACATAGGTCACGGGCATGACAGGCCCGAACGGCAATTCTGAGGTCGGCGATCGTCGAACTGAGATCGACGGTCGTCGAAGGCTGGTCACGCCCTAGGTCACGGGCGTAACACCTTGGTCACGGGCGTGACAGGCCCGAATGGCAATTCTGAGGTCGGCGATCGTCGAACTGAGATCGACGGTCGTCGAAGGCTGGTCACGCCCTAGGTCACGGGCGTGACACCTAGGTCACGGGCGTGACAGGCCCGAGTTCAATTTCGACGATCGTTTTACGGAGATCGACGATCGTTGAAGGAGTCACGCCCCTGGTCACGGGCGTGACATGCCCGGGCTGCAAGTTCGACGATCGTCTCACGGAGATCGACGATCGTCGAAGGAGTCACGCCCTAGGTCACGGGCGTGACACCTTGGTCACGGGCGTGACATGCCCAGGCAGCAAGTTCGACGATCGTCTCACGGAGATCGACGATCGTCGAAGTAGTCACGCCCAAAGTCACGGGCGTGACGGGTTGGTCACGGGCGTGACCAACCCGTGACCCAAAATCTCGATCGATTTATTTCAATTTTTGGGCTTCCTAAGGTTCTGTCACGACCAACCGACTCCTAGGGGTCTATTCGGAAATGGGATGTTACAAATCCCAATAAACAAAACAAAATTTTCGTCCCCGAAATTGAGGTTGAGCCTATGGGGATTTCTATCGAAATAAATTAAACTTGTAACATCCCATACGATCTTTCTATTGGGTTCAGGCGACTATTCGTTTGATAAACGAAGACAATCTCCCCAATAAACAAAAGATTAGCCCCTACCTTTCTGATTGAGTGCGCATACCTAGGTCCTGAATTTTCCTTATCTAGTCTTAACTGTCCAAAACAAGAAGGCAATCTATAGTATACCGAGAGGTGGTGAGATGTACCTGACAAAACAACTCCGGGTATCTTTGCCTCATCAGATCCTGCGGTTCCCAGGTGTGCTCCTCCTGACCGTTGTTTCTCCACAGAACCTTGACTAAGGGGATCTTTTTGTGGCGCAAGATCCGTACTTCTTTGTCGTCGATCCGAACCGGCTCCAAGTGAACAGATCGTTCTGAAGCTACCGGCCCTTCGGTGGTCAAAATCCGCTGCTCCGGGCGTAGTAGAGCCCTTCTCAGCGAAGAAATGTGGAAGAAGTCGTGTAGAGATGCCAGCTCTGGCGGCAACTCTAGCCTGTAGGCTAGGGGTCCGATCCGCTCCAGGATCCGGTAGGGGCCCATATACCTAGGGCTGAGCTTCTTCCTCCGACCGCGCACCCGTGAGACTCCGTACATGGGCCGGATCTTCAAGAACACTCGATCTCCTACCCAAAACTCCACCTGATGATGCCGGGCATCATAGTATTTAGCCTGTCTGCTCTGCGCCTCCAACATCCTATCTCTGATCAGTCTTACCTAAGCCTCGGTGTCTTCAACAAAATCCGATCCCAACATCTTCGGATCCTCGTCTTGAACCCAAGAAAGCGGGGTCCTACATTTTCTTCCATACAAAGCTTCATAAGGCGCCACCCTGATGCTGGACTGGTAGCTATTGTTATAGGAGAACTCGACCAACGGTAACATCTTCTCCCACGGCTCCCCTCGGTCCAGTATACATAGTCGTAGTAAATCCTCCAAGGTCCGGTTGGTGCGCTCTGTCTGCCCGTCCGTCTGAGGGTGGAAGGCCGTGCTAAAAGTCAACCAGGTGCCCAAATATGCCTGCACTGACCGCCACTCCCTGGATGTAAACCGTCCATCGCGGTCCGACACTATCGTCCGGGGCACGCCATGATATCGGACATACTGCTCCACAAACCTCCGTACCAGCACTCCCACCGAGTCATCCTTCCTGATCGGTATAAAGCAGGCCACCTTCATCAACCGATCAACAATCACCCAGATCGAGTCATTCCCCGTCCGAGACCGAGGAAGACCATGTATAAAATCCATAGCTATATCGTCGAATTTCCACTCCGGCACCGGGAGTGGCTGCAATAATCCTGCGGGGTTCCTGCACTCCGCCTTCACCAACTGACACGCCTCGCAATGGGTCACGAAGTACGTAATGTCCTTCTTCATGCTCGGCCAGAACATCGTCTTCTTCAGATCAGCGGTCATCTTTGTGATCCCCGGGTGCACATAGTACCGGCTGCAATGCGCCTCCATCATAATATCCTCTCGGATCTGACCTCCTGCGGGTATATATACTCTGCCTCTGAAATGTAGCAATCCATCTCTCAGGAAATAATCTCCTGTCGAACCTTCCTCCAAAGCTCGGAACATCGGCTCTGCCCATGCATCTGTCCTCTGTCCGTCCCGAATACGATCCCGAATATCGTCTATAGCCACCATCGATGTCAGATACTCCCTATACAGCTCTGGATCATCCTCGGACACCAGAGATATCTGCATATCTCTGAATGACCGGACTAGCTCCATGGACATAACCTGGGGCCCAGCTTCGGAAGTGGCAGCTCGCCGGCTCAACGCGTCGACCACCACGTTTGCCTTCCCTGGATGGTAGTGCATCTCATACTGATAATCTGCCATCAACTCCACCCAGCGCCTCTGCCTGATATTCAGCTCCATCTACGTGTCCACGTATTTTCAGGTTCTTGTGGTCGGAGTAGATGTCGCAGTGGACTCCGTAAAGATAATGGCGCCAGACCTTCAGAGCAAAAATGACCGCTCCCATCTCAAGGTCGTGCACTGGGTAGTTCTTCTCATGGGTCTTCAGCTGGCGGGAGGCATATGCTATGACGTGTCCGTTCTGCATCAGCACTGCTCCCATCCCATGGTATGATGCGTCGGTATACACCTGGAATCCTTCCTTTCCAGATGGAAGGGCCAGAATAGGGGCTGAGATGAGTCGGTCCTTCAGTTCCTGGAAAGCTGCCTGGCACTGCGGGGTCCAAACGAAAGGTGCCTCCTTCTTCATCAAAGATGTGAGGGGGAGGGCAATCTGAGAGAACCCCTCCATGAACTTCTGGTAGTAACCGGCAAGTCCCAAGAAACTTCGTACATCGGTGGCTGTCTTCAACTGCGGCCAATCTCGAACTGCCTGAATCTTTGCCGGATTCACTGCCAACCCGGCTCCGCTGATAATATGGCCCAGGAAGGTCACCTCCTTCAACCAAAGCTGACACTTGCTGAATTTTGCATAAAGGCGATGCTCCCGCAACCTTTCCAAAGTCAGTGTTAGATGCCGAGTGTGCTCCTCCTCCGTCCTAGAGTAGATCAGGATGTCGTCTATGAATACTATGACGAACACATCCAAGTAGGCCTCGAAGACCCGGTACATGAGACTCATGAACGCCGACGGAGCATTCGTGAGCCCGAAGGGCATCACGGTGAACTCATACAGGCCATATCTGCTACTAAAGGCCGTCTTCGGGATATCCTCCTCCTGGATCCGTAGCTGGTAGTATCCTGACCTCAAGTCCAGCTTCGAGAAATAATGGGCCCCCTCCAGCTGGTCGAACAATTCGTCTATCCGAAGGAGCGGATTGGTATTCCGGACGGTCAGCCTGTTTAGTGCTCGATAATCGATGCACAGGCAGAGTGTCCCATCCTTCTTCTTCACGAATAGGACCGGTGCTCCCCATGGCAAGGAACACGGTCTAACAAATCCTGCCTCAACCAATTCCTGCAACTGAGTCCGAAACTCTGCCAACTCCTTTGGGGCCATCCGATAAGGGGCCCTAGATGCCGGCTTGGCCCCCGGCACAAGCTGTATCTGAAAGTCCTGCTCTCGGTGTGGAGGTAGTCCTGGCAGTTTCTCTGGAAAGATGTCAGCGAAATCTCGCACCACCGGGATGTCTGTCACCGACTCCTTAAGTTCCGCCATCTCAAATAGAATCTGATAGACCTCCTCTCCCTATAGATGGGCCTTAACGGCCTGTACCGAAGATAAGAGTATACGAGAGACAGGTCTTATACCTTCGATGGTAATGAAAGAGTCCCCGTGTCTCACGGTGATCCTCTTCGCTTGGCAGTCAATCTGGGCATGGTTCCAGTGCAGCCATACCATGCCCAGGATCAGGTCGTAGTCTGTCAGCTTCAATATAGTCGCTGGAGCCTCGAATGCCTTTCCACCAATTTCTGCCTCCATATTGTAGTGATCCGTGGTAAGGAGCTCAGATCCATCCGGTAGTCGCACCCTCATCCTCGAGCCTGTGAACCGCTCCACACCTTTCAGTCCTTCTACGAACGTCTCCGACACAAAGGAGTGAGTAGCTCCAGTATCAAAAAGCGTGCGGGCAGGCTTGCCACTGATGAAGACTATACCTGGGGTGATTAAATATCTTAGGGTTATATAAAGAATTTTCTTTCCTTGTTAATCTATCTAGTGCGGTTCTGAGTTTTAACAACTTAAAGGGAAATTCTATGAAAATAAAGAAGCATTGCGGCATACCTGTGAAGACCTGCTCCGGATTCCGAGGCTGCGCAAGGTCCAAAGCATATACCTGCTCTCTTCCTTGTCTACAATCTCCCTCCTGGTATCCACGATCGCGGCCGCGTCGTCGGCCTCCGTAATGCTGAGCTGGTGGGCCACCCTGTGGTGCTGGAGGTGGTGCCCCCCTCATGGGGCAGTTCCTCTAAATGTGCCCAATCTGATGACAAAGGAAGCACTCTGGTGGGGGATACGCCATTCCCCCGGGTCTCGGCATCTCCTGCATCCGAAGAGGTGGAGGGGCCAATATCACCTGTTCCCTCGGCTCCTGCCTCACGTCCTGACGAGGCTGGTCCTCTGTCCTCCTCCCCTCTGGTACAGCACCTCGTCGCTGGTCATTTCTACCTCTCCGTCCCTGATCCTCTGCTGGCCGTTTCCGGCCCCGGGTGGCGTGCCAATCTGCCTCAATCCTTTTTGCCATCTCCAAAATCCGGGAGATGGGCCCGTCAGATACAAACAACAGAGCCTCCCTCAAGTCCTCCCACAGGCCCTTATAGAACCTCCTGATATACCCTGCCTCGTCCAGCTGGTAGGAATCTGCGTATCGAGCCAGATGGTCGAACTCTCGATGGTACTCCACCACGGTCCGGGTGCCCTGCTTCAGCTGTAAGAACCGCTCCTCCAAATCATCCCTAGCCGACTGCGAAACGAAATGCTCTAGCAGTGCGGCCCTGAACTCCTCCCAAGTAACCTCCGCAACCTCCCTATCGGCAAATGTCATGTCCAACAGCGTCTTCCACCACCTCTTTGCATGGGACTCCAGGCAAGAGACAACCAGAGCCACCCTCTCCTCCCAGGGACACCGTATCCCGGTCAGCATCTCGTACATGATATCGAGCCACTCTTCCGTCCGAACCGCCGACTCTGTCCCCAAGTAGGACGGGGGAGACAGTCCTCGGAAGATGCTTAGCCAGTTGGCCCCGGATTTGGTTGCAGGGCCGGAACCTGCTGGGCCCTGAAGGCCTCTAGGATGGCAGTCAGAGTCTGCCCCATGTCTGACTAAAGGAAAGGAGTGGGGACCGGTGAGGGGTGGTGCAACATCCTGAGCCTGTTGAACTCCACCTTATGGCGTAGGCCGTGCTGGAGGCTGCGTAACAAAAACACATGCTGAGAAAATGTTCAAATATTACATAAAGGTGGACAATTTATATGTGATCCCCATATGGGCACACCACTGCTTCCGCTGCTTAGTTTGTCCCCAAACTAAACTCGAGCGGGGGTGACCTAGGGTTAGTGGACTGCTACCTTTTCAGATCGATGTTTCCCTCTGATACCACTTGTTAGACCCCCCCCCCACCCTTGTTTTTTTTCTTTTTCAACCACCGGGGTCTTAGGCCCAGAATCGCCGCTTTGCGGTGACACCTTCGCGTCCTGAAGGGGTCATCACCACAAGGCGCCGATTTTGCCGGCCAATTCAATCATAGAAAGGTAGCACAATAATAGAAGTAAGAGCAATGCAGTCCACAATAATAAATCACATATATAGAATAAAATCTCCACGAAGGGAGTGTCCACAGAAAACATCAGAGTACTATAAATGCGGGCTTATGCCCGATACATCATGTCCTCACTACAATATCACTCATGCGGAAGCGAAAACAGAAACTACTCAGAGTCGAGACTCACGGTCCCGGCTGTATGAACTCCGGAGCTAGACTGCCCCATCTCCAGGCGCACCGATCTCTGGGGCTGCTCCTCCATGCTGGGGTCCACGATCCCATAAATGATGCGGTTCGAAAACCGTTAGTCATAAAGACTAAGTCCTATCATCCCCTACCCCTTCCCCCATGGCTCCTAGGTACCGAGCGGAGAGGAATAAAGGGAAGGACATGAAGGTAGAGATTAATCATGGAACAGATGGCAGCGGAACTAATCTAGCAATTCTATGATAATATGACAGAAATAGAAAGTAAGGAACCTTAACTTTTGTGCGGAAGCGCATAAGCCAAGGGATCTTCTGCAAGGCTCCCATCGTATAGAGTGTCCCATACCACCTATACGTTGGGGTGTCGGTTATCAAACAATAGCATATGTTTATATATTGAAATTAACCATTGATTTATAAACTTGCCCACACAAGCTTATAGACCAAGGGGTCGTTTAGCAGGTCCTAAAGTATAAGCATCCCATACCACTTATACTTTAGGTGTCAGGGTTAAATGAATCGATTATGCTATGATATGCAAGTGGGTATGATGAAACATGCAAGTGCAACTCACACACCCGACTCTGTGCACAAAGACCTTTAGTTCCCCCTTTCGGAGCCGTTACCTCCCAGGATACCTCCGTAGTGGCGGACGGAAGCGGTGGGTTGGGCCTCGCCCACCTCAAAACCAGTAAAAGCACTACTGGTCTGACCTATCGTACGCCTCAACGCTTGGTGCACTAAGCGGACGCCTGCGTACTCTTGCCGGCTGGCGCACCGAACTTCTGTTGGTGAAGTGCTAATCACCCCTCCGAGTCAACGATATCGGTGTCGGTGCAATCGAACTCCCCGATATCGAAAAACCCACCACCTTAACTTTTCCTATTTTATGCACATGCAAGTTTAATCGTAAACATACAAAAACCGAGCTGAAGCTCCCCGGACCAAAACGTCCGTCTCCAAACCAACCGAGCCGAAGGTCCCCGGACCATCCCGTCCGTCTCTTAACCAACCGAGCCGAAGCTCCCCGGACCATCCCGTCCGTCTCTTAACCAACCGAGACGAAGCTCTCATCAATCTTCCTGTGCCAACAGTGTTTGTGAAAAGTGCAGCCCTAGTTACTAAGTTATTCTTGTCGGTTTGTTATTACAGTT
The DNA here is from genome assembly GCA_039513925.1 of Platanthera zijinensis. Lineage (NCBI taxonomy): Eukaryota > Viridiplantae > Streptophyta > Magnoliopsida > Asparagales > Orchidaceae > Platanthera > Platanthera zijinensis. Next base: position 97,619,611 of record CM077089.1, read on the forward strand.
TACGTTAGCCCAGGACTACCCCCGGTATTCCTCGTGAAGGGCTCTCAAGGGGCACTAGGAACCAAGACGGCGGCATTACGGCCCGAAGTTCCCTTTCGCAAGGCACTTATTGTTATTGGTTGATCTCCCTTAACCCGATTCCCTTCTCATATTACGATAGACTATCCTAGGGTGATTTTTAAACCTTCCACTCTTCGGGTCGGACGATCTTTCGTCGAACCCGAGAACCTCTTAACTCTGGCTATCACCACTTCTCTCTACTCTTCATACCATCCTATCATGATTTCACCCACAATTGCCCACCCAGACAAAAATGATTAACTCCAATGACTTCCTCAGATCATGTCCTATTGCATTTCACAATTGCTATATGCAGACCGACCTAGACTACATGTCGAACCGGTTATGCAATGATCCAATACTCATCCTAATGCCCTAAATTATTTACTGGAGACTTACCATGATATAAATGACCTAAATCCAGAAAATGGAAATTTTCCTAATTTATTTGGCATTTAATTAAATTCCTCGAAAATCCCAAGGGCTACCGGTTTGAACATGAACTACCCTAAGTTCTCATGCAAGATGTCCAGCAAATTTATGACAAATAGTAGGTTATCTCAGTAGGTTAAATCCAAAGTATCATAATTTTTCTATCATCAAAAGGGCATTAAAACTATTTTAGAAATAATCACTATCTTTTGTTATTTATGAATCAAGTACAGAAAATATTCTTCCAAAAATTACAAATAATTTATGACATGCAGATAAAGGCCTAAAATTAGCACTGGCCCAGTTTCATAATTTTTTCAGTAATAAAATCATCCCTAAATAATTTTTCAAGCATAGAACCCCTTTTTAACTTTTATGAAGGAAGTACTGGATGTACTCAACTAAAAATTATATAAAAATTCAGGGGTAATCATTCTATTCTAAAATCTATATTTCCAAAATTTCATGAGATTTCAATGAACAGAAATTCCTAAATAATTAAATCATCCTCTAAGGTCATAGCAAGCTTTACAAATGAAGTGCTAGCAATAATCAACATAAAATTCCAGAAAAATTGCTATAAGTTCTACCTGATCCAAAACTCACTCTACCTGAATTTCACAGTTTTAAGTAAGGTTCAGTGACTGATTTTACCTATTTGATATTTTACCCTAAAACTAAGGTTAGGGTTTTAAGGTATCTACTTGTCTCCAAATTCTCCAAGATTACATCCAGACGATTCTTATCAACCTTTTGTCAACTCTACAGTGTTTCAAGGCTATACAAGAGCAATTGCCCACATGTCCTTCACAACCCTCAAAACCCTTTATTTAGGGTTTGAGCTTGGATCCTAGGGTAAATCAACCCTAAATCTCACCATTTTTCTCCAAGAAGGTTATAATACCCTTCTAAGTTATATATCAGAAAATCGGCCTCTGTTGAGGTTATTTGACCTTTCCAAACTCTTAGTGCACTTTTTACTAAAAGGTGTCTCACTAATGCCTAGTTAAGGGTAGAAGATTTCCTACCCAAAACTCCTCCAAATCAGTTGGAATTTTGTACAGACCTAGGTTTTATAGCCAGGGACCACTCACCAAACTTTGGGAGGGTTTGGAGGTCGTTTGACCACTTAAATAAATTCCTCTAAGTTTATTAAATTGAAACAAAAACTTTAGGCAAAGTATCCCCCAAAATTCCCATTTTTGGTCTGCCTTTAGGTATTGCTAAGGCTAACCCCCTGCCCAAATTTCAGGTTATTTGGACAAGGGACGAAGAGTGGGCATCCATTTTAATTTCTGCCCAACTCTAGGTACAGCCCCCACTAAAACGGGTGCTGCGGCCGAACCGCTTAACCAAACGAGTTGAAACCAATTTTAGATTAATCTAGACTCGAAGGGCTACGACTTTCGTTTCTGGTCACTTTTCCTAAAACAGCATCTAAGTGCCTCGTTTTGCAGCATTAAAATGTGCCCATCCAAGTATAATTTCCTTACAAAATTATTTACATAACTTATATATTAAAAACAGTTTTTACTGTTCATCTTCTACAGAACCCGAAAACCAGACACAGAAACTCATATTTCCTGTAGCTCTTTTGCGCTCCGTCACTGGTCGTCCGGTCACTTCCCTGGCTGGCCACCACCACCACCACCTCCGTTGAGGCGATGGCTATCGGTCGGCGGTGGTTTGGCCGCAGGAGGTGGCGGTTTCCGACGAACTCAAGAATACATTTTTTTCATGGTTTTCCATGAAAACGAGAGATGGGTCCGGCTCCGTTGAGCGCGAACTTCCTTTCTAAGAATCCTAAGATCTACCCATGAAAGAGAAGAAGCAGAGGAGGACCTTGTTCGCGGTTTGGAGGCGAGATGAACGACGGGGTGCCATGGCGCAGTGGTGGCGTAGCCGAACTCCTCCTACAGCAAGAATAAAGATCTGATCCGTTTTATTGAGCGTGTAACCTTCTCCTCTTGCTCCAAGTGGGCTTTTATATGTCAGCATGTGGGGATGTGAAAGGGTAAAGCCTTAATGGTCATGAAGGCTCCTCCTAATAACATTTTGGTTACAGTGAAGGGATAAGAAACGGTGGAAGATGAATAGGTGTGTCCATTTGGCGGTTTCCTATCATACCACATCTTCCTCCTTTATTATATAATTATAGAAGGAAAAACGGCCTGTAATTACTCCTGTTGTAACTTCCCACACCAGCATTTATTACCACGCGTGTTAGAATAATTTCGGGCCTGAACCGTCGTTTTGGCCAATGTCACGGGCTTGACATATAGGTCACGGGCGTGACAGGCCCGAACGGCAATTCTGAGGTCGGCGATCGTCGAACTGAGATCGACGGTCGTCGAAGGCTGTTCACGCCCTAGGTCACGGGCGTGACACCTTGGTCACAGGCGTGACAGGCCCGAACGGCAATTCTGAGGTCGGCGATCGTCGAACTGAGATCGACGGTCGTCGAAGGCTGGTCACGCCCTAGGTCACGGGCATGACACCTAGGTCACGGGCGTGACAGGCCCGAGTTCAATTTCGACGATCGTTTTACGGAGATCGAGGATTGTTGAATGAGTCACGCCCCTGGTCACGGGCGTGACACTTTGGTCATGGGCGTGACATGCCCGGGCTGCAAGTTCGACGATCGTCTCACGGAGATCGACGATCGTCGAAGGAGTCACGCCCTAGGTCACGGGCGTGACACCTTGGTCACGGGCATGACATGCCCGGGCAGCAAGTTCGACGATCGTCTCACGGAGATCGATGATCGTCGAAGTAGTCACGCCCAAAGTCACGGGCGTGACGGGTCGGTCACGGGCGTGACCAACCCGTGACCCGAAATCTCGATCGATTTATTTCAATTTTTGGGCTTCCTAAGGTTCTGTCATGACCAACCGACTCCTAGGGGTCTAGCCGGAAATGGGATGTTACATGGGCACTTGGGATAACCTGAAGCAAATGATTTATCTTACCTTAGGACCCCAATAATTATTGGGTCCTAGGTTCTAATTAGGCTAAAACTTAACATGCCTTCCTGCTGAATTTCTGATAGGAAGACTAACACTAGCTCTTGTCACAGTAGCATTGTGTCAGCAATCTAAGACAAAATGCTCCACCTTGCCATAGCACCCGCACTGATGAGTATTATACCTTCTCTTCTGAGCAAATCCTGCAGTTTGGTTAACTGCTGACTATATAAAATGAAGTACAACAACCTTCTTATTGTTTCTTTTAGCTACTATCTGACTGAATGTAAGATTTATAGAAGAAGAGCTTGGTCTATATTGAGATCTACCAACAGTGGTCTTCTTTGTAGAATAATTGTTGTTGTTGGCCTCAGTGATACCTAAGTCAGATTACCTGACAGACTTGCCTTTGTCCTGAGGGTAAGCTAGAAGATCCTGAGAAATGGACACTGCCTTTTTCATGTGAGTAGGGGCTGGTGCACCAATCACAAATGGTCTATAATAGGCCATTTGTATTTCCTCATGGGGAGCCTTAAAGGCACTCACTCCCCTACTATACCTTCCACCATAGTTGTGAACCACTTTGTTCACACTAGTGGATCTACAATTCATCTAGTGACCATAGATGCACTCTTGGTCATACCTGTTTTAAGGTAACAACACTTTCTTAAATGGAATGGGAGGCTTGGAATCTAGAGGCTGGAGTGGAGCTTTCCATTTCCCATTGGAAGGTGAAACTCTAGTGTTTCCCTTAAATCCCAACTCTTTATTACCCTTCTGAGAAGAAAAGGAGTGTATCAAGGGCAACACAGTATTGAGCTTAGAGAAACTAACCACAATTATTTTCTCCCTCTAGAGCTTATCTTCAAGATCTCTAATGAGACTATTCTTGTACTTGATGGTGTCTATCCGTTTGAGACTAATGTTCTTAAGTTGGATAACTTCCATATCCTTCTGATTCAGTAAAGATGTTCTCTAAGCCTGTTTGGAAGTAGCAAGCAGAAGGGAGGTTATCTCCTCACCTTGCTTTTTAGTCAACTTCTTGCACTTCTTAAAGGCATCCAGAAGTTCACCATACCTTTCCATCAATTAATTGACATCTCCTTCAGATTCAGAATCATCTTCACCACTGGATGAAGAAGCTTCTAAATTAGGACTAGTCTCATAACCAGACTCAGAAGAAGAATAAGATAGAGGAAGTACCTTTTCTAGACCAGTTTGTCCCTCGCTGGATTCTTCAGCAAACATTGTGATCAGCCTATAGCAGCTGTAGGAATTTTCTTCATCTTCATCTTCCTCTAAGTCACTGTCTGAATGTGAAAGAGGGTCCCTGATACCTATCTCGGTAGTAGGATTGTCTTCAGTTTCTCCAACAGCAACTAGCCATATGTAGGCTTCTTCATCTTCGTACTCTGAGGAAGATGAGTATGTCCAGCTCTTCTACTTCTTAGCAATGAATGACTTTTACTTCTTGCCCTTATGCTGGTGACCCTTTTTCTTACCAGCTTCTTTTCTCTTCACTAGGCAGTCAACAATCACATGCCCTGGCTTACTACAATAATAGCAAACAACTTTAGAGGAACTTTATTTACTAGTTTTAGAATCATACCTTTCTCCCTTAGATTGATTCTTCCTGTGATGAGAGGAGGAGGAGGGACTGCTCCTTCACTGCTTCTTTTTCATCAGCTTGTGATATTTCCTGGAGAAGGTAGCAAAGTATTCATTCGACAAATTGTATTTTGATGAGCTTGACCCTGTGATATCTGAATCAGCAGGCCTTCTTGGAGGAGAGTGTTGGGTACACTAGAAACTGTGTACTAGATTTGGAGAAGCCTCACTTAACTCAATGATATACATCAATGTGTATTTAATTGGATGTTGAGTTTCGTTGCGCAGGATAAATAAATGCAGGAAAATATTCTAAGTACAAGTGTCGACACTTTTGAGGGAAATGTGTCGACACCATAAGCCAGATTATGTCGACACACAGGACTTGTGTCGACACACGGAAATTCTTTTAGAAGCAGTTGTGTCGACACACAGGACTTGTGTCGACACACACTCAAGAAATCTATCAACAGAAGCTATGCCAAGACTAGAAGCAGTTGTGTCGACACACAGGACTTGTGTCGACACACACTCAAGAAATCTATCAATAGAAGCTGGGTCGAGACTAGAAGCAGTTGTGTCGACACACAGGACTTGTGTCGACACACACTCAAGAAATCTGTCAACAGAAGCTATGTCGAGACTAGAAGCAATTGTGTCGACACAAAGGACTTGTGTCGATACATCCAATAAAAGCTGTATCGAGAAGTTAAAGAATGATTGTGTCGACATAATAGGAGCTGTGTCGACATCATCAAGATTTGTGTCGACACATGGTCCACTTGTGTTGACATTTTGAAGTGTTATCCAGACAAGTCTCTGCTGTGATAGAAGTTCAAAGAGGGTTCAGGTATCAAGACTGATGACCTGACAGATTTCATAAGTAACAAAGCTGTCACATCTGTCAGAGCTATCAGAAGGTCATTATGTACCGGATTTATTGGTATCCTCTGATGGGTTCTATATAAAGACCAATTCTATCACAAACAAAAGTAGTGAGTAGAAAAGATAGTGAAGAGTGAATGGCAAACAAAGTGACTAACACAGAAGAAGAAGACAGATCCTGAACAAGTCTTCAAGAGGAGTTCAGATCTAGTTCTGAATACAAGAAGGAAGCTGGATTGAAGATCATCTCCAACTTCATTTGAAGATCAACCTTACTTTGTTCAGATTCAAGAAGATTTGAAGAAGCTAAGAAAGGTTGGATCTTAAGAAGTCAGTTCTATCAAGAACTTATGAAGAAAGTCTTCACCTCATTCTCTTTCTATCTGGGTGAAGAATTTATTATTTTAAACAATCAATTTTTCTGTAAGATCTCTTGTAGATCTGAGTGTAGGAGAGTTGTCTCTCTGAGTTGTAAGCCTAAACATATAAAGGCTGAGATAGGGTTGAGTGCCTAAGGTAGGATCTTGTTGATCTAAGTTGTAGGCCTGGTGGTTAAGGCTGAGGTAGGGCTGAGTGCCATAGGTAGGATCCTTGTGATCTGAGTTGTAGGACTGGTGGTTAAGGCTGAGGTAGGGTTGTTGCCTGAGATTAGATTATTTGGAAGATTTTGAGTTGTAGGACTTGAAGAAGTCAGAGCTGTAGGAACCAGTTGGGTTCTGAGTTGTAAGATCACAGGATCTGAGATAGTGGAAGGAAGTTTGGCCGAATCTAGTACTCTACAGGATAGGTGAAGGGGGAGAGTGGACGTACCCATAAATTGGGGAACCACAATAAACCATTGTGTGTTGTGCTGTGAATTTTTTGAAATTACTTTTCTTTTTGCTGTGATAGTTGTGTTGTGTTTAACACTTTTAATTGCTTAAGTTGTTAAAAAGAATTTGAACCTATTCATCCCCCCTCTAAGTGTTTACACTTTATAAACCAAATCTTTCAAGTGGTATCAGAGGGAGGTTCACTCAAATATAGACCTAACAGTTTGTGTAGATCTCCAAGGCAATTAACTGTTAGCCAGAATGGGTTCAAGTGAAATTCAGATGGAACTTGGATCCACGAAACTTCCTATCTATAGGAAAGAAAACTTTGGCATATGGAAACAGAGGGTCAGATTGTTCATAGAACCATCTGATTTAAGAATCAACACCACATTTCTAGAAGGACCTTTCATTCCTATGAACATATTAGTTCTTGATGCAAATCTCAAAACTCCAAAGAGCTATTCTGAAATGACTAAGGAAGAGATCATCCTAGCAACCTTTAACAAGAGAGCACAAAACATAATTATGAGTGCCATAAATGATTCTATATTCCAGAATCTGGTACATTGCAAAACCTCCATGGAGATGTGGGACACTTTAATTTTCTACATGGAGGAAACTGAAGAAGTAAGAGAGGATATAAAGACCCTGCTAAATCATGAATATGAGAGTTGTAGACAAGCCAAGACAGATAGCATAGCTAAATGTTATAAGAAATACTTTAGAATTGCAAATGAACTGAAGACATATGGAAGAGTCTTTAGCACATATGAACTGAATGACATGTTTCTCAGGTCACTAACCAAGGACTGGGATACAAAAATATGTGCCATCAGATAGGTGGCCAAGCTTGCTGATACACCTCCACCAACCTTGTTTGGAAAATTGTGATCTTATGAGATGCAGCTCACTGCTAGAAAGGAGGAGGAGAAAAGTAATAGGTCTGAATATAAAGAAAAGTCAGTAGCCTTCAAGGCTGAAGCCACAAGAATGGGTAGGAGAAAGTCTCCTTCTCCACCCAGGAGAATTATTAAGGTTGAATCAAAAAATCCAGACATCAACACTTCAGATAGCCACAACTCTGATGAAGACTTTGGTGCCTTTACAAGGCAGTTTCAGAGGTTCATGAAGAAGAAGAAATGAAGAACAAAGCCATATTCATCTCTCTCGAAGGATGACTATTACAAGAAGAAGAAAACTCCTAAGGATGACAGGTATTGCTCTAATCCTAGTAAACGAACTTCTTCTAAAATTGTTTGTTATTGTTGCAACAGGCCAGGACATATCATAGCTGATTGTCCTGATAAAATAAATGAATCTAAAGACAAGAAGAAGCATCAAAATAAGGTCAAGAAGGAGAGATCCCTTGTTGCTCAGAAGCAGAAGAGTTGGACTGACTCTTCATCATTAGAATCTGGAGAAGAGGATGAAGCAGAAGCCTATATTGGATTGTTCACTACAGAAGAGGATTTTGTAGAAACTAAATTCCTGCATATGCTTGATTTTATAAATGGGAGTTAAGATCATTATTATAGATGGCTGATGGATTTGACTGAGGAAGATCAGTGCCAGGATCATCCTGGTCCCAGTAAGGTATACAATCCAACATCTATCTCTGATTATTATACTGGATCAGAATCAGAAGCATCAGCATCAAGAGATGAGGATTGTTTTGAATCTGAATAGGATGGCCATCAACTAATTGTTGAGAATGGTGGTTTGTTGCAAGCTCTTAAGAGAAGCAGATTCCTTGTCAAAAAGCAGGCTGAGCAAATTTCATCTCTTAAATTGACTGTATCAGATTCACTAAAGTGCTGGATTTGAAGTTGAATGAAGTTTCCAAACTGAAAAACATAACTGTTATTCATATGGGTACAATTACCTTCAAAAATTATCACATCAAGAGTCTGGAAGTCAGACTTCAAAGAGAGAAGGATCGTGTGGCTAAATTCTCAAAGACAAAGTCAGTCTTACCCTTAATAGATAACTTTATCTCCCAAAAGGGTAAGACAAGATTAGGAATCAAGGAAAGAACTAGGGCATCTAATTCCAAAAGAAAAGGCAAAGCCTCAGTTCAGCCACTAGCCTTCAAACCCCCTATTTCTTTTAGAAAAGTGATGAAGCCTACTAATAAGTATGATCATGACATCACTCATTGTCACTATAAGTATGATAATCTGAATGGCAAGGGAGAAAATGCTAATAGTGCTACCCATGAGCAAACACACTAGGTTATTAAAGAATCCTTAGTATTTGCTGCTCCAACACCTGCACTTAAAAGGACTACTGACAACAATATTGTTAAGCCTAGACTTAAGAGAAGGTACACCAGATTTGAGTGTTGGTGTGGTTGCAAGGTGGGTCACTATGCCATTGATTGTTGGTACAATGCTAGTATTCTGAAAAAGGCCAGCTTACGTGTTAGAAAGGCTGCAGGTAAGCATGTTAAATATCAAGCTGACTTGGACCTAGACCCAATAATAATTGGGGTTCTAAGGATAGCTAATTTTATTTGATGCAGGTGAGTCCAAGTGGCCATAACCCTATATGGTACTTAGAAAGTGGATATTCCAGGCACATGACTGGAATAAGAAGGATGCTGAAGGATTACTCTCCCTTAGAAAATGGACCCAAAGTGATCTTTGGTGGATCTAAAAAGGGAGTCATCAAAGGGTTTGGTAGCATTTCCAATAACTCTATTACTATCACCCAAGTGTCTTATGTGAAAGGTCTAAAACATAACCTAATTAGCATAATCCAACTAAGTGATCTTAGTTATAACATTTCTTTTCTCAAGAGTGTGTGCCAAATAAGAAGGTCAAGTGATAAAGAGATCAATCTGACAGGCACGAGGTAAGGAAATGTCTACTGTCTTAACTTTGATTGTGAGAATAAGATCTCTCCTATTTGTCTAGGTGTAGATGAGAAAGCATCTCATTGTGTCCAATGACACAAGAGGCTAGCTCACCTGAACTATAAGTCAATAAGCACAACCTTTAGTATTGAGTTAGTGAGGAATGGTCCTCAGGTCAAGTGCATTAAAGAGGGTGTATGTTCAGCTTGCCAAAACGGCAAAAAGACTAGGACCTCTTTCCATGGATATTATACGAAAGACTCTGTGAGATGTCTTTACCTCATGCATATGGATTTATTTGGTCCTATGCCAGTTCATAGTCTAGGTAGGAAAGCTTACACATTTATAATTGTGGATGACTATTCTAGATTTACATGGGTTTTCTTCATGAGGCAAAAATATGAAACCCCAACTGTCTTCCAGAATTTTGTTAGGCAAACTCAGAATGAACTTAACAATTCAGTGGTCAAAATCAGAAGTGACCATGGGACTGAATTTCAGTCTGAATGGAGACAAAGTTCTGTGAAGAACTTGGGATTCATAAGTTCTCCTCACCTAGAACTCCCCAGCAAAATGGGGTTGTAGAAAGAAAGAATAGGACTCTTATTGAGGAAAGTAGAACACTACTAAGTGACACTTCTCTCCCAAAATATTTCTGGGCTGAGGCAGTAAATACTCCATGTCATGTTCTCAATAGAGCATCCATCAATAAAAGACACAAGAAGACACCCTATGAGATTATGAAAGGCAGAAACTAAGTTAGAATCTATGGTAGCAAGTGTTATGTTCTAAATAATGGCAAGCACTATCAAACTAAGTTTGCTGCCAAATCCCTAGAAGGGATATTTGTTGGGTACAACAATAACAGTAGAGCTAACAAGATCTACAGCTTGACTACACAAGTTGTAGAAGAATATGTCTATGTAGTCTTTGATGAGTCTAAGCAAATTAACTGTGAGATGTCTAACACTTCTGTTAGTCCTATAGGTTTGAAGGAAAAGATGGACAAGCTAACAATTAGTGAAGACTAACCTGCAAGATAGGATGAAGAAAATGATGGATGCTGTCCAAGAGGAGTACATGTAACGCCCCAAAACTCAAAAGGGTGATGAGTGGCGTTTTTGATCCAAATCTAGGTTTTGTTAGCGGTGACACGACCTGGGACACGGGCGTGTCACAGGGCGTGTCATTCTTGTGTTTGACGTTGGTTGTGTGGTCGACGATTTTGGAGTCAACGATCGTGGGGGGGGGGGGGTGAATACAGCCTGGGACACGGGCATTTCCAAGGGCTTGTCAGTCACTCAGAGCCATGCACTCAACGATCGTTGAGTAAGGGACACATGGCCTGAGCCCAGGCATGTTTGGGTCCGATACGGGTGTGTGAAATAAGACACGGGTGTGTCGAATAACCGTGTCCTCCTCGGATCATGTGGCGGTTTGTGCTAATGCAGTTACACGGCCTAGGACACGGGCATGTCCCAGGGCGTTTTTAGCACACAACATGTGACACGGGCATGTCACATGGTCGTATTGTGCTCGGGTTGTTTTGGACCTGTATCGTTGAGGGAATACGCCTAGCTACACGGGCGTGTACTAGCTGACACGGGCGTGTCAAGCCTGACATGGGCGTGTCGGGTGCCCTTGTTCTTTTCGGGACACGACGGTTTCAACAGCGAATGGGTGAAACAGCCCTGAATACGGGCATGTCGGAACCCGTGTTCGGCCAAGGTTTCGGAAATTCGGGCTAAATCACAGCCGTTATTTTCCTTGTTTTTGGATCTGATGGTTCAGGCTCTTCCCACCTTAGGGTTAAGGCCGGTTCAGGGGTGTAAATTCCTCATAATCTGGGATTCACTCTCTTTCTAAGATCTAGAGAGAGTAGAGAGCAAGGAGGAAGAAGGAAGGCTAGATCTAGTCACCTGCAAGGCTTCGGAGCTCCAAATCGTGAGCCTACTTTGGATCTACGGAGGCAAGGAATTTGCGGTTCTTTTCATCCGCATAGTTTTCTATGGCGCCAAATAAAAATGCAAGGGTAATGATTTTCATCTTGAGCATGTGAAGCTCTTTTGCCTTTATATGGGAAAACCTGCTCCCGCGCGTGTGCGGTGAGTTTGTGGTATTCCTTGGGGTAGATATATAAAGTCCCCCCTTGTTAGAGTCTAAAATGGTAGTACGGACATAGGCATGGTGTGTTAAGCCAACCCGGACATGTTGGTCTGGATCCGTGATGTTTTGCTATGCATATTGTTCCGGAGAAGACTACGTGCGTTTTGTTTGTTTTTGGGTTTCTATGGGTTAGAATGCATCAGGGAATCTTGGGGATTAACCCCAAGATGCACCCGAGAATCTGGGCGGAAATGCATTTCTGCCATTTCGGTGGCCTGGGAGCCAGCCGGGTAAATAGCTGGGCTATGTGCCGTGTTTTATCGATAGTTGGGACTCGGGGAAGCTTGGCTCGCGTCAAAGGCCAAATGGCCATGGCGGGGTGAGCAACGTGCTGGTGGAACCCTACCCGCTCCATCTGTTTTGGTTAAAGAGACCTAAAGTTAATGTGGAACTTACCGATGATTTGGAGATCGAGTCTACGGTACAGATGAAAAAGACTAAATGCTCACAAGGTTTACCGCCCTGGGGGTGGTGGTGTAGTCAAGGATCGGACTGGCTTCGCCGAGTAAGTGCCCTAAGAGCACGAGCTATACGGCAGTGTGTGTGTGCACCTGTGATGTGATGTTTATTCGCTATGTTTCTTATTTTGCTAACAAGTGAAGGGAAGATGCCTTTCTACCCCGGTTTGGGAGCGGAATCGTTATAATTTTGTCAGCTTTAGCTGACCGTTATTCTTGTTTGACACCGTTGCGGTGATTTGTGCTTGCAGGTGCTGCGGAGCCGAACGGCAAATAGCGGGCCAAAGCCCAAGTTGCTGAGCAGTCCCTCAAAGTCCTTGTTTGTTTACTTATTTAAATCATGTGTGGCCGTCCTGCGAGCCGAAGTTTGTAAGACACTGTTTAATTATGGTTAAATCTTGTAAGGCCATAAGGCCAGTACTTTTGTGTATTTTGTACTTCATTTCTACTGGGTTTTCTATTAGTGGACATTCATGCTTGTTAACAGGGTTCTTATTGTTGCAACTTAATGTGTTGCTTCCGCTAATGCTCTCTGTAGGACGTGTGTGTTGGCTGAATGGTTTCATCTAGTAACCCACCGGTCTGTCCGTGTTATATGGCGTCGGGCCCCATCCGGACCTACTGCTATATGCTATATGACAGATAGGGGTGTTACAATTTGGTATCAGACAACCAGTTTCGATCGGGCTTAAATGAATTTGTGGGCGAATTCATTTTAAGGGGTGGTGAGCACATGTGTGTGCGTCATCATTATAACATGAAAAGAACCCATGAATGTCCACTTAGGAATGAAAATACAAATGTTTGAGGAACCTACGTGTTCCTATAATTGCTTTTTGCAATTTTGTTCGGTCACTTATTGGTGTTTTGTACGACTATTGGTGTCTGGGAGTGGAGCGGGGCAGTCTGAATGCACGTGTACTGCACTAAGCGACGTGACTGAGACCCCTACTTCTTTTGAAACCATAAGAAGGGTAGTTGAAGTGGTGTTTGCTTTGACCAATGCACAACATGGAAGAAATGTGCAACCCGCTGTCCCTGAAATGCCCCCAACACCGGGCGGTATGTTAGAGCAAAGGGCATTTGGAGATCCATTAGGGCAGTAAATGAACATGGTTGTGGTGCAGGGAGTGCACTCAGTTGACGAATATTTGCAGACATTCCTTATGATTAGGCGCTACCATGGCTTTGAGTGGGAAAGCGAGCAGTCTATAGTCGATAGATTTTATAATGGTCTGCGCAGTGAGTTGCGTATCCTACTGCTAGGACCAAAGCTATTGGGATTCAGAGCCTTGGTGGAGTCGGTCAGAACGTTGGAGGCAGAGTTGGGGAAATCTCATCAAATACCAGTGAATAGGGTACCAATCCCTGTAGATCCTATAAGGACATCCTACCGCAGAACGCTGAGGAAAGAAGCTAGATCATCTACTAGCCAGGCTACTTACAATTGCCATTCTTATGCAAGAAAGGACACTTTGCCCGAGATTGTCGGAAGCTTGCTCAGAAGACAATGAAAGTTTTGGCAGGAGAAGTTGAAGACACTAGTGCAAAGGAAACGGTGTTCAAAATGCCAACCTAAAAATCTGGGTTTCGCAGGTGGTACAAGAAGGCTAGGATGTCGGGTCTAGTCCCTTCCTCTAGCGCATCCAGAGAGACTACAGGCCAAACCCCGGGTACATGTTATAACTGTGGAAAGCCGGGACATTATGCAAGGGATTGTTTGAGTGGATGCCCAATGTCCGAGAAGATGTCGGGGGCAACATCTGAGGAGAAGGGCAAGGCGGTGGAGTCCACCGCATCACTGTTTATTCCGACCCAACCGAGGGTGGACATTCTTGGCCAGCAGATGGTCTTGTGGCCGACCGTCGGGATGTCAGGTATGGTTTAATTGATAGAAATTTAACTCCTTATACTTGATACCTTATGCGTGTTAGCATAGGACTAGAGGTTCTAAGCTTTTTTCGGATTGTTGGTAATCCGGCGAGAGCATTGTTCGATATGGGAGCTTCGCACTCCTTTTGTTCGAAGGATTTATATCGCGCATCGGAGTACCTCCTTCGATGGTAAAGGACAAATTGGGTGTGTAGTTGCCTAGTGGTTGTTCAATGCGCGTGGAGAGAGTCTGTGTCATAAAGGTACGGGTTGGGGGTCAGGAGTTCGACATGCAAGCGTCGTTACTGCCACCATGGGAGGCTTTGAAGCCTAAGACTACATTAGATATTCTATCGGGTGTATCTGAATATCCTGATGCGTTTCCCTGATGGTCTCCCTGGAGCCCCACCGTAGCGAGAGATCAATTTCACGTTTGAGTTATGCCAGGTGCCAAACCTGCGTCACGCTCTCCTTATAGGTTGGTACCGAAGGAACTGGCGGAGCTGAAGGTTCAACTCGACCAGTTGTTGGAGCAGGGTTATGTGCGTACAAGTTCGTCGTCTTGGAGTGCACCAGTCCTTTTCGTTAAGAAGAAGGACGGGAGTTTGTGGCTGTGTATCGACTATAGAGAGTTGAACAAGCTAACAGAAAAGAACAAATACCCGATCCCAAGGATTGATGATCTTTTTGATCAGTTAGTCGGGTCGTCGGTATATTCAAAATTGGATTTGAAGTCCTTTTACCATCAGCAGGATAAGTGAAAGCGATGTCCCAAAGACAGCGTTCGACGCAAGGTATGGTCATTTCGAGTTTACGGTCATGCCGTTCGGGATGACTAATGCACTGTCAGTGTTCGTGGATTTGATGAACAGATCGTTCAGGGAGTATCTAGACTTTTTTGCCGTCATATTTATAGATGATGTATATGTGTACTCGCAGAGCAAAGAGGATCACCTCAAGCATCTGCTTTTGGTGTTGGAAACACTAAAGAGGAACCAACTCTATGCCTAGTTCTCCAAACGCAAGTGTTGGGCTTTCCTAGGTAGCGTCCCTCGGTCATTAAGTTTGTAGTGTGGGTGTTGCAGTAGATCCAGCGAAGTTAGTTATGTTAAGCGAGTGGTCTGTATTGCATTCGGGAGCGGAAGACCAGAATTTTTTGGGGCTGACCGGCTACTACAGGCGCTTCGTAGAGAACTTTTCGCGGATAGAGTTACCCCCTCACAACTTGGGCAAGGAAAGAGCAAAAGTTGTTTGGACACCTGCATGCGCATAAGCTTTCAAAGCACTGGAGAGACGGTTGACCACGACGCTTATTCTAAGTTCGCCAAGTGGGACCGAAGGCTTCGAGATTTACAGTGATGCCTCAGGCAGTGGTTTGGGTTGTGTGTTGCTGCAGTATGGAAGTGTTTTAGCGTATGGCTCGGGTCAGTTGAAAAGGCACCAAAGGAATTATCCAGTCCATGACTTGGAGTTGGAGGCCGTGATTTTTGCGCTAAAGCTGTGGAAGCACTACTTGTACGACGTAAAGGCCAACAATTATACCGACGATAAAAGCCTTAAGTACTTGTTGGATCAGAAGGATCTGAGCATGAGGCAGCAGAGATGGATGGAGTTCCTGGGGGACTATACGATTAAAATTCATTATGTACCAAGGAAAGACAATGCAGTTGCGGATGCGTTGAGTCGCAAGGCTCCCACCTAAGCCAACGGGTTGTCGGTTAATGATGAGAGGTTAATTCGGGAGTTGGAAAAGTTAGGGATCTATTGTGTGGTCATGCAGACTAGCGCCAAAATGTTATTGAACTTAACGGAAGTTCAGTACAACCTGGCTGATCACATTCGGCGGGCTAGGGAATTGGATAGTAGCATGAAGGAGCTCATGGATACAGCAATGGATGGATCAAATTCCAAGTTTTAAGTTAAAGATAGGCTACTAAGGAAAGATAATCGTTTGTGTGTCCCAAACGTGGTAAATCTACGAGCGGAGTTGATGTACAAGGCTCATCATACCAAGTACTCAATCCACCCAGGGAGCACGAAGATGTACCGGGACTTAAAGAAGTTATTCTGGTGGCCAGGACTAAAGAAGGATGTGGTACTATTTGTAGCAAAGTTCCAGACTTGCGCCTTAGTGAAGGTAGAGTGCCCAAAAGCCATGGGGTTTCTTGAAATCCTTGCCTATTCCGGAGTGGAAGTTCGAAGACTTTTCGATGGACTTTCTGCACGGCTTGCCAAGGACGCAGAAGGGAAACGACACCATCTGGGTTATCGTAGATCGGTTAACAAAAGTGTCGCACTTCATTCCGCATAGGAACGATGATTCTGTGGATAAACTGGCGAAGCTGTATGTGGATAATATTCTGCGGCTTCACGGTGTGCCCCGCAACATCGTGAGTGACCGAGATGGGCAGTTCACGTCCAATGGCTGGAGGTTAGTGCAGCAAATGTTGGGGACTAAGTTGAAGTTCAGCACAGCCTTCCATCCGCAGATGGATGGGCAGACTGAGAGGGTCAACAGAACCATGGAGGACATGGTCCGCATGTGTGTTCTAGACTTCGGAAAGCAGTGGGAAGACCATCTTTATTGGGTGGATTTTGCGTACAACAATAGATTCCAAGTGAGCATACAAATGGTGCCCTTCGAGGCCTTATATGGTAGAAAGTGTCGCACGCCATTGTCGTGGCTAGAAACGGGTGAGGCAAGGTTGTAGAAAAAGCAAGAGGTGGAAAACGCTACTTCATTAGTACGAACCAGCTCGGCAGCATTACTGATCGCTTAGGATAGACAAGCTAAATACTACAATGTCAGGCATCGGAATGTGGAGTTCACGGATGGCGATTGGGTGCATTTGAAGATAAAGCCATTCAAGGTTGTTTCGCGTGTACGACGCTTGAGAAGTTGAGCCCGAAATACCTTGGACCACTTGAGATTCTGGAGAGGATCGGCGAAGCGGCTTATCGTCTAAAGCTATCAGTGGAGTTAAGTGGTCTACACGACGTATTCCTCATACCAGTGTTGTAGAAGGCTGTGCAAGAGCCTTCGCAGGTGATCGCAGTTGATCGAGTATAGGTGGATGAAGGGTTGACGTTGAGGGTAAAGCCCGTTCCTATTGAGGACTCTGAAGTTAAGGGACTTCGTAACAAGGAGATCAGAATGGTCTAGGTCCGTTGGGACAATTGCGATCGTAAGGAGATCTCTTTGGAACGGGAGCAGACCATGCTTGCGGAGTACCCAGAGTTATTCCACTCAAGTACCGCTGTTGGTTTGTATATCTTTTCCTTTGGTAATTTCGTGGACGAAATTCTTTTAAGAGAAAGAGAGTTGTAACGCCCCAAAACTCAAAAGGGTAACGAGTGGCATTTTTGTGCCAAATCTGGGTTTTGGTAGAGGTGACACGGCCTAGTACATGGGTGTGTCCCAGGGCGTGTCGTGATCGGGTTCGGCGTTGGTCGCGTGGTCGATGATTTTGGAGTCAACGATCGTTAGGGGGGTGAACACAGCCTGGGACACGGGAGTGTCCCAGGGCGTGTCAGTCACTCAGAGCCTTGCACTCAATGATCGTTGAGTGAGGGATGCACGGCTTGATCCCAGGCGTGTTCGGGTCTGACACGGGCGTGTGAAATTTGATATAGGCGTGTCGAATACCCGAGTCCTCCTCGGGTCGTGTGGCGGTTTGTGCTAAGGCAGTTACATGTCCTGGGACATCGGCGTGTCCCAGGGCGTATCTAGCATACGACATGTGGCACGGGCATGTCACATGGCCGTGTTGTGCTCGGGTTGTTTTGGACCAGTATCATTGTGGGAACTCACCCAGCTACACTGGCATGTACTTGCTGACACAGGCGTGTGAAGCCTGACACAGGCGTGTTGGGTGACCATATTCTTTTCGGGACGTGATGGTGTCGACAGCGAATGGGTGACACGGCCCTGAACACGGGCATGTCGGAACCCGTGTTCGGCCTAGGTTTTGGAAATTCGGGCTGAATCACAGCCGTTCGTTTCCTTGTATTTTGATCTGATGGTTTAGGCTCTTCCCACCTTAGGGTTAAGGCCGATTCAGGTGTTTAAATTACTCTTAATCTTTGATTCACTCTCCTTCTTAGATCTAGAGAGAGAAGAGAGCAAGGAGGAAGAAGGAAGGCTAGATCCAGTCACCGGTGGAGCTTCAGAGCTCCAAATTGCGAGCCAACTTCGGATCTACGGAGGCAAGGTGTTTGCGGTGCTTTTCATCTGCATAGTTTTTTATGGCGCCAAGTAAAAACGCAAGGGTAACGATTTTCATCTTGAGCATGTGAAGCTCTTCTTCCTTTGCATGGGAAAACCCACTCCCGCGAGTGTGCGGTGAGTTTGTGGTATTCCTTGGGGTAGATATATAAAGTCCCCCCTTATTAGAGTCCGGAATTGTAGTACGAACATAGGCATGGTGTGTGAAGCCTACCTGGACATATTGGTATGGATCGGTGATGTTTTGCTATTCATATTGTGCCGGAGAAGACTCCATGCATTTTGTTTGTTTTCGGGTTGCTATGCGTTAGAATGCATCAGGGAATCTTGGGGATTAACCCAAAGGTGCACCCGGAAATCTTGGCGGAAATGCATTTCTGCCATTTCGGTGGCCTGGGAGCCAGCCGGGTATATAGCAGGGCTATGTACCGTGTTTTATCGATAGTTGGGACTGGGGGAAGCTTGGCCCGCGACAAAGGCCAAATGGCCATGGCGGGGTGAGCAACAGGCTGGTGGAACCCTACCCGCTCCATCTATTTTGGTTAAAGAGACCTAAAGTTAACGTGGAACTTACCGATGATTTGGAGATTGAGTCTACGCTACGGCTAAAAAAACTAAATGCTCATAAGGTTTGCCGCCCTGGGGGTGGTGGTGGAGTCAAGGATCGGACTGGGATCGGACTGGCTTCACCGAGTAAGTGCCCTGAGAGCACGGGGTGTACGGTCGTGTGTGCATGCACCTATGATGTGATGTTTATTCGCTATGTTTCTTGTTTTGCTAACAAGTGCAGGGAAGAAGCCTTGCTGCCCCGGTTTGGGGGCGGAATCGTTATAATTTGGTCAGCTTTAGCTGACCGTTATTCTTGTTTGCCACTATTGCGGTGATTTGTGCTTGCAGGTGCTGCGGAGCCGAGCGGCAAATAGCAGGCCAAAGCCCAAGTTGCTGAGCCCTCCCTCGAAGGCCTTCTTTGTTTACTTATCTAAATTATGTGTGGCCGACTTGCGAGCCGAAGTTTGTAAGACACTGTTTATTTATGGTGATCTCTTGTATGGCCATAAGGCCAGTACTTTTGTGTATTTTGTACTTCATTCTTACTGGGTTTTCTATTAGTGGACATTCATGCTTGTTGGCAGGGTTCTTATTGTTGCAACTTAACGAATTGCTTCCGCTAGATGCTCTGTGTAGGACGTGTTTATTTGTTGAATGGTTTCTGTTGAAGTTGGTGACCGGGCGATCTCGCGGTCTGTCTTGGTGGATTGAAGACTGCGCGGTCTCGCGGTTTCCCTTCAGTGGTTTGGTTGTTGTGTTGTTGTTGTCTGAGTCCGAGCGGTCTATCGGTTTGTCTCTAGCGGCTTGGAGACCAGGCGGTCTAGCGGTCTCCCATGACGATCAATCCTTCCTCTCTGGTTGTTGCTGAGCGGTTAGCCATTCATTCTAACCGCGTGGCTTATGCGGGTTATTTTTGTATAGATCGCTTGTCCTGTAATTTTTTAGTCCCACCTCACTTATTTGTATTCTCTCTTCTCTCCTTCATTCTATAAAAGGGACGTCATACCTTTGTAATAGAAACCTTTTTCAGATAATACAATTTTTGTTATACCTCTTCCGGTTTATTTTTGTTCGTTTCTTACATGGTATCAGAGGACTCGATCTACTCCTCCTGATTCTGTGTGCCTTCTCTGACCGCGTGACCTGTCTGCCCGGCTTGCTTCTTCTTCGCGCGACCTGCCTCGCGACTTGTTTCATTCGCCTGCTTGCGCCCTGTTCGGGCGGCTTCTTTCTCTCCTTGTCGTTTCCCTTTGTGTGTGCGACCTATTTTTCTCTCCGCGAACTGTGCTTAGTCGTCGCGACCTCTTTTTTTTCGTCGCGACCTGTTGCCGCGACATGTTGTTTCGACCTATTTCCACGACATGTTGCTCCTATTATTTGTCTCATGTTCGCACGGTCTACTTTCTATCCGCTCGACTTCTTACCCTCTGTGTGGTTCTGCGGCTTGGTCGTGGCTTTTCTGGCTAGTGGTGTCTATCATCGTGACCGCCGCAGATCTCCTTCTTCTAACCACTGCGATTTCTACCTATTCGCGCTGCTTGTTTTCTAACTGCACGGTCTGTCTCCTAACTGCGCGGCTTCCTACTGTTTTCTCCTATGGCTCTTTCTGATGCTACTACTGCCACCACTCCTGTCACCAATTTGGCTCCGCCTCTTCCTCCTACTCCTTTCGGGAACCTTGGCACCGTTTCGAAACTTGTCGGCTCCAACTACCCGGATTGGAGCGTCTCCTTCATCTTTCTCCTTCTCTCTCAATGACAATTCCACCATCTCATTGATGACCCTCCTCCCACCACTTCACCTCTCTTTGAGGACTGGGATGCGAGTGACGCACTTGTGCGTACTTGGCTTTCTAATAGCCTCTCCGATGAATGCCTCCCCGTCATCCGTAATGATGAGACGGTCAAGGCCTCTTGGCTTCATCTTGCCGCTCTGTACTAAAAGGGGGCTCAGACATCCCGTATTTATACGTTTTATGCGGACCTCTTTGCCCATCCTACATTGTCTTCTGCTGCTGCCTACCAATAGGTTTAGGCTCTTGGGACTGAGATTCTTCAGAATCTTCCCTTTTCTAAGAATTTGGCTCAACAACACAAGCATTTCTAGGAGCTTCTCGTTGTGTGTTATCTGCTCTGGCTTACTGATACTTATGATATGATCCGCCAACAAATTCTGAGAGAGGCAGAATCTACTACCTTAGATGCCATTACTGCCCGCATCGCTGCTGTCACCTCCCTCCTTTAGCGACCGATTCTGCCCGCTCCTTCTCCACCGGACAACTATGCTCACCAAACTCAGCGGAGTGGCTCTGGTAGCCATAGTAACCAATCTGGCGGACGTGCTCCTTCCCGCTACCTCTGCTCTCACCGTGGCCACACCGGCCATACTATAAAATGCTGCTGGATGAAGCATCCCCATCTTCACCCCTCGGGTTACTCGTCTGCCTCCTCTTCCAAGCCATCTGCCTCCGTGGTCACATCATCAGGTAGTGCACACGTGGTGACTCAAGGTAAATTGCTTATCGATTCTGGTGCAAATAATCACATGACGGGCAATCCTCAGTGCTCCTCTCTCGTCGAAAAGCATGATTGGTTGCCTCCTATACTCATTGCAGACGGTTCTCCCTCCCCGTTTCATGGGTCGGGATTGGTTTATATTACGTCGTCTCTTCTCCTAGCGGACACTTGATGCGTGGAAAACGACAAGCGCACCGGTCGCACAAGTAATAAAGTTTGGGAATAAATCCCCGAGTGTCGGTCTCTTGAGGAACACAGTAAGGGATGAGTTAATGTCGAGGAGGACTTGAGATTGAAGTCCTCGGGTCGGAGGTAACGATGGGGGTTTTGATGGTTGTGGAAAATAAAGTAAAAATCTAACAACTACTCCTATGCAACGCCGCTATGCGATGCTTCGCCAGGCGGGATGGAAACTACACGGGCCGCTATGCACCGAATCGCTTGGCGGATGGAAGAGTAGGCTAGCGGATGAGGTGGAGAGAACGGCGAAAATCCTACTATGCAGGCCGCTATGCACTGCTTCGCCAGGCGGGATGGAAACTACACGGGCCGCTATGCACCGAATCGCTTGGCGGATGGACGAGTAGGCTAGCGGATGAGGTGGTTAGAATGGCGGAATGAGGGTCGTGAGCACCTCTTCGCAACGCACGCCACTAGCAATTGCTAGTGCGGCAAGGGCGGATGGATGGTGGAATAATAAGGCGCACCTCAAGTAAATAAATAACGAAAACACAAATCACATAGACATGATTTAGCACAAGCGTTAATTACAATAAAATGTACTTCATCAATACAAAGAGTTAAGCTAAGCTATCAAATACAAGAGAAAGAGGTGTGCGAATCGACCGAATCCGAAGCCTTGTTGAGGGTTCACGGTTGGAATCCCGGGTTGTCAATCCGAGTCCAAGCTCGGTCCTCAACTGCGTCCGGGGTAGAGGAGGCTGTCACTCACTCCCAATGGACCCGTCTTCTTCGTTGAAATGATCCGTAGATTGCGGCTCCGGCCCTTCCTTGCTTGATGGAGAAAGCTCGGTCAAAACTCCGCTTGAAGCTTGAGGATGAAGGAGGAGGCCGAGAGGATGCTCCGGCGTTGATTTGGCGTTGTAAGCTTGCCCGGAGACCCTCCCTAAGGTGGGAGATGGAGGAAGACGGCGGAAACCCTCGTTCGGGACGAGAAACGGCGGAAGTGTCGAGAGATCTGATCGATCTATAAATTAGGGCGGACCTGCGCTATTTATAGAAAACAGATTTAAACAGCGCGCACGATCACTGGCGCACGACCAGTGGTCGTGCGCGATATAGTCAGTGATCGTGCGATATGGAGGCAGAAAAGTGGAAAAAGATATAATGACTGCGCACGACCGGCAGCGCACGAGCAGTGATCGTGCGCGGTATGGCTGGTGATCGTGCGATATGCCGGGACAGAACTTTCACAGGAGAGGTTATGGCTGCGCACGACCGATGATCGTGCGCCAAAGAGGTCGACGGTCGTGCGTGGGTAAAAACGCACGACCATTGACTCCTTTGCCAAGCAGGGTGAAAATCCTACCCCGGACGCCCACGCGATCCCAGAACCTACAGGAAAACTGGACGGGAAGTCGACATGGCAATCACAGACATAAATATTATGCAAAGCAAAAAGGGAAATACACACACGCACAGAAATAGGCTAATAAAGTGCACAAGACGTGGAATAACCGTAGCGAACCAAAAGGAGTGCAAATGACGCTAAACGGTGTGCAAAGACAAGAAAATAAGCCTAGATGAGTCCGAAAATAGGTATATAAAGAGGACTCATCACACCCCCAGACTTAACCATTTGCGCGTCCCGAGCAAACAAAACCTAAGCAGACAGGGAAAATGAACTAGCTAACAAAGAAATTGCAAAACGGAGTACCATGCGAAGTCGCATGCTCGCGTGCATAAAAATAAAGTAAAGGAAATTCTTAAGTATACAAAATATTTTATATTTTTCACAATGCGTAACAGAAATTTATTATTACTCAAAAGTAGAATCACGGTGAATCATCCGGTCCTACGCAGGGAGAAAGTAGGCAGGCCACTAAGGTGAGCATTGCCGAAGACCGGGGCTCAAGATTACCCCCAAAGGAATCCACCAATGTCGGAAACCATAAGCTTGCCCGTTCGCACTCTCTCCACGGCACTAGTCAACTCAAGCGCAAGTCCGTAGGACTTTAGGATAATAACGGGGCTTGGGATTAGGTGAGGAAAGCAAAGATAAACATGACGGCTATGCACCTATCCCAACTGAGCTAGAATAAAAGAATCGCTCAGCAAACCACAATATAACCAGGTGCACCACACTCCCAGACTTAACTTTTACTAAATGGGTGTGTGCACCGCCTACTCCAAATCCAAAGCATCTCCAATAAAGATTTTCAATCAAACTTTTTCTTTCTCTTTTTTCTTTTCTCTTTTTCTCTTTTTCAAATATTTTTCTTTTCTTTTTCATCTTTTTATTTTCACAATTTCAGCAGATATAACTTGGAAGCACTTCCACATTTTCACAAATAATAACACCACATCACAACCCAACATGAAAATATAAAACATTAAGCTCGACTTGGGTGCGCGACTAGGATAGGCTATAAGGCTTTGGTGAAATATAGGTGGAGCTGAATCAAAAGAAAGGGTAGGCACAAAGGGGCGTAGCGAGGATATGACGTTAGGAACGGTACAAAGCTCAACCGGGCCAAAAGATGGCCTACATCACTCTCACGCTAGACTAACCGTGTACCAATGCTTCAAGAATAGCTTGGGGCAAGTTCTTAGCAACCGAGAAAGATAATCCTTCCTCCCGACTCAAGCAATACGAGTCTAGTGGCGGCTACACACATTCCTACGCTACCGTTTGATTCACACCGGATTCACCAACTTTTGAGTAGAATAAAAAGAATTTACGCAGATAGAGAAATATAAAGCTATAAGCATACAGAAAAATTAAATCTACTCAAATTTCTACACGAGACGAGAGCAGTTGACTAGAAACACAGCAAGGCCAACATTTTACTCCGTCGCACAATCCTAAAATAGCACAGAAATTTTCCAAATCTAACAAAGATACAAGTTCAACTCGTGGCACGCTAACAGTTAAGCTCGCGCTCATGCGGGTGCAGTGGTGTGCGATGCAATGAACATAAACAAAATAAAACACGAAAAGCTTCTAGTATGCGCAAGAAATGTGCAAGTGCAAAAGGTAAACTGACTCTCCCCCAGACTTAAACTAAACAACACATCAAATGATAGAGAAATTTAAATCAAAAAGAGCTAAGGGAAGAGGTTACCCAATGCTCAGCTAGTGAGCATACCAGAAGACGCGTGAAAACTAGGAGCAGGCCCGCCATACGAAGAATCACAACCCCGCCAATGCGTAGTATCCATGAATACCTGCAGGGGTGAGCTCCGCAAAAACAAAAGAAAAATATACAAAAAGAAATACTAAACTAAGCTGACATAAAAAGAAATAAAAATGCAGAAAATAAAAGATAAGTACTGGGGTTATTGTCATCCCAGCACGACTTATTCATCAAAAGAAAAGTTCTAGCTAATGGGCCTATGAAAGAGAAGATGAACAGGTAACTGTTCCAATATCCGTTGCGGTAACGGGTACCGATACGGAGATAGAACAGTTACCCCTCTACCTAGATAATAATACCTGAAAAGCTCAGGTAGAGGAAGCAGGAAATAAGATGAGGAGGAGACCTGGTCCTCGCTCATCTCATCACAAAAAGAATCCTTGCCTAGCAAGGTATCGTCCACCACAAGCTCGTTGGGGCGAAGGTGAAGGCAGAGGCTTCAACTGCAAAAGGAGTAGGAAATTCCTCATGCAAGCTGAGGCACTCGCCGACAACCTGAGCGCAAGGCTCAAAGTCAACCCAACTCACCTGCAGGGAGTCAACCCGCATAGGCGCAGAAGGAGAAGGGGGGTCAAGGAATAAAGGAGAAGAAAAACTAAAAGAAGCGGAAATAGGGAGAGTGATCCCGGAATCACTCTCAGCAGGATCCAAACATAGATCACTGTCGGTGTCATGTGAGTCATGGCGAGGGGAAACTGAGACCACGAGGTCCTCGGTGGTGGTTTGGACCCCCTCATCCAACAAGGAAGTAGAAACCTCCTCGCCAGCAAGGATTTCCTCATCACACCTCGGTACGTCACGGTGTTCCAAGACATAGTACTCACCATTGATGAGAATAATGTCCTCGTCACACCACGACGCATCCTCATGTTCCCAATCTCCAAAGGGCACAACATCATCAACCAACTCACTAGAAAGGGGAGTAGGTAATTCATGCAAAGAAAGCGGAGGAGCAACATCATCAGAGATAATATGCGCAGGTTCCTCCGGGGTGAATCAAAAATAGGGGAAGAAGGCACAAGGAGAGAAGGCGCCGCAATGTCGTCGCACTGACCAGTAGAAAGTCTGATGGGTGTATCCACAGCAGTCCCCCATAGACAAGGTGGTACTGCGGATACGTCATCAGAATCAGAAGGAGCGGCCATTTGAGAAGTGGATGAGACAATCCGGATATCCGGTTCATCATCCGCCTCCAACTGGCGCTGAAATTCTGCACAATCTTTCAACACATGGTCGGTGCTCTGACAACACAAACACCGTTTTCCATTACTCCTCGGTCCAGGTGGGACCGGAGAGGAATAAGAAAAAGATGTAGGCGGAGAAGAGTAGTGACCATAAGACTGGGGTACGGTGTATGAAGTACCATAAGACAACGGTGCTCCATACACTGAACCACGAGAATTATGCTCCCATTCTTCAGTGGGGCACTCATCACTGCCATGCCAATAATCCCCGCACCAACGGCAACGGATATTCGCATAAGAATACATGGTGCAGCAAGAAAGAATTCACCACAAGAATTTTCTAAGCAAAAATTAAGTACTCGCAAGCAAATAAAGAGTGGAACAGCCTGCTATAGCAAAATAAAAACTAGAAAGGGAATAAAATAAAATAAAAACAACGACTAAAAACCAAAACAAAAATGAAACATGAAATATACAAATGGAAAGGGCAACTATCTCAAATCTTCCTCTCCAAAAACTCAAACGACTGTGTTCCCCGGCAACGGCGCCAAAAACTTGATGCGTGGAAAACGGCAAGCGCACCGGTCGCACAAGTAATAAAGTTTGGGAATAAATCCCCGAGTGTCGGTCTCTTGAGGAACACAGTAAGGGATGAGTTAATGTCGAGGAGGACTTGAGATTGAAGTCCTCGGGTCGGAGGTAACGATGGGGGTTTTGATGGTTGTGGAAAATAAAGTAAAAATCTAACAACTACTCCTATGCAACGCCGCTATGCGATGCTTCGCCAGGCGGGATGGAAACTACACGGGCCGCTATGCACCGAATCGCTTGGCGGATGGAAGAGTAGGCTAGCGGATGAGGTGGAGAGAACGGCGGAAATCCTACTATGCAGGCCGCTATGCACTGCTTCGCCAGGCGGGATGGAAACTACACGGGCCGCTATGCACCGAATCGCTTGGCGGATGGACGAGTAGGCTAGCGGATGAGGTGGTTAGAACGGCGGAATGAGGGTCGTGAGCACCTCTTCGCAACGCACGCCACTAGCAATTGCTAGTGCGGCAAGGGCGGATGGATGGTGGAATAATAAGGCGCACCTCAAGTAAATAAATAACGAAAACACAAATCACATAGACATGATTTAGCACAAGCGTTAATTACAATAAAATGTACTTCATCAATACAAAGAGTTAAGCTAAGCTATCAAATACAAGAGAAAGAGGTGTGCGAATCGACCGAATCCGAAGCCTTGTTGAGGGTTCACGGTTGGAATCCCGGGTTGTCAATCCGAGTCCAAGCTCGGTCCTCAACTGCGTCCGGGGTAGAGGAGGCTGTCACTCACTCCCAATGGACCCGTCTTCTTCGTTGAAATGATCCGTAGATTGCGGCTCCGGCCCTTCCTTGCTTGATGGAGAAAGCTCGGTCAAAACTCCGCTTGAAGCTTGAGGATGAAGGAGGAGGCCGAGAGGATGCTCCGGCGTTGATTTGGCGTTGTAAGCTTGCCCGGAGACCCTCCCTAAGGTGGGAGATGGAGGAAGACGGCGGAAACCCTCGTTCGGGACGAGAAACGGCGGAAGTGTCGAGAGATCTGATCGATCTATAAATTAGGGCGGACCTGCGCTATTTATAGAAAACAGATTTAAACAGCGCGCACGATCACTGGCGCACGACCAGTGGTCGTGCGCGATATAGTCAGTGATCGTGCGATATGGAGGCAGAAAAGTGGAAAAAGATATAATGACTGCGCACGACCGGCAGCGCACGAGCAGTGATCGTGCGCGGTATGGCTGGTGATCGTGCGATATGCCGGGACAGAACTTTCACAGGAGAGGTTATGGCTGCGCACGACCGATGATCGTGCGCCAAAGAGGTCGACGGTCGTGCGTGGGTAAAAACGCACGACCATTGACTCCTTTGCCAAGCAGGGTGAAAATCCTACCCCGGACGCCCACGCGATCCCAGAACCTACAGGAAAACTGGACGGGAAGTCGACATGGCAATCACAGACATAAATATTATGCAAAGCAAAAAGGGAAATACACACACGCACAGAAATAGGCTAATAAAGTGCACAAGACGTGGAATAACCGTAGCGAACCAAAAGGAGTGCAAATGACGCTAAACGGTGTGCAAAGACAAGAAAATAAGCCTAGATGAGTCCGAAAATAGGTATATAAAGAGGACTCATCAACACTCTCTATGTGCCCAAATTCCCATTCAATTTATTATCGGTTACCTCTTTATGCAAGCAGCTCCAGTGCTCTGTGACGTTTACTCCAACTTCTTATTCTTTTCAGGATCCGAGCTCCCAACGGGCGATTACTACTGGGAGTGAGAGCGGCGGCCTTTACTTCCTCGACAACGTTTCCGCCTTGTCCTCCTTCTCCTCTTCTTCTACGGATCTTCTCCAGTGGCATATCCACCTCAGTCATCCTCCTCCACGACTTCTACATCAGCTTCTGCCCCATCTCCCTCCTTCTGGTACTCCTCTCAACTGCGACGCTTCTCAGCTTGGCAAGCATCACCATTCCTCCTTCCCGCCGAAGCAAGGTCGGGGTTCTACCCGTCTGTTTGATCTAGTCCACTCAGATGTCTGGGCCCTGCTCCTACCATCACAATTAGTCGGGGTAGTTCTAATTTTGTAACTTTTATTAATGATTTTTCTAATTGTACTTGAGTGTATCTCTTACGAGATCGCTCTGAACTTTTGGATGTATGGATATCTTTTTATCAATTAATTAAAAATCAGTTTGGTGTTTGTATTAAAACATTTCGCTCAGACAATGCTAAAGAATATCTGAGTCATGCGTTTACATCTTTCTGTGTGCAATATGGCATTATTCATCAGACTAGCTATGT
The DNA here is from genome assembly GCA_039513925.1 of Platanthera zijinensis. Lineage (NCBI taxonomy): Eukaryota > Viridiplantae > Streptophyta > Magnoliopsida > Asparagales > Orchidaceae > Platanthera > Platanthera zijinensis. The sequence continues at coordinate 97,648,431 of CM077089.1, forward strand.
TTATTCCTCCTAGCAAAATGGGGTGGCGGAACGCAAAAACCGTCATCTCCTCGATGTCGCTCGTACCTTGATGACCCAGATGAATGTTCCTCGCTCTTATTGGAGCTATGTTGTTCTCCTTGCCTGCTACCTCATCAATCGCATTCCCTCCACGGTTCTCCACGGGAAAACCGCATTCTCCATTTTGATTCGGGCAAGGAGCCTTTTCCTCTTCCTCTCTGAATCTTTGGGTGCATTGCCTTTGTGCATGCCCCATTTGCCACCCGAGATAATCTCTCCCCTCGCTCCACCAAATGTGTCTTTCTGGGGTACTCCTCCACTCAGAAAGGCTATTGTTGCTTTGACCCCATTCTTTGTAAGCAGTTTTTCTCTGCTGATGTCACCTTCTTCGAGAATGCCTCCTACATCTCGAATGAATCCTCTCCTCTCCCCTCAGCTTCTGATACTCTTGCGATTCTCTTTGTTCCCTCGTCTCCTACTGCAATCTCAACCCCTACTCCGTCTCCGTCCACTCCTCTACCTCCGCCTCTCTCTCCCTCTTCTCCGCCACTATATCCCTCTTCTCCGCCGACGTCGCTCTCTACTCCTGGGCCAGCTCTCTCTGCCACGGATGCTCCGAATGCCGAGGGACCCGCCAACCTGGATCATCCTGTAGCTCTTCGCAAAGGGGTGCGGACATGTACTTTACATCCCCTTGATGCTGTTGTTTCATATGATCGTCTTACCTCTTCTCGCAGGGCCTTTGCTCTGGCTATCTCTGCCACTGCCACACCCCGTTCCTACCAGGAGGCCCTTGCTATTCCTCATTGTAAGGTAGCCATGGATGAGGAAATGGCGACTCTAACTGAGCGGGGTACCTGGACTCTTGTTCCTCCTCCCTTCGGTACTGATGTTGTTGGCTGTCGCTGGGTCTTTGTGGTCAAATTTGCACCGGATGATACTGTGGATCGTTATAAGGCCCGCCTTGTTGCAAAGGGATTTACTCAGACCTATGGGGTTGATTACTTTGACACCTTCTCTCCCGTGGCTTGTCTCAGCACTATCCGGGGCCTTCTCTCTGTGGCTGTAAATAGAGATTGGCCGATTTCTCAGCTGGATGTAAAGAATGCCTTCCATTATGGTGATCTTCAGGAGGCAGTCTACATAGAGCAACCTCCGGGGTATGTTGCTCAGGGGGATACACGTGTATGCCGGCTGAAGAAGGCAATATATGGTCTCAAGCAGAGCCCTCGATCTTGGTTTGACAAGTTCAGTTGCATCGTGGCGGCCGTTGGTTTTTCGCGAAGCTCTGCCGATCACTCGCTATTCACTATCAAAGCCCCCTCGGGACTGGTGGTTCTTGCTGTGTATGTCGATGATATTCTTCTCACTAGCAATGACCAGGAAGGGTTTCCTTGAAAAAGAAGCATCTTCGTCAACATCTGGTCACAAAAGATATGGGCTCTCCGAAGTACTTTCTGGGGATTGAAATCTCTCGGAAGCCCAACTTCTTAGTCCTCTCCTAACGTAAGTATGCTCTTGATCTATTAAAAGGGCCAGGATTGACTTGAGCAAAACCTGCCCGATGCCCCATGGCAACTGGAGAAGACAAAAACTGGACAGATGATTCGCCTCCTCTTTCAGATAATACATGATACAGGCGTTTGGTTGGTAAGCTTATATATCTCATAGTTACCAGACCCGATATTTCCTATGTTGTGGGCAAGGTGAGTTAATTCATGCAAGCACCTAGGGAGTGCCATCTACAGCCCGCCCTGCGGATCTTGGAGTATGTCAAAGCAGCACCTGGGAAAGGATTACTCTTTCAGAAGAATGGTCATCTGAGGGTTGAAGCATACTCAGATGCGAGTTAAGCTGATGACAAAGCGAATCGCAAGTCAACCTCGGGTTTTTGCACCTTTGTTGGGGGAAATCTAGAGAGCTGGAAGATCAAGAAGCAGTCTGTTGTTTCCAGGTCCAATGCAAGAGCAGATTATCATAGTATGGCATCGACCACTTGTGAGTTACAGTGGTTATGGGAGCTCATGATGGATTTAGGAGAGGTCTACAACCATCCTCTACCTATGTTCTATGATAACAAGGCGACCATATACATCTCCAAAAATCCGGTCTTTCATGAAAGAACCAAGAACATTGAGGTCGGCTGTCATTTCATTCGTGAAGAGATTCTGAAGTAACATATTTGCACTCCCGTCATAACTTCTGATAAAGAGTTTGCTGACATCTTCACCAAGCCAGTATCCGCCTCGTTTCTTCATATTTTCCACAAGATGGTCATGATCGATATATACGCTCCAGCATGAGGGGGAGTGTTGAAGTTGGTGACCGGGCGGTCTTGCGGTCTGTCTTGGCGGATTGAAGACCGCACGGTGTGGCGGTTTCCCTTCAGCGGTTTGGTTGTTGTGCTGTTGCTGTCTAGAGTCCGAGCAGTCTAGCGATTTGTCTCTAGCGGCTTGGAGACCGGGCGGTCTAGCGGTCTCTTATCGCAATCTCTCCTTCCTCTCTTGTGGGAGCTGAGCGGTTTGCCATTCTATCTAACCGCGCGGCTTGTGCGGGTTATTTCTGTATAGACCGCTTGTCCTGTAATTTTTTAGTCCCACCTCACTTATTTGTATTCTCTCTTCTCTCCTCCATTCTATAAATGGGAGGCCATACCTTTGTAATAGACACCTTTTTCAGATAATAAAATTTCTGTTATACCTCTTCCGGTTTGTTTTTGTTCGTTTCTTACAGTTTCATCTAGTAACCCACCGGTCTCTCTGTGGTATATGGCGTCGGGCCCCGGTCGGACCTACTGCTATATGCTATGTGACGGATAGGGGTGTTATAGTACAAGTCTCATTGGATGGAGATGAAGACAATGAAGTACATCTAGATGAAGACAATGAAGAAGACCAAGAGGTGGACAGATTTCCTCCAGCAAGAAGACATTTAAAGGATCATCCAGCACACCAAATCATTGGTGATGCAAGACATGGAGTTCTGACCAGAAGCAAAAGCATGAACACAGTTCTATGTTCAAGCTTCTTGTCCCAGATGGAACCTAAGAAGTTTGAATAGGCTATACAAGACACAAATTGGATTGATGCCATGCAGGAAGAGTTGAATTAATTCAGAAGATGTAAAGTCTAGGAGTTGGTTCCTAAACAAAAGAACCACAATATCATAAGAACTAAGTGGATCTACAGGAACAAGTTAGATGAAAATGGCACTATAATCAAGAACAAAGCCAGACTGGTAGCAAAGGGCTACAGACAAGAAGAATGGATAGACTTTGATCAGACATTTGCCCTAGTGGCAAGGTTGGAAGCAATAAGACTATTCTTGGCGTATGCAACTTATAAGGGTTCAAAGTATTTCAAATGGATGTAAAGTCAGCATTTTTGAATGGTGACTTAAAAGAGGAAGTTTATGTTGAACAAACTTCAGGTTTTGTAGATCCTCTTTATCTGAACTATGTATATAGGCTTAATAATGCTCTATATGGATTGAAATAAGCCCCTAGGGCTTGGTATAAAACACTGTCTGCTTTCCTTATTGGGAATAAATTCTAAAGAGGGAAAATTGACAATACTCTATTTTTTAGGGAATCAAAAGGTAAGATCATCCTATTCCAGATATATGTTGATGACATTATCTTTTGTTCTACTATAAACAACCTTTGTAGAAAGTTTGCTAAACTTATGCAAGGGAGGTTTGAGAAAAACATCAAGGGTGAGCTGAAATTCTTCTTGGGACTCCAAGTTAGACAGACTGATGATGGATTGTCCATTTCTCAGTCTAAGTTCACCAAGAAGTTAATTAAGAAATATGGCATGGAGTCAGCCTCCACCATGAAAAATCCAATTGGCAGAAGTATGCTTATAGGCAAAGATGAGGCAGGAAAACCTCTTTATGAGTCTTTGTATAGATGGATAATTGGGTCCCTACTTTACTTGACTGCTAGTAGACCTGACATCATGTATGCCACATATGTCTGTGCTAGGTACCAAGCTTACCCAAAGGAATCTCATTATTTTGCTATTAAAAGAATTTTAAGATATCTTAAGGGCACACCTAATCTAGGTCTTTTGTACCCTAAGAATAGAGATTTCTTGCTAATAGGTTTCTCAGATGCAGACTTTGTAGGCTACAAAGAAGACAGGAAAAGCACCACAGGAACATGTAAGTTCCTAGGTGGAAGGTTAGTGTCATGGAGCAGCAAAAAGCAAACAAGTGTAGCTATTTCCACTGCTGAATCAGAGTATATAGCTGCAAGCAGTTGCTGTCACGACCCGCATTTTCTCAGCAACAAACTTTTACCAGAGTAAGAGAAAATATGTGTCGTGATGCCACGCCATGCAGGGGATAACTGCAGACGCTCAGGCAAGGCACCAAACTAAACAAGTTAAACCGAAATCATAAGTTATTATGAAAAACATCTTCCAAATTAGATGGATGGTCGTATCCCTCAGCATAGTGGATAAACTAGTCCATAAGTAAAAATATATTTGTACGCTGCGGAAAAATACCTTGGTTAAGGTGATTTGACATCCTATATGAGTGTAAACATCCCCAAAGGACAACTCATGAAATGCAAGACTCTTAATTTAGTATAATATGAAATTAGTCTTTACGTTACTTTGGAAAATAGTACTTTAGGTTTAGAAATATGACATGTATGAAGTACATATGGTAATGCTTTTATGAGTTAAAATACCTAACAACCAAGCATAAATCAATACCAGAGAGAAAGTAAACAACATCCAAATAGGCAAATGTAGCAGTTTAAATCACATACTTAGCATCACAAGGAAAACCACCAGTGCGAATCAACAACCTGACACGAACCCACTGGTGAGTATGCATGTCTATACAGAAGGAAACAAGAAAAGATCTACCTCACAAACTGAGAAAGGGGAAACTCAACAGGCCAGGTGATAACTAGCAAGCACCTAAAAGAAAACTAGCCGCCCAACTGGCTACTGCTCTGAACCTGAGGCATTCAAAGAAAGAACGCCTACGCAAAAAATATTATCAAATAGAAATGGAGCATTAGGTCATAAGCAATAAAAAGAAAGGGGTTTACCATACTATTACAGTAGTATGCTATCAAACATAGCAAAAGGAAATAAACGAGACAGCAAAAGTAAAACGATGTCCAAAGAATAAATCAAGCGCACCAAGTGCGAGAAGTTAGCAACATACCCTTCAAAAAACCTACAGCAGCAATAAGGCAAACATATGCCAAAATATAGCCATTTATAAAAGGAAAGGAACTAATAATCCTAACTTATGAATTAATAGTAGTGGTAAAACCTTGGGTCTTGGTTGGTAGCCAAAAGCAGCCCTATTCCAAACAACCAGACCCAAAAATTCTCTAGGGTGAAAACAATGAGTGGCAGCTCCAGGGTTCACACACCTAACCAAACCAGCCCAAAACGGGGCCTAACAGGTGGTGGCCACAGCTCAGCATGCACAAATCACCCCCTTACCGAGCCACCAGAAAAACCACATGCCATAATCTATGATTCGACATCCAAAAACTAGCCGAAAACACAACACCTCACTGAAATAAAACCCAAATTAACCAACTCGGGATAAAAACACCACCCTAAGGAAAAAGAGTCGATTCCACTCGACGTCGGGTTGAGTGTGTACTACTCACTCAACGCCAAACACTAAGCAGAGACGGCATCGAGTCCACTCAACGTCGCGTTGAGTGAGTACCATTCACTCAACGCCAAAATCTATGCAGGGAAGGCGTCGAGTCTACTCGATGCTGCATTGAGTGAGCTCTACTCACTCAATGCAAAAAGACATTGTTGCAAAAACTCGCTAGACGACGGTGCTGAGTGAGTTCAACCCACTCAACGTTGTCAACGTTAACATCCAAAGGCGTTGAGTGACTTCACCACACTCAACGCTTTTGACTTGGAAATATTCCAAGGCTGACGCCAAACGCAGACGGCGTTAAGTGAGCTCAACTCACTTAACGCCAAAAGGCAGACAGCATTGAGTGAGCTCAACTCACTCAACGCCAAAAGACTTAGAAAAATTCCAAGGCTGACGGCGTTGAGTGAGCTCAACTCACTCAACGCCAAAAGACTTAGAAAAAGTCTTTGGCAAGACGGTGTTGAGTGAGCTCAACTCACTCAATGCCAAAAGCAGAAGGCATTGAGTGAGCTCAACTCACTCAACGCCAAAATAAGACGGCGTTGAGTGAGCTCACCTCACTCAATGCTGTCAATGCTTCTGGACTTAGTCTCAAGACCAAACAGCTAGGCATTGAGTGTAACACCCCTATCCGTCGCATAGCATATAACAGTAGGTCCGGCCGTGGCCCGACGCCATATACTACGGACAGACCGGTTGGTTACGCGTTGAGACCATTCAACCAATCATGTCATCCTACACAACACCTAGCGGAAGCAATTTATTAGGTTGCAAAAGAAATAAGAACCCAGCCACAACAACATGAATGTCCACTACAAACTCAGGAATGTATACATAACACAAAGGAGAAATGGCCTTAAGGCCTTACACTGTTCACTTAACAAAAAAAAGTGTTTTCATACTTCGGCTCGCAGGCCGGCCATACATGAAAAATGGGAAAGAAACATAAGCAATTAGGCCTTCGAGGGCCGGCACAGCAACAAGGGCTTTAGCCCGCTATTTCCCGCTCTGCTCCGCAGCACCTACAAGCAATAAACCACCGCCCGGTGGCAAACAATTGCAACGGTCAGCAATGCTGAACAAATTATAACGATCCCGCCCCCACACTCGGGGCAGCGATGCTCTTTCCCTGCACTTTATTAGCATAGGCATTTATATAAAGTATTTGCACTTCACCACAGGCGTAGGCTCGCACGGCCACACACCCCGTGCACTCAGGGCACATTCTCGGCGAACCGGCCAACGTCACGTCAATTCAAGCCATAGACGTTCCCAATCCACCACCGCCTCTTGGACGGTCATCCATATGAGCATTTTGTCTTATTGGCCTTGGTCACGGCAATTTAAGCCATAGACCGCCGAAGACCCTCATCCATGCCAACGGTCCTACCGAACGACATAGACCGGGTACGGTTCCGCCTGACCCGTGCTCATACCGCAACGACAATTTAAGCCATATGCGCAGGACAAGACTCACCGAGTCCCGTTTCCACCACAATAATCACATAACCCGGTTATGTTCACGTTGGCCCCCGGCCACCGTGTTGGCAAAACCCGCTTTTGCCCAGTTTTCCGGGTGCACCTTGGAGTTAATCTCCAAGGCTGCCTGATGCAATCTACCACGTAGAAAACCCGAAAAACACCCAAACATCCGGATTCTTGCCCGGTTCAAATGCAATACAACATCACCGATCCGGCTCTAGATGTCCGGATAGGCTTCACACACAATGCCTACGTCCGTTTTCGCATACGGACTCTACACAAGGGGGACTTCACATATCTACCCCAAGGAACGCTCCAACTCTTCGCTCACTCGCGAGAGAGGGCTTCCTATGCAAAGGAAAAGATGGCTTCACATGCCCAAGGATGAGAAATCGTTACCCTTGCCTTCTTCCGCGGTGCCATGAAAATCTATGCGAATGAAAAGCACCGCAATCTCCTTGCCTTCGCGGATCCGAAGACGGCTCGCGATTTGGAGCTCCGAATCTCCACCGGCCGCCGGAGTTGACCTCCTTCTTCCTCCTTCAAGCTCTCCCTTCTCTCTAGGTTTTAGAGAGAGAGTGCCCAAGTGAAATAAGGGTTTCAAAACCCTAATCCCGGCTAAAAACACCCAGGAGCAGCCCCCCACCGTCGGATCCAAAGCTAAGGAAACGAACGGCCAGGATTAGATCTGAAATCCCAAAAATTGGGGCGAACACGGGTTCACACACGGCCGTGTGCCTGGCCGTGTAGCTCATTCGCCGTCTCGACCAAAATTGAAAACCAGCAACACGGCATGTGACACGGCCTCCGACACGCCCGTGTCGCCTGCGACACGCCCGTGTCGGGACCCGTGTCACGCCCCCCGTGTGCAATTTTTCAACACTTCGCAGTCAGAGAGGTACACGGCTTGGTGACACTGCATCAGACACGCCCGTGTTCATGCCCGTGTCATTACCCGTGTACCCAACCGCACAGCCCAGGTGTGACACGGCCTGGGACACGCCCGTGTCCTAGACCGTGTTCCACCACACGGCCATCGTCGACCTGAACTGGTCGACTATATGGCCCGAGCTCGACACGCCCGACACGGCCTCCGACACGCCCGTGTCGGGGCCCGTGTCACCTGCACCAAAAACTTGTCTTGGCCAAAATCGATCCCCGTCGCTCCTACAACTTTTTGGGGTGTTACAATTCTACCCCCCTTAAAGAATTTCGTCCACGAAATTAATAAAGGAAAAACAGGACTTAACGTAAATCAGTACCTGAGCGGAATAATTCCGGGTACTCCTCGAGCATAGTCTGCTCCCGTTCCCAAGAGAGCTCCTCACGCCCGTAATTATCCCACCGGACCTTAACCATCCGGATCTCCTTGTTACGAAGCCTCTTGACCTCAACATCTTCAATACGAATGGGATTGACCCTAGTCGTCAACCCTTCGTCCACCGGCACTTGATCAGCCGCGATCACCTGCGAAGGCTTTTGCACCGCCTTCCGCAACACAGAAATGTGGAACACATCATGTAATCCACTTAATTCCTCTAATAGCCTCAGACGGTATGCCGCTTCGCCGACTTGCTCCAGAACCTCAAAAGGTCCAAGGTATCTTGGGCTCAGCTTCTTCAAGCGTCTCACCCGCGAAACCCCCTTGAACGGCTTCACTTTCAGATATACCCAATCGCCTACCGCGAACTCCACGTTCCGGTGCTTGGCATTGTAATACTTCGCTTGCCGGTCCTGAGCGATCAACAAGCGCTCCCGAATGATCTGCACTAACGAGGTAGCACTCTCCACCTCCTGCTTATTGTACAACCTTGCCTCACCCGTTTCAAGCCACGATAACGGCGTGCGACACTTCCTACCATACAGGGCCTCGAAGGGCGCCATTTGTATACTTGCTTGGTAGCTGTTGTTGTACGCGAACTCCACCAAATACAGGTGGTCTTCCCAAAGCTTACCGAAATCCAGAACACACATGCATAGAATGTCCTCCATCATTCTATTGACCCTCTCGGTCTGCCCATCCGTCTGCGGATGGAAAGCTGTACTGAACTTTAACTTTGTCCCCAGCATCTGCTGCACCAACCTCCAATCATTTGACGTGAACCGCCCATCGCGATCACTCACAATGCTACGGGGCACACCATGCAGCCTAACAATATTGTCCACGTATAGCTTCGCCAACTTCTCCACCGAGTCATCCTTCCTATACGGAATGAAATGCGACACCTTGGTTAGCCGATCTACGATCACCCAGATGGCGTCGTTCCCCTTCTGCGACCTTGGCAACCCGTGCACAAAGTCCATAGATATATCGTCGAATTTCCACTCCGGTATAGGCAAGGACTTCAGAAATCCTCCCGGCTTTTGGCATTCCGCCTTCACCAAGGCGCACGTTTGGCATTTAGCCACGTACAACGCCACATCTTTCTTGAGCCCCGGCGACCAAAACAACTTTTTGAGATCACGATACATCTTCGTGCTCCCTGGGTGGATTGAGTACTTGGTATGATGAGCCTCGTACATCAACTCCGCCCGGAGGTTACCCCCACTCGGGACGCACAATCGATGATCCTTCCTTAATAAACCATCTTCCACCGAGAACTGGGAATTTGACCCATCCAGAGCGGCCTCCATAAGCTCCTTCATGGAGTCATCTAACTCCAATGCCTGCCGAACCCGGTCAGCCAGGTCATACTGCACCTCTGTCCAGTTTAACATTGCTTTGGTGCTTGTCTGCTTGTCAACGCAACAGATCTCAAGCTCCTCCAACTCCCGTACTAGCCGCTCATCATGCACCGACAACTAGTTGGCTTAGGCGGGAGCCCTGCGGCTCAGCGCATCCGCAACTGCGTTGCCCTTCCCGGGTACATAATGTATTTTGAAGGTGTAGTCCCCTAGGAACTCCGTCCACCTCCTCTGCCTCATATTAAGGTCCTTCTGATCCAACAAGTATTTTAGGCTCTTGTGATCAGTGTATATATCGACCCTTACGCCGTAAAGGTAGTGCCTCCACAACTTGAGTGCAAATATCACGGCCGCCAACTCCAAGTCATGGACCGGATAATTTCTTTCATGCACCTTCAACTGACGTGATCCATACGCTATCACGCTCCCATGCTACAACAACACGCAGCCCAAGCCACTACCCGAAGCGTCGCTATACACCTCGAAGCCCTCGGTCCCACTCGGTGAACTAAGCACTGGCGCCGTGGTCAACCGTCTCTTCAGCTTCTCAAAAGCTTGCACGCACTCTTGCGTCCATAAGAATCTCTGATCCTTCCTTGTCAACTTCATGAGAGGTAAAGCTATCCGCGAGAAGTTCTCTACGAAGCGCCTGTAATATCCGGCATGCCCGAGAAAACTATGGACTTCCGCGACAGAAGACAACGCAGGCCACTCCCGTATCGCAACAATCTTCGCCGGATCCACCGCTATACCTTCCCCACTCACTATATGACCAAGGAATGCTACCGAGGGTAGCCAGAACTCGCACTTGGAGAACTTTGCGTAAAGCTCATTCCTTCTCAGAGTCTCCAACACCAGGTGCAAGTGCTTGAAGTGGTCTTCTTCGCACTGCGAGTACACCAATATATCGTCAATAAAGACGATCACAAAGCGATCCAGGAAATCTCGGAACGTCCTGTTCATCAAATCCATAAATACCGATGGCGCATTCGTCAGTCCAAACGACATGACCGTGAACTCGAAATGCCCATACCTCGTACTGAACGCCGTCTTCGGGATATCACACTCCCTGATTCTCAGCTGATAGTACCCCGACTTCAAGTCCAACTTGGAGTATACCGACGATCCGACTAACTGATCAAAGAGATCATCAATCCTCGGGATCGGGTACTTATTATTCTCCGTCAGCTTGTTCAATTCTCTGTAGTCGATACACAGCCGCATACTTCCGTCCTTCTTCTTAACGAAGAGGACCAGTGCGCTCCAAGGCAAAGAACTTGGACGCACATAACCTTGCTCCATCAGCTCCTCCAGCTGAACCTTCAACTCCGCCATCTCCTTTGGCGCCAACCTATAAGGAGCACGTGACACGGGCTTGGCACCCGGCACGAGCTCGATGGTGAAATCGATCTCCCGCTGCGGTGGGGCTCCGGGAAGACTATCCGGGAACACATCGGGGTATTCGCAAACCACGGGAATGCTATCCAACGTGGACTTTGGCTCCACAACCCCCACTATTGCGAAGAATAGCTCTGCACCAGCACGAACTCCCTTCACCACCTGAAGAGCAGACATCAGTGTCTTGCTCGACCCCTTCAGCCCCTCAAATTTAGTCTCCCGCCTTACACCCAGCTTGACCTCCTTCCGGTCACAGTCAATCCAAGCTTTCTGCTCCGAAAGCCAATCCATACCAAATATAACGTCGAACTCTACTAACGGCAGTAATGACGCTAGCAAGTCGAACTCTTGGCTCCCAATGTGAACCTTCACTGCGCACACTCTGTCCGCACGCATCGAGCACCCATTCGGTAGTAGCACATCCAACTTGTCCTTCTCCATCGAAGAAGGGACTCCGATGAGCGATATAAAGCTTTCGGACAAGAAGGAGTGTGAAGCTCCCGTATCGAACAGTGCTCGTGTCGGACTATCACTAATCACAACAAAGCCTATACAAACAATATTAGGCTAACAAACAATAGATAACGGTATTAAAGCTAACTTGCTATAAATTAACTCATACCTGCCACCACATCCGCTTGCTTGATGGCCTCCTGCTAGCCCAAGTTATAGACTCTAGGCTGAGTCGGAGCTTAATGGGATGCGGTCGACTCCACCGCTTTGCCCTTCTCCTCGTAGATAGCTCCTTGTTTCCTTTCGGACTTTGAGCGTCCACTCCAGCAATCACGAGCAAAGTGTCCCGTCTTTCCACACGTGAAACAAGCGCCCGGGGTTCGATTGGTAGTTACCCCCGAGGCACCCGTAGAAGAAGCTGGACCTGACGTCCTAGCCTTCTTAAAGAATTTTCGATAGCCCGACTTCGATGTAGTTGGCGCTTTGAACTCCGCTTTCTTACTACCGGATTCCTACTTCGCTTAGACATTCTTCATGTCCTTCACCAAGGACCGGGCCGAACTGACCAGGGTCATGAAACCCTGCGCCTTGGGCCCCGACAGTAGCAACCTTAAATCATCCCTTAGCCCTTAATAGAAGCGGCTCGTCTTGCTCTCCTCGTCTGCGAAGGTAGCGCCGGCATATCTCCCCAACCGAGTAAACTCGTGGAGGTACTCATCAACGGTGCAATCCCCTTGCACCAACTTCTGAAATTCTCTTTCTAGCGCAATTCTCTGCGCTGAGGGGAGGTATCGAGCCATGAATAGTCTCGCAAACTCCTCCATCGAAACTTCGGCCAACGGCCTTCCCTGCAACTTATGTAGCTCTAGGCCTTCCCACCATAGTCTTGCGTCCCCATCCAAAAGGAAAGTCGTTATAGTGGTCTTCTGCCACTCTTCCGTTTCCGTCGCAGTCATCACCTTGTTGACCCTTGAGAGCCAATCCTCTACTTGAGTCGGGGTTTCTGCCCCCGTGAATACCGGTGGATGAAAGCCCATCACGTGCTTCAGTTGTCTTTCAGTTGCTCTCCTAGGCAACTCTGGCTCCAAAACTACTTGCTCAACCCTCCTTTGCTCTGCCGTCTGAAGCGGTACTTGCTCCATAGAAGGAGCAGGCTGCTGCACCTGCCTTGCAGGCTGCGCATTGATCATAGCAAAGACAGCTTCTGCCACCAATCTAATGGTCTCGGCAGACGGAGGTATTGTAGGCGCATCGCTTGGCGCACTGCTCGCCTCAGAACCTGGCCGTTCAGACGGCCCAGCACCACTCCTGGTCACCTATAATCGTGCAAAACACCGATAAGCGACCAAAAATTACTGCAAACAGCAATAATAGGAACACGCAGGTTCCTCAAACATGTGTATTTTCATTCCTAAGTGGACATTCATGGGTTCTTGTCTTGTTATAACGATGACGCACACACATGTGCTCACCACCCCTTAAAGTGAATTAGCCCACGAATTCATTTAAGCTTGACCGAAACCAGAAATCTGATACCAATTTGTAACACCCCTATCCGTCGCATAGTATATAACAGTAGGTCCGGCCGGGGCCCGATGCCATATACAACGGACAGACCGGTTGGTTACGCGTTGAGACCATTCAACCAATCATGTCGTCCTACACAACACCTAGCGGAAGCAATTTATTAGGTTGCAAAAGAAATAAGAACCCAGCCACAACAGCATGAATGTCCACTACAAACTCAGGAATGTATACATAACACAAAGGAGAAATGGCCTTAAGGCCTTACACTATTCACTTAACAAAAGAAGTGTTTTCATACTTCGGCTCGCAGCCTGGCCATACATGAAAAACGGGAAAGAAACATAAGCAATTAGGCCTTCGAGGGCCAGCACAGCAACAAGGGATTTAGCCCGCTATTTCCCGCTCTGCTCCGCAGCACCTGCAAGCAATAAACCACCGCCCGGTGGCAAACAATTGCAACGGTCAGCAATGCTGACCAAATTATAACGATCCCGCCCCCACACTCGGGGCGGCGATGCTCTTTCCCTGCACTTTATTAGCATAGGCATTTATATAAAGTATTTGCACTTCACCACAGGCATAGGCTCGCACGGCCACACACCCCGTGCACTCAGGGCACATTCTCGGCGAACCGGCCAACGTCACGTCAATTCAAGCCATAGACGTTCCCAATCCACCACCGCCTCTTGGACGGTCATCCATATGAGCATTTTGTCTTATTGGCCTTGGTCACGACAATTTAAGCCATTGACCGCTGAAGACCCTCATCCATGCCAACGGTCCTACCGAACGACATAGACCGGGTACGGTTCCGCCTAACCCGTGCTCATACCGCAACGACAATTTAAGCCATATGCGCAGGCCAAGACTCACCGAGTCCCGTTTCCACCACAATAATCACATAACCCGGTTATGTTCACGTTGGCCCCCGGCCACCGTGTTGGCAAAACCCGCTTTTGCCCAGTTTTCCGAGTGTACCTTGGAGTTAATCTCCAAGGCTCCCTGATGCAATCTACCACGTAGAAAACCCGAAAAACACCCAAACATCCGGATTCTTGCCCGGTTCAAATGCAATGCAACATCAGCGACCCGGCTCTACATCTCCGGATAGGCTTCACACACAAAGCCTACGTCCGTTTTCGCATACGGACTCTATACAAGGGGGACTTCACATATCTACCCCAAGGAACGCTCCAACTCTTCGCTCACTCACGAGAGAGGGCTTCCTATGCAAAGGAAAAGAGGGCTTCACATGCCCAAGGATGAGAAATCGTTACCCTTGCGTTCTTCCGCGGCGCCATGAAAATCTATGCGGATGAAAAGCACTGCAATCTCCTTGCCTCCGCGGATCCGAAGACGGCTCGCAATTTGGAGCTCCGAATCTCCACCGGCCGCCGGAGTTGACCTCCTTCTTCCTCCTCCAAGCTCTCCCTTCTCTCTAGGTTTTAGAGAGAGAGTGCCCAAGTGTAATAAGGGTTTCAAAACCCTAATCCCGGTTAAAACCACCCAGGAGCAGCCCCCCACCGTCGGATCCAAAGCCAAGGAAACGAACGGCCAGGATTAGATCTGAATTCCCAAAAACTGGGCTGAACACGGCTTCACACATGACCGTGTGCCTGGCCGTGTAGCTCATTCGCCGTCTCGACCAAAATTGAAAACCAGCAACACGGCATGTGACACGGCCTCCGACACGCCCGTGTCGCCTGCGACACGCCCGTGTCGGGACCCGTGTCACACCCCCCGTGTGCAATTTATCAACACTTCATAGTCAGAGAGGTACACGGCTTGGTGACACGGCATCAGACACGCCCGTGTCAAACTAGACACGCCCGTGTTCATGCCCGTGTCATTACCCGTGTACCCAACCGCACAGCCTAGGTGTGACACGGCCTAGTACACGCCCGTGTCCTAGGCCGTGTTCCACCACACGACCATCGTCGACCTGAACTGGTCGACTACACGGCCCGAGCTCGACACGCCCGACACGGCCTCCGACACGCCCGTGTCGGGGCCCGTGTCACCTGCACCAAAAACTTGTCTTGGCCAAAATCGATCCACATCGCTCCTACAACATTTTGGGGTGTTACATTGAGTGAATCCACCACACTTAACGCTTTTACACTTAGCCTAAAAATGACTTCTGCCCTAAGCTAACACTCAACGCCTGCTATCCAGTGAACTAAAAAAATTCTAATTTCCAATCCCTACCCCTTTTACCCGGCTATAGCTACCAACCAAGCTGGGCTAAAACTAGCAAACAAAAATCCTACCTCTAGCCACTACCTGGACATAAATCAGTGAAGAAAAAGAGAGAAAATAAATTAAAATTGGACAAAATTGAGCAGATCTACCTAGGATGAAAACTGCAGCAACCCTAGCTTCTAGGAAAAATGGAATGAGCTACTAAAACAAGATAAGTGGAGTAAAAATCAAGGTTGTCAAGGTCAAAGAGCTCACTTGCCTGTACCTCCAGGAACAGCAGCTGCCCTACCAAAATCTGGCACCGGCGGCAAGATCAGCCACTTAAAAGGCAAACCTGAAGCTTTTAGAGGGATGAAGAGCAAACCCGAAAAACCCAAGCTTACTAAGACAACTCTAGAGCAAGAAATACTTACCTAGGGAGGAAGATCCGAGTGAGAGCATTCCAGATCTGCACTTACCCGAGAAAAACAAGTGCTAGATTGCATGAAATCACCGGCCGGAGCTCCAGCACTTCCGTCGCCCGAAGCCTTCCGCTGGAAGCTTTCCGTCCTTTCTTTTTTTTAGGAAGATGAAGGGGATATACTAAAATAAGCTATAATATAATATATCCAGCCACTATAGCAAATACATATAATATAATATCAATCACTAAGCTATTATAATACTATTATAAATCAACCACTAGTATATATATATAACTAATATTATATATACTATACATTTATATCTAATAATATAATCTTATAATATAATCTTATATATGTACAACACTAAAACCGGCCAAAGAAAACCGGCCAAGCATATCATTATATCTGCTAATTAAATAACACGCCAAAACGACGCAAAAAAACAAATGATCTCAGAATTTGACGAAATTCACACCGTAGCTAAATACCCACGCTACAAATCTAGTGGCGAAGTCAGAAACGTCATCCGATAAACAAAACTCGGGCTAACACTTCCCGAAGCCAAAACACAAGCATTCCCGGGGAGGCTCCACTGAGTCACCAAAACAGACTCTGGCTCGCTAGGGAACCTTACAAATAGGCTACAAAACAAGCCACTCAGAGAGCCTAAAGAGCTAAGACCATGCTCTAACAATGGCAAGGCCGAAAATGCGCCAACGTAACACCAAATAAAGATTAAACAAATACAGAAAAACCGGGGGCGTTACAGTCACTCCCCCTAAAAGAAAGTTTCGCCCCGAAAATTTACGCACAACACTTCTACCATAGAAGGGACATAACAAACCAAGAGTTAAATAGAAGAATACATACCAATCAAACTCAGGGAAACAGATGAGTGTGTGCTTCCCTCATAGTCGACTCCCACTCCCAAGTCGCTCTTTCCACGCCTCGGCTTCTCCATAAAACTTTAACCATCGGAATGGTCCTCTTCCGCAATACACAATCTTGTGTATCCAAAAATGTAGACAGACATGTAACGCCCCTATCCGTCAATTAACATATAGCAGTAGGTCCGGCCGGGGCCCGACGCCATATACTACAGATAGAACGGTTGGTTACTCATTGAAACCAATCAACCAATCACAACATCCTACACAGAGCATCTAGCGGAAGTAAATTATTAAGGTTGCAAAGAATAAAGAACCCTGCCAAGCACGAATGTCCACTACTAAAACCAAAAAAGGAATGTTTAATACACAAATAGAAATGGCCTTATGGCCTTACAAGAGTTTTCTTAATAAAAGTGTCTTCCAAACCTCGGCACGCAGGCCGGTCACACATGAGTACATAAGGAAAACACTCAAAAATTGGCCTTCGAGGGCCGGCACAGCAACTTGGGCTTTAGCCCGCTATTTAGCATTCGGCTCCGCAGCACCTGCAAGAAACAATCCACAGCACGGTGGTAAACAAAATAACGGTCTGCTAAAGCTGACCAAATTATAACGATTCCGCCCCCAGACCGGGGTAGCAAAGCTCCTTCCCTGCACTTGTAGCAAAACAATCAATATAGTAAAGAAACAACACATCACAGGTGCACGCGCACAAGGCTGTACACCTGGTGCTCTCAGGGCACTTACTCGGCTAAGCCAGTCCGAACCCCGTCCGGTCCTTGACTCCACCACCACCCCCAAGGGCGGCAATCATGTGAGCATTTAGTCCTTTCAGCCGTACCCTAGACTCGATCTCCAAACCTCGGCAAGTCACACATAAAACTTTAGGTCGCTTTAACCGAGAAGATGGAGTGGTTAGGGGTCCACCAGCCCATTGCTCACCTCGCCATTGTCATTTGGCCTTTGATGCGGGCTAAGCATCCCCAGTCCCAACTTATCGATCAAACACGGTACATAGCCCCGCTACATACCCGGTTGGCTTCCAGGCCACAAATATGACAGAAATGCGTTTCCGTCAAGATTTCTGAGTGTACCTTGGGGTTAATCCCCAAGATTCCCTAATGCATTCTACAGCATAGCAACCCGAAAACAATCAAAATGCTCGGAGTCTTCTCCGGCTAACAATGCATAGTAAAACATCACCGATCCAGACCAACATGTCCGGGCAGGCTTCACACATCATGCATATGTCCGTACTATGATTTCAGACTCTAACAAGGGGAACTTTACATATCTACCCCAAGGAATACCTCAATCTCGCCGCACACTCGCGGGAAAGGGGTTTTCCCATGCAATGGAAGAAGAGCTTCACATGCACAATATGAGAATCGTTACCCTTGCATTTCTCCTCGGTGCCATGACGATCTAGCCAGATGGAAAGCACCTCAATCTCCTTGCCTCCGCGGATCCGAAGTCGGCTCGCGATTTGGAGCTCCAAAGCTCCGCCGGTGACCGGATCTTGCCTTCCTCCTCCTCCTTGCTTTCCCCTCTCTCTAGCCTTTAGAAAGAGAATCAAGGGGACGAAATGAGGGATTGCAAACCCTATTTCTGGGTTTAAACCGTCAGCACCAACCCCCAGCCGTTGGATCCCAACATAAGAAAACGAACGGCCACGATCGGGGCCTAAAATATTAAAATTGGTCCGAACACAGCCTGCGACACGCCCGTGGCAAGGGCCGTATCGCCCATTCGTCGTCTCGCTCGACATCCCGACCAGCACACAGCATTCGACACAGCCTCAGACACGCCCGTGTCACATGTGACATGGCCGTGTCAAGACCCCTATAACGCCCGTGTGCAACTCAGAAATCTCCTGAGCGTGACACTCCCGGGGACACGCTCGCGTCCCAGGCCGTGTGCCTATAATCGACGATCGCCGATCGCCAAAACATTGACCATGTGACCCGAGGCTGAACACGCCTGTGACACACCCGTGTCACGCCCGTGACACGCCCGTGTCACGCCCGTATCACCTGCTCCAAGTCCCATACTTGGCTTAAAACGACACTGGTCCCTCTTTTGAGTTTCGGGGTGTTACAACTCTCCCCCTCTTAAAAGAATTTCGCCCACAAAATTAATAAAGGAAAGAAAACGGAAAACTCTAAGAAATACCTGAGCGGAATAACTCTGGGTACTCCTCCAGCATAGATTGTTCTTGCTCCCAAGAGAGCTCCTCCCGACCGCAATTGTCCCACCGGACCTTGACCATCCGGATTTCTTTGTTACGGAGTCGCTTAATTTCAAAGTCCTCAACACGAACGGGCTTGACCTTAGTCGTCAACCCTTCGTCCATCGACACTTGATCCACTGCGATCACCTGCGAAGGTTCTTGCACCGCCTTCTGCAACACAGATATGTGGAATACATCGTGTAGTCTGCTCAATTCCACTGATAGTGTTGGAACACCCTATTACTAATTTGGGTAAGGATCACTATGGTTGTCTTAGGAAACCAGGTTGACCTAGTTGTATAGTTGTGAAGGTCAACACTAGAGTGAGTCTAGGGCTTAGAACTTAGGTTTGAAGCTGCCCCCAGGACCATTCAAAGATCAAGGTTGAAGAGCTAAGTCTAAGGCAATTTTCGTCGAGCTCAGGTCGACGAATCATCGAACTCCATTTGACGCTCTCTGAGCTCAACTTCGATAAATCGTCGAACTCAGGTCGACGATCTTCGAGCTCAGATCGACTATTTGCCTTCAGCCCGTTCTGCTTAATTGTCGAACTCCTTTCGACGATCTTCGAGCTCAGATCGATGATCTCTCTTCAGTTATTTTTCAGGTCGCTGAGCTCAGTTCGACGATCGTAGAGCTCAGTTCGACGTTTTCTGTCTGCTTTATCTCATTTCATCTCTGAGCTCAGTTCGACGATCGTAGAGCTCAGATCGACGATTCTTCTGAGAGATCGACGCATTTAAGGATTCAAATGCTGTTATTCTTTGGAATGTTTTTGAATATTATCAGCATTTATGATAAGAAGATCTGCCAGCCGTTTGTCTTTATTCTGGAGCAAGTTTCAAGGTATTATTCAGAGAATGTTTGCTGGACTTTCCTCTAGAAGACAAGACTCTTTATGGAAGACATTTATGACTGCCAACGGCTACTTTGGACAAAGAATTTTTCAGAGAATAAGATCTTCCTTTTTTCAATCAAAGAAAATATCATATACAGAACACTGATAGCAAAAGAACAACAGAAGAACTGTGACATAAAAAATCTTCTTGCTTACTGAAAAGTGTTCACAACTTCATTTCAAGAACTCCAGACACCTCATCTTTCAGCTTTCTGGCTGAAACAATCTTTTGCTGGAGATCAAAATTCTGAAGACCTATCACCCTAGAGCAAAGCTTCGTTTCCTGAACCAGTCTAGATCTCAGGGGGAGCTTGGACAACAAAGATCCACTAAGTCTTCTCTCATTTGATTTGAGAACAGAGAAGACAACTTCATTTCCTTTTCCTTTTTATTTTCCTGCTGTAAAAGGGTTCTTGAACTCCCTTCAAAAGTTCTGTCTGGTTCTGAGAACCTTGTCAAAACTCAGTGGTGGCAAGACACCTTATAAAAAAATCCAGTTTTGGTTTTTGAGCACCTTAACAAAAGCTCATTGGTGTCAGGACACCTGATCAACTCATCCTGAGTGGATTCCAACCAAGGGTGGTAGAAGAGTGGATGTACCCAGGTTTTTGGGGAACCACTATATTTCCTTGTGTCTGCTGGATTGTTTGTGTGATTATTGCTGTGTGCTGTGTTCTTAATTTCTTGCTTCTTAAATTTCTTTCTTGCACTCTACACTATAGTGTAAATTAAATTTTATGTGTTGATATTTTCAAAACTGTGAAACTTATTTGAATAAACTCTATTCACCCCCCCCCCCTCTAGAGTTGAGATAGATCTTACCCTCACTTTCAATTGGTATCAGAGGGAGGTTGGTTGCTCATACAGGCTAACACCTGAACCAAAAGATCCTTGATAAGATCAATCTCTTAAGAGGGTTATTTTCTTTATATCTTATATTATTCAAAGACATGGCACAGAATAAGGATTATGCAAGCACCAGACCTCCAGTGTGCAATCTATCTAAGTTTACACTCTGGAAGGCAAGGATTAAATTATACATGAACTCTATTGATGAAGATATTTTCAATTCTGTCTTGACAGTTTGTCCAAGTCCACCAGCAAGCTCAAGCACAAATGCTGTTCCACCTCCCTCAGGAACAGATGCAGACATAAAGAAATGGAAAACTGCAGATGCAAAGGCCATGAACATCTTAGCTCAGACAATGTCTGATGAGATATTTCAGAAAGTAGCTGACTGCAACTCAGCCAAAGAAATTTGGGACAAGCTCTCTGAAATTCTCTCAGGGTCTGCTGATGAAAGGAAAGACAGGAGATCTCACCTCATAACCCAATATGAGAATTTCAAGAAAGGAGAGACTGAGTCAGTGGCAGATATGTACAACAGATTGAGTCTGATTGTCAATGATCTAAGGACCTTGGATAAAGAAATCTCATTGACTGAGCTTAATGACAAGATCCTAATGTGCTTCCCCAGTACTTGGGATTCAAGAATCTGGCCAATCAAAGATGCCAGAAGTCTAAATGAAATCACTACTGAAACTCTCCTAGGCAAGCTCAAATCTTATGAGCTGCTTATCAAGAATAGAGAGGAAGAACAGAAGGCTGCTTCACCAGCCTCAAGGAAAGAGAAGACAATAGCTTTCAAAGCTATTGAAGATCATCCTGAAGAAAAACTCACAGGCAATGAGAAATTGGTCAGCCTACTGGCCAAAAGATTTTACAAGCTAGCCAGAAAGGACTTCAGAAAAAGGCCATACAAAGGACATGACAAACCAAGGTATGATAAGTCAAATAATAATAACAAAGAAATCATATGCTTTGGTTGCAGGAAACCAGGCCATATTGTGCCTGACTGTCCAGAGAACAAGAACAAGGACAGAAAGGATAGAAGAGAAAGAAGAAAAGAAAAAGATTTCAAAAAGAACAGGTCAGACAAAGCCTCCTCTAGCAGGAACAAAAATACAAGGAAGGGTTTTGTTGCTGAGACATGGAGTGAGACAGAAGAAGATTCTGAAACTTCATCTAGCTCCAGTGATGATGAAGATGATGCTGATGAGAAAGAATTCTGCATGATGGCTATCAATGCCTCACAGCAAAACTCTGATGAAGAATCAGATTCAGATTCAGAAAATCAACCAGAGGAAGATCAGGTAATTAGCTCTTTTTATTTTAATTCTGAGGACTACAAAAATGAATTTAAGACATTGTGCTTGGATTTACTAAGATCTGAAAAAGAGATAATCTCTCTCAGAAATAAATTATCTGAATACAATGTCCTGAACTCAAATAACCTCAAACTCTCTGAGGAGTTAGAATGCTGTAGGGAGGAGATAGCTTCCCTGAAAAGTGAACTGTCAAGAGCTAAAAAGTTTGAAGAATCCCTAAATGGGAGAAGTATTAGACTGATGGACATTACAAGCACAGTGAACTCTAGATTCAACAGTACACTGGGCTTGGGTGCCTCATCCAGCCAACTTATAATATTAACAACTCCAATCAAATTTATCTCTGACAAAGGAAAGGGAGTAATAGAGGTAGCTAGGAAGAATGCGGATCTGTTAGAGAAAAATTCAGTTCAACAGATTGCGTTGAGCAGAGCTCGACGATCGTCGAACAGAGCTCGACGATCTAACCATAGATCGTCGACCTCAGCTCGACGATATCCAAACTCTGAACTTCAGTATAATCGATCTTCGAACAGAGATCGACGATCTGACCCAAGATCGTCGACCTCAGCTCGACGATCGTCGAACAGAGATCAGGTCTGTGAACATTCCTTCAATGGCACATCTAGATTCAATCCTAGAGGTCCCACATCCCAAGGCTTTAACCCCTATACTGAATGGATAGTACCTCCTAGGAGATACCATCCTGAAGGCTATAAGAGTCAACCTGGGATGTCATTTATTTCTGAATTCAAAGGATATCAGCCTAGGCCCAAGGTTAACTGGGTCAAAAACAAATAAGTTGCTCATGTGCAGGTGAAGACCTATCCAGTATCTAACCAATAATGGTATCTGGATAGTGGGTGCTCAAAGCACATGACAGGGAACAGGGAGAACCTATCATCCTTCCTAACCAAACTTGGACCCAAAGTGATTTTTGGTGATTCAAATTTTGGCCAAACCAAGGGATATGGTGCTGCTCAGATAGGCTCAGTAACTTTTAAAAAGGTGGCATATGTAGAAGGACTGAAGAACAATCTGATAAGTATCAGTCAACTATGTGATGAAGGATACAAGGTGACATTCAATAAATCCCTGTGCAAGATCAAATCAGAGGACAACACAACAGTGTTAATAGGTAAAAGGACAGGTAACTCAATCCACCCAGGGAGCACGAAGATGTACCGGGACTTAAAGAAGTTATTCTGGTGGCCAGGACTAAAGAAGGATGTGGCACTATTTGTAGCAAAGTTCCAGACTTTCGCCTTAGTGAAGGTAGAGTGCCCAAAAGCCATGGGGTTTCTTGAAATCCTTGCCTATTCCGGAGTGGAAGTTCGAAGACTTTTCGATGGACTTTCTGCACGGCTTGCCAAGGACGCAGAAGGGAAACGACACCATCTGGGTTATCGTAGATTGGTTAACAAAAGTGTCGCACTTCATTCCGCATAGGAACGATGATTCTGTGGATAAACTGGCGAAGCTGTATGTGGATAATATTGTGCGGCTTCACGGTGTGCCCCGCAACATCGTGAGTGACCGAGATGGGCAGTTCACGTCCAATGGCTGGAGGTTAGTGCAGCAAATGTTGGGGACTAAGTTGAAGTTCAGCACAGCCTTCCATCCGCAGATGGATGGGCAGACTGAGAGGGTCAACAGAACCATGGAGGACATGGTCCGCATGTGTGTTCTAGACTTCGGAAAGCAGTGGGAAGACCATCTTTATTGGGTGGATTTTGCGTACAACAATAGATTCCAAGTGAGCATACAAATGGTGCCCTTCGAGGCCTTATATGGTAGAAAGTGTCGCACGCCATTGTCGTGGCTAGAAACGGGTGAGGCAAGGTTGTAGAAAAAGCAAGAGGTGGAAAACGCTACTTCATTAGTGCGAACCAGCTCGGCAGCATTACTGATCGCTTAGGATAGACAAGCTAAATACTACAATGTCAGGCATCGGAATGTGGAGTTCACGGATGGCGATTGGGTGCATTTGAAGATAAAGCCATTCAAGGTTGTTTCGCGTGTACGACGCTTGAGAAGTTGAGCCCGAAATACCTTGGACCACTTGAGATTCTGGAGAGGATCGGCGAAGCGGCTTATCGTCTAAAGCTATCAGTGGAGTTAAGTGGTCTACACGACGTATTCCTCATACCAGTGTTGTAGAAGGCTGTGCAAGAGCCTTCGCAGGTGATCGCAGTTGATCGAGTATAGGTGGATGAAGGGTTGACGTTGAGGGTAAAGCCCGTTCCTATTGAGGACTCTGAAGTTAAGGGACTTCGTAACAAGGAGATCAGAATGGTCTAGGTCCGTTGGGACAATTGCGATCGTAAGGAGATCTCTTTGGAACGGGAGCAGACCATGCTTGCGGAGTACCCAGAGTTATTCCACTCAAGTACCGCTGTTGGTTTGTATATCTTTTCCTTTGGTAATTTCGTGGATGAAATTCTTTTAAGAGAAAGAGAGTTGTAACGCCCCAAAACTCAAAAGGGTAACGAGTGGCATTTTTGTGCCAAATCTGGGTTTTGGTAGAGGTGACACGGCCTAGTACATGGGCGTGTCCCAGGGCGTGTCGTGATCGGGTTCGGCGTTGGTCGCGTGGTCGATGATTTTGGAGTCAACGATCGTTAGGGGGGTGAACACAGCCTGGGACACGGGAGTGTCCCAGGGCGTGTCAGTCACTCAGAGCCTTGCACTCAACGATCATTGAGTGAGGGATGCACGGCTTGATCCCAGGCGTGTTCGGGTCTGACACGGGCGTGTGAAATTTGACATAGGCGTGTCGAATACCCGAGTCCTCCTCGGGTCGTGTGGCGGTTTGTGCTAAGGCAGTTACATGTCCTGGGACATCGGCGTGTCCCAGGGCGTATCTAGCATACGACATGTGGCACGGGCATGTCACATGGCCGTGTTGTGCTCGGGTTGTTTTGGACCAGTATCATTGTGGGAACTCACCCAGCTACACTGGCATGTACTTGCTGACACAGGCGTGTGAAGCCTGACACAGGCGTGTTGGGTGACCATATTCTTTTCGGGACGTGATGGTGTCGACAGCGAATGGGTGACACGGCCCTGAACACGGGCATGTCGGAACCCGTGTTCGGCCTAGGTTTTGGAAATTCGGGCTGAATCACAGCCGTTCGTTTCCTTGTATTTTGATCTGATGGTTTAGGCTCTTCCCACCTTAGGGTTAAGGCCGATTCAGGTGTTTAAATTACTCATAATCTTTTATTCACTCTCCTTCTTAGATCTAGAGAGAGAAGAGAGCAAGGAGGAAGAAGGAAGGCTAGATCCAGTCACCGGTGGAGCTTCAGAGCTCCAAATTGCGAGCCAACTTCGGATCTACGGAGGCAAGGTGTTTGCGGTGCTTTTCATCTGCATAGTTTTTTATGGCGCCAAGTAAAAACGCAAGGGTAACGATTTTCATCTTGAGCATGTGAAGCTCTTCTTCCTTTGCATGGGAAAACCCACTCCCGCGAGTGTGCGGTGAGTTTGTGGTATTCCTTGGGGTAGATATATAAAGTCCCCCCTTATTAGAGTCCGGAATTGTAGTACGAACATAGGCATGGTGTGTGAAGCCTACCTGGACATATTGGTATGGATCGGTGATGTTTTGCTATTCATATTGTGCCGGAGAAGACTCCATGCATTTTGTTTGTTTTCGGGTTGCTAAGCGTTAGAATGCATCAGGGAATCTTGGGGATTAACCCAAAGGTGCACCCGGAAATCTTGGCAGAAATGCATTTCTGCCATTTCGGTGGCCTGGGAGCCAGCCGGGTATATAGCAGGGCTATGTACCATGTTTTATCGATAGTTGGGACTGGGGGAAGCTTGGCCCGCGACAAAGGCCAAATGGCCATGGCGGGGTGAGCAACAGGCTGGTGGAACCCTACCCGCTCCATCTATTTTGGTTAAAGAGACCTAAAGTTAACGTGGAACTTACCGATGATTTGGAGATTGAGTCTACGCTACGGCTAAAAAAACTAAATGCTCATAAGGTTTGCCGCCCTGGGGGTGGTGGTGGAGTCAAGGATCGGACTGGGATCGGACTGGCTTCACCGAGTAAGTGCCCTGAGAGCACGGGGTGTACGGTCGTGTGTGCATGCACCTATGATGTGATGTTTATTCGCTATGTTTCTTGTTTTGCTAACAAGTGCAGGGAAGAAGCCTTGCTGCCCCGGTTTGGGGGCGGAATCGTTATAATTTGGTCAGCTTTAGCTGAACGTTATTCTTGTTTGCCACTATTGCGGTGATTTGTGCTTGCAGGTGCTGCGGAGCCGAGCGGCAAATAGCAGGCCAAAGCCCAAGTTGCTGAGCCCTCCCTCGAAGGCCTTCTTTGTTTACTTATCTAAATTATGTGTGGCCGACTTGCGAGCCGAAGTTTGTAAGACACTGTTTATTTATGGTGATCTCTTGTATGGCCATAAGGCCAGTACTTTTGTGTATTTTGTACTTCATTCTTACTGGGTTTTCTATTAGTGGACATTCATGCTTGTTGGCAGGGTTCTTATTGTTGCAACTTAACGAATTGCTTCCGCTAGATGCTCTGTGTAGGACGTGTTTATTGGTTGAATGGTTTCTGTTGAAGTTGGTGACCGGGCGATCTCGCGGTCTGTCTTGGTGGATTGAAGACTGCGCGGTCTCGCGGTTTCCCTTCAGTGGTTTGGTTGTTGTGTTGTTGTTGTCTGAGTCCGAGCGGTCTATCGGTTTGTCTCTAGCGGCTTGGAGACCAGGCGGTCTAGCGGTCTCCCATGACGATCAATCCTTCCTCTCTGGTTGTTGCTGAGCGGTTAGCCATTCATTCTAACCGCGTGGCTTATGCGGGTTATTTTTGTATAGATCGCTTGTCCTGTGATTTTTTAGTCCCACCTCACTTATTTGTATTCTCTCTTCTCTCCTTCATTCTATAAAAGGGACGTCATACCTTTGTAATAGAAACCTTTTTCAGATAATACAATTTTTGTTATACCTCTTCCGGTTTATTTTTGTTCGTTTCTTACATGGTATCAGAGGACTCGATCTACTCCTCCTGATTCTGTGTGCCTTCTCTGACCGCGTGACCTGTCCGCCCGGCTTGCTTCTTCTTCGCGCGACCTGCCTCGCGACTTGTTTCATTCGCCTGCTTGCGCCCTGTTCGGGCGGCTTCTTTCTCTCCTTGTCGTTTCCCTTTGTGTGTGCGACCTATTTTTCTCTCCGCGAACTGTGCTTAGTCGTCGCGACCTCTTTTTTTTCGTCGCGACCTGTTGCCGCGACATGTTGTTTCGACCTATTTCCACGACATGTTGCTCCTATTGTTTGTCTCATGTTCGCACGGTCTACTTTCTATCCGCTCGACTTCTTACCCTCTGTGTGGTTCTGCGGCTTGGTCGTGGCTTTTCTGGCTAGTGGTGTCTATCATCGTGACCGCCGCAGATCTCCTTCTTCTAACCACTGCGATTTCTACCTATTCGCGCTGCTTGTTTTCTAACTGCACGGTCTGTCTCCTAACTGTGCGGCTTCCTACTGTTTTCTCCTATGGCTCTTTCTGATGCTACTACTGCCACCACTCCTGTCGCCAATTTGGCTCCGCCTCTTCCTCCTACTCCTTTCGGGAACCTTGGCACCGTTTCGAAACTTGTCGGCTCCAACTACCCGGATTGGAGCGTCTCCTTCATCTTTCTCCTTCGCTCTCAATGACAATTCCACCATCTCATTGATGACCCTCCTCCCACCACTTCACCTCTCTTTGAGGACTGGGATGCGAGTGACGCACTTGTGCGTACTTGGCTTTCTAATAGCCTCTCCGATGAATGCCTCCCCGTCATCCGTAATGATGAGACGGTCAAGGCCTCTTGGCTTCATCTTGCCGCTCTGTACTAAAAGGGGGCTCAGACATCCCGCATTTATACGTTTTATGCGGACCTCTTTGCCCATCCTACATTGTCTCCTGCTGCTGCCTACCAATAGGTTTAGGCTCTTGGGACTGAGATTCTTCAGAATCTTCCCTTTTCTACGGATTTGGCTCAACAACACAAGCATTTCTAGGAGCTTCTCGTTGTGTGTTATCTGCTCTGGCTTACTGATACTTATGATATGATCCGCCAACAAATTCTGAGAGAGGCAGAATCTACTACCTTAGATGCCATTACTGCCCGCATCGCTGCTGTCACCTCCCTCCTTTAGCGACCGATTCTGCCCGCTCCTTCTCCACCGGACAACTATGCTCACCAAACTCAGCGGAGTGGCTCTGGTAGCCATAGTAACCAATCTGGCGGACGTGCTCCTTCCCGCTACCTCTGCTCTCACCGTGGCCACACCGGCCATACTATAAAATGCTGCTGGATGAAGCATCCCCATCTTCACCCCTCTGGTTACTCGTCTGCCTCCTCTTCCAAGCCATCTGCCTCCGTGGTCACATCATCAGGTAGTGCACACGTGGTGACTCAAGGTAAATTGCTTATCGACTCTGGTGCAAATAATCACATGACGGGCAATCCTCAGTGCTCCTCTCTCGTCGAAAAGCATGATTGGTTGCCTCCTATACTCATTGCAGACGGTTCTCCCTCCCCGTTTCATGGGTCGGGATTGGTTTATATTACGTCGTCTCTTCTCCTAGCGGACACTCTCTATGTGCCCAAATTCCCATTCAATTTATTATCGGTTACCTCTTTATGCAAGCAGCTCCAGTGCTCTGTGACGTTTACTCCAACTTCTTGTTCTTTTCAGGATCCGAGCTCCCAACGGGCGATTACTACTGGGAGTGAGAGCGGCGGCCTTTACTTCCTCGACAACGTTTCCGCCTTGTCCTCCTTCTCCTCTTCTTCTACGGATCTTCTCCAGTGGCATATCCACCTCAGTCATCCTCCTCCACGACTTCTACATCAGCTTCTGCCCCATCTCCCTCCTTCTGGTACTCCTCTCAACTGCGACGCTTCTCAGCTTGGCAAGCATCACCATTCCTCCTTCCCGCCGAAGCAAGGTCGGGGTTCTACCCGTCTGTTTGATCTAGTCCACTCAGATGTCTGGGCCCTGCTCCTACCATCACAATTAGTCGGGGTAGTTCTAATTTTGTAACTTTTATTAATGATTTTTCTAATTGTACTTGAGTGTATCTCTTACGAGATCGCTCTGAACTTTTGGATGTATGGATATCTTTTTATCAATTAATTAAAAATCAGTTTGGTGTTTGTATTAAAACATTTCGCTCAGACAATGCTAAAGAATATCTGAGTCATGCGTTTACATCTTTCTGTGTGCAATATGGCATTATTCATCAGACTAGCTATGTTTATTCCTCCTAGCAAAATGGGGTGGCGGAACGCAAAAACCGTCATCTCCTCGATGTCGCTCGTACCTTGATGACCCAGATGAATGTTCCTCGCTCTTATTGGAGCTATGTTGTTCTCCTTGCCTGCTACCTCATCAATCGCATTCCCTCCACGGTTCTCCACGGGAAAACCGCATTCTCCATTTTGATCCGGGCAAGGAGCCTTTTCCTCTTCCTCTCTGAATCTTTGGGTGCATTGCCTTTGTGCATGCCCCATTTGCCACCCGAGATAATCTCTCCCCTCGCTCCACCAAATGTGTCTTTCTGGGGTACTCCTCCACTCAGAAAGGCTATTGTTGCTTTGACCCCATTCTTTGTAAGCAGTTTTTCTCTGCTGATGTCACCTTCTTCGAGAATGCCTCCTACATCTCGAATGAATCCTCTCCTCTCCCCTCAGCTTCTGATACTCTTGCGATTCTCTTTGTTCCCTCG
Organism: Platanthera zijinensis; assembly: GCA_039513925.1. Classification (NCBI taxonomy): domain Eukaryota; kingdom Viridiplantae; phylum Streptophyta; class Magnoliopsida; order Asparagales; family Orchidaceae; genus Platanthera; species Platanthera zijinensis. The sequence continues at coordinate 97,678,158 of CM077089.1, forward strand.
TCTCCTACTGCAATCTCAACCCCTACTCCGTCTCCGTCCACTCCTCTACCTCCGCCTCTCTCTCCCTCTTCTCCGCCACTATATCCCTCTTCTCCGCCGACGTCGCTCTCTACTCCTGGGCCAGCTCTCTCTGCCACGGATGCTCCGAATGCCGAGGGACCCGCCAACCTGGATCATCCTGTAGCTCTTCGCAAAGGGGTGCAGACATGTACTTTACATCCCCTTGATGTTGTTGTTTCATATGATCGTCTTACCTCTTCTCGCAGGGCCTTTGCTCTGGCTATCTCTGCCACTGCCACACCCCGTTCCTACCAGGAGGCCCTTGCTATTCCTCATTGTAAGGTAGCCATGGATGAGGAAATGGCGACTCTAACTGAGCGGGGTACCTGGACTCTTGTTCCTCCTCCCTTCGGTACTGATGTTGTTGGCTGTCGCTGGGTCTTTGTGGTCAAATTTGCACCGGATGATACTGTGGATCGTTATAAGGCCCGCCTTGTTGCAAAGGGATTTACTCAGACCTATGGGGTTGATTACTTTGACACCTTCTCTCCCGTGGCTTGTCTCAGCACTATCCGGGGCCTTCTCTCTGTGGCTGTAAATAGAGATTGGCCGATTTCTCAGCTGGATGTAAAGAATGCCTTCCATTATGGTGATCTTCAGGAGGCAGTCTACATAGAGCAACCTCCGGGGTATGTTGCTCAGGGGGATACACGTGTATGCCGGCTGAAGAAGGCAATATATGGTCTCAAGCAGAGCCCTCGATCTTGGTTTGACAAGTTCAGTTGCATCGTGGCGGCCGTTGGTTTTTCGCGAAGCTCTGCCGATCACTCGCTATTCACTATCAAAGCCCCCTCGGGACTGGTGGTTCTTGCTGTGTATGTCGATGATATTCTTCTCACTAGCAATGACCAGGAAGGGGTTTCCTTGAAAAAGAAGCATCTTCGTCAACATCTGGTCACAAAAGATATGGGCTCTCCGAAGTACTTTCTGGGGATTGAAATCTCTCGGAAGCCCAACTTCTTAGTCCTCTCCCAACGTAAGTATGCTCTTGATCTATTAAAAGGGCTAGGATTGACTTGAGCAAAACCTGCCCGATGCCCCATGGCAACTGGAGAAGACAAAAACTGGACAGATGATTCGCCTCCTCTTTCAGATAATACATGATACAGGCGTTTGGTTGGTAAGCTTATATATCTCATAGTTACCAGACCCGATATTTCCTATGTTGTGGGCAAGGTGAGTTAATTCATGCAAGCACCTAGGGAGTGCCATCTACAGCCCGCCCTGCGGATCTTGGAGTATGTCAAAGCAGCACCTGGGAAAGGATTACTCTTTCAGAAGAATGGTCATCTGAGGGTTGAAGCATACTCAGATGCGAGTTAAGCTGATGACAAAGCGGATCGCAAGTCAACCTCGGGTTTTTGCACCTTTGTTGGGGGAAATCTAGTGAGCTGGAAGATCAAGAAGCAGTCTGTTGTTTCCAGGTCCAATGCAAGAGCAGATTATCATAGTATGGCATCGACCACTTGTGAGTTACAGTGGTTATGGGAGCTCATGATGGATTTAGGAGAGGTCTACAACCATCCTCTACCTATGTTCTATGATAACAAGGCGACCATATACATCTCCAAAAATCTGGTCTTTCATGAAAGAACCAAGAACATTGAGGTCGGCTGTCATTTCATTCGTGAAGAGATTCTAAAGTAACATATTTGCACTCCCGTCATAACTTCTGATAAAGAGTTTGCTGACATCTTCACCAAGCCAGTATCCGCCTCGTTTCTTCATATTTTCCACAAGATGGTCATGATCGATATATACGCTCCAGCATGAGGGGGAGTGTTGAAGTTGGTGACCGGGCGGTCTTGCGGTCTGTCTTGGCGGATTGAAGACCGCACGGTGTGGCGGTTTCCCTTCAGCGGTTTGGTTGTTGTGCTGTTGCTGTCTAGAGTCCGAGCAGTCTAGCGATTTGTCTCTAGCGGCTTGGAGACCGGGCGGTCTAGCGGTCTCTTATCGCAATCTCTCCTTCCTCTCTTGTGGGAGCTGAGCGGTTTGCCATTCTATCTAACCGCGCGGCTTGTGCGGGTTATTTCTGTATAGACCGCTTGTCCTGTAATTTTTTAGTCCCACCTCACTTATTTGTATTCTCTCTTCTCTCCTCCATTCTATAAATGGGAGGCCATACCTTTGTAATAGACACCTTTTTCAGATAATAAAATTTCTGTTATACCTCTTCCGGTTTGTTTTTGTTCGTTTCTTACAGTTTCATCTAGTAACCCACCGGTCTCTCTGTGGTATATGGCGTCGGGCCCCGGTCAGACCTACTGCTATATGCTATGTGACGGATAGGGGTGTTATAGTACAAGTCTCATTGGATGGAGATGAAGACAATGAAGTACATCTAGATGAAGACAATGAAGAAGACCAAGAGATGGACAGATTTCCTCCAGCAAGAAGACATTTAAAGGATCATCCAGCACACCAAATCATTGGTGATGCAAGACATGGAGTTCTGACCAGAAGCAAAAGCATGAACACAGTTCTATGTTCAAGCTTCTTGTCCCAGATGGAACCTAAGAAGTTTGAATAGGCTATACAAGATACAAATTGGATTGATGCCATGCAGGAAGAGTTGAATTAATTCAGAAGATGTAAAGTCTAGGAGTTGGTTCCTAAACAAAAGAACCACAATATCATAGGAACTAAGTGGATCTACAGGAACAAGTTAGATGAAAATGGCACTATAATCAAGAACAAAGCCAGACTGGTAGCAAAGGGCTACAGACAAGAAGAATGGATAGACTTTGATCAGACATTTGCCCTAGTGGCAAGGTTGGAAGCAATAAGACTATTCTTGGCGTATGCAACTTATAAGGGTTCAAAGTATTTCAAATGGATGTAAAGTCAGCATTTTTGAATGGTGACTTAAAAGAGGAAGTTTATGTTGAACAAACTTCAGGTTTTGTAGATCCTCTTTATCTGAACTATGTATATATGCTTAATAATGCTCTATATGGATTGAAATAAGCCCCTAGGGCTTGGTATAAAACACTGTCTGCTTTCCTTATTGGGAATAAATTCTAAAGAGGGAAAATTGACAATACTCTATTTTTTAGGGAATCAAAAGGTAAGATCATCCTATTCCAGATATATGTTGATGACATTATCTTTTGTTCTACTATAAACAACCTTTGTAGAAAGTTTGCTAAACTTATGCAAGGGAGGTTTGAGAAAAACATCAAGGGTGAGCTGAAATTCTTCTTGGGACTCCAAGTTAGACAGACTGATGATGGATTGTCCATTTCTCAGTCTAAGTTCACCAAGAAGTTAATTAAGAAATATGGCATGGAGTCAGCCTCCACCATGAAAAATCCAATTGGCAGAAGTATGCTTATAGGCAAAGATGAGGCAGGAAAACCTCTTTATGAGTCTTTGTATAGATGGATAATTGGGTCCCTACTTTACTTGACTGCTAGTAGACCTGACATCATGTATGCCACATATGTCTGTGCTAGGTACCAAGCTTACCCAAAGGAATCTCATTATTTTGCTGTTAAAAGAATTTTAAGATATCTTAAGGGCACACCTAATCTAGGTCTTTTGTACCCTAAGAATAGAGATTTCTTGCTAATAGGTTTCTCAGATGCAGACTTTGTAGGCTACAAAGAAGACAGGAAAAGCACCACAGGAACATGTAAGTTCCTAGGTGGAAGGTTAGTGTCATGGAGCAGCAAAAAGCAAACAAGTGTAGCTATTTCCACTGCTGAATCAGAGTATATAGCTGCAAGCAGTTGCTGTCACGACCCGCATTTTCTCAGCAACAAACTTTTATCAGAGTAAGAGAAAATATCTGTCGTGATGCCACGCCATGCAGGGGATAACTGCAGACGCTCAGGCAAGGCACCAAACTAAACAAGTTAAACCGAAATCATAAGTTATTATGAAAAACATCTTCCAAATTAGATGGATGGTCGTATCCCTCAGCATAGTGGATAAACTAGTCCATAAGTAAAAATATATTTGTACGCTGCGGAAAAATACCTTGGTTAAGGTGATTTGACATCCTATATGAGTGTAAACATCCCCAAAGGACAACTCATGAAATGCAAGACTCTTAATTTAGTATAATATGAAATTAGTCTTTACGTTACTTTGGAAAATAGTACTTTAGGTTTAGAAATATGACATGTATGAAGTACATATGGTAATGCTTTTATGAGTTAAAATACCTAACAACCAAGCATAAATCAATACCAGAGAGAAAGTAAACAACATCCAAATAGGCAAATGTAGCAGTTTAAATGACATACTTAGCATCACAAGGAAAACCACCAGTGCGAATCAACAACCTGACACGAACCCACTGGTGAGTATGCATGTCTATACAGAAGGAAACAAGAAAAGATCTACCTCACAAACTGAGAAAGGGGAAACTCAACAGGCCAGGTGATAACTAGCAAGCACCTAAAAGAAAACTAGCCGCCCAACTGGCTACTGCTCTGAACCTGAGGCATTCAAAGAAAGAACGCCTACGCAAAAAATATTATCAAATAGAAATGGAGCATTAGGTCATAAGCAATAAAAAGAAAGGGGTTTACCATACTATTACAGTAGTATGCTATCAAACATAGCAAAAGGAAATAAACGAGACAGCAAAAGTAAAACGATGTCCAAAGAATAAATCAAGCGCACCAAGTGCGAGAAGTTAGCAACATACCCTTCAAAAAACCTACAGCAGCAATAAGGCAAACATATGCCAAAATATAGCCATTTATAAAAGGAAAGGAACTAATAATCCTAACTTATGAATTAATAGTAGTGGTAAAACCTTGGGTCTTGGTTGGTAGCCAAAAGCAGCCCTATTCCAAACAACCAGACCCAAAAAATCTCTAGGGTGAAAACAATGAGTGGCAGCTCCAGGGTTCACACACCTAACCAAACCAGCCCAAAACGGGGCCTAACAGGTGGTGGCCACAGCTCAGCACGCACAAATCACCCCCTTACCGAGCCACCAGAAAAACCACATGCCATAATCTATGATTCGACATCCAAAAACTAGCCGAAAACACAACACCTGACTGAAATAAAACCCAAATTAACCAACTCGGGATAAAAACACCACCCTAAGGAAAAAGAGTCAATTCCACTCGACGTCGGGTTGAGTGTGTACTACTCACTCAACGCCAAACACTAAGCAGAGACGGCATCGAGTCCACTCAACGTCGCGTTGAGTGAGTACCATTCACTCAACGCCAAAATCTATGCAGGGAAGGCGTCGAGTCTACTCGATGCTGCATTGAGTGAGCTCTACTCACTCAATGCAAAAAGACATTGTTGCAAAAACTCGCTAGACGACGGTGCTGAGTGAGTTCAACCCACTCAACGTTGTCAACGTTAACATCCAAAGGCGTTGAGTGACTTCACCACACTCAACGCTTTTGACTTGGAAATATTCCAAGGCTGACGCCAAACGCAGACGGCGTTAAGTGAGCTCAACTCACTTAACGCCAAAAGGCAGACAGCATTGAGTGAGCTCAACTCACTCAACGCCAAAAGACTTAGAAAAATTCCAAGGCTGACGGCGTTGAGTGAGCTCAACTCACTCAACGCCAAAAGACTTAGAAAAAGTCTTTGGCAAGACGGTGTTGAGTGAGCTCAACTCACTCAATGCCAAAAGCAGAAGGCATTGAGTGAGCTCAACTCACTCAACGCCAAAATAAGACGGCGTTGAGTGAGCTCACCTCACTCAACGCTGTCAATGCTTCTGGACTTAGTCTCAAGACCAAACAGCTAGGCATTGAGTGTAACACCCCTATCCGTCGCATAGCATATAACAGTAGGTCCGGCCGTGGCCCGACGCCATATACTACGGACAGACCGGTTGGTTACGCGTTGAGACCATTCAACCAATCATGTCATCCTACACAACACCTAGCGGAAGCAATTTATTAGGTTGCAAAAGAAATAAGAACCCAGCCACAACAACATGAATGTCCACTACAAACTCAGGAATGTATACATAACACAAAGGAGAAATGGCCTTAAGGCCTTACACTGTTCACTTAACAAAAAAAAGTGTTTTCATACTTCGGCTCGCAGGCCGGCCATACATGAAAAATGGGAAAGAAACATAAGCAATTAGGCCTTCGAGGGCCGGCACAGCAACAAGGGCTTTAGCCCGCTATTTCCCGCTCTGCTCCGCAGCACCTACAAGCAATAAACCACCGCCCGGTGGCAAACAATTGCAACGGTCAGCAATGCTGAACAAATTATAACGATCCCGCCCCCACACTCGGGGCAGCGATGCTCTTTCCCTGCACTTTATTAGCATAGGCATTTATATAAAGTATTTGCACTTCACCACAGGCGTAGGCTCGCACGGCCACACACCCCGTGCACTCAGGGCACATTCTCGGCGAACCGGCCAACGTCACGTCAATTCAAGCCATAGACGTTCCCAATCCACCACCGCCTCTTGGACGGTCATCCATATGAGCATTTTGTCTTATTGGCCTTGGTCACGGCAATTTAAGCCATAGACCGCCGAAGACCCTCATCCATGCCAACGGTCCTACCGAACGACATAGACCGGGTACGGTTCCGCCTGACCCGTGCTCATACCGCAACGACAATTTAAGCCATATGCGCAGGACAAGACTCACCGAGTCCCGTTTCCACCACAATAATCACATAACCCGGTTATGTTCACGTTGGCCCCCGGCCACCGTGTTGGCAAAACCCGCTTTTGCCCAGTTTTCCGGGTGCACCTTGGAGTTAATCTCCAAGGCTGCCTGATGCAATCTACCACGTAGAAAACCCGAAAAACACCCAAACATCCGGATTCTTGCCCGGTTCAAATGCAATACAACATCACCGATCCGGCTCTAGATGTCCGGATAGGCTTCACACACAATGCCTACGTCCGTTTTCGCATACGGACTCTACACAAGGGGGACTTCACATATCTACCCCAAGGAACGCTCCAACTCTTCGCTCACTCGCGAGAGAGGGCTTCCTATGCAAAGGAAAAGATGGCTTCACATGCCCAAGGATGAGAAATCGTTACCCTTGCCTTCTTCCGCGGTGCCATGAAAATCTATGCGAATGAAAAGCACCGCAATCTCCTTGCCTTCGCGGATCCGAAGACGGCTCGCGATTTGGAGCTCCGAATCTCCACCGGCCGCTGGAGTTGACCTCCTTCTTCCTCCTTCAAGCTCTCCCTTCTCTCTAGGTTTTAGAGAGAGAGTGCCCAAGTGAAATAAGGGTTTCAAAACCCTAATCCCGGCTAAAAACACCCAGGAGCAGCCCCCCAACATCGGATCCAAAGCTAAGGAAACGAACGGCCAGGATTAGATCTGAAATCCCAAAAACTGGGGCAAACACGGGTTCACACACGGCCGTGTGCCTGGCCGTGTAGCTCATTCGCCGTCTCGACCAAAATTGAAAACCAGCAACACGGCATGTGACACGGCCTCCGACACGCCCGTGTCGCCTGCGACACGCCCGTGTCGGGACCCGTGTCACGCCCCCCGTGTGCAATTTTTCAACACTTCGCAGTCAGAGAGGTACACGGCTTGGTGACACTGCATCAGACACGCCCGTATCAAACTAGACACGCCCGTGTTCGTGCCCGTGTCATTACCCGTGTACCCAACCGCACAGCCCAGGTGTGACACGGCCTGGGACACGCCCGTGTCCTAGGCCGTGTTCCACCACACGGCCATCGTCGACCTGAACTGGTCGACTATATGGCCCGAGCTCGACACGCCCGACACGGCCTCCGACACGCCCGTGTCAGGGCCCGTGTCACCTGCACCAAAAACTTGTCTTGGCCAAAATCGATCCCCGTCGCTCCTACAACATTTTGGGGTGTTACAATTCGACCCCCCTTAAAGAATTTCGTCCACGAAATTAATAAAGGAAAAACAGGACTTAACGTAAATCAGTACCTGAGCGGAATAATTCCGGGTACTCCTCGAGCATAGTCTGCTCCCGTTCCTAAGAGAGCTCCTCACGCCCGTAATTATCCCACCGGACCTTAACCATCCGGATCTCCTTGTTACGAAGCCTCTTGACCTCAACATCTTCAATACGAATGGGATTGACCCTAGTCGTCAACCCTTCGTCCACCGGCACTTGATCAGCCGCGATCACCTGCGAAGGCTCTTGCACCGCCTTCCGCAACACAGAAATGTGGAACACATCATGTAATCCACTTAATTCCTCTAATAGCCTCAGACGGTATGCCGCTTCGCCGACTTGCTCCAGAACCTCAAAAGGTCCAAGGTATCTTGGGCTCAGCTTCTTCAAGCGTCTCACCCGCGAAACCCCCTTGAACGGCTTCACTTTCAGATATACCCAATCGCCTACCACGAACTCCACGTTCCGGTGCTTGGCATTGTAATACTTCGCTTGCCGGTCCTGAGCGATCAACAAGCGCTCCCGAATGATCTGCACTAACGAGGTAGCACTCTCCACCTCCTACTTATTGTACAACCTTGCCTCACCCGTTTCAAGCCACGATAACGGCGTGCGACACTTCCTACCATACAGGGCCTCGAAGGGCGCCATTTGTATACTAGCTTGGTAGCTGTTGTTGTACGCGAACTCCACCAAATACAGGTGGTCTTCCCAAAGCTTACCGAAATCCAGAACACACATGCATAGAATGTCCTCCATCATTCTATTGACCCTCTCGGTCTGCCCATCCGTCTGCGGATGGAAAGCTGTACTGAACTTTAACTTTGTCCCCAGCATCTGCTGCACCAACCTCCAATCATTTGACGTGAACCGCCCATCGCGATCACTCACAATGCTACGGGGCACACCATGCAGCCTAACAATATTGTCCACGTATAGCTTCGCCAACTTCTCCACCGAGTCATCCTTCCTATGCGGAATGAAATGCGACACCTTGGTTAGCCGATCTACGATCACCCAGATGGCGTCGTTCCCCTTCTGCGACCTTGGCAACCCGTGCACAAAGTCCATAGATATATCGTCGAATTTCCACTCCGGTATAGGCAAGGACTTCAGAAATCCTCCCGGCTTTTGGCATTCCGCCTTCACCAAGGTGCACGTTTGGCATTTAGCCACGTACAACGCCACATCTTTCTTGAGCCCCGGCGACCAAAACAACTTTTTGAGATCACGATACATCTTCGTGCTCCCTGGGTGGATTGAGTACTTGGTATGATGAGCCTCGTACATCAACTCCGCCCGGAGGTTACCCCCACTCGGGACGCACAATCGATGATCCTTCCTTAATAAACCATCTTCCACCGAGAACTGGGAATTTGACCCATCCAGAGCGGCCTCCATAAGCTCCTTCATGGAGTCATCTAACTCCAATGCCTGCCGAACCCGGTCAGCCAGGTCATACTGCACCTCTGTCCAGTTTAACATTGCTTTGGTGCTTGTCTGCTTGTCAACGCAACAGATCTCAAGCTCCTCCAACTCCCGTACTAGCCGCTCATCATGCACCGACAACTAGTTGGCTTAGGCGGGAGCCCTGCGGCTCAGCGCATCCGCAACTGCGTTGCCCTTCCCGGGTACATAATGTATTTTGAAGGTGTAGTCCCCTAGGAACTCCGTCCACCTCCTCTGCCTCATATTAAGGTCCTTCTGATCCAACAAGTATTTTAGGCTCTTGTGATCGGTGTATATATCGACCCTTACGCCGTAAAGGTAGTGCCTCCACAACTTGAGTGCAAATATCACGGCCGCCAACTCCAAGTCATGCACCGGATAATTTCTTTCATGCACCTTCAACTGACGTGATCCATACGCTATCACGCTCCCATGCTACAACAACACGCAGCCCAAGCCACTACCCAAAGCGTCGCTATACACCTCGAAGCCCTCGGTCCCACTCGGTGAACTAAGCACTGGCGCCGTGGTCAACCGTCTCTTCAGCTTCTCAAAAGCTTGCACGCACTCTTGCGTCCATAAGAATCTCTGATCCTTCCTTGTCAACTTCATGAGAGGTAAAGCTATCCGCGAGAAGTTCTCTACGAAGCGCCTGTAATATTCGGCAAGCCCGAGAAAACTATGGACTTCCGCGACAGAAGACAACGCAGGCCACTCCCGTATCGCAACAATCTTCGCCGGATCCACCGCTATACCTTCCCCACTCACTATATGACCAAGGAATGCTACCGAGGGTAGCCAGAACTCGCACTTGGAGAACTTTGCGTAAAGCTCATTCCTTCTCAGAGTCTCCAACACCAGGTGCAAGTGCTTGAAGTGGTCTTCTTCGCACTGCGAGTACACCAATATATCGTCAATAAAGACGATCACAAAGCGATCCAGGAAATCTCGGAACGTCCTGTTCATCAAATCCATAAATACCGATGGCGCATTCGTCAGTCCAAACGACATGACCGTGAACTCGAAATGCCCATACCTCATACTGAACGCCGTCTTCGGGATATCACACTCCCTGATCCTCAGCTGATAGTACCCCGACTTCAAGTCCAACTTGGAGTATACCGACGATCCGACTAACTGATCAAAGAGATCATCAATCCTCGGGATCGGGTACTTATTATTCTCCGTCAGCTTGTTCAATTCTCTGTAGTCGATACATAGCCGCATACTTCCGTCCTTCTTCTTAACGAAGAGGACCGGTGCGCTCCAAGGCAAAGAACTTGGACGCACATAACCTTGCTCCATCAGCTCCTCCAGCTGAACCTTCAACTCCGCCATCTCCTTTGGCGCCAACCTATAAGGAGCACGTGACACGGGCTTGGCACCCGGCACGAGCTCGATGGTGAAATCGATCTCCCGCTGCGGTGGGGCTCCGGGAAGACTATCCGGGAACACATCGGGGTATTCGCAAACCACGGGAATGCTATCCAACGTGGACTTTGGCTCCACAACCCCCACTATTGCGAAGAATAGCTCTGCACCAGCACGAACTCCCTTCACCACCTGAAGAGCAGACATCAGTGTCTTGTTCGACCCCTTAAGCCCCTCAAATTTAGTCTCCCACCTTACACCCAGCTTGACCTCCTTCCGGTCACAGTCAATCCAAGCTTTCTGCTCCGAAAGCCAATCCATACCAAATATAACGTCGAACTCTACTAACGGCAGTAATGACGCTAGCAAGTCGAACTCTTGGCTCCCAATGTGAACCTTCACTGCGCACACTCTGTCCGCACGCATCGAGCACCCATTCGGTAGTAGCACATCCAACTTGTCCTTCTCCATCGAAGAAGGGACTCCGATGAGCGATATAAAGCTTTCGGACAAGAAGGAGTGTGAAGCTCCCGTATCGAACAGTGCTCGTGTCGCACTATCACTAATCACAACAAAGCCTATACAAACAATATTAGGCTAACAAACAATAGATAACGGTATTAAAGCTAACTTGCTATAAATTAACACATACCTGTCACCACATCCGCTTGCTTGATGGCCTCCTGCTAGCCCAAGTTATAGACTCTAGGCTGAGTCGGAGCTTAATGGGACGCGGTCGACTCCACCGCTTTGCCCTTCTCCTCGTAGATAGCTCCTTGTTTCCTTTCGGACTTTGAGCGTCCACTCCAGCAATCACGAGCAAAGTGTCCCGTCTTTCCACACGTGAAACAAGCGCCCGGGGTTCGAATGGTAGTTGCCCCCGAGGCACCCGTAGAAGAAGCTGGACCTGACGTCCTAGCCTTCTTAAAGAATTTTCGATAGCCCGACTTCGATGTAGTTGGCGCTTTGAACTCCGCTTTCTTACTACCGGATTCCTACTTCGCTTGGACATTCTTCATGTCCTTCACCAAGGACCGGGCCGAACTGACCAGGGTCATGAAACCCTGCGCCTTGGGCCCCGACAGTAGCAACCTTAAATCATCCCTTAGCCCTTCATAGAAGCGGCTCGTCTTGCTCTCCTCGTCTGCGAAGGTAGCGCCGACATATCTCCCCAACCGAGTAAACTCGTGGAGGTACTCATCAACGGTGCAATCCCCTTGCACCAACTTCTGAAATTCTCTTTCTAGCGCAATTCTCTGCGCCGAGGGGAGGTATCGAGCCATGAATAGTCTCGCAAACTCCTCCATCGAAACTTCGGCCAACGGCCTTCCCTGCAACTTATGTAGCTCTAGGCCTTCCCACCATAGTCTTGCGTCCCCATCCAAAAGGAAAGTCGCTATAGTGGTCTTCTGCCACTCTTCCGTTTCCGTCGCAGTCATCACCTTGTTGACCCTTGAGAGCCAATCCTCTACTTGAGTCGGGGTTTCTGCCCCCGTGAATACCGGTGGATGAAAGCCCATCACGTGCTTCAGTTGTCTTTCAGTTGCTCTCCTAGGCAACTCTGGCTCCAAAACTACTTGCTCAACCCTCCTTTGCTCTGCCGTCTGAAGCGGTACTTGCTCCATAGAAGGAGCAGGCTGCTGCACCTGCCTTGCAGGCTGCGCATTGATCATAGCAAAGACAGCTTCTGCCACCAATCTAATGGTCTCGGCAGACGGAGGTATTGCAGGCGCATCGCTTGGCGCACTGCTCGCCTCAGAACCTGGCCGTTCAGACGGCCCAGCACCACTCCTGGTCACCTATAATCGTGCAAAACACCGATAAGCGAACAAAAATTACTGCAAACAACAATAATAGGAACACGCAGGTTCCTCAAACATGTGTATTTTCATTCCTAAGTGGACATTCATGGGTTCTTGTCTTGTTATAACAATGACGCACACACATGTGCTCACCACCCCTTAAAGTGAATTAGCCCACGAATTCATTTAAGCTTGACCGAAACCAGAAATCTGATACCAATTTGTAACACCCCTATCCGTCGCATAGCATATAACAGTAGGTCCGGCCGGGGCCCGATGCCATATACAACGGACAGACCGGTTGGTTACGCGTTGAGACCATTCAACCAATCATGTCGTCCTACACAACACCTAGCGGAAGCAATTTATTAGGTTGCAAAAGAAATAAGAAGCCAGCCACAACAGCATGAATGTCCACTACAAACTCAGGAATGTATACATAACACAAAGGAGAAATGGCCTTAAGGCCTTACACTATTCACTTAACAAAAGAAGTGTTTTCATACTTCGGCTCGCAGCCTGGCCATACATGAAAAACGGGAAAGAAACATAAGCAATTAGGCCTTCGAGGGCCAGCACAGCAACAAGGGATTTAGCCCGCTATTTCCCGCTCTGCTCCGCAGCACCTGCAAGCAATAAACCACCGCCCGGTGGCAAATAATTGCAACGGTCAGCAATGCTGACCAAATTATAACGATCCCGCCCCCACACTCGGGGCGGCGATGCTCTTTCCCTGCACTTTATTAGCATAGGCATTTATATAAAGTATTTGCACTTCACCACAGGCATAGGCTCGCACGGCCACACACCCCGTGCACTCAGGGCACATTCTCGGCGAACCGGCCAACGTCACGTCAATTCAAGCCATAGACGTTCCCAATCCACCACCGCCTCTTGGACGGTCATCCATATGAGCATTTTGTCTTATTGGCCTTGGTCACGGCAATTTAAGCCATTGACCGCCGAAGACCCTCATCCATGCCAACGGTCCTACCGAACGACATAGACCGGGTACGGTTCCGCCTAACCCGTGCTCATACCGCAACGACAATTTAAGCCATATGCGCAGGCCAAGATTCACCGAGTCCCGTTTCCACCACAATAATCACATAACCCGGTTATGTTCACGTTGGCCCCCGGCCACCGTGTTGGCAAAACCCGCTTTTGCCCAGTTTTCCGAGTGTACCTTGGAGTTAATCTCCAAGGCTCCCTGATGCAATCTACCACGTAGAAAACCCGAAAAACACCCAAACATCCGGATTCTTGCCCGGTTCAAATGCAATGCAACATCAGCGACCCGGCTCTACATCTCCGGATAGGCTTCACACACAAAGCCTACGTCCGTTTTCGCATACGGACTCTATACAAGGGGGACTTCACATATCTACCCCAAGGAACGCTCCAACTCTTCGCTCACTCGCGAGAGAGGGCTTCCTATGCAAAGGAAAAGAGGGCTTCACATGCCCAAGGATGAGAAATCGTTACCCTTGCGTTCTTCCGCGGCGCCATGAAAATCTATGCGGATGAAAAGCACTGCAATCTCCTTGCCTCCGCGGATCCGAAGACGGCTCGCAATTTGGAGCTCCGAATCTCCACCGGCCGCCGGAGTTGACCTCCTTCTTCCTCCTCCAAGCTCTCCCTTCTCTCTAGGTTTTAGAGAGAGAGTGCCCAAGTGAAATAAGGGTTTCAAAACCCTAATCCCGGTTAAAACCACCCAGGAGCAGCCCCCCACCGTCGGATCCAAAGCCAAGGAAACGAACGGCCAGGATTAGATCTGAATTCCCAAAAACTGGGCTGAACACGGCTTCACACATGACCGTGTGCCTGGCCGTGTAGCTCATTCGCCGTCTCGACCAAAATTGAAAACCAGCAACACAGCATGTGACACGGCCTCCGACACGCCCGTGTCGCCTGCGACACGCCCGTGTCGGGACCCGTGTCACACCCCCCGTGTGCAATTTATCAACACTTCATAGTCAGAGAGGTACACGGCTTGGTGACACGGCATCAGACACGCCCGTGTCAAACTAGACACGCCCGTGTTCATGCCCGTGTCATTACCCGTGTACCCAACCGCACAGCCCAGGTGTGACACGGCCTGGGACACGCCCGTGTCCTAGGCCGTGTTCCACCACACGACCATCATTGACCTGAACTGGTCGACTACACGGCCCGAGCTCGACACGCCCGACACGGCCTCCGACATGCCCGTGTCGGGGCCCGTGTCACCTGCACCAAAAACTTGTCTTGGCCAAAATCGATCCCCATCGCTCCTACAACATTTTGGGGTGTTACATTGAGTGAATCCACCACACTTAACGCTTTTACACTTAGCCTAAAAATGACTTCTGCCCTAAGCTAACACTCAACGCCTGCTATCCAGTGAACTAAAAAAATTCTAATTTCCAATCCCTACCCCTTTTACCCGGCTATAGCTACCAACCAAGCTGGGCTAAAACTAGCAAACAAAAATCCTACCTCTAGCCACTACCTGGACATAAATCAGTGAAGAAAAAGAGAGAAAATAAATTAAAATTGGACAAAATTGAGCAGATCTACCTAGGATGAAAACTGCAGCAACCCTAGCTTCTAGGAAAAATGGAATGAGCTACTAAAACAAGATAAGTGGAGTAAAAATCAAGGTTGTCAAGGTCAAAGAGCTCACTTGCCTGTACCTCCAGGAACAGCAGCTGCCCTACTAAAATCTGGCACCGGCGGCAAGATCAGCCACTTAAAAGGCAAACCTGAAGCTTTTAGAGGGATGAAGAGCAAACCCGAAAAACCCAAGCTTACTAAGACAACTCTAGAGCAAGAAATACTTACCTAGGGAGGAAGATCCGAGTGAGAGCATTCCAGATCTGCACTTACCCGAGAAAAACAAGTGCTAGATTGCATGAAATCACCGGCCGGAGCTCCAGCACTTCCGTCGCCCGAAGCCTTCCGCTGGAAGCTTTCCGTCCTTTCTTTTTTTTAGGAAGATGAAGGGGATATACTAAAATAAGCTATAATATAATATATCCAGCCACTATAGCAAATACATATAATATAATATCAATCACTAAGCTATTATAATACTATTATAAATCAACCACTAGTATATATATATAACTAATATTATATATACTATACATTTATATCTAATAATATAATCTTATAATATAATCTTATATATGTACAACACTAAAACCGGCCAAAGAAAACCGGCCAAGCATATCATTATATCTGCTAATTAAATAACACGCCAAAACGACGCAAAAAAACAAATGATCTCAGAATTTGACGAAATTCACACCGTAGCTAAATACCCACGCTACAAATCTAGTGGCGAAGTCAGAAACGTCATCCGATAAACAAAACTCGGGCTAACACTTCCCGAAGCCAAAACACAAGCATTCCCGGGGAGGCTCCACTGAGTCACCAAAACAGACTCTGGCTCGCTAGGGAACCTTACAAATAGGCTACAAAACAAGCCACTCAGAGAGCCTAAAGAGCTAAGACCATGCTCTAACAATGGCAAGGCCGAAAATGCGCCAACGTAACACCAAATAAAGATTAAACAAATACAGAAAAACCGGGGGCGTTACAGTCACTCCCCCGAAAAGAAAGTTTCGCCCCGAAAATTTACGCACAACACTTCTACCATAGAAGGGACATAACAAACCAAGAGTTAAATAGAAGAATACATACCAATCAAACTCAGGGAAACAGATGAGTGTGTGCTTCCCTCATAGTTGACTCCCACTCCCAAGTCGCTCTTTCCACGCCTCGGCTTCTCCATAAAACTTTAACCATCGGAATGGTCCTCTTCCGCAATACACAATCTTGTGTATCCAAAAATGCAGACAGACATGTAACGCCCCTATCCGTCAATTAACATATAGCAGTAGGTCCGGCCGGGGCCCGACGCCATATACTACAGACAGAACGGTTGGTTACTCATTGAAACCAATCAACCAATCACAACGTCCTACACAGAGCATCTAGCGGAAGTAAATTATTAAGGTTGCAAAGAATAAAGAACCCTGCCAAGCACGAATGTCCACTACTAAAACCAAAAAAGGAATGTGTAATACACAAATAGAAATGGCCTTATGGCCTTACAAGAGTTTTCTTAATAAAAGTGTCTTCCAAACCTCGGCACGCAGGCCGGTCACACATGAGTACATAAGGAAAACACTCAAAAATTGGCCTTCGAGGGCCGGCACAGCAACTTGGGCTTTAGCCCGCTATTTAGCACTCGGCTCCGCAGCACCTGCAAGAAACAATCCACAGCACGGTGGTAAACAAAATAACGGTCTGCTAAAGCTGACCAAATTATAACGATTCCGCCCCCAGACCGGGGTAGCAAAGCTCCTTCCCTGCACTTGTAGCAAAACAATCAATATAGTAAAGAAACAACACATCACAGGTGCACGCGCACAAGGCTGTACACCTGGTGCTCTCAGGGCACTTACTCGGCTAAGCCAGTCCGAACCCCGTCCGGTCCTTGACTCCACCACCACCCCCAAGGGCGGCAATCATGTGAGCATTTAGTCCTTTCAGCCGTACCCTAGACTCGATCTCCAAACCTCGGCAAGTCACACATAAAACTTTAGGTCGCTTTAACCGAGAAGATGGAGTGGTTAGGGGTCCACCAGCCCATTGCTCACCTCGCCATTGTCATTTGGCCTTTGATGCGGGCTAAGCATCCCCAGTCCCAACTTATCGATCAAACACGGTACATAGCCCCGCTACATACCCGGTTGGCTTCCAGGCCACAAATATGACAGAAATGCGTTTCCGTCAAGATTTCTGAGTGTACCTTGGGGTTAATCCCCAAGATTCCCTAATGCATTCTACAGCATAGCAACCCGAAAACAATCAAAATGCTCGGAGTCTTCTCCGGCTAACAATGCATAGTAAAACATCACCGATACAGACCAACATGTCCGGGCAGGCTTCACACATCATGCATATGTCCGTACTATGATTTCAGACTCTAACAAGGGGAACTTTACATATCTACCCCAAGGAATACCTCAATCTCGCCGCACACTCGCGGGAAAGGGGTTTTCCCATGCAATGGAAGAAGAGCTTCACATGCACAATATGAGAATCGTTACCCTTGCATTTCTCCTCGGTGCCATGACGATCTAGCCAGATGGAAAGCACCTCAATCTCCTTGCCTCCGCGGATCCGAAGTCGGCTCGCGATTTGGAGCTCCAAAGCTCCGCCGGTGACCGGATCTTGCCTTCCTCCTCCTCCTTGCTTTCCCCTCTCTCTAGCCTTTAGAAAGAGAATCAAGGGGACGAAATGAGGGATTGCAAACCCTATTTCTGGGTTTAAACCGTCAGCACCAACCCCCAGCCGTTGGATCCCAACATAAGAAAACGAACGACCACGATCGGGGCCTAAAATATTAAAACTGGTCCGAACACAGCCTGCGACACGCCCGTGGCAAGGGCCGTATCGCCCATTCGTCGTCTCGCTCGACATCCCGACCAGCACACAGCATTCGACACAGCCTCGGACACGCCCGTGTCACATGTGACATGGCCGTGTCAAGACCCCTATAACGCCCGTGTGCAACTCAGAAATCTCCTGAGCGTGACACTCCCGGGGCCACGCTCGCGTCCCAGGCCGTGTGCCTATAATCGATGATCGCCGATCGCCAAAACATTGACCATGTGACCCGAGGCTGAACACGCCTGTGACACACCCGTGTCACGCCCGTGACACGCCCGTGTCACGCCCGTATCACCTGCTCCAAGTCCCATACTTGGCTTAAAACGACACTGGTCCCTCTTTTGAGTTTCGGGGTGTTACAACTCTCCCCCTCTTAAAAGAATTTCGCCCACAAAATTAATAAAGGAAAGAAAACGGAAAACTCTAAGAAATACCTGAGCGGAATAACTCTGGGTACTCCTCCAGCATAGATTGTTCTTGCTCCCAAGAGAGCTCCTCCCGACCGCAATTGTCCCACCGGACCTTGACCATCCGGATTTCTTTGTTACGGAGTCGCTTAATTTCAAAGTCCTCAACACGAACGGGCTTGACCTTAGTCGTCAACCCTTCGTCCATCGACACTTGATCCACTGCGATCACCTGCGAAGGTTCTTGCACCGCCTTCTGCAACACAGATATGTGGAATACATCGTGTAGTCTGCTCAATTCCACTGATAGTGTTGGAACACCCTATTACTAATTTGGGTAAGGATCACTATGGTTGTCTTAGGAAACCAGGTTGACCTAGTTGTATAGTTGTGAAGGTCAACACTAGAGTGAGTCTAGGGCTTAGAACTTAGGTTTGAAGCTGCCCCCAGGACCATTCAAAGATCAAGGTTGAAGAGCTAAGTCTAAGGCAATTTTCGTCGAGCTCAGGTCGACGAATCATCGAACTCCATTTGACGCTCTCTGAGCTCAACTTCGATAAATCGTCGAACTCAGGTCGACGATCTTCGAGCTCAGATCGACTATTTGCCTTCAGCCCGTTCTGCTTAATTGTCGAACTCCTTTCGACGATCTTCGAGCTCAGATCGATGATCTCTCTTCAGTTATTTTTCAGGTCGCTGAGCTCAGTTCGACGATCGTAGAGCTCAGTTCGACGTTTTCTGTCTGCTTTATCTCATTTCATCTCTGAGCTCAGTTCGACGATCGTAGAGCTCAGATCGACGATTCTTCTGAGAGATCGACGCATTTAAGGATTCAAATGCTGTTATTCTTTGGAATGTTTTTGAATATTATCAGCATTTATGATAAGAAGATCTGCCAGCCGTTTGTCTTTATTCTGGAGCAAGTTTCAAGGTATTATTCAGAGAATGTTTGCTGGACTTTCCTCTAGAAGACAAGACTCTTTATGGAAGACATTTATGACTGCCAACGGCTACTTTGGACAAAGAATTTTTCAGAGAATAAGATCTTCCTTTTTTCAATCGAAGAAAATATCATATACAGAACACTGATAGCAAAAGAACAACAGAAGAACTGTGACATAAAAAATCTTCTTGCTTACTGAAAAGTGTTCACAACTTCATTTCAAGAACTCCAGACACCTCATCTTTCAGCTTTCTGGCTGAAACAATCTTTTGCTGGAGATCAAAATTCTGAAGACCTATCACCCTAGAGCAAAGCTTCGTTTCCTGAACCAGTCTAGATCTCAGGGGGAGCTTGGACAACAAAGATCCACTAAGTCTTCTCTCATTTGATTTGAGAACAGAGAAGACAACTTCATTTCCTTTTCCTTTTTATTTTCCTGCTGTAAAAGGGTTCTTGAACTCCCTTCAAAAGTTCTGTCTGGTTCTGAGAACCTTGTCAAAACTCAGTGGTGGCAAGACACCTTATAAAAAAATCCAGTTTTGGTTTTTGAGCACCTTAACAAAAGCTCATTGGTGTCAGGACACCTGATCAACTCATCCTGAGTGGATTCCAACCAAGGGTGGTAGAAGAGTGGATGTACCCAGGTTTTTGGGGAACCACTATATTTCCTTATGTCTGCTGGATTGTTTGTGTGATTATTGCTGTGTGCTGTGTTCTTAATTTCTTGCTTCTTAAATTTCTTTCTTGCACTCTACACTATAGTGTAAATTAAATTTTATATGTGTTGATATTTTCAAAACTGTGAAACTTATTTGAATAAACTCTATTCACCCCCCCCCCTCTAGAGTTGAGATAGATCTTACCCTCACTTTCAATTGGTATCAGAGGGAGGTTGGTTGCTCATACAGGCTAACACCTGAACCAAAAGATCCTTGATAAGATCAATCTCTTAAGAGGGTTATTTTCTTTATATCTTATATTATTCAAAGACATGGCACAGAATAAGGATTATGCAAGCACCAGACCTCCAGTGTGCAATCTATCTAAGTTTGCACTCTGGAAGGCAAGGATTAAATTATACATGAACTCTATTGATGAAGATATTTTCAATTCTGTCTTGACAGTTTGTCCAAGTCCACCAGCAAGCTCAAGCACAAATGCTGTTCCACCTCCCTCAGGAACAGATGCAGACATAAAGAAATGGAAAACTGCAGATGCAAAGGCCATGAACATCTTAGCTCAGACAATGTCTGATGAGATATTTCAGAAAGTAGCTGACTGCAACTCAGCCAAAGAAATTTGGGACAAGCTCTCTGAAATTCTCTCAGGGTCTGCTGATGAAAGGAAAGACAGGAGATCTCACCTCATAACCCAATATGAGAATTTCAAGAAAGGAGAGACTGAGTCAGTGGCAGATATGTACAACAGATTGAGTCTGATTGTCAATGATCTAAGGACCTTGGATAAAGAAATCTCATTGACTGAGCTTAATGACAAGATCCTAATGTGCTTCCCCAGTACTTGGGATTCAAGAATCTGGCCAATCAAAGATGCCAGAAGTCTAAATGAAATCACTACTGAAACTCTCCTAGGCAAGCTCAAATCTTATGAGCTGCTTATCAAGAATAGAGAGGAAGAACAGAAGGCTGCTTCACCAGCCTCAAGGAAAGAGAAGACAATAGCTTTCAAAGCTATTGAAGATCATCCTGAAGAAAAACTCACAGGCAATGAGAAAATGGTCAGCCTACTGGCCAAAAGATTTTATAAGCTAGCCAGAAAGGACTTCAGAAAAAGGCCATACAAAGGACATGACAAACCAAGGTATGATAAGTCAAATAATAATAACAAAGAAATCATATGCTTTGGTTGCAGGAAACCAGGCCATATTGTGCCTGACTGTCCAGAGAACAAGAACAAGGACAGAAAGGATAGAAGAGAAAGAAGAAAAGAAAAAGATTTCAAAAAGAACAGCTCAGACAAAGCCTCCTCTAGCAGGAACAAAAATACAAGGAAGGGTTTTGTTGCTGAGACATGGAGTGAGACAGAAGAAGATTCTGAAACTTCATCTAGCTCCAGTGATGATGAAGATGATGCTGATGAGAAAGAATTCTGCATGATGGCTATCAATGCCTCACAACAAAACTCTGATGAAGAATCAGATTCAGATTCAGAAAATCAACCAGAGGAAGATCAGGTAATTAGCTCTTTTTATTTTAATTCTGAGGACTTCAAAAATGAATTTAAGACATTGTGCTTGGATTTACTAAGATCTGAAAAAGAGATAATCTCTCTCAGAAATAAATTATCTGAATACAATGTCCTGAACTCAAATAACCTCAAACTCTCTGAGGAGTTAGAATGCTGTAGGGAGGAGATAGCTTCCCTGAAAAGTGAACTGTCAAGAGCTAAAAAGTTTGAAGAATCCCTAAATGGGAGAAGTATTAGACTGATGGACATTACAAGCACAGTGAACTCTAGATTCAACAGTACACTGGGCTTGGGTGCCTCATCCAGCCAACTTATAATATTAACAAGTCCAATCAAATTTGTCTCTGACAAAGGAAAGGGAGTAATAGAGGTAGCTAGGAAGAATGCGGATCTGTCAGAGAAAAATTCAGTTCAACAGATTGCGTTGAGCAGAGCTCGACGATCGTCGAACAGAGCTCGACGATCTAACCACAGATCGTCGACCTCAGCTCGACGATATCCAAACTCTGAACTTCAGTATAATCGATCTTCGAACAGAGATCGACGATCTGACCCAAGATCGTCGACCTCAGCTCGACGATCGTCGAACAGAGATCAGGTCTGTGAACATTCCTTCAATGGCACATCTAGATTCAATCCTAGAGGTCCCACATCCCAAGGCTTTAACCCCTATACTGAATGGATAGTACCTCCTAGGAGATACCATCCTGAAGGCTATAAGAGTCAACCTGGGATGTCATTTATTTCTGAATTCAAAGGATATCAGCCTAGGCCCAAGGTTAACTGGGTCAAAAACAAATAAGTTGCTCATGTGCAGGTGAAGACCTATCCAGTATCTAACCAATAATGGTATCTGGATAGTGGGTGCTCAAAGCACATGACAGGGAACAGGGAGAACCTATCATCCTTCATAACCAAACTTGGACCCAAAGTGATTTTTGGTGATTCAAATTTTGGCCAAACCAAGGGATATGGTGCTGCTCAGATAGGCTCAGTAACTTTTAAAAAGGTGGCATATGTAGAAGGACTGAAGCACAATCTGATAAGTATCAGTCAACTATGTGATGAAGGATACAAGGTGACATTCAATAAATCCCTGTGCAAGATCAAATCAGAGGACAACACAACAGTGTTAATAGGTAAAAGGACAGGTAACATTTACTTAGTAGATTTTTTTTCTTCTAAAGTAGATATCTGTTTATTCAATTCCATATCTAAGCCTAATATTTTGTGGCATAAGAGACTAGGATATCTAAACCTTAGAACCATTGCTAGGCTATCCAAGGACAACCTTGTTAGAGGACTACCTTCTGGCCCCTAAGAGAAGGAAGGACTTTGCAAGGCTTGTCAATTAGGCAAGCAAACTAAAAATAGCTTTAAGTCAATTAATAAGAGTGATTCACCTAGGATTTTGTATCTGTTGCACATGGATCTTTTTGGACCCATCACAGTACAAAGCTTAGGAGGGAAGTCCTATACTCTAGTGGTTGTAGATGACTTCTGAAGATTCACTTGGGTATTCTTTCTGAGGAAGAAGTCTGATAACTTCAAGTGTTTGACAGATTTTCTCAAATGCATTCAGATTGAGTTCAACACTCACATTGCCCTGATCAGAAGTGATCATGGGACAGAGTTTGATTCTCTTCTCATGCAAGAGTTCTGTCAAAGTGAAGGGATCAGGCATACTTTCTCAGCTCCTAGAACTCCTCAACAAAATGGGGTAGCTGAAAGGAAAAATAGAACCCTAATTGAATCTGCTACTAAATTGTTGACAGATGCTCACTTACCTCTATCCTTTTGGGCTGAGGCAGTGAACACCTCCAACTATGTATTAAATAGAGGCCTGATACATAAACTAAAGGGCAAGACTCCCTATGAATTGCTCAAAGGGAAGAATCCTAAGGTAAATTATTTTAAAATTTTTGGCTGTATTTGTTATATTCATAATAATGACAAGAAACATCTAGCAAAATTCCAAGCTAAAGCTGATGAAGGAGTGTTTCTGGGATACTCCATGATCAGCAAGGCCTATAGGGTATATAATAAATCATCTTGTAAAATTGAAGAATCCGTTCACATTACTTTTGATGAGACTAACATGTGTTATAAGGAGAAGTCTACTTCTACCAAAGAACCCTTGCAGGTATAATCTATATCAGAAAGTATGGACAGATTACAGGTTAAAGAAGAGGACACAACCTCTCAACCTATTCAGCAAAAGAATGAAAGCAGTGATGATGAAGAAGTGCAACATCTTGAAGAAAATCATCCTGAAGAGCCAGTTGTTGTTCCACTAGAGGAGATAACAACACAGGCTGGTGAACAATCAACACCCCCTGTTGATTTAGTAACAACAAGAGATCATCCAATCACCCAAGTAATTGGAGAGATCTCAGCTGGTGTGCAAACCAGAAATCAGGTCAACCAGAACCTGATGCACACTTGCTTCCTATCTCAAGTTGAGCCTCAATCCATTCAAGATGCAGAGCAAGATCCACACTGGATCATTGCAATGCAAGAGGAGTTGCATCAATTTGAAAGGAATAAGGTTTGGGAACTAGTGCCTAGGCCAAAGGATCATTCCATTGTTAGAACAAAGTGGGTTTTCAGAAACAAGCTGGATGACCAAGGAATTATTGTCAGAAACAAGACAAGGCTAGTTGCTCAAGGCTACTCTCAACAAGAAGGAATAGACTATGACCAGACCTTTGCACTAGTTGCAAGGTTAGAGGCCATCAGAATATTTCTAGCTTATGCAGCTCACAAAGGCTTCAAGGTCTATCAGATGGATGTGAAGAGTGCATTTCTCAATGGGGACATCAAAGAGGAAGTCTATGTTAGACAACCTCCAGGTTTTATCTCTCTAACTCACCCTGATTATGTTTTCAAATTGCATAAAGCATTATATGGTCTCAAGCAAGCTCCTAGAGCATGGTATGAGACCCTAGCATGCTTTCTTCTGGAAAATGATTTTGTTAGGGGGAGAGTAGACCAAACTCTTTTTATTAGAACCCATAAGTCCCATACCCTACTAGTACAAATTTATGTAGATGATATCATATTTGGATCTACTGATTCAAACTTGTGCAGAAAGTTTTCCAACCTAATGCATTCCAAATTTGAAATGAGTAGCATGGGAGAGCTCTCCTTCTTCTTAGGATTGCAAGTAAAACAACATGCTAAGGGCATATTTATTTCCCAAACCAAATATGCTAAAGAATTGGTTAAGAGATTTGGTATGTCTGAGGCATCTTGTATGAAAACACCCATGCCTACCAACGCTGTATTGGATGCTGATGAACATGGGAAACCAGTTGATCAGACAACATATAGAGCAATGATTGGCTCTCTATTGTACCTTACAGCCACTAGACCGGATATAATGTTTGCTACATGCATATGTGCTAGATTCCAAGTTAGCCCTAGAGAGTCACACCTAACTCTAGTTAAAAGGATTCTTAGGTATGTAAAAAGTTGTCCAAATCTAGGACTCTGGTATCCAAAAAACTCAGGATTTGAATTAACTGGATTCTCAGATGCTGATTATGCTGGATGCAGAATAGACAGGAAAAGCACCAGTGGAACATGTCAGTTCCTTGGTGACAGACTTGTCTCCTAGTTTTGTAAGAAGCAAACATTTGTGTCAACCTCAACTGCTGAAGCTGAGTATATGGCTGCAGGCAGCTGCTGTTCACAAATATTGTGGATACAAAATCAGCTCTTAGACTATGGCTACAACTTAGAGAAGACTAAAATTTTTTGTGATAATACTAGTGCTATCTCTATAGCACAAAATCCAGTCCTCCATAGTAGGACAAAACATATAGAGATTAAGCATCACTTTCTAAGAGATAATGTAGAGAAAAATAAAATTGAACTTCAATATATTCCTACTGATTTGCAAAGGGGAGATATTTTCACCAAACCTTTGGATGAAAAGAAACACAGGTTCTTCCTAAATCAGTTAGGCATGTTAGATGGAGGAAGCCTTAAATAACTTACAAGATTTTTGAAAAGATAAAACAGACCAAGATTAAGCTAAAAAAATCAGTTCCTTTTGTTTCTGTAGAATAGGTTTTGTCTCTGAACTGTGCTCGACGTTTTCCCAGAAATCGTCGAACGAAGATCGACGATTTTCCAAAAATCATCGACCAGAGATCGACGTTCCCGAAGTCGTCGATCTGAGTTCAGAGCCTTCGCTAGATCTAGGCTTTCTCTCCTTCTGTTCAGAGGCCGTCGAGCGGAGCTCGACGCTTTTCAACATCGTCGAACGGAGATCGACGATATTGACGTCTCTTCAGATTCCTTCTGCAGCCCAAATCGTCGAGCTCAGTTCGACGCATCGTCGAACTGAGCTCAACGATTTTCCATTTCGCCGTCGAACCCTAATATAAAATCATTTCTTCAGCCGTCGTTCTCCTTTTGCGCTTTCATACTCTGCAACTTTCTTCGTTTTCCCTCCAAATCCTCTACACTTGGTCGCGTTTGGTTTTCTGTTGCAGGTGCAAATGGCTGAATCCAGTGCTGCTATCTCTAAGATGAAATTTGACACAGGATTTGACATTGATATAAACTCATTTGATGGAAGCGATCAACGCTTCAAGGATATTCTCAATCTGTTCAGAGAACAACAGCTGATCTAAATAATGACTACCCGGATGAAGATTGCTTCAGAAGAGATCAAAGAGTGGTGGTTTACAGCGACAGACGAGACTGAGAACTCTGTCGTCGGCATCATTAAAGGGACTCAGGTACATCTATCACCGGCTCTCTTAACAGATGTCTTTCAACTTAGTACTGGAGAAGATTCTATTGAATTATCTGGAGAAGATTATGATTCAATGCTTAATCGAATGGGTCACAATGCTGTCAACCCTAATAAACTTTTAAAGAAAAATCTGTCTCTGGAATATCAATTCGTGGCTGATGTAGTTGGGAAAGTGCTGTTGGCCAAGCACTCAGCTCATGACACCATCTCTAGATATCAACATTGCTTGATGGGAGCTTTAGTCGATAAGAAACACCTTGATTGGGGATCAATCTTCTTCAACCTGATTAAGAAGAAGATAAATAAGACTGCTGTGAGTTTTGGGAGAATCTTAGGGGTCTATCTGCACTACAGATGCCCTGAACTGTTAACCTCCTCTGGGATGTTCATTAATGCATCCAAGAGGCTCTCCTGTGCCCTATTCAGCAAATGGGATAGGCAAATCATCAACTCTACAAGAGCTACTGCACCACTTCCTTCAGGCACAAGGACTGCTTCAGTCACTCCACCAGCAAAAGTGTTGCCTGCCTCTCTTCCTCCTCCAGCTGTATCTACCCCAGCCATTTCCTCCTCACCACCAGTCACAACCATAACCATATCATCCCCAATTACCATTTCCTCACCAGTTTCATCCCCTCCAGTATCCACCTCAGAGGAATTCCATCCTCTCTTCTCTTATTCAACCTTCACCCTACCATCCTTTTCCCTTGTAGATGATTCCTTCATGGATGATTCTCCCTCCACTCCTCCTGAGCCACCCTCTACCTCCTCTTTTCAACAAATGCTTAATGACATTCTTTCCCAACCATCCTTTTCCTCCTCTCTTGCTTCACCTATCTCCACCTCCACCTTCTTTATCTCCACAATTCCATCCTCAGAGCCATCCATTCCTACTCCACCTACCTCCACACCTTCAGCTCCAGCCAACATCCCTCCATCTACCTTTACTCCTACCTCTGCTCAAGCCCCACATGAGCATGTAGATCTTCCAAGGTTGGCAGACAGACTTTATGAGTTGCTAGCTCCCAGGCTGACATCTCTGTTGGAGACTTCCCTGGCTCCACTCCTGAAACATGTTCAGGAGCTGTCTACCAAGCTTTCCTCCTTTTCCTCCTCCCAGGCAATCCCTTCTACTGGGTTCCTTGATTCAGCTCTCCTTGAACCAAGGCAGGGGGAGATGCTTTTTGAAGAAGTGGATGTGCCAGTGGATGCTCCTGTTTTTGCTCCAGCTCCAGCTCCTGCTCACTCAGAAAGCAGTGGATGTGTTTTTGCACTAAATCTTCAGAGCCTGCTATCTCAATTTGATACAGTTCATTTCAGCTTTCTGCCAGTACCTCTCACTGAAGATCTATCTAAGGCCATTGTGCCTGTATCTGTTTGTGATCCCAGCCACATTGAATCCTATATCAATTCCAGGAAGGCTGTGGATATTCCTGATGCTGCTACTAAGGCCATTGTGCCTCCTGTTGTTGAAACTTCTGCTGCTGCTGCTGAAGATATAGAGATGATTCCAGTAACTGTTGCTGATGAAACTGCTGATGAAGAACTTGCTTCCTACCTAGAAGATCCCACACCTGCTGCGATGCCTGCTCCTGCTCAAGTGTCTGCTGCTGCTGTTGCTCCTGCTCTGACTTCTGATCAGTTAAAGCTACAAGAAAAGTACTTGAAAAGCATTGATGATCTGTATGACAGACCACAAAGCTCAGATAGTGACCAATTCCAGACTGAATCAGATGACTCTGCCAATACCATTGCCAAGAAGAGGAAAGCTAGAAGCAAAGCCATGATGTCAGTTCCTCCAGCTAAAGCAAAAGACTCCAATGATATTCCCTACTACATTCTGCATGATTGCCCCATTTCTGAGCCATGGATGCAATACTCCAAGAATCAACTGAAAGCTATGAAGAAGAGAAGGAAGCTTGATAAATATGAAAAAGTATCTTCACAATATCAGCCTCCTCCTCCTCCTCCTCCAGATTCTGGATCAGGCTCAGCCCCTCAAGCTCCAGCTTCAAGGCAAAGCTCCTCCCAATCTTATCCAAGATACTATCAAAGGGGACAACATCAAAGAGGATATCAATCCAGAAGGGGTCATTACAGAGCAAATCAGAGAGGACAAAGATCTTATCAAAGGGAAGGGAAAGGCCACACTGACTCCTCTTCAGGTCCTTTCCCTTACAGGCTGAAAGACACAGTTGTTTCCAGGACTCCTCCTGCTTCTGAATCTCTCAACAGGTATGAACCTCCTGTTCCTTTTGAGGATCCTGAGAACTATCCTCTATCCTGGACAGCAAGAATGAAAGAGCTAGCTGCTCTTGATCAACTAAAGAAAGCAAGAGAGCAAGGCATGGACATCTCCAATATAACAACTTTATCAGATCAAAGGAAGAAAGAATTGGAAAGATATGCTTCAAGAAAGTTTTTCAACCCAGAAGACTACATGAAGCTGCACCCAGAGGCTGTAGTTCCAAGGCCAAGATCTCAAACTTCTCTAGGTGCAGAGGATGACAGAAGATCAAAGAAAGAAACCCTGAATCCTAACAGAGAAATTTTGTTTAAAAAGGGAACTGAGAAGAAGTAAAATTGTGTAAGCTAAACATTCATCCACCTCTGGATAATTGCTGCTCTTTCTCTGTGATCTGCTTGCTGCTATATCTTTGCTTGGTTAGCTCTTGTTTTTGTATGAATGCTTATTCATTTCCTAATGTTATTTGTAAATAGTAATCCTAACCCAAATAGGGGGAGATTGTTGGAACACCCTATTACTAATTTGGGTAAGGATCACTATGGTTGTCTTAGGAAACCAGGTTGACCTAGTTGTATAGTTGTGAAGGTCAACACTAGAGTGAGTCTAGGGCTTAGAACTTAGGTTTGAAGCTGCCCCCAGGACCATTCCAAGATCAAGGTTGAAGAGCTAAGTCTAAGGCAATTTTCGTCGAGCTCAGGTCGACGAATCGTCGAACTCCATTCGACGCTCTCTGAGCTCAACTTTGATAATCGTCGAACTCAGGTCGACGATCTTCGAGCTCAGATCGACTATTTGCCTTCAGCCCGTTCTGCTTAATCGTCGAACTCCTTTCGACGATCTTCGAGCTCAGATCGACGATCTCTCTTCAGTTATTTTTCAGGTCACTGAGCTCAGTTCGACGATCGTAGAGCTCAGTTCGACGTTTTCTGTCTACTTTATCTCATTTCATCTCTGAGCTCAGTTCGACGATCGTACAGCTCAGATCGACGATTCTTCAGAGAGATCGACGCATTTAAGGATTCAAATGCTGTTATTCTTTGGAATGTTTTTGAATATTATCAGCATTTATGATAAGAAGATCTGGCAGCCTTTTGTCTTTATTCTGGAGCAAGTTTCAAGGTATTATTCAGAGAATGTTTGCTGGACTTTCCTCTAGAAGACAAGACTCTTTATGGAAGACATTTATGACTGCCAACGACTACTTTGGACAAAGAATTTTTCAGAGAATAAGATCTTCCTTTTTTCAATCAAAGAAAATATCATATATAGAACACTGATAACAAAAAGAACAACAGAAGAACTGTGACATAAAAAATCTTCTTGCTTACTGAAAAGTGTTCACAACTTCATTTCAAGAACTCCAGACACCTCATCTTTCAGCTTTCTGGCTGAAACAATCTTTTGCTGGAGATCAAAATTCTGAAGACCTATCACCCTAGAGCAAAGCTTCGTTTCCTGAACCAGTCTAGATCTCAGGGGGAGCTTTGACAACAAAGATCCACTAAGTCTTCTCTCATTTGATTTGAGAACAGAGAAGACAACTTCATTTCATTTTTATTTTCCTGCTGTAAAAGGGTTCTTGAACTCCCTTCAAAAGTTCTGTCTGGTTCTGAGAACCTTGTCAAAACTCAGTGGTGGCAAGACACCTTATCAAAAAATCAAGTTTTGGTTTTTGAGCACCTTAACAAAAGCTCATTGGTGTCAGGACACCTGATCAACTCATCCTGAGTGGATTCCTACCAAGGGTGGTAGAAGAGTGGATGTACCCAGGTTTTTGGGGAACCACTAAATTTCCTTGTGTCTGCTGGATTGTTTGTGTGATTATTGATGTGTGCTGTGTTCTTAATTTCTTACTTCTTAAATTTCTTTCTTGCACTCTACACTATAGTGTAAATTAAATTTTATATGTGTTGATATTTTCAAAACTGTGAAACTTATTTGAATAAACTCTATTCACCCCCCTCTAGAGTTGAGATAGATCTTACCCTCACTTTCAGATAGCCTCAAACGATAAGCCGCTTCGCCGACCCGCTCCAGAATATAAAAGGGTCCAAGGTATCTTGGGCTCAGCTTCTTTAAGCGTCGCACCCGTGAAATACCCTTGAACGGCTTTATCTTCAAGTACACCCAATGGCCGACCCCGAACTCCACGTTTCGGTGCTTGGCATTGTACTACTTAGCTTGCCTGTCCTGAGTGATCAGCAAATACTCTCGAATGATCTGCACCAAAGAAGTAGCATTCTCCACCTCCTGCTTCTTGTATAACCTTGCATCACCCGTTTCTAGCCACGATAATGGCGTGCGACACTTCCTACCATAAAGGGCCTCGAAGGGTGCCATTTTAATACTTGCCTAGTAGCTATTGTTTTATGCAAACTCCACCAAATACAGGTGGTCTTCCCAATGCTTCCCGAAGTCTAGAACACATATGCGGAGCATGTCCTCCAACGTTCTGTTAACTCTCTCGGTTTTGCCATCCGTCTGCGGATTGAAGCCGGTGCTGAACTTCAATTTAGTACCCAACATCTGTTGCTCCAACCTCCAATCATTGGACGTAAAATGCCCATCCCGATCACTCACGATGCTGCGCGGCACACCGTGTAATCTGACTATATTATCCATATATAATTTTTCTAGTCTCTCCACTGAATCATCCTTCCTATGCGAAATGATGTGCGACACCTTCGTTAACCAGTCTACGATAACCCAGATGGCGTCATTCCCCTTCTGCGACCTTGGCAAGCCATGCACAAAGTCCATCGATACGTCGTCGAACTTCCACTCCGAAATAGGCAAGGATTTCAAGAATACTCTAGGCTTTTGACACTCCGCCTTTACCAAGGCGCAGGTTTGACACTTAGCCACAATCAGTGCCACATCCTTCTTTAGCCCTGGCCACCAAAACAGCTTCTTTAGGTCCTGGTACATCTTCGTGCTCCCTGGGTGGATTGAGTACTTGGTATTATGAGCCTCGTACATACTCTCCGCCCGTAGATTTCCCCTGCTTGGGACGCACAAACGAAGGTCCTTCCTTAGGAGCCCATCCTCAACCGAAAACTGGGAATTTTACCCATCCAATGCTGCATCCATAAGCTCCTTCATGTTAACAACCAAAACCTATGACTACCGAATGCGATCAGCCAGGTCATACTGAACTTCCGTCCCATTCAACGATGCTTTTGCGTTAGACTGCTTGTTCACACAACAGATCACCAATGCCTCCAACTCCCGTATTAGCCTCTCATCATGAACTGACAACCAGTTGGATTGGGAGGGAGCCCTGCGACTCAACGCATCCGCAACTACATTGCCCTTCCCAGGTACATAATGAATCTTGAATGTGTAGTCCCCCAGGAACACCATCCATCTATGCTGCCTCATGTTGAGATCCTTCTAATCCAACAGGTACTTCTGGCTCTTGTGGTCGGTATAGATATCGACCTTTACGCCATACAAGTAGTGTCTCCATAGCTTAAGCGCAAATATCACGGCCTCCAACTCCAAGTCGTGGACCGGATAATTCCTTTCGTGCACTTTCAGCTGATGCGATCCATACGCTATCACACTCCCATATTGTAGCAGCACGCAGCCCAATCCACTACCTAAGGCATCACTATAAATTTCAAAGCCCTCGGTCCCACTCGGCGAACATAACACCGACGCTGTGGTCAACCGTCCCTTCAGCTCCTCAAACGCTTGCACGCACTCCTGCGTCCACAAGAACTTCTGATCCTTCATTGTTAACTTCGTGAGAGGTAACGCTATCCGCGAGAAGTTCTCTACGAAGCGCCTATAATAACCGGCAAGCCCAAGAAAACTTCGGACTTCTGCTACCGAATACAACACAGGCCACTCCCGTATTGCAACAATCTTCGCTGGATCCACCGCTATACCTTCCCCACTTACAATGTGACCAAGGAATGCTACTAAGGGTAGCCAGAACTCGCATTTGGAGAATTTTGCATAGAGTTCATTCCTTCTCAGCGTCTCTAAGATGAGATGCAGGTGCATGAAGTTATCTTCTTCGCACTGCGAGTACACCAATATATTGTTAATAAAGACGATCAGAAAGTGGTCTAGGTACTCTCGGAACGTCATGTTCATCAAATCCACAAACATCGATGGCGTATTCGTCAGTCCAAACGACATGACCTTGAACTCGAAATGCCCATACCTTGTGCTGAATGCCGTCTTCGGGATATCACACTCCCTTATCCTCAGCTGATAATACCCAGACTTCAGATTCAACTTCGAATACACTGACGATCCGACTAACTAATCGAAGAGATCATCGATCCTTGTGATCGGGTATTTATTCTTCTCCGTTAGCTTGTTCAACTCCCTATAGTCGATACACAGCCCCAAACTCCCGTCCTTTTTCTTAACAAAGAGGACCGATGCGCTCCAAGGCTATGAGCTTGGGCGCACATACCCTTGCTCCATCAACTCTTCTAGTTGAACCTTCAACTCCGCCATCTCCTTAGGTGTCAACCTATAATGAGAACGTGACATAGGTTTGGCACCTAGAACGAGCTCGATCGTGAAGTCGATCTCTCGCTGCGGTGGGGCTCCTGAAAGATTATCCGGGAACACATCGGGGTATGCACAAACCACAGGGATAGTATCCAAAGTGGACTTTTGCTCTACAGCCCCCACTATCGCGAAGAACAGCTCTATGTCAGCACGAACTGCCTTTAACACCTGAAGAGCAGACATCAGCATCCTGTTCGACCCCTTCAGTCCTGTGAATGTTGTCTCCCACCCCACACCTAGCTTGGCCTCCTTACCATTGCAATCAATATAGGCTTTCTGCTCCGAAAGCCAATCCATCCCAAAGATAACGTCGAACTCTACTAGCGGCAGCAATGACGCTAGCAAGTCAAACTCTTGGTTTCCAATATGAACTTTTACGGCGCACACTCTGTCCGCACGCATCGAACACCCATTCGGTAGCAGCACATCCAATTTGTCCTTCGCCATATAAAAAAGGGACTCCGATGCGCGATATAAAGCTTTCGGACAAAAAGGAGTGTGAAGCTCCCGTATCGAACAGTGCTCGTGCCGGACTATCGCCAATAAGAACAAAGCCTACACAAACAGTATTAAGCTAACAAGCACTAGGTAACAGTATTTAAAGCTAACTTGCTATAAATTAAACGGTACCTGTCACCACATCGGCCTGCTTGATGTCCTCTTGCTGGCCCAAGTTGTAGACTCTGGTTTGTGTCGGAGCATAATGGGACGCGGTTGACTCCACCGCCTTCCCCTTTTCCTCATAAGTGGCTCCTTGTTTTCTCTCAGACTTTGGGCGTCCGCTCCAACAATCGCGGGCAAAGTGCCCTGTCTTTCCACAAGTATAACAAGTGTCCGGGGTTCGGTTGGTAGTTGCCCCCGAGGCACCTAGAGAAGGGGCTGGACCTGACGTCCTAGCCTTCTTGTAGAACCTGCGATAACCAGACTTCGAAGTAGTAGGCACTTTAAACTCCGATTTCTTGTCACCAGATTCCTTCTTCACTTGAGCGTTCTTCATGTCCTTTTCCAAGGACCGGACCGAGTTGACCAAGGTCATGAAACCCTGCGCCATAGGCCCCGATAGTAAAAACCTCAAATCATTTCTTAACCCTTCATAAAAGTTGTTCATCTTGCGCTCCTCGTCGACAAAGGTAGCGCAAGCGTATCGTCCCAAATGAGTGAACTCGTGGAGATACTCGTCTACGATGTTGTCTCCTTGCACCAACTTTTGAAATTCATTTTCCAATGCGATCCTATGGGCTGAGGGGAGGTATCGAGCCATAAACAGCCTCGAGAATTCACCCATAGAGACATCTGCCAACTGTCTTCCCCTCAGGTGGTGTAGCTCCAGCCCTTCCCACAATAACCCTGCATCTCCGTCCAATAAGAACGTTGCAATCGTGGTCTTCTACCACTCTGTAGTCTCCGTTGCTGTCAGCATCCTATTGACTCTCGATAGCCAATCCTCTGCCAAAGTCGGGGTTCCTGTTCTCGAGAACATTGGTGGATGGAAGCCCATCACATGCTTAAGTTGTTTCTAAGTTGCTCTTCGAGGCAACTCCGGCTCCACAATCACTTGTTCCACCCTCGTAGGCTCCGCCGCTTGGAGCGGCACTTGCTCCACAATAGGAGCAGGCTGCGCATTTATCATTGCAAAGACAGCTTCTGCCACAAATCTAATGGTCTTGGCTGACGGAGGTGTTGCAGGCGCATCATTAGATGTGCTGCTTGCCTCAGAACCTAGCCGTTCCGACGGTCTAGCACCACTTATGGTCACCTATAACCGTGCAAAACACCGATAAGCGACCCAACAATATTATAAACAACAATTATAGGAACACGCAGGTTCCTCAAACATGTGTATTTTCATTCCTAAGTGGACATTCATGGGTTCTTTTCATGTTATAACGATGACGCACACACATGTGCTCACAACCCCTTAAAGTGAATTTGCCAACGAATTCAGTTAAGCTTGACCGAAACCGGTAGTCTGATACCAATTTGTAATGCCCTATCCGTCACATAACATATAGTATTAGGTCTGGCAGGGGCCCGACGCCATAAACTACGGACAGACCGGTTGGTTACTCATTGAAACCAATCAACCAATCACAACGTCCTACACAGAGCATCTAGCGGAAGTAAATTATTAAGGTTGCAAAGAATAAAGAACCTTGCCAAGCACGAATGTCCACTACTCAAACCAAAAAGGAATGTTTAATATACAAATAGAAATGGCCTTATGGCCTTACAAGAGTTTGCTTAATAAAAGTGTCTTCCAAACCTCGGCACGCAGGCCGGTCACACATGAGTACATAAGGAAAACACTCAAAAATTGGCCTTCGAGGGCCGGCACAGCAACTTGGGCTTTAGCCCGCTATTTAGCACTCGGCTCCGCAGCACCTGCAAGCAACAATCCACCATACGGTGGTAAACAAAATAACGGTCAGCAAAAGCTGACCAAATTATAACGATTCTGCCCTTAGACCGGGGAGCCAAGGCTCCTTCCCTGCACTTGTTAGGGTAACAAGCAATATAGCAAATAAACATCACATCACAGGTGCACGTGCATAAGGTTGTATACCTCGTGCTCTCAGGGCACTTACTCGCCGAAGCCAGTCCGAACCCCGTCCAGTCCTTGACTCCACCACCACCCCCAAGGGCGGCAATCATGTGAGCATTTAGTCCTTTCAGCCGTAGCCTACACTCGATATCCAAACCTCAGCAAGTACCACGTAAAACTTTAGGTCGCTTTAACCAAACAGATGGAGCGGGTAGGGGTCCACCAGCCCATTGCTCACCCCGCCATTGCCATTTGGCCTTTGACGCGGGCTAAGCTTCCCCAGTCCCAACTTATCGATCAAACACGGTACATAGCCCCGCTACATACCCGGTTTGCTCCCAGGCCACCAATATGATAGAAATGCATTTCTGTCCAAATTTCCGGGTGCACCTTGGGGTTAATCCCCAAGATTCTCTGATGCATTCTACCGCATAGCAACCAAAAACAATCAAAACGCTCGGAGTCTTCTCCGGCTAACAATGCATAGAAAAACATCACCGATCCAGACCAACATGTTCGGGTAGGCTTCAC
Source organism: Platanthera zijinensis (assembly GCA_039513925.1). Lineage (NCBI taxonomy): Eukaryota > Viridiplantae > Streptophyta > Magnoliopsida > Asparagales > Orchidaceae > Platanthera > Platanthera zijinensis. The sequence continues at coordinate 97,714,325 of CM077089.1, forward strand.
ACATCATGCCTATGTCTGTACTACGATTCCGGACTCTAACAAGGGGACTTTATATATCTACCCCAAGGAATACCTCAATCTCGCCGCACACTTGCAGGAGAGGGGTTTTCCCATGCAAAGGAAGAAGAGCTTCACATGCTCAAGATGAGAATCATTACCCTTGCATTTCTCCTCAGCTCCAAAACGATCTAGCCAGATGGAAAGCACCGCAATCTCCTTGACTCCACGGATCCGAAGTCATCTCGCGATTTGGAGCTCCGAAGCTCCGCCGGTGACCGGATCTTGCCTTCCTCCTCCTCCTTGCTCTCCCCTCTCTCTAGCCTTTAGAAAGAGAATCAAGGGGATGAAATGAGGGATTGCAAACCCTATTTCTTGGTTTAAACCACCAGCACCAACCCCCCGCCATCGGATCCCAACATAAGAAAATGAACGGCCACGATCGGGGCCTAAAATAATAAAACAGTGCCGAACGCGGCCTGCGACACGCCCGTGTCCAGGGCCGTGTCGACCATTCGTCGTCTCGCCCGACATCCCGACCAGCACACGTCCTTTGACACGGCCTCCGACACGCCCGTGTCACATGTTACACGGCTGTGTTAAGACCCGTGTAACGCCCGTGTGTAACTCAGAAATCTCCCGAGCGTGACACGCCCTGGGACACGCCCGTGTCCCAGGCCCTGTGCCTAGACTCGACGATCGCCGATCGCCAAAACGTCGACCACGCGACCCGAGGCTGAACACGCCCGTGAAACGCCCATGTCATGACCGTGACACGCCTGTGTCATGCCCGTGTCACCTGCTCCAAGTCCCAGATTTGGCTTAAAACGTCACCCGTCCCTCTTTTGAGTTTCGGGATGTTACAAGACATCTCAACATCGTAGTCGGCAACATACTCCAACCATCGCCGCTGGCGCAGATTAAATTTCTTCTGGGTTAAGATGTACTTTAAACTCTTATGATTGGTAAAAATCTTGCACTGAGAGCCATAAAGCAGATTTCTCTACAACTTCAGCTCAAAAAATCACGGCTGCAAACTCTAAATCATGCATATGATAGTTCTTCTCATGAGTCTTCAGTTGCCTGGACCCATATGCAATCACTTTCCATTCTTGCATCAACACGAAACCAATCCTAACATGCGATAAATCCACATAACCATCAAAATCCATGCCCTCCATAGGCAGAGTCAAAACGGGAGCAGTGCACATTCGGTTCTTGATCTCTAGGAAGGCTTCCTCATACTTCTCGCTCCAAACAAAAGTCGCATTCTTCTGAGTCAATCTAGTCAGAGGTGCAGCTAGGGTAGAAAAACCCTCCACAAACCTCCTGTAGTAGTCAGCCAACCCTAATAAGCTCCTTATCTCTTTGGGTGTGCCAGGCCTACCCCATTCCATCACAGCAGTTATTTTCTCTGGGTCGACTGAAATCCCATTCCTATAAACCACATGTCCCAGAAACGAAACCTGAGGCAACCAAAACTCACACTTGCTCAACTTGGCAAACAACTTATGTTCCCTTAAAGTAGATAAGACTAATCGCAGATGCTGGTCATTCTCCTCAGCATTGTGGGAATATACCAAAACGTCGTCTATAAATACAACTACGAATTTGTCTAGAAAATCCTTAAACACATGATTCATCATATCCATAAAGGCTGAGGGCCCGTTGGTCAAACCAAACGACATTACCAGAAATTCAAATGCCCATGCCTCGATCGAAAAGCAGTCCGTGGAATATCTAACTCACGGATCCTGAGCTGATGGTAGCCAGAATGAAGATCAATCTTAGAAAGCACTGCGCTACCGCACAACTGGTCGAACAAATTGTAAATTCTCAGCAGGGGATACATGTTTTTAATAGTTACCTTATTTTGCTCTCTATAATCGATGCAAAGCCTCATCGATCCATCTTTATTCTTAATAAACAGAACATAAGCACCCTAAGGTGACGAACTCAGCCTTAAAAAACCCTTCTCTAACAACTCATCCAGCTGGATATGCAACTCCTCCATCTCTCGAGGGGCCATCCGGTATGGAGCCTTCACAATAGGACACGTGTCCGGCTCCAAATCTATCACAAACACAACATCCCTATCTGGTGGAAGACCAGGAAGATTGGCTGGAAAGGCAACATCAAACTCGCGCACCACAGGGATCTCCTGTAAACACGACAAACTAACCTTGGTCTCCAACACCGGAACCAACAAACAAAACATCCGGAATTTAAAATCTTCCGAGCACATACCGCAGAAAAAGTCGGGCAGACCTGGCGCGGATAATTCTACTCTATGGAATCGGCAAAAACTAGGAATTCATATATAGACTCGCACAATCTTAAATACTTTGGCCCCACAATACCCAACCACCAAAGGGAAACTCGACACGAAGCGCGTTGCCATATGATTGAGGGCCAAACGAGGGTCCTAGCCACAAACGAGTGGGTTGTACTGGAAATCTTCCTAAACAATCGTTCATGCATTCAAGGAAGAGAATACTAAAACTATAAATTCCACTAACAATAAAGACTAGATGATGACCTATACTGATATTACTTTGGTAGAAGTCTGAGCTTCTTCTGATGATAATACATTCAGCTTTCCTTTTCCTTTGAATAACCACGGTGGCGGTGGCAATGCATGAAGTGGGAATAGCTGCAGAATGGGCTGGTGCTGCGGGCACTTAGACCTTATATGCCCTTCTTGTCCATACAGAAAATAGCTTCTTGTCTTCTTCATTCTCCAGCAATGGGAACTGTCATGCCATGCCCACTTACATGCTAAACAAACCAACTCTCTCTTAGAAATCCCTTGAATCGCTTGAACTGGCTCTTTTTCCTGAGCACCCAACCTTTGGTAACATCTTTCAAAACTATGGCCCGGTCGGCCATAGAAACTACAAACTTCTATGCTCCTCGTCCTCTAAGCAGAACTAGATTCCTTATAGCTCTTACCCCTGTCGGACTTCCTCTTGTCCTTCCACAATATCATGCCTCGATCCTTAACATATACCATAGACTCAACTTTAGGGGAAACTTCCACTATCCTCTCATTCATCTTGAACTGCTAAGTATTGGCATACTACTGAATGTCATTTGGGAGGCCACCCAAGAAACCTTTGACTTTGCAATCTTCAGCAGCTAACAATCCAGAAGCAATCTTATTCAATTTGCTGATCTCGCTCTCATTCTCCCCCACTGAGGGGGTTTGCTCACTAGGCTGCCATCCTAAGGTGGCAGCCAATAATACCTGCAACTGCGCTTGCATCACCACAATCAAGTCTGACAGGGTCTCCATGCTCTGGCGCAGTTCTACAATAACTGCGTCATCCTCCACACCTAACGACTCACCCTCAAGCTAGGGAGTCGACCTTGTTTCATCACGCTCAAGCAACATTCTAATAAAATGATAAACTGCTAATCAAAACCTTGCTTAATGGCTAGAACTCAAATGACACAGTATAGACAAAACATACTTAAGTATTAGCTTCAACTGCTAACTTGCTCTGGAATTTTTCAATAATGATGTTATTCTTAACCTAGGATGATTCACCATCATCACACTAACTCATGTGCTTAGACCATGAATGCATAAATTTATATTCCTTTTGACTCAAAACCATGTGTGTACATATGTCATCATGTAAATCTTTAGCTTGGCACGTTGTGCTAATGCTATGTTATGATATGCATGTTGTGCTATGCATTCTAAAAAGGCCTTAATACATGTTATGAGCGACATACACATGGAAATGTTATGCATCCCATACTACATAACATTGCATGCAACGAAAAGAGAAAGCATGCTAATGGTCATTCATGTGGTGAGGTTATGCATCCCATACTACATAACCCTCACATGTTGCCACCTATGGTGGATCCATATACAAACACATATTATGCATCCTATACTACATAATATGCTCCGTATACTTCTAATCATTTTCATGAGTGTAGTGTTCATGCTTCAGCCAAGACGTACTAATGACACATCGGTGTGTGTATGATATGATACTAAATTACTAACACTAACAAGGGAAGGTTTCCCGACCAATTGTCAAGCAACCTCCCTCTGATACCAACTGTCACGACCCGCATTTTCTCAGCAATAAACTTTTATTAGAGTAAGAGAAAATATATGTCGTGATGCCACGCCATGTAGGGGATAACTGCAAATGCTCAGACAAGGCACCAACCTTAACAAGTTAAACCGAAATCATAAGTTATTATGAAAAACTTCTTTCAAATTAGATGGATGGTCGTATCCCTCGGCATAGTGGATCAACTAGTCCATAAGTAAAAATATATTTGTACGTTGCGGAAAAATACCTTGGTTAAGGTGTTTTGACATACTATATTAGTGTATACGTCCCCAAAGGACCACTCATGAAATGCAGGACTCTAAATTTAGTATAATATGAAATTAGTCTTTACGTTACTTTGGAAAATAGTACATTAGGTTTAGAAATATGACATGTATGAAGTACATATAGTAATGTTTTTACGGGTTAAAATACCTAACATGCATCCTAGCATAAATCATTCCTAGAGAGCAAGTAAATAACCTCCAAATAGGCAAAATTAGCAGTTTAAGTCACATACATAGCATCACAAGGAAAACCACCAGTGGGAGTCAACAACCTGACATGAACCCACTGGTGACTATGCATGTCTATACAGAAGGAAACAAGAAAAGATCTACCTCACAAAATAAGGAAGGGGAATCTCAACAGCCCAGGAGATCACTAGCAAGCCCCCAAAAGAAAATTAGCCGCCCAATCGGCTACTGCTCTGAACCTGAGGCATTCAAAGAAAGAACACGTCAGCAAAAAAATATAATCAAATAGAAATGGAGCATTAGTTCATAAGCAATAAAATGGAAGGGGTTTACCAAACCCTTACAGTAGAATGCTATCAAACTTAGCAAAAGGAATTAAATGAGACAGCAAAAGTATAATACAGTCCAAAGAATAAATGAAGCGCACCAAGTGCGAGAAGTTAGCAACATGCCCTGCTAAAAACCTGTAGCAACAACAAGTCAAACATATGCCAAAATATAGCCATTTAGAAAAGGAAAGGAACTAACAGTCCTAACTTGTGAATTAAAAGCAGTGGTAAAACCTTGGGTTCAGGTTTGCTGCAAAAAGCAGCACTCTTCCAAACAACCAGACCCAAAAATTCTCCAGGGTGAAAATAACCAGTGGCAGCTCTAGGGTCCACACACCTAACCAAACCAGCCCAAACCAGGGCGTAACAGGTGGTGGACACAGCTCAACACACACAAATCACCCCCTTACCAAGCCACCAAAAAAACCATCTGCCATAATTCACGATTTGGCATCCAAAAACAAGCCGAAAACACAACACCAGACAAAAATAAAACCCACACTAACCGACTCGAGAGAAAAACACCAACCTAAGGAAAAAGCGTCGAGTCCACTCGATGCTGTGTTGAGTGTGTACTACTCACTCAACGCCAAACACTAAGCATAGAAGGCGTCGAGTACACTCAATGCCGCATTGAGTGAGTACCATTCACTCAATAGCAAAATCTAAGCAGGGAATGTGTCGAGTTTACTCTAGGCCACGTTATGTGAGCTCCACTCACTCAACGCCAAAAGACTTAGTCGCAAAAACTCGCTGGACGATAGTGTTGAGTGTGTTCAGCCCACTCAATACTGTCAATGCTAATAGTCGATGGCATTGAGTAACTTCACCACACTCAGCGCTTTTTACTTAGATGAAAAATATTGCCGGACTAGACGATGTTGAGTGAGCTCAACTCACTCAATGCCAAACGCTGAAGGCGTTGAGTGAGCTCAACTCACTCAACCCTAAAAGATAGACGGCGTTGAGTGAGCTCAACTCACTCAATGCCAAAGACATAGAAAAATTCAAAGGCTGACGACGTTGAGTGAGCTCTACTCACTCAACACCAAAAGACTTAGAAAAAGTCTTTGGCAAGATGGCGTTGAGTGAGCTCAACTCACTCAACGCCAAAAGCAGACGACGATTAGTGAGTTCAACTCACTCAACGCCAAAAGCAGATGGCGTTGCGTGAGCTCACCACACACAACGCTGTCAATGCTTCTGGAGTTAGTCTCCAGACAAATGAGCTAGGTCTTGAGTGTGTCCACCACACTCAACTCTTTTACACTTAGCTTACAAAATAACTTCTGCCCTAAGCTAACACTCAATGCTTGCTATCCAATGAACTAAAAAATTCTAATATCCTCTCCCCTACCCCTTCTACCCGGCTACAGCTACCAACCAAACTGTGCTAAAACTAGCAAACTAAAATCCTACCTACAGCCACTACCTGGACATAAATCAGTGAATAAGAAAAGAGAAAATAAATTAAAATTGGACAAAATATAGTAGATCTAGCTAGGATGAAAATTGCAGAAACCCTAGCTTCTAGGAAAAAAGGAATGAGCTACTAAACCAAGATAAGTGGAGTAAAAATCAAGGTTGGCAAGGGCAAAGAGCGCCAGTTACCTCTACCTCCAGGAACAGCAGCTGCCCTACCAAAATCTGGCACCGGTCATTAGATCGGCCACCTAAAAGGCAAACCTGAAGCTTTTAGAGGGAAGAAGAGCAAACCCAAAAAACCCAAGATTACTAAGACAACTCTAGAGCAAGAAATACTTACCTAGGGAGAAAGATCCGGGTGCGAGCAGTCCAGATCTACCCTTACCCGAGAAAAACAAGCTCTAGATTGCAAGAAATCATCGGCCGGAGCTCCAGTACTTCTGTCGCCCGAAGCCTTCCGCTGGAAGCTTTCCGTCCTTTCTTTTTTTGGGGAAGATGAAGGGAATATACTAAAATAAGCTATAATATAATATATCCAGCCACTATAGCAAATATATATAATATAATATCAGCCACTAAGCTATTATAATACTATTATAAATCAGCCACTAGTATATATATAACTAATATTATATATACTATACTATTATATCTGATAATATAATCTTATAAAATAATCTTATATATGCACAACACTAAAACCGACCAAGGAAAACCGGCCAAGCATATCATTATATCAGCTAATTAAATAACACGCCAAAACGATGTGAAAAATAAACGATCTCAGAATTTGACAAAATTCACACCGTAGCTAAATAGCCATGTTACAAATCTAGTGGCGAAGTCGAAATCGTCATCTGACAAATAAAACTCGGGCTAATACTTCCCGAAGCCAAAACACAAGCATTCCTGGAGAGGCTCCGCTGAGTCACCAAAACAGACTCCGGCTCGCTAGGGAACCTTGCAAAAGGCTACAAAACAAGCCACTCAGAGAGCCTAAAGAGCTAAGACCACGCTCTAACAACAGTAAGGCCGAAAATGCTCCAACATAATGCCAAACAATGATTAAACAATCACAGAAAAACCGGGTGTTGGGTACATTGGAAAATGTGTACCTGATTTGAAGAAGCCTAACTTAGCTTAATGATATACATCAAGGTGTATTTGATGTTGTTTTAAGTTGACATGTGCAGGTGAAAAAGTATTAAAGAATACAGGAAATTATTCTAAGTCCATGTGTCGATTGGGTCAACACTTCAGAATAATTGTGTCGACACTTGAAGGAAGCTGTGTCGACACAGAGAAAGATAGTCGACCACATTTGTGTCGACACTGGGATGCAGTGTCGACTCACAGAGAAAGATACTCGACCACATTTGTGTCGACACTGGGAAGCAGTGTCGACTCACAGAGAAAGATAGTCCACCACATTTGTGTCGACACTGGGAAGCAGTGTCGACTCACAGAGAAAGATAGTCAACCTCAACTATGTCGACACCTGAAGACAGAGTCGACACATACTGAGTTCTGAATCTACAACAACTGTGTCGACACACAGGACTTGTGTCGACACACTGCAAAGTCAAGACCAAGTTATTTTCTGAAGAAAGATGAAGTGTTGAGTCGACACAAATTCTCTGTGTCAACTCATTCTCAAGATGAAGTTATGAAGAAGCAGTGTCGACTTAAAGGCAAACTAGTCGACATCATCAAAGGCTGTGTCGACACCAAAGTCACTTGTGTCGACACATATAGACAGTGGGTCTCGACACTTTCTGATAGTCTGTCTCAACACTTTGATGTCTAAGACTAAGGCACAGGATCTGTTTGAAGACTTGACAGCTGTGGGTTATGACAGGTTAACTGAAGCTTTCATACTTGTCAGAAGTCAGTTAGAAACCGGATCAGCCGGTTACCATGAAGAAGATCTATAAATAGACAGATTCAGAAGAAGAAAAAGAGATATACAAGAGATATACAAGAGGAAATTAATTCTTAATCAACACATCAGTTAAGAGACAAGTACTCTCTTCAAGAAAGTGCAAGGCATTAAAGAAGATCTTCATCAGAAGATCTAAGAAGACGATCTCAGGATCAGTCTAAGTAGAGTTCTTTCAAGAATTCAGAAGTATCATCAAAGGTGTTGGATAGAGAGGGATCCAGCCACTTGAAGAAGAAGAAGGAAGCCGTCATTGGTTTCTCAAGAAGCTGTTTGGAAATCAACTCAGCTAAGTTCAGATTCAAGAAGCTTTGAAGAAAGCTCAGATTCAGTTGATTTCATCAGCTGATCAAGAATTGTCTGGTTCTTTTCTCTCTCAAGAAAGGCAAGACATTAAAAACTTCTTTTCTAATTTCTATAGGATCTGTCAATACAGATCTGAGTTGTAAGTCTGTGTTATAAAGGCTAAGTGTAGGAGAGTTGATCTCTGAGTGGTAGGGCTGTTTGCCTGAGTGTAGGAGAAGGTTCTTCTCTGAGTTGTAGGCTTTGTGATAAGGCTGAGGTAGGGTTGTTGAGCCTGAGTTATAGGAACCTTTTCAGGTTCTGAGCTATAGGATCTGTGGATATGAGTAAAGAGGAAGTTTGGCTGAATCTAGCATACTGCTAGATAGGTGAAGGGGGAAAGTGGATGTACCCAGATCTTGGGGAACCACTATAAAACAGTGTGCAATCTGTGATGGTTAAATTTCTGTGACTGCTGTGCTGTGTGTTTTAATTCTGTAATTGAATTCTGCCAAAAAGTGTTAACAAGCATTAGAACCTATTCACCCCCCCCCCTCTAGGTGTTTAGGTTGTCTTGAAAGTAAAACTATCAAGTGGTATCAGAGGGAGGTTCCTCAAAAAGAACTTAACAGTCTGAGGTAGATCTGAAATGCAGAATCAAGATTCAAGAAGATGGGTTCTGGAGAAAATCACAAGGAGTTAGGGTCAATGAAGTTACCCATCTGCAGGAAGGAAATTTTTGGAATTTGGAAAGAAAGAGTCAGATTGTTCATGGAAGCATCTGACTCAAGGATATACATCACAGTTCAGGAAGGAACCTTCATTCCAATAAAGGTATCAGTTCTTGATGCTAATATTCAAACTCCAAAGAGTTATTCTGAAATGACCAAGGATGAAATCATTTTGGCAACCATGGACAAGAGAGCTCAGAATATTATTGTGAGTGCCATAGATGATTCTACATTTCAGAATCTGATTCACTGCAAGACCTCCAAAGAAATGTGGGACACCTTGATTGTCTACATGGAGGGATCTGAAGAATTAAGACAGGATAGGAAGTCTATGCTCAACCAGGAATATGAAAGTTTTAGACAAGGAAAAACTGATAGCATAACTGAATGCTATAAGAAATTCTATAGAATTGTGAATGAGTTAATGTCCTATGGAAGAGTCTTCAGTACCTATGAACTGAATGACAAATACTTAAGATCCTTGACAAAGGATTGGGACACAAAGATCTGTGCCATAAGAGAAGTGGCTAAACTGGCAGAGATTTCTCCTCCAACCTTGTTTGGAAAGTTGCTATCCTATGAAATGCAACTTATGGTGAGGAAGGAGGAAAATAATTCAAAAGGAGAGAATAGAGAGAAGACAGTGTCCTTCAAGGCAGAAGCCACTAGAAAGAATAGGAGGATATCATCATCTCCTCCTAAGGAAGATGCAGAAGTTAGTTCTGAAAATTCAGATAATCAGGGTTCAGAAAGCTGTGAGTCAGATGCAGATTTTGCTGCATTTACAAGGCAATTCCAGAGATTCTTAAAGAAGAAGCAGTGGAAGTCTAGGCCCTCCTCATCACAGCAATTTGATGACTATTATCAGAAGAAAAAGTCATCAAGGAAAGAGAAGAGCAGAACAAAGCCCAGCAAGGCCACTACTTCAAAGATTGTCTGCTATTGTTGTAGTAGGCCTGGACATGTAGTGGCTGACTGTCCTGATAAGAGAAAGGAGTCATCAGACAAGAAGAAGACTTATCAAAAGGGCAAGAAGGAAAAAATCCTTTGTTGCAAAGAAGGAAAAGAGCCTAACAGATCAATCAACTTCAGAATCAGAATCTGAAGCTGAAGCATATATTGGACTGTATGCTGCTACTGAAGAAGAGGAGTTCATGCAATTGCTAGACTCCATCTATGAACAAGAAGATCATCTGTGCATGGGACTGATGGCAGGATTAGAAGAAGACATGTGCCAGAATCAGTCTGGTCCTATTAAGGTACTATGTCCTTCAATAAAATCTATTTGTAGTACAAGTGCAGAATTAGCTACATCTGCATCAAGTGATGTAGATGCATCTGAATCTGAAGGAGATGTCTATCAATTGATAGATAAGTATGGGGACTTGTTGAGGGCCCTTAAGAAAAGCAAGAACCTGGTTAAATCTCAGGCTCAGGAAATTGCTGATCAAAAGGTAGCTGCAACTGAGTTTGAAAAAGTAATTGATCAGAAGTTAAATGAAATTGCCAAACTGAAGAATATAACTATTATTCAGATGGGCACAATCAATTATACCAATGATCAAGTGAAGAGTCTGGAGGCCAGACTAAGAATAGAAAAGGAGTTAGTGGCTAGTTACTCTAAGCCAAAGTCGGTCTTACCCTTGATAGATGAATTTGTGACTCAAAAGGGTAAGGCAGGATTAGGATTCAAAGGTAACCCCAGGGCAGCCCAATTCAAGAGGAAAGGCAAAGCTCCTGTCAAGCCACTGAACCTTTCAGTCCCTATTAAGTTTAGAAAGGTGCAAGTGCCTTCTAACCAATATGATCATGAAAATATTCATGGTCATTTTAAGACTAATGTTCTGATAAACAAGGGTGTAAATGCCAATAGGCCTATCCATGTTCATAGACCCAATGGTTATAAGAAATCAGTGGGTAAAGCTGCTGCAGCACCAGCAATGGACAGAAATTCTTCTGTCAAGGGTGTATCTAGATCTAGATACAATAAGTTTGAATGTTGGTGCTGTGGTAAGAGAGGCCATTTTGCATTAAACTGCTGGCATAACACAAGTGTTAGAAAGAACAATAGTCTACCTGTTAGAAGAGATAATGGTAGCTTTATTAATGCTAACCTGAACCAAGGACCCAAGACTTACTTGGGTTCTAAGGGTAAGTAAATCTGTGTTGCAGGAAAGTCCAAGTGGCCATGCCCCTATATGGTACTTGGACAGTGGTTGTTCCAGGCACATGACTGGAATAAAGGGGCTGCTGAAGGAGTATACATCTGTCAAACATGGACCTAAAGTGATCTTTGGTGGATCTGAAAAAGGAATCACCAAAGGGTTTGATAACATTTCTACTAACCTAATTACTATCACCCAAGTGGCTTATGTAAAAGTTTTGAAACACAATCTAATAAGCATATGCCAGCTGAGTGATTTAGGATATGACATTTCATTTGTTAAGGATGGATGTCATATCAAAAGGTCAAGTGATCAAAAGATCATATTGACTGGGTATAGGAAGAGAAATGTCTATTGTCTTAATTTTGTTTGTGAGAACAAGGCTTCTTCCATCTGTCTTGTAGCTGATGATAATGCTTCTCATTGTGTCAAGTGGCACAAGAGATTGGCTCATCTTAACTATAAGACAATTGGCCAACTCTTTAGCAAAGAGTTATTGAGGAATGGTCCTCAAGTTAAGTGTATAAGGGAAGAAATATGCTCAGCTTGTCAAAAGGGCAAGCAGACAAAATCCTCCGTTCAAAGCCTTGAAAACAAGGATTCTGTGAGGTGCCTATACCTCTTACATATGGATCTTTTTGGTCCTATGCCAGTTCATAGTCTAGGTAGGAAAGTCTATACTTTTGTGGTGGTAGATGACTATTCTAGATTTACATGGGTGTTCTTTCTAAGACAGAAATCAGAAACCCCAAGTGTATTACTTAGTTTTGTAAAGCAAATTCAGAATGAACAGAATAGTACAGTGGTCAAAATCAGAAGTGACCATGGTACTGAGTTTCAATCTGAAAGCATGACAAAATTATGTGAAGATTTTGTGATTTTCCAAGAGTTCTCCTCACCTAGAACACCACAGCAAAATGGCATTGCTGAAAGAAAGAATAGAACATTAATTGAAGCTGGCAGAACTCTATTGAGTGACACCTCTCTCCCAGAATATTTCTGGGCTGAGGCAGTTAACACTGCATGTCATGTGATCAATAGTGCTTCTATCACCAAGAACCACAAAAAAACTCCCTATGAGATTATGAAAGGTAGAAAACCAAATCTATCCTACTTCAGGATCTTTTGTTGTAAATGTTATATACTTAACAATGGCAAGTCATACCTAACTAAGTTTGCTGCCAAATCCCAAGATGGGATATTTGTTGGGTACAGCATAAATAGTAAGGCCTATAGAATCTACAACTTGACTACTAAGGTTGTTGAAGAATCTGTACATGTTGTGTTTGATGAAACAAGATTAATCAACTGTGAGTTGTCTTGTAGATCAAATGATTTAACAGGTATAAGCAAAATAATGGACAAGCTCTCCATTGCTGAAGCATCAAAGGAAGATGGAGCATTGGAAAATGAAGGCTACTGTCCAGGGGGAGTACAAGACTCAATAGATGCTGATGAAAACCAAGAGGTTCAGCATGAAGAAGGAGCTGGAGATGTTCAACCAGAAAGGAATCTTCCTCCAGCTACAAGACATTTAAGAGATCATCCAGCTGATCAGATTATAGGTGATCCAAGACAGGGAGTGCAGACTAGAAGCAGAAATCAAAGTACAGACCTGCATTCATGTTTCCTGTCTCAAATGGAGCCTAAGAAGTTTGAAGAAGCCATCCAAGACCAGCACTGGATTGATGCTATGCAAGAGGAGCTGAATCAATTCAGAAGGTGCAATGTCTAGGAGCTTGTTCCTAAACCAAGAGGCCACAACATAATTGGCACAAAGTGGATTTATAGGAACAAATTGGATGAGAGTGGAATAATAGTGAAGAATAAAGCAAGATTGGTTGCAAAAGGATATAGGCAGGAAGAAGGGATTGACTTTGATCAAACCTTTGCCCCAGTAGCAAGGCTGGAGGCAATCAGAATGTTCCTTGCCTATACAGCCTATCAAGACTTCAAAGTGTACCAGATGGATGTGAAATCAGCATTCCTGAATGGTGATTTAAAAGTGGAAGTCTATGTAGAGCAGCCATCAGGTTTTGTAGATCCTCTTAAACCTGATTATGTCTATAAGCTTAGGAAAGCTTTTTATGGGTTAAAGCAAGCCCCAAGGGCTTGGTATGAAACCCTGTCTACTTTCCTTATTGAGAATAAATTCTCAAGAGGAAAAATAGACAAAACTCTATTCCTTAGGGAATCCAAACGTAAGATCATCTTCGTTCAGATCTATGTTGATGACATAATCTTTGGATCTACTGAAAACAACCTTTGTAAAAAGTTTGCCAAACTTATGCAAGGGAAGTTTGAGATGAGCAGTATGGGGGAACTTAAGTTCTTCTTGGGACTCCAAGTAAGACAGACTGATGATGGCCTATCCATATCCCAGTCTAAGTTCACCAAAGAATTAATTAAGAAGTATGGTATGGAGTCATCCTCCACTATGAGAACTCCTATGGGAACAAGTATGCCTATATGCAAAGATGATGTAGGTAAACCTGTTGATGAATCTTTGTATATAGGAATAGTTGACTCTCTACTATATCTCACTGCTAGTAGACCAGATATTATGTGTGCTACATGTGTCTGTGCTAGGTACCAAGCCTGCCCTAAAGAATCTCATTATACTGCAGTCAAAAGGATTCTGAGATATCTTAAGGGCACACCTAATCTAGGCCTTTGGTACCCTAGGAATAGAGATTTTCTACTAACAGGTTATTCAGATGCAGATTTTGCAGGCTGTAGAGAGGATAGAAAGAGTACAACGGGTACTTGTCAATTCTTGGGAGGAAGATTGATATCATGGAGTAGTAAGAAGCAGACCAGTGTGGCAATATCCACAGCTGAGTCAGAATATGCTGCTGCTAGCAGCTGCTGTGCACAGCTATTGTGGATACAGCATCAGTTGAAAGACTATGGTATTCAAGTAAGTAGAACACCTTTATTGTGTGATTCTAAAAGTGCTATTTCTATTGCTAATAATCCTGTTTCTCACAGTAGAACTAATCATATAGAAATTAAATACCATTTTCTTAGAGAGCATGTAGAAAGAGAAGACATCTCATTGGAATTTGTTAAAACAGATTATCAAATAGCAGATGTATTTACTAAGCCACTGAATGAAACAAAATTCAATAAATTTAAAATTGAATTAGGCATGCTGACCATTGATTAGTTTATCAACAAACTTACAAGTGATATTAGATTATCAAGTGGTATTGACAAAAACAGGAATTGGCTAAGTAAAATAGTGTCGACACATTCAGTGATAATGTGTCGACTCAGTGAAGTCATGTCGACTAGTCAGAGAATATGTGTCGACACAGAGAATTTGTGTCGACACTTAAGAATCAAATAGTCGACTCATCCAGGAATGTAGTGTCGACTTCACCAGAATAGTGGTGTCGACACTTACAGATTTTGTGTCGACACTTATCCTAAGAGTCGACACAAAATTTCTAATGCTCTACTTTGTCTCTCAGGTGTCGACATATCCACAATTGGTGTCGACACATAGTAGACAGACTTGCTGTCAAGACAATAGAAGTTTGTGTCGACACACTCCATCTGTGTCGACACATATAGACTGTTTTTGCCCGACTTTTGATCTTCTTTCCCTAGAAGGTATAAATAGGTCAAGAACTTATTCTGTCGACACGCTTACAAGTTTTGGAGACTGAAACCCTGTGTCGACAATCTCTCTCTCTTCTCTCTCAAGAATTCTCATTTGATCAATGGCGCTAAAGGTTGCAGATAACGTCAACGAAGGATATGAGTTGGTGCGCAATGCCTTTGCGGATGCCCCGACAGATGTTCAAAGGGTTGTCACTCTAATTTCTGAATCTGGATTAGAATTTCTAGTTTCTGAACCATCAAAGATCTGGAAGAAGGAGGTGATTGAATTCTTTACCTCTGCATCAGTGGATTCAGCTGGTCTCAAGATAAAATCCACTATTCATGGGACGAAGGTGAAACTGACACCAAGAAATTTAAGAAAAATACTTCAATTATCAAACATTGAAAATAAAGAAGAGGTTCCAGCCTCTAAGACCAGGGAGGCTCTCCAATGGTGTGGATTGGATCCAACCCTGAAGATTGGAGCAGCTATCAACAGGAAGGGCATGAATCAACAGGGCAAGTTTCTGTCAGAAATAGTTGGGAAGGTAATTTTGTGCAAACCAGGTGGACATGATAGGATTTCAGTCTATATGTTCAGCCTAATGACCAGAATTGTGTTTATAATTCCAACTGACTGGTCAGCTGTAGTATTTGATAAGATCAAGGAAGGAATCAAGAAGCCAAATCTGGCTAGAATTGTGAGTTTATACCTGACTGGAGTGATCCCTGAGGTTATGCAACAACTGCCTGGGACAAAGATTAATCACATGAGGAAAATGGATATAAGATTATTTTCAAGGTGGGATAGGGTGCTGTCTAAAGATGTGCCTGATGAGAACAGGTAGGACACCCCTGAGAGATCCCCTGCACATGATCTAGGCACTGCCCAGCATCCAGAAGAGCAAGCGAGAAAGCAGGTTGAAGATCAGCCTGAGTCTACTCAAGTTCAGAAAGCAACCATTCCTGCACAGATGTAGGAGGAGCAAGCTCACTCTCCTGCCCATAATTTATCTACTCCTGACCAGGTACAGATACAGGGAGAGCAAGTGTATTTTCCTGCCAAGGACATTACTAATATTTCTATTCCTGCACAGGTGCAGGGGGAGCAAGTGTATTCACCTGCCCAGGATATTCCAAATACTGAACAAGTGCAGGGGGAGCAGATGTCTGAAACAGTGCAGGAGAAAGAACAAATTGATTTATCAAAAGATTTGAATATTGCAGATCTGGATGATTCAACATCTGTTCAAGCTCAGAAGGAATACACTCTAGATGAGTTATTTCCTAATGTTGAAATTGCTACTGATAGAGTAGAGGAGGAGCAAGACAATGAAAAGGCACTAGAAATGGAGATAGAGCAAGAAGCTGAGAAGGAACAAGGAGTTGAGGAGGAACAAGTAGTTGAGGGGGAGCCTGTGAATGTTGAGACTGAGCAACATGTCACTGAAACTAATATTTCTCCTACTCCTCCTGAAAGAGTTCAAATAGAAAGTTCATCAGACTCTGAGACTGAAGAAGCCAGAATGGCTAAGAAGAGAAAGCTCATAGTCTTCAAGAGAAGGAGCCAAAGTCATAAGCAGGCACTCCAAACTTCAACTCACCAATCTCCATCTGAATTTAACTACAACAAGTTCATGGTAGATGTGCAAGTTAAGTTGGATGAGCAGAGATTAGCAATGGAGAAGTATGTTGATGAGAGCAATAAATCCCTTCAATTTGACTTGGCTCAAGATATTAAGTCTATTAGATTTGAAGTAAATATGAATAAGAAGGAGATGACAGATTGCTTCCATAAGGGAGGTAATGCTGTAGTGTTTTTGGCTAAACAACAGTAGTCTATCCTCACTAAAGTGGATGATATTGCTTTGAAGCAAGGTTATATTTTGGAGAATCAGCTGAGGATGAATGATAATTTGGCTGAATCTCACCATCAAATTCTTGAAGAGTTCAAAAAGGCTATTGCAGGGATGACTGAAGCAAGAGCAAAAGAGATGGAAG
The DNA here is from genome assembly GCA_039513925.1 of Platanthera zijinensis. NCBI lineage: Eukaryota > Viridiplantae > Streptophyta > Magnoliopsida > Asparagales > Orchidaceae > Platanthera > Platanthera zijinensis. The sequence continues at coordinate 97,731,358 of CM077089.1, forward strand.
CATTTGATCAGAAACTAAAGGAGGCTATAGCTTCAGTTCAATCTGTCATCACTACATCTCAGAAGGAAATATCTAACAAACTTCAAAAATTGAAACCATATTTTAAAGAAGGTGTGAATTATCTAGATGGCCAGATCATATTTCAGAAGGATGATCTAAGAGATCATATTACCAGAGAAGTCATAAAGGGGGAGAGGTTGTTAGTTCATGCTGGCTTAGAGCACACCAAATGGGTGACAAATAGTATTCGAGCCACATTGGGATATCCACCTTTGTGTGATGATGATATGGTGGTTGAGTCAGGAATTCAAACAGGTCTACTTGAAGGCAATCAACCTGAGATTGCCCAAGTCATTTACCCTCCTCCTGATTTTGATATGATTAATCAGCAAGTTCGGGATACGTATAGTCCTCCAAAGGAGGTTACCAAGGTTGTTATTGAAAAAGTTGATAAGCCTGATGCCAACTTGAAAGAACAACAAGATGCTCTACTATCCAAGAAAAGATTTAGAGAGCAGGCTGAACTTAAGCCAGATTTTGAGCAGTGGAGCCCTACTTCAAGAAATATTATACTAACTGCATGGAAGGCTGTAAAGGACCAAGTACATGAAAGAGGAAAGTGGTATAATGAAATGGAATGGCAAAAGTATGATGCTAGGCAGGAAGCCATAGTACAGTTCAGGAGAAAAGCCAAGCTGGGAAGGCTGCCACCAAATGCTCAGGAGCCGAGCAAGTACTTTCCAAAGCCCTTTCATTACTTTGAAAGGCAAAGGCTAAAGGAAGAAGCTCAGAAGAAAGCTGAGCTAAAAGGCAAGAAGCATGCTGAAGTTGCTGAAGCTCCTGTGAAGGCTCAAATCCAATCTGGCAAAGGAATTGTTATAAGAGAGCCTGATCAGTCTTAGTTCTAAGTTCTTTCAAATGTTTTATAAAGTTTTGATCATTCAATGTAAACATCTATAATCAAACATTATCAAGTTATAAACAAAATTTTGTTTGGAATCATATATTCATTTTCACTCTGTGATGAATTGTTAATATTTTGTTTATATAAAATATTCCTGTAATGTCATACATCATCATATTATTTTTGTTATAAATGGTGTATATCATTAACTAAAAGGGTTATGACTTCTCCAAATAGGGGGAGATTGTTGGGTACATTGGAAAATGTGTATCTGATTTGAAGAAGCCTAACTTAGCTTAATGATATACATCAAGGTGTATTTGATGTTGTTTTAAGTTGACATGTGCAGGTGAAGAAGTATTAAAGAATACAGGAAATTATTCTAAGTCCATGTGTCGACTAGGTCAACACTTCAAAATAATTGTGTCGACACTTGAAGGAAGCTGTGTCGACACAGAGAAAGTTAGTCGACCTCATTTGTGTCGACACTGGGAAGCAGTGTCGACTCACAGAGAAAGATAGTCGACCACATTTGTGTCGACACTGGGAAGCAGTGTCGACTCACAGAGAAAGATAGTCGACCACATTTGTATCGACACTAGGAAGCAGTGTCGACTCACAGAGAAAGATAGTCAACCTTAACTATGTCGACACCTGAAGGCAGAGTCGACACATACTGAGTTCTGAATCTACAACAACTGTGTCGACACACAGGACTTGTGTCGACACACTGCAAAGTCAAGACCAAGTTATTTTCTGAAGAAAGATGAAGTGTTGAGTCGACACAAATTCTCTGTGTCAACTTATTCTCAAGATGAAGTTCTGAAGAAGCAGTGTCGACTTAAAGGCAAACTAGTCGACATCATCAAAGGCTGTGTCGACACCAAAGTCACTTGTGTCGACACATATAGACAGTTGGTCTCGACACTTTCTTACAGTCTGTCTCAACACTTTGCTGTCCAAGACTAAGGCACAGGATCTGTTTGAAGACTTGACAGCTGTGGGTTATGACAGGTTAACTGAAGCTGTCAGACTTGTCAGAAGTCAGTTAGAATCCGGATCAGCCGGTTACCATGAAGAAGATCTATAAATAGACAGATTCAGAAGAAGAAAAAGAGATATACAAGAGATATACAAGAGGAAATTAATTCTTAATCAACACATCAGTTAAGAGATAAGTACTCTCTTCAAGAAAGTGCAAGGCATTAAAGAAGATCTTCATCAGAAGATCTAAGAAGACGATCTCAGGATCAGTCTAAGTAGAGTTCTTTCAAGAATTCAAAAGTATCATCAAAGGTGTTGGATAGAGAGGGATCCAGCCACTTGAAGAAGAAGAAGGAATCCGTCATTGGTTTCTCAAGAAGCTGTTTGGAAATCAACTCAGCTAAGTTCAGATTCAAGAAGCTTTGAAGAAAGCTCAGATTCAGTTGATTTCATCAGCTGATCAAGAATTGTCTTGTTCTTTTCTCTCTCAGCAAAGGCAAGACATTAAAAACTTCTTTTCTAATTTCTATAGGATCTGTCAATACAGATCTGAGTTGTAAGCCTGTGTTATTGTAAGACCCCCCCCCCCCTTTTTTTCAACCACCGGGGTCTTAGCCCAGAATTGCCGCTTTGCGGTGGCACCGACTCACGGGAAGGTCGCCACTACAAAACGCCAATACTGCCGGCCCTTTTCGATCGCGGAATAGTAGCATAATAAAGTAAGAGCAAGTCCACAATAATCACATGTATATAAATAAATCTCCACGAAGGGAGTGTCCACAATATATCAGAGTACTGAAACTACAGGCTTTTGCCTGGTACATGTAATCCTCACTACAAGTCACTCGCGGAAGCAAAACTAAAACTAAGCGTCACCGTAACTGTCACTGAACCGAGAGCACCCAAGCTGGACTGGCCCAACTCCACCGACTCTGTACTCTGCTGGTACTGCATCGCTGGGTGCTTCTTCCTTTTCGACCTGCCGTCGCTACCTCGCGATCCACGTCTGCGTCTACGTCTTCGGCCTCCTGGCTACTGAGCTGGTGGGGTCCCACCCATCAAGGGGCATTTGACCCGTGTATGTCCCGGCTGGTGACAATGGTAACACGGTCGCGGGGTCGACTCTGTCAGGAACTGCAAAAGCCGTGACCCTTCCAAATGGTATACCTAAAATGTTGTGGTTCGAAAACCGTTAGTCATAAAGACTAAGCCCTATCATCCCCTACACCTTCCCCCATAGCTCCTAGGTACCGAGCGGAGAGGAAGAAAGGGAAGGACATGAAGGTGGAGATTAAACCAAACAAACAGGTGACAGCGGACCTATGCTAGCAAGTTATAATAGGTGAACAGTTTAAATGTTGTAATAAGTAAAGCAATTAATAAGTAGCAATGTATATAAAAAGGCAGCTAGAGAACAGTAAGTAACAACAAGTAAATAAGTATGTAACCTTAACTTATATGAATGCCCATACAAACTTATAAGTTAAGGGATCTTCTACAAAGCTCCCATCGTATAAAAAGTCCCATACCGATTTATACGTTGGGGTGTCGGTTGTATGCAAATATGAGTGTAGTGATATGCTATGCCATGATTCATGCAAGTGCAACTCACGCACACGACTCTATGCGCATAGACCTTTAGTTCCCCCTATTCGGGAGGCTAGCTTCACCCCCAGGAACCTCCGTAGTGGCAAACGGAGACAGTGGGTCGGGCCCCCCACTCCTAGGCGGGTAACCACACTACCAGGCCTAGCCCTTCCGTACGCCCCTAGAAGAACACAACCTAGAGTATCCGCGTACTGCTGCTGGATGTACCCTCCAGACTTTTCGCCGAGTCATCGTACCGCTGTCGGTGTGATCGATCGCCTAGTACCGATGACCCACCACCTTTATTCCGTACTCCAACCCTCGAGCCCGCGGCCCCCCGGACAGTCCTGTCCGTGCATCTACCTTCAGAGCTACTGTCTGAATGGCAAGTAATCCTATAATTCTACTTTCCTAGCTATCGGGGAGTGTAAACGTGCAACCCTAGTTATACTAGTTGCTCTTTTAATTTATTATTCCTACGGTTTACGTTAGCCCAGGACTGCCCCCGGTATACCCCGTGAAGGGCTCTCAAGGGGCACTAGGAACCAAGACGGCAGCATTACGGCCCGAAGTTCCCTTTCGCAAGGCACTTATTATTATTGGTTGATCTCCCTTAACCCGATCCCCTTTTAGTTACTTTAATTCTAACCCTAGAGTATTAAGACTCTTCCTCTTCTTCCCGGGATGGACGATCTTTCATCGTTCCCATACTCCCTTATCCTAACCAGTCTCACACTCCACTTATCCTGACTTCCAATGATGAACTCAATCTTAATTTGCCCTACCAACCATCAACTACCAAAATTCCATGGCTTACTATATGCATACCATCCTAAGCTATATGAGGTACCCAAGGGGAGGTACACCAAATCATCTTCCAAATCTCCTATAATATTTACTGGAGGTCCATCATAACATAATTGGTCTAAATCCAGAAATTTATAATTTTCCTAATTAATCTGATATTTATTTAATTTTTCCAAAGGACGTGCCACGGGTCATTTTAAACATGAACCACATGATCTTCATAAGTAATGACTACTCAAAAATCATGATCATTAAATAACAGCAAAATTAACCTCAAATACAGATTTTCAGAATTTTATAGAAAGTATTTAACCTCTAAATAATTTATTTAGTATAATCATATTAATTCTACGTAGTGAAGGAAGTACTGAAATTATTCATCTAAAAATTATGGAAAAATCACTAGCCAGTAGTATGATATATAAAAGATCTTTGTGTAGAGAATCATAATTTTACTAGCTTGCTAACCACCAAAATAGATTTAATCCAATATCCATGATAAATAATACTTAATGAAGCAAGCCTTAGAATTAAGCTTCTAAAAATACCATAAAAATTCCCAGAGCTTTAAAATCATAATAAAGGTTCTCAGCCTAAATTTCATCAGTTTCCAGGAAGTTTGTACCCCATAATAAATTTTCTAAGCAAATCATACCATTACTAAATCATTAAAGAAGTACCCAAAATAGTGATCATAAAATTCATAGAAAAATATCCAGAGCTTGTACTACCCCTATAATCCACTCTACCCAATTCTCATCACTTTTCAATGTGATTTGGTGTCATTTCCAATCTTTATTAGTTTTGCGCCCTAAACTAGGGTTAGATTTTTAGGTATCCCAACGGTCACCAAATCTACTAAGATTTCATCCAGAGCACTGTATTGGCCCTATGGACCTCTTTACCCGATTTCGGGTCAATCCAAGGTCATCTGACCACATGACCTTCACAAACCACCAAGATCCAACCTTAGGGTTTGGCCTTGGTCCTTAGGGTAAACTTACCCCGATCCACCTCAAACTCCATGAGGGGGTGCTAGAGAATATTACTAGCCAGTGGTAAAAATCTCAACCTCTGTTGAGGTGATCTCACCACTCAAACTTCGAAAGTGCACTTTTAACCTAAGACCCCTTATTAGGGCAAAACTTAGGTTTGTTCATTTCTAATCCAAACCATCTCCAAATGAGATGAAAAATTATATAGAATCTTATGGTGAACCCAGGGACCACTCACCAAAATTTGGGAGGGTTTGGAAATTATTTAACTATCTAATTAAATTCGGCTAGGATTATTGAATTTTTTTCTAAAAACTATAGAAAACTATTCTCCAAAAATTCTAATTTTTGGATAGCACCTAGATATATGTAATATTAGACCACACCCCAAATTTCAAGTCATTTGGATGACTGGATTGGAGTGGGGAATTTTTCTAAGGTCAAGGCAGCCCTCTGGATAGACCTCACCAAAAAGGGTGCAGTGGTCTAACCAGGATTCCAAATCGAGTGAAACTAATTTTGAGTTAAAGTAGACTTCAAGGGCTACATTTTCTATGTTGATCATTTTTCCTGTAGGAGCCTTTAGGTATTTTTCCCAAATTATCTAAGGTGACAGATATTTTCATTCAGAAATTGCTTTAAAAATAGAATTTAATTCTCATGGCACTGTTCATCTTCTTCAACAGCCCGAAACCAGAAGCCTGAAAATTCATTTTTCCTGTAGCTTTTCCAAAGCTATTTCCCGGTCATCCAGCCATCTCCCTGGCCGGCCACCACCACCACCACCTCCGTTGAGGCGAGTGCTATCGTCGGGCGGCGGCACGGCCGCCGGAGAGGCGGTTTCCGGCGAACCCGCCACCATGCAAATTTCGGAAAAGCATGGAAACGCTCACCCGATCCGGCTCTTTTGAGCCCGATATCTCTCCTAATGATTTCTAAGATCTATCCATAGAAGAAAGAGTAGAGGAGGACCTTATTCATGGTTTGACGGCGAGATGGACGTTGGACTGTCATGGCGCGGTGGTGGCGTCGTCGGAATTCTTCTAAAGCACAGTAGGAGGCTCGAAACTTCAGGTAAGGGCTTGGAAACTTCATCCTTGAGCCTATGGGGCCTTTTTAAAGGGAAAAAAGAAGGGAGGGGAAAGGTTGAAACGTTGGAGATGAAACGTTCGCGACCATTAATAATCCCCTTAATGACGTTTCGGTTATGACGAATGGCAGTTGAAATGTTGGAGATGAAGAGGTGTTTGCCAGGTGGCAATTTCCTATTGGACCCACTTTTCCTTAATTATTAACATAATTAAAGTAGGGAACGTCCCATAAATACTCTTGATTTTCATTCCCATAGTCAGAATTTATTATGGCGTCGGTTACCGAAATTTCCTACCTGGCTGTCATTTTGGCCTTGGTCACGGGCGTGACACATAGGTCACGGGCGTGACAGGCCCGGTTAGCCAGTTCTGGGTTCGACGATCGTCGAACTGAGATCGACGATCGTCGAAGGGTGGTCACGGGCGTGACAGCTGGGTCACGGGCGTGACAGGCCCGGTGGTCATTTCTGGGTCGACGACCGTCGAACTGGAATCGACGATCGTCGAACATGGTCACGCCCTATGTCACGGGCGTGACATTGGGGGTCACGGGCGTGACAGGCCGTGTGACCAAATCTGGGTGGACGACCATCGAGCTGAAATCGACGATCATCGATCATGGTCACGCCCTATGTCACGGGCGTGACATTGCGGGTCACGGGCGTGACAGGGTCACGAGGTAATTTTCGCGCTCGGCGATCGTCGCGCTGAGATCGACGATCGCCGAAGGGGTCACGCCCTTGGTCACGGGCGTGACTCCTGGGTCACGGGCGTGACAGGGCCAGGTTGAAAATTCTAAGCCCGACGATCGTCTCCCTGAGATCGACGATCGTCGAATGAGTCACGCCCCAGGTCACGGGCGTGACGGGTCAGTCACGGGCGTGACCAACCCGTGACCCGAAATCCTGGTCGATTTATTTCGGTTTTTGGGCTTCCTAGGGTTCCATCACGGCCAACCGACTCCTAGGGGTCTAGCCGGAAATGGGATGTTTCAAATCCCAATAAACAAAACAAAGATTTCGTCCCCGAAATCAAGGTTAAGCCTACGGGACTCTATTCGGGAAAAGGAAGCTTGTAACATCCCATGAAAGTTCAAAGATCTCCATCTCTGCGTTACGTTTGCAGTGTGCAGTTTTGATTCTAAGAACCATTCGTCCAATTGACTAGGTATATATCCCAATAAACAAAAGATCAGCCCTATCCCTGAAAATTTCAGTCCTACTAATTTAAAATAGGAACACAAATTGGTTGTCCAGAGGGGTTGTGAGGTATACATGACCGAAAAGTTCTGGATACTTCTGTCGCATCAAGTCCCGTGGCTCCCATGTATGCTCCTCCTGTCCTTGATTGTTCCACAGAACCCTGACTAACGGAACCTTCTTCCGTCGCAAGACCCGCATTGTCGTGTCATCGATCTTGATAGGCTCCAAGTTGACTGACCGATTCAACACAATCGTCTTGGGCACCCCGTGTAACGAACAGCTACTCACCATTCTTATGAAACACCCACAAGAGTTTTCTTTCGGGTCGAGGTGACGCCAACTACCTCGTCCAGTCTATCCTCGACGCTCCCTTTACCATTGTGCCTGGGGTGGGGACGACGAATCCTGTGCATGAACTCTCCAATCATACCTTCGTACTTCCATTATATCTCGGGCAGTGGCTGTAATAGTTTCCCAAAAATTCTTTCACTTAGCCTTCAACAACTGAAGGACCTCACCGTGCATCACCAAATCCATGACACTTTTATTCACTCCAGGGGGTAGATGTTCTGAGATACACCGCACTTCCGGTAATTTAATTTCTCATTTGTGTGTGTAGGCAACAGATCTATAAAATCTCCACACGATGATTGTCTTATTCCTTCGAGTACGCCCGAAATCAATCAAATCAACCTTACGGGTTATATTTAAGGTATCCGTCTTTCAATATATTGTTTGCTCACATCGTGTAGTTTCCTAGAGTCATTGTACTTCCGATGATATAACATAGCGATCTAGTATTATCTTGCCGAACAACGTCGAATTCTGTCAAATTCAATCTCACTATTCCTAAATTCGGGCCAAGAAAACCTAAGTCAATCCTATTTGCCCAATAAACAAAAGTTTAGCCCCCAATAAACAAAAGATAAGCCCCTACCTACCTTGGGCTAAGCATCTTTTATATTACCATGTTATCTCCGTCCCAGTTGGGTGCACAATCCATAGGGCATCAATCTTCGACTTGGGGTTCCACCCTTAAATTCGTCGATATACCCCGTACTTCAAACACTTTGAGTCACATTTTCGACAGCCTTATCCGAGTCACGATGTTCCCAATCCCAAATGGGTATCTTCCGAACTTGTATTCCTATCTGACTCTCAGTGTTTGTCTCGATGGTTGCCCCCCAAGTAATTCTTGTCACAGGTATGCGGGATAAAACTGCTTTTCTTCTACCCTTCTGTTAATAGATCATTGGCCTCAATTCTCCTTAAGGTAGCCTACCGCTTCGAATAATCGTTGATTGGGATAGTAGGGGCACCAGAGTTTTACGTCTTAGGTAGTCATTCTCGTGCTAAACTCCTCCTTCATTCTCTTTGGGTATCTCCTTACCTTAACCAAATTCATACCCAAGGTCTATTTTGAACTAGGGAACACTATAAATTGTCATGGTTAGTCACGAGTCCTAGTTGGTTGAGTCTAAATCGTAGACTAGAGAATTATGTGAAATGTTCTCAGCCGCCGGAGGTGTTCCCTGCTGGGGCAGGGTAGGCCACAGGCTACAAAGAAGGATTCCAATTAACGATGAAGTGGACTTTCACATGTGATTTCCCTTATGGGCACACCACTGCTTCCGCTGCTTAGTTTGTCCCCAAACTAAACTCGAGCGGGGGTGACCCAGGGTTAGTGGACTGCTACTTTTCTGATCGAGGTTCCCTCTGATACCACTTGTAAGACCCCCTTTTTTTTTCAACCACCGGGGTATTAGCCCAGAATTGCCGCTTTGCGGTGGCACTGACTCACGGGAAGGTCGCCACTACAAAACGCCAATACTGCCGGCCCTTTTCGATCGCGAAATAGTAGCATAATAAAGTAAGAGCAAGTCCACAATAATCACATGTATATAAATAAATCTCCACGAAGGGAGTGTCCACAATATATCAGAGTACTGAAACTACAGGCTTTTGCCTGGTACATGTAATCCTCACTACAAGTCACTCGCGGAAGCAAAACTAAAACTAAGCGTCACCGTAACTGTAACGACCCCATCCGTTAAATGACGTATAGTAGAAGGTCCGGCCAGGGCCCCACACTATATGCCACAAACAGACGGTGAGGTCACAAGATAATACCAAACCAAACACGAATCCTAACTCAGAGCATTCTAGCGGAAGCTTTAAGTAGTACTTTGAACTCTAAACAGGAATGTCCAATATATAAACCACCTTTATATATATACCACGGAATGTACACAACCACAAGAGTTTGGCCTTAAGGCCTTACAGTTCCTCTGTATATACAACATGTTTTACAAACTTCGGCGCGCAGGCCGGCCATATATGAGTACAAGAGAAAACAAAACAAAGCCATTCGCTTAGCCGTCAAGGGCTAGCCGCAGCAGCAGCAGCAACAGCAGTAGGGCTTCAGCCCATCACTTACCACTTGGCTCTCCAGCACCTGCACGGGAACAATCCACCCAACCGGTGGCAAACAATGCAACGGTCAGCATTCAGCTGACCCAATTATAACAATCCTACCCCTTTCTCGGGGCATGAGCATTCTTTCCCTGCAAGCATGGCATCATCAAATAGCAACTATGTGCGCGCAGGCACATTCAAGCCACCACAACTATCGGCCACACGGCCCGACAGTCCGTGCACTCAGGGCACATTCTTGGTGTACCGGAATACCAGGGTCAACACCACCGTCTACACGGTATTTGAGCATTTCTAGTCTTTCCGGCGCGCGGGCCTAAGACTCTCATTAGGCGCTCCAACAAAACCTATACCAGGCTTCCAAGTCGGACGGACCTAACGCAGGTACGGATCAGCCACCCCCCGTTGCTCAAGTCGCCGAGCCACCTCGAATACGGAAGTATCCAAGGCTTTTTATAGGCGCGGGTCGGTTTCACCTTTCCTGTTCGGCAATCTGCCTTTTCATCGAGTTGCAGCCCAACGGCTCAACTTCTCACAAAGTGGCAACACACGGCCACAAGAGTTGCATCCAACCCTCTTCATTTCCTGGACATCGTCAGTACTTCCTGCCGCACCAAGCAACAGGTAGGAACAAGGCATCACAAGCCATAGGCATCACAAGCCATTATCACGGAGCCTTCTCCGATATGCAAACAAGCATCACCAATCAAGATTACATCCAGATGGGCTTCACACAGCATGCCTAGAGCCGTACTCCAATTCCGGCCTCTAACAAGGGGGACTTCACATATCTACCCCAAGGGACACCACAACCCACCGCACACTCGCGGGGAAGGGTTTTCCCTATGCAATGCAGAAAAGAAGGACTTCACATGTCCAAGGAGGGAGATCGTTACCCTTGTCGATCTCTTCGGTGCCATCGAAAACTAGCCGGTGAGAAAGAACCGCAGCAGCCTTGCCTTCACAACGCCGGCTTCGGATCACGAATCGGACCACGGGAGCTCCGCCGGTGGCTTGCTCTCCTCCTCCTTCTTCTTCTTCCTCTCTCCTTCTCTCTTTCTTAAGGACAAATGAAGAATGACTTCTTCATTCTTCCCTCACGAAATAAACCAGCCAGGAAACCACCTTGGCCCTTGGATCAAAAGAGAGAAAACTGAACGGCCAAGATTTTCCCAAAAACTCTATTTTTGGCCGACACGGCCTGTGACACGCTCGTGTCACAGGCCGTGTACCCTTTAAGCGGCACACACAGTTTGAACCGACTGAACAACACGGGTCATCGACACGCCCGTGTCGAACCTGACACGCCCGTGTCGAACTTGAGACACGCCCGTGTCTCCTGTTACATCGAGCTGCAACCAGTACACGGGTCGGAACACGGCAACTAACACGCCCGTGTCCAGCCTGACACGCCCGTGTTCAAGGCCGTGTTCAAGGCCGTGTCCGGCTCTGACTTGAATAGGCCAATTTCGCAAAATAATTCGAACACGCCCTGGGACACGCCCGTGTCCCAGGCCGTGTACACCCGACACGCCCTGGGACACGCCCGTGTCCCAGGCCGTGTAAACCAGCCTGCTACTCAAACTTCATGTTGAGTCTTTTGGGGTCTTTTTGGGGTGTTACAACCCTCCCCCCTTATCAAAATTTCGTCCCGAAATTTGCACGGTAAGGAAACAAAACCAGCAATGCTATAACTCTGTTATAACAAAAAGTACACGGTCTACAGTTTATACAAATAACTCGGGAAACTCAGCTCGCATGGTCTGCTCTCGCTCCCATGTTAGCTCTTCACGGCCACAATTGTCCCACCGGACCTTGACCATCCCGATCACTTTGTTCCGCAACTGTTTCTCGGCTTGATCCTCGATCCGAATGGGTCTAACCCTCGTCGTTAGCCCATACTCGACCGGTACCCGATCATGCTCCACTACTTGAGCTGGATCCTTTACCGCCTTACGAAGGACTGAGATGTGAAATACATCATGTAATCCACCCAAGTCCGCTGAAAGTGCTAGTCTATAAGCAGCTTCCCCAACTCGCTCCACCACCTCAAACGGACCAAGATACCTCGGACTTAGCTTTTTCAAACGCCGAATCCTGGACACACCTTTGAAGGGTTTGATCTTCAAATATACCCAATCACCCATCGTGAACTCCACGTTCCGATGTTTGGCATTGTAGTACTTTGCTTGACGATCTTGGGCTATCAATAGCCTCTCCCGAATAGAGCGTATGAGCGAAGTAGCTTCTTCGACTTCCTTTTTCCCATTCAGCTTAGATTCGCCTGCTTCTGCCCAAGCTAACGGTGTACGGCATTTCCGACCATACAACGCCTCAAATGGTGCCATACCAATACTCGCTTGGTAGCTATTATTATAGGCAAATTCGACGAGAAATATATAATCTTCCCATCTCTTACCAAAGTCTAGGGCGCACATGCGAAGCATATCTTCCATCGTCCTGTTGGTTCGTTCAGTCTGGCCATCCGTTTGGGGATGAAAGGCCGTACTAAACGCCAATTTTGTACCCAACATTTGATGAACGAGCCGCCAATCATTCGATGTGAACCGCCCATCACGGTCACTAACGATGCTCCGAGGAACACCGTGCAGTCGAACAACCTGCTCCACATAAAGCTTGGCCAAGGTTTCCACTGAATCGTCTCTTCTGTTTGGAAGGAAGTGTGCCACTTTCGTCAACCGGTCCACAATCACCCAGATTGAATCATGACCGCGTTGAGATCTCGGCAACCCGTGCACGAAATCCATCGAAATATCATCGAACTTCCATTCCGGAATAGGTAACGACTTCAGAAACCCGCCAGGCTTCTGGCATTCTGCTTTCACCAACGCACAGGTGTTGCATTTAGCCACATAACGAGCCACATCTTTCTTTAGTCCGGGCCACCAGAACAGCTTTTTCATATCCCTGTACATCTTTGTGCTCCCTGGGTGAACTGAGTACTTTGCAAAGTGAGCTTCGTACATCAACTCTTCCCTCAATTTACCCACACTTGGGACGCACACTCGACCATTTCTCCGTAACAACCCGTTATCCCAAGAGAATTGATCATCCGGCCCATCTTTAGCATAGCGCTGGAGACTTTCATCAAGCTCCGTTGCTCGCCGAACTCTGTCCGTAAGGTCATACTGCACCTCCGTCCAGTTCAAGCATGCATCGGTTGACGCACCCTTGTCAACACACGATATCTCCATTGCTTCCAATTCCTGGATCAAACGCTGATCATGCCTCTGCAACCAGCTTGCCCGTACCGGAGTCTTTCGACTCAAAGCATCAGCGACCACATTTCCCTTCCCGGGAGTATAGTGAATCTCGAAGGTGTAGTCCCCAAGGAACTCCATCCATCTTCGTTGTCGCATATTCAGATCCTTCTGATCCATCAAATACTTTAGGCTCTTGTGATCTATATAGATATCCACTTTGACGCCATATAGATAGTGCCGCCACAACTTGAGCGCAAAGATTACCGCCGCCAACTCCAAATCATGGACGGGGTAATTCCGCTCATGCACTTTCAACTGACGCGAGCCATAAGCAATCACTTTACCAAATTGCAGAAGGACGCAGCCTAAGCCGCTCCCAGATGCATCACTATAGATCTCATACCCATCGGTACCACATGGCGATGTCAACACAGGCGCCGTGGTCAAACGACTCTTCAAGTCTTCAAAAGCTCGCGCGCACTCCGGCGTCCAAATGAACTTTTGATATTTTCTCGTCAGCGTGGTGAGAGGTAAAACAATCCGTGAGAAGTTTTTCACAAACCGTCTATAGTAGCCCGCAAGTCCAAGGAAGCTCCTGACCTCGGCCACTGAAGACATCACTGGCCAATCTCAGATGGCACTTATCTTCAACGGATCCACCGCGATACCCTCTCCGCATACCACATGGCCTAAAAAGGCTACTGAAGAGAACCAGAACTCACACTTTGAGAACTTGGCAAAAAGCTTATTCCTCCGCAGGGTATGCAAGACCAACCGCAAATGGTTTGCGTGATCCTCTTCCGACTGAGAGTATACTAATATGTCATCGATAAATACAATAACAAACAAATCCAAATACTCTCGGAACGTTCGATGCATTAGGTCCATAAATACCGAAGGCGCATTACATAGGCCAAACGGCATTACCGTGAACTCATAATGACCGTAGCGTGTTCCAAACGCTGTCTTGGGAATGTCACCTTCCCGAATCCTTAGCTGATAATATCCCGATTTCAAATCCAACTTGGAATAGACCGTTGATCCTGCCAGCTGATCAAAGAGGTCATCAATCCTCGGAATCGGATATTTGTTTTTCTCCGTCAGCTTATTCAACTCGCGGTAGTCAATACACAACCGTAAGCTACCGTCTTTCTTCTTCACAAAGAGAACAGGCGCGCTCCAAGGTGACATACTTGGGCGTATATAACCCTGCTCCAACAACTCTTGCAATTGGACTTTTAACTCAGCCATCTCTTTTGGCGCGACACGATATGGAGAGCGGGCCACAGGTTTCGCACCTGGCACCAACTCAATAGAGAAGTCAATCTCCCGCTGGGGTGGTAACCCAGGAAGATCTTTGGGAAACACATCGGCAAACTCTGACACTACTGGCACTTCACCGACACTGGCCTTTGGCTCAACAGCCTGAATTAGCGTGAAGAATAACTCCGCGCCCTTCCGAACAGCATTGATGACTTGGAGTGCAGACAACAGAGTCCCGCCAACTCCTCGCATACCAGCGAACTTCGTCACAAGCCCGGTATTCTGGCCCAGTGTAATCTCCTTGGAGTTGCAATCAATAAAGGCACGCTGCTCCGAGAGCCAGTCCATACCAAAGATCACATCAAACTCCGATAACGGTAGCACAGCTGCACTCAAACCGAAATCCCGACTTCCTATTTGCACATCCACATCGCAAGCCCTATCCGCAAGCATCACACAGCCATTCGACAATAGCACCCTTGTACTATCCACCGTCACATGACTCGGTACCCCAATGCGAGATACGAAATCCTCAGACAGAAAAGAATGTGAAGCACCCGTATCAAACAGGGCTCTCGCTAAAGTATTCCGAATCAGGACAAAGCCTGCAGCACACACACACATGCACAAGCTAAACATAACCAAAACCAAAAGCACAGCAAGTAAACTAAATCAACTCGTACCTGTGACGACGTCACTTTGCTTAATCGCTTCCTGTTGGCCAAGTTGATAGATTCGGGGCTGCGCCTGGGAAGCAGAGGAATCCACCACCGCTTTGCCCTTCTCAGCATAAGATGCACCCGTCTTCTTTTCCCCTTTGGGCTGCACAACCCGACATTCACGAGCTATATGCCCCACCCGGCCACAATTATAGCACGTACGAGCATCCGGCCTTGATATCGCTCCCGACACAACGGTCGTAGTCACTTGCCCTAATGGCTTGGACCTCTTGCCCCCTTTCTTCTGGTAAAACGATTTGCTCGGGCGAGGTGCTTGAACCTCTGGCTTTGACACAACCAAGCCCTTGTTCCCTTGCACTCGCCTCATGTCCTTCTCCAACGCGCACGCAGTATCAACCAACGCCTGAAACCCTTGGCTCACAGAACTCGAAAGCAGGAATCGCAACTCATCCCGCAATCCTTCATAGAACCGATTCGTTTTCCTTTGGTCATCCGCGAAGATTGTTCCCGCATATCGTCCCAACCTGGTAAACTCGTGCAAGTAGATATCCACACTATCTTCCCCTTGCTTTAACCGTTGGAACTCATTTTCCATAGCAATGCGTTGCGCCGCTGGGACATGTTTCGCCAGAAATATTCGAGAGAACTCCTCAATCGACACTTGTGTTAATTGCTTGCCCGCCAAATGGTGTAGCTCAACCTCGTCCCACCACAACAGCGCCTCCCCTTCAAGCATGAAGGTGGCCAAGGTGACCTTGAGAGTTTCCTCCGCCCTGATCGCTGTCATTATCCGCTTGACACGCGATAACCAATCTTCCGCCTGCGTTGGGGATCCCATTCCCGCAAACGTAGGAGGACTGAAGCTCATGAATTGCTTCAACTGTCGGTCAGCTGCTCGTGGATCTACAGCCTCAACCGGCTCGGGTCTTACATCAACACGAACTGGCACTACCGCCGGCTGCGCTTGCCCGGTCGGCTGAATCATAGCAAATAGCGCCTCAGCCACTAAGCGAACAGTTTCCGCAGATGGAGGAGGTGTGGGCACCTCAGCTGGTGCCGCACTCTCATCAGAACGCTGGGGCTCAGACTGCCCAGCACCACTACGTGTCACCTATAGGTGGACAAGACACACATTAGCGAACGTATGCAAGCAAAACAACACAAAAAGGAACGCGTAGATTCCTCAAACAAGATTTTGTACATTCCTTAATGGACATTCCAGAGTTCATTAGCGTTACAGCAGGTCGCACAAACACGTGCTCGCCACCCCACAAAAGAATTCGACCACGAATTCGAAAGAGGAAGACCGACAAAAGCTGATACCAAAATGTAACGACCCCATCCGTTAAATGACGTATAGTAGAAGGTCCGGCCGGGGCCCCACACTATATGCCACAAACAGACGGTGAGGTCACAGGATAATACCAAACCAAACATGAATCCTAACTCAGAGCATTCTAGCGGAAGCTTTAAGTAGTACTTTGAACTCTAAACAGGAATGTCCAATATATAAACCACCTTTATATATATACCACGAAATGTACACAACCACAAGAGTTTGGCCTTAAGGCCTTACAGTTCCTCTGTATATACAACATGTTTTACAAACTTCGGCGCGCAGGCCGGCCATACATGAGTACAAGAGAAAACAAAACAAAGCCATTCGCTTAGCCGTCAAGGGCTAGCCGCAGCAGCAGCAGCAACAGCAGTAGGGCTTCAGCCCATCACTTACCACTTGGCTCTCCAGCACCTGCACGGGAACAATCCACCCAACCGGTGGCAAACAATGCAACGGTCAGCATTCAGCTGACCCAATTATAACAATCCTACCCCTTTCTCGGGGCATGAGCATTCTTTCCCTACAAGCATGGCATCATCAAATAGCAACTATGTGCGCGCAGGCACATTCAAGCCACCACAACTATCGGCCACACGGCCCGACAGTCCGTGCACTCAGGGCACATTCTTGGTGTACCGGAATACCAGGGTCAACACCACCGTCTACACGGTATTTGAGCATTTCTAGTCTTTCCGGCGCGCGGGCCTAAGACTCTCATTAGGCGCTCCAACAAAACCTATACCAGGCTTCCAAGTCGGACGGACCTAACGCAGGTACGGATCAGCCACCCTCCGTTGCTCAAGTCGCCGAGCCACCTCGAATACGGAAGTATCCATGGCTTTTTATAGGCGCGGGTCGGTTTCACCTTTCCTGTTCGGCAATCTGCCTTTTCATCGAGTTGCAGCCCAACGGCTCAACTACTCACAAAGTGGCAACACACGGCCACAAGAGTTGCATCCAACCCTCTTCATTTCCTGGACATCGTCCAGTACTTCCTGCCGCACCAAGCAACAGGTAGGAACAAGGCATCACAAACCATAGGCATCACAAGCCATTATCACGGAGCCTTCTCCGATATGCAAACAAGCATCACCAATCCAGATTACATCCCGATGGGCTTCACACAGCATGCCTAGAGCCGTACTCCAATTCCGGCCTCTAACAAGGGGGACTTCACATATCTACCCCAAGGGACACCACAACCCACCGCACACTCGCGGGGAAGGGTTTTCCCTATGCAATGTAGAAAAGAAGGACTTCACATGTCCAAGGAGGGAGATCGTTACCCTTGTCGATCTCTTCAGTGCCATCGAAAACTAGCCGGTGAGAAAGAACCGCAGCAGCCTTGCCTTCACAACGCCGGCTTCGGATCACGAATCGGACCACGGGAGCTCCGCCGGTGGCTTGCTCTCCTCCTCCTTCTTCTTCTTCCTCTCTCCTTCTCTCTTTCTTAAGGACAAATGAAGAATGACTTCTTCATTCTTCCCTCACGAAATAAACCAGCCAGGAAACCACCTTGGCCCTTGGATCAAAAGAGAGAAAACTGAACGGCCAAGATTTTCCCAAAAACTCTATTTTTGGCCGACACGGCCTGTGACACGCCCGTGTCACAGGCCGTGTACCCTTTAAGCGGCACACACAGTTTGAACCGACTGAACAACACGGGTCATCGACACGCCCGTGTCGAACCTGACACGCCCGTGTCGAAGTTGAGACACGCCCGTGTCTCCTGTTACATCGAGCTGCAACCAGTACACGGGTCGGAACACGGCAACTAACACGCCCGTGTCCAGCCTGACACGCCCGTGTTCAAGGCCGTGTTCAAGGCCGTGTCCGGCTCTGACTTGAATAGGCCAATTTCGCAAAATAATTCGAACACGCCCTGGGACACGCCCGTGTCCCAGGCCGTGTACACCCGACACGCCCTGGGACACGCCCGTGTCCCAGGCCGTGTAAACCAGCCTGCTACTCAAACTTCATGTTGTGTCTTTTGGGGTCTTTTTGGGGTGTTACAGTAACTGTCACTGAACCGAGAGCACCCAAGCTGGACTGGCCCAACTCCACCGACTCTGTACTCTGCTGGTACTGCATCGCTGGGTGCTTCTTCCTTTTCGACCTGCCGTCGCCACCTCGCGATCCACGTCTGCGTCTACGTCTTCGGCCTCCTGGCTGCTGAGCTGGTGGGGTCCCACCCATCAAGGGGCATTTGACCCGTGTATGTCCCGGCTGGTGACAATGGTAACACGGTCGCGGGGTCGACTCTGTCAGGAACTGCAAAAGCCGTGACCCTTCCAAATGGTATACCTAAAATGATGTGGTTCAAAAACCGTTAGTCATAAAGACTAAGCCCTATCATCCCCTACACCTTCCCCCATAGCTCCTAGGTACCGAGCGGAGAGGAAGAAAGGGAAGGACATGAAGGTGGAGATTAAACCAAACAAACAGGTGACAGCGGACCTATGCTAGCAAGTTATAATAGGTGAACAGTTTAAATGTTGTAATAAGTAAAGCAATTAATAAGTAGCAATGTATATAAAAAGGCAGCTAGAGAACAGTAAGTAACAACAAGTAAATAAGTATGTAACCTTAACTTATATGAATGCCCATACAAACTTATAAGTTAAGGGATCTTCTGCAAGGCTCCCATCGTATAAAAAGTCCCATACCGATTAATACGTTGGGGTGTCGGTTGTATGCAAATATGAGTGTAGTGATATGCTATGCCATGATTCATGCAAGTGCAACTCACGCACACGACTCTATGCGCACAGACCTTTAGTTCCCCCTGTTCGGGAGGCTAGCTTCACCCCCAGGAACCTCCGTAGTGGCAAATGGAGACAGTGGGTCGGGCCCCCCACTCCTAGGCGGGTAACCACACTACCAGGCCTAGCCCTTCTGTACGCCCCTAGAAGAACACAACCTAGAGTATCCGTGTACTGCTGCTGGATGTACCCTCCAGACTTTTCGTCGAGTCATCGTACCGCTGTCGGTGTGATCGATCGCCTAGTACCGATGACCCACCACCTTTATTCCGTACTCCAACCCTCGAGCCCGCGGCCCCCCGGACAGTCCTGTCCGTGCATCTACCTTCAGAGCTACTGTCTGAATGGCAAGTAATCCTATAATTATACTTTCCTAGCTATCGGGGAGTGTAAATGTGCAACCCTAGTTATACTAGTTGCTCTTTTAATTTATTATTCCTACGGTTTACGTTAGCCCAGGACTGCCCCCGGTATACCCCGTGAAGGGCTCTCAAGGGGCACTAGGAACCAAGACGGCGGCATTACGGCCCGAAGTTCCCTTTCGCAAGGCACTTATTATTATTGGTTGATCTCCCTTAACCCGATCCCCTTTTAGTTACTTTAATTCTAACCCTAGAGTATTAAGACTCTTCCTCTTCTTCCCGGGATGGACGATCTTTCGTCGTTCCCGTACTCCCTTATCCTAACCAGTCTCACACTCCACTTATCCTGACTTCTAATGATGAACTCAATCTTAATTTGCCCTACCAACCATCAACTACCAAAATTTCATGGCTTACTATATGCAGACCATCCTAAGCTATATGAGGTACCCAAGGGGAGGTACACCAAATCATCTTCCAATTCTCCTATAATATTTACTGGAGGTCCATCATAACATAATTGGTCTAAATCCAGAAATTTATAATTTTCCTAATTAATCTGATATTTATTTAATTTTTCCAAAGGACGTGCCACGGGTCATTTTAAACATGAACCACATGATCTTCCTAAGTAATGACTACTCAAAAATCATGATCATTAAATAACAGCAAAAATAACCTCAAATACAGATTTTCAGAATTTTATAGAAAGTATTTAACCTCTAAATAATTTATTTAGTATAATCATATTAATTCTACGTAGTGAAGGAAGTACTGAAATTATTCATCTAAAAATTATGGAAAAATCACTAGCCAGTAGTATGATATATAAAAGATCTTTGTGCAGAGAATCATAATTTTACTAGCTTGCTAACCACCAAAATAGATTTAATCCAATATCCATGATAAATAATACTTAATGAAGCAAGCCTTAGAATTAAGTTTCTAAAAATACCATAAAAATTCCCAGAGCTTTAAAATCATAATAAAGGTTCTCAGCCTAAATTTCATCAGTTTCCAGGAAGTTTGTACCCCATAATAAATTTTCTAAGCAAATCATACCATTACTAAATCATTAAAGAAGTACCCAAAATAGTGATCATAAAATTCATAGAAAAATATCCAGAGCTTGTACTACCCCTATAATCCACTCTACCCAATTCTCATCACTTTTCAATGTGATTTGGTGTCATTTCCAATCTTTATTAGTTTTGCGCCCTAAACTAGGGTTAGATTTTTAGGTATCCCAACGGTCACCAAATCTACTAAGATTTCATCCAGAGCACTGTATTGGCCCTATGGACCTCTTTACCCGATTTCGGGTCAATCCAAGGTCATCTGACCACATGACCTTCACAAACCACCAAGATCCAACCTTAGGGTTTGGCCTTGGTCCTTAGGGTAAACTTACCCCGATCCACCTCAAACTCCATGAGGAAGTGCTAGAGAATATTACTAGCCAGTGGTAAAAATCTCAACCTCTGTTGAGGTGATCTCACCACTCAAACTTCGAAAGTGCACTTTTAACCTAAGACCCCTTATTAGGGCAAAACTTAGGTTTGTTCATTTCTAATCCAAACCATCTCCAAATGAGATGAAAAATTATACAGAATCTTATGGTGAACCCAGGGACCACTCACCAAAATTTGGGAGGGTTTGGAAATTATTTAACTATCTAATTAAATTCGGCTAGGATTATTGAATTTTTTTCTAAAAACTATAGAAAACTATTCTCCAAAAATTCTAATTTTTGGATAGCACCTAGATATATGTAATATTAGACCACACCCCAAATTTCAAGTCATTTGGATGACTGGATTGGAGTGGGGAATTTTTCTAAGGTCAAGGCAGCCCTCTGGATAGACCTCACCAAAAAGGGTGCAGTGGTCTAACCAGGATTCCAAATCGAGTGAAATTAATTTTGAGTTAAAGTAGACTTCAAGGGCTACATTTTCTATGTTGATCATTTTTCCTGTAGGAGCCTTTAGGTATTTTTCCCAAATTATCTAAGGTGACAGATATTTTCATTCAGAAATTGCTTTAAAAATAGAATTTAATTCTCATGGCACTGTTCATCTTCTTCAACAGCCCGAAACCAGAAGCCTGAAAATTCATTTTTCCTGTAGCTTTTCCAAAGCTATTTCCAGGTCATCCAGCCATCTCCCTGGCCGGCCACCACCACCACCACCTCCGTTGAGGCGAGTGCTATCGTCGGGCGGCGGCACGGCCGCCGGAGAGGCGGTTTCCGGCGAACCCGCCACCATGCAAATTTCGGAAAAGCATGGAAACGCTCACCCGATCCGGCTCTTTTGAGCCCGATATCTCTCCTAATGATTTCTAAGATCTATCCATAGAAGAAAGAGTAGAGGAGGACCTTATTCATGGTTTGACGGCGAGATGGACGTTGGACTGTCATGGCGCGGTGGTGGCGTCATCGGAATTCTTCTAAAGCACAGTAGGAGGCTCGAAACTTCAGGTAAGGGCATGGAAACTTCATCCTTGAGCCTATGGGGCCTTTTTAAAGGGAAAAAAGAAGGGATGGGAAAGGTTGAAACATTGGAGATGAAACGTTCGCGGTCATTAATAATCCCCTTAATGACGTTTCGGTTATGACGAATGGCAGTTGAAATGTTGGAGATGAAGAGGTGTTTGCCAGGTGGCAATTTCCTATTGGACCCACTTTTCCTTAATTATTAACATAATTAAAGTAGGGAACGTCCCATAAATACTCTTGATTTTCATTCCCATAGTCAGAATTTATTGTGGCGTCGGTTACCGAAATTTCCTACCTGGCTGTCATTTTGGCCTTGGTCACGGGCGTGACACATAGGTCACGGGCGTGACAGGCCCGGTCAGCCAGTTCTGGGTTCGACGATCGTCGAACTGAGATCGACGATCGTCGAAGGGTGGTCACGGGCGTGACAGCTGGGTCACGGGCGTGACAGGCCCGGTGGTCATTTCTGGGTCGACGACCGTCGAACTGGAATCGACGATCGTCGAACATGGTCACGCCCTATGTCACGGGCGTGACATTGGGGGTCACGGGCGTGACAGGCCGTGTGACCAAATCTGGGTCGACGACCATCGAGCTGAAATCGACGATCGTCGATCATGGTCACGCCCTATGTCACGGGCGTGACATTGCGGGTCACGGGCGTGATAGGGTCACGAGGTAATTTCCGCGCTCGGCGATCGTCGCGCTGAGATCGACGATCGCCGAAGGGGTCACGCCCTTGGTCACGGGCGTGACTCCTGGGTCACGGGCGTGACAGGGCCAGGTTGAAAATTCTGCGCCCGACGATCGTCTCCCTGAGATCGACGATCATCGAATGAGTCACGCCCCAGGTCACGGGCGTGACGGGTCGGTCACGGGCGTGACCAACCCGTGACCCGAAATCCTGGTCGATTTATTTCGGTTTTTGGGCTTCCTAGGGTTCCATCACGGCCAACCGACTCCTAGGGGTCTAGCCGGAAATGGGATGTTACAGTTATAAAGGCTGAGTGTAGGAGAGTTGATCTCTGAGTGGTTGGGCTGTTTGCCTGAGTGTAGGAGAAGGTTCTTCTCTGAGTTGTAGGCTTTGTGATAAGGCTGAGGTTGGGCTGTTGAGCCTGAGTTGTAGGAACCTTTTCAGGTTCTGAGCTGTAGGATCTGTGGATCTGAGTAAAGAGGAAGTTTGGCCGAATCTAGCATACTGCTAGATAGGTGAAGGGGGAAAGTGGATGTACCCAGACCATGGGGAACCACTATAAAATAGTGTGCAATCTGTGATGGTTAAATTTATGTGACTGCTGTGCTGTGTGTTTTAATTCTGTAAATGAATTCTGCCAAAAAGTGTTAACAAGCATTAGAACCTATTCACCCCCCCCCCCTATAGGTGTTTAGGTTGTCTTGAAAGTAAAACTATCACCGGGGGCATTAAAGTTGTTGTGCTCAGTTGTTGTGGACACAACATCAACTTGAAGACTATGACATCGAGGTAAGTAGAATTCCATTATATTGTGATTCTACTAGTGTTATATCTATTACTAGAAATCATGTTTCATATAGCAGAACTAAGCATATAGAAATCAAGTTTCACTTCACCAGAGAACATGTTGAAAAAGAAGACATAAGTCTAGAATTTGTCAATACTAACAATCAAATTGCTGATATATTTACAAACCTCTGGATGAAAGTAAATTCAATTATTTTAAAATTAAATTAGATATGTTGAACCTATAATGAGATGTTAGGTCAGCACAAAATTTCTCAAGAAGTTTTGCTAAGTTAGAAAGTTTGTGTCGACACATGCCAATTGTGTCGACACTATCAGCAAATTGTGTCGACACCATTCTGTCGAGACCATATACTAGTAGATTTTTGTGTCGACACACAAAAATCATTGTTGACACATAGATATATCAACACCCTCAATAATATGTCAAGACTTAAGTAGTCTATGTTGGCATAGGCAAAAATATGTCGACATATAGACATGACGATACATACAAAGTTCTGTCGAGACTTAGGTGGTCTATGTCGACACATGTAAAATTTTGTCGACTAGTAAAATCCCTTGTCTGGCATGTCTTTTGACCTTCCTTTTACAAGTATACTATAAATAGGAGAAGACAAAATCTGGCCTACCATGCTTTCCAAACACTTGACTCTAGACTTTGTGTCGACAAAAAATTCACCCATCGACTCTCTTCTCTCTCTTTCACTCATGGCGCCACAACAAGAAGATAAGTTCAACGAGGGATATGAACTGGTACGCAAGGCATTCGAGACTGTCTCCCCAAAAATCAAGGCCGTGATTACCCTAATCACTAAAAATGGATTTGAATACTTGGTCTCAGAACTAACAATGATCTAGAAGAAGGAGGTTCTTGAATTTTACTCGTTAGCAACAATAGATTCTAAGGGAAAGAAGATAAAGTCCACTATAAATGGTACTACAGTAAAACTCTCACCGAAGAATATAAGAAAGTCACTTCAGCTTCCCAAGATTAAGGAAGAAGATGATATCGCATCATCCATGACAAGGGATGCACTCCAATGGTGTGGACTAGTTCCCACTACCAAGATTGGATCTTCAATGACTAGGAAGGGAATGAATTCCCAGGGAAAGTTCCTGTCCAAGATAATAGGCAAGGTTATTCTATACAAAACAGGAGGACATGATAGGATTTCTGCCTATATGTTCAAACTCATGACAAGAGTTATATTCAAGGTTAAAACTTACTGGTCTGCTGTAATATTTGACAAGATCAAAGAAAGTGCCAAGAAGCCGAATCTGGGTAGAATACTAAGCCTGTTTCTGGCTTCCACCATTCCATAAGTGATTAATCAAACTCCAGGAACCAAGATTAATCACATGAGGAGAATGGATCTGAGAATAGTATCCAGATGGGATAGAGTTCTAACAAAAGATGTTTCTACCCCATAGAAACAAATGAAGAAGGATAAGGAAAAGATAACTACCACCCAGGCAGCAGAATCTTCTAGTGATTCTAAAGAGCAGGTTGACTTCAGCACAGAGTAAGAGCAACCAAGAAAATCACCTACACCAACACCAGCTAAAGAGGCTCAAGCCCAAGGGGAGAGCATTCAACTACCAGAA
This sequence comes from Platanthera zijinensis, assembly GCA_039513925.1. Classification (NCBI taxonomy): domain Eukaryota; kingdom Viridiplantae; phylum Streptophyta; class Magnoliopsida; order Asparagales; family Orchidaceae; genus Platanthera; species Platanthera zijinensis. Next base: position 97,756,594 of record CM077089.1, read on the forward strand.
AACCTGATGGTCTCCACTCCATGCGGAGACAACACTGAGATTACAATTGTTCAAGAACCTGAACAATCACAGCTGCCAGTCCAAGGGGGAGGTATAGCTGAATTTGCACTAGATAGTGAGAATGCAACTGATACTATTATGGACATAGTCTCAGAAATCAACAATGTTGCAACAGTCATCACTAAGAAAGAAGCACAGGATATGCATATGTCAGACCCAGATCAAGCTGAGCAACTCCACTCCTCTAGTTTAGAGAAAACTCTGGAATAGGATCTTGATGTCCAGGGAGAACCATTTGTTGCAAAAGAGAACATTATCCCTCCTATTCAGATGCAACAGGAGGTAACTCTGGAGGAGTTATTTCCTGATTTACAAGGAGCTCAACCTGAGAGGGAGATGGCAAGAACTGAGGGGGAGATGCCACTAAATGCCTCAAGTCCTAATGAAATTATGGCTATAGAAAGTTCATCTAATTATTCTGAAGATGAAGAAGCCACCAGGGAAAAGAAAAGGAAGCTAGTGGCACTCAAGAAGAGGAGCACAGCTATAAGAAATCCTTGCAGACTAACCCTCAAACATTTGCTCTAGGAATAGACTTCAGCTCACTTTTAGTGAGACTACAAGTGAAAATGGATGAGCAAAGACTTGCTCTGGAGAAATATGTGGATTATTCACACAAAGAAATGCAGTTCCAGCTTGCCCAAGATATCAAGTCTATCAGATTTGAAGTAAATTTTCATAAAAAGGAGACGATAGATTGCTTCCATAAGGGAGGTAATGTTGTAGTATACTTGGTCACACAACAACAGGACATGAACACTCAAATACCTAACATTGCAGATAAACATGGATATATTCTAGAAAATCAATTCAGAATGAATGAAAATCTCACATGCTCATATGGTGTTATTCTCACAAATATGGGATGTATTGCTACTAATGTGAAAACTGAAGTATCTAACCAGATCAAAGATGATCTAGCTGCTGTACAAATAGCAATTCTGGCATCTCAAAAGGATATTTCTGATCAACTACAAAAGTTTAAACTCTACTACACAGAGGGAATAGATTATCTGGCTTATCAGGTAAAGTTTCAGAAGGATGATCTAAGTGATATGTGGCCAGAGAAGTCATAAAGGGGGAGAGAGTGTTAGTCAAAGCAAGCTCAGATCATGCCTAATGGGTATCCAATACCATCAAAGCTACTCTTGGATATCCACCCCTTTGTGATGATGATAATATTGCTGAATCTGGTATTCAACCTACTTACAATGAAGGGGTTCAGCAAGTAGTTGCTCAAGTCATCTATCCTCCATCTGATTTTGAAGTAGTACAGCCGGCTGTACATCAAATGTATAGCCCTCCACAGGAGGGACATAATGTTATTATTGAAAAAGTTGAAATGTCTGAAGCTGCTTTACAAAGAGAGAAAGAAGCTCAAAAAGCTAGGGATGCTCAGAAAGAAGCTCAACTATCTAAGAAAAGATTCAGAGAGCAGGCTGAATTAAAGGCTGATTTTGAACAATGGAGTCCAACCTCCAGAAATATCATTTTTACTGCTTGGAAAGCTGTGAAAGATAATATGCAAAATAGAGGCAAATGGTATTCTAAACAAGAGTGGGGTAAATATCAGAAAAGGCAAGATGCCATACATCAGTTCAGAAGTGATATCAAAGGTGGGAAGTTACCTGCTAACTATGTGGAGCCTAGCAAGTACTTTCCAAAGCTTTATCATTACTTTGAAAGGAAGAAGATTAAGGCAGAAGTGCTCAAAAAGAACGATCTGAAAGGGAAGAAGCCAGCTGATGACACAAAATCTATGGTGCAAGCTAAGATTCAATCTGGCAAAGGAATAGTTATCAAGGAGCCTGATCAATCTTAGGAATAGATAGGCTAGTTTTAGAACTGTGTAATTTTCTATTCTAAAAATCTTGCTAATCAAAAACTAATTCCTGATTAATGAATTTTATCATATTCTTTGATGATATTTCATACTATTTCTGCATTATGAGTTACCCTGTCTGAGTAATGATTATATACTTCTTAATCTTTGTTTTATTATAATTGGAGTATATCATTGACTAAGGGTTATGACTTCTCCAAATAGGGGGAGATTGTTGGCTACACAGGAAACTGTGTACCAGATTTGGAGAAGCCTCACTTAACTCAATGTTATACATCAATGTGTATTTGATGGGATGTTGAGTTTCAATGTGCACTATAAAGAAATGCAGGAAAATATTCTAAGTACAAGTGTCGACACTTGTGAGGGAAATGTGTCGACTCCAGAAGCTAGATTGTGTCGACACAAATAAATCTTATTAGAAGCAGTTGTGTCGAAATACAGGACTTGTGTCGACACACACTAAAGAAATCTGTCAATTGAAGCTGTGTCGAGACTAGAAGCAGTTGTGTCGACACATAGGACTTGTGTCGACACACACTCAAGAAATCTGTCAACAAAAGCTGTGTCGAGACTAGAAGCAGTTTTGTCGACACACAGGACTTGTGCCGACACACAGGACTTGTGTCAACACACACTCTAGAAATCTGTCAACAGCAGCTATGTCGAGACTAGAAGAAGTTGTGTCGACACACAGGACTTGTGTCGACACATCCAATAGAAGCTGTGTCGAGAAGTTAAAGAATGACTGTGTCGACATATTTGGAGCTATGCCGACATCATTAAGATTTGTGTAGACACATGGTTCATTTGTGTTGACACATTTGAAGTGTTATCCAGACATGTTTCTGCTGTGATAGAAGTTCAAGGAGGGGTCTGGTATCAAGAATGAAGACCTGACAGATATCATAAGTAACAAAGTTGTCACATAGAGCTATAAGAAGGCCGTTATGTACCAGATCTACCGGTAACCTTGGATGGGTTCTATATAAAGACCGATTCTATCACAAACAAAAGTAGTGAATAGAAATGATAGTGAAGAGTGAATGACAAACTAAGAGACTAACACAGAAGAAGAAGAAGGCAGATCCTGAACAAGTCTTCCAGAGGAGTTCAGATCTAATTCAGAATACAAAAAGGAAGCTGGATTGAAGATCATCTCCAACTTCATTTGAAGATCAACCTTACTTTGTTCAGATTCAATAAGCTTTGAAGAAGGTAAGACAGGTTGGATTTTTAGAAGTCAGTTCTATCAAGAACTTATCAAGAAAGTCTTCACCTCATTCTCTTTCTATTTGGGTGAAGAATTAATTATTTTAAACAATCAATTTTTCTGTAAGATCTCTTGTAGATCTGGGTGTAGGAGAGTTGTCTCTCTGAGTTGTAGGTCTGAACATATAAAGGTTGAGGTAGCACTGAGTGCCTGAGGTAGGATCTTGTTGATCTGAGATGTAGGCCTGGTGGTTAAGTATGAGTTAGGGGTAAGTGCCTGAGGTAGGATCATGGTGATCTGAGTTGTAGGCCTGGTGGTTAAGGCCTTGTAAGGCTAAATACTCCTGGGTGACCGATTCCAGCTAGCGCAGCTAAAGAAAAAGAGCTACTAGCGCAGCAATTAGAAGTACCTACTAACGCAGCTTGAGAAGTTCCAGCTAGCGCAGCTATAAAAGAAGAGTCTCAGAGTACTAAAACAAGGCGCGTAGCGAGTCCTCCATAAGAGTATGCTTCCAGCCAGAATAGGAAGGATAATAGTACTAAACCTTGGTCCCCACGGGGCGGGAAGGATGCAAAGATTGAGTACCGCCCCGTGGGCTAGAATGGGAGGGTCCTGAGGTAGGGCTGTTGCCTGAGGTAGGATTCTTGGGAAGATTCTGAGTTGTAGGACTTGAAGAAGTCTGAGCTGTAGGAACCAGTTGGGTTTTAAGTTGCAATATCTGAGGATCTGAGATTGTGGAAGGAAGTTTGGCCCAATCTAATACTCTACTATATAGGTGAAGGGGGAGAGTGGACGTACCCATAAATTAGGGAACCACTATAAACCATTGTGTGTTGTGGTCTGAATTTTCTATGATTGTTATTCTTTTTGCTATGATGGTTATACTGTGTTTAACACTTTTAATTGCTTAAGTTGTTAACAAGGATTTGAACCTATTCACCCCCACTCTAGGTGTTTAGGCTCTATAAACCCAATCTTTCAGAGAGGGTATCCTCTCTTTGTTCTTCCTCGTGTTGTCTGCTCTGAAGGCCCAAGACTTTTCCTTGGCTTGGGATTTGTTGATGGTCTCCTCCTCTTTCCTAGAAGCTAGCTGCATCTCAAAAGAGAGAAGCTTCCCAAACAGTGTATGGGGAAGAGTATGAGCTAGCTTGGCCACCACTCTGATGGCACTGATCTTGGTGTCCCAGTCTCTAATGAGAGACCTTCAGAGCTTTTCATTAAGCTCATAATGACTAAAGAATCTCCCATAAGTCCTCAGCTCATTCACAGTCATGCAAAATCTTCATAGTAGTCAGCTATGCACTCGACCTTTGACTGCCTGAAAGCCTCATACTCCTGGTTGAGTATGGACTTCCTATCATCTCTAACCTCTTCAGTTCCCTGCATGTCGACCACAAGAGTGTCCCATACCTCCTTGAAGAACTGGCAATGAACTAGATTCTGAAAGGTAGAATCATCTATGGCACTAAAAATGATTTTCTATGCCCTCAAATCCATAGTGGCCAAGAGTACATCATCCTAGGTCATCTCAGAGTATTTCTTTAGTGTTTGTATTGTTTTATCTAGAACTGATACCATCATAGGGATGAAAGGTCCCTATTTGATTGTCAGAGCCTTCCATAAACAACCTGACCCTCTATTTCTAGATTCCAAAACTCTCCTTCCTATAGATACAAAGTTTCATGGAACCCAGCTCCTTATTGTTCTATCCTGAACCCATAAGTATACTTCTTTAAGCTACCCTTGGAGATCTACTCTGACAGTTAAGTCCTTCTTGAGCAACCTCCCTCTGATACCACTTAAAAGTCTTTAATTCTAAGGTAGCTAAACACCTAGAGGGGGTGAATAGGTTTCTTAGTCTTTTAACATTCCCCCCCCCCACCCCACTTAGTGTGTTGTAATTTAGTTTCTTATGTTTTCAAGACAATCACACATATGACATAGTAATTTTATAGGGGTTCTCTAGATAATGGGTACGTCCACTTTCTCTCACCTTTCTAATAGTGTGTTAGACAAGGCACTTCTTTAAAACTCGGCTCCTTAGAGCTTACAACACAAATCCCTCAGGATCTCTCAGTCTCCACCAAGACCTACAGCTCGGGTACAGAACCCTACGTCAGAGCAACCTTGTTCCTAAAACTCCATGATCAAAGGATAACCGACCTCAAGCCTTGAACTCAAGTCCTACAGCTTAGACTTTGGAGGTTAGCCTTATACCTCAGAGAGTAACACTCTCCTACCTCGGGCACAAAGGCCCTATACTCAGATCGATACAGGGATACTGCCTTAGATCAATAATTGATCCTACACTTAGCCTTTATAACACAGGCTTACACTCAAATCCAACAGGATTCTATAGCTTAGATCCAAGAATGGATCCTAAAGAGAGAAAAGTGGTTGGTTGTTGTTGATTTGACACCAGAGAAATTTTTGTGTCTTCTTCTTTCTGAACCGAGTTTACCTCAGCCCAATCTTCTTCTCAGCAACAAGGAAAATAATCTTCAACAAACTGCGACTTGTGTTGGACATAACTCAGAAACAAGTTTCTAATCTTGCTGTTGATTTGCTTTTCAATCAGCTAACTTGGAACGCAGAAACCAGATGGCTCTATGATGCGCTTACGATAAGTGTACCGGTCGCATAAGTAATATAAAATGGGCGAAATTCCCCAATTATAGATCTCTCAAGGAACATAGTAAGGTGGAGTTAATTTTAAGAAGCACTTGAGATTGAAGTCCTTCGGTCGGAGTTTACAAAGGGGGTTTTGGTTGTTTGCGGAAAAAGAATGTAAAAACATTAATAAACTACTCCTATGCAATACCGCTATGAGATGCTTCGCTAGTCGGATGGAAAACTGCACGTGTCGCTATACACCAAATCGCTAGGCGGATGGACGAGTAGGCTAGTGGATAAGGTGGTGAGAATGGTGGAATGAGGGTCGTGAGCACCTCTTCGCTACGCACGCCACTAGCAATTGCTAGTGCTGCACGGTGTGGTGGAGGATGGAAAGTAAAGGCGCACCTCAAGCAACTAAAGTAGTAAAACAATACAAGTTCACATAGAAATGAATCGAATAACGTTTACAACTAAAGTGCACATCATCCACATAAATTGTTCAAACATGCATATTCAACAAGAAAGAAAGAACAAGTCAAGAGATCGACCGAATCCGAAGGCTCGTCGAGGAGTCGCGGAAGGAAAAGTCGGGTTATCAATCTGCGTCCAAGCTTGGTCCTCAACTATGTCTAGGGTAAAAAAGGGTTTTCACTACCTTCTAATAGACCCATCTTATTTGGGTCACGATGCGGAAGAAGGTTGCGAGCTTGCCTTGCTTGTTCTTTATGGCGTCAAACTTGAAATGGAGCTTAGAAGATGAAGGAGGAGGCCGAGAGCAAGCACCGACAAGAGGTAAGCTTCACGAGCATTGTCAGGGCTTCTCTCCTTGGTGGAAGATGAAGGGCGAAGGTGGAAGGGCGGAGCTTTGCCCTACAAAGGAGGCTGGAACGGCTCTAGAAGAAGCACCCCCAAATGGAGGAAAATATGTGCTTTAAATAGAAGCAGGTCAGAAAAATATGCACTCATAGTGTGGCGCACGATCGTGCGTTAACCGTGCATTATTAAATTCCAGGCCAAGCTTGCGGATGAAGATGCGTTGACCCGTGCGTTTTACTCGCGCATGGGCGCTTCCGCCATTGCGAGAAGGAAATCGCACAGGTAAACACAGAGCGCAAGAAAACAATATAATACAGGGGAACAGTGCATTTTACTCGCGTACATGCGCTTCAGCCCTTACATGAAGGAAATCGCATGGTTAAACACAGAGCGCAGAAATACTGGGAAAAATATACAGACCATGCATTTCCTTCTCGCACGGTTTGTCAAAAACCATGCGGGAACAAAACGCACGGGTAGTTACAGACGTCCCCAGAACTGCTGTGTATGACGCACTATTGCCACGAGACCATGCAAGATGAAATGCGCACGACCGTACATTTTACATACAAACTGGAAAATGAATCCCGGACATCGTGACTACCTGCATAGCAATAAATCCATCCAAGAAATCATAATCAAATAGAATGAGCCATGGGGAGAACCATGTGCATACCCCTAACAACAGAATGCGCAATTACACACCCTTGTGCCAGAATAGTGCACAATGTGGTCAATGACCGAACGATGCAAATATAACCAAAAACTGGCTGAAATGCATTGCACGAGTGAGAAAACTAGCCCAGAGGAGTTCGAAAAACCCTATAAATATCGGACTCATTACACCGCTAGACTTGAACATTTGCTCGCGTCCATAGCAAATCATCTCTCTATGAACTAGAAAACAGCTAGCTGACTCAGAGATTTCTAAATAGAGTGAAGCGAGAAATCGAATACTGTATGGGCATAGAAAATATAATAGATACAATTTTTTAATTATACTACGAAGTTTATAAATTTCGACAGCCGTAAATAAATATTGAAACTACTCAAAAATAGAATCCCGGAGAATCGTTCGGTCACACGTAGGAAGAAACTAGGCAGACCACTCAGTTGAGCATTGCCAAATACCAAGGCTCGGGATCACCTCCAAATAAATCCATCAATGTCGGGGACCATACGCTTGCCTGTTCACACTCTCTCCACAGCGCTAGTTCCACTCAAGCACGAATCCGTAGGACATTAGGGTAGAAATGGGGCTTGGGTTTTGGTGAGGTAAACAAAGATAAAAAAAGGCTACGCACCTATCCCAAATGAGCTCAATAAAAAGATATGTTCTTGCCAACAATACAAGCAGGAGCACCACGCCACCAGACTTAAACTTGATAACAAGGGGGTGTGCACCGCCTACCGCCACAAAATCTCAAATATAATCTTTAATTATACATTTTCTTTTCACATTTTTTTTTCACAATTAATTATTATATATATATTTTTTTAAATCATCTTTTTATTTTAACAATTTCATCAAATATAAACTTTTGAGCATATCCACATATTCATAAGGAATATCACCACATCAACACCCCAAAATGAAAATGTAAAACACTAAAGCTCAACTTGGGTGCGTGATTAGGATCGGCTATAAGGCTTTGGTGAAATAAAGGTGGAGATGAATCAAAAGAAGGGTAGGCACAACGGGGCTAGCAAGGATAAGACGTTAGGAACTGTACAAAGCTCAACCAGGCCAAAAAGATGGCCTACATCACACTCACGCTAGACTAACCGAGCACCAATGCTTTGAGAGTAGCTTGAGGCAAGTTCTTAGCCACCGAGAAAGATGATCCTTCCTCCCGACTGGAGCAATACGTGGCTAGTGATGGCTACACACATTCCTACACTACCGTTTGATTACTCCAGATTCAACACTTTTGAGTAGTACAAACATGTTGGATCCCTAGTTTGGATTTGGGCTAAGTTCACTATTAGGTAGTTTGACTCACTTTGTATAGCCAGGGTCAAGTCTGTTAGTCCTAGGGTTTAGGCTAGTCTTTAGGTTCTATCTTCATGGACTAGCCAGTAGAGAACTTCACTAGACTCAATACTTAGAAGAATTCAGATTTCAAACTATCAATTCGAAAATCTTCGAACTCAGCTCGACGATCTTCGATCGCAGATTGAGGAACTCAGAGTTCATTCTCTGAGTTGAGCTCGACGATATTCGAGCTCAGGTTGACGATCTCTTCCTCAAGAAAGATTCTCCTCTCGACGAACATGGAGCGAAGAATTGGCAAGTTATCTCTAGAATAAAGTTCGCTGAGCTCAGGATGACGAACAGGAATTCTTAGCTCGACGAACTTGGAACTCCAGTCGACGAATTCTGATAAGAGGTAGATGAATTCAGTCCCGAGACAGATTGAGAAGTTTTCCTTATTTCTGTCCCTTATTTATTATATTATTTAGCAGTAACTCTTTGAGTAATTAATGCGTATATTCTCAAGAATATAGTCGTTATTCGCAACATTAATTATAGATTTCATCAGAGTTAATTACTTTTATTTTAAATAGGACCTAAAGACTAGCAGAATTCAAAGGAGAATTTGAAAGAAGAATATAAAAGAGAATTTCTTCAGATGGCTCTCCACACAATGAGTACTTAGAACACCAGGAAAGAACACAAGAACACAAGTGTGATACGGAGAAGTGACACAGAACATACAGAAGAATATATGCTTCTTCTCAATGCAGAAAACAATCTGTTTTTCCCTTATTCTTACAGAAGGCAAAAGAAGAACAACAATCATATATCAAGAGTCTTCTTCAACGTCTACTCCAGGAATCTTCAAGCATAATAACTCTTGATCAGTCTGCAAGTTCCTTGATCTCTTCAAGACAAGGATGAAGACCTACACCCTGAGCAATGCTCCATGCTTTCTAAACCATTCAACATTTCAGAAGGAGCTTTGATAATAGTAATTCACAAGAATTCTCTGTTGCTTAGAGAAAAGAGAAGGTACCATCAACTCTCTCAACCTCCTGTAAAAAGATTTATTAACTCCCTTCAAAAGTTTATTGTTGGTTTTTGGGCACCAGATCAAAAGCCTAAAGGGTTGTGAGTTCTCCCTGTAAATAGATCTTTTGGTGGCAGTCACCTGAGCAAAACCAGCTAGTGGATTCCTACCAGGGTGGTAGAAGTGCGGATGTACCCAGGTTGGGGAACCACTATAAAATTTCTTGTTTTGTCGTGTTGCCCTTTTTATTGTTGTACTGTGCAGTGATAGTCTAGCTTTATTTCATTTCACATAACTACTACTATCACTTAATTTCTCTGATAAACTTTAAAATCAGCCAAAAAATTTAATGCTCTAATCACCCCCCCCCCCTCTAGAGTATATCAGATCTATCCATTATCTTTCAATTGGTATTAGAGCAAGGTTCCTTTGGTTTTACAAGCTAACACTTGAACTAAAAGATCCTAAATAGTCTGATTTTTTTTTGTTTATTATATATCATGGCACAAAATAAGGATTATGCAAGCACCAGACCTCTAGTTTGCAACCTGAACAAGTTTGCCATCTGGAAGGCAAGAATTAAATTATATATGAACTCTATTGATGAAGATATTTTCAATTCTATTTTGACAGGACCTCCAACTATAGTGGCCACCACTACTACAACTTCTAGAACACATGTTGTTCCACCACCTGAGTGGATAGATGCACAAAAGAAGGCAAAGATTGCTGATGCTAAGGCTATGAATATTCTGGCTCAGACAATGTCTAATGACATCTTCTAGAAAGTGGCAGAGTGCACCTCAGCAAAAGCCATCTGGGATTCCCTAAACCAGATGGTTGTTGGATCTGTAGATGAGAGAAAAGACAAAAGGTCTAACCTCATCTCCCAGTATAAGAACTTCAAGAAAAAAGAGTCAGAGTCAGTGAGTGACATGTATAACAGACTAAGCTCAATCATTAATGTGCTAAAAACTCTAGACAAAGACATAACTCTCACTGAGGTCAATGATAAAATCCTCATGTGCTTCCCCAGCTCATGGGATTCCAGAATCTTGCCAATCAAGGAAGCTAGAAGTCTGAATGATATTTCCAATGAATCTCTACTAGGAAAGCTCAAATCATATGAGCAGTTAATGAAGACTAGAGAAGCTGCTGAGCAGAAGACTCCCTCATCAGCTAGAAAGGAGCAAAACATAGCATTCAAAGAATCTGAAGAAATAGAAGCTCCATCAGCTAGTGAAGAATTTCTGAGTCTCCTAGCTAGGAGATTCTACAAAATGGGCAAGAAGAATTTCAGAAGGAAGTCCTCTAGACAAGATGACAAGTCAAGATATGATAAAACCCAAACTAAAGAAATTGTCTGCTTTGGTTGCAGGCAGCCTGGACACTTCATATCAGAGTGTCCAGAGAATCAAAAGAAGAAGAGACGAAGAGAAAAGGAGCCCAGGAAGCAGCAATACAGCAAACCCTCCTCTAGCAAGCATAAGAGGAAGGAGAAAGGATTTTTTCCTGAAACCTGGAGTGAAACTGAAGATGAATCTTCATCTTCTCGCTCTAGTGAAGATGAAGAAGAAGCTAAAGCAAAGGAGATTTGCTTGATGGCCATTGATTCATCAAGCAGCTTATCTGATGTTGAGCAGCCAGACAGTGAAGAACTTCAATTTGAAGAAGATCAGGTGAACGACTATCCCACCATAGAGAAATAGTAGTATCTGTATAGTGGTTGTTCAAATCATATGACTGGCAGCAAGGACAACTTAATGAACTATAAGTCAAAGCTAGGACCCAAAGTAATATTTGGTGACTCCAACTGTGGCCAAACTAAAGGCTATGGAATGGTCAAAATTGGAGTTGTCACCTTTATGAAGGTAGCATATGTAAGTGGACTGAAGCACAACCTGATATCCATAAGTCAATTATGTGATGAAAGATTTCAGGTATCATTTGATAAATCCTCCAGTAATATTACTTCAGTAGATAATAAAATTGTGTTAACTGGAACTAATGTAGGAAACATTTATGTAGTTAACATAAAATCTACTAAATCTGAAATATGTCTATTTAATCAAACAAGCAATAATAATGAATTATGGCATAAAAGATTAGGACATGTTAATCTGAAAAGCATTGCTAAACTCTCCAGGGACAACCTTGTTAGAGGATTGCCTTCTTTGCCCTACAAGAAGGAAAGCCTTTGCAGGGCTTGTCAAGTAGTCAAGCAAACTAAAAATAGTTTTAAGTCACATAATAAGAGTGATTCACCTAGGATTTTGTATTTGCACCACATGGATTTCTTTGGACCCATTGCTGTACAGAGCCTTGGAGGGAAGTCTGATACCTTAGTGATTGTTGATGACTTCTCTAGGTTCACATGGGTGTTCTTCTTGAGAAATAAATATGACAACTTCAAGGTTCTTACAGACTTTCTTAAGAGCATAAGGATTGAGTATTCTACTCCAGTTGCATTGATCATAAGTGATCATGGTACTGAGTTGGAGTCTCTTCCCATGCAAGAATTCTGTGAGAAGGAAGGTATCAAGAATTGCTTCTCTGCTCCTAGAACTCCTCAAAAAAATGGGGTAGCTGAAAAGAAAAACAGAACCCTAATTGAAGTTGCAGGCACATTACTTGCAGATGCTTACATGCCCCTATCCTTTTGGGCAAAGGCTATAAGCACAACAAATTATGTACTGAATAGAAGCCTGATACATAAGCTTAAGGGAAAGACTCACTATGAACTACTCAAAGGGAAGCAACCTAAAGTAGATTACTTTAGAATTTTTTGTTGTTTATGCTACATTCATAACAATGACATGAAATATCTTAGAAAGCTTGAAGCCAAGGATGCAATTGGAATTTTTCTATGATATTCCCTAGTTAGTAAGGCATATAGGGTTTATAATAAATCATCTATGAAAATGGAAGAATCTATTCATATTTCTTTTGATGATACTAACATGTTTTACAAGGAGAAGATCCCTTATACCAGTGAGACTTTGCAGGAACCACATCTGTGTGAGAAGTTGGATGGTTGACCCTCACCAATGAGTCTGTTACACATCCTTCTCCATATGTTGTTGAAGAAAGTTAATATGATGTCACTGAATATAGTGAAGAGCAAACAATAGATAATATAATTCCACAAGAGGAATTAATTCCCCAAGCTATTGCTGAACCAACTCCTCCTATTGAATTTGTCACACTTAGAGATCACCCTGCATCTCAAGTGATTGGAGACATGTCAATGGGTGTGCAGACAAGGCATCAAATTCACCAGGACAAGATGCATGTTTGCTTCATATCTCAAACTGAGCCCCAAACAATATAAGATGTTGAGCAAGATCCACACTGGATTATTGAAATGCAAGAGGAGCTCAACCAATTGGAGAGATGTGGAGTTTGGGATTTAGTTCTAAGACCGAAAAACTATCCAGTCTTTGGAACTACATGGGTATTCAAGAACAAACTAGATGCTCAAGGTATTATCATCAGGAACAAGGCAAGGATATTTGCTCAAGGCTATAGACAAGAGGAAGGCATTGACTATGATCAAGTGTTTCCTAGTGTTGCAAGGCTTGAGGCAATCAGAATCTTTCTTGCTTATGCTACTTACAAAAAGTTCACTCTATAAAAAATGGATGTAAAGAGTGCATTCTTCAATGGTGAACTTAAAGAAGAGGTTTATGTGCAGCAACAACCAGGTTTTATTTCTCCAACCCATCCTTCTTATATTTTAAATTGCATATGGCTCTCTATAGTCTAAAGCAAGCTCCAAGAGCTTGGTATGAAACCTTAGCTAGCTTTCTCCTAGAGCATAATTTTACTAGAGGCATTAAAGATAGGACTTTATTCATTAAGCATCATAGGGATAAAATTTTATTAGTACAAATATATGTAGATGATATTATCTTTGGCTCTACTGATTCCAAACTATGCAAAAGGTTCTCTGGCATTATACATTCCAAGTTTGAATTGAGTAGTATGGGTGAAATTTCCTACTTCCTTAGTCTCCAAGTGAAGCAATTGCCTAATGACATCTTCATATCCCAATCCAATTATTCTAAGGAGCTAATAAAAATGTTTGGGATGGCTGATGCCTCAGCAAAGAAAACACATATGGCTATAAATGATGTGAATGACTCTGATGAACATGGCAAGCCTGTTAATTCGAAACTATATCGGGGCATTGTTGGGTCCCTGTTGTATCTCACAGCAAGTAGGCCAGACATAATGTTTATTACATGCCTTTGTGCTAGGTTCCAGGTGAACCCAAAAGAATCCCAACTTATTTTTCTAAAAATGATTTTAAGATATATAAAAGAGTTTTTCTAGTCTAGGACTTTGGTAACCAACTGAGTTAGAGTTTGATTTGACTGGATATTCAGATACTGATTTTGTTGGATGTAGAGTGGACAAAAAAGCACCTCAGGGACATGTCAGTCCCTGGTGCTAGACTAGTGTTCTGGTTTTACAAAAAGCAGACATCTGTGTCTATTTCACCTACAGAAGCTGAATACATAGTAGCTGGCAGTTATTGTTCCCAGATACTATGGATTCAGAACCAACTCCTAGATTATGGGTTCAACTTAAATAATTCAACCACACTATGTGATAATGCAAGTGCAATTTCCATTGTACAGAATCCAGTTCATCATAGTAGAACTAAGCATATAGAAATAAGGCATCATTTCATTATAGAGTGTGTGGATAAAAATAAAATTAAGCTTGTCTATATCTACACAGATTTGCAAAGAGCAGACATCTTAACCAAACCCTTGTATGAGAGGAACCATCTATTCTTTCTAAATCAGCTTTGTATGATAAATGGAGAAGCCTTGATTTAATTTTTTGTCTACGGTCGAAGAATTTGTCACAGTTCGTCGAACGGAGATCGACGAATTGAGAAAAGTTCTTGAGAAAATTTGTCCACCTGAGATCGACGAACTCTCTTTGTGAAGTATTTTTCGTCGTCCTGAGAACGACGATCTTGCTTCAGAAAAGTTTTCATCGACCTGAGCACGACAAAAAGTTTTCCCCTCTTCAGACTGAGATCGACGAACTCTGTTGTCAATAAAATATTTCATCGAACTCAGATCAAAGAATTTTGTTTATTTTTGCAGGACGAAGTCTGGCGGTTCATATTCTGAAAGCCTTATATCTATGTTTTCTTCGAGCTCCATCCCGAGCTTTCTGTTCCCATTGCAGTTGATCTTTTTGTTCCCTTTTGTAGGATGAACAATGTAACACCCCAAAAAGACCCCAAAAAGACTCAACATGAAGTTTGAGGTGCAGGCTGTTTGACACGGCCTGGGACACGGGCGTGTCCCAGGGCGTGTCGGGGGTACACGGCCTGGGACACGGGCGTGTCCCAGGGCGTGTTCAGGTTAGTCGACGATTGATAGTTGACGATCGTCGAGCCTAGGGACACGGCCTTTGACACGGGCGTGTCCCAGGGCGTGTCACGCAATTAAATTTCGAAATGGCCTATTCGAGTCAGAGAAGTACACGGCCTTGAACACGGCCGTGAACACGGGCGTGTCAGATTGGACACGGGCGTGTCAGATGCCGTGTGCCTACCCGTGTACTGGTTGCAGCTCGATGAGGCAGGTTTGACACGGGCGTGTCTCAGGTTTGACACGGGTGTGTCAGGTTCGACACGGGCGTGTCGATACCCGTGTTGTTCAGTCGGTTCAAACCGCGTGTGCCGCTTCAGGGTACACGGCCTGTGACACGGGCGTGTCACAGGCCGTGTCAGCCAAAAATTGGGTTTTTTGGGCAAATCGTGGCCGTTCAGATTCTCTCTTTTGATCCAAGGGCTCAGGTGATTCCTGGCTGGATTTAATTCGTGAGGAATGATGAAGAAGTCATTCTTCATTTTGCTTAAGGAAGAGAGAAAGAGAGAGGAGGAAGAAGAAGGAGGAGGAGAGCAAGCCACCGGCGAAGATCCCGTGGTCCGATTCGTGATCCGAAGCCGGCGTTGCGAAGGCAAGGCTGCTGCGGTTCTTTCTTACCGGCTAGTTTTCGATGGCTCCGAAGAGATCGACAAGGGTAACGATCTCCCTCCTTGGACATGTGAAGTCCTTCTTTTCTGCATTGCATAGGGAAAACCCTTCCCCGCGAGTGTGCGGTGGGTTGTGGTGTCTCTTGGGGTAGATATGTGAAGTCCCCCTTGTTAGAGGCCGGAATTGGAGTACGGCTCTAGGCATGCTGTGTGAAGCCCATCTGGACATGGTCTGGATTGGTGATGCTTGTTTGCATATCGGAGTAGGCTCCGTGATTATGGCTTGTGTTGCCTTGTGCCTACCTGTTGCTTGGTGCAGCAGGAAGTACTGGATGATGTCCAGGAAATGAAGAGGGTTGGATGCAACTCTTGTGGCCGTGCGTTGCCACTTTATGAGCGGTTGAGCCGTTGGGCTGCAACTCGATGAAAAGGCAGATTGCCGAACAGGAAAGGTGAAACCGACCCGCGCCTATAAATAGCCATGGATACTTCCGTATTCGAGGTGGCACGGCGACTTGAGCAACGGGGGGTGGCTGATCCGTACCTGCGTTAGGTCCGTCCGACTTGGAAGCCTGGTTATAGGTTTTGTTAGAGCGCCTAATGAGAGTCTTAGGCCCGCGCGCCGGAAAGACTAGAATGCTCAAATACCGTGTGGACGGTGGTGTTGACCCTGGTATTCCGGTACACCAAGAATGTGCCCTGAGTGCACGGACTGTCGGGTCGTGTGGCCGATAGTTGTGATGGCTTGAATGTGCCTGCGCGCACATAGTTGCTATTTAATGATGCCATGCTTTGTAGGGAAAGAATGTTCATGCCCCAAGAAAGGGGTAGGATTGTTATAATTGGGTCAGCTGAATGCTGACCGTTGCATTGTTTGCCACCGGTTGGGTGGATTGTTCCCTTGCAGGTGCTGGAGAGCCAAGTGGTAAGTGATGGGCTGAAGCCCTACAGCTGTTGCTGCTGCTGCTGCGGCTAGCCCTTGAAGGCTAAGCGAATGTTTTGCTTATTTGCTTGTACTCATGTATGGCCGGCCTGCGCGCCGAGGTTTATAAACCATACGTTGTGAAAAGAGGAACTGTAAGGCCTTAAGGCCAAACTCTTGTATTTGTGTACATTCCGTGGTGAAATATAAAGGTGGTTTATATATTGGACATTCCTGTTTAGAGTTCAAAGTTGTAACTTAAAGCTTCCGCTAGAATGCTCTGAGTTAGGATTCGTATGGTTTGGTATTATCCTGTGACCTCACCGTCTGTTTGTGGCATATAGTGTGGGGCCCCGGCCGGACCTTCTACTATACATCATTTAACGGATGGGGTCGTTACAAACAATGGCGATTCCGGCGAGTTCTCTTCTAGCAAGGAAATTTGACACCGGCTTTGATATTAATTTTGAATCAATCCAACACTCAGATCAGATTTTCATGGATATTCTACAGTTGTTTATGGAACAACAGTTGAATAATTTCATGACTACAAGAATAAAGATTGCAGCAACATAGATCAGAGAATGGGTATTCACTTCTAGTACTCAAGACGCCGACACCATGACCGGCACAATCTCTGGACCTCAGGTTACTCTAACTCCCAAAGTTTTAACCAAAATTTTTGTTCGAGTAAATGGTGAAGAAGACATAGAGATTGATAGTTCTGATTTTGATGAAATGTTAAATAAAATGGGTCATATTGGAGAGAACCCTAACAAACTGTTAAAGAAACTCTTATCTGCTGAATATTAGTTTTTAGCTGATGTTGCGGGAAAAGTATTGCTAGGCAAGCATACTGCTCATGACTACATCACCAAGCATCAATTTTTAGTAATGTGTGTTGTAGTCAATAAGAAAGCAGTAAATTGGGCTAGGATTTTGTTTGATTTGATAAGGAAAAAAGAATAGTAAGAAAGAAGTTTGTTTTGGAAGAATTCTTGGAATCTTTATTAAGGAAAAAGCAGCTGAATTCCTGGTCTCACAGACCATATTCTTTAATGCTTCCAAAAGGATGACTTATGCTTTGTTTGGAAGATGGGGGAGGACCTTCTATAAGCCCTCAAAGGCTTCATCCTCTTCCAAAACATTTGAGGATACAAGAGCTTTAACATCTAATTCCCCACCTCCAGAAGATATCTTTCCATCCACCTAGATTTCAACACCTCCATCTCATCAACCCACTCCTCCTCAAATTTCCATTCCTTCATCAACCCTCCAACAACCTGCCACCTCACAAACTCATATTCCAACACCACCTATATCTCTAAAATGTCAACCCACTCCAATTCAATCTATAGAGCATACCACACCTCCTCAATCCCCATTACCACATCATCTTACTAACATACCCCTCCATAACCTCACATCTATTCCATCTTTTGATCTATTATCATCATCTCCCGTCAAAACTCCATCATCTCCAGATGAGTCCATGACTGTCACCACTAATTTCCCTTCAACCTCTTCCATCCACCCTTCTGTATCCACTCAAACACCTTCTGAGTTCATACAATTGGATTCCCCTTCCATTCACTCTCTTCTGTAGCTCATCACTCCCCTCCTCAAAAAGCTCATATAAGAGGTTGTTAAATATCTTGCTGATTCTATTTCCTCCCTCTCTGCTCTTCTTGCTGTTGCCCCCACTATCCCTTCTTCTTCTTCTGGTGGCCTTGCTTTAGGACCCTCTGAAAACAGGTAGGGGGAAGAATCTAATGAAGAAGTTATAGTTAGTTCTCCAGCATCAACAGATGTTCAGTTGGACACAACAACAGATGCAAATATATGTATGAATACAGAAATTGAGACAGCAGTTGATATTGATATGATATGTACAGATGAGCAAGAAGAACTTCCAGAAATTATGACTGTTGGTGATTGCTTTGTTAATCCCACTGTAGATTTATTTTTTTGTTGAATTCTTTTGATACAACTGATTTGAATTTTCTTCCAAAAGTTCTTCCAGAGCAATCCATGGTTATAGTATGTTATACCTCCTCAATAAGCCATGAAGTTGTTAAGCAACTAAAGGAAAGTTTTGATGTCCAAAAGGTTGTGGAACCTTCAGATGTTACAATAGACAAGGTTGAGCCAAGCTTTTCTTATCCAACTTATATTATGGATGAAAGTCCAATTCCTTATCTGGGTGATTTAATTGCTCAAGATATTGCATAAGATCTTGAAAATTCTCAAAATGCTCCTGATTTGTTTGGTACAGAGATTGAGATTGTACAGTCAATAGCTCCCAAGAAAGATCAATCTAAGCTAATTGAACAAATTGATGATTTATATAATAATCCCCCTAGTTCCTCTGATGACAATGTTGATGAGGACTCTAAAGATTCTGCTGATCCTAAGGCTAAGAAGAAGATTGTTAAGAAGAGAAAAGCTATTCCCAAGGCTATACCCAAGCCCAATCCAACCCATGACACTCCATACTACATTTTGAACAATATTACTCCTTATCATGGTAGGCCTCAATGGATGTGGGTGTCAAAGAATGAGCAGAAGGAAAGGAAGAAGAGAAGAAGGTACAGGTCTCCTCCCAAGAAATTCAGGATAGACCCTCCTCCTCCTCCTCCATCAGCTGGGGCCTCTATAAGTATGACTCATAGATCAGCATCAATTACCAAGACATATCAGAGACACTCTAAGCCAAGTTCTCAAGGCAGCAGTCAACAGTAGCAATTTACTAAGAGCAAGCCTCCTACTGCTACAGAAAAGAAAAGTTCTTCAGCATCTCTTGATGATTCAAAGAAGGACTCCAGTCCCAAAAGGCCAGAATCACCTCCTTTTCCATTTATAGATCCAGAACAAGAGACACCTACAAAGATGCCAAGATTTCAACAGCTGATTAGACTCTCATTGATCAACAAAGCTAAAGCAGAAGGAAAGGACCCATCACAGTATTCCACAATATCATCATATAGAAAAGAAGAGATCAAAAGGTATGACAAATCCAATATATTTTTCAATATAGATGATTAAATGTGTCTACATACTGAAGCAGTTGTACCAAGGGCTACGTCTTGCAATATCATTGGAGCATCTGACATGACTTTGTCTAAGAGAGAAGCTGCAAACCCCAATAGAGAAATTATTTTCAGGCAGCCCTCTGAGAAAGCTGAGAAAGAGAAGATCAAGAAACCTAAGTAACTGTTTGTTTAGTTTATTTTCCTAAACTATTGGTTAATCATGCAACACCTATTGTACATATCTACTAGATGTTTATTTTCTGCCAGATATCTTTTGTTTTGCTTTATGATTGTATTTTTTGTGTTTGTATTAGTGACCTCACCCAAATAGGGGGAGATTGTTGAATCCCTAGTTTGGATTTGGGCTAGGTTCACTATTAGGATTTTTTACCCACTTTGTATAGTCAGGGTCAAGTCTGTTAGTCCTAGAGTTTAGGCTAGTCTTTAGGTTCTATATTCATTGACCAGCCAGCAGAGAACTTCAATAGACTCAAGACTTAGAAGAATTCAGAGTTCAAACTATCAGTTCAAAATTCTTCAAACTCAACTCGACGATCGTTGATCGAAGATCGACGATCGTCGATCGCAGATCGACGATCGTCGATCGCAGATCAACGAACTCAGAGTTCTTTCTCTGAGTTGAGCTCGACGATATTCGAGCTCAAGTCGATGATCTCTTCCTCAAGAAAAATTCTCCTCTCGATAAACTTGGAGCATAGAATTGTCAAGTTGTTTCCAGAATAAAGTTCGCTGAGCTCAGGACGACGAACATGATTTCTCAGCTCGACAAACTTGGAACTCCAGTCGATGAATTTTGCTCATAGGTCAATGAATTCAATGCCGAGCCAGATTGAGATGTTTTCCTTATTTTTGTCCCTTATTTATTATATTATTTAGCAGTAACTCTCTGAGTAATTAATGCTTATATTCTCAAGAATATAGCCATTATTGGCAGCATTAATTATCGATTTCATCAGAGTTAATTACTTGCTTATTTTAAATGGTACAGTTGGGGAAACTAATTAAAATAAATATTCAAGTCGTTTCATTCTCCAGAATCAATCTGAAATTAATGTTTGGAATTCAAAATTCAAAGGAGAATTTGACAGCAGAATATAAAAGAGAATTTCTTCAGACAGCTCTCCACACACTGAGTACTTAGAACACACATAAAAGAACACAAGAACACAAGTGTGATACAGAGAAGAGACATAGAACATACAAAAGAATATTTGTTTCTTCTCTGTACAAAAAACAATCTATTTTCCCCTTGTTCTTACAGAAGGCAGAAGAACAACAACAATCATATATCAAGAGTCTTCTTCAACTTCTACTCCAGGAATCTTCAATGACAACAACTCTTGATTTGTTTGCAAGTTCTTAGATCTCTTCAAGACAAGGCTGAAGACCTACACCCTGAGCAAGGATCCATGCTTTCTGAACCATTCAACATTTCATAAGGAGCTTTGACAATAGTAATCCACAAGTCTTCTTGTTGTTTAGAGAAAAGAAAAAACACCATCAACTCTCTCAACCTCCTATAAAAGGGTTTATTAACTCCCTTCAAATGTTTATTATTTGTTTTTGGGAACCTGATCAAAAGCTTAAAGGGTTGTGAGATATCCCTGTAAATAGATCTTATGGTTGCATTCACCTAAGTAAAACCTGCTAGTGGATTCCTACCAGGGTGGTAGAAGGGTGGATTTACCCAGGTTAGGAAACCACTATAAAATATCTTGTGTTTCCTGCTTGCCCTTTTTAATTCTATAATGTGTTGTAATAGTCTAGATTTATTTCATTTCACATAACTACTACTATCACTTAATTTCTCTGATAAAGTTTAAAATAAGCCAATAATTTTAATACTCTATTCACCGCACCCCCTCTATAGTATATCAGATCTATCCCCTATCTTTCAAAACAATATTTACAAATACAGAAAAGTATAAATCTACGAGCACAAAGAAAAATTAAATCTATACTATTTCTACAAACCATGAGTTCTCGATTAGGACCACTACATGAGTTTCACACTACTCTATTCTAAAATCCTAAGCCAACACCACTTTTTTTAATGTTAATGCAAAAGAAACAAATTTGACTTGAGTAGAGTGCATGCTTAAGATCGCGCTCATATGGGTGTTGGTGCACAATCCAGGCATGATAATCATGAAAATAGAAAATGAAAATATACTTTTGGTATACAAGTACTAAGAGTGCATGTGCATAGGTAACCTGCAAAACTCTCCCCCACCAGACTTAAACTAAACAAACTATCCAAGATTTGCAATAAAAATAGAAAAAATAAAAGTTAAGGGAGAGGTTACCCATGCTCAGCCAATGAGCATACCAAAGGAATGGCGTTAATTTTAGCAGACAGTCAACGGCCCAAACGAACTCCATCTGTACAAGATAATATCTCCAACCACGCATACTAAAAGCATATAACCACAGCAGCATATTTGAACAAATTAAATACGGCAAAAGTGGGTTGTCTCCCATAAGCCCTTTTCTTTACCGTCCTTAAGGTGGACCAAATACCTGTATTAGCAGTTATACAAATATTGTTCAGAGAATAAGTTCAAAACATAATGAAAAATGTATAAAGATACACACAACAGTAAGCAGTAAATGAAACTAGAAAAAGCAGTAAATAGGACCCCGGAGATCCTTCACTCCACAGCTGAACGCTGATTTGTGATAGATCCCCTAAGTCATGTGAGACAAGGGAGAGGCGAAGGATTTAGGGCCCAGGAAAGACGAATCTCCGTTGTCCCTAACCTCTTCCTTCTCGCACCGGCGGTCAAAATTTTGCGCCTTGCGCAGGAGCAGTTCTCTTCTGTTCAGATCCATAGAAGGGGATCGCCAGGGTGGTATAACCACACCAACCAATTCAGCAGCAAGTTTATCTTTCTCATCCGGAGGCATCCTTTCCTCACCCGTGGCGGGTGAAAGATCAGCCCAAGTCACCTGCTTAACAGTTTTACAAACTTTGTTCGGATAAATAAAGGTTTTTAAATTAATTTTCTGCACGCTCTCTACGGTAATGCTCAGCTCATGTTTCTTCATACAGGAATCTTGTTTCACATCAAGTGACTCCGTCTCTGTCTCTCCTTCAGCTATCATCAGCAGTTCTGCCACTTTCTTAACCTGATCTTTCTCCTTCAGTAGAAGACCTTTCTTAGCCGCACTAGATACATCATTAGATAACACAACATTCAATTTCATAAGTTCTCAAGGTTCATCTGAAATTATCGGGGGAGGTGATGGTGGTAGAGGCACATTGACCTTGGAAGCAGAGGTGACCACACACGCATTAAATTGCAGTATAACTTCACTAGCTTTTATGAATGGGACCCCTAAGATGGGTTTTGACGTATTACCCTTGTGTCCTAACACCTGAAAGACAGTGACTACAGCAGCACCATTCAGACATCTTTAATCTCACCATCGATCTTAACTACCGATCCATCGGCTAGCACTAGTGATTTTTGGACTTCAGATTTGATATTTAAATTCAGATTTTCAACATCTTGCACGGCAAGAATGTTGCTTAACTATCCAGAATCACATAAAGCCATTGTCTCTACCGCATTAATCTCAAATTTAATAGCCATTTCATTTATATCGCACTTTTCGCATCCCCAGCACTCTTCCCTTGCTCACGAGGATTTTTCTCCGTGTCACTTGGGAGGGTGCCGCGAGTACGCTCGGAGAACACTTGGGCCAGTTTCCCCAGATGTGTGCCCAAGTTCCTCATGGACATGGTTTGAGTGGACATATTCGATTGGGCCATCTCAACAAACTTCTCCATATTTTCATCCAGCACACTCTTGCGATTCCCTTGCATGTTTGGATTATAAACCGTATGCGGCGGTCGCGGCTCACTACTAGAGGCTTGAGCATCAAATTGATGTTGGCCTCCCTACCACCTTTGACTGGGGGCATTTTGATTCCACGAGAAATTAGGATGATTTCTCACATTGGGGTTATACGCGTTATTATAAGGAATAGTGCGGTTTTGACTATTTATAAAATTTATACTCTCGTCAGAGATTATACCTGACGTCTCAGCAACAAAGGTCTCCTCAGCAATGCACTCATAAGCATGATGGTCAGGGATACCACAAGCCTGGCAAGAAATGTCCATATACCGTGCTGGAGGAGGGGCCGATCTGGTAAACATCGTCCTTCCATCCAAAGTAGGATGTGTAACACCCCAAAAATCTCAAAATTGGATTTGAGGTGCAGGTTGTTTGACACAGCCTGGGACACGGGCGTGTCCCAGGGCGTGTCGGGGGTACACGGCCTGGGACACGGGCGTGTCCCAGGGCGTGTTCTGGATGGTCAACGATCGGTGGTCGACTATAGTCGAGCCTGGGACACGGCCTTGGATACGGGCGTGTCCCAGGGCGTGTCACTCAAGAAATGGCCGGACTGAGTCAGATAAGTACACCGGCCCGGAACCAAGCCTTGCACACGGCCGTGTCAGATTTGACACAGGCGTGTCGGAGGGCGTATGCCTACCTGTGTACTGCTCTGTTGGTTTTGGAGCTCGTTGAGGCAGGGGTGACTGATTACTAAGGGTTTAGTCATCATTTAAGACCAATATTTACTTAGATATTTTAATAAATTATTGCATTCGCTCGTTGTTTTTATAAATTTTCGTATAAATAATATTTTATTTCCTAAAACTTATATATATTTGTATTTTGCAGGATTATGACAAACATGGGGAGGGTTTCTATGACACGCCCCGCTATCACGAGTACAAGTCAAGTTTGTCATATTGGAGCCCCGTCGATCACCATCACATGATGATTTTGCCACCCTCCATGTATGCAACCCGAGCACCTCTGGCTGCCCAAGCAAGTCTTCTTGCATTATATATATGAATATATATGTGTGTGTGTGTGTGTGTATATATATATATATATATATATATATATATATATATATATATATATATATATATATATATATATGCATATATGTGTGTACATATATATATGCATACATGTGTGTGTAAATATATATATATATATATATATAACAGGAATCCGCCACCACCGTGCTCCGCCACTTCCAAGCTCGGCCATCACCAAGCAGCCCGAGCTCCATCTACTCCATGCTCACGGCCACCTCCAAGCTACCCGAACATCTCCACCATGCCCGGCCAATCCAGCATCACAGCAGCTCGGCACCTCAACTCCTCCACGCTCGGGCAACAACTCCCAATCGCCGGCAGCCTCCATGCAGCCCGAGCGCCCCCCTCTTCCATGCACAGCAACCTCCGGCCACTCACAGCAAGTTCCGGCCAGCACCTCAGCCCGACAACCACCCTACAGCAACCCTCCAAGCTACCCAAACTCACTCCATGCAGCGCCACCACCGATCGAGCTCCACCACTCAGTAGCTTCGGCCGGCAACTCCACTTCAGTAATCAGCATGCAGTCCGCCTCATCCATGAAGCTCCGCCACCTCTGCATACAACAGCGCCACCACCGTGCAGCCATCCTCCTCCTCCATGCAAATCTCCAGCAACTCCAAGTTCGGCCGACCATCGGCCACCTCCACGTCATCTATCCAGCCCACCTCCTCCACGTCAGCACTCCTCCTCCATGCAGCCCCAACTCCTCTGCCGTTACACCCGGAGATGTCGCCGCCTCCAGCTCTTCCATAGATCCCGCCAAATTTATGGTTGCCACCAGCACCTCCGCGGCTGTCGTTTTCAACAAGGAAGCCACCTCCCCTTGATCCCGCCATGCCTTGTCACATCATCCGGTGCCTATAAAAGGCTGTCATTGGGAAGGAGGGCGAGAGGTGATTGCTTTTGGAAAAAAAATAAAGAAGAATAGTTTTAGAGAGAGAGAGAGAGTTAAAAATATTATATATATATATATATATTTGTAAGAAATTCTTTAGGAGTTCGTTTTGAGTTGCGTGTTCCGGAAGATGAAATCATTGTAAGTCAAGCCCAATTTTTGTGAGCATAAAGTCGTTATTCTTTTTTTCAGTCTTTATTTTTGTCGGTCTCTTGTAATCTTGTCCTTCTTTATTTAAATTTTCGTTAACTTGTAGCAGCTTATATTTTTTGTAATCTCTCCTTTTTATAGCAATAATATTGCTTTTTCTCTTAAAATATTATTCGTATTCCAATTTTGTTCTGTATCTCGTTTGTTCTTTTTCATGATCGATGTCGCATTTTTATTGTAATGATTCCCCCATCTCCATGAGCGGCTAATTCTCTATAGTGCTCGATCGAGATGATCCGAGAATGAGTTAATTTTGTTATGATTGTAGTTTGCTTTTTCTCAAATTGTTGAACGCTTATGATTTACCGTTGATCAATTCATTGAGGCTATATATTTTATATAGTTTTCATAATGGTTTTCGCTCTTTAGTTGGCCGAGAGGCTCGTAAGGCGAATCGATCACTCATTGGTAAAAAGAGTAGAACGCAACCCTCGAAAGAGGACAACGTAACTCTTCCGGATTGGAGTGAAATCCAATAGTGAGGTTCACAACCTAAAGCAAGTCTTAGACGATGCGATTTGAGAACGAAAGTTCGGTCGATACACCTAAGCTTAGTTGAACCTAATCCTCGAAAGAGGAGTGTTCATGCTTCGGGAACCTCCACGGTCAAAGCCTCTTCAACAAGAGAATTGCACTCTAACTTCATTCCGTTATTTTCTTTTCCCAAGGTGATTCAAGATCGGACACTAGCTTTTAACTCATCGAATTAATTCACTTAGTATTTTTCATTCGCAGCCCCCAACCCAAATTTCTTCTGATAAAATAATAACAATTTTCAAAGTAGGATTACTCGATCACCCCGAGTCTAATACGACCTTGGTTTTTATAAACCTATACCACTCCCGATACGGTACACTTGTCGTTGTCATTTGCAAGTATAGTTTTGCGCGATCAAGTTTTTGGCGCCGTTGCCGGGGACAATTGGTCGATAATTTGAAAAAGAAATAGTTATTAATTTTATCATTTTTTTTGTTTATGACCCGAGTAAACTCTTCAAATAATCTTGAATTTGGTTTTGATCCGGAAATCGAGCGCACCTTTCGGCGACGTCTCCGATTTAGTGATCTACCAATAATTTGCGAAGAGCCAATCGGAGAAACTAACGAGGGCATAATGGAAGTCCCTAACCTTAATGCGGCTCCGCTACGGACCATGTCCTATTATGCGAGACCGAATTTGGAGGGAACATAATCTAGTATTATTCGCCCAGCAGTAGCTAATAATAATTTTGAAATTAAAACGAGTATCATTCAAATGGTACAGCAATCAGTTGTATTCGATGGCTTACCGGATGAAGATCCAAATTTACATCTGCTTAATTTTTTGGAAATTTGCGATACGTTTAAAATAAATGGTGTCACTGATGACGCCATCCGTTTGCGTTTATTTCCGTTTTCTATGCGGACTAAGGCCAAGCAGTGGTTGGGTTCTCTTCCTAGAGGTTCCATCACTACATGGGCCGAAATGACGGAGAAATTTTTAACGAAATATTTTCCTCTAGCAAAGTCCGCTAAATTACGTACGGACATTCTCTCGTTCAAGCAAATAGACTCGGAGTCTCTCTATGACACATGGGAGCGCTTCAAGGAACTTTTGCGGAGATGTCCTCATCATGCCCTTCCTATGTGGCAACAAGTTCAAACTTTCTACAATGGTTTGAATCTCCAAACAAGGCAAATGATTGATGCAGCCGCAGGGGGAACTCTTAATAACAAAACCCCCGAGGTCGCTCAAGAGCTTTTCGAGGAGATGGCCATGAATGCTTATTAGTGGAATGCGCCACGGTCGCGCCCTAACAAGCCGACCGGACTCTTTGAAGTCGAGGCCACCCCGAATTTGGCACTTCAAGTAGAAATGCTCACAAAGCAAGTGGCGGAGATCTCTGCTTCCTCCGCCACAAATTGGGCTTATAATAATAATAATAATTTTAATAATAATTTTATTCAAGAACAAGTAGATTATATGGGGAACTCCTATCGTCCACCGTATAATCCGAATAATAATATTCCGTTCAATAATAGTTATAATACGGGTTTGCGGAATCACCCAAATTTTTCATGGAGCAACCCTAATAATGTTCAACGACCACCACAAGTGAATCCTCCCGGATTTGCACCACCACCACCACAAAAGTCCTCTTCACTTGAAGAGGTCTTCACTAAATACGTAGCCTCCAACGAGTCCAATATCCGGAATCTAACCGGATCTATTAAAAATCTAGAAAATCAAATTGGACAACTGGCCAAATTGTTCTCTGAGCGTCAACAAGGAACTTTGCCGGGCAACACTGAGCCCAATCCAAGGAGAGTGCCAATGCAATAACCCTCCGCGGCGAAAAGGAGGTAACTTCTACAAATTTGACTGGACCCGAGGTAAACGTTTCATCTCCTTCTCCGCAAGTTATTTCTTCACCTGTTTTACCTTCTTCTACTTTAGCTCCGTGTATTATTAAAAACTCTTCTCTTCCTTATCCTTCGAAATTTAAAGACGAGCGCAATGAGGAGCAATATGAAAAATTTATTAAAATTTTAAAGCAAATACAAATTAATGTGCCATTCTGCGAAGCAATTGCCCAAATGCCAAAGTACGCCAAATATTTAAAAGATTTACTTTCAAATAAAAAGAAACTTGATAATTTTTCGCGGATTTCTTTGAACGCAGAATGCTCGGCGGTTCTATTAAATAAATTACCACAAAAATTAAATGACCCCGGGCGGTTCTCTATCCCGTGCTTGTTCGATAATTTATTTATAAAACACGCTTTAGCCGATTTAGGCGCTAGTATTAATTTCATGCCATATTCTTTATTTAAAAAACTTGGTTTGGGCATCCCAAGCCCTACTAATATGAGCATTCAACTAGCGGATCGGTCAATAAAATACCCAATAGGGGTAGTTGAGGATGTGCTAGTTAAGGTTGACAAGTTTATCTTCCCGGTAGACTTTTCATCCTCGACATTGAAGAGGACGCCGAGGTGCCCCTCATACTCGGACGACCCTTCCTCGCCACCTCTCGGGCAATTATAGATGTAAGTAACGGAAAACTTCTCCTACGGGTAGGAGAAGAAGAAGTTACATTTAGCATCAATTCCTCATTAAAAAATGTTCTTCCAAATGATGACTCTTTTTATATATTAGAAACAAATTTGGATGAAAATCTATCGTCATTTGCTGAAATAATCTCGAAAAATTTGGAAGGACCGGAGTTAGCAAAATTAACTTGTTCAAAAGAAATCACTCGGTCGCTACCATTCGAGCAAATCAATTTAAATAATTTTAAAATTACCACGTCTTACGAAGAACTGCCGAGTCTTGAGTTAAAACAACTCCCCGATCATCTTAAGTATATTTTTCTAGAAAAAGATTCAAAATTGCCTGTAATTATCTCTTCGGCGCTTAACGATGCGGAAATTTCTGCATTAATAAATATTTTAAACAATCACCGTCATGCAATTGCATGGCAAATTTCTGATATTAAGAGGATTAGCCCCTTATTTTTCACGCACAAAATCACTTTAGAAAATAATTCTCGCGGCACCGTTCAGCCACAACGACGCCTCAACCCAAATATGAAGGACGTTGTTAAGGCTGAAATAATAAAATTATTAGACGCGGGAATTATTTATCCTATTTCGGATAGCACTTGAGTTAGCCCGGTGCAAGTCGTGCCTAAGAAGGGCGGGATAACGGTAGTTTCCAATGAAAATAATGAGTTAATCCCAACTCGTACTGTTACGGGTTGGCGGGTATGCATCGATTATAGAAAATTAAATGATGCCACCCGTAAGGATCACTTCCCGTTACCCTTCATTGACCAAATCTTAGAACGCTTATCCGGTCACTCACACTATTGTTTTCTTGATGGTCTTTCGGGATACTTTCAAATCCCAATTTCACCCGAAGACCAAGAGAAAACCACGTTCACTTGCCCGTTCGGCACCTTCGCCTATCGGAGGATGCCTTTTGGTCTTTGTAACGCGCCGGCTACATTTCAAAGATGTATGTTGGCTATTTTCGCAGAGTTAGTAGAAGAGATCATGGAGGTTTTTATGGACGATTTTTCCGTATTCGGCGATTCATTTGAAAATTGTCTTAATAATCTTGACCGTGTTCTTCAACGCTGCGAAGACACAAATTTGGCACTCAACTGGGAGAAGTGTCATTTTATGGTCCGAGAAGGATTAGTCCTCGGACATAAAGTATCGAGTAAAGGGATCGAGGTTGACCGGGCCAAGATCGAAGTCATAGAAAAACTTCCTCCGCCCACCAATATCAAATCTATTAGGAGTTTTCTAGGTCACGCAGGATTCTATATGCGATTTATTAAGGATTTTTCAAAAATTACAAAACCTTTAACTCATCTCTTAGAAAAAGAATCCGCGTTTATATTTGACGATGAATGTTTGAAAGCTTTTAAAAAAATAAAGAAAGAACTAATAAACTCGCCGATTTTAATTGCGCCAAATTGGTCTCTACCGTTCGAAATAATGTGTGATGCGAGTGATTTTGCTGTAGGGGCTGTTTTAGGCCAATGGGTGAACAAATATTTTCACCTGATTTATTACGCAAGCAAAACGCTCACGTCCGCTCAAGCTAATTATACAACGACGGAGAAAGAACTTTTGGCGATTGTTTTTGCATTTGATAAATTTCGTTCATATTTGACGCTTTCAAAAGTTATTGTCTTTTCAGATCATTCCGCACTCCGGTACTTATTGAACAAAGGGGATGCCAAGCCCCGACTGTTGAGATGGGTTCTCCTCCTTCAGGAATTCGACTTGGAAATTCGAGACAAAAAGGGAGCAGAGAACTTGGCGGCTGACCACCTATCAAGATTGGAGAATCCGGCTGCAGGAGCGCTAGTGGAGGCCGATATTAACGACAAATTCCCTGAAAAGCACCTCCTCGCCACCGATCAGGTAACGACTTCCTCCACCCCTTGGTACGCGGATCTTGCCAATTACTTAGTGGCACGGGTCCTCCCAAAGAATTATTCAAGTCAACAAAAGAAGAAATTCTTTTCGGACTTGAAAAATTACTTTTGGGAAGACCCCTTTTTATTTCGTGTCTGCGCGGACCAAGTTGTAAGAAGGTGTGTATCGGGCGAGGAAGGCATCCAAATTTTGCGGCACTGCCACGAAGGACCAACCGGTGGACATTATCAAGCAAACCGGACCGCTACGAAGGTGCTAGAGGCGGGGTTCATACTAGCCCACCTTATTCAAAGACGCTCACACTTTTGTGAGTAAATGCGATAGTTGCCAACGGTCAGGTAACATTTCTAACCGGGACGAAATGCCCCAAAATATATTTTTAGAATGTGAAATTTTTGATTTATGGGGGTTAGATTTCGTTGGTCCACTACCACCTTCGCATAATAATAAGTACATCCTTGTTGCGGTTGACTACGTGTTAAGGTGGGTTGAGGCGCAAGCTTTCCCCACTAACGATGCGAGAGTCGTCGTAAATTTTTTGAAAAAATTATTTTCTAGATTTGGCACACCGCGCGCACTGATTAGTTATAGGGGCTCTCATTTTTGTAATGGCCAACTTGCTAAAATTTTAGCTAAGTATGGCGTCACGCACAAATTATCCACCCCATATCACCCACAAGCAAATGGCCAAGTGGAGGTGGTAAACCGTGAGCTAAAAAGAATTTTAGAAAAAACGGTGTCCGTTAATAGGAAGGATTGGTCGCTCAAGCTAGATGATGCTTTGTGGGCTTATCGGACGGCGTACAAGACCGCCATCGGTTGTACACCATATCGATTAGTTTATGGAAAAGCGTGTCATCTACCGGTTGAATTAGAGCACCGCGAATATTGGGCGCTTAAATTTTTAAATCTAGATTTAAACTTAGCCTCCGAACAAAGAAAATTTCAACTAAATAAGTTAGATGAATGGCGTGCAAATGCCTATGAAAACAATAAATTCTATAAGGAGAGAACTAATTTTTATCACGATAAAAATATTAAAAATCCAAAATCTTTTTCATCGGGAGATCTAGTCCTTCTTTTTAATTCTAGGATTAGGCTTTTTCCGGGAAAATTGAAGTCCCGATGGTCCGGCCCTTTTGTCGTGAAAGAGGTTTGGCCATATGGGACCGTGCTAATAGAACACCCGGAAAATGGCTCATTCAAAGTTAATG
The DNA here is from genome assembly GCA_039513925.1 of Platanthera zijinensis. NCBI lineage: Eukaryota > Viridiplantae > Streptophyta > Magnoliopsida > Asparagales > Orchidaceae > Platanthera > Platanthera zijinensis. The sequence goes on from CM077089.1 coordinate 97,788,293, forward strand.
GGCACCGATTAAAACTATATCACTCTGGTGACCCCTCAACCGGAAAAATTGAATCACTAAATCTTCCAAACATTTAAAAGCGTCACTTAGTCAAGCTACGCGACGGTAAACAAAGCGCTTGTGGGAGGCACCCCATAGTTATCCCTTTCATTTCTATTGTTTTTTTCTCTTGTTTTCTTTCCTAACAACTTTTCAGGTTTTGGGTCGATGATATAAAGCGGCTGCCCCGACAAAAAATCAGGGAAGATTCTTTATAACATTTTGATTTATTTTACTTTAAAATATATTTGTAAACTTCATACTTAGTTTGAAACATTGGGGACAATATTTATCTTTAAGTATGGAGGGGTAGCATAAATTAGTTCTAATTTTTAACTTAGTTTGTTTTTTTAATAAAAATAAATAAATAAATAATCTAGACTTATTTATGAAGTGGGCTTAATTTGTTTTCACCATAGCTTCCCTAGTTTACTCAGTTGATTAGTTCCAAGTAGACTTCATTTTTCATGTGGACTAAGAATTTTTTGTGCCAGAATAATTTTTTTGAAACTTTTGAGTAAAATTGTTGACTCATGTTTCTAGTCAAATGCATGTGTTTGAGTAGTATTGGTGTAGAATTAAATTCTTGGCATAAATCTAAACTTATGATTTGTTAATTGTGTAGAAAGAATTTATTTTACTTCTAATTTGAATCCGGTTTTATCCAAAAGTAGTTTAGGTGAGTGTGTAGAAGATCGTTAGAAAGCTATTACTCGACTCGAATGGAAGGGTGTTCCTTTTTTGATGTCTAGAATTTGCCCTTAGCTATCTTTGAAACTTTTGCATTTTAGAATAATTAAACTATATGGAAATGATTTAGGCCTCTCTTTGGATAGTTTGAGCTTTTGCACCCAACCCAAAATTAATTACTACCATTGTTCACACAAATTTGAGCCTTGTACCTTTATTCGACTCACCTCCACCATTTCGCCACCAAAACTAAAAAGTCCAACCCAGTGGTGCACTTAAATTTTGAGCTAATATATTGAAAAATGGGTGTTTATTAAAAGAACAAAATTTTCATCGTGATATGCGGCCTAGGTATGCATATGCATATTTTGAATGATCACAACTATGAAAAGAAAAATGGTGTTTATTTTAAAAGCTAAAATTTCATAGTGACATGTGGCCTAGGTATTCATATGCATACTTGGAATGATCCCAACTATGAAAAACAAATTCTCATAATGATATGTGGCTCAAGTATGTGTATTCATGCTTAGAATGATCCCAATTATGAAAAAAAAAACAAAAAAAAAAGAAGAAGCTCAAAAGCTCATTGTTTAAGTGAAATTTGCGTTCATGTTCATCATTGTTCACCTTTTTCTTAAACCCAAGCCTTAAGTACATCCTATTTAAGTCCTAAAGATCCATAAAGTTGATTTAGTATGAAGTGTAGTGGAGAAGGTGCAATGAGCAAGCCTATGGATTTCTTTGAAGGTCTCCCCGAGAGTCAACATCTAGTAATTTAAATCTCAGCGATCACGCTATTTTCTCCCTTTACATAACTTTGAGATTAACCGTTGAATCGTCTTAAAAGTGATAATAAATAATTGAAACGCATTTTAATTATCTCATAAATTAGTATTTATGCCAAAACGTCTTTCTACTAAAATGTCTACGCATGTCAACATAAAACTTCGCATTTTACTCTCTAGCTTTCAAAATTTTATCTAGCATTAGATTTTTCTAACCTTATGGAGAATAGATTGCTCGGGACGAGCAAAACTCAAGTATGGAGGTGTTTGCCGGAGCTTGAGCACCGCCACCCCCGGCCATGCCCGAGCTCCAACTTCAACTCCTCCTCCACTCGGCCACCAGCAGCGCCACCACCGCGCACCTCCGACATGCATCGTCACCTTCTAAGAAGCTCGGCCGCCACCACCAACTTCATCAACGCCACCACCGAGCTCAGCCACTTCAAAGCTCCACCACCATGCATCTCCTCCTAGCTACAGCTCATCCAAGCTCGACAACCACCAGGAATGCCGCCGGCCACCTCCAGCTCTTCCAAAAGCTTCACTCCATGCAGCACGACAAACTCGAACAACACCTCCATGCAGCGATCCGGCCAGAGCACACCCCCTCCTCCACATCAGCAATCCGGCCGGAGCACACACCACCTCCGCTGCTCCCGCCTCCGCATCATTGCTGCCGTTACAACCAAGGCCGACCACCTCCAATTAACTCCAACGCCAGCTCGGCTCCGCCATTAACACCTGTAATATAATTCAATTCAGAATTTATAAATAGGCCTTGGGAATGAGGAGAGGGGACATATTTTCTTTTGCGAGTTAAAAAAAGTTTTGTTAGTCAAAAAAGGGTTTTGTGCATCCTGACAGAATTTTTTGGGAGATCAAGGTTCAAGCAAAGTTGTAATTTTTCTATTTTTATTGCTTAGTCTAGTTTGTTGATTTTCAATTTATTTTGTACGTCTCAATTTTATTTTCGTAGCTGGTAACGCCACGTGTTTATTTCTTGTAATCCTTTTTGACTTTTTCGAATAGTAATAAAATCTCCTTCTATTTCGCTTAGAATTTTTGTCCTTGTAACTTAAGCACTTTTTCGTGATGTTACATTTTTATATTAACGATCCGCTCATCGCCATGAACAACTAATTTCTATAGTGTTCGGTCGCGATGATCCGAGGATGAATTAATATTTTGATTTTAGATTCGTTTTTCTCTAATTATTGAACGCTTACGATTTACCGTTGATCAATTCATTGAGGCTATATATTTTATATAGTTTTCATAATGGTTTTCGCTCTTTAGTTAGCCGAGAGGCTCGTATGGCGAATCAATCACTCATCGGTAAAAAGAGTATAACGCAACCCTCGAAAGAGGACAACGTAACTCTTCTGGATTGGAGTAAAATCTAATAGCGAGGTTCACTACCTAAAGCAAGTCTTAGGCGATGCGATTTGAAAATGAAAGTTCGGTCGATACACCTAAGCTTAGTTGAACCTAATCCTCGAAAGAGGAGTGTTCATGCTTCGGGAACCTCCACGGCCAAAGCCTCTTCAACAAGAGAATTACATTTCTATTTTCATTACGTAATTTTTCTATGTCCAAGGTGATTCAAAGATCGAGCACTAGTTTTAATACATCGTTTTAATTCCGTTAACATTGCTAGTTTTTACTTTTCGCAACCCGAACTCAAATTTTCTATTGATAAAATAATAATGATTTTCAAAGTAGGATTACTTGACCACCCCGAGTCTAATACGACCTTGGTTTTTATAAACCTATACCACTCCCGATACGGTACACTTGCCGTTGTCGTTTGCGGATAAAGTTTTGCGCAATTAGTGACACGGGCGTGTCACATGACTGACACGGGCGTGTCATGTTCGACACGGGCGTGTCGATGCCCGTGTTCTGGAAGATTTCAGTCGGTGCGAGTGCCGCGTGTGCCGCTTAAGGGTACACGGTGTAACACCCCAAAAATCTCAAAACTGGATTTGAGGTGCAGGCTGTTTGACACGGCCTGGGACACGGGCGTGTCACAGGTCATGTCGGGGGTACACGGCCTGGAACACGGGCGTGTCCCAGGGCGTGTCACTCAAGAAATGAGCGGACTGAGTCAGAGAATTACACGGCTCGGAACCAAGCCTTGAACACGGCCGTGTCAGATTTGACACGGGCGTGTCCAATGCCGTGTGCCTACCCGTGTACTGCTTGTTGGTTTTGGAGCTCGTTGAGGCAGGGGTGACACGGGCGTGTCACATGACTGATACGGGCGTGTCAGGTTCGACACAGGGGTGTCGATGCCCGTGTTCTGGTAGATTTCAGTCGGTACGAGTACCGCATGTGCCGCTTAAGGGTACACGTCCTGTGACACGGGCGTGTCACAGGCCGTGTCAGCCAAAAAAGTGTAATTTTGGGAAAATCGTGGCCGTTCCTTTTCTCTATTTGGATCCAAAGGCTCAGGTCCTTCCTTACTAGATTAAAACACCAGAGGCTTGATGAAGAGATCATTCTTCATTTGGCTAAGTGAAGAGAGAAAGAGAGAGGAGGAAGAAGAAGGAGGAGGAGATCAAGCCACCGGCGGAGATCCCGTGGTCCGATTCAAGATCCGAGGCCAGCGCTGTGAAGGCAAAGCTGCTGCGGTGCTTTCTCATCGGCTAGATTTCGATGGCTCCCAAGAGATCGTCAAGGGTAACGATCTCCCTTCTTGGACATGTGAAGTCCTTCTTTTCTGCATTGCATAGGGAAAACCCTTCCCCGCGAGTGTGCGGTGGGTTGTGGCATCCCTTGGGGTAGATATGTGAAGTCCCCCTTGTTAGAGTCCGGAATTGGAGTACGGATCTAGGCATGCTGTGTGAAGCCCATCTGGACATGTTGGTCTGGATTGGTGAAGCTTGTTTGCATATCGGAGAAGACTCCGTGGTTATGGCTTGTTTGCCTTGTGCCTACCTGTTGCTTGGTGCAGCAGGAAGTACTGGATGAAGTCCAGGAAATGAAGAGGGTTGGATGCAACTCTTGTGGCCATGCGTTGCCGCTTTGTGTGCGGTTGAGCCGTTGGGCTGCAACTCAATGAAAAGGCAGATTGCCGAACAGGAAAGGTGAAACCGACCCGCGCCTATAAATTGCCATGGATACTTCCGTATTCGAGGTGGCACGGCGACTTGAGCAACGGGGGGTGGCTGATCCGTACCTGCGTTATGTCCGTCCGACTGATAAGCCTGGTTATAGGTTTCGTTGGAGCGCATAATGAGAGTCTTAGGCCCGCGCGCCAAAAATACTAGAATGCTCAATACCGTGTAAACGGTGGTGTTGACCCTGGTTTTCCGGTTCACCAAGAATGTGCCCTGAGTGCACGGACTGTCGGGCCGTGTGGCCGACGGTTGTGATGGCTTGAATGTGCCTGCGAGCACATATTTGCTATTGTTGATACCATGCTGTGCATGGAAGGAATGCTACTGCCCCGAGAAAGGGGTAGGATTGTTATAATTGGGTCAGCTGAATGCTGACCGTTGCCGTGTTTGCCACCGTTTGGGTGGATTGTCCCTATGCAGGTGTTGGAGAGCCGAGTGGTAAATGAATGGTTGAAGCCCTTGCTGCTATTGCTGCTGTTTCTGTGGCTAAGCCTTTGAAGGCTACGCGAATGGTTTTGTTTGTTTTGATTTCACTCATGTATGGCCGGCCTGCGCGCCGATGTTTGTAATCCATGATGTGTGGAAAGAGGAACTGTAAGGCCTTAAGGCCAACCCTTCACCTTTGTTGTACTTTCCGTGGCTGTATATATAACTGTGGTTTATATATTGGACATTCCTGGTTAGAGTTCAATTTACAACTTAAAGCTTCTGCTAGCATGCTCTTAGTTTGGATACGTGTATGGTTTGGTATTATCCTGTGACCTCACCGTCTGTTTGTGGCATATAGTGTGGTGCCCCGGCCGGACCTTCTACTATAGGTCATGTAACGGATGGGGTCGTTACATTTTGGTATCAGCTTCGTTCGGTCTTCCTCTTTCGAATTCATGGTCGAATTCTTTTCTGGGGTGGCGAGCGCGTGTTTGTGCGCCCTGCTGTAATGCTAATGAACTCGGGAATGTCAACTAAGGAATGTACATAATCTTGTTTGAGGAATCTGCGTGTTCCTTTTCTGTTGTTTTGCTTGCATGCGATCGCTAATGTGTGTCTTGTCCACCTATAGGTGACGCGTAGTGGTGCTGGGCAGTCTGAGCCCCAGCGCTCTGATGAGAGTGCGGCACCAGCTGAGGTGCCAACACCTCCTCCATCTGCGGAAAATGTTCGCTTAGTTGCTGAGGCTCTATTTGCCATGATTCAGCCGACCGGGCAAGCGCAGCCGGCAGTAGTGCCAGTTCGTGTTGATGTAAGACCCGAGCCGGTTGAGGTTGTCAATCCACGAGCAGCTGACCGACAGTTGAAGCAATTCATGAGCTTCAGTCCGCCTACGTTTACGGGACTGGGATCCCCAACGCAGGCAGAGGATTGGTTATTGCGTGTCAAGCGGATAATGACAGCGATCAGGGCGGAGGAAACTTTAAAGGTCACCTTGGCCACCTTCATGCTTGAAGGAGAGGCGCAGTTGTGGTGGGACGAGGTTGAGGTACACCATTTGGCGGGCATGCAATTAACGTAAGTATCGATTGAGGAGTTCTCTCGAATATTTCTGGCGAAACATGTCCCAGCGGCGCAACGCATTGCCATGGAAAATGAGTTCCAACGGTTGAAGCAAGGAGAAGATAGCGTGGATAACTACCTGCATGAGTTTACATGGTTGGGACGGTATGCGGGAACAATCTTCGCGGATGACCAAAGGAAAACGAATAGGTTCTATGAAGGATTGCGGGATGAGTTGAAGTTCCTGCTTTCGAGTTCAGTGAACCAAGGGTTTCAGGCGTTGGTTGATACTGCATGTGCGTTGGAGAAGGACATGAGGCGGGTGCAAGGGAACAAGGGCTTGGTTGTGTCGAAGCCAGAGCAAGCACCTCGCCCTAGCAAGTCGTTCTACCAGAAGAAAGGTGGCAAGAGGTCCAATCCATCTGGGCAAGTGTCTACGACCGTTGTGTCCGGGGCGACGTCAAGGCCGGAGTCTCGTACATGCTTTACTTGTGGCCGGGTGGGGCATATAGCCCGTAATTGTCGGGTTGTTTAGCCCAAAGGGGAAAAGAAGACGGGTGCGTCTTATGCTGAGAAGGGCAAAGCGGTGGTTGATTCCTCTGCGTCCCAGGCACAGCCCCGAATTTATCACCTTGGTCAGCAGGAGGCGATTAAGCAAAGTGACGTCGTCACAGGTACGAGTTAATATAGCTTACTTGTTTAAGTGCTATTGCCTTTTGTTATATATAGCGTGTGCATGTGTGTGTGCTGCAGGCTTTGTCCTTATTCGGAATCGTCCGGCGAGAGCCCTGTTTGATACGGGTGCTTCGCATTCTTTTCTGTCTGAGGACTTCGTATCTCGAATTGGGGTGCCGAGTCATGTGACGGTTGATAGTACAAGGGTGTTATTGCCGAATGGCTGTATGATGCTTGCGGTTAGGGCTTGCGATGTGGATGTTCAAATAGGAAGTCAGTATTTGAGTGCAGCTGTGCTACCGTTATCGGAGTTTGATGTGATCTTTGGCATGGACTGGCTCTCGGCGCAGCGTGCCTTTATTTATTGCAACTCCAAGGAGATCACATTGGGCCAGAATACCGGACTTGTGCCGAAGTTCGCTGGTATGCGAGGAGTTGGCGGGACTTTGAGGTCTGCGCTCAAAGTCATCAATGCTGTTCAGAAGGGCGCGAAGTTATTCTTCACGCTAATTCAAGCTATTGAGCCAAAGGCCAGTGTCGGGGAAGTTCTGGTTGTGTCAGAGTTTGTCGATGTGTTTCCTAAAGATCTTCCTGGGTTACCACCCCAGCGGGAGATTGACTTCTCTATTGAGTTGGTGCCAGGTGCGAAACCTGTGGCCCGCTCACCATATCGCGTCGCGCCAAAAGAGATGGCTGAATTGAAAGTCCAATTGCAAGAGTTGTTGGAGCAGGGATACATACGCCCAAGTATGTCACCGTGGAGCGCGCCTGTTCTATTTGTGAAAAAGAAAGACGGTAGTTTGCGGTTATGTATTGACTACCGTGAATTGAATAAGCTGACGGAGAAAAACAAATATCCGATCCCACGGATTGATGACCTATTTGATCAGTTGGCAGGATCAACGGTCTATTCCAAGTTGGATTTGAAATCGGGATATTATCAGTTGAGGATTCGGGAAGGTGACATTCCCAAGACGGTGTTTGGAACACGCTACGGTCATTATGAGTTCACGGTAATGCCGTTTGGCTTATGTAATGCGTCATCGGTATTTATGGATCTAATGCATCGAACATTCCGAGAGTACTTGAATTTGTTCGTGATTGTGTTTATCGAACGGTCCGATTCGAGATCCGAGGCCAGCGCTGTGAAGGCAAAGCTGCTGCGGTGCTTTCTCGCCGGCTAGATTTCGATGGCTCTAAAGAAATCATCAAGGGTAACGTTATCCCTTCTTGGACATGTGAAGTCCTTCTTTTCTGCATTGCATAGGGAAAACCCTTCCCCGCGAGTGTGCGGTGGGTTGTGGCATTCCTTGGGGTATATATGTGAAGTCCCCCTTGTTAGAGTCCGGAATTGGAGTACGAATCTAGGCATGCTGTGTGAAGACCATCTGGACATGTTGGTCTGGATTGGTGATGCTTGTTTGCATATCGGAGAAGACTCCGTGGTTATGGCTTGTTTGCCTTGTGCGTACCTGTTGCTTGGTGCAGCAGGAAGTACTGGATGAAGTCCAGGAAATGAAGAGGGTTGGATGCAACTCTTGTGGCCGTGTGTTGCCACTTTGTGTACGGTTGAGCCGTTGGGCTGCATCTCGATGAAAAGGCAGATTGCCGAACAGGAAAGGTGAAACAGACTCGCGCCTATAAATTGCCATGTATACTTCCGTATTCGAGGTGGCACGGCAACTTGAGCAACGGGGGTGGCTGATCCGTACCTGCATTATGTCCGTCCGGCTGATAAGCCTGGTTATAGGTTTCGTTGGAGCGCATAATGAGAGTCTTAGGCCCGCGCGCCAAAAAGACTAGAATGCTCAATACCGTGTAAACGGTGGTGTTGTCCCTGGTTTTCCGGTGCACCAAGAATGTGCCCTGAGTGCACGGACTGTCGGGCCGTGTGGCCGACGGTTGTGATGGCTTGAATGTGCCTGCGAGCACATATTTGCTATTGTTGAAAACATGCTGTGCAGGGAAGGAATGCTACTGCCCCGAGAAAGGGGTAGGATTATTATAATTGGGTCAGCTGAATGCTGACCGTTGCCGTGTTTGCCACTGTTTGGGTGGATTGTCCCTATGCAGGTGTTGGAGAGCCGAGTAGTAAATGAAGGGTTGAAGCCCTTGCTGCTGTTGCTGCTGCTGCTGTGGCTAAGCCTTTGAAGGCTACGCAAATGGTTTTATTTGTTTTGCTTTCACTCATGTATGGCCGGCCTGCACGCCGATGTTTGTAATCCATGATGTGTGGAAAGAGGAACTGTAAGGCCTTAAGGCCAACCCTTCACCTTTGTTGTACATTCCGTGGCTGTATATATAACTGTGGTTTATATATTGGACATTCCTAGTTAGAGTTCAATTTACAACTTAAAGCTTCCGCTAGCATGCTCTGAGTTAGGATACATGTATGGTTTGGTATTATCCTGTGACCTCACCGTCTGTTTGTGGCATATAGTGTGGGGCCCCGGCCGGACCTTCTACTATATGTCATGTAACGGATGGGGTCGTTACACACGGCCTGTGACAAGGGCGTGTCACAGGCCGTGTCAGCCAAAAAAATGGAATTTTGGGAAAATCTTGGCCGTTCCTTTTCTCTATTTGGATCCAAAGGCTCAGGTGATTCCTTGCTGGATTAAAACACCAGAGGCTAGATGAAGAGATCATTCTTCATTTGGCTAAGTGAAGAGAGAAAGAGAGAGGAGGAAGAAGAAGGAGGAGGAGATCAAGCCACCGGCGGAGCTCCCGTGTTCAGATTCGAGATCCGAGGCCAGCGCTGTGAAGGCAAAGCTGCGGTGCTTTCTCACCGGCTAGATTTCGATGGCTTCCAAGAGATCGTCAAGGATAACGATCTCCCTTTTGGACATGTGAAGTCCTTCTTTTCTGCATTGCATAGGGAAAACCCTTCCCCGCGAGTGTGCGGTGGGTTGTGGAATCCCTTGGGGTAGATATGTGAAGTCCCCCTTGTTAGAGTCCGGAATTGGAGTACGGATCTAGGCATACTGTGTGAAGCCCATCTAGACATGTTGGTCTGGATTGGTGATGCTTGTTTGCATATCGGAGAAGACTCCGTAGTTATGGCTTGTTTGCCTTGTGCCTACCTGTTGCTTGCTGCAGTAGGAAGTACTGGATGAAGTCCAGGAAATGAAGAGGGTTGGATGCAACTCTTGTGGCCGTGCGTTGCCACTTTGTGTGCGGTTGAGCCGTTGGGCTGCAACTCGATGAAAAGGCAGATTGCCGAACAGGAAAGGTGAAACCGACCCGCGCATATAAATTGCCATGGATACTTCCGTATTCGAAGTGGCACGGCGACTTGAGCAACGGGGGGTGGCGGATCCGTACCTGCGTTATGTCCGTCCGACTGGTAAGCCTGGTTATAGGTTTCGTTGGAGCGCATAATGAGAGTCTTAGGCCCGCGCGCCAAAAAGACTAGAATGCTCAATACCGTGTAAACGGTGGAGTTGACCCTGGTTTTCCGGTGCACCAAGAATGTGCCCTGAGTGCACGGACTGTCGGGCCGTGTGGCCGACGGTTGTGATGGCTTGAATGTGCCTGCGAGCACATATTTGGTATTGTTGATACCATGCTGTGCAGGGAAGGAATGCTACTGCCCCGAGAAAGGGGTAGGATTGTTATAATTGGGTCAGCTGAATGCTGACCGTTGCCGTGTTTGCCACTGTTTGGGTGGATTGTCCCTATGCAGGTGTTGGAGAGCCGAGTGGTAAATGAAGGGCTGAAGCCCTTGCTGCTGTTGCTGCTGCTGCTGCGGCTAAGCCCTTGAAGGCTACGCGAATGGTTTTGTTTGTTTTGCTTTTACTCATGTATGGCCGGCCTGCGCGCCGATGTTTGTAATCCATGATGTGTGGAAAGAAGAACTGTAAGGCCTTAAGGCCAACCCTTCACCTTTGTTGTACATTCCGTGGCTGTATATATAACTGTGGTTTATATATTGGGCATTCCTGGTTAGAGTTCAATTTACAACTAAAAGCTTCCGCTAGCATGCTCTGAGTTAGGATACGTGTATGGTTTGGTATTATCCTGTGACCTCACCGTCTATTTGTGGCATATAGTGTGGGGCCCCGGCCGGACCTTCTACCATACGTCATGTAACGGATGGGGTCGTTACATTTTGGTATCATATTCGTTCGGTCTTCCTCTTTCGAATTCGTGGTCGAATTCTTTTGTGGGGTGGCGAGCGCGTGTTTGTGCGCCCTGCTGTAACGCTAATGAACTCAGGAATGTCCACTAAGGAATGTACATATTCTTATTTGAGGAATCTGCGCGTTCCTTTTCTGTTGTTTTGCTTGCATACGATCGCTAATGTGTGTCTTGTCCACATATAGGTGACGCTTAGTGGTGCTGGGCAGTCTGAGCCCCAGCGCTCTGATGAGATTGCGACACCAGCTGAGGTGCCAACACCTCCTCCAGCTGCGGAAACTGTTCGCTTAGTTGTTGAGGCTCTATTTGCCATGATTCAGCCGACCGGGCAAGCGCAGCCGGCAGTAGTGCCAGTTCGTATTGATGTAAGACCCGAGCCGGTTGAGGCTGCCGATCCACGAGCAGCTGACCGACAGTTGAAGCAATTCATGAGCTTCAGTCCGTCTACGTTTACGGGACTGGGATCCCCAACGCAGGCAGAGGATTGGTTATCGCGTGTCAAGCGGATAATGACAGCGATCAGGGCAGAGGAAACTTTAAAGGTCACCTTGGCCACCTTCATGCTCGAAGGACAGGCGCGGTTGTGGTGGGACGAGGTTGAGGTACACCATTTGGCGGGCAGGCAATTAACGCAAGTTTCGATTGAGGAGTTCTCTCGAATATTTCTGGCGAAACATGTCCCAGCGGTGCAACGCATTGCCATGGAAAATGAGTTCCAACGGTTAAAGCAAGGAGAAGATAGCGTGGATACCTACCTGCATGAGTTAACAAGGTTGGGACGGTATGCGGGAAAAATCTTCGCGAAAGACCAAAGGAAAACGAATAGGTTCTATGAAGGATTGCGGGATGAGTTGAGGTTCCTGCTTTCGAGTTCAGTGAACCAAGGGTTTCAGGCGTTGGTTGATATTGCATGTGCGTTGGAGAAGGACATGAGACGGGTGCAAGGGAACAAGGGCTTGGTTGTGTCAAAGCCAGAGTTTCAAGCACCTCGCCCTAGCAAATCGTACTACCAGAAGAAAGGGGGCAAGAGGTCCAAGCGGTCTGGGCAAGTGTCTACGACCGTTGTGTCGGGGGCGACGTCAAGGTCGGAGTCTCGTAGATGCTTTACTTGTGGCCGGGTGGGGCATATAGCCCGTGATTGTCGGGTTGTTCAGCCCAAAGGGGAAAAGAAGACGGGTGCGTCTTATGCTGAGAAGGGCAAAGCGGTGGTTGATTCCTCTGCGTCCCAGGCACAGCCCCGAGTTTATCACCTTGGTCAGCAGGAGGCGATTAAGCAAAGTGACGTCGTCACAGGTACGAGTTAATATAGCTTACTTGCTTAAGTGCTATTGCCTTTTGTTATATATAGCTTGTGCATGATGTGTGTGCTGCAGGCTTTGTCCTGATTCGGAATCGTCCGGCGAGAGCCCTGTTTGATACGGGTGCTTCGCATTCTTTTCTGTCTGAGGACTTCGTATCTCGAATTGGGGTGCCGAGTCATGTGACGGTTGATAGTACAAGGGTGCTATTGCCGAATGGCTGTGTGATGCTTGCGGTTAGGGCTTGCGATGTGGATGTTCAAATAGGAAGTCAAGATTTCGGTTTGAGTGCAGCTGTGCTACCGTTATCGGAGTTTGATGTGATCTTTGGCATGGACTGGCTCTCGGAGCAACGTGCCTTTATTGATTGCAACTCTAAGGAGATCACACTGGGTCAGAATAACAGGCTTGTGATGAAGTTCGCTGGTATGCGAGGAGTTGGCGGGACTTTGTTGTCTGCGCTCCAAGTCGTCAATGCTGTTCGGAAGGGCGCGGAGTTATTCTTCACGCTAATTCAGGCTGTTGAGCCAAAGGCCAGTGTCGGTGAAGTTCTGGTTGTGTCAGAGTTTGCCGATGTGTTTCCTAAAGATCTTCTTGGGTTACCACCCCAGCGGGAGATTGACTTCTCTATTGAGTTGGTGCCAGGTGCTAAACCTATGGCCCGCTCACCATATCGCGTCGCGCCAAAAGAGATGGCTGAATTGAAAGTCCAATTGCAAGATTTGTTGGAGCAGGGATACATACGCCCAAGTATGTCACCTTGGAGCGTGCCTGTTCTCTTTGTGAAAAAGAAAGACGGTAGTTTGCGGTTATGTATAGACTACCGTGAATTGAATAAGCTGACGGAGAAAAACAAATATCTGATCCCACGGATTGATGACGTATTTGATCATCTGGCAGGATCAACGGTCTATTCCAAGTTGGATTTGAAATCGGGATATTATCAGTTGAGGATTCGGGAAGGTGACATTCCCAAGACGGCGTTTGGAACACGCTACGGTCATTATGAGTTCACGGTAATGCCGTTTGGATTATGTAATGCGCCTTCGGTATTTATGGATCTAATGCACCGAACGTTCCGAGAGTACTTGGATTTGTTCATGATTGTGTTTATCGATGACATCTTAGTATACTCTCAGTCGGAAGAGGATCTTGCAAACCATTTGCGGTTGGTCTTGCATACCCTGCGGAGGAATAGGCTTTATGCCAAGTTCTCAAAGTGTGAGTTCTGGCTCTCTTCAGTAGCCTTTTTAGGCCATGTGGTAAGTGGAGAAGGTACCGCGGTGGATCCGTTGAAGATAAGTGCCATTCGGGATTGGCCAGTGATGTCTTCAGTGGCCGAGGTCAGGAGCTTCCTTGGGCTTGCGGGCTACTATAGACGGTTTGTGGAAAACTTCTCACAGATTGCTTTACCTCTGACCACGCTGACGAGAAAATATCAAAGGTTCATTTGGACGCCGGAGTGCGCGCGAGCTTTTGAAGACCTGAAAAGTCATTTGACCACGGCGCCTGTGTTAACATCGCCATGTGGTACAGATCGATATGAGATCTATAGCGATGCTTCCGGGAGCGTCTTAGGCTGCGTTCTTCTGCAGTTTGGTAAAGTGATTGCTTATGGCTCGCGCCAGTTGAAAGTGCATGAGCGGAATTACCCCGTCCATGATTTGGAGTTGGCGGCGGTAATCTTTGCGCTCAAGTTGTGGCGGCACTATATTTATGGCGTTAAGGTGGACATCTATACAGATCACAAAAGCATAAAGTACTTGTTGGATCAGAAGGATCTGAATATGCGACAACAAAGATGGATGGAGTTCCTTGGGGACTACACCTTTGAGATTCACTATACTCCCGGGAAGGGAAATGTGGTCGCTGATGCTTTGAGTCGGACTCTGGTACGGGCAAGCTGGTTGCAGAGGCATGATCAGCGTTTGATCCAGGACTTGGAAGCATTGGAGATATCGTGTGTTGACAAGGGTTCTTCGACCGATGCATGCTTGAACTGGACGGAAGTTCAATATGACCTTACGGACAGAGTTCGGCGAGCAACGGAGCTTGATGAAAGTCTCCAGCGCTATGCAAACGATGGGCCGGATGACCAATTCTCTTGGTATAATGGTTTGTTATGAAGAAATGGTCGAGTGTGCGTCCCGAGTGTGGGTAAATTGAGGGAAGAGTTGATGTACGAAGCTCACTTTGCAAAGTACTCAGTTCACCCAGGAAGCACAAAGATGTACAGAGATCTGAAAAAGCTGTTCTGGTGGCCCGAACTAAAGAAAGATGTCGCACGTTATGTGGCTGAATGCAATACCTATGCGTTGGTGAAAGCAGAATTCCAAAAGCCTGGCGGTTTCCTGAAGTCGTTACCCATTCCGGAGTGGAAGTTCGATGACATTTCGATGGATTTTGTGCACAGGTTGCCGAGATCTCAACGCGGTCATGATTTAATCTGGGTGATTGTGGACCTATTGACAAAAGTGGCGCACTTCCTTCCAAACAAAAGAGACGATTCAGTGGAAACCTTGGCCAAGCTCTATGTGGAGCAGATTGTTCGACTGTACGGTGTTCCTCGGAGCATCGTCAGTGACCGTGATGGGCGATTCACATCGAATGATTGGCGGCTAGTTCATCAAATGTTGGGTACAAAATTAGCGTTTAGTACGACCTTTCATCCCCAAACGGATGGCCAGACTGAACAAACCAACAGGACGATGGAGGACATGCTCCGCATGTGCGCCCTCGACTTTAGTAAGAGGTGGGAAGATTATATTTTTCTTGTAGAATTTGCCTATAATAATAGCTACCAAGAAAGCATCGGTATGGCACCATTTGAGGCTTTGTATGGTCGTAAATGTCGTACACCGTTAGCTTGGGCAGAAGCAGGCGAATCTACGCTGAATGGGAAAAAGGAAGTCGAAGGAGCTACCTCGCTTATACGCTATATTCGGGAGAGGTTATTGAACGCCCAAGATCGTCAAGCAAAGTACTACAATGCCAAACATCGGAACGTGGAGTTCGCAGTGGGTGATTGGGTATATTTGAAGATCAAACCCTTCAAAGGCGTGTCCAGGATTTGGCATTTGAAAAAGCTAAGTCCGAGGTATCTTGGTCCATTTGAGGTGGTGGAGCGAGTTGGGGAAGCTGCTTATCGACTAGCACTTTCAGCAGACTTGGGTGGATTACATGAAGTATTTCACATCTCAGTACTTCGTAAGGCTGTCAAGGATCCAGCTCAAGTAGTGGAGAATGATCGGGTACCGGTCGAGTATGGGCTAACGACGAGGGTTCGACCCATTCGGATCGAGGATCGAGCCGAGAAACAGTTGCGGAACAAAGTGATCGGGATGGTCAAAGTCCGATGGGACAATTGTGGCCGAGAAGAGCTAACATGGGAGCGCGAGCAGACCATGCGAGCCGAGTTTCTCGAGTTATTTTCGTAACTTGTTCGCTCGTTGTATATGTAATAGAAACATATAAATGTTTTGTTATTTTCTCCCTACTGTCTACAAATTTCGGGACGAAATTTTATTAAGGAGGGGAGAATTGTAACACCCCAAAAATCTCAAAACTGGATTTGAGGTGCAGGCTGTTTGACACGGCCTGGGACATGGGCGTGTCCCAGGGCGTGTCGGGGGTACACGGCCTAGGACACGGGCGTGTCCCAGGGCGTGTTCTGGATGGTCGACGATCGGTGGTCGACTATAGTCGAGCCTGGGACATGGCCTTGGACACGGGCGTGTCCCAGGGCGTGTCACTCAAGAAATGCCCGGACTGAGTCAGAGAAGTACACGGCCCAGAACCAAGCCTTGAACACGGCCGTGTCAGATTTGACACGGGCGTGTCGGAGGGCATGTGCCTACCCGTGTACTGCTCTGTTGGTTTTGGAGCTCGTTGAGGCAGGGGTGACGCGGGCGTGTCACATGACTGACACGGGCGTGTCATGTTCAACACGGGCGTGTCGATGCCCGTGTTCTGGTAGATTTCAGTCGGTGCGAGTGCCGCGTGTGCCGCTTAAGGGTACACGGCCTGTGACACGGGCGTGTCACAGGCCGTGTCAGCCAAAAAAATGGAATTTTGGGAAAATCGTGGCTGTTCCTTTTCTCTATTTGGATCCAAAGGCTCAGGTGATTCCTTGCTGGATTAAAACACCTGAGGCTAGATGAAGAGATCATTCTTCATTTGGCTAAGTGAAGAGAGAAAGAGAGAGGAGGAAGAAGGAGGAGGAGATCAAGCCACCGGCGGAGCTCCCGTGTTCCGATTCGAGATCCGAGGCCAGCGCTGTGAAGGCAAAGCTGCTGCGGTGCTTTCTCACCGGCTAGATTTCGATGGCTCCCAAGAGATCGTCAAGGGTAACGATCTCCCTTCTTGGACATGTGAAGTCCTTCTTTTCTGCATTGCATAGGGAAAACCCTTCCCCGCGAGTGTGCGGTGGGTTGTGGCATCCCTTGGGGTAGATATGTGAAGTCCCCCTTGTTAGAGTCCGGAATTGGAGTACGGATCTAGGCATGTTGTGTGAAGCCCATCTGGACATGTTGGTCCGGATTGGTGATGCTTGTTTGCATATCGGAGAAGACTCCGTGGTTATGGCTTGTTTGCCTTGTGCCTACTTGTTGCTTGGTGCAGCAGGAAGTACTGGATGAAGTCCAGGAAATGAAGAGGGTTGGATGCAACTCTTGTGGCCGTGCATTACCACTTTGTGTGCGGTTGAGCCATTGGGCTGCAACTCGATGAAAAGGCAGATTGCCAAACAGGAAAGGTGAAACCGACCCGCGCCTATAAATTGCCATGGATACTTCCGTATTCGAAGTGGCACAGCTACTTGAGCAACAGGGGGTGGCGGATCCATACCTGCGTTATGTCCGTCCGACTGGTAAGCCTGGTTATAGGTTTCGTTGGAGCGCATAATGAGAGTCTTAGGCCCGCGCACCAAAAAGACTAGAATGCTCAATACCGTGTAAACAGTGGTATTGACCCTAGTTTTCCGGTGCACCAAGAATGTTCCCTGAGTGCACGGACTGTCGGGCCGTGTGGCCGACGGTTGTGATGGCTTGAATGTGCCTGCGAGCACATATTTGCTATTGTTGATACCATGCTGTGCAGGGAAGGAATGCTACTGCCCCGAGAAAGGGGTAGGATTGTTATAATTGGGTCAGCTGAATGCTGACTGTTGCCGTGTTTGCCACCGTTTGGGTGGATTGTCCCTATGCAGGTGTTGGAGAGCCGAGTGGTAAATGAAGGGCTGAAGCCCTTGCTGTTGTTGCTGCTGCTGCTGCGGCTAAGCCCTTGAAGGCTACGCGAATGGTTTTGTTTGTTTTGCTTTTACTCATGTATGGCCGGCCTGCGCGCCGATGTTTGTAATTCATGATGTGTGGAAAGAAGAACTGTAAGGCCTTAAGGCCAACCCTTCACCTTTGTTGTACATTCCGTGGCTGTATATATAACTGTGGTTTATATATTGGACATTCCTGGTTAGAGTTCAATTTACAACTAGAAGCTTCCGCTAGCATGCTCTGAGTTGGGATACGTGTATGGTTTGGTATTATCCTGTGACCTCACTGTCTGTTTGTGGCATATAGTGTGGGGCCCCGACCGGAACTTCTACCATACGTCATGTAACAGATGGGGTCGTTACAGGATGGCTCGCCTCAGCTTGTTGTACCACTGCATTTACTTCAAATAGATTCCTCACCCCTCTAGGGGTATTTCTTCCGGCAGTCTAGTAGGTGTTATGGGAGTCAGTGTCGCGAAGGAACCTGAATGCCTCGTTAGGAGGTAGGTTCATTATTGTGCCTCCAGCTATTGTGTCGATCATAGCCCATAAATTAGGCTCAATAGCAAAATAGAATATTTCAACTAAATTCCACTACTGATAGTTGTGCTGGGGGCATCGACGCTGCAAGTCAACGATTCTCTCCCACACCTCAGACAACGTTTCTTGGTCCAGCTGCCGAAAGGTTGCAATATCCCTACGGGCATTCACAATCTTATCCACTGGGTGGAACTTAGCCAAGAATTTAGAGGACAGGGCCTCCCATGTATTAGCGGTCCCTAGGACAATAGTATGACGCCAGGTCTTGGCCTTGTCCCTTAATGAAAATGAGAACAAACTTAACTTTACTACGTCATCAGAAATATCGGCATATCGGAATGTACCGCAAATCTCCAAGAACTCTGCCAGATGCAGCTGAGGATCCTTACTCGGCAGGCCCGAGAAATGAGTATTATTTTGAATCATATTCAAGATGGCGCGCTTTATCTCGAAGTGGTTGTTTACGATGGCTGGTCCGAAGCCAGGGAAAACACTTCCCGTAGTAGGGGTTGTGAAATCGCACATTGTCCTAATGCGTGGTTGGACCACCTCTTGTCACTCAATAACCATTTCACCTTGGCCATTTCCTCTTTGGCCCAAATCGTCCATCCTTTCTTCAGCAGCAGCACGCACGCGAGCTCGCCTCTCAAGTGCGATTTCAAGCTCAAGCGCAAGATCTTCAACCCTACCACTGGAGTTGGGATCTGTCATACAACACAAAAATTTCTTTCAAAAATACCAAAAATAGTTACAAACTCTCTCAAAAGAAAAATACACGCAACGGTTGCACTCCACTCCCCAGCAACGGCGCCAAAAACTTATGCGCTTATGGCAAGTGTACCACTCATATAAGTAATATAAAATGGGCGAATTTCCCCAAGTATAGATCTCTCAAGGAACACAGTAAGGTGGAGTTAATTTTGAGGAGGACTTGATATTGATGTCCTTAGGTCGGAGTTTACAAAGGGGGTTTTAGTTGTTTGTGGAAAAATAAAGTAAAAACACTAATAAACTACTCCTATGGAACGCCTCTATGCGATGCTTAGCCAGGCGGATGGAAAACTACACGAGCCCTTATGCACCGAATCGCTAGGCGGATAGATGAGTAGGATTGCAGATAAGGTGTTGAGAATGACGGAATGAGGGTCGTGATCACCTCTTCGCTATGCACCCCTCTAGCATTTTGCTAGTGCTGTACGGTGTGGTGGAGGATAGAAAATAAAGGTGCACCTCAAGAAACTAAAGCGGTAAAATAATACCAGTTCACATAGACATGAATCGAATAACGTTTACAACTAAAGTGCACATCATCCACATAAACAGTTCAAACACGCATATTCAAAAATAAAGAAAGAATAAGTCAATAGATCGACCGAATCCGAAGGCACGTCGAGGAATCGCGGAAGGAAAAGCCAGGTTGTCAATCCGCGTCCAAGCTCGGTCCTCAAATACGTCCAGGGTAGAGAAGGGCTGTCACTACCTTCTAATGGACCCGTCTTCTTCATTTCACGATGCAAAAGAAGGTTGTTAGCTTCCCTTTGCTTGTTGGTTATGATGTCAAACATGAAATGGAACTTAGAAGATTAAGGAGGAGGCCGAGAGCAAGCACCGGTAAGATATATGCTTCGCGAGCATGGCCGGTGCTTCTCTCCTTGGTGGAAGAAGAAGGGAGGAGGTGGAAGGGCGGAGCTTTGCCCTAAAACGGTGGCGGGAATGGTCTAGAAAAAGCTCCACCAAATGGAGGAAAATTTGCGCTTTAAATAGAAGCAGGTCAGAAAAATAAGCGTGCACGGTTTGGCGCACGACCGTGCGTTAACCGTGCATTATTAACTTCGAGGCCAAGCTTGCGGATGAAGATGCGTTGACCCGTGCGTTTTACTCACGCACGGGTGCTTCCGCCCGTGCGTGAAGGAAATTGCACGAGCAAACACAGAGCGCAGGAAAACAAGATAATACAGGGGAACCGTGCGTTTTACTCGCATACAAGTTCTTCCGCCCGTGTGTGAAGGAAATTCCACTGGTAAACACAGAGCGCAGAAATACTAGCAAAAATATGCAGACCGTGTGTTTCCTTCTCGCACGGTTTGGCCAAAACTGCGTGGGAACAAAACGCACGCAGACGTCCCTAGAACTACTGTGTATAACGCACGATTGCCATGAGACCGTGCAAGAAGAAATACGAACGACCGTGCGTTCTACAAAGAAACCGTAAAATGAATCCTCGACATTACGACTACCTGCATAGCAATAAATCCATCCAAGCAATCATAATCAAATAGAATGAGCCATGGGGAGCACCATGTGCATACCCCCAACAACCGAATGAGCAATTGAACACCCTTGGGCCCGAATAGTATACAATATGGTCAATGACCGAACGATGCAAATATAACTGAAAACCAGCTGAAATGCAGTGCTCGAGTGAGAAAACCAGCCAAGATGAGTCCGAAAAACCCTATAAATATCGGACTCATCACTCTGCCCCTTCTTCTTTATCAAAATCTTATATGAACTTGTAGTAGCAGAAGAAATTAGCTACAACTAATTTGTTGGAACTTTTGGAACAAATTGCTAAAATTTTAGGTTTCAAGTTCGACAATAATGGAGAGAAGATGAAGTTCAACCGCCACTTTTTACAATGAATAAAACCCTAAAAGTTAAGTTCTCAGCTCCTGATCTTGTCCCTTTTATGCTCCACGGAGTAACGGCTCTTTGAATCAGTGGGGACCACCCTAAGTTGTTGGCTACAGCTTGCTTTGTCAGAAGAAGACGTGCAATAGGCTTCCAACGCCATTTGTCGTGTTCTGTAGCTTTCATGAAATGAATTCGAATCTTGTTGACTTTTGTTGACTTTTGCTGACGTCAGCATTTGTGGACTTAGCCAAATTTGCAAATTGATCTCAGGCATTGAGTGCGTTGAGTGAATCTGCTTCACTCAATGAATATAGACTTAGCCACTATCTCTGTAAGGCCAGGCATTGAGTGAACCTTTTTCACTCAATGCCCCTGACTTAGCTGCTTTTTTAAATGCCTCACTTCTTGTTGAGGCATTGAGTGAACTGGCTTCACTCAATGCTTCTATACTTAGCCGCAATTTTCTTTATGAATGCGTTGAGTGAGCTTTCATCACTCAACCCTTCTGCCTTTGCCTGTCTGTTGGGTACACTAGAAGTATGTACCAGATTTGGAGAAGATTAATTATAGTCAATGATATACATCAATATGTATTTGATGTATGTTTAAGTTTCCTTGTGCAGGTTTAAGAAGTGGAAGAAAAATATTCTAAGTACAAGTGTCGACACTAGAAGCAAAGCTGTTTCGACACTTAGGCATTGTGTCGACACCTAAAGAAGTAGTTGTGTCGACACCCAGAATTGTGTTGACAACTAAAGAAGTAGTTGTGTCGGCACCCAAAATTGTGTCAACACCTAAAGAAGTAGTTGTGTCGACACCTAAGGCAGGAATTGTACCGACACCATAAGAAAGGCATGTGTCGACACTCAGGAGTTATGTCAACACCAGAAGAAAGGCATGTGTCAACACTCAGGAATTATATCGACACCTGAAGAAGGTATGTGTCGACAGCTAGATACACACTAAACTCTGTCTTGCAGCAACAGCTAGACACACACTCAACGCCATTTTATGGCAATAGTTATACTGGGTATGAAGACTTGTGTCGACAGCTAGACATACACTCAACGCCATCTGAGTGTAGCGGATATGTTGAGTCCAGGAGCAGTTGTGTCGACATACTGGACTTGTGTCGACACATACAAATAGAAGATGTGTCAAGAAGCAGAAGAATGACTATGTCGACACTTGGAGTATTGTGTCGACATCATCAAGACTTGTGTCGACACTTTATCTACTTGTGTCGACGCATATGGAGCATATTGCCGAGTGGATTGTGCTGAGTTGTCGAATCTTTATTGAATCAACTGTTATGACTTGTGGGTCGACAGCTGTCATTACCAACTGGTCTGACACCTATGTCAGAACAGGCAGAAGGTTATTACAAACTGGATCAGCCGATAACCATGAAAAAAATCTATATAAAGGACTGATCTCTGACAACCAAAACACAACAGTGAAGGCCAAAAAAGCCATCAACTAAGAAAGAGAAAATTCACAACAAGTAAAAGGGGAAACCCTTTAAGAAGGCAGATCCAGAATAGTCTGCAGAATAGATTCAGATCTCATTCTGAATTCAAGGAAGGAGCTGATAGTGGATCAACTTCTACATCAAGAACAATCCAACCTTATTTTGTTCTATCAAGAAGCTTTGAAACAACCAAGTCTGGTTGAAACTGAAGATCAAGAACTGATCAAGAAGAACATCAATAGAGGGATCTATCTGGTGATATTTTTTGTATCTTTTTTATTACACAATTTCTTGTAGGATCTGTTGTAGATCTGAACTGTAAGCCAATAATTATAAAGGCTGAGGTAGGGCGGTGAGCCTGAGTGGTAGGACTTGTGAAAATTCTGAGTTGTAAGCCTAGAGATAAGGGCTGAGGTAGGGCTGAGTCCTGAGGTAGGATTCTGGGAAGGATCTGAGGTAGGACTTGCAAAAGTCTGAGGTGTAGGAACCATTTTGGTTCTGAGTTATAAGATCTTTGGATCTGAGAAAGTGGAAAGAAGTTAGGCTGAATCCAGTACTGTACACGATAGGCGAAAGGGGAAAGTAGACATACCCATATCTTGGGGAACCACTATAAATCTGGTGTTCTCTGTGCTGTGAATGTTCTGTGTTGTGTTATATTTTGTTTGTGCCAAGCAAGGTCTGTTTAATTGCCTAAAATATTAAAGGAAAAAATTAGAACCTATTCACCCCCCCCCCCTCTACGTGTTTAGGCTCTTGAATTAAGTCGTTCAAGTGGTATCAGAGAGAGGTTACTCAAAGATTGACCTAACAGTCTGAGTGAATCTCCAAGGCAAATAAACAGATATCAGAATGGGTTCAAGTGAGAACCAAAAAGAATTTGGATCAATGAAAATGCCTATCTGCAAGAAGGAATGTTTTGGAATATGGAAGGAGAGGGTCAGATTGTTTATGGATGCTTCTGATCAAATAATTTACATCACAGTTTAGAAAGGACCCTTCATTCCAATGAAGGTATCAGTACTAGATGCAAATATAAAGACTCCTAAGAGTTATTCAGAAATGACAAAGGATGAAATCATCCTGGCAACTCTAGATAAAAGGGAACAAAATATCATTGTAAGTGCCATAAATGATGCCACCTTTCAGAATCTGGTGCATTGCAAGACCTCCAAAGAAATGTGGGACACTCTTATTGTCTACATGGAGGGAACAGAAGAAGTCAGAGAAGGCAGAAAATCTATGCTGAATCAGGAGTATGAAAGCTTTAGGCAAGCCAAGAATGACAGCATAGTTGAATGCTACAAGAAATTTTTCAGGATTGTAAATGAGTTGATGACTTCTGGAAGAGTCTTCAGCACTTATGAACTGAATGATAAATTTCTGAGATCTCTGACAAAGGATTGTGACACCAAGATTTGTGTCATCAGAGAAGTGACCAAGCTGGCAGACACACCTCCTCCCACACTGTTTGGGAAGCTGCTTTCATATGAAATGCAACTTACAGCCACGAAGGAGGAGGAGAACAGGAGCAGATCTGAACACAAGGAAAAGTCAGTTGCCTTCAAAGCTAAAGGCATAAGAAAGGGCAGGAGAAAATCTCCTTCTCCTCCCAGAAGGAGTGCTGAGGCAAAAGAAGGGATTCCTAACAACACTTCATCAGACAGCCACACCTCAGATGAGGACATTGCAGCCTTCACTAGGCAGTTCTAAAGATTCATGAAGAAGAAGAAATGGAGAACCAGACCTTCTTCATCCTTTTCAAAGGATGAGTACTATAAGAAAAAGAAAACTCCTAAGGAAGATAGGTAAGCTTTTAAACCTAATAAACAATCTAATACTAAGATTGTGTGTTTTTGCTGCAATAATCCTGAACATGTCATAGCTGACTGTCTAGACAAGTGGGTTGAATCAAAAGACAAGAAGAAGCAACAAATGAAGGGCAAGAAAGAAAAATCTTTTGTTGCCCAAATGCAAAAAAGCTGGACATATTCTTCATCATTTGAATCAGGAGAAGAAGAAGAGGTTGAAGCATATATTGTGTTATTCTCAACTGAAGAGGATTCTAAGGAGATAGAATTTCTATAAATGCTGGACTCCAAAAATGGAGTGGAAGAACACTACTGTAAAGGGATGATGGCTCAATTAGAAGAAGATCAGTGCCAGGATCAGCCTGGACCAAGTAAGGTATACGATTCTCCCTCAGATTCTGATTATTTTACTAGATCAGAATCAGTAGCATCAACTTCAAGAGAAGGGGATGGTTCTGATTCTTAGGGGGATGTACATCAACTCATTAATAAGTATGGTGGGTTGTTGTAGGCTCTGAAGAAGAGCAAGTTTCTTATGAAAGAGCAATCCAAGGAGATTGAGATTCTTAAGCTGGCTGCAGCAGATTCAGCAAAGCTGTTGGATCAAAAATTGAATGAGATTGCCAAACTGAAAAACATTACTGTTATTCAAATTGGCACAATCTCTTTCAAGGAGAATCATATCAAGAAACTGGATGGAAAACTTCAGCAAGAAAGAGAGCTAGTGGTTATATTCTCCAAGCCAAAATCTGTCTTACCCTAAATAGACAAATTCATTTCACAAAAAGGGAAGACTGGTCTAGGTTTTAAGGGAAGAACTAGAGCCACCAAATCACATAGAAAAGGTAAGGCCCCAGTTCAGCCTCTAGCTGCAAAACCCCCTATCTTCTTTAGAAAGGTGATGAATCCTACAAACAGGTATGATCATAACACTACTCATGGTCACTGTGATTATGGAAATATCATGGGCAAGGGAGCAAATACCAATGGACACTCTATATGCATGCCCATCATGTACAAGAGAATTTCTTGAAGTTTGCTGCTCCAGCACCAACACTTAACAAGATTGCTGGCAACAAAGTAGCAAACTCTGTACCTAAGAGAAGGTATAATAGATTTGAGTGTTGGTGTTGTGGCAAGGTGGGCCACTTGGCCATGGATTGCTGGTTTAACACAAGTGTAAAAACCAAGAGTAGTTTCCTGTTAAAATAGCTGCAGTATTACAAACTAACAAAGACCTAGGACCCAATAAAAAATTGGGTTCTAAGGGTAAGTGATTCTTTATTTTATGCAAGTGAATCCAAGTGACCATACCCCTATATGGTACTTGGATAGTGGCTGTTCAGGATACTTGACTTGAATAAGAAGAATGTTGAGGGACTTTATACCCATAGAGAATGGTCCCAAAGTCATCTTTGGTGGATCAGAAAAAGGAGTCATCAAAGGATTTGGTAACATCTCTAGTGACTCTATTACAATCACTAATATGGCTTATGTGAAGGGTCTAAAATACCACCTGATAAACATAAGTCATCTTAGTGATGTAGGTTATGACATCTCCATTCACAAAGGGGTGTGCCAAATTCAAAGGTCAAGTGATCAAGAGATCATTTTGACTGGCACTAGGAGAGGAAATGTCTATTGTCTTAACCTAGATTGTGAGTTAAACAACTCACCTATTTTCTTAGTTATAGATGAGACAGCCTCACTATGTGTCAAATGGCACAAGAGGCTAGCTCATCTAAACTATAAGTCCATAGGACTGCTGTTCAGCATGGGTTTGGTGAGGAATGGTCCTCACGTCAAGTGCATGAAAGAGGGAGTGTGTTCAGCTTGCCAAAAGCGCAAACAGACCAAGTCCTCTTTTCCAGCACTAGATACCAAAGATTCATTGAGATGTTTATATCTCTTGCATATGGATTTGTTTGGTCCTATGTCAGTTCAAAGTCTTGGTAGGAAAGCATACACATTAGTTGTTATGGATGACTATTCTAGATACACATGGGTTTTCTTCTTAAGGCAGAAATCTGAAACCCCTAGTATTTTCCAGACTTTTGTTAGACAAGTTTAGAATTAATTTAACAATTCTGTGGAAAAAATCAGAAGTGACCATGGAACTGAATTTCAGTCTGAATGTATGACAAAATTCTGTGAAGAACTTAGGATTCATCAGAAGTTCTCCTCACCTAGAACACCTCGGCAAAATAGGATTGCTGAAAGAAAGAATAGAACTCTCATTGAGGCTAGTAGAACTCTACTAACTGACACTACTCTCCCTGAATATTTCTGGGCTGAGGCAGTAAATACTGCTTGTCATGTTCTCAATAGAGCATCCATTAATAAGAAACTGAAGTTGACTCCCTATCAGATTTTGAAAGGCAGAAAACCAAACATTTCTTATTTCAGAATCTTTGGTAGCAAGTGATATGTCCTAGTGAATGGCAAGCACTACCAAACAAAGTTTTCTGCCAAATCCCTAGAAGGGATATTTGTTGGGTACAACAACATCAGTAGGGCATGCAGGATCTACAACTTGACTACCCAAGTTATAGAATAGTAAGTTCATGTTATTTTTGATGAGTCTAAATTGATTAACAATTAATTTATTAGTGTTTTAGTTAGTTCTACAGGTCTAACAGATAGGCTGGATAAGATGACCATCAATGATGTAGCTCCTGTTAGGATGGATGATGCATGTTGTTCAGGGGGGAACTGTAACATCCCATGTTACTTCTAGGCCCCTTAACTTAGATTGGGTTAGACATAGGGTGGGTGTTAGGGAAATTAGATAGGTTTGACCCTAGGTAGTGGGTTGTGGCCATGTGGGGCCCACTATAGGACCAAGTCAAGCTAGGTCAAACTAGCCTAAATAGGGACCCTAGCCAAACCATGACCCCACCACATTGCCCTAACCCTAAAAACAATCTAAGTGGACCCTAGGGCATGTCACTAGGTCAACACTTTGACCCTAGTTGACCCTAGTCAACCTTGGGCCTAAAGTGGTCAAACCCACACTCATAGGCCCAATTAGCCTAAGTATGGCACCCCCATGACCCAACCCAAGTTGGGTGGTGCCATTAGGCCTATGACCAACAAGTGGGGTCATCCCACTCACCATGTTTATAAAGTCAACCCAAAAAAGTCAACAAAGTCAACAAATGCACCTAAAGTGGAAAAAATAATGGCTAAGCCATTTCCCTTGGGCCAAGTCCACCAAATATGGCCCATTAGCAGCCCAAAGAGTTAAAGACCAGCCCAACCCCTCTGGTTGTGGAGAGAGAATACATGCAAGGGGGCGTTTTGGAGAATTCACCAAAAGAAGGAGAGAGAAAGTGGGTTTATGGGAAGGAGGCCACTTGGCCTTGGCTTTTCTGCCCAAGGGCTTGCTGGCCGACTTCCCAGAGGATTTCAGAAGAATTTGGAGCTGGACTGGCCATATGGCACCATGGGCGGAGCATACAAGGTTGAGCCCGAGCTCACCTTGGAGTTATCTCCATGTATAAGCCACCTCAGTCCAAACCAGCCCCACCATTAGCTTCAGAAGGAGCAATCGACTGGAATTTGATAGCTGGAGCAAGGAAATTGGTGGAGAAACAAGATTTCGGCCAGGAGATCGCCAGAGTTGCTGTACCATGGCAAACCGCCGCCAAACTCGCCGCCAGCCACCAACTCAGGTTCGTTTTGTCGCCCCTCTACCTGTACTAGCAGTCTAGATCAAATAGGGGAGATATCGGGCTCAATTGAGCCTGATTCCAATAGAGGAAAACACGATTTTTCCGATTTTTAGTTCTTGCTCAGGTTCGCCGGATGAGCCAACTCCGGTGGACTCACTGCCGGGAAGCACAAGCCCCCACCTCAGTGAAGGTGGTGGCGACAACCGCCTGCGATGGTGGTGGCTAAGTTGGCCGAAAACAGCCAGCAAAGTAGGCCCAAGAAAAATTAAATCTCAGTCGTTGATCCATTGGGGACGATGACTGGATGCCATCCAATTTGTAAGGGTCCAGGCCCGCCAACCCGCGGGACCCAGCTGGCACCGCCGGCCCACCAGTAGTCCGGACTTGGGCCCACTACTAGCAGTAAGCCTATCACATTCAAGCCTGCAGGCCGTACACCCCAACCCCTCTCCGCGCCTGTTTTTCAGCAGCGGTGGGTTGTTGCCACTGGGGATCGAACCCAGGACCTTGATAAGAGACTCAGTTGGTAATGAGAGCTGTGGTAAAGAGTCTCTTATCAAGGCCCTGGGTTCGATCCCCAGTGACAACAACCCACCGCTGCTGAAAAACCGGCGCGGAGAGGGGTTGGGGTGTACGGCCTGCAGGCTTGAATGTGATAGGCTTACTGCTAGTAGTGGGCCCGGGTCCGGACTACTGGTGGGCCGGCGGTGCCAGCTGGGTCCCGCGGGTTGGCGGGCCTGGACCGTTACAAAAAGTGCACTTTTTATTGTAACGAACCTAGCCGATCCAACGTGGCCGTGCCACGGCTCCGCTCTAGGCGATGCTACCGGGCTGCAGCCCAAGCACCCCAACCCCTCTCCCTCCACAGGCGGGTTGTTGGTTGCCACAGCCTCCCTTTGATGAGCGAACTCGACAGTTAAGTTGGGCCGTACGGGGACCTCCCAGGAGGTCACCCATCTCAGTACTACTCTCGCCCAAGCACGCTTAACTATGGAGTTCTTTCAACCTTCATCACCAATTGTTCTTTTTGTAACAGTCCAGGCCTGCCAACCCGCGGGACCCAGCTGGCACCGCCGGCCCACTAGTAGTCCAGACCCGAGCCCACTACTGGCAGTAAGCCTATCACATTCAAGCCTGCAGGCCGTACACCCCAACCCCTCTCCGCGCCTGTTTTTCAGCAGCGGTGGGTTGTTGCCACTGGGGATCGAACCCAGGACCTTGATAAGAGACTCTTTACAACAGCTCTCATCACCAACTAAGCTGCACTTTTTGTAACGGTCCAGGCCCGCCAACCCGCGGGACCCAGCTGGCACCGCCGGCCCACCAGTAGTCCGGACCCGGGCCCACTACTGGCAGTAAGCCTATCACATTCAAGTCTGCAAGCCGTACACCCCAACCCCTCTCCGCGCCTGTTTTTCAGCAGCGGCGGTGCCAGCTGGGTCCCGCGGGTTAGCGGGCCTGGACCGTTACACAATTGACTTTAAGATTCGTGCTGTATAATATTAATATGATATAATAGTAAATGATATTAATGTATATTTTTGTCACATATTTACAGTCAGTTTGCATTTGATATTTAGGGTACTTAGAGGCATCACCATAACTTGACCCCTGAATGAAAAATGTAGCCCTGTCTGTTAGCTTTAATTTGCCATCGTAAACTTAAATTTTGATCAAGTGGTCTGGGCTGTAGGGCTGTTTTGCTAGGACTGGTCCTAGGCTAGGGAAGAAACTAAAACCTAAGCCCATGCCAAACAGAAGTCCAAATGACCCAAAATTTTGGGCATGTACATGACTAGGGCATATCTAGCCCCTGCCAAAAATTGGGAGTTTTGGGGACAACGTTTCTATAGTATTTGTCATAATATCAAAAATTAAATAAATGAAGTATTTGGAGTTATAGGCATCCAAATGGGCCCAAATTTTGGTGGCAGGTCCTTGGGGACATCATTTGTGCGTGATAAAAAATTTTGTGCATTTGGAGTATTGCATGTTTGGTTAATCCACTTGAATCTGTTGGCTAAATATGGCCTTGGGGTGCAAATAACAATAAATGAAATGATGCACATTCAACCTATTTGAGGCATGCAAAAATCATGGAATTGATTCCAGAGATTAATTAGGGTAAATTTCATCCCTCAAATTAATTATGGGACTTTTGAAATCAAAAATCCCATTATTTGGAATTTTAAAAGTATATGCCTCTTTGGAAAATAAATTGGAAAATTAGGTTTGATCAAGTAAAAATCCCCAAATTCTGTCAAGTTAAAATGGAGGTTACAATTGATTTAGGAAAATTTTATCTTTATGTTTGAGAACTTTTGGAGTAAAATGCAATGAAATTACCATTCTACCCTTATTGCAATTATTCATGAATTGATGGAAATACATATCAGAAAATTTTGGAATTATTTCTAGCATTGCATATTTGTATGATTAGCCTTGTGCATTTATCTCAAAAATTTTGGATATACTGATAATTTTTAAATTAGCATAATGACATTTTGGTAAATACATAAGAATGGAATTTGATAGGCCATTACACTAAAGGGGTTAATGAAACTCTGCTATTAGTCTTATATTAATTATATATATGCTCTGTAATTTTCCTGGAATTTGGGATTATGTATTCCATATACTTCATTTGGAAAATGGTAATTATGTGGATTTTGTATTAATAAAGGAATAAATATAAATAATAAAAGGAAAATTATGAAACTCTGGAGACAGCAATATTTTATCAATATACAACCCAGGAAAAATTCCTTAGGTCAGTGGATTATAAATTGTACTACTTCATGTGTAAAGTAACCCAAGGAATTAATTTAAATGATTTAATTAGAAGCCTTAATGACCTAGGAATGTTATGAAAATCAACATGCTCATTTCATTAGTCCATACCACCCTAGGATAAATAATTAGGGATTGGTGGCCCAAGGAATTGGAAGTTTGACTTTGGGCTGGTATTAGGTCATGGGCTGCATATAGTAAAAGTAAGGTTATACCATAAGGCCCACCAGGGGGATATATTGACAATTGAGCTGGAGATTACATTTGGAAGTATTACCCTGGTGGGTAGTGTTGTCTTAGTGATGAGAGTAATTGCAAGTCATTGGGTTACAATTGGAGTGGAGGTCGGCGGAAGACCGTCACCCTCCCCGATAACAACTTAAGTCATTAGGAACGCCCAAGAGTAATAAAGAGAGTTGAGTGTGGATCATGGGTAGACATCAACTAAAATTAATTATTCTTGCAAAAGGGAACTTTGGATTTTAATTCCATCTTGGTTCCTAGTACCTTCGAGACCCATTCATTGGGCATACCTTGGGCAGTCTTGGGATTATCCCTAAACTACTAAGTTTAATAATCGTTAGACAGGAGTAGTATACTAGGCTAAGGAAATGGTACACATGCTTACCCGTGATGGGTTGGAGGGAGCTGAACTTGATGTGTATTCTCACCCGTGATGGGTTGGAGAGATTCAGGATAGGTTGGTCCTGCGAGCCGGGGGCTCGGGTTAAATCATTGCTTGTGAGTAATCAAATTGTGGTGGGTCATGCAGTACTGGCCAATCGTCACACCGATGGAAGTACGGTGACTCGGGTGAGGTGTACGGGGGGAAGGGCGAGTATATTATTTATTACTGCGGTTAGGCAGACAATCCCCGAAGACGTATACCCGACCTAAAAGTCTAGCAGGAAGCTAGCAATTAGTACACGAGACTCTATAGTGCACTTGGTACGTGTACAGAGGCGTACAAGAGAGGTCTAGGCCTGGTTATGTGTATACTCGCCTAGAAAGCGGAGAAGCCCGATCCGCTGCTGCCGTAGCCATAACGGTGGTACCTGAGAGTGATGCTAGCTCTCGAAATGTTGTAGCTCTCGAAATGTTGGAACTAAAGGTCAGTGATCACGGAGTCATTGTGTGTGAGTTGCACTTGCATGTTGCATAACCATAGCATAATCATTCATACTCATTAGGGCATACGCTACATGGATCCTGTTGCGCGCTAGGGTTCGAAGAAATAAACGCAACCGAACTAGCAACCCGATGAGGCAAGTATACCTATCGAATTGTAGCAAGGGGACACAAGTGTCGTATTAAGATCCGGGAACTGTTGGCTAAGCTTACTCACACGAACGCTATTATCTTATCGACGGAAAAACTAGGGTTTTAGAAAATCTAAGCACAATGGAGAAATTAAAGCAAACTAAAAAGAGAACTACCGCAATTAAGTTACGCTATTAAGCAAACAACTAAGCTAGAAAGGAAATTACCGCAGTTAATAAAAGAGCACAATATATGAGATTACTACAAAAGGTAGAACAATATGAAATGGAAATGCACCCGATCGAGATTCACCTCGGCTAAAGACGATTAAGAAAATGCGATAAAAATCTAAACTTAATAGGATAAAGGTCCTTGACCGTGGAGGTTCCTAAAGCTTGAACACGCTTCTCTCGAAGTCGTGCCCAACTGAGTTTAGGAAGGTCCGACCGACTCTCGTCTAAATCGGAGGCCTAAAACTCGCTTTACGCGGTGAACCCCACTATTGGATTTTACTCCAATCCGGGAGATTTGGACGTCTGCCTCTCTCGAGGGGTGCGTACAACTCCCTTTACTCTTGAATGCTCACTTCATTCTTTCGGCCTCTCGGCTAGCCCAGAATGAAAGCAAAGGCGGAGAGTATATATCGAAAATATACCTCCGACCCGTGATAAATCAAGAGTAATTCAAGGCCCTAACCTAAAAAGAAAAGATTAATTAAAACATCATAACATAATCGCTCTAACCTCGGATCATCAAGATCGAGTACAAGGAGGATTAGTTAATCATAATGGAGTGGAGGGGGGGAAGATGAGTAGAAAAACATAAGAAGAACACAAGCTAAGGGAAGAACAATTTTATTAATGAAAAAGGGCAAGTTACACTAATGAAAATAAAATTACAAGTGCATGAAAATTAAACCCTATTCTAGCCCTACATTAAGCACTAAGCAAGAAGAAAATTACATTAAAAGCTAGCACAAACTATGATTAAACTAGGGTTAACCAAAAAGTACAAAGAGAGGGGGAGAGAGAGAGAGAAAAAGCATGAAAAAGGATCAAGAAACAAAGGGGCAGCACCTCCCCCACTCAACCAAAGCTTGCTGAAATGGGGGGAGGGGGGCTCAATTTATAGATTTTTTCTCGGGTTGGTCACGCCCTCCGACACGCCCTAGGGGGGGCGTGTCAGGGGGCGTGACAGGTACGGATTTGACCTCGGGCTCTGGATTCTGGCGGGAGGGATGATTGCTTCGGTACGTCGGTGGTCACGCCCTAGGTCACGCCCGTGACAGGGGGGCGTGACAGGCATGTCATGTCCAAATCATTGGTCGGAAATCCGTCAGTCGGCGAAAAGTTGATGTCACGCCCAGGTCACGCCCGTGACAGGGGGGCGTGACAGTACTGTTTGCGTGCTGTGGCGGAATGGCATTTAATGTGGCGGCAGGCTTTGCGGCAGAGGGCGACACGCCCATGTCACGCCCGGTGACACGCCCAGGGAGGGCGTGACAGGGGGGCGTGACAGCGGTTTTGGCCGTTATCTGTCGCTTCCAGCAGGTGTCCTCGGGATCGGGTGACACGCCCAAGGTCACGCCCAGGGAGGGCGTGACAGGGGGGCGTGACAGGCCATTTTGGCGATTTTTCTGAAAACCTGCAAAAAGACAGGAAAAAGTTAGTGGCAATAAAATTTACATAAAAAGGATAAAAATAAACTAATAATAGACATTATTTGTACAATATAAAATATAAAATACGATAATAGTTTAGGCTACAAAACGTATTATCAAATTCCCCCAACCTTAAGCTTTGCTTGTCCCCAAGCAAAAATATAAAAACTAGATATTTATAAAAAGGACTAATCAAAAACTTCTAATTATGCCTACACAAGTACTATGCGAAATTCTTAGTAGGGAAAAGGTGAAATGTAAGTCTAAAACAATTATTTAGGTATGGTAAAACTTTTATAAACTTTACTTAATAAAAACAAATCATCCAAAATTTTAGCGAGATTTTTTTAAATGGACTTAAGTAAAGCAACAAAAATGAAAAACACGCATTGAGTTGTTACTAGATCCAAGCAACGCATTATAATTATATCAATTTAATTATCAAAAATCTAGGTTTAAATCTAAAACCAAAACTGATTTACTGTTTTTCATTTCTTAGTTGTTAAATAAAAAACAAAAAGCGTGAATCAAAAGGACTTAAATAGGACAGAAACGTTTGGTTTAGGAAAATGATTAGGAGTGGAATTCAAAGATAAACGTGAAGGTTTAAAATCACACTAAACCAAAACAAAGAGTTTCAAAAACTTTCATAAAAATATGTACACATTTTTTTTCTTTTTCTTTTTCTTTTTCATTTTTCATTTTTCATTCATTTTTTTCTTTTTTCAAAACAAAGGCCACAAAAATTTTTTTTATTTTCCTTTTTGAGTTGGCCAAACAAAAATAAACATCACTTTTGAACATACTTCCTTTTTTTTTTTCGAAAACCTTTCTCCACAAAAATCACAAAATACCCTATCAAAAATCGTCAAAATAATTTATGAAACTCAAAAAGGCTAGTGCGATTCGATAGGTTGGAAATTTTGGCTTTGGTGAAACTGAAATGAAGAGAGGAGCTATCAAATGAAATCGGAAAAAGGCTCAAAAACGGCTAACTAGTGGTAAAAGATATTTTAGGTTGGCAGGAAAGCTCAAACGAAAACAAAAATGGCCTAAATCATTTTCACGCTTTTGAATTTATTTAAAACAAAGGTTTGAAAAATTTTCAAAAAGCGAGTCCTAGATAATAAAAGAAGATTGATGAAATTAACTTGAAAATAGAAATAATAGGTGACTTGGATCGTTCACATCTACTACGTTATTCAAAAGTTGACTTTACAAAAGTTATTCAAAAACGAGAAAGAAAATAGTGGATGATGAATTTTTTTGAGAAAGTAAAGGAAATAAACAACAAAAAACCATAATAGAAATGCGAGTTTTAGAAAAATATTTCACCTTAACGTGCTACCGTGAATTAGAAACACAGCATGGCCAACATTTTACTTGTGAAACATAATTAAAAAGGACGATTAGAAATATTATAATTAACTAAGTTGTTTATAGGAGATTTTGAGTAAAACAAAACTAAAAACTAGGGGTACTATTGAAATACCAAAATGTCTAAACTATTCAAAAATACATATATATTTTTTATTTTGAGAAATATTCTCTTTTTTTTTGGATTTTGGAAAATTTTTCTCTTTTTTTTGAATTTTAAGGTATTCTCTCTTTTTGGAATTTTAAGATATTCAATTTTTTTTTTTTTATAGAACTATTTACAAAAAAGGAAATTATTTACACTAAGCAAAAATGAAGGAGGAAATCCTCCCCCAAGCTTAAAACAGACATTGTCCTCAATGGCTAAAGAAGGGGATTGGAGAAGGAGAGAAAAATAAAGTGCAGAATTGAAAAGACATAATTGAAATACAGGTACTTCCCCGGATTTATTTGCTGCGAAAGCTGAGTGATGTCGATCCCCGAATGTCTTCTTTGGACTTTGTGATGGATTCAGCAATGTTGGAGCAGGCGAACGCAGAAGCTTC
The DNA here is from genome assembly GCA_039513925.1 of Platanthera zijinensis. Lineage (NCBI taxonomy): Eukaryota > Viridiplantae > Streptophyta > Magnoliopsida > Asparagales > Orchidaceae > Platanthera > Platanthera zijinensis. Next base: position 97,823,564 of record CM077089.1, read on the forward strand.
AGCTTGTCGGAGCCGTCCGAGGCAAAAATTGTAAAATAAAGAAAACAGAAAAAGATAACTTGGGTTGCCTCCCAAGAGCGCCCTTTGGTTAAAGCGTCGTTGAGCTCGACGCATCAAAAATAATATTGTCCAAAAATATTATTGTCCCGAAATAAAATTGTTTTTAGCAAAAAAAAAAAAAATAAAAAGTTCAAGATTAAAGTTCGTGAAGCAGAAACTTAATAGTGTTTGGACTGACATCATCATCACCAGAGAAATACAGTTTAAGACGCTGACCATTCACTTTGAAATTACCCTTATCAGGGTGAGAAATTAAAACAGTTCCATAAGAAATACTTCTAAAACAGAAAATGGGCCAGACCAGCGAGATTTTAATTTGCCCGGAAATAAACGTAAACGAGAATTATATAACAGGACTTGGTCGCCCGGCTTAAAGTTTTTAGGGTGCCTTAAGTGTTTATCGTGTAAACGCTTCGTCCGCTCTTTATAAAGTTTATTATTTTCATAAGCATAAGAGCGCCACTCATCGAGTTCATTTAGTTGAAATTTTCGAAGGTCACCGACTGAGTGGGGATCGAAGTTTAAAAATTTTAAGGCCCAAAAGGCGCGGTGTTCTAACTCCACGGGCAGATGGCACGATTTTCCATAGACCAGCCGATACGGCGTACATCCGAGGGCGGTTTTGTACGCTGTTCGGTAGGCCCATAGAGCATCGTCAAGTTTGGTTGACCAGTCTTTTCTAGAAGTTGAAACAGTCTTTTCTAATATTCTTTTTATTTCTCTATTTACTACTTCGACTTGACCGTTAGTTTGGGGGTGGTAGGCAGTGGACAGTTTATGCGTAACGCCGTATTTAGTAAGGATTTTTGAAAATTGCGCGTTACAGAAATGGGAACCCCTATCGCTAACGATTGCGCGTGGCGTACCGAATCTAGAAAATAATTTTTTTAAAAACGTGACTACAACTCGTGAGTCGTTCGTAGGAAGAGCTTGGGCTTCAGCCCATCGTGAAACATAATCAACAGCAACTAAAATATATTTGTTTCCGAAGCTAGAAGGAAGGGGGCCAACAAAATCAATTCCCCAGAGGTCGAAAATTTCGCACTCTAAGAAATAATTTTGCGGCATTTCATTTTTATTAGAAATATTGCCCGACCGTTGGCAACTATCACACCTGCTCACAAAGGCTTGCGCGTCTTTAAACAGGCTAGGCCAGTAAAAACCCGCGCAAAGCACCTTATGAGCGGTGCGAGCAGCTTGATAGTGCCCACCTGTCGGACCTTCATGCAAATGTTTTAGAATATCAATTCCTTCATCAAAAGAAACACATCTCCTTATCACTTGATCCGCACAAATTTTGAAAAGATGCGGGTCTTCCCAAAAGTAGTTCTTCAGCTCAGAAAAGAATTTCTTCTTCTGCTGAGAGGAGAACTCTTTTGGGAGCACCCGGGCCACTAGATAGTTGGCGATGTGCGCGAACCAAGGAGAAGTAGATGTATTAACTAAAAGCAGCTTCTCATCAGGAAAATAGTCATTAAAAGATTTTTCATTTAATTTTTCTATAAAGGGGTTATCTAATCTTGATAAATGGTCGGCGGCCAAGTTCTCGGCTCCTCGCTTATCACGGATCTCTAAGTCAAACTCCTGGAGGAGTAAGACCCAGCGAATCAAGCGAGGCTTGGCATCCGTTTTGGCAAGAAGGTACTTGAGGGCCGAGTGGTCCGTAAAAACAATGATTTTTGAAAGTGTAATGTAAGGGCGAAATTTATCAAACGCAAATACTACGGCTAAGAGCTCCTTCTCGGTTGTGGTGTAATTTTCTTGTGCAGATGTGAGGGTTTTACTAGCGTAATAGATGGGGTGGAAGTTCTTAGATATGCGTTGACCTAATACGGCTCCCACCGCAAAACTACTCGCATCGCACATAATCTCGAAAGGAAGGTCCCACACCGGAGCTATCATAATTGGTGCGTTAATTAACTTTTCTTTAATTGATTCAAAGGCAGAATTACAAGAGTCATCAAAAATGAATGGAGCGTCTTTTTCTAAGAGATGGGTGAGGGGCTTAGTGATCTTGGAGAAGTCCTTTATAAAACGACGATAAAAACCAGCGTGGCCTAGGAAACTTCTTATAGCTTTTATGTTTGTAGGTGGCGGCAACTTCTCAATAACTTCTATCTTGGCAACGTCTACCTCAATACCTTTAGCAGAAATTTTATGACCCAAAACTAACCCTTCCCTCACCATAAAATGGCATTTTTCCCAATTTAGGGCAAGGTTAGTTTCTTCGCATCGTTCTAAGACTTTTTCGAGGTTTTCTAAACATCTATCGAAGGTATCGCCGAACACGGAGAAATCGTCCATGAATACCTCCATAATGCTTTCTACGTACTTGTCAAATATTGCGAGCATACATCGTTGGAATGTAGCCGGCGCATTGCATAATCCAAACGGCATTCTCCGGTACGCGAAGGTGCCGAAGGGACAAGTAAACGTAGTTTTCTCTTGGTCCTCGGGAGAGATGGGTATTTGAAAGTACCCCGAGAGGCCATCGAGAAAACAATAAAAGCTATGGCCGGAGAGACGTTCTAAAATCTGGTCGATAAACGGTAGAGGAAAGTGGTCCTTACGGGTGGCGTCATTTAACTTACGGTAATCTATGCACATACGCCAACCCGTCACCGTCCGTGTCGGGATTAATTCATTATTCTCATTACTAACTACGGTTATCCCTCCCTTTTTTGGAACTACCTGAACGGGGCTAACCCACTTACTGTCTGATATAGGGTAGATAATTCCTGCGTCTAATAGTTTCATAACCTCGCCCTTAACTACTTCTTTCATATTCGGGTTTATACGGCGCTGAGGTTGGATAGAGTTACGCGAATTATCTTCCATTAAAATTTTATGTGTACAGAAAGATGGGCTTATGCCCTTGATATCAGAAATTTGCCAAGCAATAGCCCGGCGATGCTTACGTAGAACTAGAAGAAGTTTATCGTTCTGCGTATCCGTGAGGTAGGCCGAAACGATAACTGGTAACTTGGAGTCTTTTTCTAAGAAAGCATACTTAAGGTGTTCGGGAAGTTCTTTAAGTTCTAGGGTAGGGGGTTCTTCATAAGAGGATTTTGAGATTCTTTCTTTTTCAAAAATAATATCTTCATAAACTTTTTTATAAGGAACGTAATAAGGGGTGGGGCTAGCAGCCAAGACGGCTTCTTGTACAGATTCAGTGGTAAGAAAAGAGGAAGAACAAAAATCAGAAAACTCTTTTTCAAACTCAGAAAGACAATAAGAAGATTCATCACTTCCTTGCAGTGATTCTGTTGTAAGAGAAGAGGAGCAAAAAGTAGAAAATTCCTTTTCAAAGTCGGCGAGGCAGTAGGAAGAATCATCACTCACGGCGTCTATGAAAAAACATGAGTCATCGTTCGCTAAGGTGTTCTTCATCGAAGGGGTGATCGGAAATGTGACTTCGTCGTCGCCTACTCGAAGAAAGAGCTTACCATTGCTTACGTCAATGATGGCTCGGGAGGTGGCAAGGAAGGGTCGGCCAAGGATCAGGGGAACCTCGACGTCTTCTTCGATGTCCAAAATGACAAAGTCCACCGGGAAGATGAACTTGTCGACTTTCACTAGAACGTCCTCCACTATTCCTAACGGGTACTTGACGGATCTATCGGCTAGCTGGATACTCATACGCGTGGGGTTAAGGCTACCAATCCCTAACTTTTTGAACAACGAAAAGGGCATCAGGTTTATACTTGCGCCTAAGTCGGCTAACGCGTGTTTAACAAAGAGATCACCGAAGACACACGGGATAGAGAAACTACCCGGGTCACTGATTTTCTTCGGCAAACCGTTTGTTAAAACGGCGGAGCACTCGGCGTTAAGCGTGACGTGCGAAAGATTCTCTAACTTCTTCTTGTTTGTGAGGAGGTCTTTAAGATATTTGGCGTATTTCGGCATTTGCGAAATAGCCTCGTGGAAGGGAAGATTAATGTGGATTCGTTTGAAGATTTCTAAGAAGCGGGAGTACTGATCATCTTGACGTTGTCTATTAAGTTCAGAGGGGTATGGAGGAGTTAAATTATTTTTGAAGATGGGTGGTGGAGTGAGATTATTTTCTAAAGTGGGGGTGATTACTTCTTCAGCAGAGGGTGGAAGCGGAGCGGAGCTTTGATTTTTAAAAGCAGAAGCGGAGCTTGCCTCGGGCTCTTCACTTACCATACCGGAGACTTGCTTCCCACTCCGAAGAGTTATAGCTTTCGCTTGCTCTCTCGGGTTGGGTTCGGTATTGGAAGGAAGAGACCCTGCGGGTCGCTCAGAAATTATTTTCGCGAGCTGTCCTACCTGATTTTCTAGACTTTTTACGCTTCCGGTTAACGTTCTTATAGTGGCGTCATTTGTGGTGATATATTTAGAAAGTAATTCCTCCAAGCTTGGAGGTTTTGGGTAATTTTGAAGAAGTGGTGGTGGTGGTGGTTGTGCAGAAAAATCATTTTGCGGAGGTGGGCGCATCGCATTCGATGGATTACTCCATGAAAAGTTCGGGTGATTTCTTAAAGCGGGGTTATAACTATTCGGAAAATTAAAACCAGGCGGATGAAAATTCGCAGCAGAAAAATTATTAAAAGCAGTTCTAGGCAAATTATTAACATAATCTAAATGTTCTGGAGTAGGGGTTGCAGATTCCCATACCTGAGGGGCGGAGGCAGCAGTCATCTCCGTGATTTTTTTGCTTAGGATTTCTACTTGCAGAGCGAGCTGGGAGACGTTGTCCACTTCATAGATACCTGCAGGCTTGTTCGGGCGGGACCTAGGCACATTCCACTGATAAGTGTTCATGGCCATGTCCTCAAAAAGCTCAAGAGCGGCTTCCGGGGTCTTATGATTTAAAGTACCGCCAGAAGCTGCGTCTATCATTTGCTTCGTGCTTTGATTTAGCCCGTTATAAAACGTCTGCACTTGTAACCATACAGGCAGCGCGTGATGTGGGCATCGTCTTAATAATTCTTTAAATCTCTCCCAGGTTTCGTAAAGGGTTTCAGAGTCTATTTGTCCAAAGGCAGAGATGTCGTTCCTAAGTTTTGCAGTTTTAGCTGGCGGAAAATACTTCGCCAAAAATTTTTCAGTTAATTCATTCCAAGTGGTTATGCTATTTTTCGGAAGTGTGTTAAGCCACTGCTTAGCTTTAGTTCTTAGAGAGAAGGGGAAGAGTCTTAGCCTTATCGCATCATTTGTGACACCATTTATCTTGAAGGTGTCGCAAATTTCAAGAAAGCTAGCTATATGTGCGTTCGGATCTTCATCTTGAAGTCCGTCAAATTGCACATATTGCTGCACCATTTGAATTATGCTAGGCTTTAGTTCAAAGTTATTATTTGCTATAGTAGGGCGGACTATACTCGATTCTGTTCCCTCGAGGTTCGGTCGTGCATAATAGGACATAGTCCTTTGCACGGCCTCATCTACGTTGGGTTCTTCCATTCTTAAAGTATTAAATGACTCGGAGTCCTCAACCGGCACTTGGATGGTAGGACCTTGAAATCGCGATCTTCTCCGAAGAGTACGCTCAATTTCGTGGTCCAAGTCCAAAATAACCGACGGACTCCCGCGGGTCATGCACTAAAAGAACAGAAAAGAAGAAGAGAAAGAGAAAAAGGATAAACTAGAAAGAAAAACTAGATTTAGAAAATTAAAAAAAAAATTTTTTTTTTTTTGAAATAGATTTTTTTTTATAGATTAACTCCCGAACTTCCCAAGGACTACCCCGTGAAGGGTTCGCAAGGTACTAGACAAGACAGTGGCGCTTAAAGCCCTTTGCCCTTTTCGAGAGAATTAGGTGGCGTAGAAAAATTGTGAGGTTGGTTTCTATTAAGAGCGGTGATAAAATTTTTTTGATTTTTTTTTTTTTAAAACTTTAAAGAAAGGGGATGAGAAAGAGAAGAGATAAAATTAATAGGTTCGTGTTTTCAAAATATCAACGGAAGTTGGTTCCCCGGCAACGGCGCCAAAAACTTGTTGCGCGCTAGGGTTCGAAGAAATAAACGCAACCGAACTAGCAACCCGATGAGGCAAGTATACCTATCGAATTGTAGCAAGGGGACACAAGTGTCGTATTAAGATCCGGGAACTGTTGGCTAAGCTTACTCACACGAACGCTATTATCTTATCGACGGAAAAACTAGGGTTTTAGAAAATCTAAGCACAATGGAGAAATTAAAGCAAACTAAAAAGAGAACTACCGCAATTAAGTTACGCTATTAAGCAAACAACTAAGCTAGAAAGGAAATTACCGCAGTTAATAAAAGAGCACAATATATGAGATTACTACAAAAGGTAGAACAATATGAAATGGAAATGCACCCGATCGAGATTCACCTCGGCTAAAGACGATTAAGAAAATGCGATAAAAATCTAAACTTAATAGGATAAAGGTCCTTGACCGTGGAGGTTCCTAAAGCTTGAACACGCTTCTCTCGAAGTCGTGCCCAACTGAGTTTAGGAAGGTCCGACCGACTCTCGTCTAAATCGGAGGCCTAAAACTCGCTTTACGCGGTGAACCCCACTATTGGATTTTACTCCAATCCGGGAGATTTGGACGTCTGCCTCTCTCGAGGGGTGCGTACAACTCCCTTTACTCTTGAATGCTCACTTCATTCTTTCGGCCTCTCGGCTAGCCCAGAATGAAAGCAAAGGCGGAGAGTATATATCGAAAATATACCTCCGACCCGTGATAAATCAAGAGTAATTCAAGGCCCTAACCTAAAAAGAAAAGATTAATTAAAACATCATAACATAATCGCTCTAACCTCGGATCATCAAGATCGAGTACAAGGAGGATTAGTTAATCATAATGGAGTGGAGGGGGGGAAGATGAGTAGAAAAACATAAGAAGAACACAAGCTAAGGGAAGAACAATTTTATTAATGAAAAAGGGCAAGTTACACTAATGAAAATAAAATTACAAGTGCATGAAAATTAAACCCTATTCTAGCCCTACATTAAGCACTAAGCAAGAAGAAAATTACATTAAAAGCTAGCACAAACTATGATTAAACTAGGGTTAACCAAAAAGTACAAAGAGAGGGGGAGAGAGAGAGAGAAAAAGCATGAAAAAGGATCAAGAAACAAAGGGGCAGCACCTCCCCCACTCAACCAAAGCTTGCTGAAATGGGGGGGAGGGGGGCTCAATTTATAGATTTTTTCTCGGGTTGGTCACGCCCTCCGACACGCCCTAGGGGGGGCGTGTCAGGGGGCGTGACAGGTACGGATTTGACCTCGGGCTCTGGATTCTGGCGGGAGGGATGATTGCTTCGGTACGTCGGTGGTCACGCCCTAGGTCACGCCCGTGACAGGGGGGCGTGACAGGCATGTCATGTCCAAATCATTGGTCGGAAATCCGTCAGTCGGCGAAAAGTTGATGTCACGCCCCAGGTCACGCCCGTGACAGGGGGGCGTGACAGTACTGTTTGCGTGCTGTGGCGGAATGGCATTTAATGTGGCGGCAGGCTTTGCGGCAGAGGGCGACACGCCCATGTCACGCCCGGTGACACGCCCAGGGAGGGCGTGACAGGGGGGCGTGACAGCGGTTTTGGCCGTTATCTGTCGCTTCCAGCAGGTGTCCTCGGGATCGGGTGACACGCCCAAGGTCACGCCCAGGGAGGGCGTGACAGGGGGGCGTGACAGGCCATTTTGGCGATTTTTCTGAAAACCTGCAAAAAGACAGGAAAAAGTTAGTGGCAATAAAATTTACATAAAAAGGATAAAAATAAACTAATAATAGACATTATTTGTACAATATAAAATATAAAATACGATAATAGTTTAGGCTACAAAACGTATTATCAGATCCTTATCATATAAACGAGTATGAAGTTAATTTGGAAACCCTAACTTATAAGTTTGTATGGGCATTCATATAAGTTAGGGTACTTCTGTGATGGTATACTAGTGGTAGTATAGTTTTCTTACTTTTCATACTTCAGCTGCTGTACTTATTTCTTACTGTTCGTTTCTACTACACTTACTTCATTTATAGAACTGCTTGAATAGAATCATTTATACTCTTATCATATACTAGCTAGTTAGCTTCTGTCACATACTTCCCTTTTGATTCCCCTTGTTGTCCTCTACTTCGTACTCCCGCACGGTACCTAGAAGTTGCGGGGCGAGGTGCGGAGGAAACGGCTTAGTTTTTGACTAATAGTCAGTGACCATATCATTTTAGGAGCTCGAGGAGATAGAGCACCAGCACGACAAGATGGCAGGACTTGAGGAGCAGGTACCGTTACCGCCAGCTACTACTACAACTGCGCTTCCTAAGGTATGACGAGACCAGATGATGATATAGATAGCTTCCGCTTTTGGATTTGAGAGAGTGAGAGATTTGATTTGATGTACTGGGCATAAGCCCTTATTACTCTCTTTTATTATTCTACTCATTGTTGGACTGCATATTGTTGTACTTTTCATTTGATATGTATATGATTAGTACTGTGGCTGTGGACTATGATGTTTTACTCTTTTGTTTACTTCTGTTTCTCATATTGGCCGAACAGGTTTATAATCGTACTAGCCGGCAGAATCGGCAACTTTCGGTGCTGACTAACCCGTGTGTTAATGTCACCGTAAGGCGGCAGTTCTGGGCATAAAATCCGGGTTAACTAGTCGAATGGGGGAGTTGGATCTTACAAACAGGTATCACTTGAACAAACGATCATATGAGAAAAAAGTCCACAACACTAGAACACCCTGCTCGAGCATTAGTTTGCGGACGAACTATGCAGCGGAAGCAATGGTGTGCCCATGTGCAAAAGTCACATAAAACAGTCCATTAAGCAACGAGTTAGGCCAATTTTTGACGTTTAACTTACCTTTATGCAGCCTCTGCAGAATGTGGTTCCTCCACCTCCGGCTGCCACTACTTTCATGTAGACAGAGATAGTACAAACTCTGGAGGCTATCCTAGATACCTTCATAGCTCAGTAAGCCCAAGCACAGCTGCCAAACCCAGGGTCGAACTGGTTGAATGTCTTTAAGAGTCTGTCTCCGCCAGTGTACCGCGGTATAGAAGATGTTGTGAAGACGGAGGAGTGGCTGGAGACTATTCAGGAGCATTTAGCTTGCATCAGTTGCCCAGTCGGACAGGCAGTCCCTCTTGCCACCTCGGTACTGGAGGCTCATGCGAAGAGGTGGTGGAAGTCTGTACGAGACTCTATATATACTGATAGGGAGCTGATGGATATTTCTTGGGAGGAATTCAGTGATGCGTTTTTAGAGCACTATGTATCCTCCACAGACAGAGATGCCTTGGAAGCGAGATTTTTGAACCTCTAGTAGGGGAGCATCCTCGCCATCAGGAGAAGATCCGTGATCGAATATAAAATAGAGTCCTCCCACTTGGCAAGATTTGCAGGATTCCATGACTGGGATGACCGAAAGTATGCAAAAAAGATTCTACCATGGGCTCCGAGACTCCTTAAGGCAGCCCTTATTGTTCATATCTCATGGCACCACTACACTGATTATTGAGATGGCAAAGAAGCTGGAGGCTGACCAGCTAATGGTGCAAGGCAAAGGAAAGAGAACGCTAGAGGGCTCATCATCCGGAGAAAGTAACAGGGCATCTCAGAGAGGCAAAGTTATTGGATATAAGAGGGGTGGGGGACGTCGTCGTCCCAACTACAGGCAGGAGCAGGGGCCTCCTCCACCATTGGCTCCCCCACCTCTGCAGATGCAAGGACCAATGAGGAAAGATAATCGGGGTTAGAGGCAGATCACGTGCTTTGGATGTGGCCATCCAGGGCACATCAGGTTGCAGTGCCCATATCAGATCCACCCACTCCCTCCTCCTCCACCTCAAGTGGCCCCTCCAGCACACCAAGGTCGAGGCCGAAGATGAGGTTGAGGCCGAGGTCATGGACATCATGGTCGAGGACGTGGCCAGGAACAAATGTATGTGCTGGACCTCACGGAGCAGAGGAACCCCGAAGAAGTGATTACATGTACTTTAATTATTGCAAAATTTAGAATTTTCAACTTTAATGAGTACCTTGAGAACCTTAGAAATAATCTCTATCTTTGAACTCAAACAAACCCAGGGATAGTTATGATCAGCGGCAAGCCCGCTCATACTCTCTTCGATACGGGTGCCTCCCACTCATTCGTATCGGACACGCTTATTGAAGGACTAGAGGGTGTTGAAAGTGAGGATAGATACAACTCTAGAGGGTGGGTGAATAGAGTATTCAAAAATAATGACACCCTACTCAACTCCCTTAGAGTTAATTTGCGGAATGAGTTTATAGAGATTTGAAACCCTAGAGCCTAACACAAAGTGAAGTGCACAAGAGAAAGCTAACTGTAATTACAATTGAGCTTTGGTCCTATCACAGCAACTAGCAATCCTAGTTATTTCTACTCACAGCCACAGTGCAATAAATAAATTTAAGCAACACAGACGACACAAGAGGTTTATAGTGGTTCCCTCTAAATAGGTACGTCAACTCTTCTACCACCCTGGTAGGAATCCACTACAGGTTTTTGTTCAGGTGCCCTGCCACCAACTGATCTGCTTCAGGTAGATCAAGTAGACCCTTTGAGCATTTTATCAGGAGCTCAAAATCCAACACAGGTTTTTGATCAGGTGCCCTGCCACCAAGGTTCACTTTTGAAGGGAGTAATAACCCTTTATACAGGAGGTTGAGAGAGGGTTAGAAGGTCTTCTATATTGTTAAAACAGATTAGAGAAGCAAGTGGATTGCACAGAGCTAGAAAGCTCTAAAGAATCAAGGCTCCCCCTGGCTTAATGATATCCAGGAAGAAGTGTTGCTTCAGGGTGCAGGATCTCTTCTGAACTCTTGACAGAGAGCTGTCTTGAAGTTATTGAAGGAGCAGCTTGAAGAAGACTCTTGATGTAGAATGAATGTTCTTCTTCAATAGCTTTTCTTTCTTCTTCTTTTTCTTCTTGAGACTCTGAGTGAATGTGTAACACCCCAAATATCTCTAAGGCAAAAGGGAGATTTTTGTAGGCTGACACGGCCTGGGACACGGGCGTGTCCCAGGGCGTGTCCTGTCGGGTTGCTTGGGTTCGTGTACTCAACAGCTTGTACTCAACAATTGTTGAGAGGGCTGACACGCCCGGCGACACGGGCGTGTCGGGGGGCATGTCCAGCCAGGTGTTGTGTTGGGTGGCTAGTGACTTGCAGGCGGCAAGGTCGGGCGGCGTGTCGGTCGACACGGCCTGGGACACGGGCGTGTCCCAGGGCGTGTCCGGCACGTGTCCGTTCTGGGCGTGTCGCGGTGTCAATTTGACAGTCAGCGGTCGTCAAGCGGCGACACGGCCTGGAACACGGGCGTGTTCCAGGGCGTGTCTAGGGCGTGTTGACGATCGTGGGGCAGCCGGTCGACGATCGGCGATAGTCGAGCGTATGGACACGGCCTTGGACACGGGCGTGTGCCTTACCCGTGTCCTTCTCTGTTCATTTTGGCGAGCCGTCGAGACCGTGTTACAGGGGTGACACGGGCGTGTCGATTGACTGACACGGGCGTGTCAGGTTCGGCACGGGCGTGTTAATGACCCGTGTTCTGGTATCTTACGAGTCGCTTGCTGACCGACTGGGGAACACGGCCAGTGACACGGGCGTGTCACAGGGCGTGTCAGGCCTGTTGAAATGTTTTTCAGAGCAGATCTCGGCCGTTCGTTTCCTTCTATTTGGATCTTGTGGTCCAAAGCCTTTCCAGCTTCTTTAAGGCCGTGGATTGAGATGAAATCTCATTCTCACTTAGCCATTCTCTTTCTAAAGAGAAGAAAGAGAGGAGAGCTTGGAGGAGGAGGAGGAGGAGCTTTCCGGCCGCCGGTGGAGCTTCGTCGATCCGAATCGAGAGCTGAGTTCAGCGTTGCGGAGGCAAGGCCGCTGCGGTGATTTCCATCCGGCTAGTTCTTCCATGGCGCCGAAGCGATCGTCAAGGGTAACGATCTTTCTTCCTTGGGCAGGTGAAGCCCTTTGTTTATGCATGTGCATGGGATCCTCCATCAAGAGATGGAAAAGCGTAAGTGATTCCAGCAGTTGAGTCTGCATCTAGAGCCAGAAATATGTAGTACGGCATAGGCATGCTGTGTGAAGCCCATCCAGACGTATGTCGGGATTGGTGATGTTTATATTGCGAACCGGAGAAGACTCCGTGTATTCATCATTTAGCCTGCGGAGATGGTGAGGACGATGTGCTTGGTGTACAGGATGCTTTGCATAGCTCCTTTGGTTGCATGCTTGCTAAGAGCTGGTTGATGGAGTGCGGACACCTCTGAGTGGGTGGGCGCGGGAGGTCTTCAACAGGGGTTTGGAGGCTTATGCCCATTCCACCAAGTGGCGATGTTAAGATCGGATGAGCGGTCGATTGGTAGCAAAGCAGCAGGGCGAATTCCCTAGGCTTGTTACACTACATGGGTAGGTCGACTGGTAGTGCTCACAGGTTTTGGTGAGGTGCGTACCTCTGAGTGAGACGGGTGCATGAGGTCTTCAACAGGGGTTTGGAGGCTTATGCCCACCTACCAAGTACAAACCATAAATGTGCCCTGAGTGCACGGAGCGCCTGGCATTGAGGCCGGCGTTTGTGATGTTGTGTGTATGATATATATATATTGCAGTTGCTATACATGCAGGGACGGAACCACTGCCCCGGGTAAGGGGTGGGGTCGTTATAATTGGTCAGCTGAATGTTGACCGTTGCTTTGTTTATCACCCATGGGGTGGACGTCCATATGCAGGTGTTGCGGGCTGATTGGATTGAGCGGGCAGAAGCCCATGCTGCTGGTAGTCCCTTGAAGGCCGTGCGAAGTGTTGGATTTCATGTGTGGCCGGCCTGCGTGCCGATGTATGAAATTATAATGTGTAAAGAGAAACCTGTAAGGCCTTAAGGCCGTGTGCGGTGTATTCGTGTAAACATTCCTAGTATGATATATAAATGTGATATTTATATAGTGTGAACATTCAGTATTTTGAGTTCTATAGCTTAATAATCTTCCGCTAGAATGCTCTGAGTTAGGATGCGTGTAGACAGATTTTTTTGATACTCTCAAGTGGCTCTCTCGTTTGTTTGTGAAATATGGCGTGGGGCCCCGGCCGGACCCTCTGTTATATTCCATGTGACGAATGGGGGCGTTACAGAATGTTCCTGGCAGCAGGATGAACTCAGGATTGAAGAAGAGAGAGATGAAGAAGGTCGATCTTCTCAGTTGAATGTAACAATATCTGAGAGTTGTATCTCTTTGAATTGAATCTGTATATGAATATCTGTATCAACCAGGCTTGGTGTCTGTGAGTATATATCTCTCTCTCTATGTATATGTCTTCTTGTTGTTCTTTCAAAAGAAATTCTTTATATATTGGCCTTTCTAACGGCTCTAATCTTTGTTTGAATTTTGTCTTCTTCTGAGATCTGCGATCTGGGCTGCAAATAGAACAAAACAAAACAAATCCTGCAGACAGACATGCTATAAAGGGATAATGCTTTCTAAGAAGCTGCAAATCCAATCTGATAAAATGAGTACTAAAGAAAGTCACATCATACTAAACTCTTTACGGCCAGAGAAGACTTTTGTGTCTAACGGCTATAAAGGACAGCATGACAGAATAAAGCAAAAAGATATTTCAACTAATAAGACAAAAAACTTTGTCAGATAAATCTTGACTTATGCACAAAGGATGGGGCAAAGATTGCCTTGAGTTGTATGCACAAAATCAATGAAATAATCTTTAATAAAATATGACAAATAAACAGGAAATAAATCATAGAACAGAAGGAGTACAAAATTACTAAAGGCAGACAGAAGAACGTCGAACGACCCTCGGAGATCGTCGACCGAACCACAGAGATCGTCGAACTATCAGAACAGATAGTCGAACGACACAGATAGTCGAACTATCAGAGCAGATAGTCGAGCTATCAAAAAGATAGTCGATCCATCAAACAGATGGTCGAACTATCAACACAGAGCAGATAGTCGAACTATCAGAACAGATAGTCGAGCTATCAAATAGTTGAACTATCAGGGCAGATAGTCGAACTATCAAACAAAACAGATAGTCGAACTATCAAATAGATAGTCGAGCTATCAGATAGTTGAACTATCAAGAAATCTGTCTGGTCAAAAGAAGTCGAGCTGGGTTCGACGATCGACGAGGCAGATACCACATATCATCGACAAAACAAGAGTTGAACTAACTCAGAGATAGACGATCTACTGACTGACGATAGTCGACCAACTGATAGACAATCATCGAACAGTTGATAGACGATAGTCGAGCGGTGTTCGACCATAGTCGAACAAAAAACAACTTAACCAAATCTTCATCTGGAAAAGTGATAACTCTACAACTTAGGAAAAACTAATCTAACAACTAACCTTTGACCATAGATAAATCTTGGGTCAAGAAACTAATTGAGAAGACTAAACTCAAATCCAAACTAGGGTACCAACAATCTCCCCCTATTTGGGTTAAGTCTCTCAAAACAAAACTACTGGAAATAAATATAACTCAGGAAAAGAAACACCTAAGCAACAAATTGCATCAATCAAACAGACAAATAAACATACTGTCAATACATAAAACTCAAGCAGCATCAGAATCTAGTTTAGATACAGAAGAACCAAGAAGAAAAGAAATTTTTCTGAAAGGATCTAGAGCTTCCTTCTTTGATATCTTTAAATCTTGTTCTCCAATGATTTTAGATTCTCCTGCTCTTGGCACTACTGTTTTTGGGTGCTTTTCCATATATTTAGAAGGATCAAAAACCTCAGGTCTGACCTGGAATTTATCTAGCTTCTTCTTTCTGAATTTAGACACAGTAGTTAAGCCTGTAATATCTTTTCCTTCAGCTCTGGCCTGTCTGATTTGAGCTGATCCAACTAGTTCAAGAAATCTATCCATCCTGAAATCAGGATTTAGCTCTTGGCTCTCATACTCATTATCACCAGTTGAATCTAAAGATTTTACAGTTTTGAATTTAGTAGAGAGTTCTAGCATACTTGCACCTGGCTCTTTATTTTCTTGAATAACTAGAGAAGGAGGAGCAAACTTTGCATATTTTTTACTTGATTTTTCAGAGTGAATAATCCTTTTACCTTTTGAATCAGTTTTCTTTGTTTGAGCTGGCTTTTTGGATGGTATGCTTTTGCTTTCTTTTGGAGATGATGCTTTCCTCTTTGGTGAAGGAGGAGGCGAAAAGGTTGGCTTCTGATATACTACCTCCTTCACTTGCTCTTTTGTATAAGCATCTTGTCTTTGATGTCCAGATTGAGATCTGCCTTGATATCCTGGATTGCTTCTTCTTTGATGTGCTTGAGACGGAGTGAATCAAGCAGAAGGGGCTGATGGATTGGCAGAAATATTTCCAGATGCTCCTACACTAGGAGGTGGAGGAGGAGGTCCTCCGAGATTCCAATTTGGCGCTGGACTGTCATACCTTTTGCTTTTCTTTTTCTGCTTTTGTTGATTTCTTGATAATCCCATCCAATGTTGATATTCTTTAGATTTGGGATCTATCCCTTTCAGTATATAATTGGGAACATCATGATCAGGATTAGGAGGAGGAGGAGCAGCAACTTTCCTTTTTCTTTTTGCTGCTTTCTTCTTCTTAGAACTTTCTGACTCATCAGAATCCTCCTCATCATCTGAATGAGATGATGGAGGTTGATCATAAGGGTAAAAATATTCTTGCTCAGCTTGTTCTTTGGCTTTTAATGCAGCTTTCTCTTTCTCTTCTTCTAACGCATCCTATGCCAGAAGAGTATCCAAATCTAGTCCTGGGGTGTCATCAAAGACTGTTGATTTCTCTTTTTGATCATCTGAAACTTTTTCTTTATCATCTTACACAGCTATCTGAGCTGGAGGAGTAGATACAGAATCTTGAACAGCAGGTTCTTGAGCTGGTTCTGGAGCTGGTTCTGGAGCATGATGTTGAGCAGGTTCTTGAGCAGCTTGAACTTCTTAAACTAGATCTGAAACCAAAGGGACACAAAGGTGTTCTCAATGGTATCGAAACATCCCTTCCAGGTATTCACAGGCTAGCATGTCAGTTAACATGTCAAGGAATTGAGTAAATGAATTACCTTCAGGATTTTCTTATGAATTTTCGAACTCCCACAAGTCATCTAGAAAGGAGGTAATGACTCCTTCTAGGAATAGAGAAACTAAGGGAGTGGAGGCTTCTTCAAGGCACACTTTGAAGGCAAATTCTGCTTCCATTATGATATCATATGGCCTCTAAACTGGTGCTGGTTCTATAGAAGATGTTGTAATGTCAACTAAAACTGCTGTTTCTTTTTGAATTTCAGCTTGGGGATCTGTTGGAAGAGTAACAAGGTGCAGTCCTGAGGCATCTTCCTCGAACATCTCCCCCTGCCTGATTTCAGTAGATACTGAAGTCAGGCCCCTAACTGAAGAGGGCTCAGCAGACTTAGAGAGAGCTATGATGGAGGATGACATGGAAGAGATGGTAGAAACAAGAGGGGCAATTGCTTCTTCAATCATGATTTTGATTGAAGGAGTAATTAGCTCCAGGTTGTTTGCAATGAAAGCTGGAGTTATTTCAAATGATGGTGGGGGAATCACAGTAGATGGAAGAACATCAGGGACGGTGGTCTCCTGATGAGATATGTTGTGAACTGGGGATTGATGGGTGGATGCAGGAAGATCAATATGATCTGAATGAGAAAATGGTTATTGAGGTGGAGTCGGTAGATTCTCAGAAGCCAACAGATCAAAACTAGGATGAAAAATCCTAGCAAGATGTGAAGGGAGTGGAGAAGCTGATGGTGATGCATGGAGAATAGTGGAGGAATCAAGTAGAAGAGAGACAGTGGATGTAGATGGTAATGCAGAAGAGGATGGCAATGCATTAGAAGTGGATGGTACTAAAGAGGAAGTGGATGGCAATGCAGAAGTAGAAGTAATGGGGGGAATGGAGGAGCCTTCTTCATGTTGGTGGGGAGTGACTGATACAGTCCTTATGCTCTTAGATAAAACAGGAGCTACCCTAGTTGGTGAAGGCTTCTGAATGCTCCTTTTCCACTTAGCAAATAAGGTGGGATCAAATTTCTTACTGGCATTGATGGAAGTTGCAACTGTACCCAACAGTTTAGGATATTTCTCTTTCAGAAATATTCCTATCACCCTTCCAAGGGTTACTTCCTTCTTGATGTTCTTCTTTCTTATCAAATCAAACATTATCCCTGCCCAATTTATCTCTTTCTTATTAATAATCGCACTCATCAAGGCAAACTGCTGCCTGGTTATATTGTCATGAGCCGAGTGCTTACCTAACAGCACTTTTCCAACAAGTTCAGCTAAGAACTTAATCCTCAAAGGGAAGTTAACTTTCAGCAACTTTGTAGGAATGCCCTCAGCATGTCCTGGCTCTACGAGCATTCTTCCATACTCTTGAACATCTTGGTCATATTCATCTTGTCCATTCAATAATCTAAATATTTCAGTCAAAACGGCAGGAGTCAAGATTACCTCTTCGACGCCTATTGTCCCGGACATGGATTCGTCACTGGAAGACGAAGAGTAAACCCATTCTTTGATCTCTGGGATGTTGATCTTGATCCTTGTTGACATCAGCTTTTCCAAACCTTGATCCTTGCAGAGCTGGAGCATCTCTATAATCTCCGCATCGCAAGCGCTGAACGAGTCGAAATCCACGCAGAAACCGGCGTCAAACTTAATCGCAGCCAGGAGAACTTGAGCAATCGCCATTGATTTGGTTGGAGAGGACGACGAAGACGAAACGGCAGAAGGTACAGGGCAGAGCTCAAGCAAAAAGACGGAATACGAAAAGACGAGCTCTGTCGACTACTAAAAGGACGATATCTTAACCTAGGTCGACCATCGGTTTTATATTAAAACAGCAATCCTCGATCTATTTTATCAGATACTGGAGACGATTGTCGAATGGTCGTTCGACGATCGTTTCCTGAAGCATAGTAGTCGATCAATCATTCGACTATTTCTGTCTTCACAAACAAACAAGCCGTCGTAACCCAAAGGTCGACGATAGGCTCGACCTGATCGACTATCGTCGAACGTTGTTCGACGATCTTCAAACAGATTTCAACAAAGGCAGAAGTCACACTTAGTCTTTTACATTAATCATGCCTAGTTGAACCAAAAAGAACAGATACTTCTGTTCATCTAAGGGCTTGGTGAAAATATAACCTCTCTGAAGGTCAGTGGATATGAACTCAAGGCTGATCTTGTTCTTTTCCACATAATCTCTCAGGAAATGGTGCCTGATCTCAATGTGCTTGGTCCTAAAGTGGTGCACAGGATTTTGTGTAATGGAGATAGCACTGGTACTGTCACACATGATTTTTGTGTTCTTGTGTGTGTAGCCATAATCCAAAAGTTTGTTTTGAATCCACAGGATCTGTGAACAATAACTAATAGTTGTTATATATTCAACCTCTGCAGTTGAAGTTAAGACAGAAGCCTGTTTCTTACAGAACCAAGATACCAATCTCTCTCCCAGGAACTAACATGTTCTTGTAGTACTTTTCCTGTCAACTCTACAACCAGCATAGTCAGAATCAGAGTATCCAATTAACTCAAATTCTGATTCAGCTGGGTACCATAGTCCTAAATTTGGACATCCCTACAGGTATCTCAAAATTCTCTTGAGAAGAATCAAATGAGATTTCTTGGGGTTGACCTGGAATCTTACACATAAGTATGTGGCAAACATTATATCTGGTCTACTTCTAGTTAAATACAATAGAGAACCAATAATGGCCCTATAGTTTTTCTGATCAACTGGCTTACCCTGATCATCAGAATCTATAACTGCATTGGTAGCCATAGGTGTATGCATTGCTGAAGCATCAGCCATCCCAAACTTCTTTACCAATTCCTTGGCATATTTTGATTGGAATATGAAGATGTCATCAGCATCTTGCTTTAATTGGAGACTAAGAAAGTAAGATAACTCACCCATACTACTCATCTCAAACTTAGAATGCATCAGGTCAGAGAACTTTTTGCATAGTTTGGGATCAGTGGAGCCAAAAATAATGTCATCCACATAAACTTGAACTAACGGGATGGTGTCCTTGTGATGCTTAACAAAAAGGGTTCTATTAACTACTCCCCTAACAAAGTTGTGCTCTAACAGAAAACTAGCTAGAGTCTCATACCAGGCTCTGGGTGCCTGTTTAAGTCCATAAAGAGTTTTTTTCAACTTGTAAACAAATGAGGGTTGAGTTGAAGAGACAAACCCAGGAGGTTGTTCAACAAACACCTCTTCCTTTAGCTCACAATTTAGGAATGCACTCTTGACATCCATCTGAAAGACCTTAAACTTCATATAGGTTGTATAGGCTAGAAAGATCCTTATTGCCTCTAGCCTTGCAACAGGGGCAAAGGTTTGGTCATAGTCTATACCTTCGTCCTGTCTGTAGCCCTGAGCTACAAGCCTAGCTTTGTTCCTTACAATAATTCCATTTGCATCAAACTTGTTTCTAAACACCCACTTGGTGCCTATGATCAGTTGGCCTTTTGGTCATGGAACCAAAGTCCATACTTTACATCTTTCAAATTGATTAAGCTCCTCTTGCATAGCAATGATCCAGTGTGGATCTAGCTCAGCATCTTTTATGGTGAGGGGCTCAATCTGTGAAAGGAAACAAGCATGCATCACATCCTGTCTTAATTGATGTCTTGTTTGCACACCAGCTGATATGTCACAAATCACTTGAGATGTAGGATGATCTCGAAGTGTGACAATATCAGCAGGTGGGATGTGATCTTCAGCAACAGTTGGGATTAATTCCTCCTGAGGAATTGGATCAACTGTTGGTGGTACATCAACTATTTCCACAGTGTCTCCATCACTGTCTGAGTCAGTGATATGAAGAGTTAATAGATGAAGAATCTCTTGAATGACATCTTTGCATGATTTTGGTACCTACAATGAGCTTGAGGAAGGAGAAGTTTCCTTCTCCTTGTAAAACATCTTTGACTCATCAAAGGAAACATGCACAGACTCTTTTATTTTAGACGATGATTTATTAAACACCCTATAAGCTTTGCTTACTTGGGAATATCCAAGAAAAATTCCTATTGAAGCTTTTGCTTTAAACTTTCTAAGATATTCTTTGTTGTTATTGTGAATGTACACTACATAACCAAAGACTCTAAAATAATTAATTTAAGGTTTCTTTCCTTTAAGCAACTCGTAAGGAGTTTTACTCTTAAGCTTGTATATAACACATCTGTTCAAGACATAATTAGCTGTGCTAACAGCTTCTGCCCAATAAGAGAGAGGCATGTTAGCATCTGCCAATAATGTTCTAGCAGCTTCAATCAGGTTTCTATTCTTCCTTTCCACTACCCCATTTTGTTGGGGAGTTCTAGAAGTAGAGAAGCTATGTTTTATACCTTCTTTCTCACAGAATTCTTGCATGAGAAGAGACTCAAACTCAGTACTTTGATCACTTCATATCAAGGCCACATGAGTAGAATACTCAGTCTGCACACATAGCAGAAAGTCTGTAAGAACTTTGAAGTTATCAGCCTTAGTTCTCAAGAAGAACACCCAAGTGAACCTAGAGAAGTCATCTATAATCACTAAAGTGTAAAACTTCCCTCCTAGTCTCTATACATTTATTGGGCCAAAAAGGTCCAAATGTAATAAATACAGGATTCTAGGTGAATCACTTTTATTTATATATTTAAAGGTGTTTTTGGTTTGCTTGCCTAATTGACAAGCCTTGCATAGGCTTTCCTTCTTGTAGGGGCAAGAAGGTAAACCTCTAACAAGGTTGTATTTAGATAACCTAGATATGTTCTTGAGGTTAACATGGCTAAGCCTCCTATGCCATAAGGTGTTATTATTTGTTACTTCATTAAACAGAAAGATTTCAGATTGAGTTGAATTAAAATCTACTAAATAAATATTACCCTGTCTAATGCCTACTAACACAACATTACTATTTAAAGTAATATTATAGAGAGAGTTAATGAAAGATACCTGATAACCTGCATCATATAACTGGCTTACTGAGATTAGGTTGTGCTTCAGTCCAGTTACATATGCAACCCTTTTGAATATTACTGCTCCAATGGTAATCCTACCATGTCCTTCAGTTTGACCACAGCTGGAATCCCCAAAGATCACCTTTGGTCCAAGCTTGGCCTTGAATCTTGACAGATTTTCTTTGTTTCCTGTCATGTGTTTGGAACAGCCACTATCCAAATACCATTTATCTTTAGAAATTGGATAGGTCTTCACCTACAAATTAAAAATTTAGACATTGTGGACCCAGACAACCTTGGGTCCATTATTCTTCACATAATAAAAACTTGAAATAAAAGAATAAGCAGGTTGGGGTTTATATCCTAAAGGATAGGATCTCCTAGGTGGAATGCTCCATGCAGTTGATGGGTCAATAAACCTAGGGTTTCTATTTACATTAGGATTTCTAAGGTTCAGGTGATTATTTTGAAAATCATATTGAAATCGTCGATCATCGTTCGATGATCGATGCTCAGATCGTCGAGCATTATTCGACCATTGAGCCTTCGATCGTCGAGAAGCGTTCGATGCTTTTTGTTGCTCTTTAAATTTTTGCTTTCTCTTTTCTCTCTTAGCTTTATTTAAGGCTTTGTTAAATCTAGATTTACTTGCTCAGTATTATTTATTCCATCAGCTGAAATAAAGTTTACTGTAGTTGAAAGATGATTTTTAAGAACCAATGGGGGTTCACTTGATGAGGCTCCTAAGCCTAGCTTATTATTGTCTGACCTAGTTTTTGTCATGCTAGTGATCTCTAGCAGCTTAAGGCTTCTACCATTTAGAGATTCTTCTAATCTTTTTTATTTAGCTAGTTCATTTTTAAGAAATTTTATTTCTTCATTGGACTTAGTGAGTTCTACTTCTAACCTAGCATTTTCAATGGAGAGGATTTCTGATTCTGCTATCCTATTTCAAAGCTCTTTAATTTCTTTTTCTAAACTAATTAAATCTAAACAAAGGGATTTAAATTCAGATTTTAATTCAGCAGAAGAAAAATCATAAGAAGATAATACTTGATCTTCTGTAGGCATTTCTTCATCATCATCAGAACTCTCTGCAGCTGAGTGGTTGCTGCAGGCATCAATTGCCATTAGGTAAATTTCCTTTGCCTTCTTCTCTTCCTCATCTTCACTGGAGCTTGAGGAGGAAGATTCCTCATCTGAATCACTCCAGGTTTAAGCAAAAAATCCTTTCTCCTTCTTCTTATTTTTGTAGGAGGAGGACTTGGAGTGCTTCTTGTGATGTTCTTTTTCTTTTCTCTTTTCTTTGTTCTTTTCCTCTGGAAACTCTGGTAGAATGTGTCCAGGTTTCCTGCAACCATAACAGATAATTTTTTTAGCAGGAGATCTGTCATACCTTGGTTTATCTTCATATCTTGAAGACTTCTTTCTGAAGTCCTTTCTGCCCATCTTGAGAAACTTTTTGGCAAAGAGTGCCATCAGCTCCTCATTAGATTGGCTTCCTTCAGAAGAATCAGCAGCTTTGAGAGCAAGAGTTTGCTCTTTCCTTATTGGAGTGGGAGTCTTAGCTTCAGCTTCAGCTTCCCTAGACTTCAGCACTTGCTCAAAAGATTTGAGCTTGCCAAGGAGGGCTTCAGTTGAGATTTCAGTAGTACTTCTAGCCTCCTTGATAGGCTAGATCCTAAGATCCCATGTACTGGGAAAGCACATCAGTATCTTATCATTGACCTCTGTCAATGTTATCTCCTTATCAAGGTTTCTCAGCTCATTGATGATTGAGCTGAGCCTGGTGTACATTCCTTCAACTGATTCAGCTTCAGTCTTCTTGAAGTTTTCATATTGGGATATAAGGTTGGACCTTCTATCCTTCCTCTCATCAGCTGAACCAGCTACAATTTGGTTCAGTGAGTCCCACATGGCTTTGCAGAAGTGCAATCAACCACTTTCTAGAAGGTTTCATCAGACATAGTCTGAGCCAGAATATTCATTGCTTTAGCATCAGCTACTTTTGCTTTCTTGTATGCATCATTATAGTCTGGAGGTGGCACTGCACTGAGATTTGTAGATGTTGTAGCAGTGGCTGCAGCAGGTGGTGTTGGAGGTCCTGTCAAAATAGAAGAAAAAATATCCTCATCAATAGAGTTCATATATAACTTGATTCTTGCCTTCCAGATGCTAAACTTTGCTAAGTTGCAAACTAGAGGTCTGGTGCTAGAATAATCCTTGAACTTGGCCATGAAGTGAATGTCTATAAACTTGGTATATATCTGGATCTTGTGACTCAGGTGTTAGCCTGTACAGTCAGTCAACCTCCCTCTGATACCAATTGAAAGTGAGGATAGATACAACTCTAGAGGGGGGGTGAATAGAGTATTCAAAAATTATGACACCCTACTCAACTCCCCTAGAGTTAATTTGCGGAATGAGTTTATAGAGATTTGAAACCCTAGAGCCTAACACAAAGTGAAGTGCACAAGAGAAAGCTAACTGTAATTACAGTTGAGCTTTGGTCCTATCACAGAACCTAGCAATCCTAGTTGTTTCTACTCACAGCCACAGTGCAATAAATTTATTTAAGCAACACAGACGACATAAGACGTTTATAGTGGTTCCCTCTAAATAGGTACATCCACTCTTCTACAACCCTGGTAGGAATCCACTACAGGTTTTTTTTCAGGTGCCCTGCCACCAACTGATCTGCTTCAGGTAGATCAAGTAGACCCTTTAAGCTTTTGATCAGGAGCTCAAAATCCAACACAGGTTTTTGATCAGGTGCCCTACTACCAAGGTTCACTTTTGAAGGGAGTAATAACCCTTTATACAGGAGGTTGAGAGAGGGTTAGAAGGTCTTCTCTATTGTTATAACAGATTAGAAAAGCAAGTGAATTGCACAGTGCTAGAAAGCTCTAAAGAATCAAGGCTCCCCCTGGCTTAGTGATATCTAGGAAGAAGTCTTGCTTCAGGCTGCAGGATCTCTTCTGAACTCTTGACAGAGAGCTATCTTGAAGTTCTTGAAGGAGCAGCTTGAAGAAGACTCTTGATATAAAATGAATGTTCTTCTTCAATAACTTTTCTTTCTTCTTCTTCTTCTTCTTCTTGAGACTCTGAGTGAATGTTCCTGGCAGCAGGATGAACTCAGGATTGAAGAAGAGAGAGATCAAGAAGGTCGATCTTCTCATTTAAATGTAACAATATCTGAGAGATGTATCTCTTTGAATTGTATCTGTATATGAATATCTGTATCAACCAGACTTGGTGTCTATGAGTATATCTCTCTCTCAAAGTATATGTCTTCTTATTGTTCTTTCAAAAGAAACTCTTTAAATATTGGCCATTGTAACGGCTCTAATCTTTGTTTGAATTTTGTCTTCTTCTGAGATGTGAGATCTGGGATGCAAATAGCACAAAACAAAACAAATCCTGCAGACAGACATGCTATAAAGGGATAACGCTTTCTAAGAAGCTGCAAATCCAATCTGATAAAAGGAGTACTAAAGAAAGTCACATCAGACTAAACTCTTTACGGCCAGAGAAGACTTTTGTGTCTAACGGCTATAAAGGACAGCATGGCAGAATAAAGCAAAAAGATATTTCAACTAATAAGACAAAAAACTTTATCAGATAAAGCTTGACTTATGCACAAAGGATGGGGCAAAGATTGCCTTGAGATGTATGCACAAAATCAATGAAATAATCTTTAATAA
Organism: Platanthera zijinensis; assembly: GCA_039513925.1. Taxonomy (NCBI): domain Eukaryota; kingdom Viridiplantae; phylum Streptophyta; class Magnoliopsida; order Asparagales; family Orchidaceae; genus Platanthera; species Platanthera zijinensis. The sequence goes on from CM077089.1 coordinate 97,848,306, forward strand.
AATATGCCAAATAAACAGGAAATAAATCATAGAACAGAAGGAGTACAAAATTACTAAAGGCAGACAGAAGAACGTCGAACGACCCTCGGAGATCGTCGACCGAACCACAGAGATCGTCAAACTATCAGAACAGATAGTCGAACGACACAGATTGTCGAACTATCAGAGAAGATAGTCGAGCTATCAAAAAGATAGTCGATCCATCAAACAGATGGTCGAACTATCAACACAGAGAAGATAGTCGAACTATCAGAACAGATAGTCGAGCTATCAAATAGTTCAACTATCAAGGCAGATAGTCGAACTATCAAACAAAACAGATAGTCGAACTATCAAACAGATAGTCGAGCTATCAGATAGTTGAACTATCATGGCAGATAGTCGAACTATCAAGAAATCTGTCTGGTCAAAAGAAGTCGAGCTGGGTTCGACGATCGACGAGGCAGATACTACAGATCGTCAACCTAACAAGAGTTGAACTAACTCAGAGATAGATGATCTGCTGACTGGCGATAGTCGACCAACTGATAGACAATCGTCGAACAGTTGATAGACGATAGTCGTGCGGCGTTCGACCATAGTCGAACCAAAAACAACTTAACCAAATCTTCATCTGGAAAAGTGACAACTCTACAACTGAGGAAAAACTAATCTAACCACTAACCTTTGACCATAGATAAATCTTGGGTCAAGAAACTAATTGAGAAGACTAAACTCAAATCCAAACTAGGGTACCAACAGGTGTGGAAAGGTTCCCTGGCCTGGAAATGAGGGTGCGCCTTCCTGATGGCTCAGAGCTACGGACCATGGATAGCTGCAACATGGAGGCCGAGATCGAAGGTAAGGCATTCAAGGCTCCGACAGCGGTCCTGATGCTATCGGACTTTGATCTGATTTTGGGCCGTACCTGGCAACATTGGAACCATGCCCAGATCGACTGCCCCTCGAAGAGGATCACACTTAGACATGGAGATTCCCACGTCATCTTTGAAGGTATCCATCCCATCCCCCACCTTTCTTTATCTTCTATACAGGATGTCAAGACCTATGAGCAGGGGGAGGAGGTGTACCTCATTTGCTTCAAGATGGCAGCAGTAGAGAGTTCCATAGCTGACATCCCGGTGGCTCGGGATTTCTCCGATGTATTCCTGGAGAAATTGCCCGGACTACCACAATCCCGGGATTTTGACTTTAGGATTCAGTTGGTGTCGGGGGCAAGACCAGTGTCTCGTGCACCTTATAGGATGGCTCCCAGGGAGTTGGCAGAGTTCAAGACTCAACTTCAGGAGCTAGTGGAGTCGGGATTTGTACGGTCAAGCTCATCGCTGTGGGGAGCACCCGTTTTATTTGTGAAGAATAAAGACGAATCGCTGCGGTTATGTATAGATTATAGAGAGCTGAACCGGTTGAAGGTTTGGAATACCTATCCACTGCCTCAGATAGACGAGTTGTTTGATCAGCTTTAGGGAGCTTTCTGGTTCTCTAAGCTAGACTTGCGGTCCGGATACTATCAGCTCCGCATCCGGGAAGAAGATATACCGAAGACGGCATTCAGTTCATGCTATGGGCTATACGAGTTCACGGTGATGCATTATTGGCTAAGGAATGCCCCCTAAGCATTCATGACGCTCATGAACTGTGTATTCGAGCCATATTTAGATCGCTTCATCATAGTATTCATCGTTGATATCCTGATCTACTCCCGGACTCAGGAGGAGCATGCAGAGCACCAGACACAGGTTTTACAGAGGCTGAGGGAGTTTCAGATGTATGCAAAGTTTTAAAAATGCCAGTTCTGGATGCAGGAGGTCACTTTTCTGGGGCATACTATCAACGGGGATAGATTGGCAGAGGATCCAGCAAAGATAGAGGCAGTGCAAGATTGGCCACGGCCACAGACATCGTCAGACATCCGCAGCTTCATGGGTTTAGCAGGCTATTATCGCAAGTTTGTGGAGGGATTCTCGAGGATATCCCTCCCCCTCACATCCTTTACGAAGAAGGATTCGGTTTTAAATTGGACAGAGCAGTTCGAGGAAGCTTTTCAGGAACTGAAGGACCGACTCACCTCATCACCTATCCTTGCAATCCCATCTAGGAGTGAAGGATTCCAGATTTATACAGATGCCTCTTATCAGGGGATGGGTGTTGTCCTGATGTAGAATGGACATGTTATTACTTATGCTTCGCTACAGATGAAGAAGCATGAGCATAAATATCCAGTACATGATCTCGAGCTCGGGGCTGTGGTATTCTCCCTCAAGACGTGGAGACACTACTTATACGGGATTCATTGTGATAACTACTCGGATCACAAAAATCTCAAGTACATTGACATGCAGAAGGATCTGAACCTGCGCCAGAGGAGATGGATAGATTTCCTCTGCGATTATGATTATGAGATGCACTATCACACGGGGAAGGCAAATACTGTAGCGATTCATTGAGCAGGAGAGCCAGCACTTCTGGACCGGAGCCTCGGGTGATGTCTATAGAGTTGCTATGCATGATGGAAGATATGCATATTACGATAGTTTCGGAGGCCGAGCAAGTGGTGTATCAAGAGTACCTAAGCTCATTGATCAGTGATGATGATATTCGAGAGCGCATTATTACACATCAGAGAATGGATGCTGCACTAGAGCCTATTTTCAGCGTCCTAGAAGGGGGCAAGTATGAGGATTACACGCTGCAGGATGGTCTCCTTCGATTCCGTGGTCGAGTGTACATACCAGCAGGAGATGATATCTGGGATGACATACTAAGAGAGGCGCATTGCTCCAGATACTCAGTGCATCCCGGCATCACCAAGATGTGGGTAGAATTACGGAGGACCATGTACTGGCCTAGGATGAAGAGGGAGATCACCTATTTTAAGAAACACTGCGAGACCTTCCAGCGCGTGAAGGCGGAGTGCAAGAGCCTGGGAGGTTTATTATAGCCACTGCCAGTCCTAGAGTGGAAGTTCGAGGACATTACTATGGATTTTGTACACGGACTACCTCGCTCCCACTCTAGGCACGATTCCATCTGGGTCATTATAGACAAACTGACCAAGGTAGCACATTTCATTCCGGTCAGGAAGGATGCTCTAGTTGCAGTTTTGGTGATAGTGTTCGTGGAGCAGTTCATCAGAAACCATGGCATCCCCAGGTCTATTTTCTCGGACCGAGATGGTCGCTTCACTTCTAGGGAGTGGAGGGCAGTGCATGCTTACTTGGGTTCCAGACTCACTTTTAGTATTGCCTTCCATCTGCAGACCGACAGCCGAATGGAGGGGATAAACAGGACTATAGAGGACCTACTCAGACTATGCATATTGGATATGGGGAAGCCTTGGGAGAGGCTGCTACCACTGATTGAGTTCTCGTGCAATAACAGCCACCAGGCTAGCATCGGGATGGATCCATATGAGGCACTTCATGGGAGGAATTGTCGGACATCACTATCTTGGGTTCAAGACGTGGACACTCGAGCTCTTGGTTTAGATTTTGTGGAAAACACGGAGGCTCAGATTCGTCTGATCAAAGATAGGCTACTAGAGGCCCAGAGCAGGCAGGCAAAGTATTATGATGCTCGGCAGCGGGTGGTGGAGTTCCAGGTTGGAGACAGAGTTTTCTTGAAGATACGTCCAGTACACGGTGTCTCTCGGGTGCGGAGGCACAAGAAGCTCAGTCTGCGATACATGGGGCCATACTTGATCCTAGAGCGGATCAGCCCCTTGGCTTACCGACTGCAGATGACACCGTAGTTGAGTACCTTACACGACGTCATAAATGTCTCTTCCTTACGAAGAGTTCTCCTTCGGCCGGAGCAGCATAGTACTACCACAGCCGGACCAGTAGCGCTAGACAGATCAATTAGACTGGAGCCGATCCGGATTGACGATACGGCCGTCCGAGTGTTGTGGAAGAAGAAGGTCCCTCTCGCGAAGGTGTTGTGGTCCAACCATGGACGGGAGGAGCACACCTATGAGCCGAGGGATCTGATGTTGGAGCAACACCCGGAGTTATTTACATCAGGAACATTTTAATTTATGCTTAAAGTTTCTTATAATTATTGCAAGTAGAACCCCGTAGACCCGAACTTAAATTTCGGGGACAAAATTAATTTTTTTTATAGGATTTGTAACATCCCATGTTACTTCTGGGCCCCTTAACTTAGATTGGGTTAGGCATAGGGTAGGTGTTATGGAAATTAGCTAGGCTTGACCCTAGGTAGTGGGTTGTGGCCATGTGGGGCCCACTAGAGGACCAAGTCAAGCTAGGTCAAACTAGCCTAAATAGAGACCCTAGCAACACCATGACCCCACCACATTGCCCTAACCCAAAAAACAATCTAAGTGGACCCTAGGGCATGTCACTAGGTCAACACTTTGACCCTTGTTGACCCAAGTCAACCTTGGGCCTAAAGTGGTCAAACCCATACTCATAGGCCCAATTAGCCTAAGTAGGGCACCCCCTTGACCCAACCCAAGTTGGGTGGTGTCATTAGGCTTATGACCAACAAGTGGGGTCAGCCCACTAACCATGTTGACCAAGTCAACCCAAAAAAGTCAACAAAGTCAACAAATGCACCTAAAGTGGAAAAAATAAAGGCTAAGCCATTTCCCTTTGGCCAAGTCCACCAAATATGGCCCATTAGCAGCCCAAAGAGTCAAAGACCAGCCCCACCCCTCTGGTTGTGGAGAGAGAGTCCATGCAAGGGTGCATTTTGGAGAATTCACCAAAAGAAGGAGAGAGAAAGTAGGTTTATGGGAAGGCGGCCACTTGGCCTTGGCTTTTCTGCCCAATGGCTTGCTGGCCGACTGCCCAGAGGATTTCAGAAGGATTTGGAGCTGGGCTGGCCACATGGCACCATGGGCGGAGCATATAAGGTTGAGCCCGAGCTCACCATGGAGTTATCTCCATGTATAAGCCACCTCAGTCCAAACCAGCCCCACCTTTAGCTTTAGAAGGAGGAATCGACTAGAATTCGATAGCTGGAGGAAGGAATTTGGTGGAGAAACAAGCTTTCGGCCAGGAGATTGCCAGAGTAGCACTACCATAGCAAACATCCGCCAAACACGCCGCCAGCCACCAACTCAGGTTCGTTTCGCCGCCCCTCTACATGTACTAGCAGTCTAGATCAAATAGGGGAAATATCAGGCTCAATTAAGCCCGATTCCATGAGAGGAAAACATGATTTTTCTGAGTTTTAGTTCTTGCTCGGGTTTGCCGGAGGAGCCAACTCCAGCGGCCTCACCGCCGCGAAACGCAAGCCCCCACCTCAGTGAAGGTGGTTGCGACAACCGCCGGCGGTGGTGGTGGCTCAGTTGGCCGGAAACAGCCAGCAAAGTAGGCCCCGGAAAAACTAAATCTCAGTTGTTGATCCATTGGGGATGATGACTGGATGCCATCCAATTGACTTTAAGATTCGTGCTGTATAATTTTAATATGATATAATAGTAAATGATATGAATGTATATTTCTGTCAAATATTTACAGTCAGTTTGCATGTGATATTTAGGGTATTTAGAAGCATCACCATAACTTGACCCCTGAATTAAAATTGTAGCCTAATCTGTTAGCTATAATTTTCCATCTTAAACTTCAATTTTGGTCCAGTGGTCTGGGCTGTAGGGCTGTTTTCCTAGGATTGGTCCAAGGCTAGGGCAGAAACTAAAACCTAAGCCCATGCCAAACCAGATGTCCAAATGACCCAAACTTTTGGGCATGTGCATGACTAGGGCATGTCTAGCCCTTGCCAAAAATTGGGAATTTTTGGGACAACTATTTCTATAGTATTTGTCATAATATCAAAAATTAAATAAATGATGTATTTGGAGTTATAAGCATCCAAATGTCCCCAAATATTGGTGGAAGATCCTTGGGGACATCATTGGTGCCTGTTAAAAATTTTAGCACATTTGGATCATGGAATGTTGGGTTAATCCACTTGCATGTGTTGGCTAAATATGGCCTTGGGGTGCAAATAGCAATAAATGAAATGATGCACATTCAGCCTATTTGAGGCATGCAAAAATCATGGAATTGATTCTAGAGGTTTATTAGGGTAAATTTCATCCCTCAAATTAATTATGGGATTTTTGAGATAAAAAATCCCATTATTTGGAATTTTAAAATTATAGGCCTCTTTGGAAAATAAATTGGAAAAATAGGTTTTGATCAAGTAAAAATCCCCAAATTCTTTCAAGTTAAAATGGAGGTTACAATTGACTTAGGAAAATTTTATCTTTCTGTTTGAGAACTTTTGGAGTAAAATGCATTGAAATTACCATTCTACCCTTATTGCAATTATTCATGAATTGATAGAAATACATATCAGAAAATTTTGGAATTATTTCTAGCATTGCATATTTGTATGATTAGCCTTGTGCATTTATCTCAAAAATTTTGGATGTACTGATAATTTTTAAATTAGCATAATGGCAATTTGGTAAATACATAAGAATGAAATTTGATAGGTCATTACACTATAGGGGTTAATGAAACTCTGCCATTAGTCTTAAATTAATAATATATATGCTCTGTAATTTTCATGGAATTTGGGCTTATGTATTCCATATACTTCATTTGGAAAATGGTAATTATGTGGATTTTGTATTAATTAAGGAATAAATATAAATAATCAAAGTAAAATTATGAAACTCTGTGGACAACAATATTTTATCAATATACAACCCAGGAAAAATTCCTTAGGTCAGTGGATTATAAATAGTACTTCATGTGTAAAGTGACCCATGGAATTAATTTAAATGATTTAATTAGAAGCCTTAATGACCTAGAAAAGTTATGAAAATCAACATGCTCATTTCATTAGTCCATACCACCTTATAATAAATAATTAGGGATTGGTGGCCCAAGGAATTGGAAGTTCGACTTTGGGGTGGTATTAGGTCATGGGTTGCGTATAGTAAAAGTAAGGGTTATACCATAAGGCCCACCGGGGGGATAGATCGACAATTGAGCTAAAGATTACAATTGGAAGTATAACCCTGGTGGGTAGTGTTGTCTTAGTGACGAGAGTAAGTGCAAGTCATTGGGTAATAGTTGGAGTGGAGGTCGGCGGAAGACCGTTGCCCTCCCCGATAACAACTTAAGTCATTAGGAACGCCAAAGAGTAATAAGGATAGTTGAGTGTGGATCATGGGTAGACATCAACTAAAAGTAATTATCCTTGTGAAAGGGAACTTTGGATTTTAATTCCATCTTGGTTCCTAGTGCCTTCGAGACCCCTTCATTGGGCATACCTTGGGTAGTCCTAGGATTAACCCTAAACTACTAAGTTTAATAAATGGTAGACAAGAGTAGTATACTAGGCTAAGGAAATGGTACACATGCTCAACCGTGATGGGTTGGAGGGAGCTGAACTTGATGTGTATTCTCACCCGTGATGGGTTGGAGAGATTCAGGAAAGGTTGGTCCTATAAGCCGGGGGCTCGGGTTAAATCATTGCATGTGAGTAATCAAATTGTGGTGGGTCATGCGGTACTGGCCAATTATCACACTGATGGCAGTACGGTGACTCGGGTAAGGTGTATGAGTGGAAGGGCCAGTATGTTGTTTATTACTGCAGTCAGGCAAACAATCCTCGAAGACGTATACCTGACCTAAAAGTCTAGCAGGCAGCTAGCAATTAGTACGCGAGACTCTAGAGTGCACTTGGTACGTGTATATAGGCGTACAAGAGAGGTCTAGGCCTGGTAGTGTGTATACCCACCTAGAATGCGGAGAAGCCTGATCCGCTACAGCCATAGCCACAACGGTGGTACCTGAGAGTGATGCTAGCTCTCGAAATGTGGGAACTAAAGTTTTGTGATCACGGAGTCGTTGTTTGTGAGTTGCACTTGCATGTTGCATAATCATTCATACTCATTAGGACATACGCTACATGGATCCTTATCATATAAACTAGTATAGGCTCTTTTATATGATAAGTTTATTTGGAAACCCTAACTTATAAGTTTGTATGGGCATTCATATAAGTTAGGGTACTTCTGTGATGGTAGACTAGTGGTAGTATAGTTTTCTTACTTTTCATACTTCTGCTGCTGTACTTACTTCTTACTGTTCGTTTCTACTGCACTTACTTCATTTGTAGAACTACTTGAATAGAATACTTTATACTCTTATCATACACTTGCTAGTTAGCTTTTGTCACCTGCTTCCCTTTTGCTACCCCTTATTGTCCTCCGCTTCGTCCTCCCGTACGGTACGTAGGAGTTGCGGTGCAAGGTGCGGAGGAAACGACTTAGTCTTTTTGACTAATGGTCGGTGACCATATCATTTTAGGTGCTCGAGGAGATGGAGCACAAGCACGACGAGATGGTAGGACTTAAGGAGTAGGAACCGTTATCGCCGGCTACTACTACTACTACTGTGCGTCCTCAGGTAGGACGAGACCAGATGATGATATAGATAGCTTCCGCTTTTGGATTTGAGAGAGTGAGAGATTTGATTTGATGTACTGGGCATAAGCCCTTATTACTCTCTTTTATTATTCTACTCATTGTTGGACTACATATTGTTGTACTTTTCATTTGATATGTATATGATTAGTACTGTGGCTGTGGACTATGATGTTTTACTCTTTTTTTTTACTTCTGTTTCTTATATTGGCCAAACAGGTTTATGATCGTACTAGCTGGCAGAATTGGCGACTTGCGGTGCCGACAAATACGTGTGTTAATGTCACCGTAAGGAGGAGGTTCTGGGCATAAGATCCGGGTTAACTCCTCAAAAGGGGGAGTTGGATCTTACAAGAACAAAATACACTGGAAGCAAAAGAGAATGAGGATCATCAGGTGGAGGAAAATGAAGAAGGTCATGAGGTAGACAAGTTTCCTCCAGCAAGAAGACACCTAAAGGATCATCCAGCTCACCAGATAATTGGAGATGCAAGTCAAGGTGTTCTAACAAGGAGCAAGAGCATGAACACAGTTTTGTGTTCTAGCTTTTTGTTTCAAATAGAACCCAAAAAGTTTGAAGAAGCAATGCTAGATGCTAACTGGGTTGATGTAATGCAAGAAGAGTTGAATCAATTCAGGAGATGCAAAGTCTAAGAACTGGTTCCTAAACCAAAGGATCATAATATTAGAGGAACCATGTGGATCTACAAAAACAAACTTGAAGAAAATGGAACAATCATCAAGAACAAAGCCAGACTGGTAGCAAAAGGCTACAGACAAGAGGAAGGAATAGACCTTGATCAAACCTTTGCCCCAATAGCAAGACTGGAGGCGATAAGGATGTTCCTGGCCTATACTGCCTATGAAGGGTTCAAGGTATTTCAGATGGATGTGAAGTTAGCATTTCTAAATGGTGACTTGAAAGTGGAGGTCTATGTTGAACAACCCTCAGGTTTTATAGATCCTCACTGTCCTAATTATGTATATAGGCTTGAGAAAGCCCTATATAGTTTGAAACAAGCCCTCAGTGCTATGTTTGAAACCTTGTCGGCATTCCTTATTGAGAATAAATTCTCTAGGGGAAAGAAAGATCAAACTCTATTCTATAGGGAATCCAAAGGCAAGATACTCTTAGTCCAGATATATGTTTATGACATTATCTTTGGATCTATTGAGAACAACCTTTGTAGAAAGTTTGCTAAACTTATGCAAGGGATGTTTGAAATGAGCAGTATGGGTGAACTGAAGTTCTTTTTGGGACTTAAAGTAAGATAGACTGATAATGGATTATCCATATCTCAGCTTAAGTTCACTAAGGAGGATATTAAAAAGTATGGAATGGACTCAGCTTCCACCATGAAAACTCCAATGGGAATAAGTATGCCTATAGGCAAAGATGAGACAGGGAAACCTGTTGATGAGTCTTTGTATAGAGGGATAATTGGCTCCATACTCTACTTGACTGCTAGTAGACCTGACATCATGCATGCAACATGTGTCTATGCTAGGTACCAAGCATGCCCTAAGGAATCTCATTATACTGCAGTTAAAAGGATTTTGAGATATCTCAAGGGCACACCTAATCTAGGTCTTTGGTACCCTAAGAATAGAGATTTCACACTAACTGATTTCTCAGATGCAGATTTTACAAGATGCAAAGAAGATGGGAAAAGTACTACAGAAACCTGTCAATTCTTAGGAGGAAGATTGGTGCCTTACTGTAGCAAGAAGTAGACTAGTGTAGTTATATCAACAGCTGAGTCAGAATATGTAGCTGCAGGAAGCTGATGTGCACAACTATTGTGGATAAAGAACCAACTAAAAGATTATGACATCAAGGTAAGTACAATTCCACTGTTCTGTTATTCTACTAGTGCTATTTCTATTGCTAAGAATTTTGTATCACACAATAGAACAAAGCATATAGAAAATAAATTCTATTTCATCAGAGAACATGTAGAAAAAGAAAATATTAGTCTAGAGTTTGTGAATACAAATAATCAAATTGCTGATACTTTTAAAAAACTTCTAGATGAAACTAAATACAATTATTTTAAAATTCATTTAGGTATGTTGAATCTATATTATGTTAGCACATGATACCTTTAGTAGAACATGTAAGCTCAAGTTTTTATACGAAATTTGGCTAAGTACCAAGTTTGTGTCGACACAAGAAGACCTTGTGTCGACACTCTCAGTATGTTGTGTCGACAAAGAAAATGGATGTTTCGACATAGAAATCAAATCTTTGTCGACTGAAGAATAGGTGTCGACAAAACTATTTCGATACTTTCAGGTAGCTGATTTTTGTGTCGACACACAAATAACAAATTCGACACTCTGTGTCGAGACAAGTCGACATCTATGTCGACACTAACATAAGCATGTCGACACATACATGTGTCGACTAAACCTCAGTATTGTCTAGACCTAGACCTATTCTGTCGACACGTATAAGATTTTGTCGACTAGTCCTAGTGCTAAGGCACGTCTTTTGAACTCCCCTTTACACTTAGACTATAAATAGGTGAAGCCAAAATCTGGTCGACTATGCTTTCTGATTTCCTGGCTCCGCACCCTCTGTCGACGAGAATCATCTTTCCTTTTCACCTCCATCTCTCTCTTCCGGTAATGGCACCTCATCCAAAAGACAAGGTGAATGAAGGATAAGAGCTGGTCCGTGGTGGGTTCACGACAGCATCACCGGAGATTCAGGGAGTAATTGCCCTAATTTCAGACATCGGTTTGGAATTCTTAGTCTCTGAACCAACAAAGATATGAAAGAAAAAAGTTCAGGAATTTTATTCTTCTGCAACTACAGATGCAGATGGGAAGTAGATGTAAGCTACTGTTCAAGATATCTGGGAGTGAAGGATTCCATATTTATATAGATGCCTCTTATAAGGGGATGGGTATTGTCCCGATGTAGCATGGACATGTTATTGCTTATGCTTCATGACAGTTGAAGAAGCATGAGAATAACTATCCAGTACATGATCTCGAGCTCGGGGCTGTGGTATTCTCCCTCAAGACGTAGAGACACTACTTATACGGGATTCATTGTGACATCTACTCGGATCACAAAAATCTCAAGTACATTGACACGCAGAAGGATCTGAACCTGCGCTAGAGGAGATGGCTGGAGTTCCTCTGCGATTATGATTATGAGATGCACTATCACTCGGGGAAGGCAAATACTGTAGCGATTCTTTGAGCAGGAGAGCCAGCACTTCTGGACAAAAGCCTCGGGTGATGTCTATAGAGTTGCTATGCATGATGGAAGATATGCATATTACCATAGTTTCGGAGGCCGAGCCAGTGGTGTGTCGAGAGTACCTAAGCTCCTTGATCGGTGATGATGATATTCGAGAGCGCATTATTACACATCAGAGACTGGATGCTGCACTATAGCCTATTTTCAGCGCCCTAGAAGGGGGCAAGTATGAGGATTACACGCTGCAGGATGGTCTCCTTCGATTCTGTGGTCGAGTGTACATACCAGCAGGAGATGATATCTGGGATGACATACTCAGAGAGGCGCATTGCTCTAGATACTCAGTGCATCCCGGCATCACCAAGATGTGGGCAGAATTACGGAGGACCATGTACTGGCCTGGGATGAAGAGGGAGATCACCTATTTTATGACACAATGCGAGACCTGCCAGCACGTGAAGGTGGAGTGCAAGAGCCCGGGAGGTTTATTACAGCCACTGCCAGTCCCAGAGTGGAAGTTCGAGGACATTACTATGGATTTTTTACACGGACTACATCTCTCCCACTCTAGGCACGATTCCATCTGGGTCATTGTAGACAAACTAACCAAGGTAGCACGTTTCATTCCGGTCAGGAAGGATGCTCCAGTTGCAGTTTTGGTGAGAGTGTTCGTGGAGCAGTTCATCACAAACCATGGCATCCTCAAATCTATTTTCTCGGACCGAGACAGTCGCTTCACTTCCAGGGAGTGGAGGGCAGTGCATGCTTACTTGGGTTCCAGACTCACTTTTAATACTACCTTCCATCCGTAGACCGACAGCCAGATGGAGGGGATAAACAGGACTATGGAGGACCTGGTCAGACTATGCATATTGGATATTGGGAAGCCTTGGGAGAGGCTGCTACCACTGATTGAGTCCTCGTGCAATAACAGCCACCAGGCTAGCATCGGTATGGCTCCATATGAGGAACTTTATGGGAGGAAGTGTCGGACACCACTATCTTGGGTTCAAGACATGGACACTCGAGCTCTTGGTTTAGATTTTGTTGAAGACACGGAGGCTCAGATTAGTTTGATCAGGGATCGGCTACTAGAGGCCCAGAGCAGGCAGGCAAAGTATTATGATGCTCGTCACCGGATGGTGGAGTTCCGGGTTGGAGACAGAGTTTTCTTGAATATTCGTCCAGTACACGGTGTCTCTCGGGTGCGGAGGCACAAGAAGCTCAGTCCGTGATACATGGGGCCATACTTGATCCTAGAGCGGATCAGCCCCTTGGCTTACCGACTGCAGCTGCCACCGGAGTTGAGTACCTTACACGACGTCTTCCATGTCTCTTCCTTGCGAAGAGCTCTCCTTCGGCCAGAGCAGCACATTACTACCACAGCCGGAGCAGTAGCGCTAGACAGATCAGTTGGACTGGAGCCGATCCGGATTGACGATACGGCCGTCCGAGTGTTGCGGAAGAAGAAGGTCCCTCTCGTGAAGGTGTTGCTGTACAACCATGGACGGGAGGAGCACACCTAGGAGCCGAGGGATCTGATGTTGGAGAAACACCCGGAGTTATTTACATCAGGAACATTTTAATTTATGCTTAAAGTTTCTTATAATTATTGCAAGTAGAACCCCGTAGACCCGAACTTAAATTTCGAGGATGAAATTAATTTTTTTTATAGGATTTGTAACATCCCATGTTACTTATAGGCCCCTTAACTTAGATTGGGTTAGGCATAGGGTAGGTGTTATGGAAATGAGCTAGGTTTGACCCTAGGTAGTGGGTTGTGGCCATGTGGGGCCCACTAGTGGACCACGTCAAGCTAGGTCAAACTAGCCTAAATAGAGACCCTAGCCACACCATGACCCCACCACATTGCCCTAACCCAAAAAACAATCTAAGTGCACCCTAGGGCATGTCACTACGTCAACACTTTGACCCTAGTTTACCCGAGTCAACCTTGGGCCTAAAATGGTCAAACCCATACTCATAGGCCCAATTAGCCTAAGTAGGGCACCCCCTTGACCCAACCCAAGTTGGGTGGTGTCATTAGGCTTATGACCAACAAGTGGGGTCAGCCCACTAACCCTGTTGACCAAGTCAATCCAAAAAAGTCAACAAAGTCAACAAATGGACATAAAGTGGAAAAAATAAAGGCTAAGCCATTTCCCTTGGGCCAAGTCCACCAAATATGGCCCATTAGCAGCCCAAAGAGTCAAAGACCAGCCCCACCCCTCTGGTTATGGAGAGAGAGTGCATGCAAGGGGGCATTTTGGAGAATTCACCAAAAGAAGGAGAGAGAAAGTGGTTTTATGGGAAGGAGGCCACTTGTCCTTGGCTTTTCTACACAAGGGCTTGCTGGCCGACTGCCCAGAGGATTTCAGAAGGATTTGTAGCTGGGCTGGCCACATTGCACCATGGGCGGAGCATACAAGGTTGAGCCCGAGCTCACCATGGAGTTATCTCCATGTATAAGCCACCTCAGTCCAAACCAGCCCCACCATTAGCTTCAGAAGGAGGAATCGGCTGGAATTTGATAGCTAGAGGAAGGAAATTGGTGGAGAAACAAGCATTTGGCCAAGAGATCGCCGGAGCAGCTCTACCATAGCAAACTGCCGCCAAACTCGCCGCCAGCCACCAACTCAGGTTCGGTTTGCCGCCCCTCTACCTGTACCAGCAGTCTAGATCAAATTGGGGAGATATCGGGCTCAATTAAGCCCGATTCCATGAAAGGAAAACACGATTTTTCTGAGTTTTAGTTCTTGCTCGGGTTTGACGGAGGAGCCAACTCCGGCGGCCTCACCGCCGGGAAACGCAAGCCCCCACTTCAGTGAAGGTGGTGGAGACAACCGCCGGCGGTGGTGGTGGCTCAGTTGGCCGGAAACAGCCAGCAAAGTAGGCCCAGGAAAAACTAAATCTCATTCATTGATCCATTGGGGACGATGACTGGATGCCATCCAATTGACTTTAAGATTCGTGCTGTATAATATTAAAATGATATAATAGTAAATGATATGAATGTATATTTCTGTCAAATATTTACAGTCAGTTTGCATGTGATATTTAGGGTACTTAGAAGCATCACCATAACTTGACCCCTGAATGAAAAATATAGCCTTATCTGTTAGCTATAATTTTCCATCTTAAACTTCAATTTTGGTCCAGTGGTCTGGGCTGTAGGGCTGTTTTCCTAGGACTGGTCCAAGGCTAAGGTAGAAACTAAAACCTAAGCCCATGCCAAACCAGATGTCCAAATGACCCAAACTTTTGGGCATGTGCATGACTAGGGCATATCTAGCCACTGCCAAAAATTGGGAATTTTTGGGACAACTTTTTCTATATTATTTGTCATAATATCAAAAATTAAATAAATGATGTATTTGGAGTTATAAGCATCCAAATGGCCCCAAATATTGGTGGCAGATCCTTGGGGACATCATTAGTGCCTGTTAAAAATTTTAGCACATTTGGATCACTGAATGTTGGGTTAATCCACTTGCATGTGTTGGCTAAATATGGCCTTGGGGTGCAAATAGCAATAAAGGAAATGATGCACATTCAGCCTACTTGAGGCATGCAAAAATCATGGAATTGATTCCAGAAGTTCATTAGGGTAAAGTTCATCCCTCAAATTAAGTATGGGATTTTATAGATCATAAATCCCATTATTTGGAATTTTAAAATTATAGGCCTCTTTGGAAAATAAATTGGAAAAATAGGTTTTGATCAAGTAAAAATCCCCAAATTATGTCAAGTTAAAATGGAGGTTACAATTGACTTAGGAAAATTTTATCTTTCTGTTTTAGAACTTTTGGAGTAAAATGCATTGAAATTACCATTCTACCCTTATTGCAATTATTCATGAATTGATAGAAATACATATCAGAAAATTTTGGAATTATTTCTAGCATTGCATATTTGTATGATTAGCCTTGTGCATTTATCTCAAAAAATTTGGATGTACTGATAATTTTTAAATTAGCATAATGGCAATTTGGTAAATACATAAGAATGGAATTTGATAGGCCATTACACTATAGGGGTTAATGAAACTCTGCCATTAGTCTTAAATTAATGATATATATGCTCTGTAATTTTCCTGGAATTTGGGCTTATGTATTCCATATACTTCATTTGGAAAATGGTTATTATGTGGATTTAGTATTAATTAAGGAATAAATATAAATAATCAAAGGAAAATTATGAAACTCTGTAAACAGCAATATTTTATCAATATACAACCCAGGAAAAATTCCTTAGGTCAGTGGATTATAAATTGTACATCATGTGTAAAGTGACCCAGAGAATTAATTTAAATGATTTAATTAGAAGCCTTAATGACCTATAATAGTTATAAAAATCAACATGCTAATTTCATTAGTCCATACCACCTTATGATAAATAATTAGGGATTGGTGGCCCAAGGAATTGGAAGTTCGACTTCGGGGTGGTATTAGGTCATGGGCTGCCTATAGTAAAAGTAAGGTTATACCATAAGGCCGATCGGGGGGATAGATCGACAATTGAGCTAGAGATTACAATTGGAAGTATAACCCTGGTGGGTAGTGTTGTCTTAGTGACGAGAGTAAGTGCAAGTCATTGGGTAACAATTGGAGTGGAGGTCGGCGGAAGACCATTGCCCTCCCCGATAACAACTTAAGTCATTAGGAATGCCCAAGAGTAATAAGGACAGTTGAGTGTGGATCATGGGTCGACATAAACTAAAAGTAATTATCCTTATGAAAGGGAACTTTGGATTTTAATTCCATCTTGGTTCCTAGTGCCTTCGAGACCCCTTCATTGGGCATACCTTGGGTAGTCCTGGGATTAACCCTAAACTACTAAGTTTAATAAACGGTAGACAAGAGTAGTATACTAGGCTAAGGAAATTGTACACATGCTCACCCGTGATGGGTTGGAGGGAGCTGAACTTGATGTGTATTCTCACCCGTGATGGGTTGGAGAGATTCAGGACAGGTTAGTCCTACGAGCCGGGGGCTCGGGTTAAATCATTGCATATGAGTAATCAAATTGTGGTGGGTCATGCGGTACAGGCCAATTGTCACACCGATGGAAGTACGGTGACTCAGGTGAGGTGTATGGGTGGAAGGGCCAGTATGTTGTTTATTACTGCAGTCAGGCAAACAATCCCCGAAGATGTATACCTGACCAAAAAGTCTAGCAGGCAGCTAGCAATTAGTACGCGAGACTCTAGAGTGCACTTGGTATGTGTACAGAGGCGTACAAGAGAGGTCTAGGCCTAGTAGTGTGTATACCCGCCTAAAATGCAGAGAAGCCCGATCCGCTGCTGCCGTAGCCACAATGGTGGTACCTGAGAGTGATGTTAGCTCTCGAAATGTGGAAACTAAAGGTCTGTGATCACGGAGTCGTTGTTTGTGAGTTGCACTTGCATGTTGCATAACCATAGCATAATCATTCATACTCATTAGGACATACGTTACATGGATCCTTATCATATAAACTAGTATAGGCTCTTATATATGATAAGTTTATTTGGAAACCCTAACTTTTAATTTTGTATGGGCATTCATATAAGTTAGGGTACTTCTGTGATGGTAGACGAGTGGTAGTATAGTTCTTACTTTTAATACTTCAGCTGCTGTACTTACTTCTTACTGTTCGTTTCTACTGCACTTACTTCATTTGTAGAACTACTTTAGTAGAATCATTTATACTCTTATCATACACTTGCTAGGTAGCTGCTGTCACCTGCTTCCCTTTTGCTACCCCTTGTTGTCCTCCGCTTCGTCCTCCCACACGGTACCTAGGAGTTGCGGTGCGAGGTGCGGAGGAAACGACTTAGTCTTTTTGACTAATGGTCGGTGACCATATCATTTTAGGAGCTCGAGGAGATGGAGCACCAACACGATGAGATGACAGGACTTAAGGAGCAGGTACCGTTATCGCCAGCTACTACTACTACTGTGCATCCTCAGGTAGGACGAGACCAGATGATGATATAGATAGCTTCCGCTTTTGGATTTGAGAGAGTGAGAGATTTGATTTGATGTACTGGGCATAAGCCCTTATTACTCTCTTTTATTATTCTACTCATTGTTGGACTGCATATTGTTGAACTTTTCATTTGATATGTATATGATTAGTACTGTGCTTGTGGACTATGATGTTTTACTCTTTTTTTACTTCTGTTTCTTATATTGGCCAAACAGGTTTATGATCGTACTAGCTGGCAGAATTGGCGACTTCCGGTGCCGACTAACCCGTGTGTTAATGTCACCTTAAGGAGGAGGTTCTGGGCATAAGATCCGGGTTAACTCCTCGAAAGGGGGAGTTGGATCTTACAAGAACAAAACACATTAGAAGCAAAATAGAATGAGGATCATCAGGTGGAGGAAAATGAAGAAGGTCATGAGGTAGACAAGTTTCCTCCAGCAAGAAGACTCCTAAAGGATCATCCAGCTCACCAGATAATTGGAGATGCAAGTCAAGGTGTTCTAACAAGGAGCAAGAGCATGAACACAGTTTTGTGTTCTAGCTTTTTGTTTCAAATAGAACCCAAAAAGTTTGAAGAAGCAATGCTAGATGCTAATTGGGTTGATGCAACGCAAGAATAGCTGAATCAATTCAGGAGATGCAAAGTCTAAGAACTGGTTCCTAAACCTAAGGATCACAATATCAGAGGAACCATGTGGATCTACAGAAACAAACTTGATGAAAATGGAACAATCATCAAGAACAAGGCAAGACTAGTAGCAAAAGGCTACAGACAAGAGGAAGGAATAGACCTTGATCAAACCTTTGCCCCAATAGCAAGACTGGAGGCTATAAGGATGTTCCTGGCCTATGCAGCCTATCAAGGGTTCAAGGTATTTAAGATGGATGTGAAGTTAGCATTTCTAAATGGTGACTTGAAAGAGGAGGTCTATGTTGAACAACCCTCAGGTTTTATAGATCCTCACTGTCCTAATTATGTATATAGGCTTGAGAAAGCCCTATATAGTTTGAAACAAGCCCTCAAGGCTTGGTTTGAAACCCTGTCGGCATTCCTTAATGAAAATAAATTTTCCAGGGGAAAGATAGATCAAACTCTATTCTATAGGGAATCCAAAGGCAAGATACTCTTAGTCCAGATATATGTTTATGACATTATCTTTGGATCTACTGAGAACAACCTTTGCAGGAAGTTTGTCAAACTTATGCAAGGGATGTTTGAAATGAGCAGTATGAGTGAACTGAAGTTCTTTTTTTGACTTCAAGTCAGACAGACTGATAATGGATTATCCATATCTCAGTTTAAGTTCACTAAGGAGTTGATTAAAAAGTATGGAATGGACTCAGCTTCTACCATGAAAACTCCAATGGGAACAAGTATGCCTATAGGAAAAGATGAGACAGGGAAACCTGTTGATGAGTCTTTGTATAGAGGGATAATTGGCTCCATACTCTACTTGACTGCTAGTAGACCTGACATCATGCATGCAACATGTGTCTATGCTAGGTACCAAGCATGCCCTAAGGAATCTCATTATACTGCAGTTAAAAGGATTTTGAGATATCTCAGGGGAACATCTAATCTAGGTCTTTGGTACCCTAAGAATAGAGATTTCACACTAACTGGTTTCTCAGATGCAGATTTTGCAGGATGCAAAGAAGACGGGAAAAGTACTACAGGAACCTGTCAATTCTTAGGAGGAAGATTGGTGCCTTGGTGTAGCAAGAAGCAGACCAGTGTAGCTATATCAACAGCTGAGTCAGAATATGTATCTGTAGGCAGCTAATGTGCACAACTATTGTGGATAAAGCACTAACTAGAAGATTATGACATCAAGGTAAGTATAATTCCACTATTCTGTTATTCTACTAGTGCTATTTCTATTGCTAAGAATCTTGTATCACACAATAGAACAAAGCATATAGAAAATAAATTCTATTTCATCAGAGAACATGTAGAAAAAGAAAATATTAGTATAGAGTTTGTGAATACAAATAATCAAATTGCTGATATTTTTAAAAAACTTCTGGATGAAACTAAATTCAATTATTTTAAAGTTTATTTAGGTATGTTGAATCTAGATTAGGTTAGCACAAGATACCTTTAGTAGAACATGTAAGCTCAAGTTTTCATAGAAAATTTGGCTAAGTAACAAGTTTGTGTCGACACAAGCAGACCTTGTGTCGACACTCTCAGTATGTTGTGTCGACAAAGAAAACGGATGTGTCGACATAGAAATCAAATCTTTGTCGACTGAAGAATAGGTGTCGACAAAATTATGTCGAGACTTTCAGTTAGCTGATTTTTGTGTCGACAAATAAATATCAAATTCGACACTCTGTGTCGAGACAAGTCGACATCTATGTCGACACTAACATAAGCATGTCGACACATACATGTGTCGACTAAACCTCTGTATTGTCTAGACCTAGACCTATTTTGTCGACACGTATAAGATTTTGTTGACTAGTCCTAGTGCTAAGGCGCGTCTTTTGAACTCCCCTTTACACTTAGACTATAAATAGGTGAAGCCAAAATCTGGTCGACTATGCTTTCTGATTTCCTGGCTCTGCACCCTCTGTCGCCGAGAATAATCTTTCCTTTTCACCTCCATCTCTCTCTTCCGGTAATGGCGCCTCATCCAGAAGACAAGGTGAATGAAGGATAAGAGCTGGTCCGTGGTGGGTTCACGACAGCATCACCTGAGATTCAAGGAGTAATTGCCCTAATTTCAGACATCGGTTTGGAATTCTTAGTCTATGAACCAACAAAGATATGGAAGAAAAAAGTTCAGGAATTTTATTCTTTTGCAACTACAGATGCAGATGGGAAGTAGATGAAAGCTACTATTCAAGATACCTGAGTGAAAATTACCTTGAAAACAATCTGAAAAGCACTCCACCTCCCAAAGGTTAAGGAAGAAGATGACGTACAACCATCTATGATCGAGGACGCCTTAAAATGGTGTGGGTTAAACCCAAATACTAAGATAGGGTCTTCTATCAACCGCAAAGGGATGAATTTACAAGAGAAGTTCCTTTCTGAGATTGTAGGGAAGGTCATACTATGCAAAACTTGTGGACATGACAGAATCTCAGCCTCCATGCTCCACCTGATGACCAGGATCATCTTCAAGCTTAAGGCTAATTGGACAACCATAGTATTTGACAAGTTACATGAAGGTATCAAGAAACTGAACCTGGGGCGAATTCTAATTCTATGCCTATCATCTGTAATACCATAAGTAATGAGCCACCTTCCTGGTAAAAAAATCAATCATATTAGAAGAATGGACACCAGGATTCTGTCAAGATGGAATATGGTGTTGAATAAGGAGGTTACTTCTCCTCAAAAACAGACCAAAACAATACAGAAGAAGAAGAAAGTTGTTATACAGGAAGAATCGTCTAGTGATTTCAGAAGAAGAAGTGGTCTTCAGCTCTGATGAAGATAGGCAATAACAGCAAGATGTACAAGGACAAGTGGACAGTTGTATGCTCCCAGAGCAACAAAGAATCTCTACTCCAGGGGGAGAAGACCCTGCACTAGCAGTACAAGACACTATACTTACTGATCTGCCTGGTCAAGGGGGATTAAATACTGCTGCTACACTAGACAGTGAATTAGCAGTTGATACTGCAATGAATAGTCTTTGATATCAATAAGGAAGCACTATTGTATGTAGAGGAAGAGGCACCTATTGTGCATATGAAGGATACTGCTCAGATTGGGCAAGTAAGTTTCTCTTTCCTAGAATGGTCACTAGACAAGGACATGGAAGTCTAGGGAGAACCATGTATTTTACCAACTAATCTTATTCCTCCTATTCACATGTTGCAGGAGGTAACCTTGGAGGAGTTGTTCCCTGACTCACCAGCAGTAAGGACTGAGGGGGAGCAACAACCATAGGACAAAGAACTACCAGAGACTGAGGGGGAGGAATTGTTGAAGAATACTGTAAACAAAGAGACTATTGACATAAAAAGTTCATATTCTGATGATGAAGAGGCCAACTTGGCTAAGAAAAGGAAACTTTTTGTAATGAAGAAGAGAAGCTTTGGCTATAAGAGGGCTTTACAAACAGCCACACCACCTCCAGTTCCATGTATGGACTTCAATTCTCTACTGGTCCACTTGCAAGTTAAGTTGGATGAGCAAAGGAACTCTCTAGAAAAGTTTGTGGATGAAACTAATAAACAGCTGCAGTTCCAGCTAGATCAGGATATCAAGTCAATCAGATTTGAAATAAATCTGCACAAGAAAGAGATGACAGATTGTTTCAATAAGGGAGACAATGTTGTAGTGTATTTGGCTGAGCAACAAAAGCTTATCAAGATTGAGATTGAGGACATTTCCGCAAAGCAAGGGTATGCCTTTGAAAATCAATTCAGTTCCAATGAAAATATCACAGACTTTCATAATGAAATTCTCACAAAGATTACAGCACTATCTGTTACTGTCAAAACAGAAGTTACAAAACTAATTCAGACTGATCTAGCTACTGTCAAAACGGCAATAGAGGCGGCCTAAACAACTATTACCACTCAAATTCATAAATTTGGAGTCTACTATAGAGAAGGGATTGATCATCTGGAAGGTCAAGTCAGATTCCACAAGAATGATCTTAGAGATCATATTGAAAGAGAAGTCATAAAGGGGGAGAGGGTGTTAGTCAAAGCTAGTTCTGACCATGCCAAATGGGTTGCTAATACCACCAGAGCTACTCTTGGCCTCCCTCCCTTATGTGATGATGATAATGTGGCTGAATCTGGGATACAACCTGCATATATACAGGGAGATCAGCCAGAAGTTACTCAGGTTATATGTAACACCCCAAAAAGGCCCCAATAGACTCAACTTGAGATTTGAGTAGCAGGTCAGGTTACACGGCCTGGGACACGGGCGTGTCCCAGGGCGTGTCGGGTGACACGGCCTGGGACACGGGCGTGTCCCAGGGTGTGTTCTATTTATTTTGCAAGATTGGCCTATTCCGGGCAGAGCCGGACACGGCCTTGAACACGGCCGGGAACACGGGCGTGTCAGGCTGGACACGGGCGTGTCAGCTGCCGTGTTCCGACCCGTGTTCTGGTTGCAGCTCGATGGAGCAGGAGACACGGGCGTGTCTCAGGTTTGACACGGGCGTGTCAGGTCCGACACGGGCGTGTCGATGACCCGTGTGGTTCAGTCGGTTCAAGCTGTGTGCACCGCTGAAGGGGTACACGGCCTGTGACACGGGCGTGTCACAGGCCGTGTCGGCCAAAAAGTGAACTTCTGGGGAAATCTTGGCCGTTCAGTTTCCTCTCTTTTGATCCAAAGGCTCAGATGGTTTCTTGGGCTGGATAAGTTGTGAAAGAGGATTGCATCTTCATTCTTCATTATTCTTAAGGAAGAGAAAAAGAGAGAGGAAGAGAGGAAGAAGGAGGAGGAGACCAAGCCACCGGCGGAGCTCCCGTGGTTCGATTAGTGATCCGAAGCCGGCATTGTGACGGCAAGGTTGCTGCGGTTCTTTCTCACCGGCTAGTTTGCGATGGCACCGAAGAGATCGACAAGGGTAACGATCTCCCTCCTTGGACATGTGAAGTCCTTCTTTTCTGCATTGCATAGGGAAAGCCCTTCCCCGCGAGTGTGCGGTGGGTTGTGGTGTCCCTTGGGGTAGATATGTGAAGTCCCCCTTGTTAGAGGCCGGAATTGGAGTACGGCTCTAGGCATGCTGTGTGAAGCCCATCTGGATGGAATCTGGATTGGTGATGCTTGTTTGCATATCGGAGAAGGCTCCGTGATAATGGCTTGTGATGCCTATGGCTTGTGATGCCTTGTTCCTACCTGTTGCTTGGTGTGGCAGGAAGTACTGGACGATGTCCAGGAAATGAAGAGGGTTGGCGGCAACTCTTGTGGCCGTGCGTTGCCACTTTGTGAGTAGTTGAGCCGTTGGGCTGCAACTCGATAAAAAGGCTGAGTGCCGAACAGGAAAGGTGAAACCGACCCGCGCCTATAAAATGCCATGGATACTTCCGTATTCGAGGTGGCTCGGCGACTTGAGCAACGGGGGGTGGCTGATCCGTACCTGCGTTAGGTCCGTCCGACTTGGAAGCCTGGTATAGGTTTTGTTGGAGCGCCTAATGAGAGTCTTAGGCCCGCGCGCCGGAAAGACTAGAAATGCTCAATGACCGTGTAAACGGTGGTGTTGACCCTGGTATTCTGGTACACCGAAAATGTGCCCTGAGTGCACGGACTGTCGGGCCGGGCGGCCGATGGTTGTGATGGCTTGAATGTGCCTGCGCGCACATAGTTGCTATTGTTGATGCCATGCTTGCAGGGAAAGAATGCTCATGCCCCAAGAAAGGGGTAGGATTGTTATAATTGGGTCAGCTGAATGCTGACCGTTGCATTGTTTGCCACCGGTTGGGTGGATTGTTCCCGTGCAGGTGCTGGAGAGCCAAGTGGTAAGTGATGGGCGGGAGAGCCCTACTGCTGTTGCTGCTGCTGCTGCGGCTAGCCTGGAAGGCTAAGCCATTGTTTTGTTTTCTCTTTGTACTCATGTATGGCCGGCCTGCGCGCCGAGGTTTGTAAAACATGATGTATGTTCAGAGGAACTGTAAGGCCTTAAGGCCAAACTCTTGTGGTGTGTACATTCCATGGTATATATATAAATGTGGTTTTATATATTGGACATTCCGGTTAAGAGTTCAAAGTTGTAACTTAAAGCTTCCGCTAGAATGCTCTGAGTTAGGATTCGTGTTTGATTTGGTACTCTCCTGTGACCTCACCGTCTGTTTGTGGCATATAGTGTGGGGCCCCGGCCGGACCTTCTACTATACGTCATCGAACGGATGGGGTCGTTACATTTTGGTATCAGCTTTTCGTCGGTCTTCTACTTTCGAATTCGTGGTCGAATTCTTTTGTGGGGTGGCGAGCACGTGTTTGTGCGACCTGCTGTAACGCTAATGAACTCTGGAATGTCCATTAAGGAATGTACAAAATCTTGTTTGAGGAATCTGCGCGTTCCTTTTTGTGTTGTTTTGCTTGCATACGTTCGCTAATGTGTGTCTTGTCCACCTATAGGTGACACGTAGTGGTGCTGGGCAGTCTGAGCCCCAGCGTTCTGATGAGAGTGCGGCACCAGCTGAGGTGCCAACACCTCCTCCATCTGCGGAAACTGTTCGTTTAGTTGCTGAGGCGCTCTTTGCCATGATTCAGCCGACCGGGCAAGCACAGCCGGCGGTAGCGCCAGTTCGTGTTGATGTAAGACCCGAGCCGGTTGAGGCTGTAGATCCACGAGCAGCTGACCGACAGTTGAAGCAATTCATGAGCTTCAGTCCTCCGACGTTTGCGGGAATGGGATCCCCAACGCAGGCGGAAGATTGGTTGTCGCGTGTCAAGAGGATAATGACAGCGATCAGGGCGGAGGAAACTCTCAAGGTCACCTTAGCCACCTTCATGCTTGAAGGGGAGGCGCGGTTGTGGTGGGATGAGGTAGAGTTACACCATTTGGCGGGCAGGCAATTAACACAAGTGTCGATTGAGGAGTTCTCTCGGATCTTTCTGGCGAAACATGTCCCAGCGGCGCAACGTATTGCTATGGAAAACGAGTTCCAACGGTTAAAGCAAGGGGACGATAGTGTGGATGTCTACTTGCACGAGTTTACCAGGTTGGGACGATATGCGGGAACAATCTTCGCGGATGACCAAAGGAAAACGAATCGGTTCTATGAAGGATTGCGGGATGAGTTACGATTCCTGCTTTCGAGTTCTGTGAGCCAAGGGTTTCAGGCGTTGGTTGATACTGCGTGCGCGTTGGAGAAGGACATGAGGCGAGTGCAAGGGAATAAGGGCTTGGTGGTGTCTAAGCCAGAGTTTCAAGCACCTCGCCCAGGCAAGTCGTTTTACCAGAAGAAAGGGGGCAAGAGGTCCAAGCCATCTGGGCAAGTGACTACGACCGTTGTGTCGGGAGCGACATCAAGGCCGGATGCTCGTACGTGCTATAACTGTGGCCGGGTGGGGCATATTGCTCGTGATTGTCGAGTTGTGCAGCCCAAAGGGGAAAAGAAGACGGGTGCGTCATATGCTGAGAAGGGCAAAGTGGTGGTGGATTCCTCTACTTCCCAGGCGCAGCCCCAAATCTATCAACTTGGCCAACAGGAAGCGATTAAGCAAAGTGACGTCGTCACAGGTACGAGTTGATTTAGTTTACTTGCTGTGCTTTTGGTTTTGGTTTTGTTTAGCTTGTGCATGATGTGTGTGTGCTGCAGGCTTTGTCCTAATTCGGAATAACTTAGCGAGAGCCCTGTTTGATACGGGTGCTTCGCATTCTTTTCTGTCTGAGGATTTCGTATCTCGCATTGGGGTACCGAGTCATGTGACGGTGGATAGTACAAGGGTGCTATTGCCGAATGGCTGTGTGATGCTTGCGGATAGGGCTTGCGATGTGGATGTGCAAATAGGAAGTCGGGATTTCGGTTTGAGTGTAGCTGTGCTACCGTTATCGGAGTTTGATGTGATCTTTGGTATGGACTGGCTTTCGGAGCAGCGTGCCTTTATTGATTGCAACTCCAAAGAGATTACACTGGGCCAGAATACCGGGCTTGTGACGAAGTTCGCTGGTATGCGAGGAGTTGGCGGAACGTTGTTGTCTGCACTCCAAGTCGTCAATGCTGTGCGGAAGGGCGCGGAGTTATTCTTCACGCTAATTCAGGCTGTTGAGCCAAAGGCCAGTGTCGGTGAAGTGCCAGTTGTGTCAGAGTTTGCCGATGTGTTTCCTAAAGATCTTCCTGGGTTACCACCCCAGCGGGAGATTGACTTCTCTATTGAGTTGGTGCCAGGTGCGAAACCTGTGGCCCGCTCTCCATATCGCGTCGCGCCAAAAGAGATGGCTGAGTTGAAAGTCCAACTGCAAGAGTTGTTGGAGCAGGGTTATATACGCCCAAGTATGTCACCTTGGAGCGCGCCTGTTCTCTTTGTGAAAAAGAAAGATGGTAGCTTACGGTTGTGTATTGACTACCGCGAGTTGAATAAGCTGACGGAGAAAAACAAGTATCCGATCCCACGGATTGATGACCTTTTTGATCAGCTGGCGGGATCAACGGTCTATTCCAAGTTGGATCTGAAATCGGGATATTATCAGCTAAGGATTCGGGAAGGTGACATTCCCAAGACAGCGTTTGGAACACGCTACGGTCATTATGAGTTCACGGTAATGCCGTTTGGCCTATGTAATGCGCCTTCGGTATTTATGGACCTAATGCATCGAACGTTCCGAGAGTATTTGGATTTGTTTGTTATTGTGTTTATCGATGACATCTTAGTATACTCTCAGTCAGAAGAGGATCACGCAAACCATTTGCGGTTGGTCTTGCATACCCTGCGGAGAAATAAACTTTTTGCCAAGTTCTCAAAGTGCGAGTTCTGGCTCTCTTCAGTAGCCTTTTTAGGCCATGTGGTAAGCGGAGAGGGTATCGCGGTGGATCCGTTGAAGATAAGTGCCATCCGAGATTGGCCAGTGATGTCTTCAGTGGCCGAGGTCAGGAGCTTCCTTGGACTTGCGGGCTACTATAGACGGTTTGTGGAAAACTTCTCACGGATTGCTTTACCTCTCACCACGCTGACGAGGAAAGATCAAAAGTTCATTTGGACGCCGGAGTGCGCTCGAGCTTTTGAAGACTTGAAGAGTCGTTTGACCACGGCGCCTGTGTTGACATCGCCATGTGGTACCGATGGGTATGAGATCTATAGTGATGCATCTGGGAGCGGCTTAGGCTGCGTTCTTCTGCAGTTTGGGAAAGTGATTGCATATGGCTCGCGTCAGTTGAAAGTGCATGAGCGGAATTATCCCGTCCATGATTTGGAGTTGGCGGCGGTAATCTTTGCGCTCAAGTTGTGGCGGCACTATCTATATGGCGTCAAAGTGGATATCTATACGGATCACAAGAGCCTAAAGTATTTGTTGGATCAGAAGGATTTGAATATGCGACAACGAAGATGGATGGAGTTCCTCGGGGACTACACCTTCGAGATTCACTATACTCCCGGGAAGGGAAATGTGGTCGCTGATGCTTTGAGTCGGAAGACTCCGGTACGGGCAAGCTGGTTGCAGAGGCATGATCAGCGTTTGATCCAAGAATTGGAGGCAATGGAGATATCGTGTGTTGACAAGGGTGCGTCAACCGATGCGTGCTTGAACTGGACGGAGGTGCAATATGACCTTACGGACAGAGTTCGGCGAGCAACGGAGCTTGATGAAAGTCTCCAGCGCTATGCTAAAGATGGGCCGGATGATCAATTCTCTTGGGATAACGGGTTGTTACGGAGAAATGGTCGAGTATGCGTCCCAAGTGTGGGTAAACTGAGGGAAGAGTTGATGTACGAAGCTCACTTTGCAAAGTACTCAGTTCACCCAGGGAGCACAAAGATGTACAGGGACATGAAAAAGCTGTTCTGGTGGCCCGGACTCAAGAAAGATGTGGCTTGTTATGTGGCTAAATGCAACACCTGTGCGTTGGTGAAAGCAGAATGCCAGAAGCCTGGCGGTTTTCTGAAGTCGTTACCTATTCCGGAGTGGAAGTTCGATGATATTTCGATGGATTTCGTGCACGGGTTGCCGAGATCTCAACGCGGTCATGATTCAATCTGGGTGATTGTGGACCGGTTGACGAAAGTGGCGCACTTCCTTCCAAACAGGCGAGACGATTCAGTGGAAACCTTGGCCAAGCTGTATGTGGAGCAGGTTGTTCGACTGCACGGTGTTCCTCGGAGCATCGTTAGTGACCGTGATGGGCGGTTCACATCGAATGATTGGCGGCTCGTTCATCAAATGTTGGGTACCAAATTAGCGTTTAGTACGGCCTTTCATCCCCAAACGGATGGCCAGACTGAACGAACCAACAGGACGATGGAGGATATGCTCCGCATGTGCGCCCTAGATTTTGGTAAGAGATGGGAAGAGTATATATTTCTCGTTGAATTTGCCTATAATAATAGCTACCAAGCGAGTATTGGTATGGCACCATTCGAGGCGTTGTATGGTCGGAAATGCCGTACACCGTTAGCTTGGGCAGAAGCAGGCGAATCGAAGCTGAATGGGAAAAAGGAAGTCGAAGAAGCTACTTCGCTCATCCGCTCTATTCGGGAGAGGCTATTGGTAGCCCAAGATAGTCAAGCCAAGTACTACAATGCCAAGCACCGGAACGTGGAGTTCGCGGTGGGTGATTGGGTATATTTGAAGATCAAACCCTTCAAAGGTGTGTCCAGGATTCGGCGTTTGAAAAAGCTAAGTCCGAGGTATCTTGGTCCGTTTGAGGTGGTGGAGCGTGTTGGGGAGGCTGCTTATCGACTAGCACTTTCAGCGGACTTGGGTGGATTACATGATGTGTTTCACATCTCAGTCCTTCGTAAGGCGGTAAAGGATCCAGCTCAAGTCGTGGAGGCTGATCGGGTACCGGTCGAGTATGGGCTAACGACGAGGGTTAGACCCATTCGGATCGAGGATCGAGCCGAGAAACAGTTGCGGAACAAAGTGATCGGGATGGTCAAGGTCCGATGGGACAATTGTGGCCGTGAAGAGCTAACATGGGAGCGAGAGCAGACCATGCGAGCTGAGTTTCCCGAGTTATTTGTATAAACTGTAGACCGTGTACTTTTTGTTATAACATGCTTATAGCACTGCTGGTTTTCTTTCCTTACCGTGCAAATTTCGGGACGAAATTTTGATAAGGGGGAGAGGGTTGTAACACCCCAAAAAGGCCCCAATAGACTCAACTTGAGATTTGAGTAGCAGGTCAGGTTACACGGCCTGGGACACGGGCGTGTCCCAGGGCGTGTCGGGTGACACGGCCTGGGACACGGGCGTGTCCCAGGGCGTGTTCTATTTATTTTGCAAGATTGGCCTATTCCGGGCAGAGCCGGACACGGCCTTGAACACGGCCGGGAACACGGGCGTGTCAGGCTGGACACGGGCGTGTCAGCTGCCGTGTTCCGACCCGTGTTCTGGTTGCAGCTCGATGGAGCAGGAGACACGGGCGTGTCTCAGGTTTGACACGGGCGTGTCAGGTCCGACACGGGCGTGTCGATGACCCGTGTGGTTCAGTCGGTTCAAGCTGTGTGCACCGCTGAAGGGGTACACGGCCTGTGACACGGGCGTGTCACAGGCCGTGTCGGCCAAAAAGTGAACTTCTGGGGAAATCTTGGCCGTTCAGTTTCCTCTCTTTTGATCCAAAGGCTCAGATGGTTTCTTGGGCTGGATAAGTTGTGAAAGAGGATTGCATCTTCATTCTTCATTATTCTTAAGGAAGAGAAAAAGAGAGAGGAAGAGAGGAAGAAGGAGGAGGAGACCAAGCCACCGGCGGAGCTCCCGTGGTTCGATTAGTGATCCGAAGCCGGCGTTGTGACGGCAAGGTTGCTGCGGTTCTTTCTCACCGGCTAGTTTGCGATGGCACCGAAGAGATCGACAAGGGTAACGATCTCCCTCCTTGGACATGTGAAGTCCTTCTTTTCTGCATTGCATAGGGAAAGCCCTTCCCCGCGAGTGTGCGGTGGGTTGTGGTGTCCCTTGGGGTAGATATGTGAAGTCCCCCTTGTTAGAGGCCGGAATTGGAGTACGGCTCTAGGCATGCTGTGTGAAGCCCATCTGGATGGAATCTGGATTGGTGATGCTTGTTTGCATATCGGAGAAGGCTCCGTGATAATGGCTTGTGATGCCTATGGCTTGTGATGCCTTGTTCCTACCTGTTGCTTGGTGTGGCAGGAAGTACTGGACGATGTCCAGGAAATGAAGAGGGTTGGCGGCAACTCTTGTGGCCGTGCGTTGCCACTTTGTGAGTAGTTGAGCCGTTGGGCTGCAACTCGATAAAAAGGCTGAGTGCCGAACAGGAAAGGTGAAACCGACCCGCGCGTATAAAATGCCATGGATACTTCCGTATTCGAGGTGGCTCGGCGACTTGAGCAACGGGGGGTGGCTGATCCGTACCTGCGTTAGGTCCGTCCGACTTGGAAGCCTGGTATAGGTTTTGTTGGAGCGCCTAATGAGAGTCTTAGGCCCGCGCGCCGGAAAGACTAGAAATGCTCAATGACCGTGTAAACGGTGGTGTTGACCCTGGTATTCCGGTACACCGAAAATGTGCCCTGAGTGCACGGACTGTCGGGCCGGGCGGCCGATGGTTGTGATGGCTTGAATGTGCCTGCGCGCACATAGTTGCTATTGTTGATGCCATGCTTGCAGGGAAAGAATGCTCATGCCCCAAGAAAGGGGTAGGATTGTTATAATTGGGTCAGCTGAATGCTGACCGTTGCATTGTTTGCCACCGGTTGGGTGGATTGTTCCCGTGCAGGTGCTGGAGAGCCAAGTGGTAAGTGATGGGCGGGAGAGCCCTACTGCTGTTGCTGCTGCTGCTGCGGCTAGCCTGGAAGGCTAAGCCATTGTTTTGTTTTCTCTTTGTACTCATGTATGGCCGGCCTGCGCGCCGAGGTTTGTAAAACATGATGTATGTTCAGAGGAACTGTAAGGCCTTAAGGCCAAACTCTTGTGGTGTGTACATTCCATGGTATATATATAAATGTGGTTTTATATATTGGACATTCCGGTTAAGAGTTCAAAGTTGTAACTTAAAGCTTCCGCTAGAATGCTCTGAGTTAGGATTCGTGTTTGATTTGGTACTCTCCTGTGACCTCACCGTCTGTTTGTGGCATATAGTGTGGGGCCCCGGCCGGACCTTCTACTATACGTCATCGAACGGATGGGGTCGTTACATTATATATCCTCCTGCTAATTTCTAGATGGTTCATGAACAAGTGCAGAACATGTACCGCCCTCCACAAGAGGCACAGAAGGTGATTATTGAGAAATTTGAAATGTCAGAGGCTGCCAAAGAAGCTCAAAGGGAAGAATTGCTATCTAAGAAGAGATTCAGAGAATAGGCTGAGTTAAAGCCAGACTTTGAGCAATGGTGCCCTACATCAAGGAGCATCATTCTGATTGCATGGAAGGCTGTTAAGCACAATACCCATGAAAGGGGTAAGTTGTACTCAGATCAGGAGTGGAATAAATATCAAGCTAGACAGGAAGCCATTCTTCAGCACGGGAGGAGTGCAAAAGCTGGGAAGCTACCCGCAAATGCTATAGAGCCCAACAAGTATTTTCCTAAGCCCTTTCACTTCTTTGAAAGGCAAAAAATAAAAGCTGAAGAACTAAAGAAAAAGGATCTTAATGGAAAGAAGCCTGCTGAAGATACAGAACCAGTTGTGAAGGCAAAGATAAAGTATGGTCAAGGTATTGTAATAAGGGAGCCTAGCAAATCTTAGGATAGATAGGCTTATGATAAGAAATAATGTAGCTTTTTTTTGCTCTAAGAGAAAACATGTAAAACAAATATTTTCTACTTGATAAAGTCAGTTTTACTGTTAATTTTAGATTGTTTGCATTGTTTGAATGTTTACTTGCACTGGAATGAATGTGCATCTACGTATTATGTGTTTTATCTTGACTGGTGTATATATTTGACTAAGGGTTATGACTTCTCCAAATAGGGGGAGATTGTTTGGTACACTAGAAGTATGTACCAGATTTGGAGAAGATTCATCCAAGTCAATGATATACATCAATATGTATTTGATGTATGTTTAAGTTTCCTTGTACAGATTTAAGAAGTGGAAGAAAAATATTCTAAGTACAAGTGTCGACACTAGATGCAAAGCTGTGTCGACACTCAGGCATTGTATCAACACCTAAAGAAGTAGTTTTGTCGACACCCAGAATTGTTTCGACACCTAAAGAAGTAGTTGTGTCGACACCCAGAATTGTGTCAACACCTAAAGAAGTAGTTGTGTCGACACCCAAAATTGTGTCGATACCTAAGGCAGGAATTTTGTCGACACGAGAAGAAAGGCATATGTCGACACTCATGAGTTATGTCGACACCAGAAGAAAGGCATGTGTCGACACTCAGGAATTGTGTCGACACCTGAATAAGGTATGTGTCGACAGCTAGAAACACACTCAACGCCATCTTGCAGCAACAGCTAGACACACACTCAACGCCATTTTATGGCAACAGTTATACTGGGTCTGAAGACTTGTGTCGACAGCTAGACATACACTCAACGCCATCTTTCTGCAGCAGTTATGTCGAGTCCAAGAGCAGTTGTGTCGACACACTGGACTTGTGTCGACACATACAAATAGAGGATGTGTCGAGAAGCAGAAGAATGACTATGTAGACACTTGGAGTATTGTGTCAACATCATCATGACTTGTGTCGACACTTTGTCTACTTGTGTCGACACATGTGGAGCAGATAGTTGAGTGGATTGTGCTGAGTTGTAGAATCTTTATTGAATCAACGGTCATGATTGGTGGGTCGACACCTATCATTACCAACAGGTCTGACACCTTTGTCAGAACTGGCAGAAGATTGTTACAAACTGGATCAGCCGGTAACCATGAAGAAAATTTATATAAATGACTGATCACTGACAACCAAAACACAACAGTGAAGGCCAGAAAAGCCATCAACTAAGAAAGATAAAATTCACAACAAGTAAAAGGGGAAGCCCTTTAAGAAGGTAGATCAAGAAAAGTCTGCAGAATAGATTCAGATCTCATTCTGAATTCAAGGAAGGAGCTGATAGTGGATCAACTTCTACATCAAGAACAGTCCAACCTTATTTTGTTCTATCAAGAAGCTTTGAAATAGCCAAGTCTAGTTGGAACTGAAGATCAAGAACTGATCAAGAAGAACATCAATAGAGGGATCTATCCGGTGATATCTTTTGTATCTTTTTTATTACACAATTTCTTGTAGGATCTATTGTAGATATGAGTTGTAAGCCTATAATTATAAAGGCTGAGGTAGGGCTATGAGCCTAAGTGGTAGGACTTGTGAAAAGTCAGAGTTGTAAGCCTACAGATAAGGGCTGAGGTAGGGCTGAGGCCTGAGGTAGGATTCTGGGAAGGATCTAAGATAGGACTTGCAAAAGTCTGAGTTGTAGGAAACATTTTGGTTCTGAGTTGTAGGATCTTTGGATCTGAGAAAGAGGAAAGAAGTTAGGCTGAATCCTATACTCTACTGGATTGGCGAAGGGGGAAAGTGGACGTACCCATATCTTGGGGAACCACTATAAATCTGGTGTTCTCTGTACTGTGAATGTTCTGTGTTGTGTAATATTTTGTCTGTGCCAAGAAGGACTGTTTAATTGCCTAAAATATTAAAGGAAAAATTAGAACTTATTCACCCCCCCACCCCCACCTCTAGGTGTTTAGGCTCTTGAATTAAGTCTTTCACTGTCTTTTTGATGAGGCGTTGAGTGAACAGACTTCACTCAATGCTTCTGTACTTAGCCGCACCTTTCTTTATGAAAGCATTGAGTGAGCCTTCATCAATTAATGCTTTTGCATTTGCCTGTCTTTTTGATGAAGCGTTGAGTGAACTGGCTTCACTTAACGTTTCTGTACTTAGCCGTAATTTCTTGATGAGGTTGCGTTGAGTGAGTTGTTCTCACTCAACGTATCTGAACTTAGACATATTTTTCTGTCTATCTTTCCTTAGGCTTTGAGTGATTATTCCTCTATCGGAGCCTTCTGCTTTGGCATTGAGTGAGCTGTCCTCACTCAATGATTCTGTACTTAGCCAGAATTCTTGACAGAATCTTCAACTACTTGAGCATGACTCAGCGCTTCTCTTCTGGCATTGAGTGAGCTGTCTCACTCAATTATTCTGGACTTAATCGATTTTTCAGCATGCCAATGCTGAGTCTTTGACAGACTCAGCTATACTTGACGCGTCTTGTTATATGGCATTGAGTGAACTGTGTTCACTCAATGCCCGTGG
This sequence comes from Platanthera zijinensis, assembly GCA_039513925.1. Lineage (NCBI taxonomy): Eukaryota > Viridiplantae > Streptophyta > Magnoliopsida > Asparagales > Orchidaceae > Platanthera > Platanthera zijinensis. Next base: position 97,882,712 of record CM077089.1, read on the forward strand.
ACTTAACCGTATTTCTGTCTTCCAAACTGCTACAGTTTGACAATCCACCATTTACTCAGTGCCTTTTGGAATCTAGCGTTGAGTGAACTAGCTTCACTCAATGCCTATGGACTTAGACAATTTTCAGTCTTTTCAGCATCCTTCCTTGGCATCTGGTATTGAGTGAACTGGCTTCACGAAATGCCTATGTACCTAGACAGATTTCTGCCTCTCCACTTTTCTACCTTGTGACCACCTATCACATCCATTTAGTTAACATCTCTAAGCTTGTTCCAAGGAACATCCTACACATGATGACTATAACACTCCAAAAATGAGAAGTGATCATTGAAGGTTACCGCCCAACGATAGACTTATCGCCGACAATAGCTCAATGAATTAAAAGACCCAGAGCTCAGGTTATTACCACCGGGTGATAGGCGTTATCGTGCCGCGCTAGCCTCTCGATGAGTGTCGAGAAGGATTTCTCGAGTAACCAATCTACCGCCAGGCACTAGCGAGTTATCGCGGGCGATAACTCTTGATAGCGGCGTCAGCATGTAAAAGTTATCACCGTCTGTGTTACGGTGTGGCGGTAGGGTTTACTGTTCGGTGGTTTGGGTTACCGTGCGGTAGTAGCTTTTAGATAAAAGCTGGACTTGAGATTTCATTCTCATATTCTCTCACACACTCTCTTGCTTAGTTCTGGAGAGGAAGAGGAGGAAAAGTCCAGGAGCTTAAGAGGAGATTGATACCAAGGTGTGCTTGTGTTCAGAATCATGAGTCGACATGATATCCACAGAGAGGAAGTTTTGATAATCGACTCCATCCGGATCAGAGATCAAGGTCGCGGCTCCGAAGAAAACTACAAGGGCAACGATCTTCCTTCTTGTAAAAGTGAAGTCCTTCTTTTGGCATATGCATGGAATCCCCTAACAAAAAGTGGAAAAGCGAAGGGAATTCCTTTGGGTCGATTCCGAAAATCCCTATTGAGTTTTGCATATAGATCCGGAAATGTGTAGTACGGAATAGGCATGATGTGTGAAGCCCATCTAAACAGGTTGGTCTTGATTGGTGAAGTTTATTTTACGTGCCGGAGAAGAATCCGAGTATAAACAATTAATATACGGGGTCTGCGGGGTTGTACCTGTGAACTTAAAATAGCAGAAAGTACTGGTGTTGCATTCCAGGAAAATACCCTAGAAATTCCACGGTTTTAAGACCAGTTGGATATCGTTAGGCGACAGTGAGTATCGCCATCAGAGATAGATCTTGGTGAGCTATTTGTGTTATGTGCTATGACAAGTTCAGTGTTTCTGGCACTACAGTATGCTACAGGGTGTTTGGTTGAGTTTGGGCGTAGAAAGAGTGCTTCTTTTGGTCCCGCCAAGCAATCGTGATGAACACTAGCAAGAACTCCCTTTTAATTGTAAAGCCTGTCTCTGGGATACTGTGAGGCAAATTTTTGAGCTGTGAGCTCCTAAAAGCCAGTGAGCCAAACACACAAGGCGAAGCCGACCCGCGTCAGTCTAGACATTGAATTGACGATTTGAGCAACAGGCAATGGCTGAACTTTATCCGCGTTATGGTTGTCTAACTCAAGTGCCTAAGTTATTTGCGTTCATTAGGATCACATAATGAGAGTCCTAAGCTATACACCATCAAGACTAAAGTCTTAGGTTAGGGGTTGTGGAGAGTGTGAATGCTCAAGGTCAATCGTTATGTCTGGGACCTCTGAACGGTGGTGGGACTCTAGAACAGGTACACCGAAAATGTTCCCGAAGTGCATGGAACGATTGGTCGTTGAGGCATTCGTTTGTGATATATTGAAATGTGCATGAGTGCATGTTCTTGTGATATATCTACTTGTGAAAATTGTTTTCCTGCAGGGAAGGAATACCACTACCCCGAGAAAGGGGTGGGGTCATTGTAAATTGGTCAGTTGAATGCTGACCATTGCCTTGTTTGCCACCCTTATGGTGGATTGTCCCTATGCAGGTGCTGGAGAGTCGAGAAGGAAATAACGGGCTGCAGCCCTTGCTGCTATGCTGGCCCTCGATGGATGAGCAGGAAAGTTTTACTGTTTTCATGTGTGGCCGATCTGCGCGTCGATGTTTGTAAACCACATTTGTGAAGTATAACTGTTAGGCCTTAAGGCTATAACTTGTGTATTTGTTATTGACATTCCTGTTATATACATAAATGGTTTGGTTTATATATAGTGGACATTCATTTGGTATAAGTTCATACAACCCTAAAGCTTCCGCTAGAATGCTCTAAGTTAGGATTCGAGTAAGTTTTTATAATAACTGTGACCCCGCTATCTATTTGTGGAATATGGTGCGGGGCCCCGGCCGGACCCTTTACTATATTTCAAGTGATGGATGGAGGTGTTATAATTTGGTATCATCTTGTCTTGGTCTTCCTCCTCCGAATTCGTGGTCCAATTCTTTTGAGGGGTGGCGAGCACGTGTAAGTGCAGACCGTTATAACATAAATGAACTCAAGAATGTCCACTTCGGAATGAAAATACACTTATTTGAGGAACTTACATGTTCCTACTCATCGTTGTTTCTTTTGCAAAGTCGCTAAAGTGTGTCTTTTACACATATAGGTGACTCGCAATGGTGCGGGAAAGTCTGAGCCCCAACGTTCTGTTGAAAGTGCGGTACCAGTTGAGGTGCCCTCACCTCCTCGTTCTACGGAGACAATGTACTTAGTTTCTGAGGCGTTGTTTGCAATGATACATGCACAGCTTACTGGGTAGGCACAGCCTGCAATGGTGCCAGAATAGATTGGTGTGAGGCCAGAAACTATTGAAGCTGTGGTGGATATACGAGCAGCAGAACGACAACTGAAGCAATTCATGAGTTTCAGTCCTCTTACGTTTACGGGGGTAGGATCCTTAACACATGCAGAAGAATGGCTTGCTCAAGTCAAAATATTTTTGACGACATTACAAACTGAGGAGGAATAGAAAGTCATCTTGGCAACTTTCCTGCTAGAAGGAGAAGCTTTTCTTTGGTGGGACGAAATAGAGCTACACCACTTAGCAAGCAGAAAACTAACGAAAGTCTCGATAGAGGAGTTTTCGAGACTATTCTTGGAAAAGCATCTTCCATCAGTGCAGCACATAGCCATGGAAAATGAGTTTTAGCATCTAACTCAGGGTGAAAGTTGTGCTGATACCTACTTGCATGAGTTTACAAGGTAGGGATGCTATACAGGATCTACATTTGCATAAGAAGAGCGTAAAACCAACAGGTTGTACGAAGGGCTACGGGATGAGCTGAGATTCCTTCTCTCAAGCTCGGTGGACCAATGATTTCAAGCATTGGTGGATACGGCTCGTGTGCTAGAGAAAGACTTGAAGAGGGTGCAAATTAAGAGGGACATGGACGTGATAAAACCCGAGTTCAAAGTGCCCACCCAGGAAAATCTAGCTACCGAAAGAAATGGGGGTAGAGATTCCAAATCTTCTGGAAAACTCCCTTTATTCTTGCTTTTGGAGTAACGTTTGAGCAAAGCACTCAGACATGTTATACCTGTAGCAAGCCAGGACACTTTGCTCGTGACAATCAGAGTGGTCCTCCGAAGGGTGATAAGAAAGCAGGAGCATCATATGCACAAAAGGGAAAGATGGTGGAATCCACTACATCCCATTATGCCCCAGCTCAGCCAAGGGTGTATAATCTCGGCCAATAGGAGGCCATAAAGCAGAGTTACATCGTCACAGGTACGAGTTAAGCTATAATTTTACTACTTTCTATATTTCATACCTTGTGTGTGGATTATGTATGATTTATTTATATTAGGCTTTGTCCTTATTCAGAACTACCCGGCGAGGGCACCATTTGATACGGGTGCTTCTCATTCGTTTCTATCTGAGGGTTTCGTGTCTTGTATTGGAGTGCCTACTTGTGTAATGACGGTTAGCTTATCGATATTATTGCCTAATGGATGCATGATGCGGGAAAATAAGTCTTTTTGTATTTAGGTGCGGATAGGAAGTCGAGATTTCGGATTGGAAGAATATGTGCTGCCGATATCAGAGTTTGATGTAATCTTTGGTATGTCCTAGCTCTCAGAACAGCATGACTTTATAGATTGCAACTCAATGGAGATCTTATTGGGACAGAATACCGAGCTAGAGACTAAATTCGCCGGTATGCCGGGATCGAGCAAGATATTGATGTATGCTCTCCAAGTTGTTAAATATGTTCGGAAGGGCACGTAGCTATTCTCCACGCTTATAAAGGTTGTTGACCCAAAAGCCAGTGTGAGTGATGTTCTGATTGTATTAGAGTATGCTTATGTGTTCCCTAACAATCTTCCGGGGTTATTACCCCAACGAGAGATTGACTTCTCTATTGAGTTTGTGCTTGGTGCGAAACCAGTTGCCCGCTCATCGTACTGTGTAGCGCCAAAGGAGATGGCAAAACTAAAAGTTCAATTGCAAGAGTTTCTTTTTGTCAATAAGAAGGACGGTAGCTTGCGTTTGTGCATCGATTATCGGGAATTGAATAAGCTGATGGAAAAAAATAAGTATCTGATACCACAGATTGATGACTTGTTCAATCAGCTGGTTGGATCAACTGTATACTAAAAACTAGATTTCAAGTCTGGCTATTACCAGTTAAGGATTCAGGAATGTGACATTCCCAAGACAGCGTTTTGTACACGTTATGGGCACTATGAGTTCACTGTAATGCCGTTTGGGCTAACAAATACGCCATCGGGGTTCATTGACCTAATGCACCGAATGTTTCGAGAGTACCTGTACTTATTTGTAGCCGTCTTTATTGACGACATTTTTGTGTACTCTCAGTCTGAAGAAGATCATGCGAACCATTTTTAGATGGTGTTGCACACCTTGAGAAGAAGCAAGCTCTTTGCTAAGTTCTCAAAATGTGAGTTCTAGATATCGTTAGTGGCCTTTGTGGGCCATGTGATAAGTGGAGAAGGTATCACGGTGGGTCCTGTGAAGATAGTTGCGATACGGGAGTGGCCGGTTTTATCTTCTGTGGCTGAAGTCTGAAGTTTCCTTGGACTTGCGGGCTACTACAGGCGCTTCTTGGAGAACCTTTCACGGATAGCCTTACCTCTCACCACACTGACTCAAATTCATCAAAAGTTTGTTTGGACACCGGAGTGTGCACGAGCTTTCGAAGTGCTAAAGAGTTTTTTGACCACTACGCCTATTTTGACGTCTCCATGTAGTACGGACGCCTGTGAGATTTATAGTGATGCATCAGGGACCGGCTTAGGGTGCGTTCTTCTTCAGTTTGTTAAAGTGATAGCTTATGGCTCACGCCAGTTGAAAGTGCATGAGCGAAAATATCCAATCCACGACTATGAGTTGGTGGCGGTGATATTTGCACTTAAATAATGGCATCATTACTTATATGGCGTGAAAGTTGACATCTTCACGGACCATAAGAGCCTTAAGTATCTTCTGGATTAGAATGATTTAAATATGCGACAGAGGAGGTTGATGGAGTTTCTTGGAGACTACACCTTCAAGATTCATTACACACCTGTGAAGGGGAATGTGGTCGCAAATGCCTTGAGTCGTAGGACTCCGACAATGGCCAATTGGTTGAAGATGCATGACGAGCGTCTGATCCAGGAATTGGACAACTTAGACATTTCTTATTTGACAAGAATGCCACTGTAAATGCGCGCCTAAACTGGATAGAGGTTCAATATGACCTTGCAGATAGAGTTCGGCGAGCAATGGAACTCTAAAGGAGTCTATAACGCTATGCAGCGGATGGGTCAAATGCCCAATTCTCCTTGTATGATGGTCTTTTGCAAAAAGAAGGTCATTTGTGCATCCCAGATGTGGGTAAACTTCGTGAGGAATTGATGTATGAAGCACATTTTACAAAGTACTCAATTCACCCAGGAAGAACGAAAATGTACAAGGACATGAAAAATGTGTTCTTGTGGCCAGTTTAAAAAAAGATATAGCCCATTACATGGAAAAATGTCAAACTTGTGCTTTGGTGAAATTTGAATACCAGAAACCTGGAGGGTTCCTAAAATCGTTACCAATCCTGGTACGGAAGTTTGATGACATTTCTATGGAATTCGTGCATGGGCTGCCGAGATCACAGAGCGGAAACGATGTCGTGTGGGTGATCGTTGACCGGCTAACAAAAGTGTTGCACTTCATACAGAATAGGAAGAATGATTCGGTTGATAAATTGGATAAGTTATATGTGGATAATATCATACGATTGCACAGTGTGCCCCGTAGCATCGTCAGTGGCCGAGATGGGTGCTTTACTCCTAATGATTGGAGGCTAATCCAACAACTTTTAGGGACTAAACTAAAGTTCAGTACGGCCTTTCATCCACAAACGGATGGTTAAACCGAAAAGACTAATAGAACAATGGAGGATGTGCTCTGTTTGTGCGCCCGTGATTTCGGGAAGAGGTGGGAAGATCACCTCTATATGATTGAGTTTGCCTATAATAAAAGCTATCAAGCTAGTATACAAATGGCACCCTTTGAAGCATTATACGGTAGGAAGTGTCGTACACCGTTAGCTTGGGCAAATTTAGATGAGTCAAAGCTATATAAATATAAAGAGGTCGAATATGCAAATTCGAACATACATACTATACAAGAGTGGCTACTGATATCTCAAGACAGGAAAGCGAAGTACTATAACGCAAAGCAGCAAAACATGGCGTTTAAGGTTGGCGATTGGGTAAACTTGAAGATCAAGCCATTCAAAGGAATCTCTAGGATCCGGCGCTTGAAATAGTTGAGTCTTAGGTATCTTGGTCCGTTTGAAGTGGTTGAATGAGTTGGAGAAGCTGCCTATCGGTTATCTCTTTCAGCGAAACAAAGTGGCTTGCACGATTTGTTTCACATATCAGTGGTAAGAAAATCTGTGAAAGAGCCGACGCAAGTGATTGCAAATGATCGAGTATCGGTAGATCATGGGCTAATGACGAAGATTAGGCCCATTCAGATCGAGGATACGAAGATCAAGCAACTGCGGAACAAGACAATCGGGAAGGTCAAGTTTTGTTGGGACAACTGTGGTCGTTATGAGCTAACATGGGAGCGAGAGCAAACCATGCGCGAAGAATATCCCGAGTTATTTGTAAAATGATGTTGTATCATTTTTCTGTGAAAGGAAATATGTTTTAACATATTAATTACTGGTTTTCAATATAGATTCGTGCAATTTTGGGATGAAATTTCTGTAAGGAAGGTAGGGTTGTAATACCCCAAAAATGAGAAGTGATAATTGAAGGCTACCGCCCGACGATAGTCTTATCACCGGCGATAGCTCAGTGAATTAAAAACCCAGGTCTCGGGTTGTTACCACAAGCGATAGGCATTACCACGCCAAGCCTCTCGACGAGTATCGAGAAGGATTTCTCGAGTAACCAATCTACCGCCAGGCGCTAGCGAGTTATCGAGGGCGATTACTCTTGATAGCAGTGTCGGCTAGTCAAAACGATCATTGCTTGTGTTACCACGCGGCGGTAGAGGTTATCGCGCGGTGGTAGCTTTCAGATAAAATCTTAACTTGAGATTTAATTCTCATTTTCTCTCACACACTCTCTTACTTTGTTCTGGAGAGAAAGAGGAGGAAAAGTCCATGAGCTCAAGAGGAGATCGATCCTAAGGTGTGCTTGTGATTAGAATCGCGATTTGATGCTAGATCTGTGGAGAGGAAGTTGTGATAATCGACTCCATCTGGATCAGAGATCATGGTCATGGCTCCGAATAAAACTATAAGGGTAACGATCTTCCTTCTTGGACAAGTGAAGTCCTTCTTTTTGCATATGTATGGAATTCCCTACTATTGCGCGCTAGGGTTCGAAGAAAATAAACGCAACCGAACTAGCAACCCAATGAGGCAAGTATACCTATCGAATTGTAGCTAGGGGACACAAGTGTTGTATTGAAATCCGGGAACTGTTGGTTATGCTTACTCACACAAACGCTATTATCTTATCGACGAAAAAATTAGGGTTTAGAGAATCTAATTGAGATTAAGGAAATAAAACTAATGCTAGAAAGAGAGTTATTGCAATTAAGTAAAGTGTTATTAAGTAAAATGATTACGATAGAAGGTTGAAACTATGAAATGGAAATGCACTCGATCAAGAATCACCTCGGCTAAAGACGATTAAGAAAATGCGATAAAAATCTAAACTTAATAGGGTAAAGGTCCTTGACCGTGGAGGTTCCTCAAGCTTGAACACGATTCTCTCGAAGTCATACCCAACTGAGTTTAGGAAGGTCTGACCGACTCTCGTCTAAATCGGAGGCCTAAAACTCGCTTTACGCGGTGAACCCCACTATTGGATTTTACTCCAATCCAGGAGATTTGAACGTCTGCATCTCTTGAGGGGTGCGTACAACTCCCTTTACTCTTGAATGCTCACTTCATTCTATCTGCCTCTCAGCTAGCCCAGAATGAAAGCAAAGGTGGAGAGTATATATCGATAATATACCTCCAACCCATGATTAATCAAGAGTAATTCAAGGCCCTAACCTAAAAAGAAAAGATTAGTTAAAACATCATAACTTAATCGCTCGAACATCGGATCATCAAGATCTAGTACAAGGAGGATTAGTTAATCATAATGGAGTGGAGGGGGGATGAGTAGTAAAGCATATAAAGGAACACAAGTAAAGAAAGAACACTTATATTAATGAAAAGGAGCAAGTTACACTATGGAAAAAGAGATTACAGTTAAATGAATTTAAAGTCCTATTCTGGCCCTACAAGTAGCACTAAGCAAGAGCAAGATTAAAACAAAAGCTAAAATAAACTAAGATTAAACTAGGGTTAAACAAAAATTACAAAGAGAGGGAGAGAGAGAGAGAGAGAGAGAAAAGCATAAAAAAGATCAATAACCAAAGGGGCAACACCTCCCCCACTCAACCAAAGCTTGCTGAAATGAAGAGGGTGGGTCTCAATTTATAGATTTTTTCTCACGGGTTGGTCACGCCCTCCGACACGCCCTAGGGGGGGCGTGTCCGGGGGCGTGACAATACTATGTTGACCTCGGGCTCTGGACTCTGGCGGGAAGGATCATTGCCTTTATACGTCGGTGGTCACGCCCTAGCTCACTCCCGTGTAGGGGGGCGTGAGACGTACGTCGCGTCGAAATCATTGGTCGGAAATCCATCAGTCGTGGGAAAAGTTGATGTCACGCCCCAGGGCACGCCCGTGATGGGGGGCGTGACAGTACTGTTGCGTGCTATGGCGGAACCTGCATTCAATGCGGCGACAGGCTTTGCGGCAGAGGGCGACACGCCCATGGTCACGCCTGGTAACACGCCTAGGGAGGGTGTGTCAGGGGGGCGTGACAGCGGTTTTGTTCGTTTTTCTGTCCCTTCCAGCAGGAGTCCTCGGGATCGGGTGACACTCCCTAGGTCACGCCCAGGGAGGGCGTGATAGGGGGGTGTCAGGTCATTTTTGGCCAATTTTCTGGAAACCTGCAAAAAGACAAGAAAAAGTCAGTGGCAATAATATTTACAAAAAAATGATAAAAAATAAACTAATAATAGACATGATTTGTACAATATAAAATAGAAAATACGATAATAGTTTAGGGTACAAAACGTATTATCAAATTCCCCCAAGCTTAAGCTTTGTTTGTCCCCAAGCAAAAATATTAAAACTAGATATTTATAAAAAAGACTAATCAAAAGTTTTAATTATGCCTACACATGTACTATGCGAAATTCTAAGTAGGGAAAAGGTGAAATGTAAGTCTAAAATAATTATTTAGGTATGGTAAAACTTTTATAAACTTTACTCAATAAAAGCAAATCATCCAAAATTTTAACGAGATTTTTTAAATAGACTTAAGCAAAGCAACGAAAATGAAAAACACGCATTGAGTTGTTACTAGATCCAAGCAATGCATTATAATTATATCAATTTAATTACCAAAAATCTAAGTTTAAATCCAAAACTAAAACTGATTTACTTTTTTTCTTTTCTTAGTTGTTAAATAAAAATCAAAAAGCGTGAATCAAAAGGACTTAAATAGGATAGAAACATTTGGTTTAGGAATATGATTAGGAGTGGAATTCAAAGATAAACGTGAAGGTTTAAAATCACACTAAACCAAAGCAAAGAGTTTCAAAAACTTTCATAAAAATATATATACACATTTTTTTTTCTTTTTTCCATTTTTTTCTTTTTTTCAAAACAAAGGCCATAAATATTTTTATTTTCCTTTTGAATTGGCCAAACAGAAATAAACATCACTTTTGAGCATACTTTTTTTCAAAAACCTTTCTCCCACAAAAATCACAAAATATCCTATCAAAATCGTCAAAATAATTTATGAAACTCAAAAAGGCTAGTGTGATTCGATAGGTTTGAAATTTTGGCTTTGGTGAAACTGAAATGAAGGGAGGAGCTATCAAATGAAATCGGAAAAAGGCTCAAAAATGGCTAACTAGTGGTAAAAGTTTTTAGGTTGGCAGGAAAGCTCAAACGAAAACAAAAATGGCCTAAATCATTTTCACGCTTTTGAATTTATTTAAAACAAAGGTTTGAAAAATTTCAAAAAGCGAGTCCTAGATAATAAAAGAAGATTGATAAAATTAACTTGAAAATAGAAATAATAGGTGACTTGGATCTTTCATATCTACTACGCTATTCAAAAGTTGACTTTACAAAAATTATTCAAAAACGAAAAAGAAAAAATAGTGGATGATGAATTTTTGAGAAAGTAAAGGAAATAAAAAACAAAAAACCATAATATAAATGCGAGTTTTAGAAAAATATTTCACCTTAACATGCTACGGTGAATTAGAAACACAGCATGACCAACATTTTACTTGTGAAACATAATTAAAAAGGACGATTAAAAATATTATAATTAACTACGTTGTTTATAGAAAATTTTGAGTAAAACAAAAACAAAAACTAGGGGTACTATTGAAATACCAAAATGTCTAAACTATTCAAAAACACAATTTTTTTTTAATTTTGTTAAATTTTCTCTTTTTTTTTTATTTGGAAATTTTTTCTCTTTTTTTTCTGAATTTTAAGATATTCATTTTTTATTTATTTTGGAAATATTTAAAATATGTACAAAAAGAAAAATTTGTACACTAAGCAAAAATGAAGGAGGAAGTCCTCCCCCAAGCTTAAAATAGACATTGTCCTCAATGGCTAAAGAAGGGGATTGGAGAAGGAGAGAAAAATAAAGTACAGAATTGAAAGACAGAATTGAAAGACAGGTACTTCCCCGGATTTATTTGCTACGAAAGCTGAGTGATGCCGCTCCCCCGAATGTCTTCTTTGTACTTCGTAATGGATTCAGCAACGTTGGAGCAGGCGATCGCAGAAGCTTCAGCTTGTCGGAGCCGTCCGAGGCAAAAATTGTAAAATAAAGAAAACAGAAAAAGATAACTTGCGTTGCCTCCCAAAAGCGCCCTTTGTTTAAAGCGTCGTTGAGCTCGACGCATCAAAAAATTAATATTGTCCAAAAATATTGTTGTCCAGAAATAAAATTGTTTTTAGCAAAAATTAAAAGTTCGAAGTTAAAGTTCGTGAAGCAGAAACTTAATAATGTTTGGACTGACATCATCATGACAAGAAAAATAGAGTTTAAGACGCTGGCCATTCACTTTGAAATTACCCTTATCAGGGTGAGAAATTAAAACAGTTCCATAAGGAAATACTTCTAAACAAGAAAACGGGCAAGACCAGCGAGATTTTAATTTGCCCGGAAATAAACGTAAACGAGAATTATATAAAAGGACTTGGTCTCCCGGCTTAAAGTTTTTAGGGTGCCTTAAGTGTTTATCGTGTAAACGCTTCGTCCGCTCTTTATAAAGTTTATTATTTTCGTAAGCATAAGAGCGTCACTCATCGAGTTCATTTAGTTGAAATTTTCGAAGGTCACCGACTGAGTGGGGATCGAAGTTTAAAAATTTTAAGGCCTAAAAGGCGCGGTGTTCTAACTCTACGCGCAGATGGCACGATTTTCCAAAGACCAGCCGATACGGCATACATCCGAGGGCGGTTTTGTACGTTGTTCGATAGGCCCATAGAGCATCGTCAAGTTTGGCTGACCAGTCTTTCCTAGAAGTTGAAACAGTCTTTTCTAATATTCTTTTTATTTCTCTATTAACTACTTCGACTTGTCCATTAGTTTGGGGGTGGTAGGCAGTGGAAAGCTTATGTGTAACGCCGTATTTGGTAAGGATTTTTGAAAATTGTGCGTTACAGAAATGGGAACCCCTATCGCTAACGATTGCGCGAGGCGTACGGAATCTAGAAAATAATTTTTTTTAAAACGTGACTATAACTCAGGAGTCATTCGCAGGAAGAGCTTGGGCCTCAGCCCATCGTGAATCATAATCAACAAAAACTAAAATATATTTGTTTCCGAAGCTAGAAGGAAGGGGGCCAACAAAATCAATTCCCAAGAGGTCGAAAATTTCGCACTCTAAGAAATAATTTTGCGGCATTTCATTTTTATTAGAAATGTTGCCCAACCGTTGGCAACTATCACACCTGCTCACAAAGGCTTGCGCGTCTTTAAACAGGCTAGGCCAGTAAAAACCCGCGCAAAGCACCTTGTGAGCGGTGCGAGCAGCTTGATAGTGCCCACCTGTCGGACCTTCATGCAAATGTTTAGAATATCAATTCCTTCATCATAAGAAACACATATCCTTATCACTTGATCCGCACAAATTCTGAAAAGATGCGGGTCTTCCCAAAAGTAGTTCTTCAGCTCAGAAAAGAATTTCTTCTTTTGCTGAGAGGAGAACTCTTTTGGGAGCACCCGAGCCACTAGATAGTTGGCGATGTGCGCGAACCAAGGAGAAGTAGATGTGTTAACTAAAAGCAGCTTCTCATCAGGAAAATAGTCATTAAAAGATTTTTCATTTAATTTTTCTATAAAGGGGTTATCTAATCTGGATAGATGGTTAGCGGACAAGTTCTCGGCTCCTCGCTTATCACGGATCTCTAAGTCAAACTTCTGGAGGAGTAAGACCCAGCGAATCAAGCAAGGCTTGGCATCAGTTTTGGCAAGAAGGTACTTGAGGGCCGAGTGGTCCGTAAAAACAATGATTTTTGAAAGTGTAATGTAAGGGCAGAATTTATCAAATGTGAAAACTACAGCTAAGAGCTCCTTCTCGGTTGTGGTGTCATTTTCTTGTGCAGATGTGAGGGTTTTACTAGCGTAATAGATGGGGTGGAAGTGTTTAGATATGCATTGACCTAATACGGCTCCCACCGCAAAACTACTCGCATCGCACATAATCTCGAAAGGAAGGTCCCACACCGGAGCTATCATAATCGGTGCGTTAATTAACTTTTCTTTAATTAATTCGAAGGCAGAAAGGAAAGAGTCATCAAAAATGAATGGATCATCTTTTTCTAAGAGATGGGTGAGGGGCTTTGTGATTTTGGAGAAGTCCTTTATAAAACAACGATAAAAGCCAGCGTTGCCTAGAAAACTTCTTATAGCTTTTATGTTCGTAGGCGGCGGCAGCTTCTCGATAACTTCTATCTTGGCAACGTCTACCTCAATACCCTTAGCAGAAATTTTATGACCCAAAACTAACCCTTCCCTCACCATAAAATGGCATTTTTCCCAATTTAGGGCAAGGTTAGTTTCTTCGCATCGTTCTAAGACTTTTTCGAGGGTGTTTAAACATCTATCGAAGGAATTGCCGAACACGGAGAAATCGTCCATAAATACCTCCATAATGCTTTCTACATACTTGTCAAATATTACGAGCATACATCGCTGGAATATAGCTGGCGCATTGCACAATCCAAACGGCATTCTTCGGTAAGCGATGGTGCCGAAGGGACAAGTAAACGTAGTTTTCTCTTGGTCCTCGGGAGAGATGGGTATTTGAAAGAACCCCGAGAGGCCATCGAGAAAACAATAAAAGCTATGGCCGGATAATCGTTCTAAAATCTGGTCGATAAATGGTAAAGGAAAGTGGTCCTTGCGGGTGGCGTCATTTAACTTACGGTAATCTATACACATACGCCAACCCGTCATCGTCCGTGTCGGGATTAATTCATTATTCTCATTACTAACTACGGTTATCCCTCCCTTCTTTGGCACTACCTGAACGGGGCTAACCCACTTACTGTCCGAAATAGGGTAGATAATTCCTGCGTCTAATTATTTCATAACCTCGCCCTTAACTACTTCTTTCATATTCGGGTTTATACGGCGCTGAGGTTGAATAGAGTTACGCGAATTATCTTCCATTAAAATTTTATGGGTACATAAAGATGGGCTTATGCCCTTGATATCAGAAATTTGCCAAGCAATAGCCCGGCGATGCTTACGTAGAACTAGAAGAAGTTTATCGTTTTGCGTATCCGTGAGGTAGGCCGAAACGATAACTGGTAACTTGGAATCTTTTTCTAAGAAAGCATACTTAAGGTGTTCAGGAAGTTCTTTAAGTTCTAGGGTAGGGGGTTCTTCATAAGAGGATTTAGAGATTCTTTCTTTTTCAAAAATAATATCTTCATAAACTTTTTTATAAGGAACGTAATTAGGGGTGGGGCTAGCAACCAAGACGGCTTCTTGTAGCGATTCAGTGGGAAGAAAAGAGGAAGAACAAAAATCAGAAAATTATTTTTCAAACTCAGAAAGACAATCAGAAGATTCATCACTTCCCTGCAGCGATTCAGCTGGAAGAGAAGAGGAGCAAAAAGCGGAAAATTCTTTTTCAAAGTCGGAGAGGTAGTAGGAAGAATCATCACTCACGGCGTCTACGAAAAAGCAGGAGTCATCGTTTGCTAAGGTGTTCTTCATCGAAGGGGTGATAGAAAATGTGACTTCGTCGTCTCCTACTCGAAGAAAGAGCTTACCATTGCTTACGTCAATGATGGCTCGGGAGGTGGCAAGGAAGGGTCGGCCAAGGATCAGGGGAACCTCGACGTCTTCTTCGATGTCCAAAATGGCAAAGTCCACCGGGAAGATGAACTTGTCGACTTTTACTAGAACGTCCTCCACTATTCCTAACGGGTACTTGACGGATCTATCGGCTAGCTGGATACTCATACGCGTGGGGTTAAGGCTACCAATTCCTAACTTTTTAAAAAACGAAAAGGGCATCAGGTTTATACTCGTGCCTAAGTCGACTAACGCGTGTTTAACAAAAAGGTCACACAAGACACACGGGATAGAGAATCTACCCGGGTCACTGATTTTCTTCGGCAAACCGTTTGTTAAAACAGTAGAGCACTCATCGTTTAGCGTGACGTGCGAAATATTTTCAAACTTCTTCTTGTTGGTGAGGAGGTCCTTAAGATACTTGGCGTATTTTGGCATCTGCGAAATAGCCTCGTGGAAGGGAAGATTAATGTGGATTTGCTTGAAGATCTCTAAGAAGCGGGAGTACTAATCATCTTGTCGTTGTCTATTAAATTCGGAGGGGTATGGAGGAGTTGAATTATTTTTGAAGATTGGTGGTGGAGTGAGATTTTTTTCTAAAACAGGGGTGATAACTTCTTCAGCAGAGGGTGGAAGCGGAGCGGAGCTTTGATTTTTAAAGGCAGGAGCGGAGCTTTGATTTTTAAAGGCGGGAGCGGAGCTTTGATTTTTAAAGGCGGGAGCGGAGCTTGCCTCGGGCTCTTCACTTACCATACCAGAGACTTGCTTCCCACTCCGAAGAGTTATAGCTTTCGCTTGCTCTCTCGGGTTGGGTTCGGTATTGGAAGGAAGAGACCCTGCGGGTCGCTCAGAAATTATTTTCGCGAGCTGTCCTACCTGATTTTCTAGACTTTTTACGCTTCCAGTTAAAGTTCTTATAGTAGCGTCATTTGTGGTGATATATTTAGAAAGTAATTCCTCCAAGCTTGGAGGTTTTGGGTAATTTTGAAGAGGTGGTGGTGGTGGTGGTGTAGAAAAATCATTTTGCGGTGGTGGGCGCATCGCATTCGATGGAATACTCCATGAAAAGTTCGGATGATTTCTTAAAGCAGGGTTATAACTATTCAGAAAATTAAAACCAGGAGGATGAAAATTCGTAGCAGAAAAATTATTAAAAGAATTTCTAGGCATATTATTAACATAATCTAAATGTTCTGGAGTAGGGGTTGTAGATTCCCATACCTGAGGGGCGGAGGCAGCAGTCATCTCCGTTATCTTTTTGCTTAGGATTTCTACTTGTAGAGTGAGCTGGGAGACGTTGTCCACTTCAAAGATACCTGCAAGCTTGTTTGGGCGGGACCTAGGCACATTCCACTGTTAAGTGTTCATGGCCATGTCCTCAGAAAAGCTCAAGAGCTGCTTCTGGGGTCTTATGATTTAAAGTACCGCAAGAAGCTGTGTCTATCATTTGCTTCGTGCTTTGATTTAGCCCGTTATAGAACGTTTGCACTTGTAACCATACAGGCAGCACGTGATGTGGGCATCATCTTAATAATTCTTTAAATCTCTCCCAGGTTTCATATAGGGTTTCAGAGTCTATTTGTCGCAGAGATGTCGTTCCTAAGTTTTGCAGTTTTAGCTGGCGGAAAATACTTAGCCAAAAATTTTTTAGTTAATTCATTCCAAGTGGTTATGCTATTTTTAGGAAGTGTGTTCAGCCACTGCTTAGCTTTAGTTCTTAAAGAGAAGTGGAAGAGTCTTAGCCAGATTGCATCATTTGTGACACCATTTATCTTGAAGGTGTCCCAAATTTCAAGAAAGCTAGCTATATGTGCATTCGGATCTTCATCTTGAAGTCCGTCAAATTGCACATATTGCTGCACCATTTGAATTATGCTAGGCTTTAGTTCGAAGTTATTATTTGCTATAGCAGGGCGGACTATACTAGATTCTGTTCCCTCGAGGTTTGGTCGTGCATAATAGGACATAGTCCTTTGCACGGCCTCATCTACATTGGGTTCTTCCATTCTTAAAGTAGAAAATGACTCGGAGTCCTCAACCGGCACTTGGATAGTAGGACCTTAAAATCGCGATCTTCTCCGAAGAGTACGCTCAATTTCGTGGTCCAAGTCCAAAATAACCGACGGACTCCCGCGGGTCATGCACTAAAAGAACAGAAAAGAAGAAGAGAAAGAGAAAAAGGATAAACTAGAAAAAAAAACTAGATTAGAAATTTTTTTCTTTTTGGAATAGATTTTTTTTATATATAGATTAACTCCCAAACTTCCCAAGGACTACCCCGTGAAGGGTTCGCAAGGTACTAGACAAGATAGTGGCGCTTAAAGCCCTTTGCCCTTTTCGAGAGAATTAGGTGGCGTAGAAAAATTGTGAAGTTGGTTACTATTAAGAGCGGTGATAAAAAAATTTTTTATTATTTTTAAAACTTTAAAGGAAGAGGATGAGAAAGAGAAAAGATAAAATTAATAGGTTCGTGTTTTCAATATATCAACGAAAGTTGGATCCCCAGCAACGGCGCCAAAAACTTGTTGCGCGCTAGGGTTCGAAGAAAATAAACGTAACCGAACTAGCAACCCAATGAGGCAAGTATACCTATCGAATTGTAGCTAGGGGACACAAGTGTCGTATTGAAATCCGGGAACTGTTGGCTATGCTTACTCACACGAACGCTATTATCTTATCGACGGAAAAATTAGGGTTTAGAGAATCTAATTGAGATTAAGGAAATAAAACTAATGCTAGAAAGAGAGCTATTGCAATTAAGTAAAGTGTTATTAAGTAAAACGATTACGACAGAAGGTTGAAACTATGAAATGGAAATGCACTCGATCAAGAATCACCTCGGCTAAAGAAGATTAAGAAAATGCGATAAAAATCTAAACTTAATAGGGTAAAGGTCCTTGACTGTGGAGGTTCCTAAAGCTTGAACACGATTCTCTCGAAGTCGTGCCCAACTGAGTTTAGGAAGGTCCAACCGACTCTCGTCTAAATCGGAGGCCTAAAACTCGCTTTACGCGGTGAACCCCATTATTGGATTTTACTCCAATCCGGGAGATTTGAATGTCTGCCTCTCTCGAGGGGTGCGTACAACTCCCTTTACTCTTGAATGCTCACTTTATTCTATCGGCCTCTCGGCTAGCACAGAATGAAAGCAAAGGTGGAGAGTATATATCAATAATATACCTCCAACCCATGATTAATCAAGAGTTATTCAAGGCCCTAACCTAAAAAGAAAAGATTAGTTAAAACATCATAACTTAATCGCTCGAACCTCGGATCATCAAGATCGAGTACAAGGAGGATTAGTTAATCATAATGGAGTGGAAAGGGGGGATGAGTAGTAAAGCATATAAAGGAATACAAGTAAAGAAAGAACACTTATATTCATGAAAAGGGGCAAGTTACACTATGGAAAAAGATATTACAGTTGCATGAATTTAAAGTCCTATTCTGGCCCTACAAGTAGCACTAAGCAAGAGCAAGATTACAACAAAAGCTAAAATAAACTAAGATTAAACTAGGGTTAAACAAAAATTACAAAGAGAGGGAGAGAGAGAGAGTGAGTGAGAGAGAGAGAGAGAGAGAAAAGCATAAAAAAGAGCAAGAACCAAAGGGGTTGCACCTCCCCCACTCAACCAAAGCTTGCTGAAATGAAGAGGGGGGTCTCAATTTATAGATTTTTCCTCACGTGTTGGTCACGCCCTCTGACACGCCCTAGGGGGGGCATGTCAGGGGGAGTGACAGTACTATGTTGACCTCGGGCTCTGGACTCTGGCGGGAAGGATCATTGTCTTTGTACGTCGGTGGTCACGCCCTAGGTCACGCCTGTATAGGGGGGGCGTGACACGTACGTCGCATCGAAATCATTGGTCAGAAATCCGTCAGTCGTCGGAAAAGTTGATGTCACGCCCCATGGCATGCTCGTGATGGGGGGGCGTGACAGTACTGTTTCATGCTGTGGCGGAACCTGCATTCAATGCGGCGACAGGCTTTGCGGCAGAGGGCGACATGCCCATGGTCACACCTGGTGACACGCCCAGGGAAGGCGTGTCAGGGGGGCGTGACAGCGGTTTTGTTCGTTTTTCTGTCCCTTTCAGCAGGAGTCCTCGGGATCGGGTGACACGCCCTAGGTCACGCCCAGGGAGGGCATGACAGGGGGGCGTGTCAGGTCATTTTTGGCCAATTTTCTGGAAACCTGAAAAAAGACAAGAAAAAGTCAGTGGCAATAATATTTACAAAAAAATGATAAAAAATAAACTAATAATATACAACATTTGTAAAATATAAAATAGAAAATACGATAATAGTTTAGGCTACAAAACGTATTATCACCCACCAAAAGGTGAAAAAGAGAAGGGAATTCCTTTGGGTCAATTTGTGAAATCCCCAGTGAGACTTGTATATTGTGCAACCCTATATTCGCGGATTGGGGTACCCAATAAGGCGCAAGGCTTGCTACGCAGTCTTAAGCTTTTTAGGTTTTTTTCACTCTTGGGGGCCAATTTATGGTCAACCTTTATAATATACTAGTAGGGGATGCAGTATTTGCCTCCCCCGACCTGTTTTCAAGGGGCAAGTACGGCGAGAGGCCGACTCAAGGATCCCAGCTCGCCCGGTCATCTCACCCCAGCTCTCCCGACCAGCTCGTCCCAGCTCTCCCACCAAGCTCTCCCGGCCAGCTCATCCCATCTCGTCTAGCCAGCTCGCCCGGCTAGCTCGTCCCAGTTCGTCCCATATCGCCCGCCCAGCTTGCCTAGCTAGCTCGTCCCGGCCTGCCCGTCCAGCCTGGCAAGCTCACGCGGCCAGCTCGCCCCTCCAGCCTGCCCACCTCGCCCGGCAAGCCCAGATAGCTCGTCCCAGCTCATCCCGGCCAGCCTGCCCTGCTCGCCCGGCCAGCTCGTCCCAGATCGCCTGACCAGCCCGCCCAGTGATGAAATTTTTACTGAGTATGTTTAACTTGATGCGGATTCATTCTACACTTTAAAATAAACTATGTAGATGTGAATAAGCTAGATTGAATTATCTTTCAGGCAAGTGCACCTCTTAATCATAGTATAGGAGAAATCTATATCTCATGTCGTATTCCATAGGGCTTTTTCAAATACTCGTACTCACCCTCACTCTATTATCATACCTATAGTTAAAATTGATTTTTAATCTATATAAACTTAACTATAACTACTTAGATAAAGTAACATTGGAGAATTAAAGATGATAAAAGACTGAAAGTCTAAGAGCAATCACATGAACATAATCGCTTATTAATTAAATTTTATGTAATCATGAAATAACAAAACTATCAAATTCATTATATTGTAAAGGGTTGAACATTTATCAAATTCTCTCTCGATCAATTCTAAATCTAAACCTAAGTTGAGTAAATTTTCTCTCGAACAATTTACAACACTCAAATTTACATTAAATACATTATCCTATCTCCTACATAAATTCATGAAATCTTTTATCTAAAATACCAGGAATCCATTTATCCGTACAACAATTATCCAAATAGCATATCTCTCGATCATGAAATTTGAAATACAAAGAGAAATAATACCCAAATATGAACATTTAACCATCATCCCAAGCATCCAATTTCTCAATCTAGATGTTTGGAATTCTTGTAAAACCAAACCAAAATTCATAACTAGGATAAGTCTCTTTGTTTGCAAGCCTACATACGAATAAAATACCATAAATTTTATGAAAACAAGAAGATACGTGATTGCCAAATTATTCAAATAAAATGTTCAAGCGAAATAAAAGATAGATAAAGTTAGATCACCAAGATAAAGGAAAGATTAAAAGGGATACATCAAAGATTAAAACGCATATGAAAATCTCCTTCAATTCCTCCTTCTCTTGGTTGCTCCACTTTCGTCCTCCAGAAGTGCTCCAAATGACAATGATCCAAAATTCCTCTTCAAAGTTTTTTCTCCAGGTTTTTATAGTCTCATAGCAAACATGGTCAGACACGGGTTCCATCACGACCGTGTCACAGGATGTGTTGACGGTTCTAGGGCGGTTCCACACGAATAGACGTATCTGGTCTTGGGTCGTGTCATCTAACATGGGTAGTGGCACGGTCGTGTTAGATGACACTGCCGTGTTGTTCTTCAAGTTCTTCAGATACGGGTTGGTTGGAACCAGCTCTTCAATTTGCCCCGAAAAGGACACTGGTGGGCACACAGGCATGTTCCCACCTATGTGGTGCTCTGACTTGTTTCCAATTATTCGGATCCATCCTAAATAGGACATGGGTAGGCACACGGGCGTGTTCCTACCCTTGTGCGCCCAATTCTTGTCCTATCATCAGCCATGTTGGATCCATGAACTCCTCTGTTTGCTCCAAGACTTTTAGTTCCACTAGTTCGCAATACCTGTATTAAGAAAATGAAGTAATAAGTGAATAGCTCAATACATGAAATAATAGAAACTCCAAACTGTGCTCTACTCTTCATGATAATACAAATTCTTAACTAATCTCACACAATTACTACATAGAGGGGTAGAAAATAGTGGACATGATTACAATTATGATAGTAAAAAAGCCTATCATAATTATACTCATCAAATACCCCCAGACTTAGATGTTTTCTGGTCCTTAAGCAAACTAATTCAAACACTTGGGTTACCAATAAATTTTTTTTGCTTCCGCACACTAGTTGCTATGAATTTAAAGAGAACTTTGATGATGTAATCGTATAGAAAATAGTGTAGCAGACTTTTCTAAATATACCTTTATCTTAAAGTTCCTCCAATATATCTTTTAACTATCTTTCACTCTTTCTTAGAAATAGAAGTATAATCATCCATAATAATTGTGAGGAGAAAATAACAATTTTAATAAGATATGTATTAGTATTTCAATACTTATAGGTACCAATATTGATAGTCATGAGCTTACCTTTTCACACCCTCTCCACGACAATTGTTAGAATTAGTGAGGTTGGATCCTTAGGACTTGTATGGTGGTGTACCCTTTTTGGCTTAGGATAGGCGATTATAGGTGGGGTAATCAAATAAATTTGATGGTTTTTATCACACCTAGATCACAATTGAGACCTTTGTATGGTAAATACCTTAACATACATCAATATTATAAGAGCACCCCCAGATTTTGCACTTATTATACTTCCCATGTTTTTAATGGAAACTCTATATTTTTATTTTTATTTTAACCAAGTGTCTATAGTAGGGATCATTCCGAGTGGGTGCCAGTATACACACACTCAGGCAACATATCACTATATTTTTCTTTTAAGGTATTCATAGTAGGGATCATTCCAAGTGAGTGCAAGTGTACACGCACTCAGGCCATATATTATTATGAAAAAACTCATTTCATAAAGATCTCAATGATAGGTATGCTAATATGCAAGGATTGTCCTTGGTGAATTTTATTGGTGGAGTATCAAAAGGCATATGGAATAGGTCCAAATTGGGTGTGTAAGGGTATAATGTTAAAGGTTGTGGGATTGCAAGGCTCAAACTATCCAAAAGGAGGCCTAACTCATTTCCGCCCTCACTAAACAACTTATACGATGTTTTGAGGATTGCTAGAAGGTAAATTCTAGACATAAATAAAGAGTATTTTTTCTTGATTCCCTAATACAAAATTATCTAAATGTTATATTTATCAACTCGCTTTATTATAAATAATTTTTTTTTAAAATGGAGTGATTGATAGTTAATAATATAGAGGACAAATCTTAAAAATAAATTATAGAGAGAAAATTAGGCTCATAAATTTCTATACGTAATTACTAATCAACAAATTTGAACACTCAATGAGTCTACTTATATTCATTTTAATCAGTGTGCGAAAGTAAATTAAGTAGTTATAATCCCAAATAAATGAATTAATGAGAGCTTAAGGAAAATTAAAAAAAATAGGGGTGTTTAACCTTGAGTACTATGATAGCAAGAGTATAATCAATTGTAATCATGTCCATCCAAGAAATTTTAAAATTGACGAGCATGAGCATCCACTTCCAGACGTAAAACTTGTAATGTCCTCATTGTAAAGTAAAGAGTTCAGCAATTTCACCAATATATAAAAAAATATACTATCAGGAATAGAGCAGAGCACATGAAGTAAAAAAACAAATGTGATCATATATATATAAAATGATAATACAGGTACAAGGAGTTAATACAGTGATACATGTCTAAAAAAAAATCATATAAATCAAAAATATCCAGAATGGTCATCCTGGTCGTCCTGGCGACAAGGTGGGCGAGTGGCTGGCTGTGATGGGCTGGAGATCCCCAAATGAGCACAGATCTGAACTATGGAATCCTCTGTCCTCCTCTGGGACTGCTCAATACTCAGAAGGTGTGGCGAGAGCTGAGTGTCATAGAAATACTGTAACTCGCGCGCTTATCGAGACTGCGGTGGAGGCTGGGCAGTAGAGGACTCGCCCTGAGTGTAGTTGGAGTAGGCTGGGGGAATCAAAGGCTCATCGAGGTCAGGATCTATCTCATTTTCGTCTTCGTCGTCGGCAGCCTCCCGAGGTCCACGTCTCGCAATGGCATAAGTAATCTCATCCCAGCCCTGATGGGCGGTGACGAGGCAGAGAGATATAAGACTGGCCATGGTGATGGGCATAGTCTTCGCCACCACGTTCATCGGAGGAAGAGACGAGAATATGCCCATATTCTTTGCCAGGCGAGAAATATAGGGGGCTACAAAAATAGAACGTGAGTTGTCCGCCTGGTGAAGAATGAAATGGGCGAGTAGGTAACTTAGGTGGATAGGATAGCAGGACGATATACTATATAGGTATAAGATATCCTGCATACTAACCACGGTAGAGCTTTCGCCAGGGCCTCTCAAGGTGTGGCTAAGGAGATGTTGGATATACTGGAGGGCAGGAGATTCTAGCTTTGAGGCCTTAGACCTCTTGGCTTCATAAGGAGAGACGTCGAATGTGAGACAGGCCCAAATATTGCCCGCCTGGTCGCACGTTGGGAGATCAAAATGAAGGTCAGAGTAGGCGGCAGTAGATAAGAACGACTCCTCATACACGCATAAGTATTGGGTGAAATGGAGGAGGATGAGCGTATGAAAAGTGTCAGACACTATAAATTAGATGATTACCTCTTGCGGGTTTCCATGCTCTAACAAGGAAGGTCTAAGATTTAAATAAAAGGTAGACATGAACTTGAGGGTGAGTTCCTTAAATCCTAGCTCCTCTATAGCGAAGAACTCCTTCCACCTTACTACAGAGATTGATTCTCGAACTTCTCCCGCTAGACTTATTACTTCTAAGACGTGCCAGTCTATCATGCGAATGTCCTGAAAGTTTTTTGACTGGATACGGTTGTAGCGATTGATATGATTTGGATCCGTGAATTGTGGCGGCGCAGCGACGTTAGCCTTTTCAGTTGAAAGCGCTTGGAGGTCTGGGCGACGTTGGCGATTGCCTTGGCCATGGCTTGAAGACATGATCTACGGATATAGAAGTATATTTATTTTGTTTGAAGAGGGAGAACAAAAGAGGAGAATATAGTGGAGAAGAAGAACTAAAAACAAACAAATTAAAAGAACGTAAACCCAAAAATTTTACCTAGGAGAAATGAATTGTTGAAGGAGGAAGCGGATCCACGAACTTTGAAGGCGAGGATGTTGTAGCCGGCTGAGAGGGAGCGGGAAATGAAAATGAGGACGACGGGATGAGGGTAAAGAAGAAGAAGTTGACCCCCTATATATAGAAGATGAAAACGGGTGGATATACGGCCGTATGTGCACCCGTTTTCGGGAATCAATAACTGCGGGAAACACGGCCTCCTAGGAGACGTGCGGTCAAACAGTTGGAAAACTGCATGCCAGATGGACACAGACAATAACACGGCCGTGTCCGAGACCTGTGTCCCGACACATTTTCACAGCATTAATGTCCACACGGCCACTAATACGGCTGGGTGTCAAGCTGTGTCCTCCTTGGGATGGTTTCCTAAAATGAGACACGACACAAAACACGTCTGGGTGTTAACCTGTATCCTGTTCTGTATAAACTCGGTCAAAATCAAAATATGCACACGACCACAAACACGGGTGTTTGTTGACCAGTGTCCTTCTCTGGATGAATATGGGTTAATGAACGCTTGAGAACACGGCACCACACACGGGTGTGTGTTGAGTCGTGTTGTGCTCGGGGATAAAATGATGCCTTTCTAATGTTTTATATGGGACACGGCCGGGTGATTGGATGTGTGATTGACACGGCCAGGCACACGGGCATGTTTTGGCCGTGTACTCCCCTGATTTGGAAATTTCTCCTAAGTGATTTTTATTACGAATTTTTGGGTTAAAATTTAACTAAAATTTTTACTAAATAATTTTATAAACTATAGAAAAATCATACGACACATATGAATTCCTAGTCTAAACGAATGCAAGTTTCTTGACGAGTAAAGTCTTGAGGAAGCGCACCGTAGTAAAGTTTTAACCGGTGCCCGTTGACTTTAAAATCTCCCTTCTCAGGGTGAGTTAGCTTGACGGTGCTGTAGGGAAAGACTTCTTTAACTTGGAAGGGTCCAGACCACTTAGACCTTAACTTCCCTAGGAATAAATGCAGTCTGGAATTAAAAAGGAGGACTTGGTCACCCTTTTGGAATGTCTTAGGTTTGTGAAGATAACGGACATGGAATTGTTTAGTCTTCTCCTTATAAATCCGAGAGTTCTCAAACGCCATGGTTCTCCACTCATCTAGTTCATTAAGTTGATGATTACATTTCTCCCGTATAGAATAGTATCAAAATTTAAAGAGCGTATTTCCCAATACGACTTATGTTCTAATTCTATAGGTAAGTGACAAGATTTACCATAGACTAATCTAAAGGGGGTGATCCCTATAGGTGTTTTAAAGGAGGTCCTATAAGC
This sequence comes from Platanthera zijinensis, assembly GCA_039513925.1. NCBI lineage: Eukaryota > Viridiplantae > Streptophyta > Magnoliopsida > Asparagales > Orchidaceae > Platanthera > Platanthera zijinensis. The sequence goes on from CM077089.1 coordinate 97,908,456, forward strand.
CCACAAACAATCATTTACTTTCCTAGACCATTGCTTCCTATTCCCTTCTATAGATTTTTCTATGATTCTCTTAAGTTCTCTATTTGATACTTCAACTTGACCACTAGTTTGTGGATGATAAGGTGTAGCTATCCTATGTGTGACTCCATATTTCTGCAATACTTTGTCTAGCTGTAGATTACAAAAAAGTGAACCCCTATCGCTAATAAGTGCACGTGGTGTGCCAAATCTTGCGAATAGAGATTTCAAAAATTGAATTACTACTCTACTATCATTAGTGTGAAAAGCTTGCGCTTCAACTCACTTTGATACATAATCTACGGCTACCAAAATATATTTATTCCCATAAGAAACTGGAAATGGTCCCATAAAATCATTTCCACACATATAAAATACTTCACATTCAAGAATAAAATTTTGTGGCATTTCATGTAATTTAGAAATATTACCTGATTTATGACAAAAATCACATGAAAGCGCATACCTTTGGTCATCCCTGAATAGAAGGGTCCAATAAAAGCATAATCAAGAACCTTTTTGGCAGAACGATTTGCTCCGTAATGACCACCAGTAGGGCCTGAATGGCACTGCTCCAGGATTCTCCAACCCTCCTCTGCTGATACACACCTCAAATAATAGAATCTGCACAAATCCTAAAAAGAAACGGGTCCTCCTAGAAGTAATATTTCAAGTCAAAGAAAAATTTCTTTTTCTGTTGATATGAAAAATTCTTTGGAAGGACCTTAGCCACGAGATAGTTTGCATAATCGGCAAACCATGGATAATCAGGATTGATATTTATAGATAAGGCAAATAACAACTCCTCAGGGAATGTATCAGAAATCTCAGATTCATCTAACATTGATCGTAGTGGATTTTCTAAACGCGATAGATGGTCTGCCGCTAAGTTTTCTGCTCCTCATTTATCCCTAATTTCTAAATCAAATTCTTGCAATAAAAGAACCCAACGTATTAAACCAGGCTTTGCTTCTGCCTTGGCTAACAAATATCTAAGGGCAGAGTGATCTGTGTATACTATCACCTTAGACAATGTTAAATAAGATCTAAATTTATCAAAGGCAAAAACCACTGCTAGGAGTTCTTTTTCAGTAGTGGTATAATTCTCCTGTATATTATTAAGTGTTTTGCTAGCATAAAATATTGTATGAAAGTGTTTGTTTCGGCGTTGTCCTAAAATAACTCCTATCGCAAAACTGCTAGCGTCACACATGATCTCGAACGGCTGAGTAAAATCAGGTGCGATCATAATAGGAGAATTAATTAATCTATCTTTTAAGAAATCAAAGGCATGTAGACACTCTTGATCAAAGATAAAACGTGTGTCTTTTTCTAGAAGCCTAGTAAGTGGTTTAGCAATTTTAGAGAAATATTTAATGAACCGGCGGTAAAATCTGGCATGTCCTAAGAAACTTCGCACTGTCTTAACGGAGGTTGGTGGTGGTAACTTTTCTATGGTTTCTATTTTGGCTCTATCGACTTGAATTCCTTGGCCTGAGATTTTATGGACTAATACTAACCCTTCTTGTACCATAAAATGGCACTTCTCCCAACTAAGCACTAGGTTTGTTTCCTCACATCTCCTAAGAACTTTCTCTAAATTATTCAAACACAAATCAAATGAATCTCCAAACACAGAGAAATCATCCATAATCACTTCCATGATATCTTTAACATACTCGTAGAAGATGGCTAACATACATCTCTTGAAAGTGGCGAGGGCATTACATAGACCGAATGGCATATGCCTATAGGCAAATGTACCGAATGGGCAAGTGAATGTTGTTTTCCCCTAGTTTTCTGGGGCTATAGGGATTTTGAAATACCCAGAAAGTCCATCTAGAAAACAATAGTAAGAATGTACGGATAATCATTCTAATATTTGGTCAATAAAAGGTAGAGGGAAATGGTCTTTCCTAGTGGCATCGTTTAACTTCCTATAGTCAATACAGACAAGCCAACCTGTTACGGTTCACGTTGGAATTAATTCATTCCTATCATTTGTTACCACTGTAAGACCACCCTTCTTAGGAACGACCTATACAGGACTAACCCATGAACAATCTGAAATAGGGTATATCATACCAGCATTAACAACTTAACAATCTCAGCCTAAACTACCTCTTTCATATTGGGATTAAGCCTACGTTGCGGTTGAATAGAATATTTATAGTTTTCTTCTAAAAGGATTTTATGAGTTCAAAAACTAGGATTAATACCTTTTATATCAGATATTTGCCATGCTATTGCACCTTTATATTTCTTCAACATAGTTAATAATTTAGCCTTTTCAGTATTAGAAAGATTAGAAGAAATAATAACTGGGTACGAAGAATTAGTTCCTAAGAATGTATACTCAAGATGATACGATAATTTTTTAAGTTCTACTACTGGTGGATCCTTAGTATTATTCTTATGAACTTCATGATCTCCTTCGGTAATCAAATAATATTCAGATGTTCTACTCATCGAAAAAAATAATCTAGAAAAAATAAATGCTCAATAATTTCTTCATTCTTTTCATCTTCTAGATAACAATTAGTTATGCAAATTTGTAAAGAATCTCGGTAACAAAAATTAGAATTCATAGAAATCAAAAAATTATCAACACCATGAGAAAAATAGCAATAATCATCATTATCTAAGGATTGTTTCATAGTATTGCCTATTTGAAAAGTGACTTCATCTTCCCCTACTCGAAAAACTAATTTACCATCAAAAACATCAATAAGAGCTCTAGAAGTGGCTAGGAATGGACGACCTAGTATGAGTGGCACTTCAATATTTGCATCCATATCTAGAATAACAAAATCAGCAAGAAATATAAACTTATCTACCTTAACCAATACATCCTCAACTATGCCTCTAGGATACTTAACCGACCGATCTACTAGTTGAATACTCAATTTAGTCGGGCTAAGTTCTCCTAGACGTAGTTTCAGATATATTTTATAAGGCATTAAATTTATACTAGCTCCTAAATCAGCTAAAGCTTTATTAACTTGTATATCACTGATTAAACATGGAATTGAAATTGAACCGGGATCCTTAAGTTTTTCTGGTAGTTTGTTTTGTAAAATAGCAGAACATTCTTCATTAAGTGTGACTAAAGATAATTCTTCTATTTTCTTCTTATTTGAAAATAAATCCTTAAAATATTTTGCATACTTAGGCAATTGAATAATTTCAGAAAAAGGTAAATTAACGTGCAATTATTTAAACATCGATAAAAATTTACCATATTGTGCATCCATGCGCACCTTATTCTGCTTTGCAGGATATGGTATTGTGGGGTTATACTCCATTGGCTTCACATTCATCTCGTTCGGTGCTTCGCCGCTAGACTCCTCTTGGGGTGCTCTAGTTGTAAGCCTTGGGTCTTGTAACTCCTTTCCGCTCCTCAATTGGATGGCTTTTGCATGCTCCTTTGGGTTAGTCTTAGTATTTCCCAGAAGTGTTCCTTATTTCCTTCCAGATACCATCTTTGCAAGTTGTCAAATCTTGTTCTCCAAATTTCGAATTGAGCCCTCTTGATTCCGAAAGGCTACATCAGTAGTTTGTATGTACTTGGTAAGCACATCTTCCAATGTTGGCTTCCTCTGCTCCGGTTGTTGTTGTTGTCCAAACCTTGGTTGCTTACCTTGATTGCCATGCCCTCCCCAAGAGAAATTTGGATGGTTCCTCCATCCCAGATTGTATGAAAGTATATATGGGTTATTTGCGGGGTTGAAAGGTGGTCTAGTATTGTTACCCATATAGTCAACATGTTCTTGCACTTGAGGTTCACCACATGGCATTCTACCAAATGAAGGGTCCCATTGTTGAGGTGGAAAAGAGTTTGGTGCTAATGACAGGTTATCTATCTTCTGGCGAAGCTTCTCCACTTGAATAGCTAAGGCAGTGACGACATCCACTTCATACATTCCGGCAGGCTTACTTGGCTTTTGTCTCACGGTAGTCCATTGATAGTTATTCACTGCCATATCTTTTATCTAATTTTAAGCCGCTTCAGGTGTCTTATTATTCAAGGTGCCCCCACTAGCCGCATCAATCATCTGTTTGGTGGTTGTATTGATGCCATTGTAGAAAGTCTGAATCTGAAGTCAAGAAAGTAAGGAATGATGGGGACATCTCCTTAATATTTCCTTGAATCGTTCCCATGTGTCATACAACGATTCAGATTCCAATTGAACATATGTAGAGATGTCGTTCCTTAACTTTGCAATCTTCGCCAGTGCAAAATACTTCATCAAAAACTTCTAAACCATCATGTCCCAAGTAGAAATCGACCCTCTAGGTAAAGAGTTGAGCCACTGCTTCGCCTTATGCCTTAGTGAGAACAGAAACAATCTCAATCGAATGGCATCATTAGAAACACCATTGATCTTGAATGTATCACATATCTCTAAGAATCCGGTTGTGTGTATTGGGATCCTCATCTTGAAGGCCATCATATTGGACATATTGTTGAACCATTTGTATAACACTCGGCTTCAATTCGAAATTATTGGTTGGAATTGGTGGTCTAACGATGCTCGACCCAGTACCTTAGAGATTGGGCCTCGCAAAGTTAGATATGGTTTGCTCATTCTAGTTCTCCATGGTATCTAAATTCTCAGGATGATGTTCTCCTTTGTTTATAGTAACTTCTTCTTAAAGTCCGTTTAAAATATTTGTGGTATTAGTGCCCACGTCTCTTTGGTTAGTGTTATGAATAATTCGTTCCGGGTCAGGATGAAATGGTGCTAGCCCAGAATTTCTTCCCCTTGTCATAGACTAATAGACTATAAAACAGAGATTAAGTAATATAATTATACTATAAACTAATTTACAATTATTTGTTAGTGAGCAAAAATGGTAGATTAATTGAGTTTAAGATTTCAAAATATTGAAAAACGAGTCCCACGGCAACGGCACCAAAAACTTGATGAAATTTTTACTGAGTATGTTTAACTTGATGCGGATTCATTCTACACTTTAAAATAAACTATGTAGATGGGCATAAGCTAGATTGAATTATCTTTCAGGAAAGTGCACCTATCAATCATAGTATAGGAGAAATCTACATCTCATGTCGTATTCCACAAGGCTTTTTCAAATACTCGTACTCACCCTCACTCTATTATCATACCTATAGTTAAAATTGATTTTTAATCTAAATAAACCTAACAATGACTACTTGGATAAAGTGACATTGTAGGATTAAAGATGATAAATGACTGAAATTCTAAGAGCATTCACATGAACATAAGCGCTTATTAACAAAATTTTATGTATTCATGAAATAGCAAAACTATCAAATTCATTGTATTGTAAAGGGTTGAACATTTATCAAATTCTCTCTCGAGCAATTCAAAATCTTAACCTCAGTTGAGTAAATTTTCTCTCGAACAATTTACAACACTCAAATTTGCATTAAATACATTACCCTATCTCCAACATAAATTCATGAAATCTTATCTCTAAAATACCATGAATCCATTTATCTGTACTACAATTATCCAAATAGCATATCTCTCGATCATGAAATTTGAAATACAAAGAGAAATAATACCCAAATATGAACATTTGACCATCATCCTAAGCATCCAATTTCTCAATCTAGAAGTTTGGAATTCATGTAAAACAAAACCAAAATTCATAACTTGGATAAATCTCTTTGTTTGCAAGCCTATATACGAATAAAATACCACAGATTTGATGAAAATAAGAAGATACATGATTACCAAATTGTTCAAATAAAATGTTCAAGCGAAATAAGAGATAGAAAAAGTTAGATCACCAAGAGAAAGGAAAGATTAAAACGCATACGAAAATCTCCTTCAATTCCTCTTTCTCTTTGGTGCTCCACTTACGTCCTCCAGAAGTGCTCCAAATGATAATGATCCAATATTCCTCTTCTAATTGTTTCTCCAGGTTTTTATAGTCTCATAGCAAACATGGTAGGACACGGGTTCCAACACGACCGTGTCGTAGGCCGTGTTTACGGTTCAAAGGTGGTTCCACACGAATAAGCATATCTGGTCGTGGGCCGTATCATCTGACACGGGTAGTGGCACAGCCGTGTTAGATGACACAGCCGTATTGTTCTTCAAGTTCTTCAGACACGGGTTGGTTGGAAGCAACTCTTCAATTTGTCCCGAAAAGGACACGAGTTGGTATACGAGGGTGTTCCCACCCGTATGGTACTCTGACTTGTCTTCCAATTTTTCGGAACCATCCTAGATAGGACACGGGTACGCACACGGGCGTGTTCCTACCTGTGTGCGCCCAATTCTTGTCATGTCATCAGCCATGTTGAATCCGTGAACTCCTCTGTTTGCTCCAAGACTTTTAGTTCCACTGGTTTGCAATACCTGTATTAAGAAAATAATGTAATAAGTGAATAGCTCAATAAATGAAATAATAGAAACTACAAACTGTGCTCTATTACTCATGATAATACAAATTCTTAACTAATCTCGCGCAATTACTACATAGAGGGGTAGAAAATAGTGGACATGATTACAATTATGATAGTAAAAAGCCTATCATAATTTTACTCATCACCCAGCTCGCCCGGCCAGCCCGCCTAGCTCGTCCCGGCCAGCCCGCCCAGCTCGCCCGACCAGCTCGTCCCGACCAGCCCACCCAGCTCGCCTAGTCTAGTGCTCGCCTAGCCTAGCTTTCCCGTCTTGAGGGTCTGCCTTTTTTCCCCGGGTGGGCTGCAAATAGTTATTCAAAACAACGGAGTTTGTCTGTTGGCAGACCAGCCCCGGGGTGTTTTCAATAATTTCAAAGCAGTGGAGGTTAGCTATTGGCAGGCCATTCCCAAAAAACTATAAATAAACCCTTAGGAGTGTCTTGGAGAGCATCACTTCTTCACCACTTCATCTTCTTCTTTCATCCTCCAAGGCACCTAGCTCAACATTGGCTAGGGAGCGGGAGATCTCAAAGGTCTTCCGGGTGTGAGGTGGGACGTCCACGCTAGAGCCAAGGGTGATTTCAAAATTCAAGTCCCTCGCCAAGGGATGGCTTGGGAGAAGTAGGTGTGAACTGCACCCTAGATCCGAACTCTGGGTGGAACCGATTTTTCGGTTTCAACATCTTGGTACGGTGAGTGTGGACCGAGGCTCATACAGAAGTTCATGAGCAAGTTTTATGGAGGGAGATCATGGAGGTGGTGATGACTTCGGCGAGCTCCCCAACTTAGGACCCTTTGTAGGGAAGGAAGAGTTCATGACATATATCCATCCAAGGCATCATTGAGATGCTGCGAAGTATTACTCCTCAAGATAACTGCTCATCTCCCACCCCTCAGGACTTAGCTCTCTGGAGTCTCGGCGAGACTGTTCCCAGGGGTCTCGACGAGACAGCCCCTAGTGTTCTAGGCGAGATGACCCAAGGAGGGGTAGAATAAAGTGCACCAGGAAAACGTCCCGGGAAGAAAAGGATGGGAGAGGGGGTCGAGCGAGACCTCACCGGACGGGAACTTTTCCCCAGCCCGACGAGTGCTAGCCCCCCCCCCAAGCGAACAGGTTGTGTGAGTGGAGCATGGGAGACCGCCAAGTAGGGGGTCACCCTTCAGCGAGCTGATTGTCTCAGCTCTCATTCCCGAGGGGTTCACAGAGCCTGACATGGCTTACTATACTAGGAAGGATGACCCCATCCAACACCTGTAGTGGTTTGAAGACATTGTCTCTATCAGGCTAATGTCGGATGCATTCAAATGTCGTCTCTTTGGGATCACATTGAAAGACAAGGCAAGGGACTCGTTCCATCAAATCCTAGCGAGATCGATCTATGTGTTTGAGGACTTGAGCTGGAGCTTTCAGCTTCGCTTCTCTACCTCTAAGAAGAGGAAGAAGAGCCCCGAGTCCATCTTCTTTATAATACAGAGGGAGGTGTAATCGTTGGCCTAATATGTGGACCAGTTCCAAGAAGAGATCTTGGATATCAAGGAGATGTCGGGGTATGCTCTCGAAATGGCCTTTACAGTGGGGCTACGTGAGGGGTTCTTCAAGATGAGTTTTCCCCGAAAGGCCCCCTTATCCTTCGAGGAATTGATGGAAAGGGCAGAAGAGGAGATAGAAACCGAGGCGACCAACCCAGTATTTGTCAAGAAGCTGGCAAGGTTGACAGAGGCAGAGTCGAAGGAACAAGGTGGCTCGAGGCATTAGGAGGGGAGAAGGAGAGAGGAGCAGAGGGCTCAGGGGTTCTAGGGACCTCAGGAAGGTTCAGAGCAAGGTTGGAGGCAACAAGGAGGACCCGTTTAGGGTCCAAGAAGAGGTCTCGTCCAGGTTGGGGGGAACTTCCATGGAAGCTAGGGGAGATTCAAATTCAAAAGACAAGCCCCTAGGAAGCTCCTACCCCCCACCGCAGCATGCTCTGGAGATAGGAAGAGGGGGAAGAGGTAACGAGGAAATCACCCAGGCTATTGAAGAAGGGAAGGAAGAGCATTGCCATACTGTGCCTTCCGCCAGGTGGAAAGTTATGCAACAACTACCTGCCCAAAGTTCCTTGAAGTGAGAGAGGCGAGAGCCCCAGCCCAGCAGCAGCCGTTGGTGCGGATTGAAGAATTTCTCCCCAAAGTAGGGGGAGATGATGTATGTGAGGACCGGGTCAATGTAGGATCCTAAGGAGGTATAGGAGTGATCCACGGTGGAATGGGGGTCGAGACCACTCAGAAGACAAGCCTCAATGTCATGTACCGTCGGAGCGTCGCTTTGACATCCCAGAAGCCACCCCTAGAGGAGAAGATCACATTCTTAATGAAGGACATAACGAGTCATGAGAATTCGTTCTGCGATGCGCTGGTCATCCAGACGATCTTTGAAGGCAACATCGTCTCCCGTGTCTTGGTTAGCAATGGGAGCTCCGTCAACGTCATTTTAAAGAAGGCATTCGACGAGATGAATGTGGAACCAAGGAGGGTGTTGGCCTCAAAAGGACCCATGTTCGGATTTTTAGGGGAAACGAAGGAGGTAGAAGGTGGAGTCGGACTCCAGGTGAAGTTTGGGGGGAACTCAAGGAACTATCGGTTCATCATTGTTGATGCTCCAAGCAGTTATAATGCCATCTTTGGAAGACCCTTCATCATCGCCTTCCGTTGTTTTCCATTGTCTTTCCACCAGTGCCTCAAGTTTAGCTTAGTATGGATCCAAGATAGGATCAGGGGAGACCCCAGGATAGTAAGGCAGTACTACATCTTGGCTGTCAACACCATCTTCTTGCTAGCCAAGGTAGATGAGATGGAGAAGATCATGGAGATCCTGAGCAGGATAGAGGTAATAAAGAAGGAGGTGAGTGATGTCCATCATGCACAAGCAGCCTAAGGAAGCCTTGACACCGTGAGGTCCCTTTCCTTTTATGTTTTTGTAATGAGTCTACCCATGAATAGTAGAGTCAGAAGGTCTTGTATCCCAAAATTCTCCCATTTGAGGATGTTGAATTTAGAAAAGTTAAGTGACACGCCATATCCCACCCCCCACCCCTCGAGAGGATCTTCTCTTCCAGGCTCTCACTAGCTTATTGGGTCAAATGTGCCTTGATGGAGAGCAAGTCCCACCCCCGAGAGGATCACCTCATCAAGGCTCTCACTAGCTGGTTGGGTCTAATGTTCCTCGATGGAGAGCAAGTCCCACCCCCGAGAGGATCTCATCATCCAGGCTCTCACTAGCTAGATGGGTCGAATGTGCCTCGACGGAGAGAAAGTTCTTACCTCAAGAGGATCTCCTCATCCAGGCTCTCACTAGATGGTTGGGTCGAATGTGCCTCTGGGGCGAGAAGGAATCAATCCCTGAGAGGATCTCCTCACCAAGACTCTCACTTGTTGATTGGGTCGAATGTGCCTAGGTGGCGAGAAGGTTCCAACCCCCGAGAAGATCTCCTCAAACAGGCTCTCACTAGCTGGTTGGGTCAAATGTGCCTCGGTAGAGGAAAGGTTCCAACCACCGAGAGGATCTCCTCACCAAGGCTCTCACTAGCTGGTTGTGTCGAATGTGCCTTCGTAGAGAGCAAGTCCCACCCCCCACCCCCACCCCCCACCCCCACGAGAGGATCTCCTCATCCAGGATCTCACTAGCTGGTTGGGTCGAATGTGCCTCGGTGGAGAGCAAGTCCCACCCCTCGAAAGGATCACCTCATCAAGGCTCTCACTAGATGGTTGTGTCAAATGTGCCTCGGTGTAGAGTAAGTCCCCCCCCCTCGAGAGGATCCCTCAACAAGGCTCTCATTAGCTGGTTGGGTTGAATGTGCCTCAGTGGAGAGCAAGTCCCACCCCCCAAGAGGATCTCCTCATCCTGGCTCTCACTAGCTGGATGGGTCGAATGTGCCTTGGCGGAGAGAAAGTTGTTGTCCCGAGAGGATCTCCTCATCTAGGCTATCACTAGCTAGTTGGGTTGAATGTGCCTCGAGAGCGAGAAGGAATCAAACCCTGAGAGTATCTCCTCACCCAGGCTCTCACTAGCTGGATGGGTTGAATGTGCCTCGGTGGAGAGAAGGTTCAAACCCTGTCCTGAGAGGATCTCCTCACCCATGCTCTCACTAGCTTGTTGGGTCAAATGTGCCTCAGTGGAGAAAAGGATCAAACCCCCGAGAGGATCTCCTCACCCAGGCTCTCACTAGCTGGTTGGGTAGAATGTGCCTCGGTGGAGAGCAAGTTGCACCCCCTGAGAGGATCTCCTCATCCAGGCTCTCACTAGCTGGTTTGGTCGAATGTTCCTCGAAGGAGAGCAAGTCCCCCCCCCCCCCCCGAGAGGATCTCCTTATCTAGGCTCTCACTAGATGGTTGAGTCTAATGTTCCTCGGTGGAGAGCAAGACCCACCCCCCAGAGAGGATCTCCTCATCCAGGATCTCACTAGCTGGTTGGGTTGAATGTGCCTCGGTGGAGAACAAGTCCCACCCCCGAGAGGATCTCCTCCCCAAGACTCTCACTAGTTGGATGGGTCGAATGTGCCTCGGTGGAGAGAAGGTTCCAACCCCCGAGAGGATCTCCTCACCCTGGCTCTCACTAGCTAGATGGGTCGAATGTGCCTCGGTGGAGAGTAAGTTCCAACCCCGAGAGGATCTCGTCATCCAGGCTCCTATTAACTAGCATGGCAGGTTGACCCCTCGGAGAAGCCAAGTATTTTTGATACCAGGGATGGTGCACTCAGCAAATACAATGGGTTGGATGTTTCTTTACGAGTGTGGAACTCGCTAGAAAGATCAGGAATTATGTACAACCCCGTGTTCGTAGATTGGGGTCCCCAAGAAGGCGCAAGGCTTGCTACGCAGTTTTAAGTTTTTTGAGAGTTTTTGTACTCTTGGGGGCCATATTATTGTCTACCTTCATAATATACTAGTAGGGAGATGTAGTATTTGACTCCCCCGACATGTTTTCTGGGGGAAGGTGCAGTGAGAGGCCGACTCAAGGATCTCAGCTCGCCCGCCAAGTTAACCCGGCCAGCTCATCCTACCTTTCCCGTCCAATTCGTCCTAGCTCGCCCAGCCAGCTCTTCCCAGCTCGTCCCAGCTCCCCCTGCCAGCTCCCCCGGCCAGCTCGCCCCGACTAGCCCGGCTAGCTCACCTGGATAGCTCGCCCTGCTAGCTCGTCCTGGCCAGCTCGCCCGACCAGCTTATCCCAGCTCGCCAAGCCAGCTCGCCCGGCCAGCTCGTCCCAGCTTATCCCGGCTAGCCTTCCCACCTCGCCCGGCCAGCTCGTCCTAACTTGCCCAGCTCGCCCGGCCAGCTCGCTTAGCTCGTCCTATCTAGCCTACTACTCGCCAAGCCTAGCTCGTCCGGCTTGAGGGTCTGCCTTTTTGCCCATGGTGGGCTGGGAATAGCTGTTCAAAAAAATAGAGTTTGGTTGTTGGCAGACCAGCCCCAATGTGTTTTCAGTAATATAAGAGCAGCGGAGGTTGGTTATTTGCAGGCCGTTCCCAAAAAAACGATAAATAGACCCTTAGGGGTTTCTTGGATAACATCACTTATTCACCACTTCATCTTCTTCCTTCATCCTTCAAGGCACCTAGCTCAGCATTGACTAGGGAGGGGGAGATCTAAAAGGTCTTCCGGGTGTGAGGTGGGACAACCACGCTAGAGCCAAGGGTCGTTTCCAAATTCAAGTCCCTCACCAAGGGATGACTTGGGAGAAGTAGGTGTGAGCTGCACCCTAGGTTCGAACTCTAAGTGGAATCGATTTTTCGGTTGCACCATATATAGATAAGGATATATATAGTATGAAATAGGCATGCTGTGTGAAGCCCATCTGAAAAGGTTGATTTGGATTGGTGATGTTTATTTTGCATGCCGGAGAATACTTTGAGTATAAACGAGTAATATACAGGGTCTGTGGGGTTGTACCTGTGAACTGAAAATAGCAGGATGTACTGGAGTTGCATTCCAGGAAAATACTCTAGAAATTCTACGGTTTTAAGACCACTTGGATATCATCAGGAGACACTGAGTATCGCTAATGACGATAGCTCTTGTTAAGCTATTTATGTTATGTGTTATGACAAGGCTAGTGTTTCTGGCACTACAGGATGCTGCAGGGTTTTGGGTTGAGTTTGGGCATAGAAAGAGTGCTTCTGTTGGTCCAACCAAGCAATCGTAATGAACGCTGGCAAGAACTTCCTTTTGATTATAAAGCCTGTCTCTGGGAGACTGTGAGGCTAATTTGTGAGCTAAGAGCTCCTAAAGGCCAGTGAGCCGAACGTACAAGGGGAAGCCGACCCGCATCAGTCTAGACATTGAATTGATGATTTGAACAACGGGAAATGGCTGAATTATATCCGCATTATGGTTGTATAACTCGAGTGCCTAAGTAATTGGCGTTCGTTAGGATCGCATAACGAGAGTCTTAGGTTGTACGCCATAAAAACTAAAGTCTCAGGCCGGGGGCTGTGGAGAATATGAATTCTCAATGTTAAATGTTATGTCTGGGACCTCTGAATGGTTGTGGGACCCTGCCAGTAGGTACACCGAAAATATGACCTGAGTGCTTAGAACGATTGGCTATTGAGGTATTCGTTTGTGATATATTGAATTGTGCGTGATTGCATGTTCTTGTGATATATCTGCTTGTGAAAATGCTTTGCTTGTAGGGAAGGAATACCTCTGCACCGGGAAAGTGGTGGGGTTATTATAAATTGGTCAGCTGAATGCTGACCATTGCCTTATTTTCCACCCTTGTGGTGAATTGTCCCTGTGCAGGTGTTAGAGAGCCGAGTGTGAAATAGCGGGTTGAATCCCTTGCTGTAATGCTGTCCCTCGAAGGCAGAGCGGAAAAGTTTTACTGTTTTCATGTGTGGTTGCCCTGCGCGTCGATATTTGTAAACCATATTTGTGAAGTATAACTGTAAGGCCTTAAGGCCATAATATTTGTGTATTTGTTATTAACATTCCTATTACATATATAAATGGTTTGGTTTATATATAGTGGACATTCATTTTGTATGAGTTCATGCAACCCTAAATCTTCCACTAGAATGCTCTGAGTTAGGGATTCGAGTAACTTTTGATATTAACTGTGACCTTGTCGTCTGTTTGTAAAATATGGTGTGGGTCCCCGACCAGACCCTCAATTATATTTCATATGATGGATGAAGGTGTTACAATGAGCTTGAAAAACATCAAATATAATTATGCTCTTAGTATTGATGGTGATGCCTCTTCAAATCAAATCTAACGAATAATGAGGGCAATATTCCCAACACAAATCAATTCATCACAAATCCAGACCAACCTGTCATGATGGGTTTCACCTAGCATGCATATTCCGTACTTCAATTCCGGATCTAAATGCAAGTTTTATCGGAGATCACAATGATCTACCCGTTGTAAACCACCTTTTTATTCACCTTTTGGTGAGGAGTTCCATGCACGCATGCAAATTGAGGACTTCACTTGTCCTTGGAGAGAGTCGCTAACCTTATCGATCTCTTAGGATCCATGTCCTTGTTCTTTGATCCGAATGGAACTGATCGTCACAGCTTCCTCTCCGCGAATCTAGCGCCAACTCTTAATTCCGAAAACAAGCACACCTTGGATTGCTTCTGCTCTTGTCCTCCTAGACTTTCTTCCTCCTCTTCCCTCAAGAACTTCAAGAACTAAGAGAGAGAGTGTGAGAGAGGAAAATGAGAATTTTATCTCATGTCCAACCCTTAACAGCGAGCTACCGCCACACAGTATGAGCTACCGTCGCGCGGTATCCGCTACTGCTATGCGGTATGAGCTACCTCCACGCGGTATCCGCTACAATTGCACAGTATGCGCTATCGCCGTGCGGTATATCCTACCGTCGTGCAATATATCCTACCGCCGCGCGGTATCGGCTACCTCCGCGCGGTATGAGCTACCACCGCACGGGATCTGCTACCGCCGCACGATATGAGCTACCATCGCGCGGTATTTGCTAAAGCCACACGGTATCCACTACAGCCACATAGTATGAGCTACCATCGCGCGGTATCCGCTACCGCCGCGCGGTATGAGCTACCGCCGCGCGGTATCAGCTACCGCTATGCGATATGAGCTATCGCCGCGTAGTATCCGCTACTACAACGCGTTTAAGATACTGTCGTGCGATATCCGCTACCACCGCACAGTATGAGCTACAATCGCGCAGCATGAGCTAACGTTGTACAGTATCCGCTACCGCCGCACGGTATCCGCAACTGCCTCGTAGTATCCAGGGAGGTATCTGCTACTGCCGCCCGATATCAAGAGAGGTATCTGAAAGTATCTAGTATTGACTAAATCCACCAATGGGGGGAGGGAATAGGTGTTGTGCAGTCTTTTGCGGAATTAAATGTACCTGCACAAATTAACAAACACAGCACAGAAAAACACACAAAAAGTTATAGTGGTTCCCCGATTTGGGTACGTCCACTTTCCCCCTTCGACCTATCTCCCACAAAGGGACGACTCAGTCACATCATTAAACGGATTGAAATCCAATCCTCACACTACGGAAGGAACCCTTCCAACAACGGAGTCACAACTCCACCACCACGGGTTGCACCCAACCCTTACAACTAATAATAAAAATTCCTTTAAAACAAAACCAAAAATAGAATGTATAAGAAAATACAAACAACGCTTTTGGAGAATCCGATGTCCTTCTTCGTTCGTTGAGGCTTTCTTGAAATTTACGAAGAGTCCACAACCGGAGTTCTCTCTTGGAGATGATCTTGTCAAGATCGGCTGTAAGACCCCTCCCTTTTTTTCCTTTAAAACACCGGGGTCTTAGGCCCAGAAACGCCACTTTGCGGTGACACCTTCACGCCTTGAAGGGTCATCACCACAAAGTGCCGATTCTGCCAGCCATTTCAATTATAGAAAGGTAGCACCATAAATGAAGTAAAAGTAAGTCCACATGCATATCACATATATAAAAAAAAGTCTCCACGAGGGGAGTGTCCACATAATAATATATCAGAGTACTAAAATACGGGATTATGCCCGGTATATCATGTCCTCAATACAGGTCACTCATGCGGAAGCAAAAACAAACATCTACTCAAGGTCGAGACTCACGGTCCCAGCTGTATGAACTCCAGAGCTAGACTGCCCAATCTCCAAGCGCCCCGGTCTCTGGGGCTGCTCCTCCATGCTGGGCTTCACGATCACCTAAAATGATGCCGTTCGAAAACTGTTAGTCATAAAGACTAAGCCCTATCATCCCCTACCCCTTCCCCCATGGCTCCTAGGTACCGAGCGGAGAGGAAGAAAGGGAAGGACATGAAGGTGGAGATTAAATCAAAGGCACAGGTGGCATCAGAACTAATCTAGCAATTGTATAGTTAATATGACAGAAACAGAAAATAGGAAAAGTAACCTTAACTTATGTGCATAAGCGCATAAGCCAAGGGATCTTCTGCAAGGCTCCCATCATATAAAGTGTCTCATACCACCTATACGTTTGGGTGTCGCTTATCAAACAACAGCATATATATATTGAATTTAACATTAAATTATAAACTTTCCCACACAAGCTTATAGACCAAGGGGTCATTTTGCAAGTCCTAATGTATAAGCGTCCCATTCCACTTATACATTAGGTGTCTGGGGTTAAATAAATCGATTATGCTATGACATGCAAGTGGGTATGATGGAACATGCAAGTGCAACTCACACACCTGACTCTGTTCACACAGACCTTTAGTTCCCCCTTTCGGAGTCGTTACCTCCCAGGATACCTCCGTAGTGGCAGACGGAAGCGGATGGTTGGACCTCGCCCACCTCTAAACCAGTAAAGCACTACCGGTCAGACCTATCGTATGCCTCAATGCTTGGTGTACGAAACGGACTCTTGCGTACTCTTGCCGGCTGGCGCACCGGACTTCTGTTGGCGAAGTGCTAACCACACTTGCCGAGTCAGCGTATTGGCGTCGGTGCATCGACCCTCCAATACCGAAGACCCACCACCTTAGTTTTTTTTCCTTTTATGCACATGCAAGTTTAGTCGTAATCAAACAAAAACCGATCCGAAGCTCCCCGGACCAAAACGTTCGTCTCTTAACCAACTGAGTCGAAGCTCCTCGGACCATTCTGTCCGTCTTTTAACCAACTGAGCCAAAGCTGCCAAATATCTTCCTGTGCTACAGTGTTTGTGAACCGTGCAACCCTAATTACTAAGTTACTGTTTTCAGTTTGTTGTTGTAGTTTACGTTAACCCAGGATTGCCCCCGGTATTCCCCGTGAAGGGCTCTCAAAGGGCACAAAGAACTATGATGGTAGCTGAAGCCCATCGTTCCATTTCGCAAGGCACTTATTGTTATTGGTTGAATTCCCTTACCCATTACCTTCTCATGTTACGATGGACTAACCTAGTGTGATTTTTAACCTTCCTCTCTTCGGGAAAGACGATCTTTCGTCGAACCCGAGCACCTCTTAACTCTAGTGATCACCACTTCTCACTACTCTTCCTATCATTTTATTACAAAATCATCAACACCTATCCACCCAGACTAAATGAATAACTCCAACCACTATCCCAGATCATGTCCTATTGCAATTTAACAATTTGTTATATGCAGACCAACCTAGACTATATGTCAAACCGGTTAGGCAATGATCCAATACTCATCCAAATGCCCTAAATTATTTACTGGAGACTTATCATGATATAACTAGCCTAAATTCAGAAAATGGTAATTTTCCTAATTTATCAGGCATTTAATTAATTTCCTCAAAAATTCCAAGGGCTACCGGTTTGAACATGAACTACCCTAAGTTCTCATGCAAGATGCCCAACAAAATTATAATAAATAGTATGTTATCTCAATATGGTAAATACAAAGTATCATAATTTTTCTATCATCAAAAAGGCACTAAAACTATTTTAGCAATATGTTCTATATTTCGTTATTTGTGAACTAAGTACAGAGAATATTAATCCAAAAATTATAAATAAAATATTCTATGCAGATCCAATCTTAAAAATAGCATTGGCCAAGTTTCATAATTTTTCAGCAGAAATAAAATCCATAATTAATTTTTAAACCATAAAAGCCCTTTTTAACATTTGTGAAGGAAGTACTAGATTTACTCAACTAAAAATTATACAAAAATTCAGGAGCAATCATTCTGTCCTAAAACTTTTACTTCCGAGATTTCATGGGGTTTAAATTAACAGAAATATTCAAATAATTAAAAAATAAATTAGGTCTATAACAATCGTTACAAATGAAGTACTTGAAATAGACATCATAAAATTTCAATAAAATAGTTATAGATTCTACCCGTCTTAAAACTTACTCTACCCGAGTTTCATAGCCTTTAGATACTGTTTATTGATGAATTGTGCTTAATTAGTATTTAACCCTAAAGCTAAGATTTGGGTTTTGAGGTATCTACTTGTCTCCAAATCCTCCAAGATTCCATCCAAATGATTATTATCATGCTAATGTCAACTCTGCAGAGTTTCAAGGCAATACGAGAGCAATTGCCCCCATGTCCTTCACAACCCTCAAAACCCTCCATATAGGGTTTTAGTTTGGATCCTAGGGTAAACCAACTCTAAACCACACCATTTTCTCCAAGTGGGTTATAATAACCCTTCCAAGTCAGTGGTCGAAATATCAGCCTCTATTGAGGTGATTTGACCGTTCCAACCTCTAGTGCACTTTTTACTCAAAAATACCTCACTATTGCCTAGTTAAGAATAGGTGACTCCCTATCCAAAACTCATCCAAATTAGTTGAAAATTTGCACAGAAGTAGGTTTTATAGCCAGGGACCCCTCACCAAAATTTTGGAGGGTTTGGAGGTTTTTTGACCACTTAAATAAATTACTCTAACTTTATTAAATTAAAACAAAACCTTTAGGCAAAATATCTCTAAAAATTCCCATTTTTGGATAGCCTTTAGATACGGCTAAGGGTAACCTCCTGTCCAAATTTCAGGTCATTTGAACGAGGCATGTAGCGTGGGAATTCATTTTAGTTCCTGCCCAACTCTAGGTACAACCTCTACTAAAACGGGTGCTGCGGTCAAACCGCTTATCCAAACGGGTTGAAATAATATTTAAATTAATCTAGACTCGAAGGGCTACCTCTTTTGTGACTGGCAGTTTTTCCCAAAACGGCCTCTAAGTGCCTCGTTTTGCAACATCAAAATATGCATATTATATATATATTTTTTCCTCCTTATATTATATTTAAAACTTTATAATATAAACATGGTTTACTATTCATCTTCTACAAAACCCGAAGTCAGAACTAAGAAAATTATATTTCCTGTAGCCCTTCCGCAATCTGTTGTCGGCCGTCCGGTCACTTCCCTGGCCAGCCAGGCACCACCACCACCTTCGTCGAGGCGATGGCTATCGGTTGGCGGTGGTTTGGCCGTCGGAGGTGGCGGTTTCCGGCGTACCCGAGAATATATTTTTTCATGATTTTCCATGAAAACGCGAGATAGGTCCGGCTACTTTGATCACGAACTTCATTTCTAAGATCCTAAGATCTACCCATAAGAGAAGAAGTAGAGGAGGACCTTATTCGCGGTTTGGAGACGAGATGAACGTCGGATTGTCATGGCGCGGTGGTGGCGTTCCCGAACTTATCCTACAGCAAGAACAATAATCTGAATCCGTTTTGTCAAGAGTGTAACCTTCTCCTCTTGCTCGAAGGGGGCTTTTATAGATCTCCAAGTGGGGAGGGGAAATGATGAAGCATTCATGGCCATGAATGCTCTCTCTCTCTTAATAATATTTCGGTTACGGTGGAGGGATAGGAAAGGTGGAAGATGAAATGCCTGATCCAGGTGACGATTTCCTATTGGGTCAATACTTCCTCATTTTACTAAGTAATTAGAGAAAGAAACGGCACATAAATACTCCTGATGTAAATTCTCATAATCAGAATTGATTATGACTTGGGTTACAGAAATTTCCAGCCTGCCTGACGTTTCGGCCTTTGTCACGGGCGTGTCACGTAGGTCACGGGCGTGACAGGTCCTTGTGGAAAATTCTGAGTTCGACGATCGTCTTATTGTGGTTGACGATCGTCGAAGGGGGTTCACGCCCTAGGTCACGTGCGTGACACGTGGGTCACGGGCGTGACAGGGCCATGATGCAAATTCTGTGCTCGACGATCGTCTTGCTGAGATCGACGTTCGTCGAAGGGGGTAACGCCCTAGGTCACGGGCGTGACACATAGGTCACGGGCGTGACGGAGCCATGATACAAATTCTGCGCCCGACGATCGTCTCACTGAGATCGACGATCGTCGAAGGGGTCACGCCCTAGGTCACGGGCGTGATGTAACGTCCCAATTCGCGCTAGGCCCCTCGCACGAGTTTTGAGTCAAGAGACTTTACTCGGGCTCGGGATGCACTGGAAAAAGGTGTCAAGTGCGTTGGATGGAGTGTAGGGTTGCGTGATATCAAACAAACCGAAAGGAAATGGTCTAAGGGAAAATCGACGAGAATGGGAGTTGATACTTGTCGATCGACGGGTATCGGGAATGATACTCACCGATCGATGGGTATCGGGAATGATACTCTCCGATTCGACGGGTATCGATGGTCGATACCCGTCGGATTCAGAATTGCTGATTGAGAATTAGGCTAAGCGAAATTCGCCGAGTATCATTGTTGATACCCGACAAATTCGTCGAGAATGCCCGGCGATTCTCGCCGATCGTCGAGAATGCCCGGTGATTCTCGCCGATCGTCGAGAATGCCCGGTGATACCCACCGATTATCGAGTATCGCTGACTGACACTAAAAGCACTCAACGCCAGGAATTTCCGATAAGTGGGCTAAGTGAAATTCGCCGGGTATCATTGTTGATACCCGACGAATTCGTCGAGAATGCCCGACAATTCTCACCGATCATCGAGAATGACGGTTGATTCCCGTCGAATTTGACTTGTGCGTTTTCCTCGCCCAGGCAGATTCGCCGGCTTATACAGGTGGACCAAACCGGACTTCGGGATTCGTGCTGATATTGATTCGTTGGACCGGGTCACTTCAATATGACCAATTAGGGGCGATCCAATGGGGGTGTTGACACGTGGCGGAAGGATTTAACCTAATACATCAGTTTATAAGAGGAGATAAAGCCGAACCCTAGCCATCCTTGCCGATCGTTCTTGCCGTCATCGTGGACCTCGCGAATTCGACAGAGCCGCGGGAAGCAGTCGGAGCTCCTGGAGGCGGCCTTCTCTCTCTCTTTATCTACTTCCTTTGCGGAGAAGAACAACTGCACCAAGCAAGATATGCCGCAAAGAAGGATGACTAGATCCATGGCCGGAAATGATGGTACCGCTGGAATCGAAGTGAGTTTCCTCCCCTCTCCCATGGTGCTAGATCTGTAGTTAATATTCTAGGAGAGATATCGACTCCTTAGAGTCTTGATGGTGAGGAGGAGATTTCTTAGGGAAAAGCCTTGCCTATGTTGTTTTCTAGGCTTAGTCCCCTCCAACCTCTTCATTCTTCAAAGTGAAGATGAGAGAGTGATTCGTGGAGAAATATAGATTTGTGAGGGTGAATAAGGGTGGACGATTTTCTGGAGGAGTTTTTGGGAGATTGGTGCAAGGAGGAAGATGAATGAATGCCGTTCATCTCGCCTTAAGATGCGTGCAGAAATCTGTTTTCTGCACGCAGCGACCTTCGTGCCCATTTTGGGGGTGTTCTGGTCATATCTGGGTTTTATACTAAACACAAAAGTCGTATTCCTTGAAATTATCTTTCCAACGAGTTGTTGCACGTTTCCAGGCGATACCTGTAGCCACGGGAAAGTCAATTCGAATCTGCTGCGATTGGGAAAAAATCATGTACATAGCAGGCTTCGAGTGAATTTATGGTGTGATGCGATCAAATCTGGGCTTTTGACTAAACACGAAAGTTGTAGCCCTTGAAATTATCTTTCCAACGCGTGGTTACACGCACTTGTCGGATTTCTGTAGCCTCGGGAATCCTTGGTCGGAGTTGCTGCCCGGATTAAGGCTGCACCTAAATTCTGGGCTGTATAACGTGCAATGCGACTTGGTGGAATTTAATGTTGCGATCCAACTCGAGGCTTGGGTGAACTCTTTTGACATAATCATCATAGTGATATTATAAGTTGAGGTTATAGATCTGAATTCGTATAATGAGTTGTGGACAAGCCTAATTGAAGGAAAGGGCATGACTTAAATTGGTAGTTATAAATTGATAGATGTATAAATGTTTTAACTATGGCCATGATGTATGTTGAATGGATAAAAAGGGAATTAGTAATCCAATGCTTAGAGTGTCGTCTCCCTATGGGTAACATTGTGGAAGTAACAAGTGCGGTGTTGACCGTCGCTATGGAATGGGATTGAGATGAGTAAAGTTGGACGGTTAGGCTTGGCCCTCGGTGTTCACGTCCCGAGGCTCCTCCCGTATTTGATGGATGGTTGGGTTGGGTCCTCGTTGTTCACGTCCAGAGGCTCCTTCTTTGCCACGATATTGTGGAATTGCATGTGGTGTAAGTCGACACGTGGTGTCGTAATCCCGGGTTAAGGATAGTGTGACAGGTCTACGGGCTCGCCAATCGTCACACCGATGGGAGTTGACAACTAGACCTCGGACGGTTGGGCTTGGTCCTCGGTGTTCATGTCCCGAGGCTCCTTCCGTGCCAAGTGAACGATTGGGCTTGGTCATCGTGTTCATTTCTGAGGATCCTTCCGTGTCACGCATAGGCAAGTTCGGGGCTAGGATCTTGGTGCTCATTTACCCAAGAGAACCCGTTGAGCCATTGTACGCATGTGAGCTCCACTGTTGTGTTCTTAGCGTTGAGTCGTATGGAGGCCTAGGCCAGGTAGTGTCGAGACCAGCCTAGTACTGGATATGGCCGCTCTACTGTCACTGTTTGGCCACAACGGTTGACGTCTGAGAGGTTAGCTACCAGCTCGAATAGTGGGAACTATAAGTCTGTGTCGACATACCGATTGCATGTGCTTGATCATGGGTGTGTCATTGCATTGCATACATAGCATTGCACTTCATTACATACACAAGACCCTCATCGTATAAGTTTGTTTGGGAACTCCTATACGATGAGTTACTTATTGCTGAACGACCCTCAACTTATATGCTTGTATGGGCATCCATATAAGTTGAGTTACTTACTGTTATAACATTATACTCTCTTGCTGCTGTACATGGTAGAATTATAGAATAAGAGCTTGTTCATTTGTACACTATTTTTATTGCTACCTATGATTTGTATACTTACTTCACCTGCTTGTACTACTGTTTTATATATATTGTACCTGTTCCTTTCTCCGCCCGATGCCGAGGAGTCGCTGGGGGAGCGGATGTGAAGCCACTTAGTGTTTATGACTAACGGTTGCTACGTCTTCCTTTTTAGGAGGAAACCCCGCAGGTGGAGCAGCAGGCTATGCAGCTGGACAGCCAGGCCAGGACGACAGGGCTTGAGGGGACGGTACCGTCGCTACCGTCGGTTACAGATGTGAGTGAGAGAGATTTTGTTGTAGCCCTTCGAGGCAATTCTATTTACGTACTCTGATTATGTAGAAGCTTGTTTAGCTTCTCTTTTGTTGTACTTATGGACGTATGCTTGGTGTGGATTGACTTCCTTATAGTATTATGGTTGGGTTGGCATTTATATGTTGATATTGGTTCTAGGCCGCAGGATAGGGGTCTTATGGTACAGGCTGACCCAAGTGTTAGTGTTACCGCAAGGCAGCTGTTCTAGGCATAAGACCCCTCTCGTGCCGTGTCTTGTGTTCCAAGAGGGGGGTCTTACAAATGGTATCAGCTTGCTACGATCCTCCAAGGAGAAAGTCACTTAACAATGGTGCCACCCCGGTTCGATTGGTCAGTTTGGGGACAAACTGACTTAACAGAAGCAGTGGTGTGCCCATATGTAATTCACACTAAGTTTGTCCATCATTAACCTTAGATTAGCCAACCTAACCTTAGGTTTGTACCCTATGTATAGTGTAAGATCCTGTCTCCTCATTCCGAGGCTAACCCGGATCTTATGCCCAGAACCGCCGCCTTACGGTGACACTAACGTACGGGTTAGTCGTCACTGCAAGACGCCGATTCTGCCGGCTAGTACGATCATAACCTGTCGGCCAATATGAGAATAAAATCATAATATCAGAGTAAACGCAGAAAAAGTCCACAGCCACAGCACATATATATATCAAAAGAGAATGAAATATCAGTCCGCAATGAGTACAACAAATATAAGTAAATAGGGCTTATGCCCAGTACATCATGATCACTCTCACTCTCACATACAGCAGCGGAAAAACTAAAACTCTCTCACATCACACCTATAGACGTGCTCCGGTAGTAGTAGCTGGTATCTGCTCCTCAAGTCCTGCCTCCTCGACGTGCTGGTCCACCTCCTCGAGCTCCTAAAATAGTAAGGTCAACGACCATTAGTCAAACAGACTAAGTCGTATCCTCAGCACCTCCTCCTGCAACTCCTAGGCACCGTGCGGGAGGACGAAGCGGAGGACAACAAGGGGTGGCAAAAGAGAGCAGGTGACAGGAATCTAATAGGGTATATAATCAAGAAAATAATGAAATGTAACCTCCACTTATGCGGGTACGCATAAGCAAGGGATCTTTTGCAAGGCTCCCATTGTATAGAATGTCTGATAATACGTTTTGTAGCCTAAACTATTATCGTATTTTATATTTTATATTGTACAAATTATGTCTATTATTAGTTTATTTTTATCCTTTTTATGTAAATTTTATTGCCACTAACTTTTTCCTGTCTTTTTGCAGGTTTTCAGAAAAATTGCCAAAATGGCCTGTCACGCCCCCATGTCACGCCCTCCCTGGGCGTGACCTAGGGCGTGTCACCCGATCCCGAGGACACCTGATGGAAGGGACAGAAAACGGTCAAAACCGCTGTCACGCCCCCCTGTCACGCCCTCCCTGGGCGTGTCACTAGGCGTGACCAGGGGCGTGTCGCCCTCTGCCGCAAAGCTGCCGCCGCATTAAATGCCCTTCCGCCTCAGCACGCAAATAGTACTGTCACGCCCCATGTCATGCCCGTGACATGGGCGTGACACCTTCCTTTTTCGGCGACTGACGGATTTCCGACCAATGATTTGGACATGACATGCCTGTCACGCCCCCCTGTCACGGGCGTGACCTAGGGCGTGACCACCGACGTACCGAAGCAATCATCCCTCCCGCCAGAATCCAGAGCCCGAGGTCAAATCCGTACCTGTCACGCCCCCTGACACGCCCCCCCCCCCTAGGGCGTGTCAGAGGGCGTGACCAACCCGAGAAATTTTCTATAAATTGAGCCCCCCTCCTCCCCATTTAAGCAAGCTTTGGTTGAGTGGGAGAGGTGCTGCCCCTTTGTTTCTTGATCCTTTTTCATGCTTTTTCTCTCTCTCTCTCCCCCTCTCTTTGTACTTTTTGGTTAACCCTAGTTTAATCTTAGTTTGTGCTAGCTTTTAATGTAATTTTCTTCTTGCTTAGTGCTTAATGTAGGGCTAGAATAGGGTTTAATTTTCATGCACTTGTAATTTTATTTTCATTAGTGTAACTTGCCCTTTTTCATTAATAAAATTGTTCTTCCCTTAGCTTGTGTTCTTCTTATGTTTTTCTACTCATCTCCCCTCCTCCACTCCATTATGATTAACTAATCCTCATTGTACTCGATCTTGATGATCCGAGGTTAGAGCGATTATGTTATGATGTTTTAATCAATCTTTTCTTTTTAGGTTAGGGCCTTGAATTACTCTTGATTAATCACGGGTTGGGGGTATATTTTCGATATATACTCTCCGCCTTTGCTTTCATTCTGGGCTAGCCGAGAGGCCGAAAGAATGAAGTGAGCATTCAAGAGTAAAGGGAGTTGTACGCACCCCTCGAGAGAGGCAGACGTCCAAATCTCCCGGATTGGAGTAAAATCCAATAGTGGGGTTCACCGCGTAAAGCGAGTTTTAGGCCTCCGATTTAGACGAGAGTCGGTCGGACCTTCCTAAACTCAGTTGGGCACGACTTCGAGAGATGCGTGTTCAAGCTTTAAGAACCTCCACGGTCAAGGACCCTTATCCTATTAAGTTTAGATTTTTATCGCATTTTCTTAATCGTCTTTAGCCGAGGTGAATCTCGATCGGGTGCATTTCCATTTCATATTTTCTTCCTTTAGTAGTAATCTCCTATCTTGTGCTCTTTAATTAACTGCAGTAGTTTCCTTTCTAGCATAGTTCTTTTCTTAATAGCGTAACTTAATTGCGATAGTTCTCTTTCTAGTTTGCTTTAATTTCTCCATTGCGCTTAGATTTTCTAAAACCCTAGTTTTTCCGTCGATAAGATAATAGCGTTCGTGTGAGTAAGCTTAGCCAACAGTTCCCGGATTTCAATACGACACTTGTGTCCCCTTGCTACAATTCGATAGGTATACTTGCCTCATCGGGTTGCTAGTTTGGTTGCGTTTATTTTCTTCGAACCCTAGCGCGCAACAAGTTTTTGGCGCCGTTGCCGGGGACCCAACTTCCGTTGATATTTTGAAAACACGAACCTATTAATTTTATCTCTTCTCTTTCTCATCCCCTTTTCTTTAAAGTTTTAAAAAAAAATCAAAAAAAATTATCACCGCTCTTAATAGAAACCAACCTCACAATTTTTCTACGCCACCTAATTCTCTCGAAAAGGGCAAAGGGCTTTAAGCGCCACTGTCTTGTCTAGTACCTTGCGAACCCTTCACGGGGTAGTCCTTGGGAAGTTCGGGAGTTAATTTATAAAAAAAAAATCTATTTCAAAAAGAAAAAAAAAATTTAATTTAATTTTCTAAATCTAGTTTTTCTTTCTAGTTTATCCTTTTTCTCTTTCTCTTCTTCTTTTCTGTTCTTTTAGTGCATGACCCGCGGGAGTCCGTCGGTTATTTTGGACTTGGACCACGAAATTGAGCGTACTCTTCGGAGAAGATCGCGATTTCAAGGTCCTACTATCCAAGTGCCGGTTGAGGACTCCGAGTCATTTAATACTTTAAGAATGGAAGAACCCAACGTAGATGAGGCCGTTCAAAGGACTATGTCCTATTATGCACGACCGAACCTCGAGGGAACAGAATCGAGTATAGTCCGCCCTACTATAGCAAATAATAACTTTGAACTAAAGCCTAGCATAATTCAAATGGTGCAGCAATATGTGCAATTTGACGGACTTCAAGATGAAGATCCGAACGCACATATAGCTAGCTTTCTTGAAATTTGCGACACCTTCAAGATAAATGGTGTCACAAATGATGCGATCAGGCTAAGACTCTTCCCCTTCTCTCTAAGAACTAAAGCTAAGCAGTGGCTTAACACACTTCCGAAAAATAGCATAACCACTTGGAATGAATTAACTGAAAAATTTTTGGCGAAGTATTTTCCGCCCGCTAAAACTGCAAAACTTAGGAACGACATCTCTGCCTTCCGACAAATAGACTCTGAAACCCTTTACGAAACCTGGGAGAGATTTAAAGAATTATTAAGACGATGCCCACATCACGAGCTGCCTATATGGTTACAAGTGCAGACGTTTTATAATGGGCTAAATCAAAGCATGAAGCAAATGATAGACGCAGCTTCTGGCGGTACTTTAAATCATAAGACCCCGGAAGCCGCTCTTGAGCTTTTTGAGGATATGGCCATGAACACTTATCAGTGGAATGTGCCTAGGTCCCGCCCGAACAAGCCTGCAGGTATCTATGAAGTGGACAACGTCTCCCAGCTCGCTCTGCAAGTAGAAATCCTAAGCAAAAAAATCACGGAGATGACTGCTGCCTCCGCCCCTCAGGTATGGGAATCTGCAACCCCTACTCCAGAACATTTAGATTATGTTAATAATTTGCCTAGAACTGCTTTTAATAATTTTTCTGCTGCGAATTTTCAACCGCCTGGTTTTAATTTTCCGAATAGTTATAACCCCGCTTTAAGAAATCACCCGAACTTTTCATAGAGTAATCCATCGAATGCGATGCGCCCACCTCCGCAAAATGATTTTTCTGCACAACCACCACCACCACCACTTCTTCAAAATTACCCAAAACCTCCGAGCTTGGAGGAATTACTTTCTAAATATATCACCACAAATGACGCTACCATAAGAACTTTAAACGGAAGCGTAAAAAGTTTAGAAAATCAGGTAGGACAGCTCGCGAAAATAATTTCTGAGCGACCCGCAGGGTCTCTTCCTTCCAATACCGAACCCAACCCGAGAGAGCAAGCGAAAGCTATAACTCTTCGGAGTGGGAAGCAAGTCTCCGGTATGGTAAGTGAAGAGCCCGAGGCAAGCTCCGCTTCCGCTTTTAAAAATCAAAGCTCCGCTTCCGCTTTTAAAAATCAAAGCTCCGCTTCCACTTTTAAAAATCAAAGCTCTGCTCCGCTTCCACCCTCTGCTGAAGAAGTAATCACCCCCACTTTAGAAAATAATCTCACTCCACCACCCATCTTCAAAAATAATTCAACTCCTCCATACCCCTCTGAACTTAATAGACAACGTCAAGATGATCAGTACTCCCGCTTCTTAGAAATCTTCAAACAAATCCACATTAATCTTCCCTTCCACGAGGCTATTTCGCAAATGCCGAAATACGCCAAATATCTTAAAGACCTCCTCACAAACAAAAAGAAGTTAGAGAATCTTTCGCACGTCACGCTAAACGCCGAGTGCTCTGCCGTTTTAACAAACGGTTTGCCGAAGAAAATTAGTGACCCGGGTAGTTTCTCGATCCCGTGTGTCTTCGGTGATCTCTTTGTTAAACACGCGTTAGCCGACTTAGGCGCAAGTATAAACCTGATGCCCTTTTCGTTGTTCAAAAAGTTAGGGATTGGTAGCCTTAACCCCACGCGTATGAGTATCCAGCTAGCCGATAGATCCATCAAGTATCCGTTAGGAATAGTGGAGGACGTTCTAGTGAAAGTCGACAAGTTCATCTTCCCGGTGGACTTTGTCATTTTGGACATCGAAGAAGACGTCGAGGTTCCCCTGATCCTTGGCCGACCCTTCCTTGCCACCTCCCGAGCCATCATTGACGTAAGCAATGGTAAGCTCTTTCTTCAAGTAGGCGACGACGAAGTCACATTTTCTATCACCCCTTCGATGAAGAACACCTTAGCGAACGATGACTCATGTTTTTTCGTAGACGCCGTGAGTGATGATTCTTCCTACTGCCTCTCCGACTTTGAAAAAGAATTTTCTACTTTTTGCTCCTCTTCTCTTACAACAGAATCACTGCAAGGAAGTGATGAATCTTCTTATTGTTTTTTTGAGTTTGAAAAAGAATTTTCTGATTTTTGCTCCTCCTCTTTTCTTCCCACTGAATCTCTACAAGAAGCTGTCTTGGCTGCTAGCCCCACCCCTTATTACGTTCCTTATAAAAAAGTTTATGAAGATATTATTTTCGAAAAAGAAAGAATCTCAAAATCCTCTTATGAAGAACCCCCTACCCTAGAACTTAAAGAACTTCCCGAACACCTAAAGTATGCTTTCTTAGAAAAAGACTCCAAGTTACCAGTTATCGTTTCGGCCTACCTCACGGATACGCAGAACGATAAACTTCTTCTAGTTCTACGTAAGCATCGCCGGGCTATTGCTTGGCAAATTTCTGATATCAAGGGCATAAGCCCATCTTTCTGTACACATAAAATTTTAATGGAAGATAATTCGCGTAACTCTATCCAACCTCAGCGCCGTATAAACCCGAATATGAAAGAAGTAGTTAAGGGCGAGGTTATGAAACTATTAGACGCAGGAATTATCTACCCTATATCGGACAGTAAGTGGGTTAGCCCCGTTCAGGTAGTTCCAAAAAAGGGAGGGATAACCGTAGTTAGTAATGAGAATAATGAATTAATCCCGACACGGACGGTGACGGGTTGGCGTATGTGCATAGATTACCGTAAGTTAAATGACGCCACCCGTAAGGACCACTTTCCTCTACCGTTTATCGACCAGATTTTAGAACGTCTCTCCGGCCATAGCTTTTATTGTTTTCTCGATGGCCTCTCGGGGTACTTTCAAATACCCATCTCTCCCGAGGACCAAGAGAAAACTACGTTTACTTGTCCCTTCGGCACCTTCGCGTACCGAAGAATGCCGTTTGGATTATGCAATGCGCCGGCTACATTCCAACGATGTATGCTCGCAATATTTGACAAGTACGTAGAAAGCATTATGGAGGTATTCATGGACGATTTCTCCGTGTTCGGCGACACCTTCGATAGATGTTTAGAAAACCTCGAAAAAGTCTTAGAACGATGCGAAGAAACTAACCTTGCCCTAAATTGGGAAAAATGCCATTTTATGGTGAGGGAAGGGTTAGTTTTGGGTCATAAAATTTCTGCTAAAGGTATTGAGGTAGACGTTGCCAAGATAGAAGTTATTGAGAAGTTGCCGCCACCTACAAACATAAAAGCTATAAGAAGTTTCCTAGGCCACGCTGGTTTTTATCGTCGTTTTATAAAGGACTTCTCCAAGATCACTAAGCCCCTCACCCATCTCTTAGAAAAAGACGCTCCATTCATTTTTGATGACTCTTGTATTACTGCCTTTGAATTAATTAAAGAAAAGTTAATTAACGCGCCGATTATGATAGCTCCGGTGTGGGACCTTCCTTTCGAGATTATGTGCGATGCGAGTAGTTTTGCGGTGGGAGCCGTATTAGGTCAACGCATATCTAAGAACTTCCACCCCATCTATTACGCTAGTAAAACCCTCACATCTGCACAAGAAAATTACACCACAACCGAGAAGTAGCTCTTGGCTGTAGTATTTGCGTTTGATAAATTTCGCCCTTACATTACACTTTCAAAAATCATTGTTTTTACGGACCACTCGGCCCTCAAGTACCTTCTTGCCAAAACGGATGCCAAGCCTCGCTTGATTCGCTGGGTCTTACTCCTCCAGGAGTTTGACTTAGAGATCCGTGATAAGCGAGGAGCCGAGAACTTGGCTGCCGACCATTTATCAAGATTAGATAACCCCTTTATAGAAAAATTAAATGAAAAATCTTTTAATGACTATTTTCCTTATGAGAAGCTGCTTTTAGTTAATACATCTACTTCTCCTTGGTTCGCGCACATCGCCAACTATCTAGTGGCCCGGGTGCTCCCAAAAGAGTTCTCCTCTCAGCAGAAGAAGAAATTCTTTTCTGAGCTGAAGAACTACTTTTGGGAAGACCCGCATCTTTTCAAAATTTGTGCGGATCAAGTGATAAGGAGATGTGTTTCTTTTGATGAAGGAATTGATATTCTAAAACATTTGCATGAAGGTCCGACAGGTGGGCACTATCAAGCTGCTCGCACCGCTCATAAAGTGCTTTGCGTGGGTTTTTACTGGCCTAGCCTGTTTAAAGACGCGCAAGCCTTTGTGAGCAGGTGTGATAGTTGCCAACGGTCGGGCAATATTTCTAATAAAAATGAAATGCCGCAAAATTATTTCTTAGAGTGCGAAATTTTCGACCTCTGGGGAATTGATTTTGTTGGCCCCCTTCCTTCTAGCTTCGGAAACAAATATATTTTAGTTGCTGTTGATTATGTTTCACGATGGGCTGAGGCCCAAGCTCTTCCTACGAACGACTCCCGAGTTGTAGTCATGTTTTAAAAAAAATTATTTTCTAGATTCGGTACGCCACGCGCAATCGTTAGCGATAGGGGTTCCCATTTCTGTAACGCGCAATTTTCAAAAATCCTTACTAAATACGGCGTTACGCATAAACTATCCACTGCCTACCACCCCCAAACTAACGGTCAAGTCGAAGTAGTAAATAGAGAAATAAAAAGAATATTAGAAAAGACTGTTTCAACTTCTAGAAAAGACTGGTCAGCCAAACTTGACGATGCTCTATGGGCCTACCGAACAGCGTACAAAACCGCCCTCGGATGTACGCCGTATCGGCTGGTCTATGGAAAATCGTGCCATCTGCCCGTAGAGTTAGAACACCGCGCCTTTTGGGCCTTAAAATTTTTAAACTTCGATCCCCACTCAATCGGTGACCTTCGAAAATTCCAACTAAATGAACTCGACGAGTGGCGCTCTTATGCTTATGAAAATAATAAACTTTATAAAGAGCGGACGAAGCGTTTACACGATAAACACTTAAGGCACCCTAAAAACTTTAAGCCGGGCGACCAAGTCCTTTTATATAATTCTCGTTTACGTTTATTTCCGGGCAAATTAAAATCTCGCTTGTCTGGCCCGTTTTCTGTTTTAGAAGTATTTCCTTATGGAACTGTTTTAATTTCTCACCCTGATAAGGGTAATTTCAAAGTGAATGGTCAGCGTCTTAAACTGTATTTTTCTGGTGATGATGATGTCAGTCCAAACACTATTAAGTTTCTGCTTCACGAACTTTAATCTTGAACTTTTTATTTTTTTTTTGCTAAAAACAATTTTATTTCGGGACAACAATATTTTTGGACAATATTATTTTTTTTGATGCGTCGAGCTCAACGACGCTTTAACCAAAGGGCGCTCTTGGGAGGCAACCCAAGTTATCTTTTTCTGTTTTCTTTATTTTACAATTTTTGCCTCGGACGGCTCCGACAAGCTGAAGCTTCTGCGATCGCCTGCTCCAACATTGCTGAATCCATCACAAAGTCCAAAGAAGACATTCGGGGAGCGACATCACTCAGCTTTCGCAGCAAATAAATCCGGGGAAGTACCTGTATTTCAATTCTGTCTTTCAATTCTGTACTTTATTTTTCTCTCCTTCTCCAATCCCCTTCTTTAGCCATTGAGGACAATGTCTGTTTTAAGCTTGGGGGAGGATTTCCTCCTTCATTTTTGCGTAGTGTAAATAATCTTCTTTTTGTATATATTGTAAATATTTCCAAAAAAATGAATATCTTAAAATTCCAAAAAAAAAAGAGAAAAATTTTCCAAAATAAAAAAAAAGAGAATATTTCTCAAAATAAAAAAAATATATGTGTGTTTTTGAATAGTTTAGACATTTTGGTATTTCAATAGTACCCCTAGTTTTTAGTTTTGTTTTACTCAAAATCTCCTATAAACAACTTAGTTAATTATAATATTTCTAATCGTCCTTTTTAATTATGTTTCACAAGTAAAATGTTGGCCATGCTGTGTTTCTAATTCACGGTAGCATGTTAAGGTGAAATATTTTTCTAAAACTCGCATTTCTATTATGGTTTTTTGTTGTTTATTTCCTTTACTTTCTTAAAAATTCATCATCCACTATTTTCTTTCTCGTTTTTGAATAATTTTTGTAAAGTCAACTTTTGAATAACGTAGTAGATGTGAACGATCCAAGTCACCTATTATTTCTATTTTCAAGTTAATTTCATCAATCTTCTTTTATTATCTAGGACTCGCTTTTTGAAAATTTTTCAAACCTTTGTTTTAAATAAATTCAAAAGTGTGAAAATGATTTAGGCCATTTTTGTTTTCGTTTGAGCTTTCCTGCCAACCTAAAAAAAAACTTTTACCACTAGTTAGCTGTTTTTTGAGCCTTTTTCCGATTTCATTTGATAGCTCCTCCTTTCATTTCAGTTTCACCAAAGCCAAAATTTCCAACCTATCGAATCACACTAGCCTTTTTGAGTTTCATAAATTATTTTGATGATTTTGATAGGGTATTTTGTGATTTTGTTTTTTTTTGTGGAGAAAGGTTTTCGAAAAAAAAAGGAAGTATGTTCAAAAGTGATGTTTATTTTTTTTTGGCCGACTCAAAAAGGAAAATAAAAATATTTATGGCCTTTGTTTTGAAAAAAGGGAAAAAATGGAAAAGAAAAAAATGAAAAAGAAAGAAAAAAAATGTGTATATATTTTTATGAAAATTTTTGAAACTCTTTGCTTTGGTTTAGTGTGATTTTAAAACCTTCACGTTTATCTTTGAATTCCACTCCTAATCATTTTCCTAAACCAAACGTTTCTGTCCGATTTAAGTCCTTTTGATTCACGCTTTTTGATTTTTTATTTAACAACTAAGAAAAGAAAAACAGTAAATCAGTTTTAGTTTTAGATTTAAACCTAGATTTTTGATAATTAAATTGATATAATTATAATACGTTGCTTGGATCTAGTAACAACTCAATGCGTGTTTTTCATTTTCGTTGCTTTACTTAAGTCCATTTAAAAAAATCTCGTTAAAATTTTGGATGATTTGTTTTTATTAAGTAAAGTTTATAAATGTTTTACCATACCTAAATAATTGTTTTAGACTTACATTTCACCTTTTCCCTACTAAGAATTTCGCATAGTACTTGTGTAGGCATAATTAGAACTTTTTGATTAGTCCTTTTTATAAATATCTAGTTTTTATATTTTTGCTTGGGGACAAGCAAAGCTTAAGCTTGGGGGAATTTGATAATACGTTTTGTAGCCTAAACTATTATCGTATTTTATATTTTATATTGTACAAATTATGTCTATTATTAGTTTATTTTTATCCTTTTTATGTAAATTTTATTGCCACTAACTTTTTCCTATCTTTTTGCAGGTTTTCAGAAAAATTGCCAAAATGGCCTGTCACGCCCCCATGTCACGCCCTCCCTGGGCGTGACCTAGGGCGTGTCACCCGATCCCGAGGACACCTGATGGAAGGGACAGAAAACGGTCAAAACCGCTGTCACACCCCCTGTCACGCCCTCCCTGGGCGTGTCACTAGGCGTGACCAGGGGCGTGTCGCCCTCTGCCGCAAAGCTGCCGCCGCATTAAATGCCCTTCCGCCTCAGCACGCAAATAGTACTGTCACGCCCCATGTCATGCCCGTGACATGGGCGTGACACCTTCCTTTTTCGGCGACTGACGGATTTCCGACCAATGATTTGGACATGACATGCCTGTCACGCCCCCCTGTCACGGGCGTGACCTAGGGCGTGACCACCGACGTACCGAAGCAATCATCCCTCCCGCCAGAATCCAGAGCCCGAGGTCAAATCCGTACCTGTCACGCCCCCTGACACGCCCCCCCTAGGGCGTGTCAGAGGGCGTGACCAACCCGAGAAATTTTCTATAAATTGAGCCCCCCTCCTCCCCATTTAAGCAAGCTTTGGTTGAGTGGGGGAGGTGCTGCCCCTTTGTTTCTTGATCCTTTTTCATGCTTTTTCTCTCTCTCTCTCTCCCCCTCTCTTTGTACTTTTTGGTTAACCCTAGTTTAATCTTAGTTTGTGCTAGCTTTTAATGTAATTTTCTTCTTGCTTAGTGCTTAATTTAGGGCTAGAATAGGGTTTAATTTTCATGCACTTGTAATTTTATTTTCATTAGTGTAACTTGCCCTTTTTCATTAATAAAATTGTTCTTCCCTTAGCTTGTGTTCTTCTTATGTTTTTCTACTCATCTCCCCTCCTCCACTCCATTATGATTAACTAATCCTCATTGTACTCGATCTTGATGATCCGAGGTTAGAGCGATTATGTTATGATGTTTTAATCAATCTTTTCTTTTTAGGTTAGGGCCTTGAATTACTCTTGATTAATCACGGGTTGGGGGTATATTTTCGATATATACTCTCCGCCTTTGCTTTCATTCTGGGCTAGCCGAGAGGCCGAAAGAATGAAGTGAGCATTGAAGAGTAAAGGGAGTTGTACGCACCCCTCGAGAGAGGCAGACGTCCAAATCTCCCGGATTGGAGTAAAATCCAATAGTGGGGTTCACCGCGTAAAGCGAGTTTTAGGCCTCCGATTTAGACGAGAGTCGGTCGGACCTTCCTAAACTCAGTTGGGCACGACTTCGAGAGAAGCGTGTTCAAGCTTTAGGAACCTCCACGGTCAAGGACCCTTATCCTATTAAGTTTAGATTTTTATCGCATTTTCTTAATCGTCTTTAGCCGATGTGAATCTCGATCGGGTGCATTTCCATTTCATATTTTCTTCCTTTAGTAGTAATCTCCTATCTTGTGCTCTTTAATTAACTGCAGTAGTTTCCTTTCTAGCATAGTTCTTTTCTTAATAGCGTAACTTAATTGCGATAGTTCTCTTTCTAATTTGCTTTAATTTCTCCATTGCGCTTAGATTTTCTAAAACCCTAGTTTTTCCGTCGATAAGATAATAGCGTTCGTGTGAGTAAGCTTAGCCAACAGTTCCTGGATTTCAATACGACACTTGTGTCCCCTTGCTACAATTCGATAGGTATACTTGCCTCATCGGGTTGCTAGTTCGGTTGCGTTTATTTTCTTCGAACCCTAGCGCGCAACAATGTCCCATACCATTTATACAATGGGGTGTCAGAGTCACAAGCATATATATAAAGGAAAAATAACCTTAACCTATAAACATGCCCACTCAGGATTATAGGCTAAGGGTTCGTATAGCAGGTCCTAATGTATAAGCGTCCCATACCACTTATACATTAGGTGTCTTAGGTTGTTATGCAGATTAATGTTATGCAACTATATGGTGGGTATGATATGAACATGCAGTGCAACACACACACACGACTCCGTGATCACAGACCTTTAGTTCCCACTTTTCGAGAGCTAGCATCACTCTCAGGTACCACCGTTGTGGCTACGGCAGCAGCGGAACGGGCGCTTCCGCCTTCTAGGCGGGTATCACACTACCAGGCCTAGACCTCTCTTGTACGCCTCTGTACACCGACAAGTGCACTCTAGAGCCTCTACGTACCACTTTGCTGACTACCTGTCAGTCTTGTTGGGCCGGGTGCGCGTTATTAGGAAAAGTCCTCCAGACTCCAGTGAAAACAACCTACTGGCCCATCTAACCCTCGCACCCGCCTGGTCCATCGTACTGCCGTCGGTGTGACGACCGGCCATTACCGCATGGACCGCCACTAGTATATGCACATGCAAGTATTATATATAAATCGAGCCTCCAGCTCCAAGGACTATCCAGTCCCAAAACTCTCCAACCCGTCACGGGTGAGAATGTGCTACAAAACCCCCAACCCTGCCTGGGTGAGTATATATGAAACCAATCTCATCCTCCAACTCTGCACGGGTGAGCAAGTTGTCAAAGACTCCAAGTCCCTCCAACCCGGCACGAGTGAGCACATGTCCAGTTCACCTAACCTAATAGACTACTCTTGTCTACAGTTTATCATACTTAGAATCTTAAGGTTAATCCCAGGACTGCCCAAGGTATTCCCGGTGAAGGGCTCTCAGGGGCACTAGGAGCTACGATGGGCTGAATCCCAAAGCTCCCTTTCTCAAGGATATTTAGTTTAGTTGTTGCCTACCCCGAACTCCCTTTTCTCTCTCCTGTTACATAGAGTGACCTAGTGATTTAAGGTATGGGTTAAGGAGTGACGGTCTTCCGTCAACTCTACCTAGGCATGACTAATGTTGCACTATTACTCTCGTCTCTAGAATGAATCTGCCACCCAGGGTTATACTTCCGAACTTAAACTCTAACTCAGTTGTTGATTCATCTCCTGGCGGCCTGTAGTCCAGCCTACTCTTCCTATACGCACCCCAAAACCTAACACCACCCTGAAATCGAACTTCTAGATTCTTGGTCCAACTGACTCCGAATATTTATCCTAGGGTGGTATGGACTACTAAAATGAATACGTGGATTTTCATGATTTTCCTAGGTTATTAAGGCCTTCAATTAAATCTTTTAAAATTATTCCCTAGGTCATTTTACACATGAAGTGTCATCAATTAAAATCTTCTGACCTATGGGAATTTTCCTGAGTTGCATATGGGTAAAATATTACTGTCTACAAGAATTCATAATTTTCCTTTTAATATGTCTATTTATCCCATAGTTAATAAAGTTTCTACATAAATGCCATTTTCCAAATGAAGTAGGAGAGATACATAAATCAAAATTCCAGGAAACTTACTGAGCAATTGTAACATTAATTCATGACTTATGGCAGAGTTTCATTAACTTCTATAGTGTAATAGCCTATAAATTTCCATTCTTAATTATTTACCAAAATGCCATTTTCCTACCTTAATAATTATCAGTGTGTACAAAAATTCTGAAACAATTCTACAATATTAATATTACTATTATACAACTATAGAAATATTTCTGCAATTTTCCAACATGTAATTCCACCAACTCATAAATAAATAAGAAAAGGGTAAAATAGTAATTTCAAGATATTTGCTCCAGTAGTTCTCAAACAGAGGTATACAATTTTCCTAAGTCAAATAAGACACCATACTTTGACTTGGCTGAATTTGAAAGTTTTCTATAGCCAAATTCTATTTTTCCCATTTATTTTCCAAAAAGGCCTATAATTTGAAAAATTCCAATAAGTGGTATTTTTGATTCCAAAAGTCCCAAAAATAATTCTAGGGGTGAAACATGCCCTAATGAATCACTGGAATTTATTGCATGGTTTTTGGGTGCCTCAGCTAGGCTAAATACACAATATACAATTTCTTGCTAATTGCACACCAAGGCCTAAATTAGCCAACACATGTACATGGATTAACCCATCATGCAGGGGTCTAATTGCTCTGAAATTTCTACCAGGCACCAATGATGCCCCTAAGGATGAGCCACCAGGATTTGGGGCCATTTGGAGTTGGAGAACTCCAAAAATCACATTTATTTACTTTTGGGTATTTTTGTAAAAACTATAGCAAACTGATCCCCAAAAATTCTGATTTTTAGGAAGGACCTAGATTTGACTAAATAAGCCACATGCCCAAAATCTCAGTCCATTTGGACTTAGGGTTTGAGCAGGGCATCAATTTTAGTTTCTGTCCTAGTTTAGGGGCAGTCCTAGCAAAATGGACCTACAGGGCAGAATACTCAACCAAATTTAATGAGTAACATGTCAAATCAAAGCTAACACAGAGATCTACAATATTCATGTTGGGCAAAAATTCATCAAGTGGATATAAGGGCCTCAAAATCAACATGCAAGGTGTCTGATATATTGTGACAGTTAATCATACTGTTCATATATGAATTTAATGTTAAGGAATTAATATCAGCCAGCACAGATCTTGAAGTAGATCTGACGGCTGCTGAATCTTCTTCCCCATGCATTGCATGCAGGCCAACCCGACACAGGCGGGTTTTGCGGGGCCGTTCCCGGCCATCGCCGGCGGCGGGACCTCCGGCCAAGTGCTCCCCCGGCCTCACGGTGGTCGGGGCTTGAGCTGGCCGGCGGCTGGGCGGCGGACAGCGGCGGACGGCGGCGGCGCAACCAAGCCGAGAGCTCCCTAACTCGCCATTTTTTTTTACAAATTTTCGAGCTTTTGATTTCTACTGTCGAGCTCGTTTGAGCTCGACGTCTAGCCTAGAGGATCTAGGATACTAGCACAGTAAGAGAGGAAGGGATACGGACCCTTGGTGGCGGCTGTGGCTGAGGGTGGCGGCGGCTCTCCATTGCATGCACTCTCCGGCGATCTCCTCTATTAGCCATGGCAGCTGGTGGTCTCTGGCCTTCTCTCTCTGTCTCAGGGGTAGGAGTGAGTGGAATGAAAGGGAGAGTAGGCGGTTTGGGCTGAGTTAAGGATGGGGGGGCGATTTCACCAAGGTGGGGGCGGATTCACCAAGGCTAGGGCTCGGGCTGGGGGGTTTGGCCGGCTAGGTTGCTTGGGAGTGGGCCCCACTGGTCCAAGTGGGCTGACTAAGCCTTAATGGGTCGGGTTGCCCAGGTTAGGGCTGAGTTAGGTGAGTGGAGAGAGAGAATTTCTCATACAAGTGGAATAGGCTATATTGGGCTTGGGTTGGGTTTAGGCTTGACCCAAGACTGCATGGTGGGGGTCCTACACCTCCTAATACCCATGCATGGTCAGCCAACCCATCATGGGTTGGTGGGATGAGCCCAAGTGGCCCAAAATAACTCCTAGGCACTTTCTCTCTCCTATTCCTCCTCTTTTCTCTCTCCTAGATAATTTTCCAAATTTACTATTGCTTGCCCCTATTTTTCTCTCCCCTAGGGTTTATAGTGTCACTTTAGACCCACATGATGAATTTGGGTTGATTTGGGTGGACCCAACCCAGTGAATTGGGCTAGGGCACCATTTTCACTATTTAGGTCAAAGGTGTTGACTTGACCCATCATGGGTCAACTGGTTGACCCCATGGCCTACCTTAGGGTCCACTTAGATTGTATTTAGGGTTAGGGCATCATGGTGGGGTCATGGTGTGGCTAGGGTTCTTGTTTAGGCTAGTTTGACCTAGTTTGACTCTGGCCCCATGGTGGGCCCCACATGGCTACAATCCACTACCTAGGGTCAAACCTAGCTTATAACCCTAACACTCACCCCATGCCTAACCCAATCTAAGTTAAGGGGTCTAGAAGTAACATTGGGATGTTACAAATCCTATAAACAAAAGAAATAATTTCTTCCCCGAAATTTAAGTTTGGGTCTACGGGTTCCAATTGCCGAAACTTTAAGGAACTTTTAAAAAGATATCATAGAGAGTACCTGATGTAAATAGTTCCGGATAGCGCTCCAGCATCAGATCCCTAGGTTCCCAGGTGTGCTCCTCCTTTCCATGGTTGGACCACAACACCTTCACAAGCGGAACCTTCTTTTTCCTCAACACTCGGACGGCTGAATCGTCGATCCGGATCGGCTCCAATCTAACTGAACGGTCAGGCTCTACCGGTCCAGCTGCAGTAGGGACATGCTGCTCAGGGCGAAGGAGAGCTCTTCGCAAAGAAGAGACATGGAACATGTCGTGTAGGCTACTCAGCTCCAGAGGTAGCTGCAGCCGATAAGCCAAGGGGCCCACACGCTCAAGAATCAGGTATGGTCCCATGTACCGGGGGCTGAGCTTCTTATGTCTTCGAATCCAAGAAATACCGTGTACCGGTCAGATCTTCAGGAAAAACCTGTCCCCAACTTGGAACTCCACTTTCCGGTGTCGTGCATCATAATATTTTGCCTGTCTGCTCTGAGCCTCCAAAAGCCGATCCCTGATCAAGCGAATTTGGGCCTCCGTATCTTCCACAAAATCTGACCCGAGGGCTCGAGTATCCACATCCTGAACCCAAGACAACGGAGTCCGGCATTTCCTCCCATAAAGTGCCTCGTAAGGAGCCATCCCAATGCTGGCCTGGTGGTTGTTGTTGTATGAGAATTCGATCAGTGGCAGTAGCCTCTCCCAGGGCTTCCCTGTATCCAGAATACATAACCTGAGTAGGTCCTCCATAGTCTGTATCGTCCGCTCTGTCTGACCGTCGGTCTGCGGGTGGAAGGCAGTGCTAAAAGAAAGCCTGGACCCCAAGTAAGCATGCACTGCCCTCCATTCCCTGGAGGTGAAGCGACCGTCTCTATCTGAAACAATAGACCTGGGTACTCCATGATACCGGATGAACTGCTCTACAAACAACCTCACCAACACAGCAACTGGGGCATCTTTTCTGACCGGGATAAACCGTGCTACCTTGGTCAACCTGTCCACAATGACCCAGACAGAATCGTGCCCAGAATGGGAGCGAGGGAGTCCGTGTACAAAATCCATGGAAATATCCTCGAACTTCCATTCTGGGACTGGCAGTGGCTGTAATACACCGCCTGGGCTCTTGCATTCAGCCTTCACTCGCTGGCAAGTCTCGCAGTGTGTCACAAGATATATGATCTCCCTCTTCATTCCTGGCCAATACATGGTCCGTCGTAAGTCAGCCCACATCTTGGTGATGCCGGGATGCACTGAATATCTGGAGTAGTGTGCCTCTCTGAGGATGTCATCCCGGATCCCACCTCCTGCTGGAATGTACACCCGACCATGAAATCGAAGAAGATCGTCCTCCAGCATGTAGTCCTCATACTTACCTCCTTCCAAAGCGCCAAAAATAGGCTCTAGATCAGTATCCAATCTCTGATGTGTAAGAATGCGCTTCTGTATATCATCATCGCTGACCAAAGAGTTCAGGTACTCTCGATAGATCACTGGCTCGGCTTCCGAAACCATGGTAATTTGCATATCCTCCATCATGCGTAGCAGCTCCATAGACATCACCCGGGGCTCCGGTCCAGAAGTGCCGGCTCTCCTGCTCAAAGCATCTGCTACAGTATTCGCCTTCCCCGGGTGATAGTGCATCTTATAGTCGTAATCGCAAAGGAACTCAAGCCACCTCCTCTGTCGCAGGTTTAGAACCTTCTGCGCGTCGATGTACTTGAGATTCTTATGGTCGGAGTATATATCACAATGAATCCCGTAGAGGTAATGTCTCCATGTCTTGAGGGCAAAGACTACGGCCCCGAGCTCGAGATCATGTACTGGATAGTTATGCTCATGCTTCTTCAGCTGTCGCGAAGCATAAGCGATAACATGTCCATATTGCATCAGGACTGCACCCATCCCCTGATAGGAGGCATCTGTATATATCTGGAATCCTTCGCTCCCAGAGGGAAGTGCAAGGATGGGGGATGAAGTGAGTCGGTCCTTGAGCTCTTGAAATGCTGACTCACACCGCTCTGTCAAGTCAAATGCGGCATCCTTTTTCGTCAAGGACGTGAGGGGGAGGGCTATCCTCGAGAACCCCTCCACGAACTTGCGATAATAACCTGCTAGGCCCAAGAAGCTACGGATGTCCGACGCTGTCTTTGGCTGTGGCCAATCCCGCACCGCCTCTATCTTAGCCGGATCCACTGCTAATCCAGCTCCACTGATCGTGTGTCCTAGGAAAGCCACTTCCTGAAGCCAGAACTGGCACTTAGAGAACTTCGCATACATCTGGAATTCTCTTAACTTCTACAATACCCGCGCTAGGTGCTCTGCGTGCTCCTCTCGAGACCATGAGTAAATCAAAATATCATCAATAAAAACTATGACAAACCGATCTAGATAAGGCTCGAATACACGGTTCATGAGCGTCATGAACGCCGAGGGGGCATTCGTGAGCCCAAATGGCATCACCGTGAATTCATATAGCCCGTAGCGTGAGCTGAAAGCCGTCTTCGGTATATCTTCTTCCCTGATGCGGAGCTGATAATAACCCGAGCGCAAATCCAATTTTGAAAACCAACAAGCTCCTTGAAGCTGATCGAAGAGCTCATCTATCCGTGGCAGTGGATATGTATTCCGAACCGTCAATCGGTTCAGTTCTCTATAATCTATACATAGTCTCAGCGAACCGTCCTTCTTCTTCACAAATAAAACGGGTGCTCCCCAAGGCGAAGAACTTGGTCGTACAAAACCCGATTCCACCAGTTCCTGTAACTGTGTCCTGAATTATGCCAATTCTCTAGGTGCCATCCTGTAGGGAGCCCGGGACACTGGTCTCGCCCCTGGCACCAACTGAATCCTGAAATCCAAGTCTCGTGATGGTGGTAGTCCAGGTAACTTTTCCGGAAAGACATCAGCATAATCTCGTGCCACTGGAATATCGGCTAGGGAACTCTCTACTACTGCCATCTCGAAGCAAATGAGATATACCTCTTCCCCCTGTTCATAGGCCTTGACAGCATGTACTGAAGATAAAGAAAGGCGGGGGATGGAACGGATACCTTCAATGGTGACGTAGGAGTCTCCGTGTCTGAGTGTGATCCTCTTCGAGGGGCAATCTATCTGCGCGTAGTTCCAATGAAGCCAGTTCATGCCTAGGATCAGATCAAAATTCGGTAGCCTCAAAACTGTTACCGGAGCTTCGAACGCTTTGCCTCCTATCTCGACATCCATATTGCAGCAGTCTGTGGTTCGAAGTTCCGTACCATCAGGGAGTCGCACTCTCTTTTCCAAACCGGAAAACTTCTCCACTCCTTCTAATCCTTCAATAAACGAGTCCG
Organism: Platanthera zijinensis; assembly: GCA_039513925.1. Taxonomy (NCBI): domain Eukaryota; kingdom Viridiplantae; phylum Streptophyta; class Magnoliopsida; order Asparagales; family Orchidaceae; genus Platanthera; species Platanthera zijinensis. Next base: position 97,951,537 of record CM077089.1, read on the forward strand.
ACACGAAGGAGTGTGACGCACCCGTGTCGAAGAGGGTATGAGCGGGCTTGCCGCTAATCATCACTATGCCTGGGTTCGTTTGAGTTCAAAGAATAGTATTACTTTTAATGTCCAAGGTACTCTTAAAATTTACAATTTATAAATCCTACAAAATTTTAAGTACCTGTAATCACCTCCTTTGGGTCCCTCTGCTCCGTGAGGTCCAGCGCGTATACCTGCTCCCGGTCTCGGCCTCGACCGTGATATCCTCGGCCTCGGCCTCGGCCTCGTCCTCGTCCTCGTCCTCGGCCTTGGTGAACTGGAGGGGCCACTGGAGGTGGAGGAGGAGGAAGAGGGTGGACCTGAAGCGGGAACTGCGTCCTGATGTGCCCAGGTTGGCCGCAACCAAAGCAGGTGATCTGCCTCTGACCTCGATCATCCTGTCTCATCGGTCCGGGAATCTGTATAGGTGGGGGAGCCAATGGTGGAGGGAGCCCCTGATCCTGCCTGTAGTTGGGACGACGACGTCCCCCACCTCTCCTGTATCCAATAGTCTTGCCTCTCTGAGATGATCTGCTGCTTTCCCCAAAAGACTGCCCATCCAGCGATCTCTTCCCTCTGCCTTGCACCATCAGCTGGTCAGCCTCCAGCTTCTTTGCCATCTCGATGATCTGCGCCATGGTACCGTGAGCAATGAACAGCAAAGGCTGCCTCAAAGAATCGCGGAGTCCGTGATAGAATCTCTTCGCATACTTCTGGTCATCCCAGTCATGGAAGCCTGCAAACCTAGCCAGGTGGGAGAATTCTCTCTGGTACTCGATGACTGATCAGCTCCCCTGCTGGAGGTTCAGAAACCTCGCCTCCAAAGCATCTCGGTCTGTGGAGGATACAAAGTGCTCCAAGAATACGTCACTGAACTCCTCCCAAGATATGTCCATCAGCTCCCTGTCGGCGAATGTAGAGTCTCGCACCGACTTCCACCACCTCTTTGCATGAGCATCTAGTGTCGAGGTGGCAAGAGGAACTGCCTGTCTGACGGGGCAGCTGATGCCAGCTAGCAGCTCCTGGATGGTCTCCAACCACTCCTCTGTCTTCACAGCATCTTCTGTCCCGCGATACAATGGCGGAGACAGACTTTTAAACGAACTCAGCCAGTTTGACCCTGGGTTGGGTAGCTGTACCGGGGCTTGCTGATCTCTGAATGCGTCCAGGATTGCCGTCAGCGTTTGTCCCATCTCTGTCTGCATGAACGGAATAGCAGCCGGAGGGGGAGGAACTGCATCCTGTGGAGGCTGCATAAAGGTAAGATAATGTCAAAATTGGCCTAACTCATTGTTTAATGGACTGTTTTATGTGGCTTTTACACATGGGCACACCATTGCTTCCGCTGCATAGTTTGTCCGCAAACTAATGCTCGCGCGGGGTGTTCCAGTGTGGTGGACTGTATTCTCATATGATCGTGTGTTCAAGTGATACCAGTTTGTAAGATCCTGTCTCCTCATTCCGAGGCTAACCCGGATCTTATGCCCAGAATCGCCGCCTTACGGTGACACTAACGTACGGGTTAGTCGTCACCGCAAGACGCCGATTCTGCCGGCTAGTACGATCATAACCTGTCGGCCAATATGAGAATAAAATCATAATATCAGAGTAAACGCAGAAAAAGTCCACAGCCACAGCACATATATATATCAAAAGAGAATGAAATATCAGTCCGCAATGAGTACAACAAATATAAGTAAATAGGGCTTATGCCCAGTACATCATGATCACTCTCACTCTCACATACAGCAGCGGAAAAACTAAAACTCTCTCACATCACACCTGTAGACGTGCTCCGGTAGTAGTAGCTGGTATCTGCTCCTCAAGTCCTGCCTCCTCGACGTGCTGGTCCACCTCCTCGAGCTCCTAAAATAGTAAGGTCAACGACCCTTAGTCAAACAGACTAAGTCGTATCCTCAGCACCTCCTCCTGCAACTCCTAGGCACCGTGCGGGAGGACGAAGCGGAGGACAACAAGGGGTGGCAAAAGAGAGCAGGTGACAGGAATCTAACAGGGTATATAATCAAGAAAATAATGAAATGTAACCTCCACTTATGCGGGTACGCATAAGCAAGGGATCTTTTGCAAGGCTCCCATTGTATAGAATGTCCCATACCATTTATATAATGGGGTGTCAGAGTCACAAGCATATATATAAAGGAAAAATAACCTTAACCTATAAACATGCCCACTCAGGCTTATAAGCTAAGGGTTCGTATAGCAGGTCCTAATGTATAAGCGTCCCATACCACTTATACATTAGGTGTCTTAGGTTGTTATGCAGATTAATGTTATGCAACTATATGGTGGGTATGATATGAACATGCAGTGCAACACACACACACGACTCCGTGATCACAGACCTTTAGTTCCCACTTTTCGAGAGCTAGCATCACTCTCAGGTACCACCGTTGTGGCTACGGCAGCAGCGGAACGGGCGCTTCCGCCTTCTAGGCGGGTATCACACTACCAGGCCTAGACCTCTCTTGTACGCCTCTGTACACCGACAAGTGCACTCTAGAGCCTCTGCGTACCACTTTGCTGACTACCTGTCAGTCTTGTTGGGCCGGGTGCGCGTTATTAGGAAAAGTCCTCCAGACTCCAGTGAAAACAACCTACTGGCCCATCTAACCCTCGCACCCGCCTGGTCCATCGTACTGCCGTCGGTGTGACGACCGGCCATTACCGCATGGCCCGCCACTAGTATATGCACATGCAAGTATTATATATAAATCGAGCCTCCAGCTCCAAGGACTATCCAGTCCCAAAACTCTCCAACCCGTCACGGGTGAGAATGTGCTACAAAACCCCCAACCCTGCCTGGGTGAGTATATATGAAACCAATCTCATCCTCCAACTCTGCACGGGTGAGCAAGTAGTCAAAGACTCCAAGTCCCTCCAACCCGGCATGAGTGAGCACATGTCCAGTTCACCTAACCTAATAGACTACTCTTGTCTACAGTTTATCATACTTAGAATCTTAAGGTTAATCCCAGGACTGCCCAAGGTATTCCCGGTGAAGGGCTCTCAGGGGCACTAGGAGCTACGATGGGCTGAATCCCAAAGCTCCCTTTCTCAAGGATATTTAGTTTAGTTGTTGCCTACCCCGAACTCCCTTTTCTCTCTCCTGTTACATAGAGTGACCTAGTGATTTAAGGTATGGGTTAAGGAGTGACGGTCTTCCGTCAACTCTACCTAGGCATGACTAATGTTGCACTATTACTCTCGTCTCTAGAATGAATCTGCCAACCAGGGTTATACTTCCGAACTTAAACTCTAACTCAGTTGTTGATTCATCTCCTGGCGGCCTGTAGTCCAGCCTACTCTTCCTATGCGCACCCCAAAACCTAACACCACCCTGAAATCGAACTTCTAGATTCTTGGTCCAACTGACTCCGAATATTTATCCTAGGGTGGTATGGACTACTAAAATGAATACGTGGATTTTCATGATTTTCCTAGGTTATTAAGGCCTTCAATTAAATCTTTTAAAATTATTCCCTAGGTCATTTTACACATGAAGTGTCATCAATTAAAATCTTCTGACCTATGGGAATTTTCCTGAGTTGCATATGGGTAAAATATTACTGTCTACAAGAATTCATAATTTTCCTTTTAATATGTCTATTTATCCCATAGTTAATAAAGTTTCTACATAAATGCCATTTTCCAAATGAAGTAGGAGAGATACATAAATCAAAATTCCAGGAAAATTACTGAGCAATTATAACATTAATTCATGACTTATGGCAGAGTTTCATTAACTTCTATAGTGTAATAGCCTATAAATATCCATTCTTAATTATTTACCAAAATGCCATTTTCCTACCTTAATAATTATCAGTGTGTACAAAAATTCTGAAACAATTCTACAATATTAATATTACTATTATACAACTATAGAAATATTTCTGCAATTTTCCAACATGTACCAACTCATAAATAAATAAGAAAAGGGTAAAATAGTAATTTCAAGATATTTGCTCCAGTAGTTCTCAAACAGAGGTATAAAATTTTCCTAAGTCAAATAAGACACCATACTTTGACTTGGCTGAATTTGAAAGTTTTCTATAGCCAAATTCTATTTTTCCCATTTATTTTCCAAAAAGGCCTATAATTTGAAAAATTCCAATAAGTGGTATTTTTGATTCCAAAATTCCAAAAATAATTCTAGGGGTGAAACATGCCCTAATGAATCACTGGAATTTATTGCATGGTTTTTGGGTGCCTCAGCTAGGCTAAATACACAATATACAATTTCTTGCTAATTGCACACCAAGGCCTAAATTAGCCAACACATGTACATGGATTAACCCATCATGCAGGGGTCCAATTGCTCTGAAATTTCTACCAGGCACCAATGAAGCCCCTAAGGATGAGCCACCAGGATTTGGGGCCATTTGGAGTTGGAGAACTCCAAAAATCACATTTATTTACTTTTGGGTATTTTTGTAAAAACTATAGCAAAATGTTCCCCAAAAATTCTGATTTTTAGGAAGGACCTAGATTTGACTAAATAAGCCACATGCCCAAAATCTCAGTCCATTTGGACTTAGGGTTTGAGCAGGGCATCAATTTTAGTTTCTGTCCTAGTTTAGGGGCAGTCCTAGCAAAATGGACCTACAGGGCAGAATACTCAACCAAATTTAATGAGTAACATGTCAAATCAAAGCTAACACAGAGATCTACAATATTCATGTTGGGCAAAAATTCATCAAGTGGATATAAGGGCCTCAAAATCAACATGCAAGGTGTCTGATATATTGTGACAGTTAATCATACTGTTCATATATGAATTTAATGTTAAGGAATTAATATCAGCCAGCACAGATCTTGAAGTAGATCTGACGGCTGCTGAATCTTCTTCCCCATGCATTGCATGCAGGCCAACCCGACACAGGAGGGTTTTGCGGGGCCGTTCCCGGCCATCGCCGGCGGCGGGACCTCCGGCCAAGTGCTCCCCCGGCCTCAGGGTGGTCGGGGCTTGAGCTGGCCGGCGGCTGGGCGGCGGAGAGCGGCGGACGGCGGCGGCGCAACCAAGCCGAGAGCTCCCTAACTCGCCATTTTTTTTTTACAAATTTTCGAGCTTTTGATTTCTACTGTCGAGCTCGTTTGAGCTCGACGTCTAGCCTAGAGGATCTAGGATACTAGCACAGTAAGAGAGGAAGGGATACGGACCCTTGGTGGCGGCTGTGGCTGAGGGTGGCGGCGGCTCTCCATTGCATGCACTCTCCGGCGATCTCCTCTATTAGCCATGGCAGCTGGTGGTCTCTGGCCTTCTCTCTCTGTCTCAGGGGTAGGAGTGAGTGGAATGAAAGGGAGAGTAGGCGGTTTGGGCTGAGTTAAGGATGGGGGGGCGATTTCACCAAGGTGGGGGCGGATTCACCAACGCTAGGGCTCGGGCTGGGGGGTTTGGCCGGCTAGGTTGCTTGGGAGTGGGCCCCACTGGTCCAAGTGGGCTGACTAAGCCTTAATGGGTCGGGTTGCCCAGGTTAGGGCTGAGTTAGGTGAGTGGAGAGAGAGAATTTCTCATACAAGTGGAATAGGCTATATTGGGCTTGGGTTGGGTTTAGGCTTGACCCAAGACTGCATGGTGGGGGTCCTACACCTCCTAATACCCATGCATGGTCAGCCAACCCATCATGGGTTGGTGGGATGAGCCCAAGTGGCCCAAAATAACTCCTAGGCACTTTCTCTCTCCTATTCCTCCTCTTTTCTCTCTCCTAGATAATTTTCCAAATTTACTATTGATTGCCCCTATTTTTCTCTCCCCTAGGGTTTATAGGGTCACTTTAGACCCACATGATGAATTTGGGTTGATTTGGGTGGACCCAACCCAGTGAATTGGGCTAGGGCACCATTTTCACTATTTAGGTCAAAGGTGTTGACTTGACCCATCATGGGTCAACTGGTTGACCCCATGGCCTACCTTAGGGTCCACTTAGATTGTATTTAGGGTTAGGGCATCATGGTGGGGTCATGGTGTGGATAGGGTTCTTGTTTAGGCTAGTTTGACCTAGTTTGACTCTGGCCCCATGGTGGGCCCCACATGGCTACAATCCACTACCTAGGGTCAAACCTAGCTTATAACCCTAACACCCACCCCATGCCTAACCCAATCTAAGTTAAGGGGTCTAGAAGTAACATTGGGATGTTACATGTAGATCCCAGTACATGCTGAGCCAGTGAGGGGCACCCCCGCCCCGTCCGCGCCTACACAATTCCAACAATCAGAGCTGGGGCAGACGCTCACAGCTATTTTGGACGCCTTTAGGTCCCAATCTCAGCAGGCACCTGTACAACAACAGGGTTCGGGATCTAGTTGGTTAAGCACTTTCCGAGATCTCTCCCCTCCCGCTTATATTGGGACAGAGACGGCGGTGCGTACGGAAGAGTTGCTCGACACTATACAAGAATTGTTGGCAGGAATAAGATGTCCAAACAATATGGCGGTGACCCTTGTGGTGACACTCTTAGAACTGCACGCAAAAAGGTGGTGGAAGTCCCTCATGGGCTCCACTTTTCGTGGGAGAGTGTACACGGACATTAGTTAGAGCGAATTCTCTGAAGCCTTTTTATAGCATTTCATCCCCTCGGCCGCTCGGGATGGTCTTGAAGAGAGATTTTTGCAACTAAAGCAAGGGTCCATGTCGGTGACAGAGTACCAACCGGAGTTTCAGCACTTGGCTAGATTCGCTGACTCCTATGAGTTGGATGATAGTGGGTACGCCAAACGATTCTACAAAGGCTTGCGAGATCCCCTAAGGCAATCCCTTTTGTTTATAGCAGACTCTAGTCTGGCGGAGATTATCGATATGGCGATGAGATTGGAAGCGGATCACCTGGGAAGTGGTAAGAGACCAGCGGAGGGCGTGATGGATGCCAGCCCCCGCAACAGAAGGAGATTTAACAATAGAAGAGGAAGAGGATATCAGAGGGGTGGCAGGCGTTTCCCCCAGAACTTTAGAGAGGAGCGCCCGGTTCTTCAACCGCCAGCATTACCTCCACCTCAACAATTTCAGCAACACAGCAGAAGGCAGGAACGAGTGTGCTTTGAATGCAACCAACAGGGCCACATTCGACGCTACTGCCCGCAACTGTTTGGAGATGCACCTTTTGCTATCCCTCCAGCAGCCCCGCGGGGGAGAGGGTATGTGCGTGGTCGAGGACGAGGACTGATGACTACTTTTTAGTCATCCTTTTTTGGGTAATTTAGTAGCTTAAATTTCTAAGTATTATTATAATTTTATGTTGTTGTATGCTGATAGTCCGTTTTATAGCCTAAACTATTATGGTATTTTCTAGCTTTCAATTTACAAAGCATGTCTTGTATGCTTATATTTTGACCCTTTTTTGTATATATTATTGTCACTAACATCTTCCCTTCTTTTTGCGGGATTTTACAAGTTTTGCTGTTACACGCCCCATGGTCACGCCCTCCTAGGGCGTGTACCAAGGGCGTGTAACCTAGTGGAATGAAGCCGCCGGTCCGAAGTCAATCTCCACCAGAAACTAGCTATCACGCCCACTGACACGCCCTACGTGGGCGTGTCTGACAGGCGTGACCCGCCAAGTCCCGAGAAGTCAGTACCGAGCTCAATTTCAACGCACTGAATCCGACACGCCCACTGACACGCCCTACGTGGGCGTGTCTGACAGGCGTGACCCGCCAAGTCCCGAGAAGTCAGTACCGAGCTCAATTTCAACGCACCGAATCCGACACGTCCATATGTCACGCCCTCCAGGGGCGTGTTCGATGGGCGTGTAACTCAGCAACCGCGCCAGAATTAAATGCCAACGCTCCAGATGTCGCACCGAATCAGACACGCCCTATGGTCACGCCCTCCATGGGCGTGTCATTGGGCGTGACCCAGCCCGAAAAAAACTCTATAAATAAGGATCATCTTCTAGTGTTTGGGGGGGGATGGAGAGAGATTAGAGAAGAAGAAGTGCTGCTATTTTAGTTTTTATGTCTTAAGCTTGTCTCTTCTTTTTTACTTCAAGTAATTGAGTTTCTTTTTATGCAAGCCTTTTTCGCATTTCTGTACTTCCTTTTTACAACATTTGTAATCATCGTAGAATGTGTTCTTATAGTATCTGTGTGCCCTACTTGTGATTCCTCCACATTACGAAATAAAATAGTTCGCTATTCTCTTTCCCTTCTACTCGGTGTTATTTTCCATACTATTAATATGATCTTCATTTTCTATACCATGAATAACTAAATCCTCCTTGTACTCGATCTTGATGATCTGAGGTTTGAGTGATTAAGTTATGATGCTTTAATTTTACCTTTCCTTTTTAGGGGTTTAACCTTGAATTGCTCTTGAATTCTTTTGGGTTGGAGATATATCATCGATGTATACTCTCCGCCTTAGCTTTCATGCTTGGCTAGCCGAAAGGCCGATAGTTTGAAGTGAGCACTCAAGAGGAAAGGGATTGGTATGCACCCCTTGAGAGAGGCAGACATTCAAATCCCCCGGATTGGAGTAAAATCTAATAGTGGGGTTCACCGCGTAAAGCGAGCTTTAGGCCTCTGATTTAGACGAAAGTCGGTCGGACCTTCCTAAACTCAGTCGGACACGACTTCGAGAGAAGCGTGTTTAAGCTTTAGGAACCTCCACGGTCAAGAAACTCTCCCCTATTAAGTTTAGGCTTTTATCGCATTTCTTTATTACTCTGGCCGAGGTGATTCTTGATCGAGTACATTTTCCTCCCTTTGTCGTAGTTCTTTAACACTTTATCGTAATCGCGTCTAATAGTTCTTTAACTTAATGCAGTGGTCCTCTTTCTAGCGATTAACTATATTTCCTTTCTTAATTGCAATTTCCTTTTTAGCCCTCAAGATTTTCCTTCGATAAAATAATAGTCTTCGTGTGAGTAAGTGTATTCAGCAATTCCCGGATTTCAATACGACACTTGTGTCCCCTAGCTACAATTCGATAGGTATACTTGCCTAGATGGATTGCTAGTTCGGTTGCTTTTATTTTCTTCACGATTAGTAGACACCAAGGACCACGAGGAAGAAACCCCGGACCTGCTCGGGAGCAGATGTATGCCTTGGATATGACTCAAGAGCGGAATCCTCAGGAGATGATTGCAGGTCCGATTAGAATTATCCCTTTTGCTTCCATTAATATCCTCTAGTGGCTTAAGATATACTAAACGTCTAGCTTGAGTATTATTAAATGACACTTAGGCACCGTGATGGTCGGCGGGAAACCGGCTTATATGTTATTTGACACCGGTGCCTCACATTCTTTCGTGTCTGAAGACTTCATCAAGGATACACACGGAGTACAATATTTCACTGGTATTGCTCGAAGAGTACGCCTCCCAGACAGATCTGAGATGACAGCAACCGCGAAGTGTGAGTTGGAGATAACCATTGGGGGGAAATACCTTTGATACCCCCGCCACAATTTTGAGAATACCAGAATTTGACCTCATTCTGGGCATGGCATGGCTAGATTGGCACCATGCAAGAATCGACTGCGCGAAGAAGCACATCTATTTGAGACATGGGGATACTGATGTAGTCTTCCAAGGTATAAATTTCGCACCACGAATATTGTTATCCTCAATCCAGACCTTGAAAGCTCATATGAGAGGGGATGAAGTCTACATGATATGTTTCGAACTAAAGGAGATGAAGGTAGATGTAAAGGATGTGCGGGTAACACGGGATTTCCCTGAGGTATTTCCTAAAAAATTGTCAGGGTTACCCCCGCATAGAGAAGTTGATTTTCAGATTAAGCTTGTATTAGGAGCTAAGCCTATCTCCAGGACCCCTTATCGGATGGCCCCAAAAGAACTCGCGGAGTTTAGAATTCAACTGCAGGAGTTGGTAGAATCAGGGTTTGTTCGCCCCAGCTCATCACCTTGGGGAGACCCTGTTCTATTCGTTAAGAAGAAAGATGGAACCCTGCGTTTATGTATAGACTATCGGGAACTCAACCGACTGACGTACGGAACACCTATCCGTTACCTCGGATCGATGAGTTGTTCGACCAACTGGTGGGAGCGCATTGGTTCTCCAAGCTAGATTTACACTCGGGGTATTATTAATTGAGAATGCAAGAGGATGATATTCCGAAAATGGCTTTCAGCTCAAGGTACGGCTTATATGAGTTCACAGTTATGCCATTTGGGCTCACAAATTCCCCATCAGCTTTCATGAGCTTGATGAATAAAGTGTTTGAGCCCTATCTAGATGTCTTCGTCATTGTGTTCATTGATGACATCTTAGTCTACTCGAATACGGAGGAGGAACATGCCGGGCATTTGGCCTTAGTTCTGGAAAAGTTAAAAGAGCACGCCCTATTCGCCAAGTTTAGCAAGTGTGAATTCTGGCTTAGGGAAGTGGCATTCTTGGGTCATATAATCAGTGGGGCTAGACTTGCTGTGGATCCGGCCAAGGTGCGTGCCGTGAAGGAGTGGTTGCCCTTGAAGTCGGCGGCCGATGTGAGGAGTTTTCTGGGACTTTCATGATACTACCGCAAGTTCGTAAAAGGATTCTCCAAGATTGCCCTCCCGCTTACTTCTTTGAAAAAGAAAGGTGTGCCATTTGAGTGGACACTCCAGTGTGAAGTGGCATTCCATAAATTGAAGGATAGACTTACCTCCGCCCCCATCCTTGTCCTTCCGTCTGGAAAGGAAGGATTCCAAGTTTATACGGACGCGTCTTATCAGGGGTTGGGAGCGGTGTTGATGCAGCACGGGTACGTAATTGCTTATGCTTCAAGACAATTGAAGAAGCTTGAAATCAATTACACGGTGCATGATTTGGAGCTAGGAGCAGTGGTGTTCGCCTTGAAGGTATGGAGGCATTATCTATACGGTGTCCACTGCGAAATCTTCTCGGATCATAAAAACTTGAAGTACGTCCATACCCAGAAGGAATTGAACTTAAGACAACGACGGTGGTTAGAGTTTCTATGCGACTATGAGTTCACCTTGAACATCCACCCCGGAAAAGCGAACTCGGTAGCCGATGCGTTGAGTAGGAAAGTACCCGGCTCAAGCCCAGAGTCTCGGTTGATGAGCATGGAGTTGGCACGGATGATTAAGGAGATGGACATTACCTTAATATGTAAGGCTTCTTCGGCATATACGGAGTACTTGTCCACCATGAGCATAGTTTGTGATATCCGGGACCGGATCCGAGTGGAGCAAGGATTGGATGACAGGACTACCGACGAGTACACACTAAAGGATGTCCTCATTTACTTTCGCGGCCTTCTCTACATTCCCAAAGGTGGCAGAATCCGGGAGGATATCATGAGAGAAGCATATTGCATTCAATATTCCATGCACCCGGGAATTTCAAAGATGTACGCCGGCTTAAGGAAGACGATGTGTTGGCCAGGAATGAAGAAGGATGTCCGGTACTTTGTCACGCATTGTGAAGCCTGCCAAAGAGTGAAGGCGGAGTGCAGGAGTCCCGGTGGCCTGTTGCAATCGTTGCCAATCCCCGAGTGGAAGTTCGAGGATATTTCCATGGACTTCATACATGGGCTACCTCGCTCCCGCTCAGGAAATGATTCAGTGTGGGTGATCGTTGATTGCCAGATGAAAGTTGCCCGGTTCATTCCGATGAAGAAGGAGGCTCATATGGATGTCTTAGTACGCCTTTTTGTGGAGCAGTTTGTACGGTATCACGGCGTACCTAAGACGATTGTTTCGGACCATGATGGTTGTTTTACCTCTAAGGAGTGGAAGGTGGTACAGGCGTATTTGGGCTCGCACCTTATCTTCAGCACCGCATTTCATCCTCAGACGGACGGGCAGTCTGAGCGGACCATCCGAACATTGGAGGATCTATTGAGGTTGTGTGTGATAGAAAGGGGAGAGCCGTGGGAAAGACTCTTGCCCTTAGTGGAATTCTCCTACAACAACAGCCATCAAGCTAGCATTGGGATGGCGCCCCATAAAGCCCTTTATGGAAGAAGGTGTAGAACCCCCTTGTCTTGGGTGCAAGACGAAGACCCGAAGGCATTAGGAATTGAGTATATCGACGATACTGATGCGGTGGTTAGGCTGATAAGGGATCGCATGTTGGAGGCTCAAAGTCGGCAGGCGAAGTATTATAACGCAAAGCACCGTATAGTGGAGTTTCAAGTGGGTGAAAAAGTGTTCCTGAAAATCCGGCCGATGCATGGAGTGTCACGGGTGCGGGGAGTGAAGAAGCTCAGCCCACAGTATGTTTGACCCTATGTCATAGTGGAAAGGATTTGCCCTTTGGCATATCGGCTGGAGCTACCGCCCGAGGTAGAAAATCTCCACAATGTGTTCCATGTATCGTCGCTTCGGAAGGTGCTGTTTCGACCTGAACAATACATCCCCACAACTGATGGTAAGGTGGCGTCTGACAGATCTGTGTGATTGGATCCGGTAAGAATCGTTGATAATGAGATAAGAACCTTGCGCCGCAAAAGTGTGCCTCTGGTAAAGGTGTTATGGTCTAATCATGGGAAGGAAGAATTTACATGGGAGCCGGTTGACTTGATGCAGAAGCGTTACCCGGTGCTGTTCTCCCAAGGCATCATTTTATAACGCATAATATTTTGTAATTGCATCCCCATAGCCCTAGCCTGATTTCAGGGACGAAATCTTTTACTTTGTTTATAGGATTTGAAACGTCCCAATTCCCGCTAGGCCCCTCGCACGAGTTTTGAGTAAAGAGACTTGACTCGGGTTCGAGACGCATTGGCAAAAGGTGTCAAGTGCGTTGAATAGAGTGTAGGGTTGAGTGATATCCAACGAACCGAAAGGAAATGGTCTAAGGGAAAATCGACGAGAATGGGAGTGGATACTCGCCGATCGACGGGTATCGGGAATGATACTCGCCGATCGACGGGTATCGGGAATGATACTCGCCGATTTGACGATAATCGATGGTCGATGCCCGCCGGATTCAGAATTGCTGATTGAGAATTAGGCTAAGGAAAATTCGCCGAGTATCATTATTGATACCCGACGAATTCGTTGAGAATGCCCGGTGATTCTCGCCGATCGTCGAGAATGCTCGGTGATACCCACCGATCGTCGAGTATCGCTGACTGATACTCAACGCACTCAACGCCAGGAATTTCCGATAAGTGGGCTAAGTGAAATTCGTCGGGTATAATTGTTGATACCCGATGAATTTGTCGAGAATGCCCGACGATTCTCGCCGATCGTCGAGAATGACGGTTGATTCCCGTCGAATTTTACTTGTGCGTTTTCTTCGCCCAGGCAGATTCACCGGCTTGTACAGGAGGACCGAACCGGACTTCGGGATTCATGCTGATGATGATTCCTTGGACCGGGTCACTTCAATATGACCCATTAGGGGCGGTCCAATGGAGCGTTGACACGTGGAGGAAGGATTTAACCTAATACATCGGTTTATAAGAGGAGATAAAGCCGAACCCTAGCCATCCTTGCCGATCGTTCTTGCCGTCATCATGGACCTCGCGAATCCGACAGAGCAGCGGGAAGCAGTCAGAGCTTCTGGAGGCGGTCTTCTCTCTCTCTCTCTCCTTCCTTTGCAAAGAAGAACAATTGCACCAAGCAAGAGATGCCACAAAGAAGGATGACTAGATCCGTGGCCGGAAATGATGGTACCGCTGGAATCGAAGTGAGCTTCCTCCCCTGTCCTTTGGTGCTAGATCTGTAGTTAATATTTTAGGAGAGATATCGACTCCGTAGAGTCTTGATGGTGAGGAGGAGATTTCTTAGGGAAAAGCCATGCCTAGGTCGTTTTCTAGGCTTAGTCCCATCCAACCTCTTCATTCTTCAAAGTGAAGATGAGAGAGTGATTCGTGGAGAAATATGGCTTCGTGAGGGTGAATAAGGGTGGACGATTTTCTGTAGGAGTTTTTGGGAGATTGGTGCAAGGAGGAAGATGAACGGATGTCGTTCATCTCGCCTTAAGATGCGTGCAGAAATCTGTTTTCTGTACGCATCGACCTTCGTGGCCAATTTCGGGGGTGTTCTGGTCATATCTGGGTTTTCGACTAAACACAAAAGTCGTAGCCCTCGAAATTATCTTTCCAATAAGTGGTTGCACGTTTCCAGGTGATACCAGTACCCACGGGAAAGTCAGTTCGAATCTGCTGCGATTGGGGAAAAATCTTGTACACATCAGGCTTCAAGTGAATTTCTGGTGTGATGCGATCAAATATGGGCTTTCAACTAAACACGAAAGTTGTAGCCCTTGAAATTATCTTTACAACGAGTGGTTGCACGCACTCGTCGGATTTCTGTAGCCTCGGGAATCCATGGTCGGAGTTGCTGCCCGGATTAAGGCGCACCTAAATTCTGGGTTGTATAATGTGCAATGCGATTTGGTGGAATTTAATGTTGCGATCCAACTTGAGGCTTGGGTGAACTCTTTCGACATAATCTTCATAGTGATATGATAAGTTGAGGTTATAGATCTGAATTCGTATAATGAGTTGTGGACAAGCCTAATTGAAGGAAAGGGCCGGACTTAAATGGGTAGTTATAAATTGATAGATGTATAAATGTTTTAACTATGACCATGATGTATGTTGAATGGATAAAAAGGGAATTAGTAATCCAATGCTTAAAGTGTCGTCTCCCTATGGGTCGTATTATGGAAGTAACAAGTACAGTGTTGACCATCGCTGTGGAATGGGATTGAGATGAGTAAAGTTGGACGGTTGGGCTTGGCCCTTGGTGTTCACATCCCGAGGCTCCTCCCATATTTGATGGATGGTTGGGCTGGGTCCTCGGTGTTCATGTCCTGAGGCTCCTTCCATGCAATGATATTGTGGAATTGCATGTGGTGTGAGTCGACACGTGGTGTCGTAATCCTGGGTAAAGGATAGTATGGCCGGTCTACGGGCTCGCCAATCGTCACACCGATGGGAGTTGACAGCTAGACCTCGGACGGTTGGGCTTGGTCCTCGGTATTCACGTCCCGAGGCTCCTTCCGTACCAAGTGAACGGTTGGGCTTGGTCCTCATGTTCATTTCCGAGGCTCCTTCCGTGTCACGCATAGGCCAGTTCGGGGCTAGGATCTTGGTGCTCATTTACCCAAGAGAACCTGTTGAGCCGTAGTACGCATGTGAGCTCCACTGTTGTGTTCGTAGCATTGAGGCGTACGGATTCCTAGGCCAGGTAGTGTGGAGACCAGCCTATTAGTGGAGATGCCCGCTCTACTGTCACCGTTTGGCCACGACGGTTGATGCCTGAGAGGTTAGCTACCTGCTCGAATAGTGGGAACTATAAGTCTGTGTCGACATAGCGATTGCATGTGCTTGATCATGGCTGTTTCATTGCATTGCATACATAGAATTGCACTTCATTACATATACAAGACCCTCATCATATAAGTTTGTATGACACTTCTATACGATGAGTTACTTATTGCTGAACAAACCTCCACTTATATGTTTGTATGGGCATCCATATAAGTTGAGTTACTTACTATTATAACATTATACTCTCTTGCTGCTGTAGATGGTAGAATTGTAGAATAAGAGCTTGTTCATTTGTACACTATTTTTATTGCTACATATGATTTGTATACTAACTTCACCTGCTTGTACTACGGTTTTATATATATTGTACCTGTTCCTTTCTCCGCCCGGTGCCGAGGAGTCGCCGGGGGAGCGGATGTGAAGCCACTTAGTCTTTATGACTAACGGTTGCTACGTCTTCCATTTTAGGAGGAAACCCCACAGGTGGAGCAGCAGGCTATGCAGCTGGACAGCCTGTCCAGGACGATAGGGCCTCAGGGGACGGTACCGTCGCTACCGTCGGTTACAGATGTGAGTGAGAGAGATTTTGTTGTAGCCCTTCGTGGCAATTCTATTTACGTACTCTGATTATGTAGAAGTTTGTTTAGCTTCTCTTTTGTTGTACTTATGGACTTATGCTTGGTGTGGATTGACTTCCTTATAGTATTATTGTTGGGTTAGCATTTATATGTTGATATTGGTTCTAGCCGGCAGGAAATGCGTCTTGTGGTACAGGCTGACCCGAGTGTTAGTGTTACCGCAAGGTGGTTGTTCTGGGCATAAGACCCCTCTCGTACCGTGTCTTGTGTTCCGGGAGGGGGGTCTTACACGTGAAACATAGGTCACGGGCGTGACAGGACCGGGTTACAAATTCTACGGTCGACGATCCTCTTCCTGAGATTGACGATCGTCGAAGGGGTCACGCCCTAGGTAACGGGCATGATGGGTCGGTCACGGGCGTGACCAACTCGTGACTCGAAGTCTTGGTCGATGGACTTCAATTTTTTGGTTTCCTAGGGTTCTGTCACGACAGACCTACTCCTAGGGGTCTAGCCGGAAATGGGATGTTACAAATCCCAATAAACAAAACAAAAATTTCGTCCCCGAAATTGAGGTTAAGCCTACATGGATTTCTATCGGAATAAAATATGCTTGTAACATCCCATATTGTTCTTCCTATTGGGTCGAAGCGACTACTTGTTTGATAAACAAAGGCAATCTCCCCAATAAACAAAAGATTTGCCCCTACTTTCCTGCGCATGCCTAGGTTCTCAATTTCTCTTATCTAGTCCTACCGGTTCAATATAAGAAGGTAATTCATTGTATACTGAGAGGTGGTGATGTATACCTGACTGGACAACTCCGGGTATTTTTGCCTCATCAGGTCCTGTGGTTCCCAGGTGTGCTCCTCCTGACCATGATTCCTCCACAGAACATTGACTAAGGGGATCTTATTGCGGCGCAAGATCCGTACTCCTTTGTCATCGATCCGAACCGGCTCCAGGTGAACAAACCGGTCTGAAGCTACCGGCCCTTCGGGGGTCAAAATCTGCTGCTTCGGGGGTAGTAGAGCCCTTCTCAGCGAAGAAATGTGGAAGACATCGTATAGAGCTGCAAGCTCTAGTGGCAACTCCAGCCTGTAAGCTAGGTCCCCGATCCGCTCCAGGATCCTATAAGGGCCCATATACCTTGGGATGAGCTTCTTCCTCCGACCACGCACCCGTGAAACACCATGCATAGGTCGGATCTTCAAAAACACTCGTTCCCCCACCTGAAACTCCACCTGATGATGTCGGGCGTCATAATACTTCGTTTGTCTGCTCTGTGCCTCTAACATCCTGTCTCTGATCAATCTCACCTGAGCCTCGGTGTCTTCAACAAAATCAGATCCCAACATCTTCGGAACCTCGTCCTGAACCCAGGAAAGCGGGGTCCTGCATTTCCTTCCATACAAGGCTTCATAAGGCGCCATCCTGATGCTGGACTGGTAGCTGTTGTTATAGGAGAACTCGACCAGGGGTAAGAGCTTCTCCCATGGTTCCCCGCGGTCCAAAATGAATAGCCTCAAAAGATCTTCCAGCGTTCGATTGGTGCGTTCCGTCTGCCTATCAGTCTGGGGATGGAATGCGGTACTGAAGGTCAATCGCGTGCCTAAGTAAGCCTGCACGGATCTCCACTCCCTGGAAGTGAACCGGCCATCCCGATCCGAAATGATCGTCTTGGGCACCTCGTGATATCGAACGGACTGCTCCACAAATCTCCGCACTAGTACTCCCACAGAGTCATCCTTCCTGATCGGAATGAATCTAGCCACCTTCGTCAACCGATCGACGATTAACCAAATTGAGTCGTTTCTCATTCGTGATCGGGGGAGTCCATGAATAAAATCCATCGCGATGTCCTCAAATTTCGACTCCGGCACCAGGAGTGGCTATAGCAATTCGGCGGGGTTCCTGCATTCCGCCTTCACCAAATGGCATGCCTCGCAATGAGTCACGAAGTATGCAATGTCCTTCTTCATCCCTGGCCAAAACATCAATTTCTTCAAGTCCGTAGTCATCTTCGTGACCCCCGGGTGCACCGAATATCTCCTATGGTGGGCCTCCGCCATGATATCTTCCCGTACCTGGCCTCCTTCAGGTATATAAGTACGACCTCTAAAGCAAACCACGCCGCCCCTCATCGTGTAATCCCCTACTGTACCGTTCTCCAAGGCCCGGAATATTGGCTCCAATTTGGCATTTCGCCTCTGCCCATCTCTAACTCGGTCCCGGATATCGTCTGTAGCACTCATCGCAGCCAAATACTCCATGTAAAGATTGGGGTCCTCGGACGACACCAGTGTGATGTGCATATCCTCCAATCTCCTCACCAGCTCCATAGACATAACCTGGGGCCCGGCTTCAGAAGTGGCAGCTCTCTGACTCAACGCGTCAGCCACCACGTTTGCCTTCCCTGGATGGTAGTGCATCTCATACTGGTAATCCGCTAAGAACTCCACCCAGCGCCTCTGCCTGATATTCACCTCCTTCTGCGTGTCCACATATTTCAGGTTCTTGTGGTCGGAGTAGATGTCATAGTGGACTCCATAAAGATAGTGGCTCCAGACCTTCACAGCAAAAACGATCGCTCCCATCTAAAGGTCGTGCACCGGGTAGTTCTACTCGTGCTTCTTCAACTGGCGAGACGCATATGCAATCACATGGCCCTTCTGCATCAGTACAGCTCCCATACCCTGGTAGGATGCGTCGGTGTAGACCTGGAATCCTTCCTTTCCAGATGGAAGGGCCAGAATAGGGGCTGAGATGATTCGGTCCTTCAGCTCCTGGAAAGCTGCCTCACACTGTGGCGTCCACACAAAGGGCACGTCCTTCTTTGTCAAGGATGTGAGCGGAAGGGCGATCCGAGAAAACCCCTCCACGAATTTCCGGTAATAACCGGTAAGTCCCAAGAAGCTCCTCACATCCGTGACCGTCTTTAGTGGCGGCCAATCCCTGACTGCCTGAATCTTGGCCGGGTCCACTGCCAACCCGATTTCGCTGATAATGTGGCCTAGGAAAACCACCTCCTTCAACCAAAACTGACACTTGCTGAACTTCGCATAAAGGCAATGCTCCCGCAACCCTTCCAGAGTCAGTGCCAGATGCCGAGTGTGCTCCTCCTCCGTCCTAGAGTAGATCAGGATGTCGTCTATGAATACTATGATTAACACATCCAAGTAGGCCTTTAAAACCCGGTTCATGAGGCTCATGAACGCCGACGGAGCATTCGTGAGCCCGAAGGGCATCACGGTGAACTCATACAGGCCATATCTGCTACTGAAGGCCGTGTTGGTACCCTAGTTTGGATTTGAGTTCAGTCCTCTCTTTTAGTCTCTTGACCCAAGATTTATCTATGGTCAAAGGTTAGTTGTTTAGTTAGTTTGCTCTAGTTATAGAGTTGTCACTTATCCAGATGAAAATTTGGTTAAGTTGTTTTTGGTTCGACTATGGTCGAACGTCGCTCGACTATCGTCTATCGACTGTTCGACGATCGTCTATTAGTTGGTCGACATTTGTCTGTCTGCAGATCGTCTATCTCTGAGTCAGTTCAACTCTTGTTAGCTCGACGTTCTGTGAAATCTGCCTCGCCGATCGTCGAACCCAGCTTGACTTCTTTTGACCAGACAGATTTTCTGATAGTTCAACTATCTGCTTGGATAGTTCAACTATCTGATAGTTCGACTATCTGTTTGATAGGTCGACTATCTGTTGTGTTTGATAGTTCGACTATCTGCTTGGATAGTTCAACTATCTGATAGTTCTACTATCTATTTGATAGGTCGACTATCTGTTTTCTTTGATAGTTCGACTATCTGTTTGATAGGTCGACTATCTGTTTTCTTTGATAGTTCGACTATCTGTTTGATAGGTCGACTATCTATTTGATAGTTTGACTATCTGTTTGATAGGTCGACTATCTGTTTTCTTTGATAGTTCGACTATCTGTTTGATAGGTCGACTATCTGTTTTGCTTGATAGCTCGACTATCTGTCTTGATAGGTCGACTATCTGATAGCTCGACTATCTGTTCTGATAGGTCGACTATCTGCTGTGGTAGTTCGACTATCTGCTTTGGTAGTTCGACTATCTGTATCGTTCGACTATCTGTTTGATAGGTCGACGATCTTTGTGCTTTGGTCGACGATCTCCGAGGGTCGTTCGACGTTCTGCTGTATGTCTTTAGTAATTTTGTCTCTTTCTATGCTGTGATTTATTTCATATTTATTTGGCATATTTTATAAAAGATTATTTCATTAAAATTATGCTATCATTTCTAAGCAATACTTGCTTGCTTCTTAATGCATAAGTTAATCTTTTCTCTGACAAAGTTGTTTGTCTTATTAGTTGACATATCCTGTTGCTTTATCTGCCATGCTGTCCTTTATAGCCGTTAGACTCAAAAAGTCTTCTCTGGCCGTAAAGAGTTTCTTCTGATGTGACTTTCTCTAGTATTCTTTTATCAGATTTATTTGCAGCTTCTTAGAAAGCTTTATCCTTGTATAGGATATCTGTCTGCAGGATTTGTTTTTGCTTTATGCTATTTGCAGCCCAGTTTGCAGATTTCAGAAGAAGACAAGATTCAAACTCAAATTAGAGCCGTTGAAAAGGCCCATATAAAAAGAGCTTCTTTTGAAAGAAGAATATCAATTGAGAGAGAGAACTCATACATAGATACAGACATACAATACTCAATACAAGAAAGTTCTATAGCTCTCAGAAATTCACATTCAACTGAGAAGATCAAATCTCTTAAGCATTCTTCTTCATCCTGAGTTCATCCTGCTCACAGGAAGACATTCACTCAGAGGCCTTTAGAAGAAGAAGAAGAAGAAGAAAGGAAGCTGTTTGAAGAAGAACACCTTTTCCAAATCAAGAGTCTTCTTCAAGCTTCTCCTTCAGAACCCCAAGACAGTTCTTTGTCTTAGTTTAGAAGAGTTCCGGCACCCTGAAGCAAGACTCCTTCCTAGATATTCTCTAAGCCAGGGGGAGCCTTGATTCTGTAGAGCTTTCTAGCTCTGTGCAATCCACTAGCTTCTCTAATCTGTTTTAACAATAGAGAAGATCCTTTAACTCTCTCAACTTCCTATACAAAGGGTTATTACTCCCTTCAAAAGTGAACCCTTGGTGGCAGGGCACCTGATCAAAAACCTGTGTTGGATTTTGAGCTCCTGATAAAAAGCTCAAAGGGTCTACTTGATCTACCTGAAGCAGATCAGTTGGTGGCAGGGCACCTGAACAAAAACCTGTAGTGGATTCCTACCAGGGTGGTAGAAGAGTGGACGTACCTATTTAGAGGGAACCACTATAAAATTTCTTGTGTCGTCTATGCTGCTTATTTAATTTATTGCACTGTGGCTGTGAGTAGAAATTACTAGGATTGCTAGTTGCTGCGATAAGATCCCAAGCTTAACTGTAATTACAGTTAGCTCTCTCTTGTGCACTACACTTTGTGTTAGGCTCTAGGGTTTCAAATATCTATAAACTAATTCCGCAATTAACTCTAAGGGAGTTGAGTAGGGTGTCATAATTTATGAATACTCTATTCACCCCCCTCTAGAGTTGTATCTATCCTCACTTTCAATTGGTATCAGAGGGAGGTTAACTGACTGTACAGGCTAACACTTGAGTCACAAGATCCTGATAGATACCAAGCTTATAGATATTCACTTCATGGCCCAATCTAAGGATTACTCAAGAACCAGACCTCCAGCATGCAACTTAGCTAAGTTTAGCATCTGGAAGGCAAGAATAAGATTATATATGAACTCTATTGATGAAGACATTTTCTCTTCTATTTTGATAGGACCTCCATCACCTCCTGCTGCAACCACTGCTACAACATCCACAAATCTAAGTGCAGTGCCTCCTCCAGATTATAATGATGCCTACAAGAAGGCAAAGATAGCTGATGCCAAAGCTATGAACATTCTAGCTCAGACTATGTCTGATGAAATTTTCCAGAAAGTGGCTGACTGCACCTCTGCAAAATCCATGTGGGACTCACTGAACCAGATTGTAGCTGGTTCAGCTAATGAAAGGAAGGACAGAAGGTCCAACCTTATATCCCAGTATGAAAACTTCAAGAAAACTGAAGCTGAATCAGTTGAAGCCATGTACACCAGACTCAGCTCAATCATCAATGAGCTGAGAACACTTGATAAGGAAATTACATTGACAGAGGTCAATGATAAGATACTCATGTGCTTCCCCAGCACATGGGATCTTAGGATCTGGCCTATCAAGGAGGCCAGAAGTACAAATGAAATCTCAACAGAAGCTCTCCTTGGCAAGCTCAAGTCTTTTGAGCAAGTGCTGAAGACCAGGGAAGCTGAGGCTGAAGAAAAGACTCCAACTCCAGCAAGAAAAGAGCAAACTCTTGCTCTCAAAGCTGCTGATGCTTCTGAAGGAAGCCAATCTAATGAGGAGCTGATGGCACTCTTTTGCTAAAAGGTTTCTCAAGATGGGAAGAAAAGACTTCAGAGAGAAATCTTCAAGATATGAAGATAAACCAAGGTATGATAGATCTCCTGCTAAAGAAATCATTTGTTATGGTTGCAGGAAACCTGGACACATTTTACCAGAGTGTCCAGAGGAAAAGAGCAAAGAAAAGAGAAAGGAAAAAGAACATCACAGGAAACACTCCAAGTTCTCCTCCTATAAAAACAAGAAAAAGGAGAAGGGATTTATTGCTGAGACCTGGAGTGATTTAGATGAGGAATCTTCCTCCTCGAGCTCCAGTGAGGATGAGGAAGAGAAGAAGGCAAAGGAAATCTGCCTTATGGCAATTGATGCCTATAGCAATCACTCAGCTGCAGAGAGTTCTGATGATGATGAAGAAATGCCTACAGAAGATCATGTATTGTCTTCATATGACTTTTCTTCTTCTGAATTTAAAACTGAGTTTAAATCCCTTTGCTTAGATTTAATTAGTTCAGAAAAGGAGATTAAAGAACTTAGAAATAAGTTAGCAGAATCAGAATCTCTTTCCATTGAAAATGCTAGGTTAGAAGCGGAACTCACTAAATCTAGTGAAGATATAAAGTTTCTTAAAAATGAACTAGAAAAGTCCAAGAGATTAGAAGAATCATTAAATTGTAGAAGCCTTAAGCTGCTAGAAATCACCAGCATGACAAACACTAGGTCAGGCAATAATAAGCTAGGCTTAGGAGCTTCATCTTATGAACCCCCAATTATTCTGAAAAATCATCTTTCAACTCCAGTGAACTTTATTTCATCTGATGGTATAAAGAACACTGAGCAAGTAAAACAAGTTAATCAAGCCTTAAACAAAGCTAAGAGAGAAAAGAGAAAGCAAAAGTTTAAAGAACTACAAAAAGCGTCGAACGCTGCTCGACGATCGAAGGCTCGATGGTCGAACGATGCTCGACGATCTGAGCATCAAGCGTCGAACGCCGATCAACGTTTTCAATTTGATTCTCAAAATTATAATCAGAACCTTAGAAACCTTAATATGAATAGAAACCCTAGGTTTATGGACCCATTAACTGCATGGAGCATCCTACCTAGGAGATCTTACCCCTTAGGTTATAAACCCCAACCTGCTTATTCTTTCATTTCAAGTTTTCATTATGTAAAGAATAATGGACCCAAGGTTACCTGGGTCCACAATGTCTAATTGTATATTCTGCAGGTGAAGACCTATCCATATACTAAAGACAAGTGGTATTTGGATAGTGGTTGCTCCAAACATATGTCAGGGATTAAAAAAAATCTGTCAAAGTTCAAGGCCAAGCTTGGACCAAAGGTGATCTTTGGGGATTCTAGCTGTGGTCAAACAGAAGGATATGGTAGGATTACCATTGGAGCAGTAAGTTTCAAGAGGGTTGCATATGTAACTGGACTGAAGCATAATCTTATCTCAGTAAGTCAGTTATGTGATGCAGGATATCAGGTATCGTTCACTAACACTCATTGTAATATTACTTTAAATAGTAATGTTGTGTTAGTAGGTATTAGACAAGGTAATATTTATTTAGTAGATTTTAATTCAACCCATTCTGAAATCTGCTTATTTAATGAAGTAACAAATAACAACACCTTATGAGGCTTAGCCATGTTAACCTCAAGAACATATTTAGGTTATCTAAATACAACCTTGTTAGAGGTTTACCTTCTTGCCCCTACAAGAAGGAGAGCCTATGCAAGGCTTGTCAATTAGGCAAGCAAACCATAAATTCCTTTAAATCTGTAAATAAAAGTGATTCACCTAGAATCCTGTATCTATTACATTTGGACCTTTTTGGCCCAATAAATGTACAGAGTCTAGGAGGGAAGTATTACACTTTAGTAATTGTAGACGACTTCTCTAGGTTCACTTGGGTGTTCTTCTTGAGAACTAAGGCTGATAACTTCAAAGTTCTTACAGATTTTCTACTGTATGTGCAGACTGAATATTCTACTCATGTTGCCTTGATCAGAAGTGATCATGGTACTGAGTTTGAGTATCTTCTCATGCAAGAATTCTGTGAGAAAGAAGGTATCAAACATAGCTTCTCTGCTCCTAGAACTCCCCAACAAAATGGGGTAGTGGAAAGGAAAAATAGAACCCTGATTTAAGCTGCAGGAACACTGTTGGCAGATTCTAATATGCCTCTCTCCTACTGGGCAGAAGCTGTTAGCATAGCTAATTATGTTCTGAACAGAAGTCTTATACACAAGTTTAAGTGTAAAACTCCTTATGAGTTGCTTAAAAGAAAGAAACTTAAAATAAATTATTTTAGAGTGTTTGGTTGTGTAGTATACATTCATAACAATAATAAAGAATACCTTAGAAAGTTTGAAGCAAAAGCTTCAATGGGAATTTTTCTTGGATATTCCCAAGTAAGCAAAGCTTATAGGGTATTTAATAAATCAACTTCTAAAATTGAGGAATCTGTGCATGTGTCCTTTGATGAATCTCAGATGTTTTACAAGGAGAAGGAAACTCCTCCTTCCTCAAGTTCATTGCAGGTACCAGAATCTAGTAAATATGTCACTCAAGAGATTCTCCATCTATCAACTCTTCATATTACTGATTCAGACAGTGATGAAGACTTTGTAGAAGTTGTTGCTGTACCACCAATAGTAGATCTAATTCCTCCTAAGGAATTAATCCCAACTGTTGCTAAAGATCACATCCCACCTGCTGATATTGTCACACTTAGAGATCATCCTACATCTCAAGTGATTGGAGACATATCAGCTGGTGTTCAAACAAGACATCAATTAAGACAGGATGTGATGCATGCTTATTTCCTTTCACAGGTTGAGTCCCTCACCATTAAAGATGCTGAGCTAGATCCCCACTGGATCATTGCTATGCAAGAGGAACTCAATCATGAAAGATGTAAAGTATGGACTTTGGTTCCAAGACCTAAAGGCCAACTGATCATAGGCACCAAGTGGGTGTTTAGAAACAAGTTAGATGTAAATGGAATTATTGTAAGGAACAAAGCTAGGCTTGTAGCTCAGGGCTACAGACAGGAGGAAGGTATAGATTATGACCAATCCTTTGCTCCTGTTGCAAGGCTAGAGGCAATAAGGATCTTTCTAGCCTATGCAGCCTATATGAAGTTTAAGGTCTTTCAGATGGATGTCAAAAGTGCCTTTCTAAATGGTGAGCTAAAGGAAGAGGTATTTGTTGAACAACCACCTGGGTTTGTTTCTTCAACTCATCCCTCACATGTTTTCACGTTGCAAAAAGCTCTTTATGGACTCAAACAAGCACCCAGAGCCTGGTATGAGACTCTAGCTAGTTTCCTGTTAGAGCACAACTTTGTTAGGGGAGTAGTTGATAGAACCCTTTTCGTCAAGCACCACAAGGACACAATCCTGTTAGTTCAAGTGTATGTAGATGATATTATTTTTGGTTCCACTGATCCCAAACTGTGCAAAAAGTTCTCTGACTTGATGCATTCTAAGTTTGAGATGAGTAGTATGGGTGAGCTGTCTTACTTTCTTGGTCTCCAAGTAAAGCAAGATGCTGATGGCATCTTCATCTCCCAATCTAAATATGCCAAGGAATTGGTAAAGAAGTTTGGGATGGCTGATGCTTCAGCAATGCATACACCTATGGCTACTAATGTAGTTATAGATTCTGATGATTAGGGCAAGCCAGTTGATCAAAAGAATTATAGGGTCATTGTTGGTTCCCTATTGTATTTAACTGCAAGTAGGCCAGATATAATGTTTGCTACATGCCTATGTGCTAGATTCCAGGTCAACCCCAAGGAATCTCATTTTTTGATTCTTCTCAAGAGAATCTTGAGATACCTAAAGGGATGTCCAAATCTAGGACTATGGTACCCAGCAGAATCAGAATTTGAGTTAATTGGATACTCTAACTCTGATTATGCTGGTTATAGAGTTGACAGGAAAAGTACCTCAGGAACTTGTCAGTTCTTGGGAGAGAGATTGGTCTCTTGGTTCTGTAAGAAGCAGGCTTCTGTCTCAACTTCAAATGCAGAGGCTGAATATATAGCAGCTGCTAGTTGTTGTTCACAGATCCTGTGGATTCAAAACAAGCTTTTAGATTATGGGTACACACACAAGAACACAAAAATCATGTGTGACAGTACCAGTGCTATCTCCATTGCACAAAATCCTGTGCACCACTCTAGAACCAAGCACAGTGAGATTAGACACCATTTCCTGAGATATTGTGTGGAAAAGAACAAGATCAGCCTTGAGTTCATATCCACTGACCTTCAGAGAGGTGATATTTTCACCAAGCCATTAGATGAACAGAAGCATCTGTTCTTTTTGGTTCAACTAGGCATGATTAATGGAAAAGACTAAGTGTGACGTCTGCCTTTGT
Source organism: Platanthera zijinensis (assembly GCA_039513925.1). Lineage (NCBI taxonomy): Eukaryota > Viridiplantae > Streptophyta > Magnoliopsida > Asparagales > Orchidaceae > Platanthera > Platanthera zijinensis. The sequence goes on from CM077089.1 coordinate 97,978,167, forward strand.
TGAAACCTGTTTGAAGATCGTCGAACGATGTTCGAAGATAGTCGATCGGATCAAGCCTATTGTCGACCTATGGTTGATGATGGCTTATCTGCTTGAAGATCAACGACCGACGTTCGAAGATCGTCGAACAGGTCGAGCCTATCGTCGATCTATGGTTGACGACAGCTTGTTGTTTATGAAGACAGAAATAGTCGAACGATTGATCGACTACTCTGCTTCAGGAACGATCGTCGAACGACCGTTCGACCATCGTCTCCAGTATCTTTTAAAATAGATCGACGATTGCTGGTTTAATATAAAACCGATGGTCGACCTAGGTTAAGAGATCGTTCTTTTTATCGTCGACGGAGAGCGTCTTCTCGCATTCCGTCTTTCTGCTTGCTCCCTGTCTCGCGATTTCTGCCGTTTCGCCTTCGCCGTCTCTCTCGCCTTCTCCAACCCCTTCGATGGCGATTTCTCCAGCCCTCCTGTCTGTGGTAAAGTTCGATGCTGGTTTCAGTGTGGACTTTGATTCTTTCAGCTGCTGTGAGTCTGCGATAGTGGAAATCTTCAACCTCTATAAAGATCAAGGATTGGAAAAGTTCATGTCCACAAGAATAAAGATAAATGTCCAGGAGATTAAAGAATGGGCATTCACTTCGTCCTCCAATGACGTCTCTATGACCGGAACGATAGGCGGAGAAGAGGTAATTTTGACTCCCGCCGTTTTAACTGAAATTTTTGGATTATTGAATAGGGAAGTGGATTATGAGCAAGATACCCCAGAATTTGAGAGAATGTTTACTGAGTTAGGACATGCCGATGACATTCCTTCTAAGCTGCTAAAGGTGAACTTTTCATTGAAGATAAAGTTCCTTGCTGAACTCGTCAGAAAAGTGCTTCTGGGAAAGCACTCTGCCCATGATAATATAACCAGGCAATAGTTTGCCCTGATGTGTGCCATCGTGAACAAGAAGTAGATTAACTGGGCAGGAGTTTTGTTTGATTTGATAAGGAAAAAGAATAGCAAGAAGGAAGTCACCCTGGGTAGGGTGCTTGGGATATTTCTAAAAGAGAAATATCCCCATTTGTTGGTTTCAGTTTCTACATCCATCAATGCCAGCAAAAAGATGGACCCAACCCTGTTTGTCAAATGGAAAAGGAGCTTTCTGAAGCCCTCTCCAGCATGGGTTACTCCAGTTGCATCTGAGAGCACAAGGACTGCTTCAGTCACTCCCCTCCTTCAAGAAGCAGGCTCAGCCAATCTCTCCTTTCCATCCACTTCTTCTGCATTACCATCCACTGAAGTGCCACCATCGACTTCAGTTCCATCTACTTCAGTTGAAGTTCCATCTTCTGTATCTCATCTTCTTGATTCTTCCACAATTCTCCATGCATCACCACCAGCATCTCCACTCCCTTCTCATCTTGTTAGGATATCTCATCCTAGTTTTGATTTATTGGCTTCTGAGCTATCCACTCCTCCTCAGTCACCAATTCTTCATTCAGATCATATTGATCTTCTTGCATCCACCCATCATTCTCCAGTTCACTCTCTATCTCATCAAGAATACACCATCCCTACTGTTCATCCATCTACTGTGATTCCCCCACCTTCATTTGAAATCACCCCAGCCTTCATCTCAAGCATATTGGAGTTAATTACTCCTTCAATCAAAATCATGATTGAAGAAGCAATTGCTCCCCTTGTATCCTCCATCTCTTCCATGACTACCTCCATCCAAGCCCTCTCCAAATCTGCTGCGCCCTCTTCATCTAGGGGCCTAGTTTCAGTTTCCACTGAAATCAGGCAGGGGGAGATGCTCTATGAAGATGCCTCTGAACTGCCCCTGGCCTCTCTTCCAGCAGATCCTCCAGCATATACAGAAAAAGAGATAGAAGAAATAGTACATCCTCTATCTGAAAAAGATATTTCTGATGCTATAATGAAAACTGAATTTGCTGTCAAAGTCTGCCTAGAAGAATTCTCCACTCCCTTAGTTGCCCTCTACCTAGAAAGAGTCATTACCTCCTTTCTAGATGAATTATGGGAGTTGGACACAGGATGCCTTGGAAGAAGAGTTAGAAAAAGCTGCTTTAAAAGAGAAAGAAAAAGCTGTGCAAGAAGCGTTTGATCCTTATGATCATCCTCCTTCATCAAACTCTGAGGATGAGGATGATTCTGATGACTCTGAAGAATCCAAGAGAAAGAAATCTGCCAAAAAGAAAAGAAAAGTTATGGCTCCTCCTCCTCCAAACCCTGACAATGATATTCCTTATTATATCTTAAAAGGAATAGATCGTAAGTCCAAAGAGTTTCAGCATTGGATGGGATTCTCAAAGAATCAGCAAAAGTTAAGAAAGAAATCTAAAAGGTATGACAGTCCTGCTCCAAAATGGACCCCTAAAGGTCCTCCTCCTCCACCTCCCAGTGCAGGAGCTTCTGGCAATTTGTCTGCAAACCCTTCTGCCCCGTCTGCTAGGTTTACTCCATACCAATCTTCTCAAAGGAAAATCAATCAAGGATATCAAGGCAGATCGCAATCTGGATACCAAAGGCATGATGCTGATACAAGAAAACAAGTGAAGGAGGTAGTTTATCAGAAACCAACCTTTTCTCCTCCTCCTTCCAAAGAAACCAAGAGCATATTTTCTTCAAAGCCAGATCATGCAAAGAAAACTGTTTCAAAAGGTAAAGAGTTATTTTCTCTAAAAAATCGAATAAGAAATTTGCTGAGTTTGCTCCTCCTTCTTCTCTAGTTATTCAGGAAAATAAAGAGCCAGCTGAAAGCCTGTTAGATCTTTCTATTAAATTTAAAGCTGTGAAACCTATAGATCCAACTTGTGAAAATGTGTATGAAAGTCAAGAGCTTGATCCTGATTTCAGGATGGCTACATTTCTTGAGCTAGTTGGATCAGCCCAGATTAGAAAAGCCAAAGCTGAAGGTAAAGATACAACAGGATTAACGACAATGTCTAAATTCAGAAAGAAGGAGCTTGAAAAATTCCAGGTTAGACCTGAGGTCTTTGACCCTTCAAAATATATGGAAAAGCATCATGAAGCAACTGTTCCAAGGACATCAGAATCTAGAATTATTGGAGAGCAAGATCTAAAGCTATCAAAGAAAGAAGCTTTAGACCCTTTCAGGAAAATTTCTTTTCTTCCTAGTTCATCTGTATCTAAACCTGATTCTAATGCCTCTTAAATTTCATTGATTGACAATTATTTATTTGTCTGTTTGATTGATGTTATCTACTGCTTAGATATTTCCTTTCCTGTATTGTTTTTATCTCCAGTAGTTTGTTTTGTGTTTTTGTTGTTGTTGAGAGACTTAACTCAAATAGGGGGAGATTGTTGGTACCCTAGTTTGGATTTGAGTTCAGTCCTCTCTTTTAGTCTCTTGATCCAAGATTTATCTATGGTTAAAGGTTAGTTGTTTAGTTAGTTTGCTCTAGTTGTAGAGTTGTCACTTATCCAGATGAAAATTTGGTTAAGTTGTTTTTGGTTCAACTATGGTCGAACGCCGCTCGACTATCGTCTATCGACTGTTCGACGATCGTCTATCAGTTGGTCGACGTTTGTCTGTCTGCAGATCGTCTATCTCTGAGTCAGTTCAACTCTTGTTAGCTTGACGTTCTGTGAAATCTGCCTCGCCGATCGTCGAACCCAGCTCGACTTCTTTTGACCAGACAGATTTCCTGATAGTTCAACTATCTTCTTGGATAGTTCAACTATCTGATAGTTCGACTATTTGTTTGATAGGTCGACTATCTGTTGTGTTTGATAGTTCGACTATCTGCTTGGATAGTTCAACTATCTGATAGTTCAACTATCTGTTTGATAGGTCGACTATCTGTTTTCTTTGATAGTTCGACTATCTGTTTGATAGGTCGACTATCTGTTTTCTTTGATAGTTCGACTATCTGTTTGACAGGTCGACTATCTGTTTTCTTTGATAGTTCGACTATCTGTTTGATAGGTCGACTATCTGTTTTCTTTGATAGTTCGACTATCTATTTGATAGGTCGACTATCTGTTTTGTTTGATAGCTCGACTATCTGTCTTGATAGGTCGACTATCTGATAGCTCGACTATCTGTTCTGATAGGTCGACTATCTGCTGTGGTAGTGCGACTATCTGCTTTGGTAGTTCGACTATCTGTATCGTTCGACTATCTGTTTGATAGGTCGACGATCTCTGTGCTTCGATCGACGATCTCCGAGGGTCGTTCGACGTTCTGCTGTATGTCTTTAGTAATCTTGTCTCTTTCTATGCTGTGATTTATTTCATATTTATTTGGCATATTTTATAAAAGATTATTTCAGTAAAATTATGCTATCATTTCTAAGCAATACTTGCTTGCTTCTTTATGCATAAGTTAATCTTTTCTCTGACAAAGTTGTCTGTCTTATTAGTTGACATATCCTGTTGCTTTATCTGCCATGCTGTCCTTTATAGCCGTTAGACTCAAAAAGTCTTCTCTGGCCATAAAGAGTTTCTTCTGATGTGACTTTCTCTAGTATTCTTTTATCAGATTTATTTGCAGCTTCTTAGAAAGCTTTATCCTTGTATAGGATATCTGTCTGCAGGATTTGTTTTTGCTTTATGCTATTTGCAACCCAGTTTGCAGATTTCAGAAGAAGACAAGATTCAAACTCAAATTAGAGCCATTGAAAAGGCCCATATAAAAAGAGCTTCTTTTGAAAGAAGAATATCAATTGAGAGAGAGAACTCATACATAGATACAGACATACAATACTCAATACAAGAAAGTTCTACAGCTCTCAGAAATTCACATTCAACTGAGAAGATCAAATCTCTTAAGCATTCTTCTTCATCCTGAGTTCATCCTGCTCACAGGAAGACATTCACTCAGAGGCCTTTAGAAGAAGAAGAAGAAGAAAGGAAGCTGTTAGAAGAAGAACACCTTTTCCAAATCAAGAGTCTTCTTCAAGCTTCTCCTTCAGAACCCCAAGACAGTTCTTTGTCTTAGTTCAGAAGAGTTCTTGCACCCTGAAGCAAGACTCCTTCCTGGATATTATCTAAGCCAGGGGGAGCCTTGATTCTCTAGAGCTTTCTAGCTCTGTGCAATCCACTAGCTTCTCTAATCTGTTTTAACAATAGAGAAGATCCTTTAACTCTCTCAACCTCCTGTACAAAGGGTTATTACTCCCTTCAAAAGTGAACCCTTGGTGGCAGGGCACCTGATCAAAAACCTGTGTTGGATTTTGAGCTCCTGATAAAAAGCTCAAAGAGTCTACTCGATCTACCTGAAGCAGATCAGTTGGTGGCAGGGCACATGAACAAAAACCTGTAGTGGATTCCTACCAGGTTGGTAGAAGAGTGGACGTACCTATTTAGAGGGAACCACTATAAAATTTCTTGTGTTGTCTGTGCTGCTTATTTAATTTATTGCACTGTGCCTGTGAGTAGAAATAACTAGGATTGCTAGTTGCTGTGATAGGATCACAAGCTTAACTGTAATTACAATTAGCTCTCTCTTGTGCACTACACTTTGTGTTAGGCTCTAGGGTTTCAAATATCTATAAACTAATTCCGCAAATTAACTCTAAGGGAGTTGAGTAGGGTGTCATAATTTTTGAATACTCTATTCACCCCCCCCCCCTCTAGAGTTGTATTTATCCTCACTTTCAGGCCGTCTTCGGGATATCCACCTCCTGGATCCGCAACTGGTAGTATCCTGACCTCAAGTCCAGCTTCGAGAAATAATGGGCTCCCTCCAGCTGGTCGAACAATTCGTCTATCCGTGGGAGTGGATAGGTATTTCGGACGGTCAGCATGTTTAGTGCTCGATAATCGATGCACAGGCGAAGTTTCCCATCCTTCTTCTTCACGAATAGGACCGGGGCTCCCCATGGCGAGGAACTCGGTCTAACAAATCCCGACTCCATCAAATCCTGCAACTGAGTATGAAACTCCGCCAACTCCTTCGGGGCCATTTGGTAAGGGGCCCTAGATGCGGGCTTGGCCCTCGGCACAAGCTGTATATGGAAGTCCTGCTCTCGGTGCGGAGGTAGTCCTGACAGTTTCTCTGGGAAGATGTCAGCGAAATCTCGTACCACCGGGATGTCTGTCACCCACTCCTTGACTTCCGCCATCTCAAATAGAATCTTATAAACCTCCTCTCCCTGCAGATGGGCCTTAACGGCCTGTACCGAAGATAAGAGTATACGAGAGGCAGGTCTTATACCTTCGATGATAATGAAAGAGTCCCCGTGTCTCACGGTGATCCTCTTTGCTTGGCAATTAATCTGGGCATGGTTCCAGTGTAGCCATGTCATGCCTAGGATCAGGTCGTAGTCCGTCAGCTTCAATAGCGTCGCTGGAGCCTCGAACGCCTTTCCACCAATTTCTTCCTCCATATTACAATGGTCCGTGGTAAGGAGTTCAGATCCATCAGGTAGTCGCACCCTCATCTTACAGCCCATGAATTGCTCCACGCCTTCCAGTCCTTCTACGATCGACTCCGACACAAAGGAGTGAGTAGCTCCAGTATCGAAAAGCGTGTGGGCAGGCTTGCCGCTGATGAAGACAATACCTGGGGTGATTAGATGTCTTAGGGTTCTATAATGAGTTTTCTTTCCTTGTTAATCTATCTACTGCGGTTCTAAGATTTTACAACTGAGAGGGAAATTCTATGAAAATAACGAAGCATTGCAGCGTACCTGCTATGACCTACTCTGGATTCCGAGGCTGCGCATGTTCCAAAGCATACAACTGCTCCCTTTCCTGTCAACAATCTCCCCCCTGGTATCCACGAACTAGACCACATCCTCGGCCTCTGAAATGCTGAGAAGGTGGGCCACCCTGTGGTGCTGGAGGTGGTGCCCCCCTCATGGGGCAGTTTGTCCTGAGGTGCCCAATCTGATGATAATGGAAGCACTCTGGTGGGGGATACGCCATACCCCTGGGTCTCGGCATCTCCTGCATCCGAAGAGGTTGAGGGGCCAATATCACCTACTCCCTCGGCTCCTGCCTCACTTCCTGACGAGGCTGGTCCTCTGTCCTCTTCCCATCTGGTATAGCACCTCGCCGCTAATCATTTCTGGCTCTCCGGCCCTGATCCTCTGCTTGCCGCTTCCGGCCCCGAGTGGTGTGCCAATCCGCCTCGATCCTCTTTGCCATCTCCAAAATCCGAGAGATAGACCCGTCGGATACAAACAACAAAGACTCCCTCAAGTCCTCCGGCAGGCCCTTATAGAACCTCTTGGCGTACCCTACTTCGTCCAGCTGGTAAGAATCTGCATATCGGGCCAAATGGTCAAACTCCCGATGGTACTGCACCACTGTCTGGGTGCCCTGCTTCAGCTGTAAGAACCGCTCCTCCAACTCATCCCTGGCCGACTGCGGAACAAAATGTTCTAGCAGCGCGGCCCTGAACTCTTCCTAGGTAACTTCTGCAACCTCCCTATCGGCAAATGTCATGTCCAGCAGCGTCTTCCACCACCTCTTGGCATGGGACTCCAGGCAAGAGACAACTAGAGCCACCCTCTCCTCCTAGGGGCATCGTATCCCAGTCAGCATCTCGTACATAATATCCAGCCACTCTTCCGTCCGAATCGCCGACTCTGTCCCCAAGTAGGACGGGGGAGAAAGTCCTCGGAAGATACTCAACCAGTTGGCCCCCGGGTTTGGCTGCGGGCCCGGAAAGCCTCCAGAACGGTTGTCAGAGTCTGTCCCATGTCTGACTGAAGGAAAGGAGTGGGGATCGGTGGAGGTGGTGCAACATCCTGAGCCTGTTGAACTCCACCTTGTGGCGTAGGCTATGCTGGAGGCTGCGCGACAAAACCCATACTGAGAAAACGTTCAATCTTTAATAAAAGTGGACAATTTATATGTGATCCCCATATGGGCACACCACTGCTTCCGCTGCTTAGTTTGTCCCCAAACAAAACTCGAGCGGGGGTGACCTAGGGTTAGTAGACTGCTACCATTTTCAGATCGATGTTTCCTCTGATACCACTTGTAAGACCCCCCCCCCCCCCTTTTTCTTTTAAAACACCGGGGTCTTAGGCCCATAACCGCCACTTTACGGTGATACCTTCACGTCCTGAAGGGTCATCACCACAAGGTGCCGATTATGTTGGCCAGATCGATCACAGAAAGATAGTACAATAAGTGAAGTAAAAGTAAGTCCACATGCATATCACATATAAAAAAAAGTCTCCACGAGGGGAGTGTCCACATAATAATATATCAGAGTAATAAAATATGAGCTTATGCCCGGTACATCATGTCCTCACTACAGGTCACTCATGCGGAAGCAAAAACAAACATCTACTCAAGGTCGAGACTCACGGTCCCGGCTGTATGAACTCCAGAGCTAGACTGCCCCATCTCCAAGTGCACCAGTCTCTGGGGCTGCTCCTCCATGTTGGGCTCCATGATCCCCTAAAATGATGCGGTTCGAAAACTGTTAGTCATAAAGACTAAGCCCTATCATCCCCTACCCCTTCCCCCATGGCTCCTAGGTACCGAGCGGAGAGGATGAAAGGGAAGGACATGAAGGTGGAGATTAAATCAAAGGCACTGGTGGCAGCAGAACTAATCTAGCAATTCAATAGTAAATATGACAGAAATAGAAAATAGGAAAAGTAACCTTAGCTTATGTGCAGAAGCGCATAAGCCAAGGGATCTTCTGTAAGGCTCCCATCGTATAAAGTGTCCCATACCACTTATACGTTGGGGTGTCGGTTATCAAACAACAGCATATATATATTGAATTTAACCTTAATTTATAAACTTGCCCACACAAGCTTATAGACCAAGGGATCGTTTTGCAAGTCCTAATGTATAAGCGTCCCATTCCACTTATACATTAGGTGTCAGGGGTTAAATAAATCGATTATGTTATAATATGCAAGTGGGTATGATGGAACATGCAAGTGCAACTCACACACCTGACTTTGTGCACACAGACCTTTAGTTCCCCCTTTCGGAGCCGTTACCTCCCAGGATACCTCCGTAGTGGCAGATGGAAGCGGTGGGTTGGGCCTCACCCACCTCTAAACCAGAAAAGCACTATCGGTCAGACCTATCGTACGCCTCAATGTTTGGTGCACGAAGCTGACTCCTGCGTACTCTTGCCGGCTGGCGCACTGGACTTCGGTTGGCGAAGTGCTAACCACACTTGCCGAGTCAGCATATTGGCGTCGGTGCATCGACCCTCCAATACCGAAGACCGACCACCTTAGTTTTCTTTCCTTTTATGCACATGCAAGTTTAATCGTAATCAAATAAAAACCGAGCCGAAGCTCCCCGGACCAAAACGTCCATCTCTTAACCAACTGAGCCGAAGCTCCCCGGACCATTCTATCCGTCTTTTAACCAACTGAGCCGAAGCTCCCAAATATATTCCTATGCTACAGTGTTTGTGCAACGAGCAACCCTAATTACTAAGTTACTCTTTTCAGTTTGTTGTTGCAATTTACGTAAACCCAGGACTGCCCCCGGTATTCCCCGTGAAGGGCTCTCAAACGGCACTAGGAACTATGATGGTAGCTGAAGCCCATCGTTCCCTTTCGCAAGGAACTTAATGTTATTGGTTGAATTCCCTTACTCATTCCCTTCTCATGTTACGATGGACTAACCTAGTGTGATTTTTAACCTTCCTCTCTTCGGGAAAGACGATCTTTCGTCAAACCCGAGCACCTCTTAACTCTAACCATCACCACTTCTCACTACTCTTCCTATTATTTTATTACAAAACCATCCACACCTATCCATCCAGACTAAATGACTAACTCCAACCACTATCCAAGATCATGTCCTATTGCAATTTAACAATTTGCTATATGCAGACCAACCTAGACTATATATCGAACCGGTTAGGCAATGATCCAATACTCATCCAAATGCCCTAAATTAATTACTGGAGACTTATCATGATATAACTAGCCTAAATCCAGAAAATGGTAAATTTCCTAATTTATCTGGCATTTAATTAATTTCCTCAAAAATTCCAAGGGCTACCGGTTTGAACATGAACTACCCTATATTCTCATGCAAGATGTCCAACAAAATAATAATAAATAGTATGTTATCTCAATATGGTAAATACAAAGTATTATAATTTTTCTATCATCAAAAGGGCACTAAAACTATTTTAGCAATATCTTCTATATTTCATTATTTGTGAACCAAGTACAGATAATATTCATCCAAAAATTATAAATAAAATATACTTTGCAGATCTAACCTTAAAAATAGCATCGGCCAAGTTTCATAATTTTTTAGCAGAAATAACATCCATAATTAATTTTTAAACCATAAATGTCTTTTTTAACATTTGTGAAGGAAGTACTAGATTTACTCCACTGAAAATTATACAAAAATTTAAAAGCAACCATTCTGTCCTAAAACTTTTACATCCAAGATTTCATGGGGTTTAAATGAACAGAAAGATTCAATTAATTAAAAAATCAATTAGGAGTATAACAATCGTTACAAATGAAGTGCTGAAAATAGACATTATAAAATTCCAATAAGATTGTTATAGGTTCTACCTGTCCTAAAACTTACTCTACCCGAGTTTCACAGCCTTTAGATACTTTTTTTGTGACGAATTATGCTTAATTAGTATTTTACCCTAAAGATAAGATTAGGGTTTTGAGGTATCTACATGTCTCCAAATCCTCCAAGATTCCATCCAGATGATTCTTATCATGCTATTGTCAACTCTACAGAGTTGCAAGGCAATACGAGAGAAATTGCCCCAATGTCCTTCACAACCCTCAAAAACCTCTATTTAGGGTTTGAGTTTGGATCCTAGGGTAAACCAACCCTAAACCACACCATTTTCTCCAAGTGGGTTATAATAATCCTTCCAAGTCAGTGGTCGAAATATCAGCCTCTTTTGATGTGATTTGACCGTTCCAACCTTTAGTGCACTTTTTACTCAAAAATGCCTCACTATTGCCTAGTTAAGAATAGGTGACTCCCTATCCAAAACTCATCCAAATGAGTTGAAAATTTGTACAAAAGTAGGTTTTATAGCCTGGGACCCATCACCAAAATTTGGGAGGGTTTCGAGCTCATTTGACCACTTAAATAAATTACTCTAACTTTATTAAATTAAAAAAAAAAACTTTAGGCAAAGTATCTCCACAAATTCACATTTTTGGACAGCCTTCAGATACGGCTAAGGGTAACCTCCTGCCCAAATTTCAGGTCATTTGGACGAGGGATGTGGCGTGGGCATTCATTTTAGTTCCTGCCAACTCTAGCTACAGCCTCTACTAAAACGGGTGATGCGGTCAAACCGTTTATCGAAACGGATTGAAATTAAATTTAAATTAATCTAGACTCGAAGGGATACCTCTTTTGTGACTGGCCATTTTTCCCAAAACGGCCTCTAAGTTCCTTGTTTTGCAACATCAAAATACGCCTATTATATAAATATATATTTTCCTCCTTATATTATATTTAAAACTTTATAATATAAACATGGTTTACTGTTCATCTTCTACAGAACCCGAAGTCAGAACTCAGAAAATTATATTTCCTGTAGCCCTTCCGCGATCTGTTGCCGGCCGTCCGGTCACATCCCTGGCCAGACACCACCACCACCACCTCCGTCGAGGCGATGGCTATCGGTCGGCGGTGGTTTGGCCGCCGGAGGTGGCGGTTTCCGGCGTACCCGAGAATATATTTTTTCATGGTTTTCCATGAAAACGCGAGATAGGTCCGGCTATTTTGAGCACGAACTCTTCCTAGGTAACTTCTGCAACCTCCCTATCGGCAAATGTCATGTCCAGCAGCGTCTTCCACCACCTCTTGGCATGGGACTCCAGGCAAGAGACAACTAGAGCCACCCTCTCGGGTTGCAGAAGTTACACATCACGGGTTGAAAGACGAGAATCGTCTAAGTGTAAATCGTCGAGAGTCACTAGTGATTCTCGACGAGTCGTCGAGAATCACTAGATGATTCTCGCCAGGTTAGGCCGGCTGTCTCGACGCAGTCAGAAAATTCTCTAAGGCAGAATCGTCGAGAATCACTAAGTGATTCTCGCCGATTCGTCGAGAATGACTTTGCATTCTCGACGATTCGGCGAGAATCAAATGTGATTCCCGCCGATTCTCCCCAGCCTCTATAACCTGTGCAGCCAGAATTCGCCAAGTAGAATTTGGCGAGAATCGTAAGTGATTCTCGCCGATTCGTCGAGAATCACCTACGATTCTCGCCAAATTTGACTTAAGCAAATTTCCGACATTTCCTGGACCGGTCCAGGTTTCCAGCGGTATTTCGAACTAGACTTAGGTCTTTACTTTGGTGGGGCCCACAACTGTCATCTTTATGACCTAGTGTATAAATACATAAGTATTGGTGTACAGTGATCTTTACGAATACAGAATACGAAAGCCGGGCCGCCGAAATACAGAATACAGAATACAGAATACGAATACACAAGTATTGATGTTTGGAAAGATGATATTCCTCCCAGCTCTCAGGGACACTTTGATCAAGGTGCTTCCTCTTCTAGAATACCTGCTGATCAGGGTGCTCCCAGCAAGAAAAGGAAGTATGGTGACGGCGCTTCTGCCAGCCGTTCTGCACCTAGAAGAGAGCCAGTTTCTACTCCAGAGGAAAGACCTGAAGTAGTGCATGCAGAAGTCTGGAGTCCTACCTCCAAATCTCTAATTTTTGATACCTTGAAGCTAGTAACAGATTTTGGATAAAACAAAGATCAGTTCTACAGTTACTCAGAATGGAAAGCCAATGATGTATCCCAGATCAAGATCAGATTGCATGACAAGCGATGGAGATACAATAATCCAGCTGCTCCTCCAAGGCCCAGAACTTACTTTCCTAAACCCTTCAGCTACTTGGAGCGGCAAGAGCTAAAAAGAGAAAGATTGCATAGAGAAGCTTACCCTTGAGAGAATGATGATGTGGAACTGGAAATTTTTATTTTAAAAACATTTCTATTATATATATAATTCAGATTATGGTTATCCTTTATTATTATTTCTTTGCTAAGTAGTTTACTGCTTTACTTTTCATTGATATATGCTATCATTGTTCTTCTTATTCTAAGTAATTCACCTTTGTATAGAGGGTGTTGACTTCTACAAATAGGGGGAGATTGTTGGGATTTGTCTCCACAATACCTCAAATTTGTAGGAAGTCAGACCTTGAACTAAGATGAATTAAGTTGTATTTGATACTATGTTTGAGTTGTATGTATGCAGGATCCTATTGTCAAGTGTAGACCAATATCAGTCTATAATGGGTCACCAAACACAGGACCATACAATGTAATTCCTCATTGTGTGATCCAATGTGTGACCATGTATAGCCTCTCTATTGGGATACACTTCATCTACATGCATTTGGACTTATGGACTGGAGTATTGAAGATTATTTCAGAAGTTTTTTTCTCTAAGTCCACCTACTTGAGTAGTATTCCTCATATACTCGAGTAAGTGACTTAGTACTCGAGTAGTTCATTCAACATACTCGAGAAGACTCTGTATACTCGAGTATGTAAGCTTATACTCGAGTAGATTTTCCTTTACTCGAGTGAGCGATATCTCATACTCGAGTAGATGGTTAGTCACTCGAGTAGGTTATGTTTTATACTCAAGTAGATCCCTCTGTGATCAGTCTGAAATTGTATAAGTCCACATACTCGAGTCCTTCTTTTATATCCTCGAGTAAGTGACTTAGTACTCGAGTAAATTTATCTTATACTCGAGTAGTTCTGATTTCTCCTCTCAGATTTGTTTTCTAAGTCTTTTGACTCGAGTAGATTTATCTTATACTCGAGTAGTTGCTCAGGTACTCGAGTGGATCCTTTGTTTTTACTCGAGTAATTTGTCTTCTCTGCACTCGAGTATTTCCAATTCTTATACTCGAGTAGTTCTTCAAGCTTCTTTCCGAGAAATATTTCTAAGTGCTTATACTCGAGTACATTCTCTCATACTCGAGTAGGTCTTATCTTGTACTCGAGTAGTCTTCATCTGTTGTACTCGAGTAGTTCCTCTAAGATACTCGAGTAGTTTCTTTCTTTGTACTCGAGTATATTTCTTCTCTCGAGTATACCGGTTCAGATCTCCCGGAATATTTCTAAGTCTAGTTTCAACGGGTATTTTGAAATAATCTTTTCTGATTTGTCCACGTGTCATCATTAAAGATTATTACGACCGTTGTTGATCGTCTATAAATAGTTCCATCCCGATTTGACCTAAAAACAACAATCATAAAAGAATACAGAGATTATTTGTTTTAAGAAAGGAAATCCCGAAAACATAAATTTCCATCGGCCGCCATTACTTGTTTCGAAAAGAGATTTTGGATCGTCGTTCTCACAGTCGTTGTTGCCGATCTCTAACCTTCTAGCGATCCAGACTCAAAAAGAATCATCCTATCACTCCGTGCTTCATCGATCTATGAAATATCTACTCGATCGTGGTGATTCCAGATTTCAGATCTGTGGATTTCTGTCAAGTCTTCTTCAACAATTTCTGTTCAAGCCGAAAGCTCTCAACGAAGAAGACAAAGCCAAAGATTCAGATCTGTGCTATTTGTTGTTTGCATTTTTCTTCAAACAATTTTCCTTATAGAAGATTCATCTCCGAGTGTTAGGAAGTTCTATCTTCCGAGTGTAGATCCATTTGGGATTGAGTTTTGTAGGAACGTGGTTACGAGGTGTAGGATTGGTTTGCAATCCGAGATAGTGGAGTAGCCGAGTCTAGTGATTTGCTAGATCGGTGAGGAAAGTGGACGTACCGAAGATCGGGGAACCACTATAAATCTCTTGTCATCTGTGTGATTGCTTGCTTACTTATTTGTGCTAATTGCTAAATTTTTTATTCCGCATTAGACGCACATATCACCTATTCACCCCCCCCCCCCTCTAGGTGATTTTGGTAGAGAACTCAGAACTTTCAGTACATGCCCATGTTGAGGGGCGTGTTCCTCACTCGACACAGGACCATCTCTCCCGAGAAGCACATGGCTAAGGCACATGCCCGTATCCTTGGCCGTGTGCCGAACATGCTCATGTGACATGCCCGTGTCATAGGCCGTGTTTTACACTAAGCGCCACTCAACACCATGGAAACCGAGTAGGACACGCCCTGGGACACGCCCGTGTCCCAGGCCGTGTCGCCTCACTAACCGATCATCGACTGAAATTGTGTTGACACTTCGACACGTACAGTGAAGGACGCGCCCTGGGACACGCCCGTGTCCCAGGTCGTGTGCCACACTCGACACACACTCGATGCCAACTCGAGTCCTACTTGAGACCCACTTGAGTACCAAAAGCTTGACACGCCCTGGGACACGCCCATGTCCCAGGCCGTGTCATCCAGCCTGAACTCCAAATTGAGATTTGGGGTGTTACAATTACAACATTCAGCTAAGTAAAATTCCATTATTTTATGATTCTACTAGTGTCATTTCAATTGCAAATAATTATGTGTCACATAGTAGAACTAAACATATTGAAATTAGATATCACTTTATTAGGGAGCATGTAGAAAATGGAGATATTAATCTAGAATTTGTTCCTACAAATAAACAAATTGATGATATTTTCACTAAGCCCCTAGATAAAGAGAAATTTAATTTCTTTAAGTTTGAACTTGGCATGTTGAATCTTGAATAATTTATGCCTGTATAAAAAAATGATAAAAATTAGAATAAAATATATTAGTGAGTAATTAGTTTTACTTACCTAAATATCAAGAATAAACCTCAAAAATGTCAAGTAACAATTGTTTAGAAAACAAAATATTGATTAAGTCAAAATTTGTGTGGAGACACCAAAGAATGTGTTGAGACATCAAAAAAGTGTCGAGATACCAGAAATGTGTTGATACAGTATACTGTAATGTATCGAGACACTAAAGTATGTATCGAGACATCAAGGGTGTCGAGACCGTAAGGTATGTATCGAGAGATATTATTCTTGAGTCGACACATATCGACAGACAATTTTTCCCTGTATCAACACTAAGACTTTACCTAAAAATTTGGAACAGTCTAAATGCAGTGCGCCCTTTCGTCTTCAGGAAATATTAGACTATAAATAGGGTGTTAGAGTAGAAGTCGACTACGCTTTCTTTATATTGTTGATTCCTGAGTGTCGATCCCTAGAAACCTGATCAGTCGACACTCGCCAACCATTTCTCTCCACTCTTATGGCACCCAAGAATGACAATAACTTCTTTGAAGGTAATGAACTTGTTTATAATGGATTCGACTCGGAGTCTTAAGAAATTAAGAATGTAATAGCCCTAATCACTAAAGCAGGATTGGAATATCTGTTTTCAGAACCTTCAAATGTCTAGAAACGTGAAGTTTTAGAATTCTTCTCTATTGCTCATCTCGATTCAAACACTGAAAAGATTTAGTCTAAAGTGAATGGAGCAAAGGTCAAAATCACAACCACGAGACTGGCCAAGATATTTCAATTGCCATGGATTTATCAAGAAGATGACCTCGATTCTGTCAAAACTGCAGAATCTTTGGTGTGGTGTGGATTGGCCCCAACCTCAAAGATTGGAAGCACCCTGATCATGAAGGGTATGAATACCCAGGGCAAATTTCTGTCAGAAATTATAGGGAAAGTGCCGCTCTGCAAAATAGGAGCACATGACAAAATTTCTGCTCAAATGTTTGAGCTAATGATACGAGAATTCTTCAAAGTGAAGACAAACTGAAGCAAAATTATCTTTCACAAAATAGCATACACCATCAAGAAGCCTGATATGGACAAAATTATACGCCTCTACTTGGTATAAGCCATCCCTTATAGTCTCAATCTTAAGATTGGATCTAAGATCAATCACATGAGAAGAATGAACATGAGAATAATAGCAAGGTGGGATAGAGTACTATCCAAGGAAACAACTATAGTAGAGAAGGAGAAGGAGAAAAAGAAGAAAGTAGTGGTTGTGGAAGAAGAATCTTCTAGTGAATCTAAAATTCAGGGAAGTTCAAGCTCAGAAAAATAGGGGGATGCAGCACCTGACAAATCTCCAAGGACCTCTCTTGATGGCGACTGCCACCACGACGGCCAACTGGGTGATGAAGATGACGTCCATGGCGGTGTTGTCGTGGCAGAAGATGACGACGATGCTCCACCATCAAGAGACTTGCGGCGCCGTAGCGGGCACCACTATAATCTTCACCCACGCAACAAGAATAAGCTTTAAATTTATTTTATTATTTGGTCTGTCGTTATCTTAGTATATGTGGTCTTTGACATTATGTTATTTTGTCATTTCATTTCTGCAACATTTTTATTTTGGGCTGCTAATAGCCACATGGTTGTAAGCCTTATATAAGGCCAAATTGTAATTTGTTATGGAGACTAATATTGAAATCAAGAAAATTTGCTTTGCCTAAACCTAATTTTCCTCTCCTCCTCCTCTTAGCCGCCGCCCCCCTTCAAGGTTTTCCTCTCAAGGAGTTCGGCCACCCCTCTCCTCCATTGCTTGGCCGCCCCCTCCACTTTCTCTCTACCTCTAATAATCCCACGTTCTCCCCTCTCTCCATCTATTCTCCACCAAATCATCTTCATTCCATTGGAAGTTTTCGGCCACCTTGGAGGAGAAGATCTCGTGCAAGGAAGAATCAAGGTGTGGGGTAATCGTCCACGGCGAGAAGCGAAGGAGACGAACAAGATCTTCATCCATGGTGCGTTTCCCGGGATTTCAAAAGGAAGAGCGGTCATTCTTTGTGGATCCAACATCTCGGATCTACGTTTCCAAGTGGGGTAACGAAATTCCTACATAAGAGATTCCCTTCTATGATTAGTTCTTGTGGTGGACGGATTTGCGTGATTTCTCGAATCGTTAATTTTTCGCGGTGTTTCTAATAATAGATTTGAGATTTTCATTTGGTTTTCCGAAAGATCTAGCGAGAGGATTGACGCTCCTCACTTTTTGTTTTGTTGGGATAGATCCTACCACTTTCGAATCGTGATTTTTTTTGTAGATCTATTTTGGTACAACTCCAAGCTCGACCAGAATCAATATTATTCCATTTAGCCGGAAGAGATTTTTGCCTATAGCCATACTCCATTCCATTTGCGGATCGGCCATCCGTATGTTAGCGCGAACGATAAATAAAATTCATTGTGGCTGCTGCGTTTCGCTTGTGTGCGGGTTATGGAGCGTTAAATGTTGTAAAGGTCATAGTCTCGCCTTCCGTGTAGGATCATTAAGGCATACCCTACATCAATTTTGGTATCAGAGGGAGGTTCGTATTGATTTCTCAATCGACACCGTCCTTACGCTTCCCTATCATAGGACGTTGACCCACACTTGGTCGTGCACGTTTCGTAGTCACGAAATCTGAAAATTTTCTCCATTTGGTCTGCATATAACAAAAATCAAAAAAAAATTCTACAAAAAAATTTACAAAAAAATCTAAATTTTCTACCTATTTTTCTAAGCATAAGTCTAAAAAAATATTTTCGTTCTCCAAGTCATTAAGTATATAAAAATCCTGACTTATAAAATTCTTGTCCAAACAGTCTTTTGTCTAGGTGAGACACCCCGTATCACTGTCATTCATGTGCACGAGGCTTGGCACGGAGTATCCTCCATCCACCTCCCACATGGCCGACAACCATGATGATGAGCACGCTCCTGCAACAATTGTGGCGCTGAGGGAAGAGTTTAACACCCGGTTCGATGCACTCAAGCAGTTAATACAAGGGTTGGCTGTAAATCAGGCGGCGCCTCAAAATCCCGGCTTTGGGATAAATCGACCGGGGCAGCCACCCCAGCCCGCCAACCCACGAGAAGAGCGACAAAATCACCCTCGTAATCAGGACTATGAGTACGCACCTCGAGCCCCTTATGAGTTCGACTTAACAAGGGCCGTTAAAATGGAGTCTCCATCCTACGATGGCAGCGGTGAACCCCAAGTTTTTCTAAACTGGATCTTGGATATCGAGTGCTACTTTGAGTGGCACAACCTGACGGACGTTGAGAAGGTGCGGGTAGCACGAATGAAACTTCTAGGTAGAGCCAAAATGTTTTTGTTGAACGAAGAGAGGGGTCTAGGCACCGTGAATAGAGCACCCCCAATTAGGTGGGCTGCCATGAAGGCACTCCTGCATGACCAATATGTCCCGGTGTATCGCCGAACCCAAATGTTCGACGAGCTAGCCACCCTTCATCAAGGGGCCAATCGGTAGCGGAGTACATGGGACAACTCAAGGATATGATGGTGCGTTGTGATATCCGAGAAATGCCTGAGGTCACACTATCTCGTTTCTATAAGGGACTTAATACGGACATCCAAGGCAAGCTTTTGCGTTATGGTCACACGGACCTTAACACAACATTCAATGCAGCATTGGATATAGAAAAGCGCAATGCCAACAAGTCCAAGGGACGAGCATTCCAGAAAGGAAAATCCATCTTAGGACCCCCACCTTCGTCATCCATACGAGACAAAGGAAAGTTTCGGTCGACTGACTCAAGTTCCATAGTAATTACCGCTAGGAACAATAAAAATCCCAATGGTGAGAGAGTTACAATAGGACGAATTAATAATACTAATGCCACCTGTTACTCGTGCAGAATTCAAGGACACTACTCTAGTGAGTGCCCCACTAAGAGTAAGCCACTGACACTATTAGATTCCACGTCTGAGCCTGCCGAGCTCATCTATGAAGCTGGCGGTGAATCAGATGCCGAGTCGAGTGATATCGAAGATGAGTCTTATATGATGGTTATGAGATATATCTTGGCCACACCCCGTGCACCGAATGAGCACAATCGGACGAACATATTTTCTTTGAATTTTAAATATGGTGAAAAGTGGTGCAAGTTAATACTAGACAGCGAAAGTTGCATGAATGTCTTTTCAGAAAACGTCGTCACTCGTATGCACCTAGCCCCCGAACCACACCCCCAGCCATATAAGATAGCGTGGGTGAACAAAACTTCTATCGCGGTTTCTAAGCGTTGTTTAGTGTCACTTACGTTGAAGAGCTGTGTCGATAACATGTGGTGCGACGTAATCCCCATGGATGTATGTCATGTACTGCTAGGGCGTCCTTGGCTCTATGATTATGACGTGACCCACTTCGGGCAAGCCAACACCTACGAGTTCAAGTATAATGGTAAGACAATTGTACTGAAACCCACACCGCCCAAGGATCCTTCGGTTGCCCCCAAAGACATAAGTGTGCCTGCGGAAAGAAAACTTATAAGTTTGATAAGTAAGAGGGAGTTGGAACGCGAGACCTTTTTGGACGACATCCTGTATGCTTTAGTATGTCTACAAGCTAAGGATGACTCGCTCACGTTAGAGAATATACCGTTATCTTTGCGCACTATATTGGAAGAGTATAAAGACATCTATCCAGAGGACTTACCATCTAAGGTTCCACCCATGAGAGATATTTAACATGAGATTGATTTCGTCCCGGGCTCTTCATTGCCTAACCATCCACATTATCGGTTCAACCCCTCCACACATGAGGAGCTACAAGCTTTAATTTCGGATTTGTTAGCAAAGGGTTTTATCCGTCATAGTAAGAGCCCATGCGTCGTACCGGCCCTCTTGGTTCCGAAGAAAGATTAGTCTTGGCGATTATGTGTAGACTACCGGGCCATAAATAAAATTACGGTCA
Source organism: Platanthera zijinensis (assembly GCA_039513925.1). Classification (NCBI taxonomy): domain Eukaryota; kingdom Viridiplantae; phylum Streptophyta; class Magnoliopsida; order Asparagales; family Orchidaceae; genus Platanthera; species Platanthera zijinensis. Next base: position 97,998,774 of record CM077089.1, read on the forward strand.
AATATAGGTTCCTCATTCCCCGTTTGGACGACTTATTGGATATGTTATCGGGAGCCACCATATTTTCAAAATTGGATCTCAAAAGCGGTTATCATCAAATAAGGATACGGGAAGGAGATGAATGGAAAACGGCTTTTAAATCTAAGGATGGGCTCTATGAGTGGTTGGTGCTTGGAGAAGGGCTCACCAACGGACCGAGTACTTTCTCTCGATTGATGACCCAAGTTTTCAAGTCATATATGGGCAAGTTCGTAGTAGTATACTTTGACGATATCTTAGTATTCAGCAGTTCACAAGAGGATCATGGCACACATCTAAGGACAATCCTATCAACCTTGCGCCAAGAAAATTTATATATTAATCTTAAAAAGTGCGCATTTTGTGTGACATCTGTAGAGTTTCTAGGCTATATAGTGAGTTCCGAAGGCATTCATGTTGACCCAAAAAAGGTCCAAGTGATTAAAGAGTGGCCTGAACCAACTAATATTCGGGAAGTTAGAAGTTTTCACGGCTTGGCCACATTTTATCGAAGGTTCATCCAAAACTTTAGTAGTATCATGACACCGATCACCGAATGCATGAAAAAAGGAGAATTTTCTTGGAGTAAAGCGGCCACTCGCGCGTTTCAAGTGATTAAGGACCAGATGTCCGAAGCCCCATTATTACGATTGCCGGATTTTAGTAAATTGTTTGAATTATCATGCGACGCATCGGGAATAGGGATCGGAGGAGTTTTAAGTCAAGAGGGACATCCGATAGCATATTTTAGAAAAAAACTTGCCGGTTTAAAGTTGAATCATTCCAATTATGATCGTGAGTTCTATGTTGTGATACGTTGTCTCCAACATTAGCGCCACTATCTTATCTCAAAAGAATTTGTAATCCTATCCGATCATGAGGCGTTAAAATTTGTAAACTCCCAAAGTAAAATAAGCCCTCGGCACGCCAAATGGGTCTCATACCTTCAGGAGTATACTTTCATTATCAAGCACCTCAAGGGTACGTTAAATCGTGTGGCGGACGCCCTTAGTCGAGTCACCCTATTACTATCTACCATGGAGGTAAAGGTCATAGGATTTGAAAGAATCAAAGATGAGTATGTACAGTGCCCAGATTTTAAGGATATATATTTCTCCGCTCAGGACAATTCTCCGTCCACTATTTCGGCGTACTACATCTGTGACGGATACCTATTTAAGCATACGCAACTACGTATTCCCCGCTCTTCGTTACGCCATTTTATTATATGGGAGTTACATAGTGTAGGATTAGGAGGACACTTCGGTCGCGATAAAACAATCACACTTGTAGAGGATAAATTCTTTTGGTCGGGCCTCAAACCAATGGTCAATAAAATCGTAGGGAGCTGCCGCGTATGTCAACTAGCCAAGGGTAACAAGACCAATGCTGGTCTTTACACACCCCTTCCGATCCCATCTGCCCCATGGGTGGATGTTAGCATGGACTTCATATTGGGCCTTCCACTGAAATTTAGGCGTCACGATTCCATATTGGTCGTAGTGGACCGATTCTTAAAAATGGCTTATTTTATCACTTTTCATAGCACCAACGATGCTTCACATGTCGCTAAGTTGTACTTTAAGGAGGTCGTGGCACATCAGGGTGTCCCCAAAACAATCGTGACCGATAGGGATGTTAAGTTTACTAGCTATTTTTGGAAAACACTGTGGAAGCTGTTGGGCACTAGACTTATGTTTTCGTCGGCCTATCACCCCCAAACGGATGGGCAAACGGAAGTTGTTAACCGTAGTTTGGGTGGATTACCTCATTGTTTAGTGGGTGATCATAAGGGTACATGGGATCTTATTCTTCCTCACGATCAGTTAGCCTACAATAATTTTAAGAATAGGTCCACCGGGTTATCGCCAAATGAGATAGTGCATGGATATAAGGAGCCCGTGCCTCTTGACTTGATTCCATTACCACCATCAATTAAATCAAGTCAATTTGCACAGGACTTTGCCTCATACGTTCACACTCTCCATGAGCACATTGTTAATACGTTAGCTAAACAATATGTTATTTATCAATCGAATGCTAACATACATAAGCGAGTAGTCCCCTTAATATTAGTGATTTGGTAATGGTACGTCTTATCCCTGAACGGTTGCCTTCGGGCACCATAAAAAAATTAGCGAATAAGAGAGCCGGTCCTTTTTGTGTTTTGAAGAAGCTAGGTGAAAATGCATATTTATTAAAGTTACCCGCTGAGTGGGGAATCTCCCATGTTTTTAACATTTCGGATTTAACGCTTTATGTCGCTCCACCACTTCAACTGTCAGTCTCTCTATTTCATATTTCCACTATACCGTATAAAGGGGTGGGGGGTGAGAATATTTCTTGACCGCTCTCCCTTTCGGATTCTTCGGGAGGTACGTTGCTTATTGATGATGCAACTTGTTTTTCTTCTTTGCCTAACGCTTTTCCAAGGTTCTCCCGAACTGATTTCTTGCCTGACAAGATTTTGCAGGACGCGGTGTTTTATACTCCCGACGGCGACATTCCCAGGTTTTTGGTCAGATGGCGTGGTCATCCAGCTTCGGACGACTCTTGGATTTCCTCGACAGAACTGGCTCTTCTCGATGCAGGTCTCCTCCACCGTTACCATCCAGCCCACTCATCGGTGATGAGTCCTTTTGAGAGCGGGAGGATTGATGGCGACGGCCACCACGACGGCCAACTGGGTGATGAAGACGACGTCCATGGCCGTGTTGCCGTGGCAGAAGATGACAATGATGCTCCACCATCAAGAGACTTGCGGCACCGTAGCGGGCACGGCTATAATCTTCGCCCACGCAACAATAATAAGCTTTAAATTTATTTTATTATTTGGTCTGCCGTTATCTTAGTGTATGTGGTCTTTGACACTATGTTATTTTGTCATTTCATTTCTGCAACATTTTTATCTTGGGCTGCTAATAGCCACATGGTTGTAAGCCTTATATAAGGCAAAATTGTCATTTGTTATGGAGAATAATATTGAAATCAAGAAAATTTGCTTTGCCTAAACCTAATTTTCCTCTCCTCCTCCTCTTAGCCGCCGCCCCCTTCAAGGTTTTCCTCTCAAGGAGTTCGGCCACCCCTCTCCTCCATTTCTTGGCCGCCCCCTCCACTTTCTCTCTACCTCTAATAATCCCATGTTCTCCGCTCTCTCCATCTATTCTCCACCAAATCATCTTCAATCCATTGGAAGTTTTCGGCCACCTTGGAGGAGATGATCTCGTGCAAGGAAGAATCAAGGTGTGGGGTAATCGTCCACGGCGAGAAGCGAAGGAGACGAACAAGATCTTCATCTGTGGTGCGTTTTCCGGTATTTCAAAAGGAAGAGTGGTCGTTCTTTGTGGATCCAACATCTCGGATCTACGTTTCCGAGTTGGGTAACGAATTTCCTACATAAGAGATTCCCTTCTTTGATTAGTTCTTGTGGTGGACGGATTTGCGTGATTTCTCGAATCGTTAATTTTTCGCGGTGTTTCTAATAATAGATTTGAGATTTTCATTGGTTTTTCGAAAGATCTAGCGAGACGATTGACGCTCCTCGCTTTTTGTTTTGTTGGGATAGATCCTACCACTTTCGAATCGTGATTTTTTTGGTGGATCTATTTTGGTACAACTCCAAGCTCGACCAGAATCAATATTATTCCATTTAGCCGGAAGGGATTTTGGCCTATAGCCATTCTCCGTTCCATTTGCGGATCGGCCATCCGTATGTTAGCGTGAACGATAAATAAAATTCATTGTGGCCGCTGCGTTTCGCTTGTGTGCGGGTTAGGGAGCGTTAAATGTTGTAAAGGTTATAGTCTCGCCTTCCGTGTAGGATCCTTAAGGCATAGCCTACATCATCTCTTGCTATTGGTGATCAGATGCAGGGGGAGATAATCCCAGTTAGGGATCCAAGTGATGGGGAGAACCTCAAATTTCTGCCATAAATGGATTTGGATACTGTAAAAACAATTGTAATGTAAGTAATACAGGAGCTAGACACTATTCTGGAATAAGAACAAGTCCCTGAACAGGAAATGTATAATAAAGAGAATGAGGATGCAGTTTCTAAGGAGACTGAGGATGAAATCTTTCTAAATAAAGATATAGATATCCAGCGGGAGATGAATACTCTTTCAGAAGACCCTGATCCTGATGCTATAACTCAGCAAGATGAAGTCATCATGGAAGATAATAATCTTGATGAACATGGTGCAAGAGTTGAGGGGGAGTTAGCAGATCTAGCCCCAAATACTGAAGTAGCTAAAGAGACTAAATCAGTTGAAGTAGTTAGTTTTTCTGATTCTGAGAAGGTAGAAGCCCTTCAGATGAAGAAAAAAAAATTAGCTGAACTAAAAAAGGGGAGTAGGAGCTATAAGAAGACTATTCAGTCTGGAACAACACCTACTTCTCCTATGGATTTAAGTTCACTTCTATTTCAAATGCAGATAATGCTAGATCAACAAAGAACTCAATTAGAAAAATATGTCGATGAAAGCAATAAGGAATTGCAGTTCCAGCTGGCTCAAGAAATCAAATCCATTACATTTGAGGTCAACTTGTTGAAAAAGGATATGACTGACTTCTTCTAGAGAGGAGCACATGATGTAGTAAATCATGCTAAATAGCAGGAGAAATCAAAGAGAACTCAAGATGAAATAGCTGTTAAACAAAGCTATGTCCTTGAAAACCGTACTAGAATGAATAAAAGGGATAGCTGAGCAAACTACAGCTCTGGAGTCCAAGATAACCTCTACCTCCAGGGATATTGAAACTCAGTAATCTACTCACTCAGCCTTTGTGACTCAGAATATCAAGGATTCTTTCAAAGAGCTAGATGACCACTTGCTCAAAGCAAAGAATCATTTGTCCTCGGGGATTTCCCATCTAGAGGGTCAAGTCAGATTTCGTAAGAATGATTTAATGGATCATGTAGAAAGAGAAGCCATAAAGGGAGAGAGAGTAATGATAAAGTCATGCTCTGAGCATGCTATTTGGACCTCCAATAGCATCAAAGAAACTCTAGGCTTTCCTACCTTAAGGTATAATGAAGATCAAACTGCTGAGTCTGGCTGCCAAGCAGCTCTTTTTAAGGCCATTCAAACTGTAGTACAGTCTATGTATACTCCTCCACTACAGATTTAGAATATAGTATGTGAGGAGGTGGAGATGACTGCTTCTGCATTGCTCAAAGAGAAAGAAGCGTAATTATCTAAGAAAAGATTCAGGGAGCAGGCTGAAGCAAAGCCAGATTTTGTGCAGTGGAGTCCAACTTCTAGATCCATTATACTCTCTGCATGGAAAGCAGTCAATAACAATACAGCTGACAGGGGAAAATGATATTCAGAATAAGAATGGGTCAAGCATATAATGCAACATGAGATCATCTATAAATTCAGAAATGATCTGAAGGCGGGGAAGATCCCAGCTGATTCTATTGAACCCAGCAAGTACTTCCCCAAGCGATATCATTATCTTGAAAGGCAAAGGCTCAAGCAAGAAGAGATTTCTAAAGCCTAGGATTCCAAGGGAAAGAAGAAGGTTGTTGATGTCAAGATTCCTGAAGTTAAAGCTAAAGTACAATCAGGAAAAAGCATTGTCATCAAAGAGCCAGAGGATTCTTAGAATATTATTTCTTTTTTTAGGAGCTTTGTAATTTTGTGTTAAGAACATTGTAAAAAAACTGAAAAGTGTAATCTTTTAACAAATTGGAATGAAAAGTTTGGTTGTACTTTATTATATATGTCTTATCATTGTTGTGTTCTTTACAATTGTGTTCATCACTTTTCATGTACATCTTAATTATCATATTTTGGTATTGTGATGTATATCATTGAATTTTGGTTATGACTTCTCCAAATAGGGGAGATTTTTGGGTACATTGGAAATAATGTACTTGATTTGTAGAAGCCCTTTCAACTCAAAAATATACACAAGTATGAATTTGATGTATGTTTCAGTTTATGCATGAAGGTTAGTCTATGTCATATTGATTGGATAGGTGATCCAAGAGACATTGACAGGTAGATTAAAAGAAGCTGACTGAAAAGGCAGAAAATTGCCTAAGTCCAAAAGTGTCGAGTAAAGCCAGTTCACTCAACGCCATACAGCTAAAAGTGCTGAGTGAAGTCAGGACAGTCAACACTTAGCAAGTTGTAGTGCAGAGAAATGGCTAAGTAAAAAAAGTCGACTCACTTTAAATATGTCTACACATTTGCAGGAGCAGTGTCGATACAAGTCTGTTATCTCAATACTTTGAATTTCATGTCAGTTGTGTCGAGACAAGTCAGTTATCTTGACACTTTGAAGTTCAAGTCAGATGTATCAAGACAAGTCAGTTATCTCGACACTTTAAAGTTCAAGTCAGCAGTGTCGAGACAAGTCAGGTTATTTGACACTTTGAAGATCAAGTCAGCTGTGTCAAAACAAGTCAGATATCTTGACACCTTAAGACAGTTGTGTCGTGACAATACAACTGTCTCGACACAATGAAGACTGAAGTGTAGACTTAAAGATGTCGACACCCGGCAGACTGAAGTGTCGATACAATTCAACTATCTCGACATAGTGAAGATTTAAAGCAAGTATAAAAGTGTCGACACCTTGCAGATAGTTGTGTCGAGATAATTCAACTGTCTCGACACAGAGCATATTTAAAGACGTCGATACAGACGACAGTAGTGTCAATATAAGTCAACTATCTTGACACCTTCAAGTTCAGAGTGAAAATTCTACTAAGTAAAATTGTGTCGAGACTGCTAAGATGTCTCGACACCTTCTAAGAATACTAAGTAATATTGTGTCGAGACACTTGGGACATCTCGACACTTTTGATCCGGAAGTTAAATAGAGTCAACACAGAAGTGTCAAGTCGAGCCAGAAATATCACATCAGCTACAGTAACGTGATATCTCATCAAAAACTATTTGAAGGAGAACTTGAAGTATGATGGCGTAATGACGACTTCATCAATCAGAATCCAACAACCCGTGAAGGCTATAAATAGAGAGGTCATCTACACAGAATAGATTATTGAGAACAATCAAAGGGAAGCAATTCAACAAATCAATTCTCTCAATCTAATCATCCAAGTCAGGGGAGGACAACAACTCTAGGAAGAAGAAGGAAGACGAAGGTCTTCAAGAAAATCTTCTGATCCTTTCAAAAAGTTGATAAGATGATTAAGGTGTATCTATTCTATGATGCGGATGTGACGGCAAGTGTACCGGTCGCACAAGAAATATGAAATGGGCGAATTTCCCCAAGTATCGATCTCTCAAGGAACACAGTAAGGAGTGAGTTAATATTGAAGAGGACTTGAGATTGAAGTCCTTGGCTCTGCGTTTACGATGGGGGGTTTTGATGGTTGTAGAAAAGGAAATTAAAACTCTAACAACTACTCCTATGCAACGCCGCTATGCGATTCTTCGCTAGGCGGGATAGAAGACTAGTCGGGTCACTATGCACCGAATCTCTAGGCAGATGGGCGAGTAGGTTTGCAGAATGAGTGTCAAGAGCACCTCTTCGCAACACACGCCACTAGTAATTACTAGTGCGGCAAGAACCAACGGATGGCGGATAGATAATGGCGTAACTCTAGTAACTTAAGTGGTAAAATTAAATAGGAATCACATAGACATGAAACACATAACTTATAAAACCAAAGTGCAAATCATCTACATAGAAATATTTAACAATACATATACACCAATAAAGGAAGAACAAAGCAAGAGATCGACAGAATCCAAAGTCTTATTGGGGATTCAAGGAAGGAATCGCCGGGTTGTAATTTCAGATCAAAGATCGGTCCTCAATTGCGTTCGGGGTAGAGAAGGCTGTCACGACCCTCTAGGGACCCGTCTTCTTCGTGTCACGATCCGGAAGAAGGTTGCAAGCTTCCCTTTGCTTGATGGCTATGGCATCAAAACTTGATGCAAAGTTAGTAGATGAAGGATAAGGTTGAGAGCAAGCATCGGCAAAGAATAGGCTTCGCGAGCATGGACGGAGCTTCTCCTCTTGGTGGAAGAATGAGGATGGAGGTGGAAGTGCGGAGCTTTGCCTTAAAAACGCGGAGGGATTGACTGAAAATCAGCACTTTAAATAGAAAAAGATCAGAAAAATGGTCACGCACGGTCCCGCGCACGACCGTGCGCTAATCGTGCGTTATTTACTTACAGATCTTGATCATGGAAGAAGAAGCGTTGACCGGTGTGTTTTACTCGCGCACGGGCGATTCCGCCCGTGCATAAAGGAAATTGTATGGGTAAACACAGAACGCAGGAAATCAAGGGAAAACAGTGGAACCGAGCATTTTACTCGTGCACGGGCGCTGCCACCCGTGCGTGAACAAATCGCACGATTAACCACAAAATGGTGCCAAAATGAAAGGTACAGGACAACCGTGCGTTTTCTTCTCGCATGGTTTGGCCGAAACCGTGCGTTTCAAATCTTCGACCTCATCTCGACGAAATATGTTGAGATCCTCTCGACCAAGTAAAACACATGATTACAAAGAAACCGTGCGCTAAGAAAATGCACAATCGTGCGTTTTCCACAAATCAGAATTCCTGCCTTGGGGAAAACGCACCACCTGCACAGCAAAAACCAAAACTGGTGCACAAGCTCCCAGCACCCAAAAAGGAATCAACAACTACCAAAAAGAAACATGGGGAGCACCATGTGCTTACCCCCAACAAAGAAATGTGCAATTGCACACCCATGGGCCAAAATAGTGCACAAAATGGTCAATGACCAAACGATGCAAATATAACCGAAGTCCAGTTGAAATGCAGTACACGAGCAAGAAAACAAGCCCAGATGAGTCCGAAAAACCCAATAAATATCAGACTCATCATTCTACAAGTTCTCAGAGGAAATCAAGCTGATCCTGATCTGAAAGATTGTAGATCCAGATAAGTGTCTTTTTAGCTAGTCTGTTCATCAAGAATTAATTCTTTGCTGCTAAATTGAAGAATCTGATTTCTCAGATAAGTCAGATCATAAAATTGTTGTTTTCTGAAATTATTTACCTTTTAATTTTGTAAGATCTCTTTGCGATCTGAGTGGGTAGGAGATTTAATCTCTAAGTTATAAGCCTGAGTTATAAAGGATGAGGTAAGGTTCTTGAGCGACATGAGTTAAGTGATTTGTGTGAGATCTCTGAGGTACATGCCTGTGTTATAAAGGCTGAGTGTCACAACCCGCATTTTCTCCGAATTAAGAATTATCAGAGTAAGAGAAAACACGCGTCATGATGCCACGTCAAGCAGGGGATAACTGCTGACGTTCAGGCAAAACCAACTACAATCTTTATGCAAGAAAATCATGTGCTTAATGAATAGAAAATCAGTTATGATTAGAGTCCGTATCCCTCGGCTCAGTGGATCATCTAGTCCACAAATGAAAAACTATATTAATACGCTGCGGAAAAATACTTTATTTAGATTTGACATCCTAAGGAGCACATAAGGGTCCCAAGAGAACCACTCATGCTATGCAAGATCCTACATTTAATTTATATAATATATAAGAAAACGGTCTTTATACGTGATTTGGAAAATAGTGATTACGCTTTATAAAACATGCTGACCATGAGCTTTATTTATAATAACAATTATAGTTTAAAAATAACTAGCAACCTAGCATAAAACCTTCTCAGAGCAAGTAGACTATCTCCAGAAAATGGTAGCAGTAATAGTATATATCTAGTACAAGGTAAAAAACTACCAGTGGGCGCCAACAACCTGACACGAACCCACTAGCACAAATATATGTCTGTAAGAAAGTACCGAAAACAACCTCACTAACAAGGTAAACAGAACTCCAAGGTCCGGAAGTCCACCAACAACACCACCTCCAACTAGCCACCAGACTGGCTACAGCTCAGAACCTGGGGTATTCCAAAAGAAAACAGAATACCTCAGCAAGCTAAACAAAGAAAAACTGCATGAAAGAGTCAACCAAAGGACAAAGTAACAGAAAAACATACAGTAGAAAGAGTCACAACTGTCCACAACAGGACCACAAGAAATGCACAACGTGCAAAGCAACAGCAACGACCCAGCCCAGGAACCACATCCTGCAGGGCCTACTAGGCTACCAAGAGCCAGAATGTTGCAAACTACCAAAGAAGAAACTTCTAACACCCTAAACTGTGGGAAGTGATAGTAGCAAAAACAACAACGAGGAACCGGATCGAAGGCAAACGCAGTCCCCCAATCCACCATGTCCAAGTCAAAAGCTCGAGGGTCAACACGTGAAAACACAAGGGACCTTCCACCCGACATGCCCAGCCCGTACCTGGAGCAAGAAAACATGGGTGGCCTTGGCAATATCACTCAACTCCACCCCCATAAAGAGCTACAACCACCACTACTAACCACGACCAACGATTCGGCCTTTAGGAAAATAAAGAAAGCGGCCGACAAGGAAAACCCAGAAATTCAACTGGAAATCCACTCGGAAATGAAATACAAGGTAAAGGAAGAGTGTTGAAATAAACCAACACGACTAGGCATTGAGTGAAACCCACTCAGTGCCTACCTAAACTTTGGCGTTGAGCGAGCTAGCCTCACTCGCCGCCAAAATAATACCACTACCCACAAGCCCACTAAAGAATGCGGAGCTTGACGACAGTGGAACGACCAAGGCAGAAGATCCAGAACTCGAGTAGTTGCCTGCCACTTGAGTATCTAAACTCCCGCACTCGAAACCATCTAAATTCGCCTAGCAACAGAAAATATACAAAGCGCACGATCAGTGATGCACGATCAGTGGTCGTGCGCACTCATCGGCTGATGATCGTGCGAAGCGAACCTGGAAAAACCTGACAGAAAACCTAGCAACTGCGCACGATCAGTGTCGCACGATCAGTGGTCGTGCGCACTCATGCCAGCGCTCGTGCGATTTTCCGAGACAGAACTTTGGAAACTGAAAGACAGCCGCGCATGAGCAGAGGCACACGACCAGTGGTCGTGCGCCCTAACGGTTGATGACCGTTCGCGGTCAACCTGCACCGTTTGGAATTTCCCGAACGACACCGGAACGCGCACACGACTCACGCCACTGCAGTAGCAGCAGACAACTATCAACGTCGCGCACCACTACCATACGAACTATGCCTAATCATTCGAGTAATACCATAACGAAAATCGGCAACCACACCCCCCCCCTCCTAACTCTCCCTCTCGGCTACACCCGAACCAGAGCAACAATCAAAATAAAGGAAAACAATGGCTCCTCGCCGACAATTTGGATTCCAATCATCACAAAATAGGGGGGGTTTCAGTAGGAAGAACTAAGCCCTATAGTTAGCAAGAAAATGAGAACAACAAGGCCTCTAACCTGGGCTAACCGGGATTTCAATTTCATCAAGAAAATTCAAAAAAAGGAAAACTTGGCAAGGACAAGAATACCACTTGCCTCAATCACAGCGAAGCTTTGGACTGCTTTCCTCCTCTTCACACGGATCAAAACGGCCGCAACACCTAAAACAAAAACTCGGCCATTAATGGCGGAAAACTTCCAAAACCGGAAATTCCAATCCTCCCAAAACTCCACGAAAATCGAATTTCTTACCGCAGGAATGAAGGTCTTGACGAGAGCAATCCAAATCCACTCTCGGAATCGAATTCCGTCCACAAACGCTCCGGGAATCGGCGTCCGAAGGCAAGGGTAGGCGGTTTCTCCGTTTCCTCTCGTACAGACCGGCGGTTTCTTATTTGGAGAAGATGATCGGCTCAATTCATTCTATATATATATATATATATATATATATATATATATATATATATATATATATATATATATATATATATTATAATTAATTACAAAATTACATAAAGCACCACATCGACGCGAAAACCGAACTACCTCGGAATTCGACGAAATTCGCACCGTAGCTAAATACCCACGCTACGAACACAACGGCGAAGTCGAAATTACTTTTCGACAAACAGAACTCGAGTTATACCCAAATAAAGCCAAACACCAACATCCCCCCGAGAGGCCACACCGGGTCACCCAAAATGACTCGGCTTGCTAGGGAGATCTTGCCAACAGGCTACAGAATAGGGCACTCAGTTCTAAGGAGCTAAACCACACTCCACAAATGGTACAAGCCACGGAAACGCGTCATCGTAACGCCAAACGAGAATAAAAATAATCACTGAAAAAACGGGGAGTTACAGTCACCCCCCCTAAAAGAAAGTTTCGTCCCGAAACTTTACGCACAACCCTCCTACAAAAGAAGGAAAAGTAACAAACAGAAGTTACAAAGGGAAACATACCGATCAAATCAGCGAAACAGGTGAGGGTACGCCCTCATCATGGCCGACTCTAGCTCCCAAGTCGCGCTCTCCAAATCCTGATTTTTCCATAGAACTTTCACCATCGGTATGGACTTCTTTCGTAGCACACGCTCCTGAGTATCCAAAATACGAACTGGCACCTCAACAAAAGAGAGGTTGGGCTCCAACTGGGGCACAACATCCAAGAGTTGCCCACTGCTGCGCACACACTTCCGCAATTGGCTAACATGAAAAACATTATGAACACCAGGGAAGTTCGCTGGCAAATCCAATCTATAAGCAGACACACCAATCCGCTCCAAGACCTCAAACGGGCCCACATACCTTGGGTCCAATTTCCGATTTTTACCAAATCTCTTCACACCAACCATTGGAGAAACCTTGAGGTATACATGATCTCCTACTAAAAACTCCAAAGCAGACCTACGCCGATTGGCGTTCTTTTCATACCTCTCCTGAGCTAACCGAAGCTTCTCCCGAATAAGCTTCACGGCGACTTCCATCTCTTCCAGAGCATCTGGACCCAACAAAGGCTTCTCACCAGCCTCAGCCCAAAACAACGGAGTCCTACAGCGCCTCCCATACAAAGCTTCGAACGGAGCCATCTGCAAGCTTTCCTGATAACTGTTATTATAAGCAAATTCCATGAGTCGCAGACGCTCATCCCACGCTCCACCGTGGTCTAAAATATAGCACCTGATCATATCCTCAACAATCTGATTGACCCGCTCCGTCTGCCCATTGGTCTGAGGGTGGTATGCAGTAGAATACCTCAGATCCGTACCCAAACCCTCCTGCAGACTCTGCCAGAAACGAGAAGTAAACCGGGAGTCTCGATCAGAAATGATGCTAACTGGCACACCGTGGAGTAGGATGACTTCATTCAAGTACAACTCCGCTATCCTCCTCATCGGGTAATCAATCTTATAAGGCACGAAGTGAGCACACTTCGTCAATCTATCCACTATAACCCAAACAGAATCAAATCCTCTCGGGGATTTTGGCAAGCCCGTAATGAAGTCCATAGATATACTCTCCCACTTCCAAGTCGGGATCTCTAGCGGAGTCAACTTACCACCAGGCCTTCCATGATTGTCCTTCATACGCTTGTAAGTGTGACACTCAGCAACATATCGGGCTATATCTCCTTTCATACCATACCACCAGGCAACTTGCCTTAAGTCACGGTACATCTTCGTAGATCCTGGATGGTAGGCAACGCTGGAACCATGAGCCTCACTGCAAATCATACCTCTAATGTCCCAAACAGCGGGAACGCAAAACCTGCCGCGGTACTTCAAAGTACCTGCATCATCAATAGTAAAATCTGGCAACTCTCCCTTCTCTGTCCTGGTAAAAAGGTGCAACAGATCCGGATCGTCCTTCTGATGCAGTCTAGTCAAAGAAATCCAGGACGGCTCTGCCACTAACAAACTACTCTGCAAACCACAGCATCCCACTGAAATATCCATAAGGAGGAACTCCTCAACTAACCGATCGGCGGAGAGGTTAAAGATCTTTCCCGTCTTTCGGCTCAGGGCGTCGGCCACCACATTGGCCTTGCCCGGATGATACTGGATTTCTACGTCATAATCCGCCACATACTCAAGCCACCGCTGCTGACGCAGATTCAACTCCTTCTGCGTGAACACGTACTTCAGGCTCTTATGGTCAGTAAAAATCTTGCACTGAGCCCCATAAAGTAAGTGCCTCCACAACTTCAACGCATAGATAACCGCTGCAAACTCAAGGTCATGCGTTGGATAATTCTTCTCATGAGTCTTCAGCTGCCTTGACCCATAAGCGATTACTTTTCCATCCTGCATTAATACGCATCCCAGTCCTATATGCGAAGCATCCACATACACATCATAATCCATGCCCTCAGTAGGAAGGGTCAGAACGGGAGCAGTACACAATCTCCTCTTTAACTCCTGAAAAGCTTCTTCGCACTTCTCGCTCCAAACAAAAGCCACATTCTTCTGAGTCAGCTTGGTCAAAGGTGCGGCTAGAGAAGAGAAACCCTCCATGAATCTCCTGTAATAGCCAGCCAACCCTAAGAAACTTCTGATCTCCTTAGGAGTGTTCGGCCTACTCCAATCCATCACTGCTGCAATCTTTTCTGGGTCAACCGAGATCCCATCCTTGTTCACCACGTGGCCTAGAAAAGAAACCTGAGGCAACCAAAATTCGCACTTGCTCAACTTGGCGAATAACTTGTGGTTCCTCAACTCTGACAGGACCAAACGCAAATGCTGCTCATGCTCCTCAACACTGCGAGAATAAACCAACACGTCATCAATGAAGACCACCACGAACTTGTCTAGGAAATCCTTGAATACCCGATTCATCATGTCCATGAAAGCTGATGGTGCGTTGGTCAAACCAAACGACATCACCAAAAACTCGAAGTGTCCATGCCTCGACCTAAACGCAGTCCGTGGAATATCTGCCTCACGGATCCTGAGCTGATGATAGCCCGAACGAAGATCGATCTTGGAGAACACCGTGCTACCACACAACTAGTCAAATAAATCATCGATCCTCGGCAGAGGGTACCTGTTCTTGATAGTGACCTTGTTCAACTCTCTATAGTCGATGCAAAGCCGCATCGACCCATCTTTTTTCTTTACGAACAAAACAGGAGCACCCCAAGGCGACGAACTCTGCCTGATAAAACCTTTAGCCAACAACTCATCTAACTGAATTCGCAACTCCTCTAACTCACGAGGGGCCATCCGGTACGGCGCCTTAGCAATAGGACGCGTACCCGGCTCCAAATCAATAACAAACTCCACATCCCGCTCAGGGGGGATACCAGGAAGATCATCAGGAAAAACATCGGCGAAACCACGAACAATAGGAATCTCCTCCAAGCGTGGCACGCTAACAACGGTTCTAACCGCCGAGACTAAACAAACACAACAATCAGAAAGAAACAATCTCTGAACACATACCGCAGAGAGAACAGGAGAATCCTGACACGGATCAGCATACACGCTGCCGGGCTGACCGTCGTCCCTGATGAAGTCCAAGCGCTTTCCTTTGCACTGAATGACCGCATCATACCGAGAGAGCCAGTCCATGCCCAAAATGACATCGAAGTCCTCTAGATCAATCATCTTCAGGTCCGCCTTCGCAAGAAAATCCCCAAACAAAACCGGGCAATCCAAAATACCCAAATCTGACAACACAGATTCACCAGAGGGAAACTTGACACGGAAGGAAATCCCGAACACGATCTAGAGACAACCGATGACGCTCCACAAAGGCTCTAGCCACGAACGAGTGGGTAGCGCAGGAGTCAAACAGAACACGCGCCCAGCGGTTCTTCACCTTAAATTTCCCTATAGGAGCGCACAAAGCTAAGGAACTAGCACAACAGTACCGCAAATAATCTAGCAACAAAACTACCAGGCTAGAAAGAAAACAACAAACAACTAACCTGAGATCACCTGGGTCGAAGTCTGAGCCTCCTCGGAAGAAATCACGTTCAGCTTCCCTTTTCCCTTGTCCACACGCTGAGGTGGAGGTAAAGCCTGTAACGGAACTGCAGGAAGAGCTGGCTGAAACTGAGGACTCCTCGACTTAATGTGACCCTTCTGCCCACACTGAAAGCAGATTTTATCCTTGGACCAACACTGGGCTGCATCATGGCCGGATCGCTTGCAAACTGAACAGGAGACATCTCTCCTAGGAGCACCCTAAATCGCATGAACCTGCTCCTTCTTCTGAGCTGCCGCCTTCTTGAAACACCTCTCGACAGGATGGCCTGACCGGCCACAAAAACTGCACACCACCCTGCTCCTCTTTCCCGGAACAGCATCGGGTACCAGGGGTTTCTTCTCCTCTACCAACTTCCTCTTATCCTTCTTCAACTGCTGGCCTCTGCTCTTCGCCGTCTCAATAGCCTCCACCTTCAGAGCAGCCTCTACTACACCTGCATAAGACACTGACCCGTAAGCACTGGTCAACTGCTGTACCTCACTCCTCAAACCACCGAGGAATCGCTTAACTCGATCAGCCTCAACGCTGACCAATCCAGGGGCAAAACGGCTCAACTTGCTGAACTCTATCTCATACTCACCCACCGTGAGTTGCCTTTGCTTCAGATGGAGGAAGTCGTTCATGAGGCGGTCACGCTCGACCGAGGGTAAGAACTTCCTCAACAGCATCTCCTTGAACACTTCCCAAGAGCATCCGGCTACCAGGCTCTCCTTCTCTCTCAGCCACCAACTCTTAGCCAAACCTTTAAGCTGATAGGCGGCTATCATCACCCTCTAATCATCTGCAATCCCTGAGTACGAGAATATCTCCTCCATGGAGATCAGCCAGTCGTCTATCACCATGAAATCTGCCTTCCCATCATAAGTGGGAGGGCTCAGCCTCTGAAACTGTGAGATGAAGGCCATCTCTGCTGGCACCACCACTGGAGGCCTCAAGGGTGCAGGAGGAGGAGGAACAGCTAACCCCCCTGCAGGAACTTGCGCACCCTGAGCCTGCCCTGCCACAACCGCCACCAAAGACTGAATCTGGGCTTGCACCACCACCAACTGCCTGCCCATAGCTTCGCTACTCTGACGCAGACCCTCGATCACCGCATCGTTCTGAGCTCCAGAAGATTCACCCTCAGACAGGGGAGTCGATCGAGTCGCAGGATGCCTAGCCATCCTAAAAATCATTACAACGCAAATCAGATCCAAATCCCACGACTAGAACCGACTACCAGTACAGACAATACATATGTAGATATAGACTTAAAGCTGCTAAACTTGCTCTGAGAGTTTATCTTCTTCACAATAATTAGATGATATGCCCTATCCTAGGATGGTTAACCACCACCTCACTAACTCTTGTGCCTAGATCGGATGCATGAACTTATGTTAATTTGAAAACTCATGTGTGTACATATGTCATCCTGCAAATCTTTAGCTCGGCGCGTTGTGCTTATGCAATGATATGATATGCATGATTGTGCTATGCATTCTAAAAAAAAGGCCCTAATGCATGCTATGAGCGGCGTACGCATGAAAATGTTATGCATCCCATACTACATAACATTTCCATGCAACGAAAAAGAAACGTGCTAGTTGCAGTCATGTGGTGAGGTTATGCATCCCATACTACATAACCCTCACATGTAGCCCCTATGGTGGATCCATATACGAACACATATTATGCATCCCATACTACATAATATGCCCCGTATACTTCATGTTATGCTATGAGTGTAGTGTTCGTGCTTTTGCCAAGACGTGCTGATGACATATCGGTGTGTGAATGACATGATGCAGAACTACTAAAAGCGAACAAAAGAAGGTTGCGCAACTAACTTGTCAAGCAACCTCCCTCTGATACCAACTGTCACAACCCGCATTTTCTCCGAATTAAGAATTATCAGAGTAAGAGAAAACACGCGTCATGATGCCACGTCAAGCAGGGGATAACTGCTGACATTCAGGCAAAACCAACTACAATCTTTATGCAAGAAAATCATGTGCTTAATGAATAGAAAATCAGTTATGATTAGAGTTCGTATCCCTCGGCTCAGTGGATCATCTAGTCCACAAATGAAAAACTATATTAATACGCTATGGAAAAATACTTTATTTAGATTTGACATCCTAAGGAGCACATAAGGGTCCCAAGAGAACCACTCATGCTATGCAAGATCCTACATTTAATTTATATAATATATAAGAAAACGGTCTTTATACGTGATTTGGAAAATAGTGATTACGCTTTATAAAACATGCTGACCATGAGCTTTATTTATAATAACAATTATAGTTTAAAAATAACTAGCAACCTAGCATAAAACCTTCTCAGAGCAAGTAGACTATCTCCAGAAAATGGTAGCAGCAATAGTATATATCTAGTACAAGGTAAAAAACTACCAGTGGGTGCCAACAACCTGACACGAACCCACTAGCACAAATATATGTCTGTAAGAAAGTACTGAAAACAACCTCACTAACAAGGTAAACAGAACTCCAAGGTCCGGAAGTCCACCAACAATACCACCTCCAACTAGCCACCAGACTGGCTACAGCTCAGAACCTGGGGTATTCCAAAAGAAAACAGAATACCTCAGCAAGCTAAACAAAGAAAAACTGCATGAAAGAGTCAACCAAAGGACAAAGTAACAGAAAAACATGCAGTAGAAAGAGTCACAACTATCCACAATAGGACCATAAGAAATGCACAACGTGCAAAGCAACAGCAACGACCCAGCCCAGGAACCACATCCTGCAGGGCCTACTAGGCTACCAAGAGCCAGAATGTTGCAAACTACCAAAGAAGAAACTTCTAACACCCTAAACTGTGGGAAGTGATAGTAGCAAAAACAACAACGAGGAACTGGATCGAAGGCAAACGTAGTCCCCCAATCCACCATGTCCAAGTCAAAAGCTCGAGGGTCAACACATGAAAACACAAGGGACCTTCCACCCGACATGCCCAGCCCGTACCTGGAGCAAGAAAACATGGGTGGCCTTGGCAATATCACTCAACTCCACCCCCATAAAGAGCTATAACCACCACTACTAACCACGACCCACGATTCGGCCTTTAGGAAAATAAAGAAAACGGCCGACAAGGAAAACCCAGAAATTCAACTAGAAATCCACTCGGAAATGAAATACAAGGTAAAGGAAGAGTGTTGAAATAAACCAACACGACTAGGCGTTGAGTGAAACCCACTCAGTGCCTACCTAAACTTTGGCGTTGAGCGAGCTAGCCTCACTCGCCGCCAAAATAATACCACTACCCACAAGCCCACTAAAGAATGCGGAGCTCGACGATAGTCGAACGACCAAGGCAGAAGATCCAGAACTCGAGTAGTTGCCTGCCACTTGAGTATCTAAACTCCCGCACTCGAAACCATCTAAATTCGCCTAGCAACAGAAAATATACAAAGCGCACGATCAGTGACGCACGATCAGTGGTCGTGCGCACTCATCGGCTGATGATCGTGCGAAGCGAACCTGGAAAAACCTGACAGAAAACCTAGCAACTACGCACGATCAGTGTCGCACGATCAGTGGTCGTGCGCACTCATGCCAGCACTCGTGCGATTTTCCGAGACAGAACTTTGGAAACTGAAAGACAGCCGCGCACGAGCAGAGGCACACGACCAGTGGTCGTGCGCCCTAACGGTTGATGACCGTGCGTGGTCAACCTGCACCGTTTGGAATTTCCCAAACGACACCGGAACACGCACACGACTCATGCCACTGCAGTAGCAGCAGACAACTATCAACGTCGCACACCACTACCATACGAACTATGCCTAATCATTCGAGTAATACCATAACGAAAATCGGCAACCACACCCCCCCCCTCCTAACTCTCCCTCTCGGCTACACCCGAACCAGAGCAACAATCAAAATAAAGGAAAACAACGGCTCCACGCCGACAATTTGGATTCCAATCATCACAAAATAGGGGGGGTTTCAGTAGGAAGAACTAAGCCCTATAGTTAGCAAGAAAATGAGAACAACAAGGCCTCTAACCTGGGCTAACCGGGATTTCAATTTCATCAAGAAAATTCAAAAAAAAGGAAAACTTGGCAAGGGCAAGAATACCACTTGCCTCAATCACAGCAAAGCTTTGGACTGCTTTCCTCCTCTTCGCACGGATCAAAACGGCCGCAACACCTAAAACAAAAACTCGGCCATTAATGGCGGAAAACTTCCAAAACCGGAAATTCCAATCCTCCCAAAACTCCACAAAAATCGAATTTCTTACCGCAGGAATGAAGGTCTTGACGAGAGCAATCCAAATCCACTCTCGGAATCGAATTCCGTCCACAAACGCTCCGGGAATCGGCGTCCGAAGGCAAGGGTAGGCGGTTTCTCCGTTTCCTCTCGTACAGACCGGCGGTTTCTTATTTGGAGAAGATGATCGGCTCAATTCATTCTATATATATATATATATAATTATATAATTATATAATTAATAACAAAATTACATAAAGCACCACATCGACGCGAAAACCGAACTACCTCGGAATTCGACGAAATTCGCACCGTAGCTAAATACCCACGCTACGAACACAACGGCGAAGTCGAAATTACTTTTCGACAAATAGAACTCGAGTTATACCCAAATAAAGCCAAACACCAACATCCCCCCGAGAGGCCACACCGGGTCACCCAAAACGACTCGGCTTGCTAGGGAGATCTTGCCAACAGGCTACAGAATAGGGCACTCAGTTCTAAGGAGCTAAACCACACTCCACAAATGGCACAAGCCACGGAAACGCGTCATCGTAACGCCAAACGAGAATAAAAATAATCGCTGAAAAAACGGGGCGTTACACTGAGGTAGGGTTCTTGAGGGAACTGAGGTAGAAGATTGGGTGGATCTCTGAGGTAGGACCAGTGGGTTTGAGTTTTAGGTTTCTTAACAGAAACTGAGCTTGAAAGATCTCATGATCTGAGTTGAAGAAGAGGAGATATAACCTTATCTAGCACGTTCCTAGTGAGAAAGAAGGGGGAAAGTGGATGCACCCTAGATAGAGAAACAACTATAAATTCTCTCTATACTGTGGATTGCATGTGCTGTGTTCTGTGGATTGCTTGTGTTGTGTTCTTGAGAAAGTCTATTTTTCAAGTATCTGCTGAACATTTAATCTAAGTGACTAAGAAATTTAAAAGACATATATTCACCCCCCCCCCCCCTCGAATATATTAACTACCCATATATTTATCTTTTACATACCTTATTCGATACAGGTGCTTCATACTCATTCTTATCTGAAGCCTTCTTGGAGGAACTAGCAGGCATAGACCGATTCACTAGCGTGACCAGGAGGCTACGTCTACCAAATATATTAGAGCATCTATCATCTACCAAGTGCAACATGGAGGCAAATATTGGAGGAAAGGTATTCGAAGCACCGACGATGATTTTAAGAATGCCGAACTTCGATTTGATCCTGTGCATGACTTGGTTGCAATGGAACCATGTCCGGATCGATTTCCCATCAAGGAGGATCACCTTATGGCATTGGGATACTGATATCATCATCGAAGGAATTAGACCTGTTTCCCGTACTCTATTATCATCGGTACAGGCTATCAAAGCCCATGAGCAGGGAAATGAGGTGTACAAGATCTATTTCGAGATGGTGGAGATGGATGCCTCCATTACTGATATTTCAGTAGTTTGATACTTCACCGACATATTCTAGTAGAAATTGCCCGGATTACCTCGAACTAGAGATGTGGATTTCCGGATCTAGTTGGTGCTAGTAGTGAGGCCTGTGTCTCGAAAACGTTACCGGATGGAACCCAAGGAGCTAGAGGTGTTCCGAACTTAATTACAGGAGCTGGTGGAGTCGGGTTTTATCATGCCAATTTCATCATCATGGGGAGCAACAGTACTGTTTATGAAGAAGAAGGATGGGTCTTTACGACTCTACATTGACTACCGGGAGCAGAACCGACTGACAGTATGGAATACATATATGCTGCCCCAAATTGACGAGCTATTTGACTAGCTACAGGGAGCCTTCTAGTTTTCCAAGCTTGTCTTGAGGTCATAATACTACCAACTATGCATTCAGGAGGAGGATATACCGAAGACAGCCTTTAGTTCTCAGTACAGACTATACGAGTTCACGGTAATGCCCTTCGGGCTCACGAATGCACCTTCCGCATTCATCAGTATGATATACCGTCTATTCGAACCATACATGGATATATTCGGCATAGTCTTCATTGACGATATATTGATCTATTCCTGGACAAAGGAGGAGCACACCTATCATCTGTCTTTGGTGCTGGGCAAACTAAGAGAGCATCAGATGTACGCGAAGTTCTCTATGTGCAAGTTCTGTCAATAGGAGGTTTAATTTCTGGGGCATACCATCAGTGGAGTTGTGTTGGTTGCAAACCCAGCCAAGGTGTAGGCAGTTAGATATTGGTCGCGGCCCAAGTTAGCTTCAAACATCCGTAGTTTCTTGGGACTAGCGGGATACTATCGCAAGTTCTTGGAGGGGTTCTCGAGGATAGCATTTCCCCTGACATCCTTGACAAAGAAGGATACAACATTTACATGGACTGAGAAGTGCGAGGCAGCATTCCAGGAGTTGAAGGACAGGCTCACCTCCTCCCCCATTCTTGCACTTCCATCTAGGAAGGAAGGATTTCACATATATGCGGACGCATCATATCAAAGGATGGGTGTAGTCCTGATGCAGCATGGACACGTTATCGCATATGCTTCGAGACAGCTGAAGAAGCACGAGCAAAACTACCCCGTACATGATTTGGATCTTGGCGCAGTGGTATTCGTGTGGAAGATTTGGAGGCATTACTTTTATGGGGTTCATTGTGAAATCTTCTCAGATCACAAGAACCTCAATTATATTGATACACAGAAGGATCTAAATCTACGCCAGAGGAGATTGCTTGAGTTTTTGTGTGATTACGACTACACAATGCATTATCACCTAGGGTAGGCGAACAGCGTGGCGGATGCCTTGAGTAGAATAACCAGCATTACTGGACTAGAGCCCTAGGTGATGGCTATGGAGCTAGTATAAATGATGGAGGATATGCACATTACCATGGTTTCTAAGGCCGAGCCGAATGTTTATCGGGAGTACTTGGCCTCCCTGAGCATTGTTTGCAACATACGAGACTGTATCCGGGTACAGTAGAGATAGGATATAGCTTTGGAGCCTGTATTCAAAGAGCTGGGATGGGGTAAGTTAAAGAAAAATGCACTGAATGGTGACCTGGTTAATTTTCATGGCCTCATTTATATACCTGAAGGAGGTGGTATTCGGGAGGACATACCCAGGGAGGCACATTGCACTCGGTACTCAGTGTACCCCGAGATCACTAAGATGGCAGCGAACCTGTATGGGGACATGTAATGGATGGGGATGAAGAGGGAGATCATAGATTATGTGACACATTACGAGACCTGCCAGCGGGTGAAGGCAGAGTGCAAGAGCCAATGAGGACTTCTACAGCCATTGTCGGTGCCAGAGTGGAAGTTTGAGGATATAACCATGGATTTCATACACGGATTTCCGCACTCCCACTCTAGGCACGATTCTATTTGGGTCATTGTCGATAGGTTGACCAAGGTGGCCCGGTTTATACCAGTTAGGAAGTACAACCCAATTATAGTTTTGGTGAGGTTGTTTGTGGAGTAGTGTGTCAGATACCATGGCTTCCCCAGGACAATCGTCTCAAACCAAGATGGTTAGTTTACTTCTAGGGAGTGGAGAGTGGTGAAGGCATACATTGGTTCTCAGCTTACATTCAGCATAACTTTCCATCCATAGACCGACGATCGGATAGAGAGGACCAATAAGACAATGGAGGATCTGCTACGCTTATCTATATTGGATACAGGGAAGCCCTGGGAGAGACTATTGTCAATGATAGAGTTCTCTTACAATAATAGTCACCATGCGAGCATTGGGATGGCGCTATATGAAAAAGTTCAATTGTCTACCTAAATCACCTATAGGGGGTGAATAGGTGAGTTGTGCGTATTTTGCGGAATAAAAATTTAGCGACTAGGCACACAGATCAATCAAGCATTCATAGACGACAAATAATTTATAGTGGTTCCCTAACCTTGGGTATGTCCACTTTCCCTCACCGATCTATCAAACCACTAGACTCGGCTACTCCACTATCTCGGATTAAAAAACCAATCCTACATCTCGGAACAACGTTCCTACAAACTCGATCCAAACGGATCTACACTCGGAAGGTAAAACTTCCTATAACTCGGAGAAAATTCTCCTACAAGAAATAAGTTGAGAGAAATAAAATTACAAACAATATTCTTCAAATCTTCACAAGATCTGCCTGGATCTTCTTCTTGTAGTCTTTGCGGCTTTATCAGAAAAGTTGAAGAAAATGTCTCTGCAAAACTAGATCTGAAAAAGTACTTTGACTTCACCAGATCGGAAAATATGATGAAGAACGAACAGAATATCTCGATCTGGAAATCAAACTTGATCTTAATCTTGAAGTCGAAACCCTAGCCCTGGCATGAATGAGATCTTCAGCGGCGACGGAGGCTTTCGTTTTGAGAGAGAGAGAAATAAGATTCAGAAAACTTTAGAATAATCTGATGGCTTGACTGAATATAATTATTAGCATTAGGGTTGATTGGTCTTGACAAGACCTATTTATAAGATATCCCCTAACGATCATAATTATTCTTAATGACGTACACGTGGACCAATCACGTCACAGGATTTGAAAATCCCGTCAAATCTGGACTTAGAAAAAATTTCTGAAAAACTGACTGATATACTCGAGTCATCATATACCTACTAGAGTACTTGAAGTCAGTACTCGAGTAAGGGAGAAAGAGACTACTCGAGTATTTTACTTAGAAAAAATATCCAGAATTGAAGAGGAGATACTTGAGTAGATAAAGACATACTCGTGTGCTAAGCTGATTACACGAGACAAAGAAATTGGACTACTTGAGTATAAGACGGGTTACTCGAGTATAAGAATTCAACTACTCGAGTGAATGAACATGTACTCGAGTAAGATACTTAGAGAAATTTATGAGAAGGGAAAATGAGATACTCGAGTACTGGAACTGGACTACTCGAGAGGTTAAGAACTACTCGAGTATATGGAAAGGCCTACTCGAGTAAAGTACTTAGAAACTTTTTCTGAGATAGAGAGAAAAGAATTACTCGAGTATAGACTCTGGACTACTCGAGTAGTATATAGACTACTCGAGTAGAGAGAATTTACACGAGTCTCTGATTTCTGGTACTCGAGACAAAGGACTTAACTACTCGAGTGTAAAAACTGACTACTCGAGTATTTAACTTAGAAAAATTCTGAGAGGGGAAACTAGTGACTCGAGTATAAGAATTCAACTACTCGAGTACCATTTCCCTTACTCGAGTATAAATACATCTACTCGAGTAAATGACTTAGAGAATTTTTTTTCATTGAAATTCTTTTCTTCAAAGAGGGTCAGCAACACTTCAATGTCCAATCAATCTAAGTGCTTGTAATAAGAAGTGTATCCCAATAGAGAGGCTACACATGGGTCAACACCATGGATCAAACAATGAGGGATTACATTGTATGGTCTTGTGTTTGATGACCAATTGTAGACTGACATTGGTCTACACATGGCAATATAGTCTTGCAAACACATAACTCAAGCAAGGCATCAAATACAACTTAATTCATCTTAGTTCTAGGGTGACTTTGTACAAATCTGGGTTATTGTGGATGTAATACCCAACAATCTCCTCCTATTTGTAGAAGTTAGAACCTTCTACACTAAGGTGAATTATAACAAAATAGAAAGAGCAGATATCAAAATATTAAGCATAAATTAAAATGTAGTAAACTACTGAATAAAGAAATAATCAACAAAATTAGGATTATATAATCAGAAATGTTTTAGATTCCTTTTCTACAACAAATCAGTTCTCATTCCAAAAGAAAATGTCTTCCATTTGCTCTGATGCTGCTGAGAATTTAGTTGCTGTCTATCAAGTTTTTCTTGTTGTCTTCTTTGATAACAGAAAGGCTTTGGATAATATTTGGGAGGTCTGGGAGGAGCATTGGGATTGTTCCTCCCACATTCCCTATCATAGATTCTTCTCTTGGTCATGAAATTTTCATAAAGCTCCCATTCTGTTTAACTGTAGTGCTTATTCCTATCTTCATTGAAGTCCATCACTAGCTTCAAAGTGTCAAGGATTAATGATTTTGAAGTAGGGCTCTAAATTTCAGCAAACTCTTGGGCCTTCCTTCTCTCTGTCTTTGGATTAGGAAAGGATCTCTTGGCAGAAGGTCCCTCTCCATACTTCCTTTACTTGGGAATATGAATTTCAGGTAGATCTATAGGAATATCATCGTCCCATACTTGGGAGTAGGAATCTGGAGGAGGGCCACCTTCCCCTTCAGGCCCTGGGAGAGAAGGTGGGGATCTGAGCAGGCATCTCCACTAGCTGAGCTTCAGCAAGAGGATTTAGATTATGAGGAATGATATTTAGGTCTGCTTGGAAGTCTGGAAAAATCTGATTATGAACCCATACAGCAGTGTCATAGGTGTGAAACTTGACTAACTGAATTTGAGCTAAAACATCTTTGTTGATTTCTTTCATTCTTTCATCCTAGAGAGTCCTGACAGAAGTGTCAAATTTTGCAATTTGTTCTTCCACAAGGTCCTACCCCATCTGAATTCTACACATAGCTTATCTATAGTCTCAGTTTTGAAAGTGTGAACCTCTTCACATACCAGCATAACATGTTCTTGAGCTTTCTTTTCCAACTCTATCTGATTGTTAGCCAAAGTTAAGGACCGATTCATCACTTCACCAACACTAGTGATAGTGTGGTCTAAGGCTTTTCCACCAATCTTAAAGAGATATTTTAACTGATCTGTATTGTGTTGAATTTTTGCAAATCCTTTACTCATCTCTTATTCAAGAGTAGAAACTTTATCTTGCCTTGTCTTCAGAGAGGCATCAAAGTGATTTCTCTAGTCTAGGTGCATTTGCTCAAGTTTGCTGAGTAATTCTGAAGAAGAGAGTGTGGCTGAGGCAGAAGCAGAAGTAGAAGTAGAAGCAATAGCAGAAGCTATTACAATTGTTGGAGGAGGAGGGGCAACCCATAGAGGGATTTCACCAACAATGATTGAGCTGAGAGCTCTAGTAGTGATGACTAAATCTTCTTCTTCCTCAACATGGAAAGTGGGAAGAGAGAAATCCAAATTTCTCATAGGAGTATCAGCAGGCTTTGGAGAGAGAGGAGTTTCATCTGAGATTAGAATAGTTTCATGTACTTTCTCTGGAGTTGGAGTAGGAGTTGACTTGGGAGAAGGTGAGGATGTTGGAGAATTTTCTGAAACTGGAACTGCAGCAAGGTCTTCAGCTTGGTTCTCTTGGAGCAGGGGATCATATGACCTGAGCTCTTCAATCATCTTCTTTATATAATTAGATGTTGAGAGGAGGATTTCTTGAACCTGAGTATCTGATGGACGTTATTCTAATGGAGATAGAAGGATGGAGGTAGCTGGAGATGGGGTATGGTTGCGATGTTGTTGCTGTTCAGGAGAAGCAAGAGGAGTGGGTGACTTACCATGAAGGCTTGATGAGGTAGGCTCCCCCTCAACTGCTGTACTAGAAGTGTCAGCATCTTGATGTAAAGAGGGAGATGGATTCCTATCATCAGAGGTTGAGGTTTCTTTGAGGGCTGGCTGATCATGGGCTTTTGCTGCTTGTACTGGATTCTGGAGCTTCAGCTCCCATCTTTGAATGGATGATATGGATACTTTCTTCATATGATGTAGAACAGTACCTTTGGAGAAATTGAAGATTCTTGGATTTATCTCATGGAGGAGAAGGGAGATAATCCGAGCAAAGCTAGGGGGCTTTGATGCTTTCTTTAATCTTATTTAGAATAAGCATACCAAATTGAAACTTCTTGCGGCAGACTATTGCTTGCATTATGTCAAACATATTATAAGAAATATCTTTGATAGAGTAGGTTTTGTAGAGGAGAATCTTCGCAATGACATTAACCAGGAATTTTCCCTCTGGATTGAAGTCTGACCTTTTGAGAGAAATGGATTCAGAATATACACCACATAATAAGCAAGTTTGGTCCGACTCTTCTGGACCTAGGTGGTCTTCTTTGTCGACGACGGGCATGCGAACAAGAGTTGCGACAGAGGTTTTATCCAGCTTTATCTTAATACCTTTCACTTTGGACTTGATAACCTTGCCATTTCTATTCACTTTGGCATTCTTGAAGAATTCCTCTACTTCTGGGAATAGGATTTTGCACGGTTGTTGAAGAATGAAGATGAGTCCGGCGGTGTCGAAAAGAATTAGGAGATTGCGAAAATCATAGGAAATATCTGCAATACCGGCTGGAACAAGTTCGGAACCAATTCCAATCTTAGATGGAGGAACCATCATCCAGAAATCAGGAGAAATTGGAACGGGGAAGACAAATGCTCTGCAATTGTTGGCGGAAGACGAAGAGACTGCGGCTTACTCGAGAAAAGATTAATTTGCGTAGAAAAGGAAATCCAGATATTTCGATTTAAATAACCCTAATTTGTTTATAATTAAGGAATAAAATTTTGATTTCATACCTGGGAGGGGTCGGCATAGGCCTTGGTTTGCGAATAAAGAAATTTGAAATAAATGACCTGGACTTCCATGCACTTGAGTGACGGGAATTACTCGAGTAGGTCTAGAGATACTTGAATAAGTCTAGAGGTACTCGAGTATGTCTGGGGAGTACTTGATTAAGTCTAGGGAGTACTCAAGTATGTCTATGGAGTACTCGAATATGTCTAGGAAGTAACCGAGTATGACATTAGGTACTCGAGTAGGTCTTGTCTTACTCGAGTCATGGACTTAAAATTTTGGGAAATTCCAACTTTTGACTGATTTCTTCATCTCTGAGCCTTTGTATGAGTCCACCATCTCTAATCTTCTTTGTTGAGCATACCAAGTTCTATTTTGAAGAATGAGAACTTGTTCTCATCTAGTAGCTTCGTGAAAATATCTACAATCTGCCTGTCTGTAGAGACATACTATAGATTTATATCTTCATTCTCCACATGCTCCCGGATGAAGTGGTATCAAGGCTCTTTGTGCTTTGTTCAGCTGTGTGAGACTGGGTTGTTGTCTATTGCAATTGCGCTGGAGGAGTCGCAAAATAATGGAATGTTCTGAAACTTCATGTTGTAGTCTTCAAATTGATTCTTTATCCATAGCAGCTGTGCACAGCAACTGCCTGCAGAGATATACTCTGACTAAGCTGTTGAGATTGCAACACAGTTCTGCTTCTTACTACTCTAGGAAATAAGCCTCCTTCCAAGGAATTGGCAAGTCCCGGAAGTGCTTTTCCTGTCGTCTTTGCTACCTGCAAAATCTACATCTGAAAAACCAATTAGTTCACTGTCCTTACTTCTTGGATACCATAAGCCAAGATTTTGTGTGCCTTTAAGATATTTAAAAATCTGCTTTGCAGCAGTGTAGTGAGATTCCTTAGAGTTCACCTGAAATCTAGCACAAACACATGTTGAAAACATTATGTCAGGTCTACTGGCAGTAAGGTAGAGCAAGGATCCAATTATGCTTCTGTACTTGGTTTCATCAAAAGGTTTCCCTTTCTCATCCTTGTCTAGGGACATAGCTGAATCCATTGGAGTCCTCATAGAGCTTGCATTCTCCATTTCAAATTTCTTAATTAGCTCTTTGGTGAACTTAGTCTGCGAGATGAAAATTCTATCTTCAGATTGTTTCACCTGAAGCCCTAAGAAATACTTCAGCTCTCCCATACTGCTCATTTCAAACTTCCCTTGTATAAGTTTAGAAAACTTCTTGTAGAGGTTGTCGTCAGTGGAGCCAAAAATGATATCGTCGACATAGATTTGCACTAGATAAATCTTGCCATTTATTTCCCTAAAAAATAATATCTTATCTATCTTTCCCCTTGTGAACTTGTTCTCAAGAAGAAAGCTAGACAGCATCTCATACTAAGCTCGAGGAGCTTGTTTCAGACCATATAAAGCTTTTTGCAGTAAGTAAACATAACTGGAAAGTTAGAGTCAACAAAACCTGGAGGTTGTTCCACATATACTTCTTCCTTTATGTCACCATTTAGGAAGGCGGACTTCATGTCCATCTGATAGACGGTGAAGCCCTTAAGAGCAGCATATGCTAGGAATAACCTTATTGCCTCCAGTCTTTCCACTGGAGTATATGTTTGGTCGAAGTCGATTCTTTCTTCTTTGAGATATCCTTTGGCTACGAGTCTAGCTTTGTTCTTTTTGACTGTTCCATCTTCGACCAACTTGTTCCTGTAGACCCACTTTGTTCTGATTACATTCTTGCCTTTGGGTCTTGGAATAAATGTCCAGACTGTACAGCGCTTGAACTGATTCAGTTCTTCTTCCATAGCTAGGATCCATGATGCATCTGAGTTTGCTTCCTCAAACTTCTTTGGTTCAACCTGAGAGAGAAAACTTAAGAATAAATTCTCATTAGTTGTACATCTACGAGTTCTGACACCATCTCGGGGATCTCCTATAATTTGGTTGATGGGAGGATCCTTTAGATGTCTGAGCTCTAGAGTCCTTGCATTTGGAACTTCAACCACTAGAGTGTCTTCATCAACTTGGACTGCTTCTTTATCTTGATCATCTACCCCTCCAGTAGGGGTTGGAGTGGAGATCTTGATGAACTTTTCACCTTTATCTTCAGTCAATTCATCTAAGCTAACTTCTTTTAACTTTGTACCTACATCTTCAATGAACACACTAGAAGAGTTGCTCTGCAGCAAGCTCGTCTCATCAAATACAACATGTATGGATTATTCTACAACCAGAGTTTTTCTATTAAAAACTCTATATGACTTACTATGGCTACTATATCCTACAAAAATACCTTCAAAACTTTTTTCGCTAAAATTGGTAATGTGATACTTACCATTGTTAAGCACGAAGCATTTACAGCCAAAAATTCTAAGATATGAGACAGTCGGTTTCCTGTCTTTTAAAAGTTCGTAAGGTGTCTTATCATGGTTCTTATTTATGAGTGCTCGATTTTGCACGTAGCATGCAGAGTTGATGGCTTCAGCCCAGAAGTACTCCGGTAGTGAGGCATCACTCAACATAGTCCTGCAGGCCTCTATGAGTGTTCTATTCCTTCTCTCAGCTACTCTATTTTGCTGTGGAGTACGAGGGGAGGAAAACTCATGAAAGATACCTAGCTTTCACAGAATTCTATTATGGCCCCAGACTTGAATTCTGTTCCATTATCACTTCTGATTTTGACTACGGAACAGTTGAATTCATTCTATTCCTACTTGACAAAATTTGTAAAGACATCGAAGGTATCTTACTTGTGTTTCAGAAAGCACACTCACACAAAGCGCGAGTAGTCATCAATAATAACCAACGAAAACTCCCTACCTCCCAAACTTCTAACTTGTAGTGGACCGAACAAGTCCATATGAAATAGATGTAGACATTTATTGGAGTCTTTGCATATGATACTTTTAAAAGTAGCCCTTGTTTGCTTGCCTTTTACACAAGCATGACAAGGTTTATCTTTGACGTACTTGACATTCGGGGCATCACGTACTAAGTTCAGAGCAAATAATTTATTAATAGTTTTAAAATTAATATATGCTAATCTCTTGTGCCATTGGTCACCAAGAGACGCACTATCATTTGCTAAAAAGCACACTGGTGTAGAAGAGTCTATACAAATGAAATTTAAACCGAATATATTTCTGCTCCGAGTGCATGAAAGAATCGTTTTCATATTGTTAACACACTTTATAAAGCACTTGTCAGCATGGAATTCAACAATGTATCCTTTATCGCATAGTTGGCTTATGCTTATGAGATTGTGTTCCAATCCCTCATCATAAGCTACATCTGAAAAGGATACACTACCGTTAGTGATCATACTGTAGCCTTTAGTGATTCCTCGGTCTGAACCTCCAAAGATTACCTTTGGTCCGTTCAAGACTAAAGAGAAGTTTTGAAGTAGGCTTCTTGTCCCGGTCATGTGCCGAGAGCATCCACTGTCCAAATACTAGATATGCATTTTGGTGGCCTTTGGGCATACCTGCAATCATAATCAGTTTGCCTTAGGAACCCAAACACATTTGGGTCCTGGGTCTAATGTTAGAACACTCCCCCTACGAGGTTTAGCACTATGAGTGGTCATTCTCATGTTACAAGATTGAGGAGTTGCAAAATTTCTTGGATTAAACCAGCAATCGATGGCAAAATGACCAATTCTGCCACAACACTAACAGTCGAACCTATTGTATCTTTGTCTTAAGTTTTCCTTCTTGACCTCCTGGGATAGTGGCCTAGCAGGTGTAGCATTCTTAGAGGAAGAAGCTTCATGATGATGGCAATCACATGATTTCTTCTCCTTCACAGGCTTTTCCATAATGGATTTTACTTTTGGTGCTTTCTTGAAGTTATGACCATGATCATAAGGTTCATATCCCTGAAGAATGACTTCTTCATAAGGTGCCTTAAAGACACTCTCACCAAAGTTTCTGGGGCGAGTCCATCATTGGTAACGAGACTTTGGCTCTACATAAGTAGGCCTAGTCAAGTGGCCATAGGACGAGTCAAGATTAAACTAATTAGTTAGAAATATGACTTTCTTAAAGATAGTCTGATCTTGAGGGGATTTCCCCTTCTCTTTGGCTGAGGCCTTCTTGGCAGCCTTATTCTTTCTCTTAGCCTTATTCCTCCTAGAGGATTTACTAGGAGCTTCTATATGGCCTATTCCAGCACCCTTGGCCTTAGCTGAGAATTCAGCAACGAGAGGAAGGACAGTCTTATGCTTCGAGAAACTTTCAACAAGTTTTTTTCAGCTGCGAGATATTCTTCCAACTCCTTGATGATTTTCTCTTTCAAGTCAAGGTGCTCTAGAACCTTATAATATTCTTCAATAGTGTTATTAAAGTTCTCCTATAGTGAGTCAGTCTTAGCGACTTCCTCTCTTAAGGTGCTCTTTTTAGCTCTTAGAGACTTTATCTCTTTAGCTTGAGTTTTCACGACTCATCGACATTTGTCGTAAGCCTTGATTAACTTTTTGTATTGGGCCATGAGCTCAGACTCATCGTCAGAAGAGCTGTCCTCATTATCATGCTCAGAAGCTTCAGATTCTGAAAGAGGAGTGTGAGAGTTTACCTTCCCAGTGAACTGAGGCTCTTGTTCATCATCTGACTGAGCCATAAGCCCAAAGTAGGCTTCTTCTTCTTCACTCGACTCAGATGAGTCAGAGTCACTAAGAGTTTTTCCATTCTTGGATATTAGGCTCTTCTCTTTCCTCTTCTTGTTGTATGAGGACTTCTTTTCTTCTATATTGCCACCCTCCTTCTTCTTGTGGGGGTAATCAGCAATGACGTGACCTGGCTTGTTACAACAATAACATACTATGGCAGTCGAAATATGTTTGTTCTATTTAGAACCATACTTGGCATGCCTGCTTGAGCCTTTTTTGTGATGATCACCATCATGTCGTGATCTTCTATAGGAGGCATCCATGCCTTTCCATTGCTTCTTCTTATTCAAGAATTTCTTGAACTGTCGTGAGAGTAGAGAGAATTCTCCTTCAGATAGCTCTGAGCCAGAAGTGCTTGACTCAGATGATTCCTCTTCACTTTCCTCTTGTGCTGGGGAAGGAGAGGTGGCCTTTGACTTCTTGGAGGTGTCTGCCTTTAGAGCATCAGACTTCTCCTTGGATGCAGACCTGCTCTTCTCTTCTTCAGCTTTCCTTGAGTTGAGTTGAAGCTCATATGACATTAGCTTTCCTAAGAGATTCTGAGGGTCTGTCTCTGCTAGCTTTCCAAACTCCCGGATAGCACAAACCTTGTTATCCTATTCCTTGGTTAGGGATCTCAGGAACTTTTCATTTAGCTCCCCATTAGTGAAGACCCGGTCATATACTCTTAGGTCATTGACTATCTTGAAAAAGTTCTCAAGTGTGTCAGCAATGGTATCTTTGTGCTCTTGTCGGAAGGCTTCATATTTCTAATTCAAAAGGGATCTTCTGTCATCCCTTACTTCTTCTGTAACTTCCATCAAGGTGACGAGGGACTGCCACATCTCCTTAGCAGACTGGCAGTGGATCAGGTTTTGCAGCATTGAGTCATCGACTACACTTGCAATTATATTTTTAGCTTTCTTGTCCAAGAAGACAAGTGAAATCTCGTCTTTATCTAGATCATCAATTTCTTGGGAACTTGCTTTGTTGGATCAATAGTTGAGGTAGTCATAGGAATATGAGGACCTTCTTTAACAATCATGAAGATCCTGGGATCCACAGCTTCCATGAAAAATTTAATCCTTTCTTTCCACATGGGAAAGTTGTTCTTTGAGCATACTGGAAGCTTGGCAAAATATTTAGTCTTGTTTATGCTTGGATGATCTCAAAATAAACCTAGGGATGGATCCGATCAAGGTGTTAACCTTTTAGCGATGAACCTCGCTCTGATACCAATTGAAAAAGTTCAGTTGTCTACCTAAATCACCTAGAGGGGGCTGAATAGGTGAGTTTTGCGTATTTTTGCGGAATAAAAATTTAGCGACTAGGCACACTGATCAATCAAGCATTCACAAACGACAAAAGATTTATAGTGGTTTCCAACACTTGGGTACATCCACTTTCCCTCACCGATCTAACACACCACTAGACTCGGCTACTCCACTATCTCGGATTGAAAAATGAAAGTATCTAGTGAAAACTAAGTCCATCTATGGGGGGGGGAATAGGTCTCGTGCAGTCTTTTGCGGAATTTAAATAACCTGCACAAATAACAAACACAGCACAGAAAAGCACACAAGCAATTATAGTGGTTCCCCGATTTGGGTACGTCTATTCTCCCCCTTCGACCTATCTCCCACCAAGGGACGACTCGGTCACTTCACCAAACAAATTGAAATCCAATCCTCACACTACGGAAGGCACCCTTCCAATCGAAGGAGTCACAACTCCTCCACCACGGGTTGCACCCAACCCTTACAACTAGGAATCACTATTCCTTTACAACAAAACAAAAATAGAATGTACAAGAGATACAAACTACACGTATGGAGAACCCGATGTCCCTCTTCGTTCGTTGAAGCGTTCTTGATGAAGACGAAGAGTCCACAACCGAAGCACTCTATTGGAGAGGATTTTGCCAAGATCGACGGCGGCAAGCGATTGCGGCGGCGATGCTTTGTAGATCAAAACTTATTGACAAAGCAAGCAAGGTCTACCAACGATCTCAATCGGATCAGTCGTCTCAATCGATTTGGAATGAAGAACTAACTTCGTTCAACAAATCGAGAGACAAGGGATCTCGAGAGAGAAGCGTGAGACGCTAGACTTGCCTCGGTTCTATCGCCGGAAGATCAAAGATGATCTGAGATCTGTAGCGGCGACAACTTTGCAAGTGGTGACGGCTAGCGGTGGAGATCCGCGATCGGCTAGGTCACGCACGGCTGCTATTGATTTTTCGTGAATCGCTACTGTTGATGTTTGAAATAAGCGAGTATAAATACTGTAGAACAACCCTAAATGACCGTTGTGGGACCCACAAGAAGAAACCCTAGTTCCGGTCAAAACAGCGCACAGCTTCTTGATTCAGTCCAGCATACAGAGCAAATTTGCCTAAGGAAAATTCGGCGAGAATCATTGGTGATTCTCGACAAAGTCAGCGGGAATCACTTGTGATTCCCGTCGAATTTGCCTTGGCAGGATTCCAGTTGAAACTCTTGTCATCCGGAGGGAATCGGCGGGAAAGAAAAGTCATTCTTGACGAATCGGCGGGGACGCAACATCATTCTCGACGAATCGGCGAGAATCAGTCGTCGATTCTGCCTTAGCAGAATTCTTGAAGGAGGACAGTCAGCCAGATGAAATCGGCGGGAATCACTTGCTGATTCTCGACGATTCGGCAAGAATCACTAGGGATTCCCGTCGAATCGGTGAGAATCACTTAGTGATTCCCGTCGATTTTTACTTAGACGATTTTCCTCTTCCTTCCCATGAACTTGGTCTTTGACCCATCTTTTCTCCTCTTCTTCTCTTGATCTATCTCAGCCCTGTACTTGAGAATAAGTACACTCCAATAGAGAGAGCACACGTGAGCCAACACACTGATCTACTCAACGAGGGATTACGTTGCACAGACCCGTGTATATTGACCCACCGCACCCTTACATTGGTGTGTACTTAGCATGGAATAGCTGCAAGCACAACTTAACAGAAGATTGTCAAATATATTGTGAATTCATCTTAGCTTGTACAGGGGCTTCTTCAAATCAGGTACATTAAGGATACAATACCCAACAATCTCCCTCTATTTGAAGAAGCCAAAATCCTACTAGCTAAGATGAATTATACCACCCAGAAGAAAATACATAACAAAATATGCGAGACAAGACACAGAATAATAAACGCATTCAGAACAACAATTGAGTCAAAATGTGATCATGTATATATATATATATATATATCCAAAATTGTTCATATAACTATATGAAAAGATACACACGCATATAGAAATTGATAAGTCTATATCCCAAGCTTATTTCTCCTTAGCCTGATCATCCTTAAGTTGTTTAGCCAGGAAATTCTTGCTTTGTCTCTCAAAGTACTCCTTTGGCTTCGGGTAGTATCTGGGGGGAGGAGCTTTATGTTCCACAGTGTTAGTCCTGAAAAATATGTTTCTTTTAGCTTAATACTCTTTGTGCATCTCCCACTCATACTGATTGTATACTTCATTTCTTTTCAGCTCTCCCCGCTGTTGTAGCATGAAAGTATCCAGTATGATGCTCCTCGATGTAGGACTCCATCATTCATTCTTCACTTCACTTTCCTTCAATCTTACTTTCCTCTCAGCTGGAGTCTCTTTGGAAGTTCCTTCTTGAAGTTTTCGTTTGCCTTTTGCAATGGCCTCTTGGTCAAACATGGCACTACGAGCAGCTTTGGCACCGACCCTAGCAGCCTTCCTGACCTCAGCTTCACTCAAGGGAACCTCCTTAGCATGTGTAACCTCATCAGCAACAGTGGTAACCTCATCAGGAGGAGGAACTAGAATTGGAATTTGTATACCGGATGCTTGCTGAACTAGCCAGTGACAGCTATCAAAAACATACTTATTTGACTGCTTGAGGTTGTCGACCATGATTTGTTCTAGCCCTGCCATCTTAGCTGTATATTCATTCTCCGCCTTTTTGGCTTCTAGGGCAATGGAGTTTGCATAGGTATACAGTGACTCGTCTATATGCTTAACAGTCTTAGTGAACTCGTTCAGCAGGGATGCCTGATTTGCGTTGAGTGTCACCATGTTTGCATCAATAACTTGATGTTTTTGGCCACAACATGTGCATTTTTGTTTACCACTGCAAGATCTGTTGTGTTCTTCTGAAGCCCTTGCATTAGAAGATTGACGGCAGTGCCGGCCTCTGCATACGTAGTTTCAAACTTTTGTTCAATCATATCCAGCTTATGATTTATCTCCACAACATTTTTAAGCATCAGATCCTCAAATTGCTTAATTCGTTTCAGCACCTTGTTGTGAGATCGTTCAAAAGAGCCCTTCAGTTCATCCATTATACCTTGAATGATATTTACCATGTGATTTGCCAGGCTAGGTCCTAGCGGATGAACCTGATGCATGTCCTAGTCGCTCTTAGGGGGGATAGGACTCTGGGAGTCAGGATTCTCTTCTGTAGATGCACTGGTAGAGCTACATAGATTCACAGTCTCTTGAGGGGGGATTGGGGAAGCCTCTGTCGTTTTTTCATATATACTCATCATCCCCTGCCGAGAGGTCTCCCCCTCAATTGTTGCACCAGATACATCAGGAACTGCTACCTGAACCTGTTCCACAGAGGGGAGGTCAACATCAATTTCCCTCATGTCCATCCCATTTCCAGGTTGGTCATTATTCACATAATCAGTGGCCGCATTCTCCACATCATCCTCATCAGCAGCAGCATCCTCCATGTCATCCTCCACTTCCTCCTCATCATCCTGATCGGTAGAGAGGGTATCCACAGCATCCTTCGCGATCAGGGTAATATTAGCAACGGCGTCTGCTTGATCTGAAACTGAGACATCCATCCTGAGGGCATCAGAAGGAATGGTGAAAGACTCCCCCTCAGTTCCTGCATGCAGCAGATCAGGAACTTCACTGGGTTCATCCAAGGGATTTCTGTACTCCGGAGCTCCGTCATCTTCATCACCATGTGCTTCAGCAGCACCTCCTAGGCCAATTCTCCTCTCCCATCTATAGAAAACGCTGGAGTCCATCTTCTTTAAGTAGTGAAGAGGAACTCCCTTACTCATATCAAACCTGTCTCTGTCCATCTGATTGAGGTACAGGCTGATGATTCTCCCAAAGTTGGGAGTTCATAGGGTATCTTTAATCTTTTCAAACAACATGGCCCCCTAGTTGTATCTTTTTCTACACACCACAGCCATTAGGATTTTGAACATATCCCTTGAAATATGATCATGGGAGCCCGGTTTGCAGATCAGGACCTTCCCAATGATATCAGAGAGGAGCTTTCCTTCCTCATTCATGTCCTTGCGTTTGATGGCCTTTGTCCCTCGCGCTAATCCACAGAACAGTAGTGTCCGTGCACGATCATTCTCATCTAGGTGGTCCTCATGTTCAAAGTTATTGAGCTGCAGATGACGTGACAATTTTGCTGCAGACATCTTGATCCTCAGTCCAGCAATCTTACTCTTTATCAAGGTGTCCTCGTGACGTAGCTTGGTGGTTGCATAGAATTCGAGAACTTCTTTATCTAGAATTTTG
Source organism: Platanthera zijinensis (assembly GCA_039513925.1). Lineage (NCBI taxonomy): Eukaryota > Viridiplantae > Streptophyta > Magnoliopsida > Asparagales > Orchidaceae > Platanthera > Platanthera zijinensis. The sequence continues at coordinate 98,037,421 of CM077089.1, forward strand.
CACGAGTGCTAAAGGATAAAGGAGAGCCCTGCTGCTCAAGCATCAAGATTATGTTCCTGAATTCATCGGAGGCATGGGCGAAGCCAGTCCTAACCAACTCACTCCCTGTGAGGAACCCGACTGTGGTTCGAGGAGCCATTGTAAACCTAAATAACTGACATACAAGGGACTTAACTTTATCTCAATCTCTAGATTAGGAACTAGACAAGTTACAAACAAGCGTGAGATTCAAGTAAGAATGGTCGTTACCCTTGCGCAGAGCGGAGAGAGACCCTAGTCGGCTTGCGTCGGGACTTCTGGCGACGGGAGTGGGAGACGACGAAAGAGGGAATGCAGAAATGGTAGGAACATTGTGTCAAGTAGATGCCGGAGACGGGAGCACCGATCCGATGGAGAGAGGACAGCGGCGGACTACAATCGATGGAGTTGGAGTCATCGGGAGGCAAGGGAAAGTATATGAGAACACCGAGCGACTGAAGCACGAGAGGAGTTTCTGCACGACCGAAGGGATTCGGCGAGGTTTCTACAGAGTCGACGGGATTTCCGCAGCGTCCAGAATGCGAAGGGTCGGGATTTCCGTGGTTTACGCTATTTATCTCCTCCGAAAGCTGGGGTAGCTGGTATTTTCGTTGTGAATAGCCGGTTTCTGCTGACCGTTTCGAATTTCGAACCTTTCGAAACTTTGCCCTTTTTATTTCCTAGTCAGAATAGCTAAGTCGAGTCGAAGGGATGTTAACCCTAGAAATAAGCACTGGGTATTTCTTGGTGAGTCAAAAATGTACAGTTTTCGTTACAACTACTGGCACACATCCCTTGAGTTTCATCGGACCGATTGACACCCATTGTCACACATTATCGATGATATATAAACCATTCATCAGATTCCAAGCTAAGAATCATACAGTTATTAGCTCTCGTGTCTTACCATCAGGTGGGTGAATATATATCTATGTATACCTATTTTAGAGAGAGAATCTACATATTTGTTTGGATATATATATATATATAAACATCTATGTAATGCGATTCAATTTTCGAACTGAATGCACGTACCTGGGATCATTAAGTTGATCATTCGGATCCTCTATTTGAAGTACAACAGGTATCCAGTTGAAGTAGGCCATTGTAGTTAGCATTATCTCTTATCCCATATACTTGTTCCATACCATTCCTGGAACATCTCTTGTCTAGGTCCCATCATGTTCACGGGAACCTAGACTATCCTGCAAAAACGAATTACCTTACCTTAGGAACCCAATTTGCATTGGGTCCTAGGTTCCTGTGAGCATAAACTACTGAATGCCTTCCTACAGGATTTCTGTCAGGAAGGCTATCTCTAGCCAAAGGAAGTGGACATACCCTTGCCCTTGGCACAGAAGGATTGTGCCAACAATCTATGGCAAAGTGACCAACTTTTCCACAACACAAACACTCATGAATGTTGTATCTCCTTTTCTGACCAGATCTACTGACTAAGTTAGACATGATCTTAGGTCTGACGGGGGCAGAGCAGGTTCTGCTCACAGATTTGCCCTTTCCACCGAGACACGAGGGAGGGTGGATGGAGAACATGTGGTGAGTGTCATGAGGCCTGGGAGGTGGTGCCTTCTTTTAAATTAGCACACATCCGGGGGCCCCATAGATACGTGCTGCATGTTTGCCAACCCCCTTTCCCTGCGTCTTAGGGTGGTGAGAGGTACTGTGAGAGCTGGTTCCTGCAATCTCATGAAGTGTTGAGGCTGAGGCAGAGAATACAAAAGGTTCATAATGAGCCAAATGTATTTTCTCATGGGTAGTCATAACAGCACTTGCACTATGGGTTTTTCAACATGAGGGTTGATCATTCTTGCAGTGACCATAGTTGTTCTTATGGTCATACCTGAAGGCATGATGTGTGCCCTTCCTACTCGGTGTGGGGGGGTCATAAAATAGTTTACCCATTTCTCCACGATTTTATAATTCGTGAGATCCACCCATTTTCTCCCTTTCTCTTAATAGCATCTACCTTGGAAAAGTTAGATACTATTCTCTTCTCGGTCTCTAGAGAAAACTCTAGATCCGAGATTTTTGAGTCCTTCACCTTGATGGATTCCAATTGGAGGTCCATCATGGTCCTCAGCTGAGCAATTTCCTTGGCTTGTTCCTCAACAAGTAAGTTGCTCTTCTGAAGGGCTCTATGAAGGGAATCAAGAGTTTCAATCCTTTGATTGAAGCTGTCCATCACCCTTGCATCACTTGATGGACAACCCTCTGAACTACTCCTGTCTTCAGGAGATTCAATAGGAAAGGAGCATGATGAGGAAGATACCTGATCTTGACTGTAATGGTCAGGGTTAGCGTTAAGATCTGTAGAGAATGATGTGTCAGCTTTATCAGAACTGCATTCCTCAATCTCTTCTTCAGTCTCAGATAGAGACACGGGAGCCCTGATATTGAGAGATTGGTCTTGACTTTCATCTTCAGAGATGAGAACCCCCATATAGGCTTCATCCTCCTGCTGGCATCCAGTCCCAGCCGTCTTCGTTCCCTCCATGAGGTTAGAGATAGTTTGCCACATAGACTTTGCAGTCTTACACTTGTCCAATATTGAACGAGATGATCCAGACCAAACGTTAGTGATGATCTGACGAACCAGCTTGTCCAGGTTGAAAAGAGAGAGCTCAGTCTCAGAAATCTCTTCGGGACTCGTGGGGATTTGGAGATCTTTTCAAGATCCGGAAGCCTTCATGGGAATGAAGGGACCCTCTTCCATAATGAAAGATGCATGAGGGTCAATGGACTTAAGATGATACTGAACTCTCATTTTCTAGATGGGATAATACTCTTTTGTGCAGGCAGGGAGTCTCAGAGGAGAAACATCAGTGTATAGCTCCATGCTTGAGTCTTGTTTTCTTCTTGACAATAGATGTGGGATCTTACTCAAGGTGTTAACCTTATTGCAGAGTAATCTCCCTCTGATACCACTTGAAAGTATCTAGTGTCAACTAAGTCCACCTATGGGGGAGGGGGGAATAGGTCTCGTGCAGTCTTTTGCGGAATTTAAATAACCTGCACAAATAATAAACACAGCACAGAAAAGCACACAAGCAATTAAAGTGGTTTCCCGATTTGGGTACGTCCACTCTCCCCCTTCGACCTATCTCCCACCAAGGGACGACTCGGTCACTTCACCAAACGGATTGAAATTCAATCCTTACACTACGGAAGGCACCCTTCTAACCAAAGGAGTCACTACTCCTCCACCACGGGTTGCACCCAACCCTTACAACTAGGAATCACTATTCCATTACAACAAAACAAAAATAGAATGTACAAGAGATACAAACTACACGTGTGGAGAACCTGATGTACCTCTTCATTCGTTGAAGCGTTCTTGATGAATATGAAGAGTCCACAACAGGAGCACTCTCTTGGAGAGGATCTTGCCAAGATCGGCGGCGGCAAGCGATTGCGGCGGCGATGCTTTGTAGATCCAAACTTCTTGACGAAGCAAGCAAGGTCTACCAAAGATCTCAATCGGATCGGTCGTCTCAATCGATTCGGAATGAAGAACTAACTTCGTTCAACAAATCAAGAGACAAGGGATATCGAGAGAGAAGCGTGAGATGCGAGACTTGCCTCGGTTCTGTCGCCGGAAGATCAAAGATGATCTGAGATATGTGGCGGCGACAACTTTGCGAGTGGCGACAGCGAGCGGTGGAGATCCGCGATCGGCTAGGTCACGCATGACTGCTTTTTATTTTCCGTGAATCGCTACTGTTGATGTTCGAAATAAGCGAGTATAAATACTGTAGAACAACCCTAAATGACCGTTGTGGGGCCCACAAGAAGAAGCCCTAGTTCCGGTCAAAACAGCGCACAACTTCTTGATTCGGTCCAACAAACAGAGCAAATTTGCCTAAGGCAAATTCGGCGAGAATCATTGGTGATTCTCGACGAAGTCAGCGGGAATCACTTGTGATTCCCGTCGAATTTGCCTTGGCAGGATTCCAGTTGAAACTCTTGTCATTCGGAGGGAATTTGCGGGAAAGCAAAGTCATTCTCGACGAATCGGCGGGAATGCAACGTCATTCTCGATGAATCGGCGAGAATCAGTCGTCGATTCTTCCTTAGAAGAATTCTTGAAGGAGGACAGTCAGCTAGATGAAATCAGCGGGAATCATTTGCTGATTCTTGACGATTCGGCAAGAATCACTAGTGATTCTCGTCAAATCGGAGAGAATCACTTAGTGATTCCCGTCGATTTTGACTTAGACGATTTTCCTCTTCCTTCCCATGAACTTGGTCTTTGACCCATCTTTGCACCTCTTCTTCTCTTGATCTATCTCAGCCCTGTACTTGAGAATAAGTACACTCCAATAGAGAGAGCACACATGAGCACACACACTGATCTACTCAACGAGGGATTACGTTGCGCAGACCCATGTATATTAACCCACTGCACCCTGACATTGGTGTGTACTTAGCATGGAATAGCTGCAAGCACAACTTAACAAAAGATTGTCAAATACATTGTGAATTCATCTTAGCTTGTACAGGGGGTTCTTCAAATCAGGTACATTGTGGATATAATACCCAACAAAAAACCAATCCTACGTCTTGGAACAACGTTCCTACAAACTCGATCCAAACGAATCTAAACTCAGAAGGTATAACTTCCTACAACTCGGAGAAAATTCTCCTATAAGAAATAAGTTGAGAGAAATAAAAATACAAACAATATTCTTCAAATCTTGACAAGATCTGCCTGGATCTTCTTCTCGTAGTCTTTGCGGCTTTATCAGAAAAGTGGAAGAAGATGTTTCAGCAAAACTAGATCTGAAAAATTACTTTGACTTCACCAGATCGGAGAAAGATAATGAAGAATGAACAGAATATCTCGATCTGGAAATCAAACTTGATCTGAATCTTGAAGTCAAAACCCTAGCCCTGGCGCGAAGGAGATCGTCGGCGGCGGCGGCGGCTTTCATTTTGAGAGAGAGAGAGAAATAAGATTTAAAAAAACTTTAGAATAATCTGACGGCTTGATTGAATATGATTATTAGCATTAGGGTTGATCGGTCTTGACAAGACCTATTTATAAGATATCCCCTAACGGTCATAATTATTCTTAATGACGTACATGTGGACCAGTCACATCACAGGATTTGAAAATCCCGTCAAATCTGGACTTAGAAAAAATTCCTGAAAAACTGACTGATATACTCGAGCCATCATTTACCTACTCGAGTACTTGAATTCATTACTCGAGTAAGGGAGAAAGAGACTACTCGAGTATTTTACTTAGAAAAAATATCCAGAATTGAAGAGGAGATACTCGAGTAGATAAAGACATACTCGAGTGCTAAGTTGATTACATGAGTTAATGAAGATGTACTCGAGTAAGATACTTAGAGAAATTTCTGAGAAGGAAAAACGAGATACTCGAGTACTGGAACTGGACTACTCGAGAGGTTAAGAACTGCTCGGGTATATAGAAAGGCCTACTCGAGTAAAGTACTTAGAAAATTTTTCTGAGATAGAGAGAAAAGAATAACTCGAGTATAGACTCTGGACTACTCGAGTAGTATATAGACTACTCGAGTGGAGAGAATTTACTCGAGTCTCTAATTTCTTGTACTCGAGACAAAGGACTTAACTACTTGAGTGTAAAAACTAAATACTCGAGTATTTAACTTAGAAAAATTCTGAGAGGAGAAACTGGTGACTCGAGTATAAGAATTCAACTACTCGAGTACCATTTCACTTACTCGAGTATAAATACTCTTACTCGAGTAAATGACTTAGAGAATTTTTCTTCATTGAAATTCTTTTCTTCAAAGAGGGTCAGCAACACTTCAATGTCCAATCAGTCCAAGTGCTTATAATAAGAAGTGTATCTCAATAGAGAGGCTACACATGGGTCAACACCATGGATCACATAATGAGGGATTACATTGTATGGTCCTGTTTTTGATGACCCATTATAAACTGACATTGGTCTACACTTGGAAATATAGTCCTGCAAACACATAACTAAAGCAAGGCATCAAATACAACTTAATTCATCTTAGTTCTAGGGTAACTTTGTACAAATCTGGGTTATTGTGGATGCAATAACCAACACTATATGAGGCCCTATTTGGTAGGAAGTGTCGAACGCCGCTATCTTGGGTCTAATATAAGCATCTGTGAGCTCTTGGATAAGATTATATTGAGGATACATATCCATACATACAACTGATCAGGGATCGCATGCTGAAGGCACGGAGTAGACAGGACAAGCTTTATGATGTGAGGCATCAAAAGGTTGAGTTTCAAGTGGGAGGCAGGGTGTTCTTGAAGATTCGTCTGGTACATGGTGTTTTGCAGGTGTGGAGGCACAAGAAGCTCAGCCCTTGATTTATGGTACCATACTTGATCCTGGATCGGATCAGTCCTTTGGCTTACCAACTAAAGCTACTACCAGAGTTAGGGAACCTGAACGACATCCTCCACGTCTCCTCGCTTCATAGAGCGTTACTTAGGCCAGAGTAACATATCACCACTATAGCAGGCCCAGTAGCACCTGATAGACCAGTCTGTTTGGAGCCGATCTAGATCAATGACATGGCGATCAGAGTGCTGCGTAAGAAGAAGGTTCCCTTGGTCAAGGTGTTGTGGTCCAACCACGGACGGGAGGAGCACACCTAGGCACCGATGGATCTGATTTGGTAACGATATTCGGGACTCTTCACCTCAGGTATATCTTAAGAATTTTTTTAAAAGTTCTTAAATTCATGTGCATAGGAATCCCGCAGACCCAAACTTGAATTTCGGGGACGAAATTATTTTTTTGTTTTTTGGGATTTATAACATACCATTTTCTTCTAGACCCCTTAACTTAGATTAGGGTAGGACATATGGTGGGTGAATTGGTTAGGCTAGGGTTGACCCAAGGAGGTAGGGTGGATTCACATATGGCCCACTATAGGGTTCAAATCAACTTTAACTTAGAAAAATTATTTTGGATCAATAGGCGTCGAGTGCGTTGAGTGAAATTGACACCAATCGATGAAGCGTCGAGTGTGTCGAGTGGACTCAATGCCATGATCTTTAACTTAGAAAAAATATTCTGGATCAATAGGCGTCGAGTGCGTTGAGTGAACTCGATGTCATTCGACGAAGCATCAAGTTCATTGAGTGGACTGAACACCATGCTCTTTAACTTAGAAAAATTATTTTGAATCAATAGGCATTGAGTGCGTTGAGTGAACTCAACACCATTTAACGAAGCATCGAGTGGACTCAACTCCATGCTCTTTAACTTAAAATTTTATTTTGGATCAATAGGCGTCGAGTGCGTTGAGTGGACTCGACGCCATTCTACGAAGCATCGAGTGCGTGGAGTGGACTCAACGTCATGCTCTTTAACTTAGAAAAATTGTTCTTGATCAATATACATCGAGTGCGTTGATTGAACTCGATGCCATTTGACAAAGCGTCGAGTGGACTCATCGCCATTTTCTTTAACTTAGAAAATTGTTCTTGAATCACAAGGCGTCAAGTGAACTCGACGCTATTCGACGAAGCGTCAAGTGCATTGAGTGAAATCAGCGCCACTCGACGAAGCGTCGAGTAATGCTCAATGCTTTTGGACTTATAGTATTTTTCGATCTAAACTTTGTTTGCTGGTTTATATGCATGGCCTAAACCGGGTTTCTCGGGATAAGCGTTGATGGATCATTTAAACCTGATCTCTTCAACAAGACCTATTTAATACATTGATCTTCTCAAGAAGACCTATTTAAAGCAATGATTGGCAGTCCAATACTAAGGTGACACATGGCAAAGCAACTTAAACTACAATAATTAGCAGTTTAACATTAGGGTGACAAGTGGCAAGCAACTTTAACCCTAATTCTTCTTATAAAATGGAAGAAACAAGAAACCCTAGCCGTCACTACCACTTCTAACCAATGCCTCCATCATCTTCATTGATCCCAGAGGAGTAGAAAACTACTCCTGGAGCTATGCTTTTGCTGGCGAAATAAGGGATTTAGCTAGTTCATCGAAGCAGTTATCGGTCATGGCTCACCACCACTGCACCCGCAGCCAAGCTCACAACCAGGTCTGTTTCTCTTCCCCTCCCTCAGTGCAAATCTTCTAGATCCACTAGGAGAGATATCAGGCTCAAATGATCCCGATGCCATGAGAGATAGAGGGAACATTTCAATCTTTTTTCTTGCTCGGGTTTACCGGAGGTGCCCCCTTCGGCTGCCATGTCCCTAGGAAATGCTAGCCACCACCTCAACGAAGGAGATGCAGATAATCGCCGGCGATGGAGGCGGCCCAGGTGGCTGAAAACAAGGTTTAAAGTTGCTACAGGCGGGATAGATCCTAGTAGTGGCTACCGGGGAAGATAACCTGATGTCGTTGATTTGAAGATTAATTAAACTATAGTATCATTTATTTAATGTGTATATTCGGTCAAATTTATTCAGAGATTTTGCATGTTGATTTTAGGCCCCTCAGATGCAATTTCAGAAATAATCATCAACATAAAAAATGTAGGTCTAGGTCTTACCTTTAATTTGACACCCTGAACTTGCAATTTGGATCACTGTAGCTCCTAGTATGGTCATTCTCCTAGGACTTCTCCTAGACTAGGGCAGAACTTTAAATGAATGCCTAGGTTAAACCATAAGTCCACAAGCAGTGAAATTCTTGTCATGCATGTGTGTACTCTAGACTTAGTCTATGCCCTAAAATCAGAATTTTTGGAGGATGAATTGTTATAGTTTTGTAGAAAAATGAATATTAAAATAAGTGGAATTTTGGGTGTTTCCCTATTCAAAATGACCCCAAATTTGGGTGGCATGGCTCTAAGGTCATCATATGGCCATGATGAAAATTTGGAGCAATTTGGATCTCTGCATGTTAAAGTATCAAACATGTATGGTGAAGGTAGATTTGTAAATAGTGTGTAAATAGTAAAATGAGGGTAAAATGGGAATTTAGCCCATTTGGCTCAATGCATGTCCATGAAATTTTGGACAGAGACTTATGGATGTAAAATACTCCTTTCATGAGAAAATTGGGATTTTTGGAATCAAAAATCTCGTAAGTTGGAATTATTTCAAAATTAGCACATTTAGGTGTAAAAATGAAAAATAGGGCTACTGAATTTAAAAAATTTCATATTGTTGATCCAAACCCTAATAGGTCATTTCACTTCTCTGGAAAATTAATAAGCATTTTTGAGAATTATTCCATGTATAAATATTGTAATTACGTTTTTACCCTTAAAGGACTTTGATCAAGAACATGAGTAAGTGGTTCATGGTAAATTATGAGAAAATGTCTAGGCCTTTATTTCTACAATATGTACCCCTGTAAATTTTATTAAGATTTTTGGATGATTATTTATTGTGAATACTATAATAGTGGCATTTTTGTAAATATTTTAACATGTGAATATCTTAGGTCAAATCACTGACTAAGAGTATGAAAATCGGTTTTGACCATTGTCTTGTTAATAGCATTGAGTAGAAATTTTTCCTGAATGTTTAAATGATTATTTATAGTACTTCATTTGAAAAAGGAAGATAATGGGGTTTTAATCATAATTGGAAAATAATGGTAAGAACAAATTGGAAAATAAGAATTTTTGGTGAACGTTTTTAACCTAGATAAACTTTAGATAATTTCTTTAGAACTAATGGAATACTGCTAAGAGTAGTTCATGTTCAAAGTGACCTAGGTCATTTGATTAATTAATTTAAATTATGTTCCAAAATAATTAGAAAAATGATTGAATTTTGAATGATCAATATTATACATAAGACAAACTCGTGATAAAAATTTGGAGGTCTTTGGTACAAGGAATTGGAAGTCATGTCATATGGTTAGAATTAGGTCATGTGCTGCATTTAGTAAAAATAATAAGAAGCTCTAGAGTACTCAGGGTGATGAGATATAGTTAAATTAAGAGATGTATTTGGAAGTTGAAACCCTAGTTTGTATCACAAGTATGTCACTACATAGCAACGAGTGCTAGAGTGCAAGTCACAAGGAGAAAACCTATAACGGTGTCCGATGAATGATCATCGCTCTCCCAATCAGTACCTTAATTCATTAGGTTTACTCAAGAGCAACAATGAGATTGGGGCATTAAAAACGGGCAGATAATAATAAAAGTAAGTGTCCTTGAGAAAGGGAGATTTCGACTTCAACCCATAATAGTTCCTAGTTCCCCTGAGAGCCCTTCACCGTGCTTGCCCTGGGCAGTCCAAAGATTAACCCTAAGCTGCTATATATAACAAGAATTAGACAAGAGTAGTCTAATAGGCTAAGGGAACGATGTGACAATCTCACCCGTATAGGGTTGGAGTATTTCAGGATGGATTTAGTCCGGCAAACTGGAGTCTCGGATGTTTGGATTCAGGAAGGGTTTAGTCCTACGAGCTGGAGGCTCAAATGTTTGGATTCAAGACGGGTTTAATCCTTCGAGCTGGAGGCTCGGGTTTGAAATGACTTGCATATGCATAAAACATATTAGTGGCGGGTCATGTGTGAATGTATCTAGTGTCAACCTAATCCACCTATAAGGGGGAGGCGGGGGGAAATAGGTGTCGTGCAGTCTTTTGTGGAATTAAACTAACCTGCACAAGTAAGCAAACAAAACACAGAAAACACACAAAGAATTATAGTGGTTCCCCGATTTGGGTACGTCCACTTTTCCCCTTCGACCTATCTCCCACCAAGGGACGACTTGGTCACTTCTCCAAACGGATTGAAATCTAATCCTCACACTAGGAGCAACGCTCCCCTAACCACGGAAGGAACCCTTCTAACAACGGAGTCACAACTCCACCACAACGTGTTGCACCCAACCCTTACAAATAGGAATGAAAATTCCTTTACAACAAAATTGAATGTAAATAAAAATACAAATAATGCTTTATGGAGATTCCGATGTCCTTCTTCGTTAGTTGAAGCTTACACAAAAAGTACGAAGAGTCCACAACCGGATATCTCACTTGGAATGGATCTTGTCAAGATCGGAGGCGGCAAGCAAGTGCGGTGGCGATGCTTTGTAAATCCAAACTTCTTGACGAAGCAAGCTAGGTCTTCGAACGATCTCAGTCGGATCAAACGTCTCAACCGATTCGGAAGGGAGAACAAGTCTCGTTCAATGAATCGGAAGACAAGAGATCTCGAGAGAGACACGTGAGACCGGCTGCTTGCCTTGGTGCTGTTTTCGAGCGATCAGAGACGAGCTGAGATCAGCGGCGGCGACAACCTTACGAGCGGCGATGTGCGATCGGCGGATTCCGCGATCGGCTAGGTCACGGCCGACTTCTCGTTTCGTATTTTTGGTGTCTGTAGAGTTTCAAAATACGCATGTATTTATACCAGGAGCCAACCCTAAGAGGCGTTGTGGGGCCCACGAGGAAAAGCCCTAGCCTCGGCCGAAACAGCACCAGGCGGCTCGGTTCGGTCCAGCGAGCGGCGAGAATCTGCCTAAGGCAAAATCGGCGGGAGTCGTTGGTGATTCCCGTCGATGTCGGCGGGAATCACTCCCGACTCCCGTCGATTCTGCCTTGACAGAATTTCTGACTTTGCCAGTCGGAAGCAGTCGGCGGGAGTCACTTAGTGATTCCCGTCGAAGTCGGCGGGAATCACTAATGACTCCTGTCGAAGTCGGCGGGAATCACTAACGACTTCTGTCGATTCTTACTTGGAAGAATTTTCATCCTTCCTTCTTTTGATAGCTTGGTCTTTGACCCATCCTTGCTCCTTCTTCTGCTCTTGATCTACCTTGACCTTGTACTTGAAAATAAGTACACTCCAATAGAGAGAGCACACGTGGATCAACACACTGATCTACACAACGAGGGATTACGTTGCGCAAACCCGTGTATATTGACCCACTGCACTCTGACATTAGTGTGTACTTAGCATGGAATAGCTGCAAGCACAACTTGATAGAATATTCAAATACATTGTCAAATCAACTTAGCTTGTTCAGTCTCTTCTTCAAATCAGTTCTATTGTGGATGCAATACCCAACAATGTGGTACTGGCCAGTCGTCACACCGACGACAGTACGGTGACTCTGGTGAGGTTTGAGGGTTTGTGGGGCCAATGAGTTATTTTATACTACGGTCTGGAGGACTATCCCCGAAAATACACATCCGACCAAAAAGACTGGTGGAGATGGCCAGCAAAATAGTACGCATGGACTCTAGTGTGCACCTAAGATGTGTATAGAGGCATACGAAGGGCCTAGGCCTAGTAGTGTATATACCCGCCTAGGAGATGGAGACGCTCGCTCCACTGCTGCCTTAGCCACAACGGTGGTATCAGAGAGTTCAGCTAACTCCAAAAAGTGGGAACTAAATGTCTGTGATCACATAGTCGTGTGTGTGAGTTGCACTTGTATGAATCATAACCCACATAATTCATCATATCATATCATACCTACATACTTAAGGCATACGCACTGCGGATCCTTATCATATAAATTAGTATGCACTCTTTTATATGATAAGATATATTTATGAAACGTTAACTTATAAGTTTGTTTGAGCATTCATGTAAGTTAAGGTACTCATGTGATGTTAGTGTAGCGGTAGATAGTTTACTTTCTACTCAGTTTCTTTACTTTACTTATAGCACTTTCTTTCATTTCTACTTTACCTATTGCACTTCTTTTCATTACTGCTTTACTTACTTTACGTGTGTTATAAAAACTGTTAGTATAATGATATAGCTGCTAGAAACATGACCATGATAGAATATTCTCATCTTCAGCTGCTTCCATTTTGTACTGCTTTGTTGTCCTCCGCTTTCGTTCTCCCGCTTGGTGCCTAGGAGTCGCGGGGGTTAGGTGAGGAAAAAATAGATTAGTCTTTATGACTAACAGTCGGTTGTGACAATAACATTTTAGGAGCTCGAGGAGCTAGAGCACCTGTACGACCAGCAGGACGAGGTGACAGGACCTGAGGAGCAGATAACACGTACTACTACCGCAGCTCAGTCTCAGGTGATGACGAGTGTTTCAGTTCCGCTTCTGCATAGTGTTGTTGTGAGAGAGATTTGATTTCATTTTGGCATGTACCGGGCATAAGCCCTAACTCTCTTTTTCTGTACTTATTGTGCATTGATGTACCTTTCATCTCTATATATTATGATGTTATTGGTGTGACTTGTGGACTTGTCAGTTTTCATTTACTGCTTGTTGTACTTCTTTTCTCACTTGACCAACAGGTTGAATGATCATACTAGCAGACAGGATCGGCGTCATGCGGTGTCTACTAACCCGTGTGCTAGTTTCACCGTAAGACGGCGGTTCTGGGCATAAGACTAGGTTACCTCCCGCTAAGGGGGGAAGGGGGTCTTACAGTTACAGTGCTCTGTCTGCCAGTTTTGATCTTGTCTATTTTGTGGTTTCCAATGGGTAAATTGCGAAATCATGTCTCGCAATATAAGCCTCGGTTTGTAAATAAGACTGTTAATTCAATTTCGGCTCTTGTTCCTCTGGATTCTACTAATTTATTTGACTTAATTAATTGATTGAGCGTTACTGCGAACTTTACATTTCATGAATGTTTACAAAGCAGAAGACTTAAATGCAAATAGAAATATACGATATAATATAACTAATAATATTTTATTTCAATGTGTAAATGTGAACCTTAGTATTTTGAAAACTTTAGAATCTTTATTTTAACGTTTATATGAGCAGGTAATTGCTCTTTTCTGAATGTTGATAAGCAGGCCAAGACCGGAAAAGAAATATCCCGCTCGACCGTTTTCATTTTTGGGAATCCCATCGATTTTTGATGGGTGCTGTTATTATCAAACCCATTTTCGTTTTTATCAAATCAGAAAAAAACAGATTGAGTCATTTTTTTGCATTTTTTTCTTTTTCTCAAAAATTACTACTAGCAAGCCAATATTATTTTTTTGCAATTTTTTCATTTTTGAATTTTGTGCCTCAAATATTTCTCATTTGAAAAAGTGATCAACATGAAAGTTCTACGAAAGTTGATTATTTTTTGATTTGAAGCCGTTTAGGCCTTCAATTTGGGTCCTAAAAAAGACATGCACGGAAAGTACAGATTTTCGGCGTGACTTTTTGCGGGGCCCAATTCGTGAGTCTAAATAGCTTCAAATCAAAAAGTGTTCAACATAAAAGTTGTAGATCTCGTCGAGATCTACAACTTTCATGTTGAACACTTTTTAATTTGAAGCCGTTTATGCCCTTAATTTGACCCCCGAAAAAAGTCACACTGTGGTGTCCGTACATATGTACGACGTATCTTTTTTCAGGGGCCAAATTGGCGGTCTAAAGTGCTTCAAATCAAAAAGTATTCAACATGAAAATTGTAGATCTCGTCGAGATCTACAACTTTCATGTTGAACACTTCTCATGACAATGTACGTATAAGACGCAGTTCAAAATGACGTATATATTCTTATATACACTTAACTCGTATATACAACACATCCTTATAGGAATTAGAAATCAAATATATTTCTAAACCGACCGATATTTTGTTTAAAGATTTTGGTGTAGATATTGATATTTTGTTGAAAAAACAGTTTTGGACATACTAAACAATTGCGGCATTTTGACTCATTTATAATGCTAACATAAGTGCTTGAATGAATACCTTTGAAATCATTTGTAATGTCATTATATGCAGCGGGTTATTTTGAAAGAATGAATGTTTTAAATAAAGATTACTTTTTTTAAAAAAAATTAAGTTGGTTTGCTAGTAACAAAATTGTTTTCAAATAGCCATTTTGAAAAATAAGGATTTGTTAATAGTAATGATTTGCTAAAAAACAAATTGAATTTGCTAGTAAGAGCACCCTTTTTAATTCATATGTTCATTAATAATACTTTTTTATGATTAACAGTATAATATAATAATGATTTACAAGAGAAAAAATGCCGCAAGTAGTTTACTTCCATTTCAGACCTGTGATGGAGACAGTCTTACGCTGTTGGCAAAGTTTGTCACCTATGCTAACTTATGAAGTGGAGATATTTGCTGGTTATAGATAACGACTTGTAGCGATTTATTATTATACTATTATTTTTATTAGAGTTTTTTTATTATGAGGGCGTCATTTAAAAATTTGCATAATTGTAACCTGCACTTCTCTAATTTTCAAAATTACAAAAAAAACTCTTCTAAGTGTTTGTATATCATAATATTGATGCAAAAAAGTACTCACGTATGAGTAAATCATAGACAGTCTTTTTACGCATCAAATTAAGGCTCCGTTCGGGGGGGGGGGGGGGGACTTATTTTCACCGGTCAAGCGGTTACGACCGCTTGAACCGGACCTTAATTACGTTCAAGCGGTTACGACCGCATGAATTGGACCTTAATTACGGTCCAATTCATGCGGTCATAACCACTTGACCGGTGAAAATAAGTCCCCCCAAACGGAAGCTAAAGTACAGGGTTTCAAAAAAATTAATGAGCTTATCTTAGAAAGCATGTTAAGCTAGTCTTCAGCACGTGGAGTTTATTTTCAGCAGATAGGATGATATTAAGCCAAGCATAGAAAAATACAAATTGAACATTGTAATTGTCAAATTATAATGAAGCCAAAAGCTTGATCGATGATTAACTAAAGAACTTCTAAATTAACATTGATGTGTACCTCCTAAGAAATTCCAATTCAGGTAAAAGGGTCCAGCGGCCGTGGAAGGAGATGCACCCGCAAGCGCGAGCATGCCACGTCAAGACAAGCACAGCGTGCGCCCTTGGGCGTGTGCAGAATTTGTGCCGGCCGCCGCCACCTCCGACTGTTGCCGTCGGGCACCTTGCCCAGTCTACCCGGACCGTCCGGGGGGAACTTTCGTCATTTCACTAAAATTAGTGATCTAGGTGACCGAAACGGCGCAACGTCATTCGCCGGCACAAATTCTGTCCGGCGCAATTAGCAGAATATCCCTCGAGAAAACTATAAAAAGACACTTAGACCTTCATTTGAAGAAAAGAAACTCTAGAGGATAGAGAATGCTTTGAGATCGTTTCTCCGCTCCAAATTCGCTCTGCTCTCACTCTAGTGTGAATGCATCTTAAGACTTCCAAAAAGTGACATTCTTCTCCGCAGGAGCGCTCTTATCAAGGCTCTGATTCAGCAGTAGCGCTTCCATCGAGACTCCAAGGACTTGGTGATTTTCCCAACCGGAGCGCTCCTATCCGGACTCCAAGGACTTAGTTTCGGTTCTACTGTTTTCATACTTTGTATTTGTAATGGAGAGGTGACATGTTACCCTCAAAGGTATTGTCTAAACTCTTGTACACTACAGTGAAATAGTAGATGTTGGTCCGACACAAAACAAGTCACGTGGTTTTCACCCTTTTCGGGTTTTACACGTCAAAAAAAGTCTTTTGTCATTTGCTACTGGTTTTCATTGACTGTTTGCACGTCTGGTCCAACTCTGAGCTAAGGCGATCCGATTCTTAGAACCGGGGAAAAACCGAGTGACCCGCAATAGTTTGGCAACATTTATGGGTAGGTGTTCACAAAAGCTATAACGAATTTCAAAATCTCAATACCAGATGCAATGTCAAAAGAAAGTGTGCACACTGCTAGCCAACCTACTTACAGAAAGCCTAATGATCAAGCATTCAATGGCTCGCCCATTGGCCCCACACCACGCCTCAAGGAGGTAATCGCCGCAATAGCGCCTACGGTGGAAGAGCGAATCCGCCAGATGGATGAGCGCAAGGCTTAAGCGCTCATTATTGTAAGGGAATTAGGGGCATCTCAGGCCCAGGGCATACCCCTGGAAGGCGGGCATGCACCATTTTCTTCATACCACTGATCGCTCAGTGGGGTGGTGATGGTTAAAACTTGCGGCGCCGCGGGTGGTTTATGTGTATGTGGTAGGTTTTATAAGATGGTGGTTTTATTAAGAAAGGCGGGGCGCGCATATTTTTTTTTATATAAAAAGGGGTTGAAACCGAGTTTTAACGAAATGGAGGCAAGTGCACCTATCGCGTGTACTACAGGATATTCCGGTGAGGAATATCGGGATAGTATTGTTCTCGGGGTCGGTTTGCCTATTTCTACTCTTTCCCTGAATGGAATATTATTTTACCGATAATATTATGTTGTTATGTTATATAAAAAAAGGGCGGATATAAATATAAAATGCAGAAAATGAAAGCATAAAAAATGCAGGAAAGCCGATGAATAAATAGAGATCCTAAATTTCGAATTAATTAGGGCAGAGACTTGGCCGTGGAGGTTCCATAAAAATGAGCACACCTATCTCTAGGTAATATCGCTCACCTGAACTCTAAGACTATTCGAATGAACGTTAGTGCGACGAAGAATTCCTCTTAACGCCCGCATTACACTAAGAACCCAACTATTGGGTGGGGAACCCAATCCGGTAAAGTTACGCGCCTCCTCTCTCGAGGGTAAGTGCGGAAATCTCTTTACCCAAAATTGATCGGTCCATACGCACGACCTCTCGGCTAGCTAGCATATGGACAACGGAAATAGAGCCCACACATCGATATGTGGTCCTACACATCGTTAACCCGAGGAAAACCTTAAGTACTTTTAATTAATGAGAAAATTAGGACATTTAATTATTTAAAGTGATTTTTTTGTCCCAAAGCTCTTCGATATTGAGCGCAAAGAGCGGTTAGCCACTCATCGGAATGGGGACGGCTAAAGCGGAAATAAAGCGATAAAAGGAAAGATGAAAAAGAAAGCAGTAAATAAAGCAGTAAATGAAAGCAGTAAATTGCGAGTCCTACTCAAACGAAAACGATAAATGATAAGTCCCGGCTCAAACGAGTGGGAGGGAAATGAAAGCTGAAAAAGCTATCTCATACACGCATGCACTCTACAGAAATTAAAACACACTCACGCACTCTACATGAATTAAAACGCACACACACAAATTCCAACTCAAATGAGTAGGAGGAGAATTGAAAGCGAGTCCTACTCAAATGAGTAGGATAAAATAGATGCACACACTCACGCACTCAAAACACGTCATTTAACTCTTAACAAGTAGGAGGAAAAAAATGCTCGCACGCAAGCACTCTACATGAATTAAAAAGGGAAAAAACACTTACTCATACATGCATGTACACGTACAAAAAATAAGAAAAACTAAGTTATCTAAAAATTAAAACGACTACATTTCTATCGCTAGAATGCGATAGAAATGCATAAAAAGACGAAATAAAAATAAAACGGGCAAAAAGTTTTGAAAATAAAGTAAAAAACAAAGTGTGCGAAAAATAAAAACGATAACATTTTCATTTTTCGGTTTTTATAAAAGAGATAAAAAATAAAAATAAAACTAAAAAAGACGAAAACTTTTACATTCCTAAAAAATTCTAAGTTAAAGAAAATGAAAATAACACTTTTTTTTTTAAAAACTCTTTTATGAATTCATAAGAATGAAAACAAAGATAAAAACAAAAAGTTAAACCTAAACAATAAGGTGCATGAAAATAAAATTGACGGCACTACGGCTAGAAATGCAGAGAAATTCCTATGCTAAACAAGTTTTAAGCTAAAAAAAACATTAAAACACAAAAAAGGAACGAAAAATTTCTTAGACTAAGGCGCTTCCAAATGAATTCTAAGCAACATGAAGAGAGAAATAACTAGCATTTTATTAATGAAAAAGCGGTTACAAGGAAAGCTAAAACAAACATCCTAAAATAAACTAAGAGAGAGGGGGGGGGGGGGGGTAAATTTTCCCTTACAATGGATTAGAAGCCAAATGGGCAGCACCTACCCTAAGCAAAGTGGTCAAAAAAGTGAACAAGAGAGCTTTCAGAAAGCTTTTATTTATAGGAAAAATTTTCAGGTGTGCCACGCCCTCCAACACGGGCGTGACGGGGGGCGTGTCCGGAAGGGTTATCTGGGGAAGGCGAAATCTGGTGAGCTGGCATCGTTTTGGAAGCAGTGGGACGGGACACGTGTACGACATGGACGTGTCAGGGGCGTGTCGGGGGGGGGGGGGGGGTGACTAGACAGCTGGGTGGACGAAGTCAATTTGATCTGGAGGTGTTGACTGCCGACATCGACACGGGCGTGTCGGGTCTTCGGACACGGGCGTGTCATGCTCGGGTTGATGAAGGCGTTGAGTAGATGGCGTTGAGTGTCGAGTAGATGAAGGAGTTGAGTGGCTCTGAGAGGTGAACAGTGGAAGCGTTGAGTGACGTTGAGTGTTGAACAGTGAAAGAGTTGAGTGTTGAATAGTGAAAACGTTGAGTGTTGAGCTGGAGGCGTCGAGTGCGTGACACGGGCGTGTCAGGTGACCTTTTTGACTTTTCCTGAAAAATTTCAAAAAAATAAAATTAACTCAAGTTAAAATAATATTTACAAAAAGAAGCAAATTATTAAATAAAACAAACTAAAAAGGCAAAAATAAACTAAAATGACTTAATAAAAAATAATATAAAATAAGTATATTTACAACTTATTAAATATTCCTATACTTAAGCTTTTGCTATTCAAGAGCAAAAGTTGGAGATGAACTTATAAGGAATTAAAGAAATACTAAGTTTAACTACCGCTTAGGTTAATCGAAAGAAAGATCAAAATAATTATCCGAGATATGAGAGTTAAATCCTAAATTATGACAAAAATTTAAATAAAGGAAGTGTTTCAGCTGAAAACTTATATAATCAAATTGAAAGCAAAATTTGAATTTTGTTATGCTAACAAAAATTGACTGGATTATGAAACTTTAGCTTATAAGATTTATTGGAAATACTGCAATTTACAAATTATGCTCTCAAATCGATTTTAAACTTAAATCTAGAATCTTTTGAAAAATGGCGGAGGGGGATATTGTGGTTTATGAAGAAGGCTTTGATTTTACAGGCGAGGGTATATTTTTTCGCTCGAACCCCTAATAGAATTTTTTTGGTTGTGGATGTTAGGAAAATGAAAACTTATTTTCCATAAATATAAATTTTTTTAACAACTCCATAATAATAATTAACTCAATGTATATGTATAGGAGTAATGAATTGTATCCTCTTACTCCGTAACATATAATCTTGATGGGTACCCCTTAATTTATAGATAATTATCATAACTCCCGTGCACCGAATCGTAAATCCCGCACACCGGATCGTAACTCCCGTGCACAGGATCGTAACTCCCGCGCACCCGATCGTAACTCCCGCGCACCGGATGATAACTCCCCCGCGCCAAATCGCAACCGCCGCCGCCTCCATCTTTACGGGCGGGCGGCGGCCGGTGGTCGGCCTCCCACGGCCGGCCGCCCCACTTTTCGCAGCCGGCCGCCCCCATACGGCCGGTGGCCGCGGCCGGCCGCGGACGGCCGTCCGGCACCGGCCGACCCTTCGCGGCCGGCGGCCGCGGCCTGCCATCTGTGGCCGGCCGCCCCCTTCACGGCCGACGGCCTCGGCCGCCGCCTCCTCATGGCCGGCGGCCGCGGCCGGCCGTCCGTGGCCGGCCGCCCCATTGCGGCCGGCGGCCGCGGCCGACCATCCGTGGCAGGTCGCCTCCTCGCGGCCGGCCGCCCCCTCCCTCGGGCGGCCTTCGGCCGGCGCGCCTCCTCCGACCAAAGTCGTGGGACGGACTTTTCTCCACCGTCCGATCATGACAGGCCATCACGGCCCTCCGATCGCCGCAAGTGATCGCGGCCCTCCGATCTGCGATTAACCACCGTAACCACCCTAACCACCTCGGAAACCCTATATAAACACCCATGATAGTTCATTTTGGGGGGATCCGGCTTCATTCTCCCCTTCGCTTTCTCTCTCTTCAGTCCTACTATTCCCCAAAGCTTCTCTCTCTACTTTCTCCCTCCGTTCCTCTTTCACTCACTAACTTGGCAGGTTCTCCTGCGAGCTCCGCCCAGAGAAGGAAAGAAACGAAGTGCCAGTAAACGCAACCCTCCTCAGTCCGGGGCATAGAGCGCAGGCGTCCTGCGGCACGCGAGCCAGAAGAGCAAGCGCTCAAGAAAGACGCACATCAAAGTGCACGGACTCCTAAGCGGTGGCCTGTCACCCAAGGAGAGCTCTCTCAACTCCCCAGTATTTGTAACGAGGCGCGGCCTATCGCCCTCGCTTTCTCTTTACAAGAGCACTGTAACAGAGACAGATAGTGGAGTTTGGCTGGCACGGACCCGGCCACGTGGTTTTTTCCCTTTTCGTGGTTTTCCACGTCAAAGTTGTGTGTACAATTTCCCTGTTTCTACTTTGACTATGTGCGTATTCAATCGCCCGGGGCTAAGACGGACCAATCTGGAACCGGTCTACCGAGGGCTTTGAGCGAACCGCAACAGTTTGGCGCCATCTGTGGGAAGCATTCCCAGCAAGCAAGAGAAGATTCAGAAGTTTGTCGGAGCGAGACAAAATGGCCGGAAAGAGCACCCGAACGACTAGGGGGTCGATCCGGCGTGAGCAGGAGGATCGAACCGCGTCGCAGTCTCTAGCGAACGCGCCACCGCAAGAGGACGTCGCAGCGCATGGGGAGGCGCCGCCATAGAATGTGGCGCCCCCGCCAGACATCTGGGTCGAGATGCTCGCCCTCTTGAGATAACTCGCAGGCCCCCACGTGCCCGTAGGGGCCCCAACTCAGGAAAATCTACCAGTACCACCAGCAGAAGGCCATAGGGCCGTAGAAGAATAATTCGAGTCGTCAAGGCACGACAACGTCGAGCATCCCGTTCGCCACATCAGGGCGGCGGGATTCGCCCCTCTCCTCAGCAATCAGCAGCAGCCGGTCCAAGCAGAGCCAGGTGTGGGAATGACTCGTGAAGCATTCCACGAAATGTTCGAAGAAGAGTTTGGACCAGTTGGCTGACGAGCGATGGCGACGCAGCGCCCTGCTCGGGGGGCATCACCCTTGGCTCCTGAAGTACTGGCCAATCCCGTCCCTCAGGGATTCAAGATCCCCTACGTCGAGACGTACGACGGAGTGGACGATCCTCCACCTCTACAATGCTCCCGATGAACTTCTTTGTCAGGTCTTCCCTACTGCCCTCAAGGGGCCGGCCCGCACTTGGTTCCATTCCCTCCGAGAGGGGTCTATCAGAAACTTTCCCCAGCTGAGCCAGCAATTCCTGAATCAGTTCGTGGCCAATCGCAGGATCGCAAAGGATCCATCCCACCTCTCCGGCATCCTACAGAGTGAAACCGAGACCTTGAAAGAGTTTTTCCGCCGATTTACTACAGAAGCTAGACAGATCCCTAGGGTAGACCCAGAACTCCTTCGAGGAGTCTTCCTCGGGGGACTCCGACCAGGCGGATTCTACTCCGCTCTAATGCGGGATACTGTCCCCAGTTATGCAGATCTAGTACACCGAGTGGAAGCTCAGATAGCCGCGGACGAGGCCATTGAGGCCCACCGTCGATAGTTTGAAGGAGGCCAAAAGAGGCAGAAGAAGCAGGAGCAGCCCTCCTGAAGATGGGCAGAGAGGCATGACGAGAGCCATCGCATCGAGCATCGCAATTAGGAGCCCCATAGAGGCAAGGATTACGGGCCTCGCCGGACTTACACCCCTTTCAATACCACTCGCGCTAACGTCCTATATGTCATTCAGGACGATCCAGCGCTCCAGCGCTCCAGAGACCAAGGGCGCTCCTGCCCAATCCAAGGGCTGATCCGTCAAAGTACTGCGACTTCCATCGAGGAACCGGGCACACTACTGAAGAGTGTGTAAAGTTGAAAGATAAGATAGAGCGCCTTGTTCGGCAGGGAATACTCGGGCGTTTTTTGTAAGGATGTGTGCGAGAGCAGCACGAGGGCCCGCCTGCGCGGAGAGAACTGTAACGCCCCTGATTTTTCGATGATTTTGTTTGGTTTTGGTATCGTCATATTTATGACGTCATGACGTTACTTTTAACGTCGGGTTGACGGCGCATCGCCGATAAGGCATTTTCGCGTCCGTTCGGTCGAGTCGGCCAATTTCTTAGATTTTTGTCGAAATCAGAAAATATTTCTATGAGGTTTAAGTTGAGTAATTTTAAACTTGCTCGTCCAGTTTCGTCGCAATCCGAGCATTTTTGGAGTCTCGGCACACGATTGAAGTTTTGAGTATTTATGTCATTGTATTTGGAAATTTTTATCTCAGGAATGACTCGTCGGATTTAGGTTTCGAATTCGTTGTTGGGTTCATCCCGTCAATTTTCTCCTCGAGTGTTCTCCCTTTGACTCTAATTGATCCTAGTTGTTTTCTCGAGTCCTATACATATTTTGGCAAGTTTCTATGTAAATCTCGAGAGTTCAAGCCTATATCTCGACCGTTTTTATTATTATTATTTTTGTGTCGGTGTTCGGGCGCTATTTAGAGGGTCAAATAGGAGTGGTATGGAAAAATGGTCAACATGAAATTTGTTCGTCTCGACGGGATCTACAACTTTCATGTTGACCACTTTTCGATTTGAGGCCATCTTGAACCCTTATTCTCGTTTATTCTGCTGGAACTCGTGTATGGTGCTCCTACTCGAGTATATAGACTTCTACTCGAGTATATTGAACTCCTACTCGAGTATATGGACTCCTACTCGAGTATATTTGAACTCCTACTCGAGTATGTATGATTCTACTCGAGTATGTTTGCTTCTACTCGAGTATGTATGCTTCTACTCGAGTATGTATGCTGCCACTCGAGTATTCCATTCCTGTCAGCGTTAGAGCGCAGTTTTGATGGTCAAAACGGCATCGTATCAAAAAATGGTCAACATGAATTTTGTTCGTATCGACGAGATCTACAACTTTCATGTTGTGCACTTTTCGATTTGAAGCCATTTTAGATGCCTATTTTGATATTTCCGAGGCTGTCCCTTTTAAGTTGAAATTTTTATAAAAGAAAAAAAAAACTATATATATACTTTTCTCTTAGGTTATTAGGATATAACTTCATCTTCTCCGATACTTCTATTCCGAACCAGACCAGCGGCGAGAGATAAGTTTCTCCATTTCGTGAATCTTCCGGTGGCCGCCGACGGAGCTCCGGTGCTCGGAATCTTCAACCGATCGTAGATCCGGAAAGCTCTCACCGAGAGCTACGCTATCGTCGTAATTTCTTCCTCTTTCCGTGAGTTTTCTTGTTAGGGTTTTTCGGCCCTAACCCCTTTTCCACACTTGTTGTTTAGATTTCTACTTCTCCTGAGTTCTTTTGCCCCGATCTACGGCGTGGAACGATTCAGAGAACGTTTCCGGTGCAACCAAGGCAAGTAGTGGTTTTCCCTCCTTCCCTCTCGTCCGATTTCGATGGTAACGGTTAAACTTTAGTTCTCAATCCTTGTGCACTTTTGATATTCGGTTTAGTATGCTTGTTGAGTCTTCCTTATGAGTTTTCTTGGTTTTTATTTAGTTTTTGGCACGAAAAATCTCGTCTTGTGGAGTTGTAGAAATACGATGTAGGGTTTTATTGTGGGCTTTTATCGCCCTATTTATCGCGTTAGAAATTACCTAGGGTCGTAAATCGTTTCTAGAGGTTGATCAACCGTGTTTTTAACCTAGAATATATCGAGTAGAATCCGATGTGCCAAATCCTGTGATTTATTTCCTAGTGACTCGTTCTTGCGGGTGTTTGTGGGCAAATCCACCGACCGCAAGGTTTGTTTTCCTTTATTAGTGGTCGTGCAACTCTATTGGTGGTTGGGCATCCTGCGGCGACTAGTGGAGTGTATAAGTCTCCCCCGCAATTAGACGGATTTTAACATCTGTGAGGGGTGTGTCCTTGTGAGTGAGCACCCTGCCTGTTTAGATAGAGTTGACCACACGCGGCTAATAAAGTTGTTTTTTTGAGTTTCTTTCTTATGATTTACTCATGCCTTTGTTTTCCACCTGCCTTGGGTATCTGGCATGATTGGTTGTACGTGATGATTCACGTAAGTTCTATTTCTCTAATTTTGTTTTGTACCTTATTTCAGTACTTTGGGTCCTGGGTTGGTACCCCTTTCGACCTTGTTCATTTGTTTACTTTATTTATTTTCTTGCCACTACTTGTACCTTCTTGCTGAGGTGTTCTGTTTTTTTGGAATGCCTCAGGTTCAGAGCAGTAGCAGATAGTGGATCTAGTTTTGGTTTTCTGAGCAGCAGTGTTGGTTGTGGTTTTGCACCTCGCCATAGCGAGGTAGTTTGTCTTTTTAGTTGTTTTCCTTAGTTCAGACATACCTAATACTGTGGGTTCGTGTCAGGTTGTTGACGCCCACAGGATTGTTGATTTTTGACACTTGCTGGCTGTAGTAGTTTCTTATGTTTTGATTTAGATAACTTGCTCTCTGGGATGATTTCCTTGCTAGGACTGCATATTAGGTATTTTGACCTATAAAACCCTACTATTAGTAAAGCATACTTATCATCTCCTTCAAAACTAAGCCACTACTTTCTATTTAGCGTAAAGACTTTCCTACCCTTATTATAAATCTAGGGTTTGCATTGTATGAGTTGTTCCTCGGGGACATTTATACTTATGTAGGATATTAGAGTCAATTTAAATAAGTATTTTCCGCAAGCGTATAATTTATATTTTTAAATCGTGAACTAGATGATTCACTAAGCCGAGGGATACGGCTACCATCATAACTTAAACTGGATTTTATTCATAACCATTTATATTTTCTATTAAAATTGTAGAGTTTGGAGTCTTGCCTGAACGTCTGCAGTTATCCCCTGCACAGCGTGGCATCACGACGCGTATTTTCCCCTTGCTCTGATATAATTAAATTGTTGGGAAAAATGCGGGTTGTGACAGTTGGTATCAGAGGGAGGTTGCTTGACAATTGGTCGGGCAACCTTCCCTTGTTAGTGTTAGTTGTTTAGTGTCATGTCATACACACACCGATGTGTCATCAATATGTCTTGGCTGAAGCATGAACACTACACTCATAAGCATGATTAGAAGTATACGGGATATATTATGTAGTATGGGATGCATAATATGTGTTTGTATATGGATCCACCATAGATGGCAACATGTGAGGGTTATGTAGTATGGGATGCATAACCTCACCACATGAATGCTCATTAACACGTTTTATTTTCGTTGCATGCAATATTATGTAGTATGGGATGCATAACATTGCATGTGTACGCCGCTCATAACATGCATTAAGGCCTTTTATAGAATTCATAGCACCACATGCATAGCATAACATAACATAAGCACAATATGCCAAACTAAAGATTTACTTGATGACATATGTACACACATGATTTTAAATAAGAGTAAAGGATTCATGCATTCATATCATAGGCACATGAGTCAATAGGATGATAAGATATCATCCTGAGTAGGACATATCATCATCATATAATCCCAGAGCAAGTGACAGCTTTAGCAAGTGTCTTTCAAGTATGGTCTGAAGTAGTTTTGTTTGTCCTAGTCGTAATCTAGGATTTTAATTGAGTGATCGTTTGTTACCCTTTTAGAAATGCCGCCTAAGCGTCCTGCAACGAGGTCGACTCCCCAGTCGGAGGGTGAGTTGTCAGGTGCGCAAAGTGATGCGTTGATCAAGAGTCTACGTCAGAGCAACGAGGCTCTGTCAAGGCAAGTGCTTGCGATGCAATCGCAAATGGAATCCTTTTGTCTGCCGCCCCTGTGCAGAAACCCTTAGTGCAAGACCCTATTGTGGATCGAGTTGTACCCGATACCCCTACTCCTCTAGTGCCCCCGGTGACTCTACCACCAGAGATGAATTTTATTTCACACTTCCAGCGGCTGGGGCCTCCTACCTATGACGGAAGTGCAGACTTTATGGTTTTAGATGATTGGATCATCTCTATCGAGGAGATGTTTTCATATTCGGGGATTGTAGAAGCCCAGAAGGTAATGATTGGGGCCTACCAGTTAAAAGGATTGGCAAAGAACTGGTGGATTCGTGAAAAAGGGAGTCTGAAGGAAGGTTGTTCTTGGGAGTCTTTCAAGAAGATGCTGCTGAAAAAGTTTCTACCCTCGGTCGAGCAGGACCGCCTGATGAATAACTTCCTGTACCTGAAACAGAGACAGCTCATGGTGAGCGAGTACGAGATTGAGTTTAGCAAGATGAGTAGATTTGCTCCAGATTTAGTAGCTTCGGAGGATGGTAGAGTGAAGCGATTCCTTGGAGGACTAAGAAGCGATGTCCAATAGTTGGCATGCGCTTATAGAGCAGAGAATTTTGCAGAGGCAGTGGAAGCTGCACTGAAGGTTGAGGCGATTGAAAATGCCAAGAATCGAGGAGCTGCAGCGAGAAAAGATAAGAGGAAAGGTGCCGAAGACCGAAGCTCTAGGGCATCTGGCCCTCCTTCGAAAAAGAAAGGTGGAGAGATATGCAGTTTCTATGGTCGATCTGGCCACCCGTACGAAAGGTGTTTCAAGAGGACCGCTACCCTGAAGAGGCATCAGGTGCTCGCCATTCAAGGCGTACCCAAGGGAGAGCTGGTGTGCTCATTTTGTTCAAGGAAGGGTCATGACTGTACAACCCCGTATCCCGCGAGTGGTCGACAGGGGTCGAACCGGCCGGCTCAGATCAACTTGGACCCAGCTCGCCGAGCCCGAGCTCGGCAATAGTCGAGCTGAGCTCGGCGATGGCCGAACGAAGCCCGGCATGCCGAGACCGAGCTCGGATGCGGAGACAGGGCTCGACGATAGTCGAGCCAAGCTCGACGATCTCCGTGCCGAGTCCGAGCTCGGTGGATCGTCATACCGAGCCCGAGCTCGGCAATAGTCAAGCCGAGCTCAGCGGTATTCGAGCACAAGTCTGCCGAGTACCTGCCCGCCTAGGCCCAAGGCGAGGCGAGTCAGGCCTCCAGCCGAGCGAGTGCCCCCTTAGGTCCAGCTCGCGTCCTGGCCATGGCATACTTTTACTATGAGGCCCCCTTTTGGTTTGCCTGTATTCCTCGAAAACAGTGAAGGTTGTATATTTGCAGGCCGTCTTTTCCTATAAATAGGACCCAAGGGGTACCTCAGAAGGGACGCTTACGAATTCCCCGGCCTACTAGCGCTTTCTGAGGTACCTTAGCCCGGCATTAGGCTAAGGAGGGGAAGCGCTCTGAGATCTTCCGGGTGTGTGGTGGGACCTCCACGCCGGGCCCTTGGTCTAGTCCTTGTTTCTTCTTTTCTTTGTCGTTTTCTTGCAGGAGTGAAGTAGGTGCGCGGCCACCCCTTCCCCAAGGGTCGAACTCCACAAGAGACCGGTTTTCCGGTTTCAACATTTTGGTGCGGTGAGCGTGGAGAGTGGTCAGCAGAGAAAACCTCCTACAGGCTCGATGACTGGAGATGAAGGACAAGGATCAGGCAGGGGCAACTCGCCACCCCCTCCCCCACCCCCAGCGGCGAGCATGCTGGCGGAGCTTAGGGAGGAGATCCTCGGGCTCGTCAGGACCGCCCTCAGCATGCGAGCTGAGAGTGCGACGCCGGCCGTCCCGGTGGTCGCCGCTCCCGCACTCTGCGACGACGCGCCGCTCAGGCGACCAGGGAAAGAACCTGCCGAGAGGGCCGAGCGCGAGTTCCATGGGCGAGTCCTGTTCCCCGGCTCGGCCGCCGAGTACCACTTCGGCGAGACTGCAGGGAGGGAGTTCCCGACTCGCCCGGCTGAAGGGGGGAGCCCCTTCAGCGAGTTTGTTTCTTCAGCCCCAGTTCCCGAGGGGTTTCGCGAGCCGGAGATGACTTAATACTCCGGGAGAGGAGACCCGGTCCACCACATCCAGTGGTTCGAGGACATGGTCTCCATTCGACAGATGTCAGACGGCTTCAAGTGCCGACTCTTCGCCATTACCCTCAGGGAAAAGGCGAGAGAGTGGTTCCATCAACTCCCGACCGGGTCCATCTACTGCTTTGAGGATCTGCGACGGGGTTTCATGCTGAGGTTCACCACTTCTAAGAAGAGGAAGAGGGAGGCGGAGTCTTTGTTCCGCATCAAGCAGAGGGTGGGAGAGACTCTGGGAAGCTATCTGGACAGGTTCCAAGAGGAACTGTCCCAAGTTCAGGAGATGCCAGGGCACACCATGATGGTGGCCTTCACTCTGGGTCTCCAGTCCGGGTTCTTCGCAATGGAACTGAAGAGGTCACCTCCAGTGTCTTTTGAGGCACTTCTGGAGAGGGCGGCCAGGGAAGCCGAAATGGAGGCAGCGCATCCAGAGTTTGCGCGAAGGTTGGCCAAGTGGGCCGTGGAAGAGGAAAGGCCAAGGGGTGGCCGAATTCAGGAGGAGAGGAGGGCTGAACCTCGGCAAAGGGAGCAGCCGCAGCAGCAGACGCAACCCAGGTGGGTGCGTCCGGAGCAGACCCACCGTTTGGGATGGAGGCCCGAGTGGCAAGACCAGGCACCACGAAGGGGTTATCAGGGAGGAGATAACCGCCAGGGTGGCCGAGGGCAGTACAACCCCCAGGGGGGTAGGCAGGGTCAGAGACCCCCTCTCCCCGACCAGGAGGAGGCAATGGCAATTACCATGAGGGGGAGGAGGAGAGGACAGCCGAGGAGAAGGAGGGAGGTCAGGGTGGACCTGCCCTACTGTGACTTTCATCAGGAAGAGGGGCACCTCACATCCGCGTGCCCGGAGTTCCTCGAGATGAGAGGGAGAAGGGAACAGCAACAACAAGACCATCAGGAAGTTCGGATAGAGGAGATCCGGCCTCGGGAGGAGGGGGATCGGTGTGAAGACCGGGTTGATGTGGGCACCCGGGGAAGGATCGGAGCGATCCACGGGGGGGCCGGGATCGAGGCCTCCCGTAAGTCAAGCCTCCACACTATGTACCGGAGGAGCGTTGGCTCCACATCCCAATCCCCTCCCCCGGAGGAGAAAATCACCTTCTCCAGAGAGGACTTGCCGGGTCACGAGGACCCCTTCTGCGATGCGCTGGTTATCCAGACAGCCATCGAGGATTTCACTGTCTCCCGGATCCTCGTGGACAATGGGAGTTCGGTCAACGTCATCTTCAAGAAGGCGTTTGATGCGATGAAGGTAGAGGCCAGGAGGGTGTTGGCCTCGGACGGGCCTCTGTTCGGCTTTTCAGGGGAGAGGAAAGAAGTCGAGGGAGGAGTGGGACTCCATGTCACTCTAAGGGGGCAGTCGCGCAACTGCAAGTTTGTTATCGTGGACGCCCCTAGCAGTTACAGCGCCATCTTCGGGAGACCCCTCATCAGCGCCTTCCGCTGCGTCCCCTCGTCCTTCCACCAGTGTCTAAAGCTCAACGTCGAGGGGGTCCAGATCCGGGTTCGAGGAGACCCTAAGGAGGCAAGGGAGTGCTACGTCT
This sequence comes from Platanthera zijinensis, assembly GCA_039513925.1. NCBI lineage: Eukaryota > Viridiplantae > Streptophyta > Magnoliopsida > Asparagales > Orchidaceae > Platanthera > Platanthera zijinensis. The sequence continues at coordinate 98,067,617 of CM077089.1, forward strand.
CGGCGGTAAACTCCATCTCTTGGTTGGAGGGGGCCGAGGAGATGGGGCGGAGGCTGGAGGAGGAGCAGGAAGCTGACAAAGAAATGGAGGTGGAGTGCCGCGCTCGGAAGGAGGTCGCGGAAGAGACTCGGGGGTCGGCCGAAGCCATGGCCGTCGAGGAGGCTGAGGAAGAGGTCCTCGCCCCCGGAAGGGGAGGAATCGAGGAATGGGAGGAGCAGTCCCGTCTGGAGGCAGCGGAAGAGGTGGAGGAGATGGAGGTCCTCACCATTGGAGGCAGGGTGGAGAAGGTCCGCGTCAGCGGAGGCCTGACCCCGGAAGCTCAAGGCAGGATGCTGGAGTGCATCCAGAGGAACGTGGACATCTTCGCCTGGAGCGCAGCGGAGATGCCAGGGATCGACCCCGACGTGGCCTGCCACCGCCTCAACCTGGACCCGGAGGCTCCCCCCATCCAACAAAAAAAGAGATCCATCACGGACAAGCTCGCCGAGCCAATCAGAGAGGAAGTCGCCAAGCTCCTCGAGGCTGGCTTCATATCCGAAATCCAATACCCCGGCTGGGTCTCCAACGTTGTAATGGTTAAAAAAGGAGACGGCCGGTGGAGGATGTGTATCGACTTTTCTCTTCTTAATAAATCATGCCCGAAAGATTGTTATCCCTTGCCTCGGATCGACGCGCTGGTTGACTCAGCCGTCGGTTTCCCTGTAATGAGTTTTCCGGATGCTTTTTCAGGTTATCACCAAATCAGGATGCACCCCCCTGACGTCAAAGACGTCTCGTTCATCACGGGGGACGGATGTTATTGTTACAGAATGATGCCCTTCGGGCTAAAGAATGCAGGGGCTACCTATCAAAAAATGATGGATAGGGTCTTTGGAGAGCAGAAGGGGAGGAATCTCGAAGTGTACGTGGATGATCTCATGGTCAAGAGCTTGGATGTCGACTCCCACATCCAGGACTTGGAAGAAACTTTCGCCACTATTCGCAAGTTTAAGATGAGGTTGAACCCTTTGAAGTGTGTCTTCGGGGCAAGCCGGGGAAAGTTCCTAGGGCATCTCCTCACCCCCGCTGGGGTAGAACCTAATCCAAATAAGGTAAGGGCAATCTTGGAGCTAAGGTCGCCGCAAAACACCAAGGAAGTACAGCAACTGACAGGGAAGTTGGCAGAGCTGAGTAGATTCCTCTCCCGGGCCGGAGAGAGGTGCTCCTCGTTTTTCAAAACTTTGAGAGGGGGTCGAAGGTTTGAATGGACCTCGGAGTGCGAGGAGGCATTCCAGGCTTTAAAGAAACAGCTGACTCAGGCCCCCCTGCTCCAAGGGCCTAAGGAGGGGGAAGACTTATTCCTATATCTGGGGGTCGGGGCTGAAGCCTTGAGTTTGGTTTTGGTTCGGGAAGAAGGAAAGAGGCAACTCCCCGTCTATTATGTGAGTCGGATATTGAAGAGGGCCGAGCTCCGTTACCCCATCCTGGAAAAGCTGGCCTTCGCCTTAATCATCTCAGCCCGGAGGCTTCGGCCTTATTTCCAGGCACATTCAATCCGAGTAGTGACTGACCACCCCCTGCGTAACATCTTCAAGGGGGTAGAGCATTCAGGAAGGTTGGCCAAGTGGTCAGTGGAGCTGAGCGAGTTCGACATCTCCTTCGTCCCTCGCCTCTCAATCAAGGCCCAAGCTATGGCTGACTTCCTGGCAGAGTATGTGGTCGAGGTGGCGGAGGAGAGACTCACTCGCCCCCTCCCCTGGAAAGTCAGGGTGGACGGTGCCTCGGGGAAGCATTCTTTAGGGGTTGGGGTCATCTTAGAAAGCCCCCAAGGGATAAAGATCGAGCAGACTGTGGTAGTGCACTTTCCTATCACCAACAAGCAAGCCGAATACGAAGCTGTAATCGCAGGTCTGCGCCTGGCAAGAGACTTGGGGGTGCATGACGTGGAGGTCCTCACTGACTCCCTGGTGGTGGCTTTCCAGATCAAGGGGGAGTTTGAGGCAAGGGAGCCCACCCTGCAGCTCTATTTGATGAAGGTAAGGGGAGTCATTGGAACCTTCCAGACCTTCTCAATCAAGCACGTGCCAAGAGGGGAAAACGAGCCAGTCGACCAGCTAGCAAAGCACGGTCCCCGGATGGGAGGCACCATTACGGATCTCTTCCGACCTTCCATCGAGGAGGGGGAGCTAATGGAAGTAGAACAACACCCCTCATGGATGGATCCCTTCGTCACCTTCTTGTCCACCGGAGAATACCCGGAGGGAATGGACCGAAGAGGGCTCAAGCACAAGGCGGCATACTACCTCCTACGTGAGGGACAGTTGTACCGCAAGACCCTCTCAGGGATGTTGGCCCGTTGCGTGGCCGAAAGAGAGGTGCACAAAATTTTGGAGGAAGTCCATTCCGGAGAATGTGGGAGTCATTCGGGGAGTCGGACCCTAGAAGGGAGAATTGTCAGGCAAGGGTACTTCTGGCCCACCCTCGGTCAGGATGCAGCTGAATTCGCGAAAAAAATGTCATAAGTGCCAACTATATGCCCCGCTTCAGCTCCAGCCGGCTCAGAGGTTAAGAAGCATCATGGCACCATGGCCCTTCGCCATATGGGGGCTGGACCTCGTAGGACCTTTCCCTCAGGCCAGCGGGCAGAGGAGGTTTTTGTTGGTCATGGTTGATTATTTTTCTAAGTGGATGGAGGTGAAGGCTCTAGCCAAGGTGACCTCTCAGGTAGTCAGGAACTTTATCTGGGGAGAGATCATCTGCAGGCACGGGCTGCCACAGGCTATCGTCACGGACAACGGACCTCAGTTCGCCAGCACGGAGTTCATTCGTTTCTGCGAGCAGCTAGGAATTGACCTTCGGTTTGCTTCTGTCCATCACCCCAGGAGCAACGGGCAGGTGGAAGCGGCCAACAAAATCATCGTGAACCTCTTAAAGAAGAAGGTGGAAAATTTGAGGGGAAGCTGGGTGGAACAGCTTCCATCCGTCCTCTGGGCCTTGAGGACCACCCCCAATACGGCCACAGGGGAGACACCTTTCAAACTCTCTCACGGCTGCGAGGCCGTCCTACCTATCGAGTTCGAGGTCCAGACGCCCCGGGTCGTCGAGGCAGGAGCCGGAAGGGAAGAGTGGAGGTCAGAGAATGAGGAGGAGCTTCGACTCTCCCTCGATATGGTGGAAGAACTACGCGACTTGTCCGTCGTCAGGCAGGAAGAGGCCAAGCGAAGGATGGCCAAGTATTTCGACAAACACGTCCGTGTCAAGCAGTTCGTGGAGGGGGACCTTGTCTTGAAGAAAGTGGACGCGGCAGGGAGATCGGCTGCCGTGGGAAAACTCCACCCCAATTGGGAGGGCCCCTACATTGTGCAGGAGGTCTTGAAATCGGGGGGTATCGCCTCCAAGATGTAAGAGGGGATACCCTCAGCCACACTTGGAGTGGCGACGATCTGAAACGTTTCTACCCTTGAAAATACTGTAAATATCTTGGCCTTAAGAATGAAAACAAATCCCATTGTCGTATTTTATGCTCTGTCAAAATAATGAGGGTAAAGGGGTTCTCGGCTTGAACCCCCAAGAGGCAAAAGTTTCTAAGTCTTCTCGCTCTGGGGTTAGGTCTCGTCACTCCCCTGCCAGGCTCCCACCTAGCTGGCACGGCCGAGTCTCGATGGACATCGCTATGACCCTGGGGCTGAGCCCGGAGGATGTTCAACACCCGCCCTCAGGCTCTCATCTAGCTGACTGGCACGGTGGTAGCACCCGGGAGAGGCAAAAGTTTCTAAGTCTTCTCGCTCTGGGGTTAGGTCTCGTCACTCCCCTGCCAGGCTCCCACCTAGCTGGCACGGCCGAGTCTCGATGGACATCGCCATGACCCTGGGGCTGAGCCCGGAGGATGTTCAACACCCGCCCTCAGGCTCTCATCTAGCTGACTGGCCCGGTGGTAGCACCCGGGAGAGGCAAAAGTTTCTAAGTCTTCTCGCTCTGGGGTTAGGCCTCGTCACTCCCCTGCCAGGCTCCCACCTAGCTGGCACGGCCGAGTCTCGATGGACATCGCTATGACCCTGGGGCTGAGCCCGGAGGATGTTCAACACCCACCCTCAGGCTCTCATCTAGCTGACTGGCACGGTGGTAGCACCCGGGAGAGGCAAAAGTTTCTAAGTCTTCTCGCTCTGGGGTTAGGTCTCGTCACTCCCCTGCCAGGCTCTCACCTAGCTGGCATGGCCGAGTCTCGATGGACATCGCCATGACCCTGGGGCTGAGCCCAGAGGATGTTCAACACCCGCCCTCAGGCTCTCATCTAGCTGACTGGCCCGGTGGTAGCACCCGGGAGAGGCAAAAGTTTCTAAGTCTTCTCGCTCTGGGGTTAGGTCTCGTCACTCCCCTGCCAGGCTCTCACCTAGCTGGCACGGCCGAGTCTCGATGGACATCGCCATGACCCTGGGGCTGAGCCCGGAGGATGTTCAACACCCGCCCTCAGGCTCTCATCTAGCTGACTGGCCCGGTGGTAGCACCCGGGAGAGGCAAAAGTTTCTAAGTCTTCTCGCTCTGGGGTTAGGTCTCGTCACTCCCCTGCCAGGCTCCCACCTAGCTGGCACGGCCGAGTCTCGATGGACATCGCTACGACCCTGGAGTTGAGACTGGGAGTTGGCCCGAGGAAAATACCAGGGTGCGAGCTCGCCAGTTAAGACGGCGAGCTCGGAATATCCTACCCCCCTCCTCTCTCCCTCAGGCTCGCTACTAAGGAAGCCCTGGTCCTGTCCCAGACTCAGGGGAAGGAGAGCGGCTCTCTCCAGCGAGCCTAGCCTCGCTCCGGCTAACTCGGCGAAAGACACGCCCTGATGTCTAAGGAGGATGCCGGCAACCTCTTGACCCAAGCGTATTTTCACTTGTCTGAATTTTCGAAAAACTAAGGCGAGACGTGGCAGGGGAAGGTAAGGCGCGAGTAGGATATGGCGCGAGCACGTGTCCTAGGGATTCGCCGCGAGCACCGCGGAGGCTGGTCCTAACTCAAAGACATTCTAACAGGCGAGGTCGCTCTACCTAGCGCGCGGGAATAACATCGCAAGTGAGCTCAAAAAGAAGATAGCAAAATTGTGCAAAAATATCTTTGATTCATCATTACAAGTTTACAGGGCCCGCCTCGGCAGGGTACAAAAAAAACAGAAAGAAGAAAACAAAGGTTAACTCTCGCCCTCCCCCCTCGAGTGGCGGTCCTCCTCGTCACCAAGCCGAGCGTCCTTCTCCCTCACCCCAGCAAAGAGCGAGTCAAAGCTATCTTCCTTCTCGCTGAGCGGGCTGGGCGGGAACAGGGTTGGCAGGAGCTCCCGGACGGTGACCTCCTCGCAGCCTTCCGCCAAGATCCCCGTCCCCCTCATGGCCTGTAGAAGACACTCGGCAGCCTCGACGGAGTTGACTCGCAGCCGCTCCGCGACGTCAGCCTCGCCAAACACCCGAGGCCTCTTGAAGGGGAAGGCCGGCTCGCTGGCGTCCGGGGGAAGGAGAGCGTCGGCTTGGCGAAGGACCTCTCCCAGGAGCCCCTTATTCTTCTCTTTCAATTCCTCCACCTCCGCCCCCAGCCGGGCGGCAACAGCCTCCTGCTCCTGGGAATATGTCCTTTGCTCGGCGAGCTGGGCTTCCCGCTCAGCGAGCCGAGCCCGCAACTGAGCTACCTCGTCTCGCATCGCGTTAGCGGCTTCAGCGTCCTGTGAGATTAAGAGTTCAGAACACGCGCAGGAATAATCTTAAGCAAGGTAAATAGAGGTATCCAGTGATTACCAGGCCGCCAACAGACTTCGCGAGTAGAGCGTCCGCGAGGCCGAACCGCCTTTCCGCGTCGACCGCGCTCTCCTTCGCCAGGTCGCGCTCCTGCTCGGCGGTCAGCAGGGCGTTGCTGAGTTGGAAGCCGCGGCGGACCATCATGTGATGGAGCTCGAAGGCCCGCAGGTGGGCCTGCATCCCCTCGTAGCCGAGCTGACTGGGGGTAAGCTTCTTGTACGACTCGGCGCTGTCGCGGCTGTAGAGGCCGAAGCCGAAAGCGAAGGCATGGGCGGTGGGCGGCCGGCGAGCTCCCCAGGAGGGGGCGCGAGTAGAGACGGAAACTCGGTGAGCTCCCTCGTCCCACTTCAAGATGGCCTCGCCAGCCGCATCCTTGCTCTTGCACCCCTTGCCGAAGTTGGGGTGATCCTTCGGCAGACTGGGCTCGCGGACGGTGTCCTCCCCGGTAGAATCGGAGGACGGCCCGCTCTTCTTCTTCCCCTTTCGGGGGGAGGAGGCTTCTTTCAGCGGACTCAAGGGCGGCTCGTCGGACAGAGCCTCCGGCGAGCTCATGAATTTGGTAGGCGACGAGGGAAGGTGCAGCCGTCCGCGCGAGACCACCTTCGCCCTCTTCTTCTTGGGGAGCGAAGAATCGGGGCGCGAGCTCGACCCCTCGGACTCCAAGCGCTTCTTGCCGGGGGGTTGGACTCGCGCCTGCTCCTCGCGACAAGCCAGTGCCGCCGCCCGGGCCAGCTCCAGAGGGTCTGAGAATATCCCCGGGTCGGCGAACGGCGGATGCTCCGGCAGAACCCGTTCCCCTGTAGAGAAAGACTTAGTCAAAAGAAGAGAGAGAGAAAAATTATATGGGATCCACCTTGAAGAAGTTCGCGAGAGGGCTGAGCGAGATATACCCTCGCCGGGGAGAACGGGCTGAAGCGAGTCAAGGCCGCGGCGGAGGAAAGCGACCTCGAAGTCCTTGTGGAGGAAAAACTTGTGGAGGTCGGCGTCGCTACCGGAAAGGGAAGGAGGACGATATATGTCCTCGCTCTTCTGCAGGGGGCGAAAGGGGATGTTGCCGAGCTCGCCCTTGATGAAGACGAGCCGGGTCATCCAATTGTGATTCTTGTTCGCCAGCTCGCGAACCTTGATGAAGGACCCGCCGAAGTAGGCGACCCCGTCGGGAGTAGCCTTGTAAGAGAACAACTTGCGGAACACCGCGAGGTTGAACTCAATTCGCTCCCGGCGAAGGAAGCAGGCGAACGCCACCATCATAGCGATGGCGTTGGAATTCAACTGCGCGGGCACCGCGCCGTAGTACTTCAGGATCTGGCGGATTTCTGGCCAGAGGGGAAGGCGCAGTCCCACCTCGAAGTACGAGATGGGGAAGGCGAGCTCACCCTCCGGGAAGGAATTGATGGCCTCATGCTCGGCGGGCCTGCGAGCCTGGAAGCCGGGGGGGACAAACGCCGCCGTGAACTCGGCGAGCTCCTCCTCTGTAATGTTCCCCTCGAAGAAGCAATGATCAACGAAGTGCTGGGCGCACTTAGACCGACCGTCCGCATCAGGGTTGGTCTTGACCATGGTCACAGAGAAAAGGGAAATCGCAAGCTCGGGAAGACAGAGACGAAGCAAAATTCGAAAGCAATAAAGGCGTGCCTCGGGGGTAGGTGAGAAGGTCTATTTATAGAAGAAGGTAAAGAAGGGCGAGAGGGAGGGCGAGTCGGCCGATCGGTCCGGTCTCGTCGCGCTACCTTGCCACCCTCTCCTCGCAAGTCTTGCGAGCCGGCCAGGCCCCCGAAGGGGGAATTCGAAAAGACTCGCCAAAATATTGAAAAAGCGTCTACATATACAAAGTGGTTGAAAAATTGTTCCAAGATTATTACATGCAGACCATTCAGAGTAAATAAAAGGAAAAATACAAATAGGGGCGCGAGGACCATGCGAGGGCGGGGGCGAGTACCGGCCGACTGACAGAAGAGCCGTTTCATTCTCCCCGGTCTCGCCGGCCCGCCGTCGCAGGCCGCCGCGCATGAAGTTCGCGAAGCCGCCCCATGTTCCTATTTATCACCCGCAGGTTCTCGTCGATTTCGTCCATCAGCACCAGGGAAGACGCCTCCTCGAACGCCAGGCTGACTCCAGCACCATCCGCGAGACGCGAGCACTCCCACTGCAGCCTGTTGTTGTCCTTCCGCAGGTCGTGGAGCTCGCGCACCAGTTTCTTGAGAACCTTCCGCTCCCGTCTTGCGCGTTCAGGGCTGCCCACCTCGGAGTCCAGAAAGGCGTCCAGGGCGCTTGGAGAAGGGAGGGGCGAGTAAGGAGGTCGATCCACGGACTCGCCGTCCTCCGTCCGCCCGGGAAGTTCTGGGTGAAGAGTTGAAAGACGGTCAGAAAAGCAAATATCCACGGAACAGAAAAACAATGCCGGAAACTTACCGCGCGAGCCTGGCTCCTCCAGGTTGGCGCGAGGAGAGAAGTGGCGCAGGTCCTTGCCACGCCCCAACAGTTCTTGAGGAGCGAGTTGGTAGCCGGGAACAGGGATAATCCCGACGCCTCTCCCCACGACCAGGGATCCAGGGGAGGGTTGCCGGGAAGGGAGGCGACTCGGCGACGCCAGTTCTCGCGAGCCCGGCTCCTTAACCTCGGGATCCTGCCGGGGCGAGTTAACAGGAACACTTTCGGCCCGAGGGGTGGAGGCTTCGCCGCTGTTCTCCCGGTCGGAAGACAATTCCACGAGATTTTTGGTGGAGGAGCCAAGAACTGGCTGGTTGGAGGAACCGGCCCCGTTCCCCAAAGCGGCAGTAAAGTCGGCCAGAATGGGTTCGGCCCCCGGGGGAAAGGGCTTCGCCCGCTTGGCCGAGCCGAAATCGGCAAAACGACGAGCAGGGGCTTCAAGGTTGGTCAGCCCCGCGGCTTGGGCAGCGATCTCCTCGCGGGAACGTGCGAGTCGCTCTAAGACTTCCTTGGGGAGCGGCATCTTGTCGAAATTTAGGGAAGGGCAAAGGTCAGTCAGATGCGCAGGGGTACATATATATAGCTACCTGTGGGGCCTACCAGAAGATTCCTTTTTGCCTATGTCGCACTCGCCGGATCCTATGGGGTTGGATGTTTCTTTCCAAGCTTGTCCCAACCTCGCAAAGAGCGGGGATTATGTACAACCCCGTATCCCGCGAGTGGTCGACAGGGGTCAAACCGGCCGGCTCAGATCAACTTGGACCCAGCTCGCCGAGCCCGAGCTCGGCAATAGTCGAGCTGAGCTCGGCGATGGCCGAACGAAGCCCGGCATGCCGAGACCGAGCTCGGATGCGGAGACAGGGCTCGACGATAGTCGAGCCAAGCTCGACGATCTCCGTGCCGAGTCCGAGCTCGGTGGATCGTCATACCGAGCCCGAGCTCGGCAATAGTCAAGCCGAGCTCAGCGGTATTCGAGCACAAGTCTGCCGAGTACCTGCCCGCCTAGGCCCAAGGCGAGGCGAGTCAGGCCTCCAGCCGAGCGAGTGCCCCCTTAGGTCCAGCTCGCGTCCTGGCCATGGCATACTTTTACTATGAGGCCCCCTTTTGGTTTGCCTGTATTCCTCGAAAACAGTGAAGGTTGTATATTTGCAGGCCGTCTTTTCCTATAAATAGGACCCAAGGGGTACCTCAGAAGGGACGCTTACGAATTCCCCGGCCTACTAGCGCTTTCTGAGGTACCTTAGCCCGGCATTAGGCTAAGGAGGGGAAGCGCTCTGAGATCTTCCGGGTGTGTGGTGGGACCTCCACGCCGGGCCCTTGGTCTAGTCCTTGTTTCTTCTTTTCTTTGTCGTTTTCTTGCAGGAGTGAAGTAGGTGCGCGGCCACCCCTTCCCCAAGGGTCGAACTCCACAAGAGACCGGTTTTCCGGTTTCAACAATGACGTGAGTCGTTGCTGGTTGAAGGATAGAACTTGTTTCCAGTGCAGACAGAAGGGACACCAGAAGTCTGCATGCCCTCAGGCTCAGCCCCCATTGCAGCCTACCCCACTCCGAGCTCTACCGCCGCCACCAAACCAGGACAAAGGAAAAGGAAAGTTAAACGTGGTTACTAGAGAGGAAGCTCAGACCTCTACCCAAGTGATATCAGGTTAGATTCTAACTTGATTTTTACTCTCCTTGTTTGTGGTAGTTTTCGTTCGTTTAGTTACGTATGCTACGATTATAGGGGAGTTTAAGGTGCGGAACAGGTGGGCGTGCGTCCTTTTCGATTCGGGTGCCACCCATTCTTTTGTGGCGCAGAGTTTTGTAGATAAACATCATTTGAACGTGGATCAATTAGAAGATTCCTTCAACGTCAAGCTTCCTTCTGGAAATCTAGTGACATCAAGTCGAGGAATTCAGAGATGCCCTATTTGTCTAGGCGATTTTCTAGCTTTTGCGGATTTGATGGTATTGGATCTCGCAGACTTTGACGTGATTTTGGGCATGGACTGGTTGTCCAAGTATGATGCAGTCATCCAATGCATGGCTAAGCGGTTGGATTTTAAGATGGGCAGCGGCCAACCTATGAGTGTCTATGGTTCTCAAGGCAAGAGTTCCCTCCTTATTTCTGTGGCACGTGCTTGTCGAGCTTTAGAGTCTGGTTGTGAGGCATATGTTGTTTCTCTGCCGGCTTTGGAATCAGCTTTTGTTACACCACGTCTTGAGGATGTCTCGGTGGTGCAAGAGTATCCAGATGTCTTTCCTGATAGTCTTCCAGGACTTCCTCCTGAAAGAGAGGTAGAGTTTGTGATAGACCTCGAGCCAGGTACTCGCCCTATTGCTAAGGCACCATACCGCATGGCTCCGCGAGAGTTAGAAGAGTTGCGCGCTCAGCTGGATGAGTTGCTGCAGTGTGGTTTTATTAGACCGAGTTCTTCACCTTGGGGTGCTCCTGTTTTGTTCGTTAAAAAGAAAGATGGTTCTATGAGGCTCTGCATAAATTATCGAGAGTTAAATAAGGTAACCATCAAGAACCGATATCCGTTGCCTCGGATTGATGACCTATTTGATCAATTGTGGGGATGCGCTGTGTTTTCGAAGATTGATCTTCGTTCAGGCTACCACCAGTTGAGAGTCCGTGAGGCTGATGTACCCCGGACGGCTTTCGTTCTCGGCATGGGCATTTTGAGTTCTTGGTGATGTCCTTTGGACTGACAAATTCACCCTCGGCATTCATGGATTTAATGAATAGAGTGTTCAAGGATTACTTGGACCATTTTGTAATTGTGTTCATAGATGACGTCCTCGTGTATTCCCGCAGTGTCGAGGAGCATACTAAACACTTGCGCGTAGTTTTGTCAACCCTGAGGGAGCACAAGCTCTACGCTAAGTTGAGCAAGTGCGAATTCTGGTTACCCCAGGTGTCCTTTTTGGGCCATGTGGTGGGCAAGGACGGTATTTCTGTAGACCCAACAAAGATTTCTGCTGTGATGGAATGGAAGAGACCTTCTACTCCTAAGGAGATTAGGAGCTTTCTAGGTCTGGCCGGTTATTATAGAAGATTCGTGGAAGGGTTCTCTGTGTTGTCTTCCCCTCTAACTAAACTTACCCAGAAGAACACCACGTTCATTTGGAGCGATAAGTGTGAGGTAGCCTTCCAAGAATTGAAAAAGAGATTGTGTACTGCTCTAGTTTTAACTCTGCCTACTGAAGGACTTGAGTATGTTGTGTATGTGGATGCATCACACATTGGACTTGGTTGTGTTTTGATGCAAGAAGGAAAGGTGATCGCATACGGATCAAGACAATTAAAAGTTCACGAAAGAAACTATCCCACACATGATTTAGAGTTTGCTGCAGTGATTTATGCGTTAAAACTTTGGCGACATTTATTGTACGGCGTGATGTGCAAGATCTACACAGACCATAAGGGTTTGAAGTACGTATTCACTCAAAAAGAATTAAATCTGCGCCAGCGTAGATGGTTAGAGTATGTGGCTGATTATGAAGTGGAGATCCTTTATCACCCGGGAAAGGCTAATGTAGTAGCCGATGCTTTGAGTAGGAAGACAGCTGAAATCTTCAATTTATCTGTGCAATCCCTGGTGGAAGAATTCTTGTTAATGGACATTGAAGTTGGGAGTAGTTCGATGCCTTCCAGTTTGGAAGCAGAAGAGCCCTCTTGGATTTCCCTTACTAGAGTGCACCAGAAGGATGATCCTGATTTGCTGCACCTCTGGGTTAGAACTGAGAAAGGAGAGTTACCTGTTTTTTCTTTGGATGAGTTAGGTACTCTGAAATATCGAGGTAGATTTTGTATCCCGGCCATTGGTGACATTCGGGCTAAGATTTGTCAAGAAGCTCATGGTTCCAGTGTTTCCTATCATCCTGGATCCACCAAAATGTATAAAGATCTAAAGCAAATTGTTTGGTGGTCGGGAATGAAGGGTGATATAGCTAAGTTTGTGTCAGAATGTTACACATGTCAGCGTGTTCAGACAGATCATAGGAGGCCTGGTGGTAAACTGACACCGCTAGATATTCCAAAATGGAAGTGGGAGAGTATATCAATGGATTTCATTACCGGTCTACCAAAATCTCCCCGTGGGCACGATTCGGTTTGGGTGATAGTCGATAGGTTGACTAAGTGTGCTCACTTTGTGCCATTTAAGATTGGGTATTCTATGAAAAGGATCGCTGAATTATATCTTGAAGAAGTTATTAGATTATATGGTGTACCTGTCAACATCGTGTCAGACCGAGACTCCAGATTTACGTCTCGTTTTTGGAAGAGTTTACAAGAGGGGTTGGGTACTGATGTAAGGTATTCCACCGCCTATCATCCGCAGACGAATGGTCAGACGGAAAGAGTGAATCAGATTGTAGAAGATATGATCAGGTGTTATATTTTGGATCATGGTGGTGCTTGGGATGAGCGTCTCAGACTCATGGAATTTGCTTACAATAATAGCTATCAAGAGAGTCTGCAGATGGCCCCGTTTGAGGCCTTATATGGGAGGCGTTGTAGAACTCCCTTGTTTTGGGCTGAAGTTGGTGAGAGGTCGTTGCTAGGTCCGGAAGCCCTTGAGGAGATGAATTGTGCTGTAACTCATATTTGTGAGAAACTCCATGTAGCACAAGATCGTTATGAGAAATATGCTAATCGACGAAGGGTCGATCTGGAGCTTGCTGTTGGGGACTTGGTTTTTCTGAAGGTCTCTCCGATGCCAGGTGTTAAATGATTTGGAAGGAACCACAAGTTGGATCCCCGGTATGTGGGACCTTTTCAAATTCTGGAGCGCATCGGAGTGTCAGCTTATCGGCTGGATTTGCCTGCTACTTTCCCTGGTGTCCATGATGTGTTCCATGTGAGCCAGTTGCGGAAGTGTGTTCGTAATGGTCGTCAAGTCGTTGATTCAGTGCAGCCCAATCTTTCGTATGTGGAAGAGCCTGTCTGCGTTTTCGAATCTCTAGATTGAGTGTTGCGGAGGAAGACCATTCCTATGGTCAAAGTTCTTTGGAGAAACCAGGACGTCGAGAGCGCGACGTGGGAGTTGGAATCAGCGATGAGAGAATCTCATCCGCACCTCTTCGCCTAGTTCTGGTATGTTTATATGTTTTAGGTTGTGTTTGATTTCTTCGTTTTTGTTAGATTTTGGATTTGTATTAAGTTTCGGGACGAAACTTCTTTTTAGGGGGAGTGACTGTAACGCCCCTGATTTTTCGATGATTTTGTTTGGTTTTGGTATCGTCATATTTATGACGTCATGGCGTTACTTTTAACGTCGGGTTGACGGCGCATCGCCGATAAGGCATTTTCGCGTCCGTTCGGTCGAGTCGGCCAATTTCTTGGATTTTTGTCGAAATCAGAAAATATTTCTATGAGTTTTAAGTTGAGTAATTTTAAACTTGCTCGTCAAGTTTCGTCGCAATCCGAGCATTTTTGGAGTCTCGGCGCGCGATTGAAGTTTTGAGTATTTATGTCATTGTATTTGGAAATTTTTATCTCAGGAATGACTCTTCGGATTTAGGTTTCGAATTCGTTGTTGGGTTCATCCCGTCAATTTTCTCCTCGAGCGTTCTCCCTTTGACTCTAATCGATCCTAGTTGTTTTCTCGAGTCCTATACGTATTTTGGCAAGTTTCTATGTAAATCTCGAGAGTTCAAGACTTTATCTCGACCGTTTTTATTATTATTATTTTTGTGTCGGTGTTCGGGCGCTATTTAGAGGGTCAAATAGGAGTGGTATGGAAAAATAGTCAACATGAAATTTGTTCATCTCGACGGGATCTACAACTTTCATGTTGACCACTTTTCGATTTGAGGTCATCTTGAACCCTTATTCTTGTTTATTCTGCTGGAACTCGTGTATGGTGCTCCTACTCGAGTATATAGACTTCTACTCGAGTATATTGAACTCCTACTCGAGTATATGGACTCCTACTCGAGTATATTTGAACTCCTACTCGAGTATGTATGATTCTACTCGAGTATGTTTGCTTCTACTCGAGTATGTATGCTTCTACTCGAGTATGTATGCTACCACTCGAGTATTCCATTCCTGTCAGCGTTAGAGCGCCGTTTTGATGGTCAAAACAGCATCGTATCAAAAATGGTCAACATGAATTTTGTTCGTCTCGACGAGATCTACAACTTTCATGTTGTGCACTTTTCGATTTGAAGCCATCTTAGATGCCTATTTTTGATATTTCCGAGGCTGTCCCTTTTAAGTTGAAATTTTTATAAAAGAAAAAAAAACTATATATATACTTTTCTCTTAGGTTATTAGGATATAACTTCATATTCTCCGATAATTCTATTCCGAACCAGACCAGCGGCGAGAGATAAGTTTCTCCATTTCGTGAATCTTCCGGTGGCCGCCGACGGAGCTCCGGTGCTCGGAATCTTCAACCGATCGTTGATCCGGAAAGCTCTCACCGAGAGCTACGCTATCGTGGTAATTTCTTCCTCTTTCCGTGAGTTTTCTTGTTAGGGTTTTTCGGCCCTAACCCCTTTTCCGCCATTGTTGTTTAGATTTCTACTTCTCCTGAGTTCTTTTGCCCCGATCTACGGCTTGGAACGATTCAGAGAACGTTTCCGGTGCAACCAATGCAAGTAGTGGTTTTCCCTCCTTCCCTCTCATCCGATTTCGATGGTAACGGTTAAACTTTAGTTCTCAATCCTTGTGCACTTTTGATATTCGGTTTAGTATGCTTGTTGAGTCTTCCTTATGAGTTTTCTTGGTTTTTATTTAGTTTTTGGCATGAAAAATCTCGTCTTGTGGAGTTGTAGAAATACGATGTAGGGTTTTATTGTGGGCTTTTATCGCCCTATTTATCACGTTAGAAATTACCTAGAGTCGTAAATCGTTTCTAGAGGTTGATCAACCGTGTTTTTAACCTAGAATATATCGAGTAGAATCCGATGTGCCAAATCCTGTGATTTATTTCCTAGTGACTCGTTCTTGCGGGTGTTTGTGGGCAAATCCACCGACCGCAAGGTTTGTTTTCCTTTATTAGTGGTCGTGCAACTCTATTGGTGGTTGGGCATCCTGCGGCGACTAGTGGAGTGTATAAGTCTCCCCCGCAATTAGACGGATTTTAACATCTGTGATGGGTGTGTCCTTGTTAGTGAGCACCCTGCCTGTTTAGATAGAGTTGACCACACGTGGCTAATAAAGTTGTTTTTTTGAGTTTCTTTCTTATGATTTACTCATGCCTTTGTTTTCCCCCTGCCTTGGGTATCTGGCATGATTGGTTGTACGTGACGATTCACGTAAGTTCTATTACTCTAATTTTGTTTTGTACCTTATTTCAGTACTTTGGGTCCTGGGTTGGTACCCCTTTCGACCTTGTTCATTTGTTTACTTTATTTATTTTCTTGCCACTACTTGTACCTTCTTGCTGAGGTGTTCTGTTTTTTTGGAATGCCTCAGGTTCAGAGCAGTAGCAGATAGTGGAGCTAGTTTTGGTTTTCTGAGCAGCAGTGTTGGCTGTGGTTTTGCACCTCGCCATAGCGAGGTAGTTTGTCTTTTTAGTTGTTTTCCTTAGTTCAGACATACCTAATACTGTGGGTTCGTGTCAGGTTGTTGACGCCCACAGGATTGTTGATTTTTGACACTTGCTGACTGTAGTAGTTTCTTATGTTTTGATTTAGATAACTTGCTCTCTGGGATGATTTCCTTGCTAGGACTGCATGTTAGGTATTTTGACCTATAAAACCCTACTATTAGTAAAGCATACTTATCATCTCCTTCAAAACTAAGCCACTACTTTCTATTTAGCGTAAAGACATTCCTACCCTTATTATAAATCTAGGGTTTGCATTGTATGAGTTGTTCCTCGGGGACATTTATACTTATGTAGGATATTAGAGTCAATTTAAATAAGTATTTTCCGCAAGCGTATAATTTATATTTTTAAATCGTGAACTAGATGATTCACTAAGCCGAGGGATACAGCTACCATCATAACTTAAACTGAATTTTATTCATAACCATTTATGTTTTCTATTAAAATTGTAGAGTTTGGAGTCTTGCCTGAACGTCTGCAGTTATCCCCTGCACGGCGTGGCATCACGACGCGTATTTTCCCCTTGCTCTGATATAATTAAATTGTTGGGAAAAATGCGGGTTGTGATAAGAACCGCCACCTGCGCACCGAGAAGAGCAGGGGGGCAGGCAAGTCGTCAGGATTATGGAAGTCATCTCCGGCTTTCCCTTTCCCACGGTCAACTTGATCGCCGCTCCCCAAGAGGACAAGGCGGCTGGAATCTTTCCCACCATTAGCTTCAGCAAGGAGGACCTGCAGGGCCTCCGCACACCACACTAGGACCCGCTAGTTATTGAAGCAGAAATCGGCAACCCCAGCTTCCGCGTAAAGCGAATTCTTGTGGATAACTGCAGCTCAGTAAATGTTATATTCATGACTGCGTTAACTAGTATGGGAATCCAAGGGCAGAATCTTCGTCCAACATTAGGCCCCATCTACGGCTTCAATGGGGCGCCCGTGTCCGTGGCAGGCACCCTCACCCTTCTAGTGACACTAGGAGAATTTCCAAGGCAGGTCTCCCACGACGTGAAATTCGTGGCGATCGATACAAAATCTCCCTACAACGTGTTTTTTGGTCGCCCCCTCCAGACGGCTTTCCAGGTAGTCCCGTCAATTCCGCACCTCGCGATGAAGTTTGTCACACCTGCAGGAGTTGGGGTCGTCAGGGGTAGCCAGGGCGTGGCACGCTCATACTATCTGCACCAAGCACGGCCGGAGGTCATCTCAGGAACCAACATCTACCGTATCTAAAAGGCCGCTCTGGAGAAGGGCCAGAACTGAGGCAAACATGCCTCCTAAAAACGTTTCCTTATATCAAACTACCTAGAGACAACTATAAAGTCACGAGGAAAACCCTCGTGCACAAACTATCCTGCTTACTGCTTTTTCTGCTTTCATTATAACTCTTGTCATACATCAAACACGTCAGAAGGACATCTCTTCCCTCAGACCCCCCTGAGGCTAGGGTCGTCTGCTCCACAAAGCGGTCCGGGATCCGTCGACATGCACCCTGCATGGCGTCTCGGAATCCGTCATCGTGCAATGGCGCGACTAGGCTAAAGAAAAAACGAAACAACTCATCTCTTTTCATTTATATACTATGATTGCGATGTCACTAACTCCTAAAACTTGCAGGATCGATTTGGAATCCATCCCCTGGGGTCCGACGAGCAACTGTAGCATGATTGTCGCGATCACCCTGTCGCGGTTCAAAGGTTCGCCCTTCACCCGTCCAGTGGATTGCTACGTCATCAGGAATGAGCACCCCCGGTTGACCGCAGCCCATAGCGCAACAGCCCCGGCCTTGCAACAGGTTGCGATGTCGCTTGGGGACCGAATACCAAGTCCCACGCAGACTGTAGCATGGTGGCCTCGACCTTTCTCCTATGGCAGAAATGCTCACTTTTCTCCTAAGGAGCGGGTTGCAACATCATCAGGGACCAGCTCCCCCAGTTGTGCGCAGCCCACAACGCGATAGCCTAGACCTCACTCCACCTGCGTAAGGACCCGACCTTGGCTGTGTAGTAGGTTACGACATCATCCGGGTCTTCGGGGCCACGCCTCGCAAATACTAGAGTCCATCAGCTGCTCGCGGGGGTTCTAATCGACCATGTCCTCCTGCCGACAAGAGGCTGAGGATTATGACTCTTCACCTGCATCCGAAACTTGACGCCCCGCCATCCTGGGAAAGCCCCCACGATCGGTGTAATTACAACCTCAGGGTCCATTAGCTCCTCGCGGGGGTTCGAATCGACCATGTCCTCCTGCCGACAATAGGCTGAGGATTATGAATCTTCACCTGCATCCGAAGTCTGAATCCCCACCCTCGCAGGGCCTTCCCCCCTCGCGACTGGTGCCTAACTAAGCTACAATCGCAACAAAATCGGGTTCCGGCCCCGCTAAATCCACATCTTAACCAACCACCGCCACACTATGGCGCGATGGCTTCACTCTCTCTGGCGTAGTTTAGGGGTGCACCCTTCGTCCGCCGAGTGGTTTGCGACATCGCCGGGGACCAGCTCCCCCAGTTGTGCGCTTCTAACGGCGCGATGTCCTCGGCCTAACAACAGGTTACGGAGTCGCCAAAGGGACCAAACGTTGAGTCCCCCGCAGACTGTAGCATGCCGGCTTCGACCTCTCTTTCATGGTGGCAAGGCTCTCCCTTCTCCTACGAAACAGGTCGTGACATCGTTGGGAGCCAACTCCCTCAGTTATGCGCAGCCCGCGGCGTGATGGTCTCAGCTTTTCTACCATGGCACATGGGGATGCCCTTCACCTCGTAGTAAGTTGCGACATCGTCAGGGTCTACAGGGTCACGCCCCTCCAATGCCACCGGGTTCACCGCAACTCGCAGGGGTTCGAACGAGCATGGCCTCCCGCTGGCAATTGGCCGGAGCAACCATAACTCTTCACCCCCCATTCAAGGCAAATACTCTTCGATCGCTCAGGGCCCGCCCCTCGCAATTGGTGCTTGGCTAAGAAAACAATTGGCTATAATAATCAGAAGCAAAAGTAGTGACAATCACTCAACAAACATATCAAGTACAAAGGTACAAACACAAAGAAGTACATGTATACAAATCAATAAAGAGCATTAAAGAGATGTAGCTGTCACTCAGCGGCCTCGCCCACCTCAGCATCGAAGCCCTCCTCCTCTGACAAATCCTCAAGACCGAGGCCGGCAATGTCGCATCTCCGCTTCCAGGACACCATCCGAAGGGTCTTCTCCATCCCCTGGAAGAAAGTGACTTCCCGCAAGTCCTCTAGCTGTGGCTCCACCTCCTGAGTCCACACCTCCTAACGGACCTCCTCCGAGATCAGACACCGGTCTCGCATGTAATCCACAGAGTCCCGGTACTCTGCCAGACCAGCCGCCTTCAAATCAACCTCCGCTCCACAGAGGAAAGGCGCATCACCTGTGCCCTGGATAACTCCAGCTCTACCCAAGCTTCATCTAGAAGACACAAAGTCTCCTTCGCAGCCGTCTTCTCAGCCATGTGTGCAGCTTTGGCATCCTCTAGTTCGCACCGCAGCTCGGACCCAATCTGCCTAAGTCGCGAAATATCGCGCTCTCGTCGCCCCTTCAGATCTGAAAGGGCACTCTTCGTCTCCCCGAGCTCACCCTGAAGGGCCATATAGCCGTCCTTCAGGCTCACGTAGTGGTCATTCCATGTAAACGCAATGTTCGCCTGAGTCTCCATCTACAAAAGAAAAGGGACAAGTCAGAAGAGCTTTCCTTAAAAACCGCTACTCAAAAGTTGAGATCGCACATACCGCATGGTTCATCGCCTCCAAAGAAGAGGAAACCCTCTTTCCTTTCACCACCTACCGCACCGTAACCCGTGCTGGGGATGCCTGGGGGGTAGAAGACCCCATGTAACGACCCCATCCGTTAAATGACGTATAGTAGAAGGTCCGGCCGGGGCCCCACACTATATGCCACAAACAGACGGTGAGGTCACAGGATAATACCAAACCTAATACGAATCCTAACTCAGAGCATTCTAGCGGAAGCTTTAAGTTACAACTTTGAACTCTTAACCGGAATGTCCAATATATAAAACCACATTTATATATATACCATGGAATGTACACAACCACAAGAGTTTGGCCTTAAGGCCTTACAGTTCCTCTGAACATACATCATGTTTTACAAACCTCGGCGCGCAGGCCGGCCATACATGAGTAAAAAGAGAAAACAAAACAAAGCCATTCGCTTAGCCTTCCAGGCTAGCCGCAGCAGCAGCAGCAACAGCAGTAGGGCTCTCCCGCCCATCACTTA
The DNA here is from genome assembly GCA_039513925.1 of Platanthera zijinensis. NCBI lineage: Eukaryota > Viridiplantae > Streptophyta > Magnoliopsida > Asparagales > Orchidaceae > Platanthera > Platanthera zijinensis. Next base: position 98,087,607 of record CM077089.1, read on the forward strand.
TCACTTGGCTCTCCAGCACCTGCACGGGAACAATCCACCCAACCGGTGGCAAACAATGCAACGGTCAGCATTCAGCTGACCCAATTATAACAATCCTACCCCTTTCTCGGGGCATGAGCATTCTTTCCCTGCAAGCATGGCATCATCAATAGCAACTATGTGCGCGCAGGCACATTCAAGCCATCACAACCATCGGCCACCCGGCCCGACAGTCCGTGCACTCAGGGCACATTTTCGGTGTACCGGAATACCAGGGTCAACACCACCGTCTACACGGTATTTGAGCATTTCTAGTCTTTCCGGCGCGCGGGCCTAAGACTCTCATTAGGCGCTCCAACAAAACCTATACCAGGCTTCCAAGTCGGACGGACCTAACGCAGGTACGGATCAGCCACCCCCCCGTTGCTCAAGTCGCCGAGCCACCTCGAATACGGAAGTATCCATGGCATTTTATAGGCGCGGGTCGGTTTCACCTTTCCTGTTCGGCACTCAGCCTTTTCAACGAGTTGCAGCCCAACGGCCCAACTACTCACAAAGTGGCAACGCACGGCCACAAGAGTTGCCGCCAACCCTCTTCATTTCCTGGACATCGTCCAGTACTTCCTGCCGCACCAAGCAACAGGTAGGAACAAGGCATCATAAGCCATAGGCATCACAAGCCATTATCACGGAGCCTTCTCCGCTATGCAAACAAGCATCACCAATCCAGATTCCATCCAGATGGGCTTCACACAGCATGCCTAGAGCCGTACTCCAATTCCGGCCTCTAACAAGGGGGACTTCACATATCTACCCCAAGGGACACCACAACCCACCGCACACTCGTGGGGAAGGGCTTTCCCTATGCAATGCAGAAAAGAAGGACTTCACATGTCCAAGGAGGGAGATCGTTACCCTTGTCGATCTCTTCGGTGCCATCGAAAACTAGCCGGTGAGAAAGAACCGCAGCAGCCTTGCCGTCACAACGCCGGCTTCGGATCGCGTATCGGACCACGGGAGCTCCGCCGGTGGCTTGGTCTCCTCCTCCTTCTTCCTCTCTTTCTCTCTCTTTTTCTCTTCCTTAAGAATAATGAAGAATGACTTCTTCAATCCTCTTTCACGACTTATCCAGCCCAAGAAACCACCTGAGCCTTTGGATCAAAAGAGAGGAAACTGAACGGCCAAGATTATCCCAAAATTTCACTTTTTGGCCGACACGGCCTGTGACACGCCCGTGTCACAGGCCGTGTACCCCTGAAGCGGTGCACACAGCTTGAACCGACTGAACAACACGGGTCATCGACACGCCCGTGTCGGACCTGACACGCCCGTGTCAAACCTGAGACACGCCCGTGTCTCCTGCTCCATCGAGCTGCAACCAGAATACGGGTCGGAACACGGCAGCTGACACGCCCGTGTCCAGCCTGACACGCCCGTGTTCCCGGCCGTGTTCAAGGCCGTGTCCGGCTCTGCCCGGAATAGGCCAATTTTGCAAAATAAATAGAACACGCCCTGGGACACGCCCGTGTCCCAGGCCGTGTCACCCGACACGCCCTGGGACACGCCCGTGTCCCAGGCCGTGTAACCTGACCTGCTACTCAAATTTCAAGTTGAGTCTTTTGGGCCTTTTTGGGGTGTTACAACCCTCCCCCCCTTATCAAAATTTCGTCCCGAAATTTGCACGGTAAGGAAAGAAAACCAGCAATGCTATAAGCATGTTATAACAAAAAGTACACGGTCTACAGTTTATACAAATAACTCGGGAAACTCAGCTCGCATGGTCTGCTCTCGCTCCCATGTTAGCTCTTCACGGCCACAATTGTCCCATCGGACCTTGACCATCCCGATCACTTTGTTCCGCAACTGTTTCTCGGCTCGATCCTCGATCCGAATGGGTCTAACCCTCGTCGTTAGCCCATACTCGACCGGTACCCGATCAGCCTCCACGACTTGAGCTGGATCCTTTACCGCCTTACGAAGGACTGAGATGTGAAACACATCGTGTAATCCACCCAAGTCCGCTGAACGTGCTAGTCGATAAGCAGCCTCCCCAACACGCTCCACCACCTCAAACGGACCAAGATACCTCGGACTTAGCTTTTTCAAACGCCGAATCCTGGACACACCTTTGAAGGGTTTGATCTTCAAATACACCCAATCACCCACCGCGAACTCCACGTTCCGGTGCTTGGCATTGTAGTACTTTGCTTGACGATCTTGGGCTATCAATAGCCTCTCCCGAATAGAGCGTATGAGCGAAGTAGCTTCTTCGACTTCCTTTTTCCCATTCAGCTTCGATTCGCCTGCTTCTGCCCAAGCTAACGGTGTACGGCATTTCCGACCATACAACGCCTCGAATGGTGCCATACCAATACTCGCTTGGTAGCTATTATTATAGGCAAATTCGACGAGAAATATGTAATCTTCCCATCTCTTACCAAAGTCTAGGGCGCACATGCGGAGCATATCCTCCATCGTCCTGTTGGTTCGTTCAGTCTGGCCATCCGTTTGGGGATGAAAGGCCGTACTAAACGCTAATTTTGTACCCAACATTTGATGAACGAGCCGCCAATCATTCGATGTGAACCGCCCATCACGGTCACTAACGATGCTCCGGGGAACACCGTGCAGTCGAACAACCTGCTCCACATACAGCTTGGCCAAGGTTTCCACTGAATCGTCTCTTCTGTTTGGAAGGAAGTGCGCCACTTTCGTCAACCGGTCCACAATCACCCAGATGGAATCATGACCGCGTTGAGATCTCGGCAACCCGTGCACGAAATCCATCGAAATATCATCGAACTTCCACTCCGGAATAGGTAACGACTTCAGAAAACCGCCAGGCTTCTGGCATTCTGCTTTCACCAACGCACAGGTGTTGCATTTAGCCACATAACGAGCCACATCTTTCTTTAGTCCGGGCCACCAGAACAGCTTTTTCATATCCCGGTACATCTTTGTGCTCCCTGGGTGAACTGAGTACTTTGCAAAGTGAGCTTCGTACATCAACTCTTCCCTCAGTTTACCCACATTTGGGACGCACACTCGACCATTTCTCCGTAACAACCCGTTATCCCAAGAGAATTGATCATCCGGCCCATCTTTAGCATAGCGCTGGAGACTTTCATCAAGCTCCGTTGCTCGCCGAATTCTGTCCGTAAGGTCATACTGCACCTCCGTCCAGTTCAAGCACGCATCGGTTGACGCACCCTTGTCAACACACGATATCTCCATTGCCTCCAATTCTTGGATCAAACGCTGATCATGCCTCTGCAACCAGCTTGCCCGTACCGGAGTCTTCCGACTCAAAGCATCAGCGACCACATTTCCCTTCCCGGGAGTATAGTGAATCTCGAAGGTGTAGTCCCCGAGGAACTCCATCCATCTTCGTTGTCGCATATTCAAATCCTTCTGATCCAACAAATACTTTAGGCTCTTGTGATCTGTATAGATATCCACTTTGACGCCATATAGATAGTGCCGCCACAACTTGAGCGCAAAGATTACCGCCGCCAACTCCAAATCATGGACGGGATAATTCCGCTCATGCACTTTCAACTGACGCGAGCCATAAGCAATCACTTTCCCAAACTGCAGAAGAACGCAGCCTAAGCCGCTCCCAGATGCATCACTATAGATCTCATACCCATCGGTACCACATGGAGACGTCAACACTGGCGCCGTGGTCAAACGACTCTTCAAGTCTTCAAAAGCTCGCGCGCACTCCGGCGTCCAAATGAACTTTTGATCTTTTCTCGTCAGCGTGGTGAGAGGTAAAGCAATCCGTGAGAAGTTTTCCACAAACCGTCTATAGTAGCCCGCAAGTCCAAGGAAGCTCCTGACCTCGGCCACTGAAGACATCACTGGCCAATCTCGGATGGCACTTATCTTCAACGGATCCACCGCGATACCCTCTCCGCTTACCACATGGCCTAAGAAGGCTACTGAAGAGAGCCAGAACTCGCACTTTGAGAACTTGGCAAAAAGCTTATTCCTCCGCAGGGTATGCAAGACCAACCGCAAATGGTTTGCGTGATCCTCTTCCGACTGAGAGTATACTAAGATGTCATCGATAAACACAATAACAAACAAATCCAAATACTCTCGGAACGTTCGATGCATTAGGTCCATAAATACCGAAGGCGCATTACATAGGCCAAACGGCATTACCGTGAACTCATAATGACCGTAGCGTGTTCCAAACGCCGTCTTGGGAATGTCACCTTCCCGAATCCTTAGCTGATAATATCCCGATTTCAGATCCAACTTGGAATAGACCGTTGATCCCGCCAGCTGATCAAAAAGGTCATCAATCCGTGGGATCGGATACTTGTTTTTCTCCGTCAGCTTATTCAACTCGCGGTAGTCAATACACAACCGTAAGCTACCGTCTTTTTTTTTTCACAAAGAGAACAGGCGCGCTCCAAGGTGACATACTTGGGCGTATATATCCCTGCTCCAACAACTCTTGCAGTTGGACTTTCAACTCAGCCATCTCTTTTGGCGCGACGCGATATGGAGAGCGGGCCACAGGTTTCGCACCTGGCACCAACTCAATAGAGAAGTCAATCTCCCGCTGGGGTGGTAACCCCGGAAGATCTTTAGGAAACACATCGGCAAACTCTGACACAACTGGCACTTCACCGACACTGGCCTTTGGCTCAACAGCCTGAATTAGCGTGAAGAATAACTCCGCGCCCTTCCGCACAGCATTGACGACTTGGAGTGCAGACAACAACGTTCCGCCAACTCCTCGCATACCAGCGAACTTCGTCACAAGCCCGGTATTCTGGCCCAGTGTAATCTCTTTGGAGTTGCAATCAATAAAGGCACGCTGCTCCGAGAGCCAGTCCATACCAAAGATCACATCAAACTCCGACAACGGTAGCACAGCTGCACACAAACCGAAATCCCGACTTCCTATTTGCACATCCACATCGCAAGCCCTATCCGCAAGCATCACACAGCCATTCGGCAATAGCACCCTTGTACTATCCACCGTCACATGACTCGGTACCCCAATGCGAGATACGAAATCCTCAGACAGAAAAGAATGCGAAGCACCCGTATCAAACAGGGCTCTCGCTAAGTTATTCCGAATCAGGACAAAGCCTGCAGCACACACACATCATGCACAAGCTAAACAAAACCAAAACCAAAAGCACAGCAAGTAAACTAACTCAACTCGTACCTGTGACGACGTCACTTTGCTTAATCGCTTCCTGTTGGCCAAGTTGATAGATTCGGGGCTGCGCCTGGGAAGCAGAGGAATCCACCACCGCTTTGCCCTTCTCAGCATATGACGCACCCGTCTTCTTTTCCCCTTTGGGCTGCACAACTCGACAGTCCCGAGCAATATGCCCCACCCGGCCACAGTTATAGCACGTACGAGCATCCGGCCTTGATGTCGCTCCCGATACAACGGTCGTAGTTACTTGCCCAGATGGCTTGGACCTCTTGCCCCCTTTCTTCTGGTCAAACGACTTGCATGGGCGAGGTGCTTGAAACTCTGGCTTAGACACCACCAAGCCCTTATTCCCTTGCACTCGCCTCATGTCCTTTTCCAACGCGCACGCAGTATCAACCAACGCCTGAAACCCTTGGCTCACAGAACTCGAAAGCAGGAATCGTAACTCATCCCGCAATCCTTCATAGAACCGATTCGTTTTCCTTTGGTCATCCGCAAAGATTGTTCCCGCATATCGTCCCAACCTGGTAAACTCGTGCAAGTAGATATCCACACTATCGTCCCCTTGCTTTAACCGTTGGAACTCATTTTCCATAGCAATACGTTGCGCCGCTGGGACATGTTTCGCCAGAAAGATCCGAGAGAACTCCTCAATCGACACTTGTGTTAATTGCCTGCCCGCCAAGTGGTGTAACTCAACCTCGTCCCACCACAACCGCGCCTCTCCTTCCAACATGAAGGTGGCCAAGGTGACCTTGAGAGTTTCCTCCGCCCTAATCGCTGTCATTATCCTCTTGACACGCGATAACCAATCTTCCGCCTGCGTTGGGGATCCCATTCCCGCAAACGTCGGAGGACTGAAGCTCATAAAGTGCTTCAACTGTCGGTCAGCAGCCCGTGGATCTACAGCCTCAACCGGCTCGGGTCTTACATCAACACGAACTGGCACTACTGCCGGCTGCGCTTGCCCGGTCGGCTGAATCATGGCAAATAGCGCCTCAGCCACTAAACGAACAGTTTCCGCAGATGGAGGAGGTGTTGGCACCTCAGCTGGTGCCGCACTCTCATCAGAACGCTGGGGCTCAGACTGCCCAGCACCACTACGTGTCACCTATAGGTGGACAAGACACACATTAGCGAACGTATGCAAGCAAAACAACACAAAAAGGAACGCGCAGATTCCTCAAACAAGATTTTGTACATTCCTTAATGGACATTCCAGAGTTCATTAGCGTTACAGCAGGTCGCACAAACACGTGCTCGCCACCCCACAAAAGAATTCGACCACGAATTCGAAAGTAGAAGACCGACGAAAAGCTGATACCAAAATGTAACGACCCCATCCGTTAAATGACGTATAGTAGAAGGTCCGGCCGGGGCCCCACACTATATGCCACAAACAGACGGTGAGGTCACAGGATAATACCAAACCTAATACGAATCCTAACTCAGAGCATTCTAGCGGAAGCTTTAAGTTACAACTTTGAACTCTTAACCGGAATGTCCAATATATAAAACCACATTTATATATATACCATGGAATGTACACAACCACAAGAGTTTGGCCTTAAGGCCTTACAGTTCCTCTGAACATACATCATGTTTTACAAACCTCGGCGCGCAGGCCGGCCATACATGAGTAAAAAGAGAAAACAAAACAAAGCCATTCGCTTAGCCTTCCAGGCTAGCCGCAGCAGCAGCAGCAACAGCAGTAGGGCTCTCCCGCCCATCACTTATCACTTGGCTCTCCAGCACCTGCACGGGAACAATCCACCCAACCGGTGGCAAACAATGCAACGGTCAGCATTCAGCTGACCCAATTATAACAATCCTACCCCTTTCTCGGGGCATGAGCATTCTTTCCCTGCAAGCATGGCATCATCAATAGCAACTATGTGCGCGCAGGCACATTCAAGCCATCACAACCATCGGCCACCCGGCCCGACAGTCCGTGCACTCAGGGCACATTTTCGGTGTACCGGAATACCAGGGTCAACACCACCATCTACACGGTATTTGAGCATTTCTAGTCTTTCCGGCGCGCGGGCCTAAGACTCTCATTAGGCGCTCCAACAAAACCTATACCAGGCTTCCAAGTCGGACGGACCTAACGCAGGTACGGATCAGCCACCCCCCGTTGCTCAAGTCGCCGAGCCACCTCGAATACGGAAGTATCCATGGCATTTTATAGGCGCGGGTCAGTTTCACCTTTCCTGTTCGGCACTCAGCCTTTTCAACGAGTTGCAGCCCAACGGCCCAACTACTCACAAAGTGGCAACGCACGGCCACAAGAGTTGCCGCCAACCCTCTTCATTTCCTGGACATCGTCCAGTACTTCCTGCCGCACCAAGCAACAGGTAGGAACAAGGCATCATAAGCCATAGGCATCACAAGCCATTATCACGGAGCCTTCTCCGCTATGCAAACAAGCATCACCAATCCAGATTCCATCCAGATGGGCTTCACACAGCATGCCTAGAGCCGTACTCCAATTCCGGCCTCTAACAAGGGGGACTTCACATATCTACCCCAAGGGACACCACAACCCACCGCACACTCGCGGGGAAGGGCTTTCCCTATGCAATGCAGAAAAGAAGGACTTCACATGTCCAAGGAGGGAGATCGTTACCCTTGTCGATCTCTTCGGTGCCATCGAAAACTAGCCGGTGAGAAAGAACCGCAGCAGCCTTGCCGTCACAACGCCGGCTTCGGATCGCGTATCGGACCACGGGAGCTCCGCCGGTGGCTTGGTCTCCTCCTCCTTCTTCCTCTCTTTCTCTCTCTTTTTCTCTTCCTTAAGAATAATGAAGAATGACTTCTTCAATCCTCTTTCACGACTTATCCAGCCCAAGAAACCACCTGAGCCTTTGGATCAAAAGAGAGGAAACTGAACGGCCAAGATTATCCCAAAATTTCACTTTTTGGCCGACACGGCCTGTGACACGCCCGTGTCACAGGCCGTGTACCCCTGAAGCGGTGCACACAGCTTGAACCGACTGAACAACACGGGTCATCGACACGCCCGTGTCGGACCTGACACGCCCGTGTCAAACCTGAGACACGCCCGTGTCTCCTGCTCCATCGAGCTGCAACCAGAACACGGGTCGGAACACGGCAGCTGACACGCCCGTGTCCAGCCTGACACGCCCGTGTTCCCGGCCGTGTTCAAGGCCGTGTCCGGCTCTGCCCGGAATAGGCCAATTTTGCAAAATAAATAGAACACGCCCTGGGACACGCCCGTGTCCCAGGCCGTGTCACCCGACACGCCCTGGGACACGCCCGTGTCCCAGGCCGTGTAACCTGACCTGCTACTCAAATTTCAAGTTGAGTCTTTTGGGCCTTTTTGGGGTGTTACACCCCAGGACCTCCAGATCCACGTCATCCGGCTCGCCACCAACTCTAGAGCCGCAAGGGGCAGCCCCCTCCGAAAGAACATCCTGTCGCGGCAGAAGGCTAGGACCCGCCTCCACAGCTCCACGACCTCCAAACATTAGCTTCCTCTTCCTGTCACGGGAGAGAGGGATGGCGGCAGCACGTCCCGAATCAGCATACAACCCGCATAACAGTAGGCGCTTCTCATCAACAAATATAGAGATGCTGTACAAGATGTTCCCCAGCTCTCGGTGCTCTGCAAAACCAAGGACGGGAGTAAACTCCCGCTCGAGTCCTCTAGAACGCTGGCAACGGTCCGAAAGCACGTTCCACACCTCTGGTAATCCGCCTGGGTTCCTGACATATCCGAACAAGGTATTCCCGTGACGACGATCTGCCCGGGTTTCAAACTCCAACCACCGCTTGTTGCTGAGGACGTCCATGCGGCCCCCACCGTCGGCGCGCACCTCACACCAATCCTTGAAAATATCCAAGGAAAACCTCGATCCACGCTCGCGAAAGAATACGATCAACCCCATGATCCGTGCCATCCCAAGAGGGGTAAACTGCGACACAGGAATGCCGCAAAACTTCAGAATCTTGGCAACTTCCTCGCAAGACAGAAGGCAAAAACCGCACTGAAGTGACGACTCGTAAAGAGTCATCCAGCCTCGCAGAGGGGTTTGCACCTGCTCTTCAGGACTAGGGATCCGCACCTCCAAATCAGGGAGCAGGTTGAAGCGCCTCCTCCAAATATCCACGTGCTCGAGGGAGAGACTCGAGCACAGCCGCATAGGACGGCTCTGCATACCCCGCTTGGAAACCTGAAAGAACAAAAAAGTAAGATCAGAAAAGCAATCCGAGCGCATGTTGCGCCCACGCATACGAGCCATGCACGCACACAAAGCGCGTGCAGGCCCCGCCCGCACTTACAGCCGATCCATTCGTAAGCAGAGTGGTCGCACCGCGCGCGCCCTACGCACGGATTCAGCCCCACGCGCCCATGCGCGGGGTCAGCCCCGCGCGCACCTGTGCACGGGTGCAGCCCCGCACGCACCCGCGCGCGGGGCCAGCCCCTCCGGCTTTGTCCGGTCCCCGGACCTTCTCTTTGGTAAGATTCTTACCTTAGCACTGTCGTCGTTGCCGCCAATCTCGGTGTTAGCACCCGTCCCGGCCATCGCCGCCTAGCCCCATCGCAAAGAAAAAATTTCTGCGCTTGCCGTTCGCTCCAAGAAGACGGTATTTTGGGGGGCAAATGATGGGTACCCCTTAATTTATAGATAATTATCATAACTCCCGCGCACCGAATCGTAACTCCCGCACACCGGATCGTAACTCCCGCGAACCAGATCGTAACTCCCGCGCACCAGATCGTAACTCCCGCGTACCGGATCGTAACTACCCCGCGCCAAATTGCAACCGCCGTCGCCGTCATCTTTACGGGCGGGAGGCAGCCGGTGGTCGGCCTCCAACGGCCGTCCGCCACCCTTTTAGCGGCCGACCTCCCCCATGCAGCCGGCGGCAGCGATCGGCCGCCCCCTTTGCGGCCGGCGGCCTCAGCCGGCCGCCTCCTTGCAGCCGGCGGCCGCGGTCGGCTGTCCATGGCCAGCCGCTTCCTTGCTGCCGGCGGCCGCGGCCGGCCGTGCTTGGCCGGCCGCATCCTTGCCGCCGGCGGCCGCGACCGGCCGTCCGGCCCCGGCCGCCCCTTCACGGCCGGCGGCCTCGGCCAGCCGCCTCCTCACGGCCGGCGGCCGTGGCCGGCCGTCCGTGGCCGGCTGCCCCCTTTGTAGGCGGTGGCCTCGACCGGCCGCCTCCTCACGGCGGCCGGCCGCGGCCGGCCGTCTGTGGCCGGCCATCCCCTTGCGGCCGGCGACCGCGGCCGACCATCCGTGGCAGGTCGCCTCCTCGCGGCTAGCCGCCCCCTCCCTCGGGAGGCCATCGACCGGCGCGCCTCCTCCGACCACAGTCGTGGGTCGGCATTTTCTCCACTGTCCGATCATGGCAGGCCATCACGGCCCTCCGATCGCTGCAAGTGATCGCGGCCCTCCGATCTGCGATTAACCACCGTAACCACCCTAACCACCTCGGAAACCCTATATAAACACCCCTGATAGTTCATTTTGGGGGGATCCGTCTTCATTCTCTCCTTCGCTTTCTCTCTCTTAAATCATACTATTACCCAGAGCTTCTCTCTCTACTTTCTCCCTCTGTTCCTCTTTCACTCATAGACTTGGCAGGTTCTCCTGCGAGCGCCTCCCAGAGAAGGAAGGAAATGAAGTGCCAGTGAACACAGCCGTCCTCAGTCCGAGGCATAGAGCGCAGGCGTCCTGCGGTGCGCGAGCCAGAAGAGCAAGCGCTCAAGAAAGACGCACGTCAAAGTGCACGGACTCCTAAGCGGTGGCCTGTCACCCAAAGAGAGCTCTCTCAACTCCTCAATATTTGTAACGAGGCGCGGCCTGTCGCCCTCACTTTCTCTTTATAAGAGCGCTGTAATAGAGGCAGATAATGGAGTTTGGCTGGCACAGACCCGACCACGTGATTTTTTCCCTTTTCGAGGTTTTTCACGTCAAAGTTGTGTGTGTACAATTTCCCTGTTTCTACTTTAACTGTGTGCGTACTCAATCGCCCGGGGCTAAGAAGGAACGATCTGGAACCGGTCTACCAAGGGCATTGAGCAAACCGCAACAAATCTTTTTAAATATTGGGTGTCATGTTTACGAAACGAAATCTTATTCCCATTGACATGAGATCTTTTTAAGGGATAAAAATAGGGGTAATCATGCCAAGTAAGGTATGACAAAAAATGGAGGTGGGTTTTTAGAAAGAAAAACTAGGTTTAATAAAAAGTTTTTGAGAGCAACCTTTATAAATTAAACGTTCCTATATTTCAAAAAAAAAACTCGGAGTAAACATAATTTGAAATCTAAGATTGTTATTTTTTTAACAAAATAAATATGCAACTATTTAGATAAGTAGAAGTGGTGCTGAAAACAAGTACCTTATCAAAAAAAAAGATAAGCATAAGAATTTTTTTTAAAACTTAACCCCAGATATCTAAATCTATCGATCCCCAATTAATAAACGAATAGTGAGCAAAGAATTAGAAAAATTTGCTTATAAATAAACTCGCAACAGAATTTTTGGAGAGCGAAAAGGGATACGAATGAAATATTCAATTTATTTGTTTCATAATAAATAAAATTTTGTTTTGGTTTTTAGGGTTTTTATCTTTTTAGGGTTTTTGGTTTTTCTAATTTTTTTATTTTTGATTTTTTAAGTTATTTACAAGAAATGGTGAAGAAAGATGTGTTATTTGCAAGAAAAGAGGGGAGAAGAAGAAAGGGGAAAGAAAATATTTACAAAAAATATGCAAAGTAAAAAAAAGCTTGATCGCCCGCAAATACTCTTATTTATGTGATTGGTTTATTGAGTCGAACGTCGCAGGGCGATATTTGATTTTTTTTTTTGAGTTTTTAATTATAAAAACAAGAATTTTTTTTTAAATATTTAAATTTTGAAATTTTTTTGGTTTTTTTTGATTGGGTGTAGAAAATAAAAGATCAAAAAAATAAGAAAACACCCCCATACTTAAGTCCAACATTGTCCCCAATGTTGTACTAAGTATGAGGAATAAAAATCAAATACTAACTGTTATGTACAGTAATAAAAATTGGGGTTTAGAAATCTTCCCTAAAATCGCGTTTGTGGAGACCCATTAGTAATGACCCTGCAAAAAGCAAAAAGATAAACCTGGGGTGCCTCCAAGGAGCATTTTTATACGTATATATATATTTTTTGAACTTTTCATCGTTTTTGCATATATATTTTTTTTTCGATTTTCTAAAATAGAAGAGGAGAAAAGGAAAAGAAAAGAGGCGAGACGGCCGGCCTTTTATTTAAAAATATAAATATTATATATATATATATTATATATGTACTTATATAAAAAAAATTTGGTTTTTTTCATTTGTGTAATAAAAAATAAGAAAATCAAATGAAAATAAGATAAAGAGGGGGAGCAGAAACTTCTTTTTTGGATTTTATTAAAAACAGTTTTAAAGTTTTTTTTTTACATTTTTAAGTTTTTAAGTTTTTGGTTTTTTAGTTTTTTTTTAAGTTTCATAAGTTTTTTTTTGTTTTTAAAGTTTTTCTTAGTTTTTAAGTAGTTATTATTATTATAAATATATATTTGTGGTTGATCATATTTTTTATATAAATATAAATAAAAGGTAAAAGTAATTGTTTTCAGGAATTCAAAATAGAAAAAAGAAATAGTCCCGGCAACGGCGGAAAAAACTTGATGATTAAAACTCACGGCGCCCCGGGTGGTTTATGTGTATGTGGTAGGTTTTATAAGATGGTGGTTTTATTAAGAAAGGCGAGGCGTGCGGATTTATTTTTTTATATAAAAAGGGGTTGAAACCGAGTTTTAACGAAAGAGAGGCAAGTGCACCTATCGCGTGTAGTACAAGATATTCCGGTGAGGAATATCGGGGTCGTATTGTTCTCGGGGTCAGTTTGCCCATTTCTACTCTTTCCCTGAATGGTATATTATTTTACCGATAATATTTTGTTGTTGTGTTATATAAAAAAAGGGTGGATATAAATATAAAATGCAGAAAATGAAAGCATAAAAAATGCAGAAAAGCCGATGAATAAATAGCGCGACGAAATCAAATAGAATTCGAACTAAAATAAACTTTTAATAAAAAGAGATCCTAAATTTCAAATTAATTAAGGTGGAGACTTGGCCGTGGAGGTTCCATAAAAATGAGCACACCTATCTCTAGGAAATATCTCTCACCTGAACGCTAAAACTATTCGACCGAACGTAAGTCTGACGAAGGATTCCTCTTAACGCCCACATTAAGCTAACATATGGACAACGAAAATAGAGCCCACATATCGATATGTGGTCCTACGCATCATTAACCCGGGGTAAACCTTAAGAACTTTTAATTAACGAGAAAAGAGGACCATTAATTATTTAAAGCGATTTTTTTTGTCCCAATGCTCTTCGATATTGAGGTCTAAGAGCGGTTAACCACTCATCGGAATGGGAACGGCTAAAGCCGAAAGAAAGCGATAAAAGGAAAGCTGAAAATGAAAGTAGTAAATAAAGCAGTAAATGAAAGCAGTAAATAAAGCAGTAAATTGCGAGTCCTACTCAAACGAGTATGCGGGAAATGAAAGCGATAAATGACAAGTCCCGACTCAAACGAGTCGGCGGGAAATAAAAGCTGAAAAAGCTATCTCATACACGCACGCACTCTACAGAAATTAAAACACACGCACTCTACATGAATTAAAACGCACACACATAAATTCCTACTCAAATGAATAGGAGGAGAATTGAAAGCGAGTCATACTCAAACGAGTAGGACAAAATAGATGCACACACCCACGCACTCAAAACACGCAATTTAACTATTTACGAGTAGGCGTAAATAAATGCTCGCTCGCACGCACTCTACATGAATTAAAAAGGGCAAAAACACTTACTCATACACGCACGCACACGTACAAAAAATAAGAAAAACTAAGTTATCTAAAAATTTAAATGACTACATTTCTATCGCTAGAATGCGGTAGAAATGCATAAAAAGATAAAATAAAAATAAAACGGGCAAAAAGTTTTGAAAAAAAAGTAAAAACAAAGTGAGCGAAAAATAAAAACGATAACATTTTCATTCTTAGGTTTTTATAAAAGAGTTAAAAAAATGAAAATAAAACTAAAAAAGACGAAAACTTTTACATTCCTAAAAAATCCTAAGTTAAAGAAAATGAAAATGACACTTTTAAAAAAAAACTCTTTTATGAATTCATAAGTATGAAAACAAAAATAAAAGCAAAAAGTTAAACCTAAACAATAAGGTGCATGAAAATAAAATTGACGGCACTACGACTATAAATGCGGAGAATTTCGAAGCTAAACAAGTTTTAAGCTAAAAAGAAAACATAAAAACAAAAAAAAAGAAACAAAAAATTACTTAGGCTAGGGCGCTTTCAAATGAATTCCAAGCAACATGAAGAGAGAAAAACGAACATTTTATTAATGAAAAAGCGGTTACAAGGAAAGCTAAAACAAACATTCTAAAATAAACTAAGAGAGGGGGGGGGGGTAAAGTTTCCCTTACATTGCATTAGAAGCCAAATGGGCAGCACCTACCCTAAGAAAAGTGGTTAAAAAGTGAACAAGAGAGCTTTTAGAAAGCTTTTATTTATAGGCAAAATTTTCAGGTGTGATACGCCCTACGACACGGGCGTGACGGGGGGCGTGTCGGGAAGGGTTATCCGGGGAAGGCGAAATTTGGCGCGCTGGCATCGTTATGGAAGAAGCGGGTCGGGACACGTGTACAACACGGGCGTGTCGGGGGCGTGTCGGGGTGCGTGACTAGACAGCTGGGTGGCGGAAGTCAATTTGATCTGGAGGCGTTGACTGCCGACATCGACAAGGGCGTGTCGGGTCTTCGGACACGGGCGTGTCGTGCTCGGGTTGATGAAGGTGTTGAGTAGATGGCGTTGAGTGTCGAGTAAATGAAGGCGTTGAGTTGCTCTGAGAGGTGAAAAGTGAAAGTATTGAGTGGCATTGAGTGTTGAACAATGAAAGCGTTGAGTGTTGAACAGTGAAAGTGTTGAGTGTTGAGCTGGAGGCGTCGAGTGCGTGACACGGGCGTATCGGTCATGGGACACGGGCATGTCAGGTGACCTTTTTGACTTTTCCTGACAAACATCAGAAAAACAAAATTAACTAAAGTTTGAATAATATTTATAAAAAGAAGCAAATTATTAAATAAAACAAACTAAAAAGGCAAAAATAAACTAAAATGACTTAATAAAAATACTATAAAATAGGTTTATTTACAACTTACCAGGTGGTCCGCACCACACGCCATATATAACACCCATATCCGTTGCATAACATATAATAGTAGGTCCGGCCGGGTCCCGACGCCATATACCAGAGATAGACCGGCGTGTTACTAAATTAAACCATACAACCAATGACATACGTCATACACAGAGTACATTCTAGCGGAAGCAATTTATAAGTTGTGAAGCTAAGAACCCATGCAAAAAGCATGAATGTTCACTAATATACTGAAATTGGAATGAATGTACAAAATACACAAAGTACTGGCCTTAAGTCCTTACAAGGTTTTACTCAATTAAACTATGTCTTGCAAACATCGGCACGCAGGACGGTCACACAAGATTAAAACAAGTAAACATTCGCATGACCCTCGAGGGCCGGCTCAGCAACAATGGCTTCAGCCCGCTACTTGCCACTAGGCTCCGCAGCACCTGCAAGCAACAATCCACCGTACGGTGGCAAACAAAGCAATGGTCAGCTAAAGATGACCAAATTATAACGACCCCACCCCATTTTTGGGGTGGCGGTGCTCCTTCCCCGTAATGTATTATTAATACACACAATTTAAGTGAAAGTACACACTTGCACAATACACTATAAGTGCACGCTCGTACGGCCACACACCCCGTGCTCTAAGGGCACTTACTCGGTGAAGCCAGTTCAAACCCTGTTCGATCCTCGGCTCCACAAGCGCCCCTAGGACAGCAAATCTCGTGAGCATTTTGTCCTTTCAGCCATAGCCTAGACTCATTATCCAAATTATCGGTAAGTCCCATGTACCTTAGGTTGCTTTAACCGAAGAAGATGGAGCGGGTAGGGTTCCACCAGCCTGTTGCTTACCCGTCATGGCCATTTGGCCTTCGACGCGGGCCAAGCTTCCACCAGTCCCAATTATCGATCATTCAACGGTACATAGCCCCGCTATGTACCAGGCTGGCTCCTAGGCCAACTATCAATCATACAACTGTACATATCCCCGCTATGTACCAGGCTTGCTCTCAGGCCACCAAAATGGCAGAACTTTGCTTCCACCCTGATTTCTGGGTGCACCTTGAGGTTAATCTCCAAGAATCCTTATAGCAATCTACTACGTAGAAAACCCAAAAACAACCATCGACACGGAGTCTTATCCGGCTATTCATGTATAATGAAATATCACCGATCTAGACCAACTTGTCTGGGTAGGCTTCACATACCATGCCTATATCCGTACTTTGATTCCGGACTCTACATGCAAAACAACGGGGACTATTCATGTCTACCCGAAGGAATACCTCAAACTCACCGCATACTCGCGAGAGCAGACTTACTATGCAAAAAGGGAAAGGGGACTACACGTGTCCAAGTAGAGAATCGTTACACTAGCATTCCTCTTTGGCACCATGGAAATCTATATGGATGAAAAGCACCGCGATGACCTCGCCTCCGTAGATCTAGACTCGGCTTGCGATTTGGCGCTCTGAATCTCCTCCGACAACTGGATCTCTCTTGCTTCTTCCTCCTTGCTCTCCCCTCTCTATAGAACTTAGAAAAAGATTGAACCAAAAGAAATGAGGGTTTTCAACCCATTCCCGGCCTTAACCCAAGGATGGATAAGCCTGAGCCATTAAATCCTAAAATAAGGAAACGAACGGCCACTATTCGCCCTGAAAATAACATTTCTGGGTCAAACATGGCTTGCGATATGCCCGTGTCCAAGGCCGTATTCCACACTCATCGTAAATCAATAAAATCCAGAAATGGACATGGCCTATAACATGGCTTGTGACACGCCCGTGTAACCCATGGACACGCCCGTGTCATGGGCCGTGTACCCCAATCAGTGCTGGAACCGTCACATCCCGAACGGGACACAAGCTTAGACACACTCTTGTCAACATTGACACGCCCGTGTCAACCAGAACACGCCCGTGTTCCGAGTTGTGTCTCTCAGTCAACACAGGACCAGAAACATCCCGAGCACAAGACGGCCATGTGACACGCCCGTGACAAATGCCGTTTTCTTGACACGCCCTGAGACACGCCCATGTCCAAGGCCGTGTAACCTCCACAACACAATCCAGCAAACTGCCCGAGCAGGAGACGACCTTTGACACGCCCATATCTCAGGCCGTGTTCCCTGTCTCGATGCTCGTCGACTGCATTTTCATCGACCACTCGGTGAGTCATCGAACACGCGCACGATATGGCCCTGGGACACGCTCATGTCCTAGGCCATGTGACCCTTACCAAGGCCCAAACTCGCCTAAAAACGCTGCCCGTTGATCTTTTGAGTTTCGGGGCGTTACAACTCTCTCCCTCTTAAAAGAATATTGTCCACGAAATTACCGAAAGGAAAAGATACAAAAAACCAAAAGAGGTACCTAAGTAGAATAACTCTGGGTACTCCTCAAGCATGGTCTGCTCCCACTCCCATGAGAGCTCCTCCCGACCGTAATTGTCCCAACAGACCTTGACCATCCTAATCTCCTTGTTACGAAGTCGCTTGACTTCAGAGTCCTCAAAGCAAACGGGTTTGATCTTTGTCGTCAACCCCACATCGACCGGTACTTGATCGACCGCGATCACTTACGAAGGATCTTGCACTGCCTTCCGCAACATCGAAATATGGAATACATTGTGTAGACCACTCAACTCCATAGATAGATTTAGACGATAAGCCGCTTCACCAATCCGCTCCAGGATCTCAAATGGTCCAAGGTACCTCGGGCTTAGCTTCTTCAAGCGTCGTACCCGTGAAACACCTTTGAACGGCTTTATCTTCAAATACACCCAGTTGCCAACAGTGTACTCAACGTTCAGACGCTTGGCATTATAGTATTTAACCTGCCTGTCCTGAGTGATCAGCAAACGCTCTCGAATGGTTCGTACCAATAAAGTGGCGCTTTCCACCTCTTGCTTTTTGTACAACCTCGACACGCCCATTTCCAACCACGACAACGACATGCAACATTTTCTACCATATAGGGCCTCGAAGGACTCCATTTGAATGCTCGCTTGGTAGCTATTGTTGTACCCAAATTCCACCTAGTATAGGTGATCTTCCCACTACTTCCTGAAATCCAGGACGCACATGCGAAGCATGTCCTCCATCGTCCTATTAACTCTCTTGGTCTGACCATCCGTCTGCGGATGAAAGGCTGTGCTAAAACTCAGCTTAGTTCCTAAGATTTACTGCACCAGCCTCCAGTCATTGGACGTGAACCGTCCATCTCGGTCGCTCATGATGCAGCGGGGCACACCATGTAGTCGAACAACATTAAACACAAATAGTTTCGCCAGTTCCTCCACCGAATCATCCTTCCTATTTGGAATGAAGTGTGACACCTTTGTATAACGATCTACGATCACCCAGATGGCGTCGTTACCCCTTCTACGATCTTGGCAAACCATGCAAAAAATCCATAAAATGTCATCGAACCTCCACTCCGGGATAGAAAAAGACTTCGAGAAACCTCTGGGCTTCTGGCACTCCGCCTTCACCAAGGCACACGTTCGACACTTTGCCACGTAAAGTGCCATGTCCTTCTTTAGACCTGGCCACCAGAACTACTTCTTCATATCCTGATACATTTTCGTGCTCCCCGGGTGAATCGAGTACTTGGTATGATGCGCCTCGTACATCAATTCATCCCGTAGTTTCCCCACACCTAGGAAACACAAACGACTGTCCTTCCATAATAGTCCGTCAACGACAACAAATTGGGAATTTGACACATCCATAGCCTCATCCAAGATTGCTTCATGTTGCTATCCAGCTCCAAAGCCTACCGAATCCGATCAGCCAGGTCATATTGAACTTCTTCCCAGTTCAATTGAGCTTCGGTACTAGTCTGCTTGTCAACACAAGAGATCTTCAATGCCTCAAAATCAAGAACCAATCGCTCATCATGAACCGACAACCAGTTGGCCCGTGTAGGGGCCCTACGACTCAATGCATTCACAACTACATTGCCTTTCCCCAACACATAATGAGTCTTGAATGTATAGTCCCCCAGGAACTCCATCCATCTCTACTGCCACATGTTTAGATCTTGAAACCTTCGGTCCCACTCGGCGAATCATAGAACAGGCGCCGTGGTCAACCGTCTCTTCAGCTCCTCAAAAACTTTCTCACATTCTGGCGACCACACAAACTTTTGATCTTTCCTCGTCAAAGTCGTGAGGGGTAACGCTATCCGCAAGAAGTTCTCTACAAAGCACCTGCAGTAGTAGGCCAGCCCCAGAAAACTCCGGACTTCCGCTACCGAACACAATACAGGCCACTCCCATATCGCAACTATCTTCGCCAGATCCACAACAATTCCCTCTCCACTAACTATATGACCGAGGAACTCCACCGTGGATAACCAAAACTTGCATTTGGAGAACTTGGCGTATAATTGGTTCCTACTCGCATTGGGATATTAATTTCTCTTATTCTCAATTGATAATACCCAGACTTAAGATCCAACTTCGAATATACCGATGACCTAACTAACTGATCGAATAGATCGTCAATTATTGGGATCAGGTACTTGTACTTTTCCGTTAACTTATTCAGCCCTTTATAATCAATACAGAGTCTTAAACTTCTTTCCTTCTTCTTAACAAAGAGGACCGGTGCGCTCTAAGGCGACGAACTTGGAAGAACGTAACCCTGATCCAAAAGCTCTTCCAGTTGAACCTTCAGTTCCGCCATTTCCTTAGGTTCTAACTGATATGAAGAGCGTGACACAAGTTTGGCACCTGGCACTAGCTCAATTGTGAAGTCAATCTCCCGCTGCGGTGGGGATCTAGGGAGATCATCAGGGAACACATCAGGATACTCGGATACTATCGAGATACTGTCCAAAGTAGGCTGAGGCTTCGAAGCCTCCACTAGTGTAAAGAACAGCTCTACACCAACACGAACCGCCTTAACCACCTGAAGAGCAGACATCAACGTCTTGATCGACCCCTTTCAAGTCTGCAAAAGTCGTCTCACAGCCAGTTCCCAACTTGACCTCCTTGCGATTGCAATCGATGTATGCTTGCTACTCCGAGAGTCGGTCCATACCAAATATTACGTCGAACTCCACCAGCGGTAGTAACGGCGCTTGCAAGTGGAACTCCTGACTCCCAATTCGAATATTTACGTCGCAGACTCCATCTGCGTGCATCAAACACCCCTTTAGCAACAACACATCCAATTTTTCCTTCTCCATCAAAGAAGGGACTCCGATGTGCGATATAAAACCTTCAGGCAAAAAGGAGTGCGAAGCTCCCGTATCGAACAAGGCTCTCGCCGGATTACCAAAACAAAGCCTAGTACCTCTAGTCCTAAGCTAATTCGCATAAGTTAACAAGTATAAAAGAGAAATTGCTATCAATTAAACCATACCTATCATCCCGACAGTCGGCCACACGGCCTCCTGCTGGCCAAGGATGTATGCTCTCGGTTGGGCCGGAGTAAAATGCGATGCAGTGGACTTCACTGCCTTGCCCTTCTCCTCATAAGTTGATCCCGACTTCATCTTGGACATTGGGCGTCTATTCCAACAGTCACTGGCAAAATGCTCCGACGTTCCACAATTAAAGCATGCGCCCAGTGCACGACCTATAGTCGCCCCCAAAGCACCAGAAGAAGGGGCTGGACCCAAAGCCCTAACCTTATTATTCCACCTTCGGAAACCGGACTTTGAAAATGACACCTTGAACTCTTACTTCTTAGCACTAGAGTCTCCAACTGCTCCTGACATAGCTTTCTTTGTCTTCTGAGCACCCTCCCGACAAACTCAGGAAAAGTGCCCTTTCTTACCACAAGTATGACAAGTGTAATTAGCTTTACCAGTAGATGATCTAGCCTCCTTTCGCAGCATTCTGCAGTAGGCAGCCCTTATAGGATCTGTAGAGTTCGATACCCTACTCACTGGTATCTGGTGAGTTTTCCCAAAATCTACTTCCAAAGATCTGGCTAACTCCACCAAGGCTCGAAATCCCAATAACTTTGGTTCTAGTAGTAGGAATCACAACTTGCTACGCAAACCATCATAAAATCTATCAACTATAGACTGCTCGCTTTCCAACTCAAAGTCTAGGTAGCGCATTATCATAAGGAACACCTACAAATATTCGTCAACTGAGTTCGCTCCCTGCACTAAAAGCATGTTCACCTGCTGACCCAATGGTCCTCTAAATGCTATTTGCTCCATCACACCACCCAGTGTGGAGCCCACCTCAGGGACAGAGGGTTGCACATTCCTTCCATATTGTGCATTGGTCACAACGAACACCGCCTCAACTACCTTTCTTATGGTTTCAATAGAAGGAGGGGTCTCAGGCACATTAAGTGACCACGCGCCACACCCGAACGCCTATAGTCGTACAAAACACCATTAAGTGACCGAACAAAATTACAAAAAGCAATTATAGGAACACGCAGGTTCCTCAAACATGTATATTTTCATTCCTAAGTGGACATTCAAGGGTTCTTTTTATGTTATAACGATGACGCACACACATT
Source organism: Platanthera zijinensis (assembly GCA_039513925.1). Taxonomy (NCBI): domain Eukaryota; kingdom Viridiplantae; phylum Streptophyta; class Magnoliopsida; order Asparagales; family Orchidaceae; genus Platanthera; species Platanthera zijinensis. Next base: position 98,109,504 of record CM077089.1, read on the forward strand.
TGCTCAACACCCCTTAAAAGAATTCGTCCAAAAATTCCAATAAGCATGACCGAAATCGGTAGTCTGGTACCAAATTGTAACACTCCTATCCATCGCATAGCATTTAACAGTAGGTCTGGCCGGGGCCTGATGCCATATACAACAGATAGATCGGCGGGTTACTAAATGAAACCATACAACCAATGACATATGTCCTACATAGAGTAAATTCTAGCGGAAGCAATTTATAAGTTGCAAAGTTAAGAACCCAAGCCAAAAGCATGAATGTCCACTAAGATACCCAAAAAGGAATGAACATACAAAATACACAAAGTACTGGCCTTAAGGCCTTACAAGGTTTTACTCAATTAAACTATGTCTTACAAACATCGGCACGCATGCCGGTCACACATGATTAAAACAAGTAAACATTCGCATGGCCTTCGAGGGCCGGCTCAGCAACAAGGGGTTCAACCTGCTACTTGCCAATAGGCTCCGCAGCACCTGCAAGTAACAATCCACCGTATAGTGGCAAACAAAGTAACAGTAAGCTAAAGCTGACCAAATTATAACGATCCCACCCCTTTCTTGGGGTGGCGGTGATCCTTCCCTGTAATTCATTATGAATAAACACAATTTAAGTGAAAGTGCACACTTGCACAATACACCATAGGTGCATGCTCGCACGGCCACAAACACCGTGCTCTCATGGCACTTACTCGGTGAAGCCAGTCCGAACCCTATTCGATCCTCGGCTCCATCACCGCCCCTAGGACGATAAACCTCGTGAGCATTTAGTCTTTTCAGCCGTAGCCTAGACTCGTTCTCCAAATTATCGGTAAGTCCCATGTAACTTAGGTCGCTTTAATCGAAGCAGATGGAGCGGGTAGGGTTCCACCAGCCCGTTGCTCACCCCGCCATGGCCATTTGGCCTTCGACGCGGGCCAAGCTTCCCCCAGTCCCAACTATCAATCATACAATGGTACATAGACCTGCTATGTACCAGTCTGGCTCCCTTGCCAACTATCGATCATACAACGGAGAATAGCCCCGCTATGTACCAGGCTGGCTCTCAGGCCACCAAAATGGCATAACTTTGCTTCCACCCAGATTTCTGGTGCACCTTTAGGTTAATACCTAAGACTCCCTGTTGCAATATACCACGTAGAAAACTCGAAAACAACCATCGGCATGGAGACTTCTCTGGCTATTCATGCATAATGAAACATCACCGATCTAGACCAACTTGTCCGGGTAGGCTTCACACACCATGCCTATGTCTGTACTTCGATTCCGGACTCTACTTGCAAAACAACGGGGACTATTCATGTCTACCCATAGGAATACCTCAAACTCACCGCATACTTGCGAGAGCGGGCTTCTTATGCAAAAATGGAAAGGGGACTACACATGTCAAAGTAGAGAATCGTTACACTAGCAGTCCTCTTTGGCGCCATGGAAATCTATATGGATGAAAAGCACCGCGTTGACCTCGCCTCTGTAGATCTGGACTCGACTTGCAATTTGGCGCTCTGAATCTCCTCCGGCAACCGGATCTCTCTTGCTTCTTCCTCCTTGCTCTCCCCTCTCTTTAGAACTTAGAAAGAGGTTGAACCAAAAGAAATAAGGGTTTTCAACCCTTTTCCCATCCTTAACCCTAGGATGGATAAGCCTGAGCCATTGGATCCTAAAATAAGGAAACGAACGGCCACGATTCGCCCTAAAAATAACATTTCTAGGCCGAACACGGCTTGCGACACGCCCGTGTCCAAGGCCGTATTTCACACACATCGTAAATCAAGAAAATCCAGAAACGGACATGACCTGTAACAGGGCTTGTGACACGCCCGTGTCACCCATGGACATGCCTGTGTCCTGGGATGTGTACCCCAATCGGCGCTAGAACCCTCATGTCCCGAACGGGACATGGGCTTAGACATGCTCGTGTCAACTTTGACATGCCCATATTAACCAGAACACGCCCGTGTTCCGGGTTGCGTCTCTCAGTCGACATAGGACAAGAAACGTCCCAAGCACGACATGGCCATGTGACACGCCCGTGTCACATGCCATGTGCTAGACATGCCCTGGAACACGCCCGTGTCCCAGGCCGTGTAACCTCCACAATATAATCCAGCAAACTGCTTGAGTAGGACACTGCCTATGACATGTCTATGTCTTAGGTCGTGTTCCCTATCTCGATGCTCGTCGATTGCATTTTCGTTGACCACTCGGTGAGTCGTCAAACACGTGCACGATACAGCCCTGGGACACGCCCGTGTCCCAGGCCGAGTGACCCTTACCAAGGCCAAAACTCGCCTCAAAACGCTGCCCATTGCTCTTTTGAGTTTCGGGGCGTTACACCACACATGGGCTCGTGGGGCACCGACCGTTGGGGATGTCAGTCCTAGAACAGAATCCCACCAACAAGAGTAACACGACCAAGAAAGGAAGAAGGAAAGGAATCTAAGCCTGATGCCCATGAAACGAAACTATCACCTCGGCGGAACCTCATGAGCCGGGGGGGGGGGAGCCATACTTTGCCCCACTCAATGCCTATCAAACAAAGATCTTGTACGCCCTCAAAAACCACCCTAAATTTCGGAGATCCAAAGTACTCCCTCGAGGTAGGGGGGCCTGTCCCAATACTACCACTTTCATTAGGAAATCAGACCCGACACGAAGGATTGTGTCGCCTAAAGGAGGAAGACAAGGGGCTTGCACGTCAAGGTTTTCACAAAGAATTTCCAGGCATGCCATTAGACATCCTCTCGCAGGATGCAACTCTCGAGGCCCTCGCTAAGACTTAAAGCACTGAGCATGTCGAGGGAACTCCCCCGCCTTCTATATTCCATCAACATCAAAATAAAAACCGCATGGTCAGGTCTGTGCACCCTTATACTTCCATTCAATAATAATCCCATTAATTTCAATTTTGTCAACTATAATATCCAATTACAAGCTCGATAGCTCTCAGCCAAGATGGAAGAAAGTCTATTTGCACCTCCCAGACGAGAGGGACGAAGGTCCTTTTACACCTCCCGGGTAAGATGGATGAAAGTCCTTCTACACCTCTTAGGTGAGATAGATGAATATCCTTCTACACCTCCCAGGGGATATGGATGAAAGTCCTTCTACACCTTCCAGGCGAGAAGGAAGAAAGATATTCTGCACCTCCCAGGCGAGACAGAAAAAGATCTGTCCTCACCTCTCAGGGGAGATGGACAAAAGTCCATTTTCACCTTCACTTGGACTAATCCTGGTTCTCCTTAACCGCGAACAAACAAATGTTCTTTTCTACCTCCACCCAGGTGGACCCTTAATCCTCCTAAGGTGTGAACGAACATAATTTTTTCTCCACCTCCACTCAGACAGACCCGAATCCTCTTGAGGCGCAAATGAACAAAGGTTCTTCACCTCCTTTACCGGACGGACACCAGTCCTCCAGAGGCACGAACAAATAAAGGTTTTTCAAAATCTCCACCCGGACGATTCCCGATTCTCCTGAGGAACAAAAAAACAATGTTCTTCTCCACCTCCACCTGGACGGACCATGATCCTCTTGAGGCACAACAAACAAAGGTTCCCCTCCACCTTCACCCGAATGTACCGTAACACTCCCAAGGAGCAAATAGATTAATGTCTCCTGCTAGCAACCTGTTACCAATGCTCAAGCTAAAGCTCTACTCCGCCAAAGGTTATCGCTACCAAAATGCAAAGAATCCAAAAACAAAGTGGGTTTCTATTCAAACCAAAGCTGCCCTAAAAGATAAGGGTTGTTTAATCACCTAGAGCGGGGGGGGGGGGGGTGAATATGTGTTTTATAAGTTTTCCGCTTTCTTTGAATTTTCTTTCATTGGCCACAACAAAGTAACAACACAACAAAATACACCAAGATATATAGTGGTTCCCCAATTATGGGTACATCCACTCTCCTCCTTCACCTATCTAGCAGAGTTATAGTTTAGGACAACTTCTTCAAATTACCCAAATCAAAAGATCTTGCACTCAGAGTCATTGACTCTTATAACTCAAGAACAACCACCCTCTACCTCAAAATCCAACACATGTCCTAAAATTCAAATCTTCAGCCACAAGATCCTATACTCAGGCAAAAAGCAGCCCTACCATAATCTCTACAACCAGAGATCTATACTAAGATCCTTTCAAAAGATCCTATATCAGTTTACAATAGTCCTAAAACTCAGATTACCACTACAATCCTACAACAAATATAGATTCTATTGGAACCCGATAATTTTAGAGTAAATACAAAGAATTTGACTCAAACAATGACACTTGAGTCTTTTGTAGAAGCATTGTGAAAGCTTCTTCTTCCTTGATCGACATATGAAGATTTCAACTTGGAAGGTGTTACTATGAATCAAGGATTCTTTTTTGTCTAAGAGAAAAATCTTCTGGAAGATTGAAAATCTGTTGAATCTTTGAAGATGTTTTATCGAGGGTTTGTTATTGCCGAAGACTTGGAGGAATTTGAGAGCTTGAACACTTGCAACAATCCTGCAAAAAAACCCTCTATAGGTGTATGCGTATGTAATTCTTCTCTTCATTCAATTTTCAAGGACCTTTTATATAGAAGACTGGATCGGTAGAGACCTTGTTGCTTGATAAGGAGTTCTTTAATGGCTAGAAATTATTTTTAAGGAAAGTTCTTCAAATGGCTAGTAATTGAAATTAATGTGTATTATTCATTTTTTATTAAAGCACCTTGATTATTGCAGTAAAAAGAGAAAAACAAATCAATTTGAATAAATGCACACTTTGCAACTAGATCTCATCAGAAGGTTGTTAGAACACTCTTTAGACCGACAAAATGTTGTAAATAAACTTCAGTTGTTGTAGTCGATAAATTTCTTTAACACTTAATCTATGATGTAGTCGACATGTTACTCTTTAAGATCATGAACTAAAGCAGTCAACACTCAAGCCGTCAATCTAGAAAAAAATCCTTTTGTCACAGTTCAGACGATGTAGTCGATAATTCATGTAGTCATAAAGTCGATATAGTCGACAAATGACTTAACCTTCCAATCGATGTAGTCGATAAATTGATTACCTTTACATTTGTTGCAGTCGACAAATGACTAAGAATTAAATCGATGCATTCGACTTTTTTCCTTATTCATTCAGTCGATGTTGACAATTACTTAGCTTCTATTCCATGCAGTCGACATCTTCCAGTCGATGTAGTCGATATTTGACTTCGACTAAATTTTGCTTCTGCCTATAATTCTTTTTATGTTCTCTGATTCCTTATGATAATGACAATTCTAATTTAGGATTGTTGGGTATTGTATCCACAATAACTCGGATTTGAAGAAGGGTCCAGTTAAGCTAAGATGAATTATGACTTTATTTGATACTGCTATGTTAGTTATGTACTTGCAAGTTTACAATGCTATGTACACACCAATGTCAGGTTACAGTAGGTCAGTAAACACGGGACTATACAATGTAATCCTTCATTATGTAGGACAATGTGTTGACTCACATGTAATCTCTCTATGGGGGGGGGGGGGGTACTTCGATCCCAAGTACAGGAGAAGGATTATGGAAGGACAATGGCTTGGAATCATAAGGGCAAGAATTTGCTTAAGTATAATTTGTCGAGTATGGTTAGGAATATACATCAAATTTGTCGAGTATACTCGTTAATACTCATGGAATTCATCGTATATCCTTTCCAACACTCATCAAATTCATCATTTGTACTTAGGGCAAATTCTCTGAGAATTTTAAAATCCGCCAAGTAAAATTTGCCGAGTATCATCTTGTATACTCGTCGAATTCGTCGAATGTATCTAACGATATTCGCTTAATTCATCGAATATACTAGACGATACATGCCAATTCGCCGAGTCCATTTGACGCTACTTCTCTAGATTTTTCTAAGTCTCATTTGTCATATATCACTTGGCTAGGCGTCGAGTGTGTCGAGCGAGCTAGACGATACTCGACGAATTCGTCGAGTATACCAATCGATACTCGTCGAATTCGTCGAGTATGGTCTCCGGCATGGCGTTGAGTGTGTTGCCGTCCTGAGCTGATTTATTCTAAGTCTTATTCGTCATATATCAAGAACCATTCGACGAGTATACTAGTGATACTCGGCGATACTAGAAGAATTTGACTTAGGTCATTTTTCCGAATTTTTTTCAAAACTGGTTCGGGTTCGGTCGACCATGCATAGTGATTTCTAGGTTTCATTTTTGGAAAGTTTCTTGATACCATTGGCAAGGAGATCTCAATAAATACCTAGGGGATATTTCCTTCCCATCTAATCGTGCTATTACTCTCAATTCAAACCTAGAAAACCTTCCAATTACGAAAATCCGTCCGTCCGCCGCCGACGTACAGTGCCTTTGCAATTTTTTCGATCAACCACCGACGTACAGTGTACGATTCATCTTCTTCGACATACACGACAGGATTGCTACTCTCTCTACTTATCTATACTCCTCCAGATCGAGTCGATCGAAGATTCAAGTAAAGATTCAAGATCTTCAACATTTTCATCTTCCGTGTTCTCCAGGCAATTTCAAGATCTAATATTCTCGAAGAATGACAGATTAAAGATTGCGAATATTGTCTAAGTTTGATTGTAATATTATTGTGTAATATTCATTTATTTTTGAAGGGGATTTTTCTACCACAAGTTGATCCGTTTGTGGATCGAGTGATAGATCCGTTTGTGGATCGAGTGGTAGTTCCGTTTGTGGATCGAGTCATAGATCCGTTTGTGGATCGAGTTGTAGGAGAGGTTGTTCTCTGAGTGGTAGGAGGTTTGTCTCTGAGTGGTAGGGGTTTGTCTCCGAGTTGTAGGAGTTGCGGCTCCGAGGTATAAGATTGTGGAAATCTTAGTTTGGTGAAGTAGCCGAATCTAGCCTTTCATGGTAGATAGGTGAGGGGGGAAAGTGGACGTACCTAACTCGGGGAACAACTATAAATCTCGGCATTTGTGTGTTGTTTTCTAAAGTAATTTTTATTCCACGAAAAGACACAAACATCACCTATTAACCGCCCTCTAGGTGATTTAGGTAGACGCTAGACACTTTCATTTGGTATCAGAGGGACGTTTTGTTCGATATAAGGTTAACACCTTGAATAAGATCCCTGTTCTAGCATCAAGAGATTCTATTTAGTAACGATTGATAGAAGTAAAGACATGTCTTCTCTGAAGCTATCAGTATGCAAAAAAACTTTCCCATGTGGAAAGAACGAGTAAGGTTCATCATGGAAGCTACTGATGCCAGAATATTCCAGATTGTAGAAGGGACCCCACATACTGACTCAACCATCAACTCTGAATCTTACAGTCATGATCCCCAAGAAGATGATGGACTTTACTAAGGATGAAATTGCCTTAGTCTCTCTTGAAAAGAAGGCAAAGAACATCATCGCAAGTGTAGTGGATGGCTCAATGCTTCAGAATCTATTCCACTATAAATATGCCAAAGAAATGTGGGACTACCTAGCTATGCTGATGGAAGGAATAGTGGAAGTCAGGGACGACTGTAGATCATTGCTGAATCAGGAATACGAAGCATTCAAGAAAGGATCAAGTGATAGGATTGTTGTGTAAGACCCCATTTTATTTTCTTTTAAACCACCAGGGTCTTATGACCAAAACTGCCGCTTTGCGGTGACACCAACGCGCCCAGGAAGCGTTTGGAGCCAAGTTTGGGCCCTAGAGAGGGGCGTGTAATGCCCAAAAACTCAAAAGAGGAACGAGCAGCATTGGAGCCAAGTTTGGGCCCTAGTAAGGGTCATACGGCCTGGGAAACGAGCATGTCCCGGGGCAGTGTCGTACTCGTGTTGCACGATTTCTCAGGTAGTCGATAAGATGCAGTCGACGATCGTAGAAGGTCGAGTACATGGCCATAGACACGGTTGTGTCCATAGCTATGTCCTGCTTTAGCTGTTTGCCGGGTTGTCTCGAGTGAGTTACATAGCCTGGGACATGGGCGCGTTCCAGGGGCGTGTCTAGCACACGGCATGTGACACAGGCATATCGCATGGCCGTGTCTTCTTCGGGATGTTTTGGTCCTTTGTCAAGAGAGGAACATGCCCCGCAATACGAGCGTGTACTGATTGACACGGGCATGTCAAAAGTTGACACGGGTGTGTGTAAGCCTGTGTCCTATTTGGGGTGCGACGGTTTCGACGTTGATTGAGGCACATGGACTTGGACACGGGCATGTCACAAGTCGTGTTCGGCCCAAGAAATTGATTTTAAGCGCGAATTATGGCCGTTCGTTTCCTTCTTTTGGGATTTAAGGGCTCAGGGCTGTTCTTGCTGAGTTAAGGCTGGGAATAGGGTTTGAAACCCTCACTCTACTTCAAACTTTCTCTTTCTAAAGCCTTAGAGAGAGGGGAGAGCAAGGAAGAAGGAGGAGGGGAGATCCGGCCGCCGGAGGAGCTTTAGAGCCCCGATTCACGATCCATGTACAGATCTACGGAGGCAAGGCCGCTACGGTGCTTTTCATCAATCTAGATCTTCATGGAGCCAAAGAGAAACCTGTCGAAGTATGAGACCGGGCGGTCTGCCGGTTTGAGCATGGCGGGTTGTTGACCGGGCGGTCTGGCGGATTGAGGTTGGCGGGTTGATTTCCAGACTGTTGCTGTGTGGTATCCGGCGGTCTGACGGCTTATCTCCGGCGGCTTGGAAACCGGCCGGTCTAGCGGTCTCCTACCGCATCTCTCTCTTGGTTCTGGTATTGCCGAGCAGTTAGAACATTGTCTAACCGCGCGGCCTGTTCCGGTCTCTTATTCTAGCCGCCCAGATCTGTTGTATAGCTTTAGTCCCACATTGTTAGTTTGTATTCTTCTCTCTCTCCTCCATTCTATAAAAGGGAGGCCATACCTTTGTAAATGATATCTTTTTGGATAATAAAATTTCAATTATTCAAAGTTCCGGCTTGTTTTCTAGTCGTTTATTCTCTGCTCTAGTCGTTTGTTCGCTACTTTTAACATGGTATCAGAGGACTCGATCTTCTCCTCCTGATTCTGTGCGCCCTGTCCGCGCGGCTTGCCCCTTCTTCTCGCGACCTGTTCTCGCTGTTTGCGCCCTGTCCGCACGTCCTCTTTCTCCTGCCTTTCAGTCGCAGCGACCTATCTCCTTGTTCGTCGCGACCTGCTGCTTTATTCGCCTTGTCCGTTCGCGCGGTCTATCTTCTAGCCGTTCGACCTCTTCCCCGTCTTGGACCTGCGGCTTGGTCGTGGCTTCTCTGGCCGCTGGTGTCTAACATCGTGACCGCCGCAGCTCTTCTTCTTTCTATCCGCACGGCTTATATTCTAACCGCGCGGCTTCTCGCAGTTTTCTCCTATGGCCCTTTCTGAAACCTCCACCACCACTCCTATCGCCACTCCGGTTGCTCCATATATACGTCCTCCTGAAGATCCCCATACAGAAAAGCATTCTTGACATCAAGTTGAGAAACTTCCTACTCCCTCTGGCAACCTTGGCACGGTTTCTAAACTTGTTGGCTCCAACTATCCGGATTGGAGCGTCTCTTTCACATTTCTTCTCCGCTCTCAGCGAAAACGTCATCACCTCACCGATGACCCTCCTCAGACTCTGCTGAATTTGATGACTGGGATGCCAGTGATGCGCTTGTCCGCACGTGGTTGGCTAACAGCCTCTCCGATGAATGTCTTCCTGTCATACGCCATGATGAGACGGTCAAGACCGCGTGGCTTCACCTTGCTGCTCTCTACTCAAAGGGGGCCCAGACATCCCGCATTTATACTCTCTATGCGGATCTCTTCGCTCGCCCTTCATTGTCTCCTGCTGCGGCTTATCAGCAAGTTCAGGCTCTTGGAGCCGAAATCCTCCAGAATCGCCCCTTCTCCGCGGACTTGGCCGAACAGCACAAACACTTCCAGGAACTCCTGGTTGTTTGTTATCTTCTACGGCTTCCTGAATCTTTTGATATGATCTGCCAACAGATCTTGGGCGAAGCCGAGTCTCCCACCTTGGATGCCACAGCGGCTCGCATCGCCGCTGTTACTTCACTGCTCCAACGTCCTCTATTGTCCTCCCCTCCTCCACAGGACTCCTATGCTCACCAAGTCCAGTGGGGTGGCAATAGTGGTCGCAGCCAATCTGGCACGCGCGGTCCGTCAAGGTTCCTCTGCTCTCACTGTGGTCGTACCGGCCACTCTGTTGACCGCTGCTGGCAGAAACATCCTCATCTTCGTCCCTCCGGTGATACTTCTTCCTCAACCTCCGCCTCCTCTCGGCCATCTGCTTCTGTGGCCACCACCTCAGGTAGTGCACACGTCGTTACCCAAGGTAAATGGCTGATTGACTCTGGTGCTACAAATCACATGACCGGAAACCCTCACTGCTTCTCTCTCCTAAAGACGCATGATCAGTTACCCCCGGTCCTCGTTACGGATGGTTCGCCTTCCCCGGTTCATGGGACGGGCATGGTTCAAGTCACTCCCGCGCTTCGCTTAGCGGACACTCTCTATGTCCCGAAGTTCCCTTGTAATTTACTCTCAGTTACTACTTTATGCAAGCAACTTCAGTGCTCTGTATTATTTACTCATACTTCTTGTTGTTTTCAGGACCCGAGGACCCAACGGACGATTGCTACTGGGACTGAGAGCGGCGGCCTCTACTTCCTCGACAATGTTTCCGCTCTGTCCACCTTCTCTTCCTCGTCTACTGATCTGCTTCAATGGCATCTTCGCCTTGGCCATCCTCCTCCTCGGATTCTTCGTCAGCTTCTTCCCCACTTACCTCAAACCAGTCCTCCGCTCAACTGTGATGCGTGTCAGCTTGGCAAGCATCACCGCTCCTCCTTCCCGCAGAAGCAAGGCTGTGGTTCCTCCCGCCCTTTTGATCTCATTCATTCTGATATCTGGGGTCCTGCTCCTACTCCCACCGTTGGTCGGGGTAGTTTTTACTTTGTAACTTTTATTGATGATTTCTCCAGATGTACCTGGGTGTATCTATTAAAAGATTGCTCTGAACTCTTATCTGTATGGCAATCTTTTTATAATATGATTAAAACTCAGTTTGCTATTTCTATTAAAGTATTGCGCTCTGATAATGCTAAAGAATATCTCAGTCATGAGTTTTCATCTTTTTGTATGCAACATGGTCTTATTCATCAGACCAGCTGTGTTTACACCTCCCAACAAAATGGGGTGGCGGAACGTAAAAATCGTCATCTCCTCGATATCGCTTGCACTCTGATGACACAGATGCAGGTGCCTCGCTCCTACTGGGGCTATGCTGTTCTTCTTGCCTGCTATCTCATCAATCGCATTCCCTCTTCTGTTCTTCAAGGCAAGACCCCCTTCTCCATTCTCTACCCGAGCAAGGAACCCTTTCCTCTTCCTCTCCGTATTTTTGGGTGTACGGCCTTTGTGCATGCTCCGTCTACTACCCGCGACAAGCTTTCCCCCCGCTCCACCAAATGTGTCTTTTTGGGTTACTCGACAACTCAAAAAGGCTACTGTTGTTGATCCCGTTCTGCGCAAACAGTTTGTTTCCGCAGACGTCACCTTCTTTGAAAATGCATCCTACTTTTCTTTCCCATCTTCACCTCCTCCTACTGTCTCTGACTCTCCTCCATCTCTCTGTGAGCCTTCCACACATGTCGACGTCTCCCCTCCTATGCCGTCTCCTCCTCTCCCTATTATCTCCCCTCCTTCCTCTCCGCAGCCGTCTCTCTCCAGTCCCGGGCCAGCCTTCTCTGCCACGGATGCTCCGGTCCCTGAGGCACAAGACGACCTGGATCTTCCCATTGCCCTTCGCAATGGGGTGCGGGCGTGTACCCAACACCCGCTTGCGGCTGTTGTTTCCTATGATCGGCTTACTCCCTCTCGCAGGTGCTTTGCTTTGGCCATCTCGGCTACTACCACTCCCCGCACTTACCAGGAGGCTCTTGTTATTCCTCATTGGAAATCTGCCATGGATGAGGAAATTGCCACTCTTACTGAAAGAGGTACCTGGACCCTTGTTCCTCCACCGATCGGTACTGATGTGGTTGGCTGCCGCTGGGTGTTCGTTGTGAAGTTTCGCCCGGACGGCACTGTGGATCGTTACAAGGCCCGACTGGTGGCCAAAGGCTTTACTCAGACTTATGGAGTTGACTATTTTGACACTTTCTCTCCGGTTGCTCGCCTCAGCACCATCCGGGTTCTTCTTTCTGTGGCCGTCAACAGGGAGTGGGAAATTTCTCAACTTGATGTCAAGAATGCTTTTCTGTATGGGGATCTTCAGGAGGACGTCTATATGGAGCAACCTCCAGGGTATGTTGCTCAGGGGGAGACACGAGTATGCCAGTTGAAGAAGGCCATCTACGGCCTAAAGCAGAGCCCTCGGGCGTGGTTTGATAAGTTTAGTGGCATTGTAGCTGCAATTGGCTTTGCAAGAAGTTCCGCCGATCACTCATTGTTTATTCGCAAAACCGCATCTGGACTTGTGGTTTTGGCGGTGTATGTGGATGATATCCTTCTTACCGGCGATGACCAGGCTGGGGTGGACTTGACAAAGAAACACCTCCGTCAACACCTTGTCACGAAAGATATGGGCTCCCCGAAATATTTTTTGGGGATAGAAATCTCTCGGAAGCCCGACTCGTTGGTTCTCTCCCAACGGAAGTATGCGCTTGATCTTCTACAAGAGGCAGGATTGACCGGGGCCAAACCGGCCCGGTATCCCATGGCCACTGGAGAAGACAAAACATGGACAGATGACTCACCTCTTATATCCGATGCCACGAGGTATAGACGTCTGGTGGGCAAACTCATTTATCTCACGGTGACCAGACCCGATATCGCCTATGTTGTAGGCAAGGTCAGTCAGTTCATGCAAGCTCCCAGGGAATGTCATCTTCAGTCTGCCTTGAAGATACTAGAGTATGTCAAAGCAGCACCAGGGAAAGGGCTACTCTTTCAGAAGCATGGTCATCTGAGAGTTGAAGCCTACTCAGACTCGAGCTATGCGGATGATAAAGGTGACCGTAAATCTACATCGGGTTTCTGCACATTTGTTGGAGGTAATCTTGTGAGCTGGAAGAGCAAGAAGCAGTCTGTTGTCTCAAGGTCCAGTGCAGAAGCCGAATACCGGAGTATGGCGTCAACCACGTGTGAGTTAAAATGGTTGCGGGCTCTCATGCTTGACCTAGGAGAGGTCTACAACTATCCCCTGCCTATGTTCTGTGACAACAAAGCCGCTATGTACATATCCAAAAATCCAGTCTTCCATGAGAGAACGAAACATATAGAGGTCGACTGCCATTTCATCCGAGAAGAGGTCTTGAAGAAATAGATTTGCACTCCGTTCGTCATCTCTGACAAAGAGTTGGCTGATATTTTCACCAAGACGGTTTCTACTTCCTTCTTTCACATTTGTGACAACCTGGGCATGATTGATATTTATGCTCCAGCTTGAGGGGGAGTGTCGAAGTATGAGACCGGGCGGTCTGCCGGTTTGAGCATGGCGGGTTGTTGACCGGGCGGTCTGGCGGATTGAGGTTGGCGGGTTGATTTCCAGACTGTTGCTGTGTGGTATCCGGCGGTCTGACGGCTTATCTCCGGCGGCTTGGAAACTGGCCGGTCTAGAGGTCTCCTACCGCATCTCTCTCTTGGTTCTGGTATTGCCGAGCGGTTAGAACATTGTCTAACCGCGCGGCCTGTTCCGGTCTCTTATTCTAGCCGCCCAGATCTGTTGTATAGCTTTAGTCCCACATTGTTAGTTTGTATTCTTCTCTCTCTCCTCCATTCTATAAAAGGGAGGCCATACCTTTGTAAATGATATCTTTTTGGATAATAAAATTTCAATTATTCAAAGTTCCGGCTTGTTTTCTAGTCGTTTATTCTCTGCTCTAGTCGTTTGTTCGCTACTTTTAACAAAACCCAAGGGTAACGATTCTCTTCTTGGACATGTGAAGTCCTCTTTTCCTTTTTGCATAGGAATCCTGCTCTCGCGAGTATGCGGTGAATGCGAGGTATTCCTTTCGGTAGACATGAATAGTCCCCTTTGTTTTGCATGTAGAGTTCAGAATCGAAGTACGGACATAAGCATGGTGTGTGAAGCCTACCCGGACAAGTTGGTATGGATCGATGATGTTTCATTATGCATGAATGGCCGGAGAACACTTCGTGCTGATGGTTGTTTTCGGGTTTTCTACACACGGTAGATTGCAACAGGGAGTCTTGGGGATTAACTCCAAGGTGCACCCGGAACTCTGGGCAAAAGCATGATTCTGCGAACTTGTTAGCCTGGGAGCCAACTTGCACATAACTAGGTTATGTAAGATTTGTGTAATCAGTTTGGGACTCGGGGAAGCTTCACCCGCACATATGGCTTAAATTGATGTTGCGGTGTGAGCAACGGGTTAGACGGAACCTTACCCACTCTATGTGGTTCGGTTAAAGAGACCTAAGGTACGTGGTACTTACCGTTGGCATAGATAGAGGGTCTTTGGCTTAGGCCGGAAAGAATTTAATGCTCACGAGATTTACCATCCTGGAGGCAGTGGTGAGACCACGAATTTTTACCGGGTTCACCAAGTAAGTGCCCTGAGAGCACGGGGTGTGTGACTGTGCGGGCCTGCATCTGTGGTGTATTGTGCAAATGTTGTACTTTCACTTTAACTATTGGATTATACTAATGCAATGTAGGGAAGCAGCACCGCCACCCTAAGAAAGGGGTGGTGTCATTATAAATTGGTTAGCTTTTGCTGACCGTTGCTTCTGTTTGCCACCGCTGCGGTGGATTGCTGCTTATAGGTATTGCGGAGCCTAGTGGCAAGTAGCAGGCTGAAGCCCTGGTTGCTCAGCCTCCCCTCGAAGGCCATGCGAATATTTACCTGTTATATTCATGTGTGTCCGTCCTGCGTGGCAATGTTTGGAAAACACTGTTTAATTAAGTAAACTCTTGTAAGGCCATAAGGCCAAGTACTTTGTGTATTTTGTACGCTCATTCCTATTTTGGGTTTATTTAGTGGACATTCATGCAGTTGGCTTGGGTTCTTTTCTATGCAACTTTTAAATTACTTCTGCTAGAATTTACTCTGAGTAGGACGTATGTTATTGGAAGGATGGTTTCATTTAGTAACCCAACAGTCTGTCTATGGTCAATGGCGTCAGGCCCCGGCCGAACCTACTGCTATATGATTTGCGATGGATATGGGTGTTACAGGGTGGCACCCTCTTCAGCTCCATCCAAAAGAAACCCTGCTTCAGCCCTAAGGTGAAGGCCATCATTAGGGTATGTCCCGGCATCTCTTGCACTTGGGTGACCTCCTCCTAGAAGCAATTGACGTAGCTCCCAAGGGTCTCGTTCACTCCTTGCTTGATGTGGAACAGGGACCCGACTCCTTCTTCCTCTTCTTGGAGGTGGTGAACCTCAGCATAAAACCTCAGCGTAGGTCCTCAAAGAAGTAAATGGAATTAGCCGGCATTTGGTGGAACCACTCTCTCGCCTTCTCCTTGAGAGTGATGGCAAAGAGCCTGCACTTGAACCCATCTGATATCTGTCGGATTGAGACCACGTCCTCAAACCATTAGATAGGTTGAACCGAGTCTCCCTTCCCAGTATAGTAAGACATCTCGGGCTCCATGAACCCCTTTAGAACCGGAGCAGAAGAAACCAGCTCGCTGAAGGGGCTGCCTCCCCCTACCGGGCGAGTTGGGGGGTCTCGCACCCCTATCTCACGAAACTTGCCAGCGCTTGCCATGCTGGGGAAGGGCACCTGCCCGGGGAGTTCGCCGCCTCTCCCTTCTTCCGTAAATTCCTTCCTAGCTCGCCTGTATGGAGCGTCCTCGCCGAGAGCTAGAACTGGGGCCACTGGTGTCGAGCACTCAACACGCGTGCCGAGTGTAAATCAGACCAAGACGAGTACGTCCTGCCTGAAGTCTTCGAACATCCCCACTATGGCGAGAGGGGGAGGGGGTGGTGAGTCAGAACTGTCTGAACCTCATCCTTCTTCTCCCGTCATCGAGCCTGCAGAAGATTTTCTATACTGATCACGCTCCACGCTCAACGAACAAGAATATTGAAACCGAGAATTCTATTTCGATGGAGTTCACCCTTGGGGAAGGGGTGATCGCGCACCTACTTATCTCCTGCAAGAAAAACAACAAGGAAAAAGAACAAGGGACTGGACCAAGGGCCCAGCATGGAGGACCCACCACACACCCAAAAGATCATAGAGCGCTTCCACTCCTTAGCCAAATGTCGGGCTAAGATACCTCAGAAAGCGCTAGAAGGCTGGAAGACAAGTGAGCATGCCCTTTGAGGTGCCCCTTGGGTCTTATTTATAGGTTTCTGAAAACGGCCTACAAATAGCCAACCTCCGCTGTTCCAAACATCTATGTGTAGCCCAACTGGGTCTACTAACAGCGTAACTCCGCTGTTCTAGAAGGATATTTGCACCCAAGTCAAGGTCCTTTTGGTCATTTGGCCTCTAGGCCCCACAGAGACGGGGTTCTAAGCCCCTGAGTCAGCTCGCCTCCCTACTAGGTAGGAGCGAGGTGGCGCCCGCCCCGCTTGGGCAGGCTAGCTTGCCAAACTAGAGACTCAAATTGGGGTTGCTTACCAAGGTAGGCGCAAACTGGAGATGGCTCGCCCAGGCAGGCGCGAGCTGGGGCTCGCTCGCCTAAATAGGCGCGAACTGGAGCTGGCTCGCCCATGCAAGCGTGAACTAGAGCTGGCTCTCCCAGGCAGGTGCGGGCTGGGGCTGGTTCACCCAGCTGACCTCCCAATCCTTGAGGAGAGCGAGCTACCCCCTAGATTTGCCCGCCCGCTATATTGGCGCGATCGTCTTGGCTTGCTCTCCTAGTTGGATCCACTCGGCGAACACGAGGTTGTACACTAACCTCCCAGGATACCTCCGTAGTGGCAAATGGAAGCGGGGGGGTTGGGCCTCGCCTACCTCTAAACCAGTATCAACACTACCAATGATACCTATCTTAAGCCTCAACGCTGGTGCACTAAGCGAAGCTCCTGCGTACTCTTGCTGGTTGCGTAGCAGACTTTTTTTGGCCAAGTGCTAAACCATACTTGCCAAGTCAACGTATTGGTGTCGGTGTGACGACTCTCCAATACCGAAAACCCACCACCTTTTATCTTATGTACATGCAATATTACTATATTTTTTCAACGAGCCAAAACTCCCCGGACTATCCCATCCGTCACAAGTATCTACCAAGCCAAAGCTCCCCAGACTATCCCGTCTGTCGCAAATATCTAACGAGCCATCGGCTCGCCAGGCTAACCTGCCCATCACTAAAACCACCGAGCCTACCGCTCGTGAGACCCAACCTAACTCCCACAACACCGGGGAGAATGAGTGTAAGTATAATCCTAGTTATACTAGTTACTCTTAAACATTGATTATTCTTACGGTTTAGGTTAGCCCAGGACTGCCACAGGTATTCCCGGTGAAGGGCTCTCACAGGGCACTAGGAACTATGATGGTAGTTGAAGCCTATCGTTCCCTTTTGCAAGGCACTTACTATTATTGGTTATTACCCAGTTCCCTATCCCTTTTAATATTATACTAGATCTAACCCTAGTGTATTTTGACTCTCTTTCTCTCCACAGGAAAGACGACCTTTCGTCGATACCGAGCACCACTTAACACTAGAAAACCCAACATTCCCCTCATCATGAATCTTAATGAAGCTCTCTTTTTCACCTTACCAAACCCATAAACTATTAACCCCATCTCCCTATGTCCATTACACAGGTTATCACAGTTTCCGTAGCTTTACTAAATGTAGACCAACCTAAGCTATATGATGTACATGATAGGAGGTACTCCAAATTTTCATCCAAATGCTCTAACATAATTATTGGGGGTCTATCATGATACATTTAGCCTAAATCCAGAAACTTGTAATATTCCTAATTAATTTTGCATTTATTAAATTTTCCCAAAAGATAGGCATGGGTAATTTTGATCATGAAGTACTAGATTTCCTTAAGTTATGGCCACCCCAAAAATTATGAACAGTGTATGATAGCAAAATATCAGTGAATTCCAAATTTCATAGATTTTCATAAATGTAAAAACCTCTAAATAATTAATTAAAATTAATTCATATAATTTTAGATAATGAAAGGAGTACCATAAATCATAGTCCAAAAATTATATAAAAATTACCAGAGCCTTATAATGATCATAAAACACGACTGACTAAGTATCATACAATTCCAAGGTTAGTGAGCCATGCATAAAATACTTCAAATAATTCTATTAAAGTGCACTTTGTGACGAAACATTCTTATAAACTCATCCAACTGACATGTGATAATTTTCTAGACTTCATTATGCCCTAAAAAGTTCTCTGGCCAAGTAACACAAGTTTTCAACAAGATATAATATTTATTATATATTTATCAAAGTATGGTGCACTAGTTCACTTAATACATGAAGTACTAAGAGGAAATGCCCAGATGATCCAAATAATTTACTAGTGTCTCTAAATGGTATTTAATTAACCTTGCCAGAGTTTCATATCATTCTAAGTTAATCTAATCATGGTTACTTCAAAATCATAAAAAAGGGCAAGTTGGAGAGTATTCCTACAAGTATGAGCTACTATTTTCTAAACATCCAATAATAAATTTCACGGGTCAATAACACTATAAAATTACTCCTACCAAAATCCCATGAACATCCAAGATCATATGAACCACCTATATTTTCATAGAAGGTATAGACCTAAACTATTCATAATTGGTTTAAGTTGTGTACCTAAGTATAAATGTCACCAAATTCCTTCCTAGGGCATTTCACCACCCAAAGATCACGTGGACTAAACCCCAAGTCCATAAAAGGACATATCACTCATTATCCTTCACAAACCCCCAAGGTTCAACCATAGGGTTTGAACTAGGGTCTTATGGCAAATCCACCCTAATCAACCCTAAACTCCATGTGAGGGTGTTTAAACTAACCATGGTGCTCTGGCCAAAGTCCCAACCACTTTGGGTGAGAATTTTCCCCTCCATGCCTCAAGCTCACTTTGGCCCTAATTAACCCTTAAAGGGCCACACTCTTATCTCACCAAAACCTATTCAAATCTAACCCAATTGGGCTAAAGTTTTTATCATGGTCATGCCAAGACCCTAAGAGTCAGTCACCAAAATTTTGGTGGGTTTAGAGGTCATTAGACCACTTAAATAATTCATACATGTATTATTAAATTTCTACAAAAACTATAGGAAATTTTTTCAAAAAATTCAGATTTTTAGATATGTTCTAGGTATATGTAAGAGTGACCCCCATCCATAATTTCAAGTCATTTGGATGGCTGGATAGATGGGGGCACTCAAAACAATCCCTGACCTAGCCTAGGTATAGACCTCACCAAAATGAGTGATGTGGTCTGAACTGAACTCCAAATGTTTCAAACCAATTTTAAATTAAACAAAACTCATCGGGCTACAACTTTTATGTAGACCACTTTTACTGTAGGGGATGCTAAGTATTTTTATTAATTAATTTCAAACAGCCCAATAACTGTGATAGAAAAATACATAAATCAAAACTTAATATACTAGATCTAGCACAGATCTTAAATCAAAACAAGTGGATCCTAGTTTTCTTATTCCTCCAACCAACGACCATGATTGGCCGAACCTGGGGCTTATCCCAAGCTCATTTGCCGGCCACCCGGCCACCTCCCTGGCCGGCCACCAATGACACCACCTCCGTTGAGGTGGGGGCTATCGCTGGGCGGCGGCACGACCCCCAGAGGGGCTGTTTCCGGCGAACTCGCAAGTTCATTTTTCATGCAAAAAATCGGTGGAAAGCTCCACCCAATCGGGTCAATTGATCCTGATTATCATCATTAAAGATTCCTAAGATCTATCCATAGAAGGAGTAGAGGAAGACCTGATTTGCGGCCTGAAGACGTGCGCTTTGCCTTCTCACCATTCCAGACACCGTGATTCTGGCTCCTCTGCAACATCTACACCAACCTCATCAAAAATGAAAAGGAATCAGGGGAAACGATTGCCCTTCCCCTAGTGAAGGTCCTTGAAGTGGGAATTCAGGAGAGGAGGCTTGTAACTCCCAAATGTCATTAAACTCCATTAATGGCCATTAATTCCACTCTTTAGTTTCAACCAAATTAAGGGGCTGAACCAAATTAATGGACGGCCACCTCCAGAAACTCCTCCTCTCCCTCAAAGGAATAAAAGCCCCATAAAAGTGGGAGATATGGAGCCTCCATGGACAAGATGGCCATTAATCTCAAGCTTTTCTCTCTCCTCCAAATCACCAATTCCAGAAGCTTAGTCCGACGAAATTAATTCCATTTATCGAACTCTGCTCGACGAATCTGCTCTATTCATCGATCTCCATTCGACAAATATGCCCCGTACGATGAAGGCTGAACCTTTTTCATCAACTTGGTATGTTCGTCAAACTCTGTTCGACAAACTCTGAACCTAGTTCAGCAACTTGCTCCGTTCGACAAACTCTGAACAGAGATCGACGAACTCTGAACCCAGTTCAACACTTGCTCTGTTCGACAAACTTTAAATGGAGATCGACGAACTTTGAACCCTGTTTAGCACTTGCTCCGTTCGTGAAACTCCGTTTGACGAACGCTGAACCTAGTTTAGCAAACTTACTCTGTTCGTCGAACTCCGTTCGACGAATAAGCTCCTAATTCCAAAGAGGCTCAATTTGATGAACACTGTTTGACGAATATGCTCCGTACGATGAATTATTCGCTGAGTTCGACAAATATGACCGGTTCTATGATTTCTAAATATTTGGTAACTGAGACTTACTATTTGCAGCCCAAGGTGGTTCACACCCTAATTCCCATGTTCACCTGAAACTTTGGTACTTCCTAGGGTTTTATCATGACCCAGTCATGACAAAACCATCCTAGGGGTCTAGAAGTCTGAGGGATGTTACAAATCCCAATACATAAAAATAAAAATTTCGTCCTCAAAATTCAAGTTAGCCCTACGGGGTTTCAAGTATGAGAAGTAAATGTAACATCCCGAGAGGTTAGAGGGAATACCTGACGTGAAAGGTTCCGGGTACCTTTGCTGCATCAAGTCCGGTAGCTCCCACGTGTTCTCCTCTTGTCCATGATTCCTCCACAATACCTTGACCAACAGAACCTTCTTACGCCACAGGACCCGCATCCATGTATCGTCTATCTGGATTGGCTCTAGGTGCACCGATCGATCAGAATCTATAGGCCCAGTTGTAGTCGTAATCAGCTGCTCCGGCCGAAGTAGAGCTCTCCTGAGGGAGGAGACATAGAAGACGTCATGCAAACCTGCTAGCTCTAGCGGCAGCTCCATTCTGTACGCCAAGGGACCGATCCGCTCCAGGATCCTATAAGGCCCCATATATCTCGGAATGAGCTTCTTCCGACCACACACCCGCGAGACTCTATGTATCGGTCGTATCTTCAGAAACTCCCGGTCTCCTACCTGAAACTCTACCTGACGATGCCAAGCATCATAATACTTGTCCTGTCTACTCTGGGCCTCCAACATCCTGTCTCGAATCAACCGCACCTGAGCATCTGAATCCTCGACGAACTCCGAGCCAAGTGCCTTTGGATCCTCATCCTGGATCCAAGACAAAGGAGTCCTGTATCTCTGCCCGTATAAAGCCTCAATAGGGGCCATGCTGATGCTGGACTGGTGGTTATTGTTGTATGAGAATTCGATCAATAGTAGCTGCCTCTCCCATGGTTCCCCGCAGTCCAGTATGCAAAGACGCAACAAATCCTCTAGTGTTTGATTGGTGCTCTTTGTTTGTACATCCGTCTAAGGGTGGAAGGTTGTACTAAATTTCAACCGGGTCCCCAAATAATCCTGGACCAACCTCCATTCCTTAGACGTAAATCGTCCATCACGATCGTAGACTATTGTCCTCGGCACTCCATGGTATCGGACGAACTGCTACACAAACCTCTGCACCAAGTAACCCACCGGAGCATCCTTCCCGATCGGTAGAAATCTGGCCACCTTCGTTAATCGATCGACGATCACACATATGGAGTCGTTCCCCGCATGTGATCGCGGAAGACCATGCATGAAATCCATGGTAATATCGTCGAACTTCCACTCCAGCACCGGAAGTGGCTGCAATAATCCAGCCAGACTCTTACATTCTGCCTTCATTAACTAACAAGCCCCACAATTGGTCACGAAGTATATGATGTCCCTCTTCATGCCCGGACAGTACATCTTCCTCTTTAGATCAGCCGTCATCTTGGTGATGCCCAGGTGGACCGAGTACCTACTGTAGTGAGCCTTGATGAGCCTGATATCTATAGTGTTTTTCGGACTCATCTGGGATTGTTTTCTTGCTCGTGCACTGCATTTCAACCAAGTTTCGGTTATATCTGCATTGTTCGGTCTTTGACCATTTCGTGCACTATCTTTGCCCGAGGGTGTGCAATTGCGCATTTTGCTGTCGGGGGTATGCACATGGTGCTCCTCGTTTTCTTTCTGCCATGCTTTGATTGCATTTTTGGTGTGGGGAGCTTGTGCTCCAGCCTGGTTTGATTATTGTAGAGGCAGTCGGGATTTCCCGAAGTCCATTTCCAGTTTCTATGTAAAACGCACGGTCATGCGAATTTCTTCTCGCACAGTTTCAGTACAACCGTGTGTTTCACACAGCTTTCCTGGGACATCTGTTTCTACTCGTGCGATTTGTTCTCGCACGGTTTAGGCCAAACCGTGCAAGAAAGAATCGCACGGTCTGCACATTTTCTCTTTATTCCTGAGTTCTGGGGTAAATCGTGCGTTTCCTTCACGCACAGGCAAACACGCCCGTGCTTGAGTAAAGCGCACGGTTCCCCTGTTTTACCCTGTTTCCTGCGCTCTGTCGTTACCCGTGCGATTTCCTTCACGTACGGGTGGAATTGCCCGTGCTCGAGTAAAATGCACGGGTCAACGCTTCCTCTTCTCAGGCTATTTTGCGTGCAAATATCGCACGGTTCAAGCACGGTCGTGCGCCAGACCGTGCGTGACCATTTTTCTGATCTTATTCTATTTAAAGCGCAGATTTTTCTCCAGATCAGGACATCACTTTTTCCACCCGCCATTTTAGTCCAGCTCTGAGGGTTCCGCCGCCCTACTTCCTCCTCACCATCAGAGAGGCTCCGGGCAAGCTTTCAACGCCATATTTTAGCCGAAGTTTCCTCTCGGCCTTCTCCTTCATCTTCTAAGCTCTATTTCAAGCTTCAAAGCCATAGCCATCAAGCAAAGGGAAGCTTGAAACCTTCTTCCGGCTCGTGAAACGAAGAAGATGGGTCCATTTGAGGGTAATGACAGCCTTCTCTACCCCGGACGTAGTTGAGGACTGAGCTTGGATCCGGATTGACAACCCGACATTTCCTTCCGCGAACCCTCGACGAGCCTTCAAATTCGGTCGATCTCTTACCTTGTTCTTCCTTTATTATTGTATATGTGCTGTTGAATATTTCTGTGTAGATGATGTGCACTTTGGTTGTTTATGTTTTTTGTTTCATGTCTATGTGATTCATATTACATTTTACCACTTAAGTTGCTTAAGTTGAGCCATTTGTCCATCCGCCGTCCATCCGTTCTTGCCGTTCTGGCAATTGCTAGAAGCGTGCGTAGCGAAGAGGTACTTACGACCCTAATATTCCTTGGTTCGTTTGGTTCTTATGCTTGCCTACTCGTCCATCCGCCCTGCGATTCGGTGCATAGCAGCCCGTATAGTCTTCCATCCCGCCTGGCGAAGCGATGCATAGCGGCATTGCATAGGAGTAGTTGTTAGTGTTTTATTTTCTTTTATCGCAATATAAAAACCCCCATCGTTAATGCCGACCTAAGGACTTCAATCTCAAGTCCTCCTCGAAATTAACTCCACCTTACTGTGTTCCTTGAGAGATTGATACTTAGGGAAATTTACCCATTTTATATTACTTGTGCGACCGGTACACTTGCCATCACATTCGCATCAAGACTCGGTCATAATGTCCTCCCGAATCTTGCCCCCAGCCGCTATGTACACCCGTCCTCTAAAGCATATCAACCCATCTCTCTCTATATATTCCCCGGCCGTGCCTGCCTCCAAAGTCCTGAATACTGGCTCCATCTTGTCATCCTTTCTCTGCTCAACCCTAATACGATCTTGAATATCATCGGTAGTGCTCATCTCATCCAGATACTCCTCATAAAGCTTTGAGTTGTTTGAGGATACCAAGGTAATCTTCATACCCTCCATCATCCGTATCAGCTCCATAGACATAAACTGGTGCTCTGCTCCTGAATTGGTAGCCCTCCGGCTCAGTGCGTCTACCACCACATTCGCCTTCCTCAGATGTTAGTGTATCGTGTACTCATAATTAGATAAAAACTCCACCCATCTTCTCTGGCAGATGTTCAACTCCTTCTGCGCATTGACATATTTCAGATTCTTGTGATCCGAAAATATTTCGCAGTGCACCCCATAAAGGTAATGCTGCCAAATCTTCAGAGCGAACACCACTGCTGTAATACCCCAAAATCCCAAAATGGGGTTCAGGCTGGGCAACACGGCCTGGGACACGTGCGTGTCCCAGGGCGTGTCCTGCTCTATTTTCTCGAGTGTGAGTTTTGGTCTTGAGAGTGTCTTGAGTGAGGCACACGGCCTGGGAAATGAGCGTGTACCAAGTCATGTCCTTCTCTTTGTCGTCTCGAGTACTCGACACAATGCACTCGACGCTTGTCGAGATGGTACACGAGCTGATACACGGGCATGTTAGAGGTCGTGTCCTCCTCGAGTTTGTGCAAACTAGTGAGCACGGCTGGGCAAGGGCTTGTCTGCAGCTGTGTCTAGGCACACAGCCTATGACACGAGCGTGTCACAGGGCCGTGTCCTTTTCTGGACTTTTCCAAGGCATTGAGGCTTGGTGAACACTGGCTAGACACGGGCGTGTCTGAAGCCATGTCAGGACACACGGCCTGTGATACGGGCGTATCATATGCCGTGTTTTGTTCTGGTTAAGTAAGTTCTGTGCCGCTTACAGTACATGGCCTATGATACGGGCGTGTCACAGGTCGTGTCAGCCCAAAAATAGATATTTCTAGGTGATTTGTCGCCATTCATTTCCTTCTGATGGGATCTAAGGGCCAAGGCTTCTCTCAGTTATGTTAAGTCCGGGAATTGAGAAGATATCTCTCATTTATTCTTAGCTATCCTCTTTCTAAAAGCTAGAGATTGGAGAGAGTAAGGGAGAAGGAAGAAGAAGAGATCCGGCTTCCTATGGAGCTTCAGCGTTCGGAATTGAGAGCCGAGTCCAGCTTTGTGGAGGCGAGAGCGTTGCGGTGCTTGCTATCCGGCCAGAATTCCATGGCTCTCAAGAGATCGTCAAGGGTAATGATCTTCCTTCTTGGATATGTGAAGTCCTCATTTTGGCATGTTTGTGGATTTCCACCACCAAAAGAAGGCTGTTGAGGGATTCCCTTGGGTTGATTCTTGAAATCCCCAGTCTTGCATATGGACCCAGAAATGTATAGTACGGGATAGGCATGGTGTGTGAAGCCCATCCGGACAGGTTGGTCTGGATTTGTGATGTTGCATCTTGCGCACCAGAGAAGACTCCGAGTATAAATGGGTAGTTTGTGGAGTCGATGAGTTGTGCCTGTGAAGGGTAGTAGCAGGAAGTACTAGAATGAAATTCCTGGAAAATAGCCGCATGATTCTAGTGTTGTATGACATGTTTGGGTTGAGTTTAGGTGCAGAAAGTGAGTTCTACTGAACCCGCCAAGCGATTGCGAGGAACACTGGCATTATCTCCCATTTTTGGATTGTGAAGGCAGTCCTTGGAGGACAGTGTGGCTATTATGAGATGTGTGCTCTGAAAAAGGCTTAGTGCCGAATAAGAAAGGAGAAACCGACCCGCACTTGTAAATTATCCATGAGTACTTCGGTATTCGTTGATGGCATGATGACTTGAGCAACGGGGGGTGGCTGATCTGCACCTATGTTATGTCTAAATGACTGGTATACCTGGTTATTGGTCTCGTTTGAGCTCATAATTAGATTCTTAGGCATGCGTGCCATTAAGACTATCTGCTCAATACCTTTGGGTTTCGGCCCGTGAACGGTGGTGGGACCCTTGTTCGCCGGTACACCAAGAATGTTCCTTGAGTGCATGGATCGTCAGGCTGGGTGGCTGACGGCTGTGATTTGTTGCTTGTGCGGGAGTGCATATTGTTTGATATATTTATGCTTGTGTAAGGCTATGCCTGCACGGAAGGAATACCACTGCCGCGGGAAAGGGGTAGGGTCATTATAAATTGGTCAGTTGAATGCTGACCATTGCCTTGTTTGCCACCTTTGCGGTGGGATGTCCTTGTGCAGGTGCTGGAGAGCCGAGCGGGAAATAGCGGGCTGAAGCCCTTGCTGGTGCTGATGCTGGCCCGAAGGCTGAGCGAAGCCCTTTTGTTTTCATGTGTGGCCGGCCTGTGCGCCAATGTTTGTAATCCACACTTGTTAAGTTGAACTGTAAGGATTTAAGGCCCCAATTTTGTGTATTTGGTACATTCCTTTGGGTGTATATATAAATGTACAACTTATATATAGTGGACATTCGTAGTGATTGAGTTCAATGTTAACCTTAAGCTTCCGCTAGCATGCTTTGAGTTAGGATACGTTTATGGTTTGGTATTAACCTGTAACTTCGCCGCCTATTTGTGGCATATAGTGTGGGGCCTCGGCCGGACCATGCACTATACGTCATGGAACGGATGGGGTCGTTACAATTTGGTATCAGCTTGTCTCGGTCTTCCTCTTTCGAATTCGTGGCCGAATTCTTTTGTGGGGTGGCGAGCATGTGTAAGTGAGACCCGCTTTAACATTTTTGAACTCCAGAATGTCCACTAATCAATGCAAATACACTTGTTTGAGGAACTTGTGCGTTCCTATGTTGCTGTTATTGCTTGTGCAAGGTCGCTAAAGTGTGTCTTGTCCACCTATAGGTGACTCGAAGTGGTGATGTACAGTCTGAGCCCCAGCATTCTGATGAGAGTACGACACTAGCTGAGGAGCCTACACCTCCTCCTTCTGCGGAAACAGACCGCTTAGTTGCTGAGGCACTATTTGTCATGATTCATGCATAGCCTGTTGTGCAAGCGCAGCCGGCAGCTGTGCCAGAACGCTTTGCTGTGTGGCCAGAACCTGTTGTGGCTGTTGATCCTCGAGCAGCTAAGCGATAGTTGAAGCAATTTATGAGCTTCCATTCTCTTACGTTTTCGTGTGTGCGATCCCCGACGAAAGCAGAGAATTGGTTATCGCGCATCAAGCATATGTTGACAGCGATATGGACGGAGGAAAATCAGAAGGTCACCTTGGCCACCTTCTTATTGGAAGGAGAGGCTCGGCAGTGGTGGGACGAGATGGAGTTACACCACCTAGAGGGCAGGACACAAGTCTCGTTTGAGGAGTTTTCACAACTATTTTTGGCTAAGCTTCTACCAGCGGCAAAACACATCACCATGGAAAATGAGTTCCAACATCTAGTGCAAGGTGAAAGTAGTATGGATACTTGCTTGAGTTTACTCGGTTGGGCCATTTTACGGGGTCTATCTTCGCTGATGAACAATGAAAAACCAATAGGTTCTATGAAGGGTTGTGGGATGAGTTGAGATTTCTGCTCTCGAGTTTGGTGAACCAAGGATTTCAGGCGTTGGTGGATACTGCTTGTGCGCTGGAGACTGATATGAAACGGGTGCATGGAAAGAGGGACTTGGCTATGACGAAGTCTAAATTCAAAGTGCCCCTCCCTGGAAAATAAAACTACCAAAGGAAGTGGAGCAAGAGGTCCAAATCTTATAGACAGGCCCCTTCTACAGTTGCGTCGAGAGCTACTTCAAGGCAAGAGTCTCATTCATGCTTTACATGTGGAAAAGTGGGACATGTAGCCCGTGACTGCCTGGTTGGTCCGCCAAAGGGGGAAAAGAAGACGTGAGTGTCTTACGCTGAGAAGGGAAAGGCAGTGGTGGATTCCTCTGCATCCCAGGCGCAGCCCCAAGTTTAAAATCTTGTCTAGCATGAGGCCATAAAGCAAAGTGACGTCGTCACAGGTACGAGTTAAGATATTTATTGCTTTTATATTTCATACCTTGTGCGTGGTTTGTATATGATGTGTTTATCTTAGGCTTTGTCCGTATTCGAGACCGTCCGGCGAGAGCACTATTCGATACGGGTGCGTCGCATTAATTTCTATCTAAGGACTTCGTAGCTCAAATTGGAGTACCTAGTCATATGACGACAGATAATGTGAAGGTGTTGTTACCAAACGGGAGTGTGATGCTTGTGGATAGGGCTTGCGATGTGGGAGTTCAAATAGGAAGTCGAGATTTCTGCCTGAGTGCATCTGTGCTACCGATATCGGAATTTGATGTGATCTTTGGTATGGACTGACTCTCATAGCAGCGCGCCTTTATTGATTGCAATTCAAAGGAGATCACACTGGGCCAGAATACCGATCTTGAGACTAGGTTCGCTGGTATGCGAGGAGTAGGCGGTACCTTGTTGTCTGTGCTCCAAGTTGTCAATGCTATTCGGAAGGGTGTGGAGTTATTCTTCACGCTTATTCAAGTTGTTGAGCCAAAGGCCAGTGTGAATGATTTTCCAATTGTGTCGTAGTTTGATGATGTGTTTCCTAAGGATCTTCCTGGGTTACCACCCCAGCGGGAGATTGACTTCGCTATTGAGTTGGTGCAAGGTGCAAAATCTGTGGCCCGCTTGCCATATCGCGTAGCGCCAAAGGAAATTGCAAAACTAAAAGTTTAGTCTCAAGAGTTTCTGGAATATGGTTATATACGCCCAAGTATGTCACCTTGGAGCGCACATGTTCATTTTATGAAAAAGAAGGACGGTAGTTTGCGGTAGTGTATCGACTATCACGAATTAAATAAGCTGACAGAGAAAAACAAGTATCCGATTACACAAATAGATGACTTGTTCGATCAGCTCGCGGGATTAATCATCTATTCTAAATTGGATTTAAAATCTGGATATTACCTACTGAGGATTCGGGAAGGTGACATTCCCAAGACAGCGTTTGGAACACGCTATGGTCATTATGAGTTCACTGTAATGTCATTTGGGCTATGTAATGCGCCATCAGTATTCATGGATATAATGCATCGAACGTTACGAGAGTACTTGGACCTATTTGTGATCATCTTTATTGATGATATCTTGGTGTACTCTCAGTCTTAAGCTGATCATGCTAACCATTTACGATTGGTGTTGAATACCATGAGGAGGAATAAGCTCTATGCCAAGTTCTCAAAGTGCGAGTTTTGGCTATCGTCAGTGGGTTTTCTTGGCCATATGGTGAGTGGAGTGGGCATTGCGGTGGATCCGTTAAAGATAAGTGCCATTCGGGAGTGGCCGGTGTTGTCTTCAGTGGCTGAAGTCACAAGTTTCCTTGGACTGGTGGGCTACTACAGATGTTTTGTAGAAAACTTCTCACGGATCGTGTTGCCTCTTACCATACTAACGAGGAAGGATCAGAAGTTCGTTTGGACGCCGGAGTGCGAGCGAGATTTTGAAGAGCTAAAGAGTCATTTGACCACGATGCCTGTTTTGACATCGCCATGTGGTACAGACGACTATGAGATTTATAGAGATGCTTCAGGGAGCGGCTTAGGCTGCTCTCTTCTGCAGTTTGGAAAGGTGACTGCTTATGGTTCAGGCATGAGCGGAATTATCCCGTCCACGACTTGGAGTTGGCGGTGGTGATCTTTGCACTAAAGTTGTGGCGACACTATTTATATGGTGTAAAAGTGGATATCTTTATTGATCATAAGAGCCTAAAATACCTATTTGATCGGAAGGATCTCAATATATGACAACGGAGGTGGATGGAGTTCCTAGGGGACTACACCTTTGATATTCACTACATGCCCGGGAAGGGAAACGTGGTCGCAGATGCCTTGAGTCGTAGGACTCTGGTAAGGGCAAATTGGTTGCAGATGCATGATGAGCGTCTGATCCAGGAGTTGGAAGTGTTAGAGATTTATTGTGTTAACAAGGATTCCACAGCAAGTGCTTACTTGAACTGGATGGAGGTACAATATGACCTCGTAAACAGGGTTCGATGAGCAACGGAGCTTGACAAAAGTCTCCAATTCTATTCAAAGGATGGTTCAAATGACCAATTCTCCTGGGATGATGGCCTTTTGAGGAAAGAGTGTCGTTTGTGCACCCCAAGTACGGGTAAATTGAGGGAAGAGTTGATGTATGAGGCTCACTTTACCAAATACTCAATTCACCCCGAGAGCACAAAAATGTACAAGGACATGAAATAGTTGTTCTGGTGGCCAGGGTTAAAGAAAGACATAGCACTTTATGTGGCTAATTGTCAAACATGTGCTTTGGTAAAAGCTGAATGCCAGAAGCCTGGAGGGTTCCTGAAGTCGTTACTGAAGGAGTTCAGTTGTCTACCTAAATCACCTAGAGGGGGGTGAATAGGTGAGTTGTGCGTCAAATTGCGGAATAAAAAAATTGCGATCTTGCACACAAATCAACCAAGCAAACACAGACAACAAATAGATTTATAGTGGTTCCCCAACCTTGGGTACATCCACTTTCCCTCACCGATCTATAAAACCACTAGACTCGGCTACTCCACTATCTCGGATTGAAAACCAATCCTACGTCTCGGAACCAAGTTCCTACAATCTCGATCCAAATGGATCAACACTCGGAAGATAAAACTTTCTACAACTCGGAGAAAAATCTCCTACAAGAATTGATAATCAAAAATTGAAAATACAAACAAATGATCTTCGAATCATGAGATGTTTTGGCTCGATCTTCTTCTTTGAGAGTTGCGGCTTTATCAGATTTATTTAAAAAGAACTCACGGCTAGAACTAGATCTGAAGATTTTCTTTTGACTTCACCCGATCGGAACGTTGATGGAGAAAGAGAAACTATCACGATCAGAAAATCAATCTTTGTCTGAATCCTTTGAATCGGAAACCCTAACTCTTGCACGATGAAGATCGGCGGCGGCGGCGGGTCTCATTTTGGAAATATAGAGAGGATTCAACAACTTGAGAAAAATATACGACGGCGTGTAGATCCTTCGTATTCTTGGTATTAGGGTTAGTCGATTGACATGACTTTATATAGGATCTCTCTAACAGTCATAATTAGTCTTAATGACGTACACGTGGACCAGTCACATCAAGTGATTTGAAAATCCCATCATTCTGGACTTAACAGAAATTTTTGCAGAAAATGACTTACGTTTCTTGAGAAGAATGATATTTCTCGAGAAGTAATGTTTAGTACTCGAGAAGAAGACAAATGATTACACGAGACAACATTTTTGCTAAACGGAACTTCAGTTCTCGAGAAAGAAGAATACTACTCGAGAACTAAGAATTGCTTCTCGAGAAAAGGAAGACAAGGGCATTAAGTCAGGTCTTAGCACTCAACGCTCTCAATGCTTTTACTATTGAGTACTCGAGTACTGTCTGAATTTCCCGAGAACAAAGAAACGGATTACTCGAGAATGAGAATTGATTTATCGAGAGAAGGAAAGTTTCCCGAGAACTAGGAATAGCATTTCTCGAGAACTAAGAGTTGTTCTCGAGAACTACACTTAGAAAATTTTCTGATTTAACAAATCAGTACTCGAGAAGTAGAGAACGAGTCTACTCGAGAACTAAACTTAGTTTCTCGAGAACTAAGTTAACACTACTCGATAACTAAGGATAATACTCGAATAATTTTACTGACTACTCGTGAACTCTCAAATATACTACTCAAGAACTAAACTTCTATTTCTCGAGAACTAAAGGACTACTCGAGTAAAGGACTTAAAGAATTTTTATTTTTAAGGAAACTTTTCTTCTAACTAAGCTCAACACCAACATCTCGTCTCTTGATCCAAGTGCTTGAAAATGAAGTGTATCCCAATAGAGAGGCTACACATGAGTCAACACCTTGGATCACACAATGAGGAATTACTTTGTATGGTCCTGTGTTTATGACCCACTGCAGACTGACATTGGTATACACTTAGCAATAAAGTCCTGCAAACACATAACTAAAATAGAGGATCAAATACAACTTAATTCATCTTAGTTCAAGGGTGACTTCATGCAAATCTGGGTTATTGTGGATGCAATACCCAACAGTTACTTATTTCGAAATGGAAGTTTGATGATATTTCGATGGATTTCGTGCATGGGTTGCCGAGATCTCAATGTGGGAATGATTTGGTTTGGGTGATCGTAGACCGGTTGACTAAAGTGGCTCACATCCTACCGAACATGAGGGACTATTCAGTGGAAGTTTTGGCAAAGCTTTATGTTGAGCAAATCGTACGCTTGCACGGTGTGCCCCGTAGCATCGTAAGTGACTGTGATGGGCGCTTTACATCGAATGATTGGAGGCTAATCCATCGATTGTTGGGCACACAGTTAACATTCAGTACGACCTTTCATCCCCAAACTGACGGCTAGACTGAGCGAACCAACAGGACGATGGAGGATATTCTCCGAATGAGTGCCTTGGATTTTGGTAAGAGATGGGAAGACCATCTATATATGGCAGAGTTTGCCTATAATAATGGCTACCAAGCGAGCATTGGTATGGCTCCGTATGAAGCTTTGTATGGTTGGAAGTGCCGTGCACCGCTAGCTTGGGCTGAAGTAGGCGAATCAAAGTATTTTCGCACAAGGAAGTCGAAGAAGCTACTTCGATGATACGCTCTATTCGACAGAGGTTGTTGATAGCCCAGGATAGGCAAGACAAATACTACAACGCCAAGCATCGGAACATGGAGTTTGCGATGGACGATTGGATATACTTGAAGATCAAACCCTTCAAAGGTGTGTCCAAGATTTGGCGTCAGAAAAAGTTAAGTCTGAGATATCTTGGTCCGTTTGAAGTGGTAGAGCGAGTTGGTGAAGCTGCCGATCGGCTAGCTCTTTCAGCAGAATTGAGTGGATTGCACGATGTGTTTCATATATCAGTGCTTCGAAAAGCCGTGAAAGATCCAACTCAAGTGATTGCAAACGATCGTGTACCGGTCGAATTTGGGCTAACGATAAAGGTTTGACACATTCAGATCGAGGAAAGAGCTGAAAAATAGTTGCAGAATAATACAATAGGGATGGTCAAAGTCTAGTGGGACAATTGTGGCCGTGAGGAGCTAACATTGGAGCGGGAGCAAACTATGTGAGCTTAATTTTCCGAGTTGTTTGTTTAAACTGTTGTAAAGTGCGTCTTTTGTTGTAATAGACCTTTTGAAGTTATAACATTGTGATTGCTGAGTTTCCTTGCTGTGAGAAAATTTCGGGACGAAATTTATTGTAAGGAGGGGAGGGTTGTAACACCCAAAAATCCCAAAATTGGGATCAGGCTAGGCAACACGGCCTGGGACACGGGCATGTCCCAGGGCGTGTCCTACTCTATTTTCTTGAGTGTGAGTTTTGGTCTCGAGAGAGTTTTGAGTTAGGCACACGGCCTGGGACACGGGCGTGTACCAAGCCGTGTCCTCTGTGTCATCTCGAGTACTCAACACAATGCACTCAATACTTGTCGAGAGGGTACACAGCCTGAGACACGGGCGTGTCAGAGGTCATGTCCTCCTCGGGTCTGTGCAGACTAGTGAATACGGCTGGGCAAGGGCATGTCTGCAGCTGTGTCTAGGCACACGGCCTGTGACACGGGCGTGTCACGGGGCTATGTCCTTTTCTGAACTTTTCCAAGGCATTGAGGCTTGGTGAACACGGGCTAGACACGGGCGTGTTTGAAGCCGTGTCAGGACACATGGCCTGTGACACGGGCATGTCACATGCCGTGTTCTGTTCTGGGTAAGTCGGTTCGGGTGCCGCTTACAGTACACGGCCTATAACACGGGCGTGCCATGTCAGCCAAAAAATAGATATTTCTGGGCAATTTGTGTCCGTTCATTTCCTTCTGATGGGATCTAAGGGTCCAGGCTTCTCCTAGCTAAGTTAAGTTTGAGAATTGAGAAGATATCTCTCATTTATTCTTGGCTATCCTCTTTCTAATAGCAAGAGATTGGAGAGATCAAGAGAGAAGGAAGAAGAAGAGATTCGGCTCCGGTGGAGCTTTAGCGTTTGGAATTGCTAGCCAAGTACAGCTTTGCGGAGGTGAGAGCGTTGCGGTGCTTGCTATTCGGCCAAAATTCCATGGCTCCCAAGAGATCATCAAGGGTAATGATCTTCCTTCTTGGATATGTGAAGTCCTCATTTTGGCATGTTTGTTGATTTCTCCCACTAAAAGGTTGCTGTTGAGGGATTCCCTTGGGTTGATTCTTGAAATCCTCAGTCTTGCATATAGACCCGGAAATGTGTATTACGGGATAGGCATGTTGTGTGAAGCCCATCCAAACAGGTTGGTCTGGATTGGTGATGTTGTATCTTGCGCACCGGAGAATACTTCACGTATAAATGAGTTATTTGTGGATTTGATGGGTTGTGCCTGTGAAGGGTAGTAGCAAGAAGTACTGAAATGAAATTCCAGGAAAATACCTGCATTATTCTTGTGCTGTATGCCATGTTTGGGTTGAGTTTGGGTGCAGAAAGTGAGTTCTGCTGAACCCGCCAAGCGATTGTGAGGAACGCTGGCATTGTCTCCCCTTTTTGGATTGTGAAGCCAGTCCTTGGAGGACAGTGTGGCTATTGTGAGTTGTGTGCTCAAAAAAGGTCTTAGTGCCGAACAGGAAAGGTGAAACGGACCCCTCCTTGTAAATTGGCCATGAGTACTTTGGTATTCGTTGATGGCATGTCGACTTGAGCAATGGGGGGTGGCTGATCTGTACCTGCGTTATATATGACCGACTGGTAGACCTGTTTATTGGTCTTGTTGGAGCGCATAATGAGAGTATTAGACATGCGCGCCATTAAGACTTTTTGCTCAATACCGTTGGGTTTCGGCTCGTGAACGGTGGTGGGACCTTGATTAACCGGTACACCATGAATGTGCCCTGAGTTCAAGGATCGTCGATCCGCGTGGATGACGGTTGTGATATGTTTCTTGTGTGTGAGTGCACATTGTTTGATATATATATATATATATATATATATATATGTTTGTGTAAAGCTATGCCTGTAGGGAAGGAATACCACTGCCCCGGGAAAGGGGTAGGGTCATTATAAATTGGTCAGCTGAATGCTAACCATTTCCTTATTTGCCACCTTTGCGGTGGGCTGTCCTTGTGTAGGTGCTGGAGAGCCGAGCGGGAAATAGTGGGCTAAAACCCTTGTTACTACTGATGCTGGCCCTCGAAGGATGAGCGAAGCCCTGTTGTTTTCACGTGTGGCCGGCCTGCGCGATGATGTTTGTAATCCACACTTGTTAAGTTGAACTGCAAGGCCTTAAGGCCCCAACTTTGTGTATTTGGCACATTCCTTTGGGTGTATATATAAATGTGCAGTTTATATATAGTGGACATTCGTAGTGATTGAGTTCAATATAAACCTTAAGCTTCCGCTAGTATGCTTTGAGTTAGAATTCATTTATGGTTTGATATTAACTTGTAACTTCGCCTCCTGTTTGTGGCATATAGTGTGGGGCCCTGGCCGGACCTTCTACTATATGTCATGTAACGGATGGGGTCATTACAACTGCTCCTATCTCCAAGTAATGCACAAGATAGTTCTGCTCGTGCTTCTTGAACTGGCGGGAGGCTTATGCTATCACATGTCCATGCTGCATCAATACAATGTCCATCCCTTGAAATGATGCATCAGTGTACACCTGGAAGCACTCATTCCCAGACGGGAGAGATTGCATAGGGTCCGACGTATGCCGATCCTTCAACTCCTTGAAGGTCGCCTCACACTGCGGCGTCCAAACGAACAAAGTGTCCTTATTCGTCAAAGAACTGAGTGGAAGGGCTATTTGAGAGAATCCATACACAAACTTCTGGTAGTACCCGGCCAATCCCAGAAAACTTCTTATATCCGTCGCCATCTTAAACTTAGGCCAGTCTCGTACTGCCTGAATCTTTGCAGGATTACCACCAATCCTGCTCCAATGATAATATGGCCTAAAAAGGCCACCTCTGTCAGCCAAAACTAGCATCTGCTGAACTTTACAAACAACTGATTCTCCTTGAGCTTCTCCAAGGTCAAGGCCAGATGTTGTGCGTGCTCCTCCTTTGTCCTTGAATAAATAAGGATGTCATTTATGAATATAATGACAAACCTGTCAAGTTATTGCTCGAACTCCCAATTCATTAAGCTTATGAAAGTCGATGGAGCATTCGTGATCCCAAAAGGCATCACAATAAACTCATACAAGCCATTACTACTCCTAAACGCGGTCTTCGGGATTTCTTCTTCCTAAATCCGTAGCTGATAGTATCCCGACCTAAAATCCAGCTTTGAGAACCAATGTGCTTCCTCTAGTTGATCAAATAGCTCATCCATCCTAGGCAGTTGATATGTGTTCCGGACTATCAAATGGTTCAGTACACGATAATCGATTCATAACCTGAGGGTCCCATCCTTCTTCTTTACGAACAAGACTAGAGCTCCCCATGGCGAGGAACCTTGCCTAACGAATCCAGCCTCCAGCAACTCTTTCAACTAACTCCTGAACTCTACCAGCTCCTTTGGAGCCATCTGATAGGGAGCCCTAGACATAGACTTAGCTCTTGACACCAACTGGATCTAAAAATCCTTCTCCCGATGCGGCGAAAATCCTGGTAGCTTCTCTAAAAACATATCCGCAAAGTCCTGCACCACAGATATATCGACAGCCATCGTCTTGGCCTCAACCATCTCTAAGAACACTTGATAGACCTCATCTCCATGCATGTGGGCCTTGATAGCCTGAATAGAAGATAACATCCTACGGGAGAGGGAGTAATACCTTCGAAGTTCGCGAAGGTGCCGTCATAACTCAATACAACCATCTTTGTCGGGCAATCTATTTGGGTATGGTTCCAAGTAAGCCATGTCATGCCCAGAACTAGGTCGAAGTCCGACATCCTCAAGACCATAGTTAGGGCTCGAGTGTCAGACCATCAATAGTCACCCTTAGGAGGCACTTAGCAGTAGGTAAGACCTCCATCAAGTTGGGGAGACGAACCTTCCTAGCGACTCTTGAATAATGTCTGACTCCATCCAGTCCCTTTACGAACTCCTCGGAGACAAAGTTGTGTGACGCCCCCGTATCCACCAAGGTGTGGGCAGGTTTGCCGCACACCATAACTATTCCTGCAATCACCCTGCCCGATTCTCGAGGTGGAGCCAAGTCCAGATCATACACCTTGTCCCTCTCTTGCCTCTGATCTCTGCCCTGGAAACCACGTCCTCTTCCAAGAGATCGGCCTGCAAACTGTTGAGCGGGCGGGGCAGCCTGTGGTGCCGATAGAGGTTCCCCTCTCATGGGGTACTTTCTTCGAATGTTCCCTACCTGATGACTTTTGTAGCACTCGAGCGGGGGAACTGCCACACCCATGGGCCTCTGTATCTCCCGCTTCTGAAGAGGTTAAGGGGCCAATACCACCGGCACCCTCGGCTCCTGTCTCACTCTTTGCGGGGTTTGTCCTCTACCCTTCTTTCATCACCAAAGAGGACCCTCCACTGATCATTCCTACATCACCGACCCTGATCCTCAGTTGGCCTCTTCCGGCCTCGAGTCATGTGTCAATCAGCATGTATCCTCTTTGTCATCTCTAGAATCTGAGGTATAGGCCTGTGAGATATAAACAAAAGATCCTCTCTCAGGTCCACTTGAAGGCCCTTATAGAACCTCTTGGTATACCCCGCTTCATCCAGTTGATAGGAGTCCGCAAACCAGGCTAAGTGATTGAACTCCCAGTGGTACTCCACCACCGTCCTGTTGCCCTACATCAGCTATAGGAACCTGTCTTCCAGCTCGTATCTTGCCGACTGTGGGATGAAGTGCTCCAATAGTGCGGACCTGAACTCCTCCCAATTTTTAATGCCCCCATCCATCGTATAGCATATGACAGAAGGTCCGGCCGGGGCCCGATGCCATATACTACAGACAGGTAAGGAGATTATAAGTTGTTTCCAAATCTAAGTTCATACTTGAACGCACCCTAACTCAGCATTCTAGCAGAAGCATTTTAATTTATGAACCCATACCAAACAAGAATGTCCACTCCACAACAGGAATGAGATATACATAACACATGATGCCCCTCAGATGAAGAAAAAAAAATTAACTAAACACAAAAATGGGAGTAGGAGCAATAAGAAGACTATTCAGTCTGGAACAACACCTGCTTCTCCTATAGATTTAAGTTCACTTCTAGTTCAAATACAGATAATGCTAGATCAAAAAAGAACTCAATTAGAAAAATAGGTAGATGAAAGCAATAAGTAATTGCAGTTACAGTTGGCTCAAGAAATCAAATCCATTAGATTTGAGGTTAACTTGTTGAAAAAGGATATGACTGACTTCTTCCAGAGAGGAGCACACGATGTAGTCTATCATGCTAAACAACAAAAGAAATCAAAGAGAACTCAAGATGAAATAGCTGTTAAAAAAGCTATGTCCTTGAAAACCAGACTAGAATGAATGAAAATATGATAGTAATGCATGATACTACACTGGTAAAGATAGCTGAGCAAATTATAGCTCTGGAGTCCAAGATAACCTCTACCTCCAGGGATATTGAAACTCAGTAATCTACTTACTCAGCCTCTGTGACTCAGGATATCAAGGCTACTTGCAAAGAGCTAGATGACCACTTGCTCAAAGCAAAGAATCATTTCTCCTCAGGGATTACCCATCTAGAGGGTCAAGTCAGATTTCATAAGAATGATTTAAGGGATCGTGTAGAAAGGGAATCCATAAAGGGGGGAGAGAGTAATGATAAAGTCAAGCTCTGAGCATGCTATTTGGACCTCCAATAGCATCATAGAAACTATAGGCTTTCCTCCCTTAAGGTATGATGAAGATCAAACTGCTGAGTATGGCTTCCTAATGAGTCCTATTTATATAGGATTTTTCGGACTCATCTGGGCTAGTTTTCATTCTCTTGCACTTCACTTTTAGTATGTTATCGTTGATATTTGATAAGTAAAGTTTGTTTTAAAGAAGATAGATTTGGTTTTATATAATCTTTTATGTATATAAGTCTATCTCTTTGTTTACTTACTTATATCCTGTGGATTAAGGCAAGAGTACCTATCGCATAGGAGTATAGTATTTTGTAGAAAATATCAAGGTCGTATTTTTCCTGGGATCGGTGTTAATTATTCTACTTTTTAGAACGGACTATTATTTTATCGAACGAACGGAGTGGAGTTTATATTTAAAAACTAAAGATAGAAAAATATATATATGTGATTTTATTAAAATAGGGACTTAGAAACTAGTCCTCGATTTCAGAATTACTTTGAGAGAATATTAATTCAGCTATTAAAGAACAACTTTATTTCTTAATTATCTAACTTCACGAGAGGGTCCCTTTGGTAGCATCACTGACTCGAAAGTACGACCGGGAAGGCTTGCGTTTAAACGGGTTAACGTAAACATAGTGTCTTGTCACCTGGTATATGATCAATTAACAGAAAACCCTAGTTAGAATAACTAGAAAGTAGAGTAGAAATAGTTGAAAATAGTATCCAGCCCAGAGCTCATCTTGACCAAGTGCTAAGGGTTCTTAGCCTCTTCTCAGGATGGGGGTGGTATAAAGTACAAAAAATAATATCTACCTATCTATCTTAATCCAGGATTTAAGCTTTCGCTTCACCTTTGTTTTTGGGATAGGGTAGTAAAATTTTGCAGAGCTTCCGCACTATCTTAATCCAGGTCATAGGCTTTCGCCTCGCCTTTCATTCGGGATAGTACGAAATAATAAGGTTTTGAAAATAGTTTTGAAAGCAGTTTCACGCTATCTTAATCCAGGACATAAGCAGAGCTTCGCCTTTCATTCGGGATAGTATGAAAAAAAAGGAAAGTAAAAAACTAAAAATAAAGCAGTAAAGTACTCAGAATTAAAACTGAAAGAGTCTATTTTATAAAGTCCGAAAAATTATTACAACTTTCTAAAAAGCTGAAAATAAAGCTGAAAATATTACAACTTACAGAACTTTAGAATACTTGAAAGCACTACCAGTTCCTTGTCAGAGAGCTGGGGAGTCCTAACATTTCTTAAGGAAGCTGCTGGAGTTTGAATAATTCTACTCAGCTCTGCCCCTCTATTTATAGAAAAAAATTGCTTTTGGAAAAGCACTTTGGGAAAAATTGCCAAACCCTAGTTAGAATAACTAGAAAGTAGAGTTGAAATAGTTGAAAATAGTATCCAGCCCAGAGCTCATCTTGACCAAGTGCTAAGGGTTCTTAGCCTCTTCTCAGGATGGGGACGGTATAAAGTACAAAAAATAATATCTACCTATCTGTCTCAATCCAGGATTTAAGCTTTCGCTTCACCTTTGTTTTTGGGATAGGGTAGTAAAATTTTGCAGAGCTTCCGCACTATCTTAATCCAGGTCATAGTCTTTCGCCTCGCCTTTCATTCGGGATAGTACGAAATAATAAGGTTTTGAAAATAGTTTTGAAAGCAGTTTCACGCTATCTTAATCCAGGACATAAGCAGAGCTTCGCCTTTCATTCGGGATAGTATGAAAAAAAAGGAAAGTAAAAAACTAAAAATAAAGCAGTAAAGTACTCAGAATTAAAACTGAAAGAGTCTATTTTATAAAGTCCGAAAAATTATTACAACTTTCTAAAAAGCTGAAAATATTACAACTTACAGAACTTTAGAATACTTGAAAGCTACTACCAGTTCCTTGTCAGAGAGCTGGGGTGTCCTAACAGTTCTTAAGGAAGCTGCTGGAGTTCGAATAATTCTACTCAGCTCTGCCCCTCTATTTATAGAAAAAATTGCTTTTGGAAAAGCACTTTGGGAAAAATTGCCAAACAGCTTATGGAAAAGCTACCAAACAGCTTTTGGAAAAGCTGGAAATCAGCTTTTGGAAAAGCTGAAAATCAGCTTTTGGGACAGCTGGCTATTTGATAGCTTGACATGTGGCAGTTTTTGATGAGCTGGCAGCTGATTTGGTGGCTGGATAAAGATGGCGGGTCGGGCTGGCAGCTGGCGGGTCGGGCTGACAGCTGGCGGGTTGGCGGGTTGCGGGTCCTGGCGGGTTGCGGGCTGCAGGTTGAGTAGCGGGTCGAGCTGGCGGGTTGGCAGGTTGCGGGTCCTGGCGGGTTGCGGGTCCTGGCGGGTTGCGGGTCCTGGCGGGTTGGCGGGTTGGCGGGTTGGCTTTAATTGGCACAATCAGGATTTGAACCCGTGACCTCAAGAAATCCTACAAAGCTCCCACTCCACTAGGCCAGCTGATCATTTCTACATAAATACAAACACATTATATATATAAACTATATTGGAATTAGTAACTTTATATTTTATATTTTATTTTAATTAATATATATACATTTAAACTTTATATTTTATATTTTATTTTAATTAATATATATACATTTAAACTTTATATTTTATATTTTATTTTAATTAATAATATATACATTTTAACTTTATATTTTATATTTTCTTTTTAATTAATAATATATACATTTAAACTTTATATTTTATATAT
The DNA here is from genome assembly GCA_039513925.1 of Platanthera zijinensis. Taxonomy (NCBI): domain Eukaryota; kingdom Viridiplantae; phylum Streptophyta; class Magnoliopsida; order Asparagales; family Orchidaceae; genus Platanthera; species Platanthera zijinensis. The sequence goes on from CM077089.1 coordinate 98,151,057, forward strand.
TTTATTTTAATTAATAATATATACAATTAAACTTTATACTTTCTATATTTTCTTTTTAATTAATAATATATACATTTAAACTTTATATTTTCTATATTATTTTAATTAATAATATATACATTTCAACTTTATATTTTATATATTTTATTTTAATTATATTTTATAGTATTTTAATTAATTATTTTAAACTCACTAAAGCTCCCCTTAACCTTATGTATATTATTTGTAATTATTTATACATTATTTTATACAACATATATATTTTTTATATCTTTACTATATATAAATATAAGTCATATTATATTTTATTTGTAATATTATAAATAATTATAGTTAACTTAAATACATTACTTCTAATTTTATACATAACTTATATATATTTTTATTTTTGTAATAATACAGTATTACTTTCTACATAATTTTATTTAAAGAAGAAAATTTAAAACAAATCATTTATTCCTTAATTTACATAAATAATTCTTTATTTACGTACAAAATGATATTCAAACTATACTAATAAATGAGTATTAATTATCACTCATCAAATACCCTCATACTTAGATTTTGCTATTCCAGGGCAAATATAGAGTTGAGTATATTTACAAGTTATGAAATTTTCGATTTACTATCAATTTAATTCTTCAAGATAAAACAGGTATAAACATCCGGTGAATAAAGAGTTAAATGCTATCGTATATATATATATATCATTGATACCAGAGTTAGAATTTATAGCCATAAAAGTTTTTGAAAACAAATAGTAAGCATATATTAAAATTAGATATAACAAAGATAGATTGGCTTTATGACTACTATATCTTGCATGAGATATGTTGAAAAATTACAACCTATTAAGTATGCTCTCTCAAAATTTTAAGCAAAATTAATTCAATTTTGTAGTGGTTTCAGGGGATATCAACTTGGTGGTTTTGCCCATACAGAGGCTTTGAATGTAGGAGGTGATGAATTTTATCCTCTCACCTTTTTTTCATATTCATGCATTGTTACAACTATTTTAGGAAACTATTTTAGGAAAATATTTTCCAAAATAGAAAAAAATCTTTGCAGAATTGAACTTTGAATTAATCCAATGTATATGTTTAGGAGCACATACTCCATTTCATATGGTCTTTTAATATTTATTGGATGCCTATGTTTACGGAATTTTTTTTATTTCCATGGACATAAGATCTTTTCTTTTCTAGGAGCATATACTCCTAGATGCTTGCGTGTGTAAAGAAACATGTCAAGCAAAATAGTAGGTAGGGTGGTAAACATAATTTTGATAAAAGATTTTGAGAGCAATGGTAATAGCTTGATATTTTCTATATTTTAACAAGATTGAAGTAATGATAATTACAGTCTACAATTATTTGGTGAACATAATATGTTTGCTTCTATTGTATATATATGTATTTCTATTGATATATTAAAGCAGGCTTGCTAAAAAACTAACTCCGATTGTAATGATATTTTACAAGGTAGGATTTACAAGTTTATTCCGGATATTTATATCTATCTAGTTATGATAAGGAGTAGTAAATTTGAAAATTGAATAATTTGCATTTTTTTGATCAACTCAGATTTTTGGAATATATTTACATAGTATGGTTTTGAAAATTTTGACTTGTTTTGGATGAGTACTAAAATAAACAATACTTTTATTGAAAACATAAGATATATCATAAAAGTGAAAATAACTTGCCGCTAAAAGCACCCCCATACTTATGTTAGGCATAGGTATGAAGTGAAAAATATGTACAGAATATACAAAAGCATAAAAGATGGAAATATACAAATGAATTTATATTTCGAGGTTATGGAGTAGTGTTAGGGTTTCAGGTTCTTTTTGAAAAGGGTCCCCAGTAAAATATAGTTTTAAACGGTGCCCGTTTACTTTGAAAGTTCCTAGTTCAGGGTGAGAAATAAGAACGGTCCCATATGGCCAGGTTTGTTTAACAGTATAGGGTCCGGTCCATCGGGATTTTAATTTTCCTGGAAATAATTTAAGTCGTGAGTTATATAGTAGGACAAGATCACCTGGTGAAAAATATTTTGGAAATTTAATTTTCCTATCATGATAAAACTTAGATCGCTCTTTATAAAATTTATTATTTTCATAGGCGTTTGCACGCCATTCCTCATGTTCATTGAGTTGAAATTTACATTGTTCGGCGGCTAAGTTTGTATCTAAGTTAAGAAATTTTAGCGCCCAGTATGCGCGATGTTCTAATTCTACAGGTAGGTGACATGCTTTTCCATATACTAAACGATAAGGTGTACAACAGATCGCAGTTTTGAATGCTGTACGGTAGGCCCAAAGTGCATCATCTAATTTGAGGGACCAATCTTTTCGATTGGTATCTACAGTTTTTTCTAATATGCGCTTTAGTTCTCTATTGACTACCTCCACTTGGCCGCTTGTTTGGGGGTGATAAGCGGTAGCGAGTTTATGAGTAACTCCATATTTGGCTAACACTTTAGCCATCTGGGTGTTACAAAAATGAGTACCTAGATCGCTAACTATAGCCCTAGGCATGCCAAAGCGTGAAAATAAGGTTTTTAGAAATTTAACGACGACTCTCGAGTCAGCGGTGGGTAAAGCTTGCGCTTCAGCCCACCGTGAAACGTAATCGACCGCTACTAAGATATAACGATTTTTAAAAGAAGGAGGTAAAGGGCCTAGAAAATCTATGCCCCACAGATCAAAAATTTCACATTCTAAGTAAAAGTTTTGGGGCATTTCGTCCCGACGGAAAATGTTACCTGACCGTTGGCAGCAGTTGCAAATGCTTACAAATTTTTGAGCGTCCTTGAATAAAGTAGGCCAAAAGAATCCTGCTTCAAGGGCTTTACGTGCAGTCCGGTTGGATTGATAATGTCCGCCGGTTTGTCATTCGTGGCAGTGCCGTAGTATTTTTAGTCCTTCCTCGTTTGAAATACATCTTCGAATTACTTGGTCGGCACAGTCTCAGAATAAATACGGGTCTTCCCAAAAGTAGTTTTTCAAGTCAGAAAAGAATTTCTTTTTTTCTTGAAATGAAAAAGCTTTTGGAAGGACTCAGGCTACTAAATAGTTAGCCAAGTCTGCGAACCAAGGAGTAGAAGAGTTTGTTACCTTTTCGAGAGCGAGAAGACTTTCTTCAGGGAATTTATCTTTGATGTCGGCTTTCACGAGTGTATCTATTGCAGCATTCTCTAGTCGAGAAAGATGATCGGCTGCCAAATTCTCTGCGCCTTTCTTATCTCGGATCTCTAAATCAAATTCTTGTAATAAGAGAATCCAACGTAATAAACGGGATTTTGCATCTGCCTTAGTTAGTAAATATTTTAAAGCAGAATGATCTGTAAAAATTATAACTTTTGATAGCGTGATATAAGATCTAAACTTATCAAATGCAAATACAATCGCCAGTAGTTCCTTTTCCGTGGTCGTGTAATTGGTTTGTGTGGATGTGAGAGTTTTACTTGCATAATAGATAGGATGAAAATATTTGTCTATTCGTTGTCCTAAGACAGCTCCTACCGCATAATCACTCGCATCACACATGATCTCAAAAGGAAAGGACCAGTCTGGAGATACTAAAATAGGAGAGTTGACAAGTTTATCCTTAATAATATTGAATGCTACAAAGCATTCCCTATCGAATATAAATGGGGCTTCTTTTTCTAATAAATGAGTTAACGGTTTTGTTATTTTAGATAAATTTTGAATGAACCGTCTATAGAAACCTGCATGGCCTAAGAAACTTCGAATAGATTTTACATTTGTTGGAGGAGGAAGTTTTTCAATTATTTCTATTTTGGCCTTATCGACCTCGATTCCCTGGGAAGAAATTTTATGACCGAGAACTAAACCTTCGCGAACCATAAAGTGGCATTTCTCCCAGTTCAACACAAAATTCGTGTCTTTACAGCGTTGAAGAACACGAGCGAGGTTATCTAAACACGCATGGAATGAGTCTCCAAATACGGAGAAATCATCCATAAATACTTCCATAACGTCCTCTACTAACTTGCCAAAAATAGCTAGCATATATCTTTGAAATATAGCTGGCGCATTACAAAGTCCAAACGGCATTCGCCTATAGGCGAAAGTTCCAAAGGGGCAAGTGAACGTAGTTTTCTCTTGATCTTCAGGGGCTATAGGAATTTGTAAATACCCTGAATAACCATCGAGAAAATAATAATATGAGTGACCCGAGAGTCGCTCTAATATTTGATCTATAAACGGTAGTGGAAAGTGATCTTTACGGGTGGCATCATTTAATTTTTGATAGTCGATGCACATCCTCCAACCCGTAACAGTACGTGTTGGAATTAGTTCATTATTAGCGTTTGACACTACCGTTATACCGCCCTTCTTAGGGACGACTTGTACGGGACTAACCCATGTGCTATCTGAGATTGGATAGATAATTCCCGTGTCTAATAATTTCATTACTTCAGCTTTTACGACATCCTTCATATTAGGATTTAAACGTCGTTGGGGTTGGATAGATTTACGAGGGTTCTCTTCCAAAAATATTTTATGCGTACAAAAAGATGGGTTGAGTCCTTGGATATCAGAAATTTTCCATGCTAATGCATGGCGATGTTGTTTTAACACTTCTATTAATTCAGATGTTTTCTTATCATTTAATTCGGCAGAAATGATAACAGGGAGTTTAGATTCGGCTTCAAGGAAAACGTATTTTAAATGTGCAGGAAGTGTTTTCAGCTCGAGGGTTGGTGGTTTTTCATACGAAGTTGGAGTTTTTAGAGTTGTAGAAGTTAAAGATATAAAAGGTTCTAAAGGGTCATCGGTAGGCATTTCTTGTGAAAGTGGTAAGTCTGCCAAGTCCGATTCTTCTACAGTTATTGAAAGCAAATCAGAATAGGGAAAACCATTTTCCTCAAAAGAGGCTTCCGCAAGATAGCAGGAATCGTCATTTATTAAAGAATTTTTCATAGAGGGATCTATATCGATAGTAACTTCGTCATCTCCTACTCGTAAGAGAAGTCTACCGTTACTTACGTCAATTATTGCACGAGAGGTTGCGAGAAAAGGACGATCGAGAATTATGGGAACATCGACGTCTTCCTCTATGTCAAGTATAACAAAGTCTACCGGGAAGATAACTTGTCTATTTTGACCAGAACATCCTCTACTATCCCTATTGGATATTTAATAGAACGATCTGCTAACTGGATGTTCATTTTAGTTGGGCTGGGGTTACCTAATCCTACTTTTAGAAAGAGCGAGTAGGGCATTAAATTTATGCTAGCACCTAAATATGCTAACGCATCTTTTATTAATCGATTACCGAAAAGACACGGGATGGAAAATCGTCCCGGATCGTTTAATTTTGGGGGTAATTTATGTAATAAAATGGCTGAACACTCGGCGTTAAGAAAAACTCTCGAAATATCTTCGAGTTTCTTTTTATTTGAAAATAATGCTTTTAAATATTTTGCGTATTTAGGCATTTGTGCAATTGCCTCGCAGAAAGGTATATTGATTTGAATTTGTTTTAGCTTTTTTAGAAAATTTTTATATTGTTCATCTTCTCGCTCATTTTTTAATTTAGATGGATAAGGTAAAACAACATGTGGGGAAGAAACTCGCGGGGGTTGAGGAGGCAAAGTTGTAACGGGAAGTGGTGTAGGAAGGCTAACCTTAGCTTATTTTTCTACCCTAACGGGTGGTGGTAGCTCCCTGTCACTTCGTAGTTGGACGGCTTGTCAACTTGGGTTACAAGAATGGCCAGTATCCCGCGGATTTGGTTCCGTATTTCCTGGAAAATTACCAGGTTGGCGTTCCGATAGTATTTTTGATATTTGTCCAATTTGTGTTTCTAAGTTTTTAATTGATCCGGTCAGGTTCCGGATATTGGACTCATTAATACTGACATATTTCGTGAATATGTCTTCTATTGGGGTTGGCCTAAATTGGTGCGGTTGTGGTGGTGGTGTTTGTGGTTGTGGGGGTTGCGGTGCAAATCCACTTGGATTTGTAGTCGGAGGGCGTTGAGCATTATTGGGGTTGCTCCATGAAAAATTAGGATGGTTCTTATATCCTCGATTATAAGAATTATTATTTAAGTTAATATTAGGATTATAGGAAGGTCTATAAGAGTTCCCCATATAATCGATTTCTTCAATTACATTATTATTCGGATTCCAAGTAGTTGTGGAGGAGGAAGCAGATATTCCTGCCAATTGTTTAGTTAAATTTTCTACTTGGAGTGCTAAAGTAGAAGAAGTGTCGAGCTCATAAATTCTAGCTTGTTTAGGGTGTGACCTTGGCACGTTCCACTGGTACGCATTCATGGTCATCTCCTCAAAAAGGGTTTGAGCGGCCTCAGGGGTTTTATTATTGAGCGTGCCCCCAGCGGCAGCATCAATGGCTTGCCTGGTTTGAATATTCAAACCATTATAAAATATTTGTACCTGGAGCCAAGTTGGCAGTGCGTGATGTGGACACCGACGTAGATATTCCTTAAAACGTTCCAAAGTCTCATAAAGAGACTCGGACTCGCCTTGCACAAAGGAAGAAATATTCGCACGCAGACGTGAGGTTTTTGCAGGTGGAAAATACTTTGTAAGGAATTTTTCGGTCATTTCAGCCCAAGTGGTGATAGATCCTCTAGGGAGAGAACCTAGCCACTGTTTGGCTTTCGTTCGTAATGAAAAAGGAAATAAGCGAGGACGGATGACATCATCAGTGACGCCATTTATCTTAAATGTGTCGCATATTTCTAAGAAGTTTGACAAGTGCGTGTTTGGATCTTCGTCGGGCAATCCATCGAATTGAACAGAATTTTGAATCATTTGGATTATACTCGATTTAATCTCGAAGTTATTATTAGCAATTGGTGGGCGAACGATACTAGACCCGCTGTCATCTAAATTAGGTCGTGCATAATAAGACATGGTCCTTTGGGGGACCACCTCTGGCATTTGTTGTTGCTCTGCTGCCATTTCTTGTACGTGTGCGGTGCCTACGGACTCTTACAGATTTAATACAAGCTCTTGATTCAGAGATCGGAGGCGCCTGCGAAAGGTGCGATCGATTTCAGGATCAAGTTCAAGAGTTAAATCAGATGGCGTTCTACGGGTCATACACTAAACAAAAGAGTTTTGACAAATAAAAAAAACTAAGTAAAAAAAACTAGATTACAAAAACACACAAGTATAAACACACGAAAAGACTTAAAACAGAAAATAACTAAAACAAGTTTTTTTATATAAAACAGGTTTTCTATAAAACAGGTTTTATAATAAAAAGTTGTTTTTATTATAAACTAGTTTTGAAGAAGAAAAGTTTTATATAAAATACGTTAAAATAGTAGGTTAGGTTTTTTTTGTTAGAATTTGTTAGTGGTTAATAAACTTGTTAATAAAAAATTAGGTTTTATAAAAACAAAGTTTTAAATTCAGGGAATTTTATGTTTGTTTTATTTTTATAAAAACTAAGGTTTTTAATTAACAAGAAAAAGAAAAGATAAAATTAATAGTGTTCTTTTATTTTCAAATATTAACACATATAAACTAGTCCCCGGCAATGGCGCCAAAAAGCTTGATAAGTAAAGTTTGTTTTAAAGAAGATAGATTTGGTTTTATATAATCTTTTACGTATATAAGTCTATCTCTTTGTTTACTTACTTATATCCTATGGATTAAGGCAAGAGTACCTATCACATAGGAGTATAGTATTTTGTAGAAAATATCAAGGTCGTATTTTTCCTGGGATCGGTGTTAATTATTCTACTTTTTAGAATGGACTATTATTTTATCGAACGAACGGAGTGGAGTTTATATTTAAAAACTAAAGATAGAAAAATATATATACGTGATTTTATTAAGATAGGGACTTAGAAACTAGTCCTCGATTTCAGAATTACTTTGAGAGAATATTAATTCAGCTATTAAAGAATAACTTTATTTCTTAATTATCTAACTTCACGAGAGGGTCCCTTTGGTAGCATCACTGACTCGAAAGTACGACCGGGAAGGCTTGCGTTTAAACGGGTTAACGTAAACGTAGTGTCTTGTCACCTGGTATATGATCAATTAACAGAAAACCCTAGTTAGAATAACTAGAAAGTAGAGTTGAAATAGTTGAAAATAGTATCCAGCCCAGAGCTCATCTTGACCAAGTGCTAAGGGTTCTTAGCCTCTTCTCAGGATGGGGGCGGTATAAAGTACAAAAAATAATATCTACCTATCTATCTCAATCCAGGATTTAAGCTTTCGCTTCACCTTTGTTTTTGGGATAGGGTAGTAAAATTTTGCAGAGCTTCCGCACTATCTTAATCCATGTCATAGGCTTTCGCCTCGTCTTTCATTCGCGATAGTACGAAATAATAAGGTTTTGAAAATAGTTTTGAAAGCAGTTTCACGCTATCTTAATCCAGCACATAAGCAGAGATTCGCCTTTCATTCGGGATAGTATGAAAAAAAAGGAAAGTAAAAAATTAAAAATAAAGCAGTAAAGTACTCAGAATTAAAACTGAAAGAGTCCATTTTATAAAGTCCGAAAAATTATTACAACTTTCTAAAAAGCTGAAAATAAAGCAGAAAATATTACAACTTACAGAACTTTAGAATACTTGAAAGCTACTACCATTTCCTTGTCAGAGAGCTGGGGAGTCCTAACAGTTCTTAAGGAAGCTGCTGGAGTTCGAATAATTCTACTCAGCTCTGCCCTCTATTTGTAGGAAAAAATTGCTTTTGGAAAAGCACTTTTGGAAAAGCTACCAAACAGCTTATGGAAAAGCTACCAAACAGCTTTTGGAAAAGCTGAAAATCAGCTTTTGGGACAGCTGGCTATTTGATAGCTTGACATGTGGCAGTTTTTGATGAGCTGGCAGCTGATTTGGTGGCTGGATAAGGATGGCGGGTCGGGCTGGCAGCTGTCGGGTCGGGCTGACAACTGGCGGGTTGGCGGGTCCTGGCGGGTTGCGGGCTGCAGGTTGAGTAGCGGGTCGAGCTGGCGGGTTGGCGGGTCCTGGCGGGTTGCGGGCAGCAGGTTGGCGGGTTGGCTTTAATTGGCGCAAAAATGCTTTCACCAGGATTTGAACCCGTGACCTCATGAAATCCTACAAAGCTCCCACTCCACTAGGCCAGGTGATCATTTCTTCATAAACACAAACACATTATAAATATAAACTATATTGGAATTAGTAACTTTATATTTTATTTTAATTAATATATATACATTTAAACATTATATTTTATATTTTATTTTAATTAATAATATATACATTTTAACTTTATATTTTATATTTTCTTTTTAATTAATAATATATACATTTAAACTTTATATTTTATATATTTTATTTTAATTAATAATATATACAATTAAACTTTATATTTTCTTTTTAATTAATAATATATACATTTAAACTTTATATTTTCTATATTATTTTAATTAATAATATATACATTTCGACTTTATATTATATATATTTTATTTTAATTATATTTTATAGTATTTTAATTAATTATTTTAAACTCACTAAAGCTCCCCTTAACCTTATATATATTATTTGTAATTATTTATACATTATTTTATACAACATATATTTTTTTATATCTTTACTATATATAAATATAAGTCATATTATATTTTATTTGTAATATTATAAATAATTATAGTTAACTTAAATATATTACTTCTAATTTTATACATAACTTATATATATTTTTATTTTTGTGATAATACAGTATTACTTTCTACATAATTTTATTTAAAGGAGAAAATTTAAAACAAATCATTTATTCCTTAATTTACATAAATAATTCCTTATTTACGTACAAAATGATATTCAAACTATACTAATAAATGAGTATTAATTATCACTCATCAATATTTCATTTATTCAGCTTATCACGCTTAGTGCGTTTTTTAGCCCATGGGTGTGCGATTACACATTCTTTTGTTGGGGGTATGCACATGGTGCTCCCCATGGCTCTTTTTGTGGTTATGGATTGCTATGTGTTGCTGGGAGCTTGTACTTATTGGGTATTTCATCCACAATAACCCAGATTTTCATGAAGTCACCCTTGAACTAAGATGAATTAAGTTGTATTTGATATCCTGTTCTAGTTGAATGTTTGCAGATTCTCAGTACTAAGTGTAGACCAATGTTAGTCTACAGTGGGTCAGGAACACATGACCATACAGTGTAATCCCTCACTGTGTGATCCAAAGTGTTGACTCATGTATAGCCTCTAAATTGGGATACACTTCATGTTCAAACATTGGGAGCATGGGATTAAGACAGGACAAGAAGAAAACATTTTCTAAAATTCTTGAAAATTTATCCAAGTCTAGTTCTCGAGAAGCAACTTCAGAGTTCTTGAGAAGTGTAGTTTAGTTCTCGAGAAGCTCTCATAGTTCTCGAGAAGCTTAACTATAAAATTCATGAGAAGTCTTGACAGATTCAAGAAATTTTCTAAGTTATAGTTCTCGAGAAGTCATCTTTGTTCTCGAGAAGTCTTGGTCAGTTTTCGAGAATCCTAAGGTATAGTTCTCGAGAAGTCTTACTTGTTCTCGAGAAGCTTGGCTTCAGTTCTCGAGAACTGCCTGCTTAGTTTCTTGAATAGTCAGAATTTGCCTTAGAAATTTTTCTAAGTTAAGTTCTCGAGAAGTCTTCTTTAGTTCTTGAGAAGTCATCTCTTAGTTCTCGAGAAGTCTTTCTCTTTGTTCTCGAGAAGTTCAGAAAAGTTTCTAAGTGTTTGTTCTCGAGAAGTTCAGAAAAGTTTCTTAAGTGTTTATTCTCGAAAAGTCAATTAGTTCTCGAGAACTAAACCTTGTGTTCTCGAGAAGTCCTAACCTATTCTAAAGAATTCAGTTCCCGAGAAGTCATGACAGTTCTCGAGAACTCAATTCCTAGTTCTCGAGAACTATAGACACTTCTCGAGAACTAAGTCGATTTTCCAGAAATTTTTGTTCTAAGTCCAGAATGGCCGAAATTTCAAATAACTCGACGTGATTGGTCCACGTGTCGTCATTAATGTCTTTTCTAGAAGTTAAGGGTAATTTTATATAGTCTTTTCACTAAGACAGAACCCTTAGCAGAAAAGAAAAAAGAAGAATCTTTCAAGAGCGGATTCCATACTTTCCTAAATTATTGGTTCGGCCGACTTTTCTCAAGAACGACATTCTGAATCCGCCGCTCTCGTCAAGATCGATCTCTCTGCATTCGATCTAGAAGATCTGCTGATTAAGGAATCGTTTTTCTCTCCTTGATCGAGTAGATTCAAGCCTTCTCATGTCAGATTTTCAAAGGATCTTCTTCTACAAATTCTGATAAAGCCGCAATGTTCAAGAAGAAGACCTAAGGACAAACTCTTTCAGATCTGAGAATATTTCTGTTTGTAATTTCAAACTCTATTTATAAGTCTTGTAGGAGATTATTCTCCGAGTGTAGGAGTGTTGTTCTCTGAGTGGTAGGAAGATTTTATCTTCCGAGTGTAGATCCAGTTGGATCGAGTTTTGTAGGAACGTGGTTCCGAGGTGTAGGATTGACTTTCAATCCGAGATAGTGGAGTAGCCGAGTTTAGTGATTTGCTAGATCGGTGAGGAAAGTGGACGTACCCAAGATCGGGGAACCACTATAAATCTCTTTTCTTCTGTGTGATTGCTTGATTCCTTATTTGTGCTAGTTGTTAAATTTTTTATTCCGCATTAGACGCACATCTCACCTATTCACACCCCTCTAGGTGATTTAGGTAGACAACTTATATCCTTCAATTGGTATCAGAGGGAGGTTGATCGTTAAAAGGTTAACACCTTGATCTGATCCTTTCCAAGTTATCTTTAGAGAAGTATCAAGCATGAGTAAGACCAAGGATTTTGCTAAGCTCCCTATATGCACCAAGAACAATTTTCCTATGTGGAAGGAAAGAGTTAAATTCTTCATGGAAGCAGTGGACTCTCGGATCTTCATGATTGTTAAAGAAGGTCTGTATGTTCCTATGATTGCATCTACAATAGATCCAACCAGACAAGTCCCAAAGAAGTTGATGGACTTGGATAAGGACGAGATTGCACTTGTCTCCCTGGACAAGAAAGCTAAAAATATTATAGCAAGTGCAGTCGATGACTCGATGCTGCAAAATCTGATTCATTGTCAGTCTCCCAAGGAGATGTGGCAATCCCTGGTGACTCTGATGGAACGAACTGAAGAAGTTAGGGATGATCGGAGATCCCTTCTAAATCAGAAGTATGAAGCCTTCAAGCAAGGTCACAAGGAAGCCATAGCTGATACCTTTGAGAACTTTTGCAAGATAGTCAATGGCCAAAGATTTTATGGCCGATTCTTCACAAATGGAGAACTGAATGACAAATTCTTAAGATCCCTGACCAAGGAATGGGATAATAAGGTATGCGCCATTCGGGAGTTTGGAAGATTAGCCAAGACGGTCCAAATCAACTCAAGAAAAGATGAATAAGAGATGAGCAGGTCTGCATCCAAGGAGAAGTCTATCACTCTGAAGGCAGATAGCTCAAGGAAGACAAAGGCTAGCTCTCCTGCTCCATCTCCTGAAGCTGATGAAGAAGAATCATCTGAGCCAAGCTCCTCTAGATCAGAGCTTTCTGATGGAGAGTTCTCTCTACTCTCAAGGCAGTTCAATAAATTCTTGAACAAGAAGAAGCAATGGAAAGGCAAGGATGTCTCCTATAGAAGATCATGCAATGATGATGATCGCCACAGAAAAGGCTCAAGCATCCACAACAGGTATGGTTCTAAACCGAATAAACATTATTCGAGTGACATTGTTTGTTATTGTTATAATAAGCCAGGTCACGTCATTGCGGATTGCCCCCACAAGAAGAAAGAAGGTGGTAAACGAGAAGAGAAGAAGTTCTACAATAAAAAGAGGATAGAAAAGATCCTGTTAGCCAAGAAGGGCAAAACCCTCAGTGACTCCGACTCATCTGAGTCGAGTGCAGAAGAGGAAGAAGCCTACTTTGGGCTAATGGCTCTAACTGATGATGAACAAGTCCCCTCGTTCACTGGGGAGGTAAAATCTCATACCCCTCTTTCAGAATCTGATGATGATAGTGAGCAAGAGGGCTATCCCTCTGAGGATGAATCTGAACTCATGGGATAATATAAGGAGTTACTCAAGGCTTACGACAAATGTCGCCGAGTCGTGAAAAGTCAAGCTAATGAGATAAAATCTCTAAAAGCTACAAAGAGCACCTTAAGAGAAGAAGTCTCAAAGACTGACTCTCTCAAGGAAGACTTCAATAAATCTATTGAAGAATATAACAAGGCTCTTGAGCACCTTGACCTTAAGGAGAAAATCATCAAGAAGTTGGAAGAACAACTCTCGGCTGAAAAGAAACTAGTAGAAGGTTTCTCTAAGCCTAAGACTGTACTTCCTCTTATTGCAGAATTCTCAGCTAAGGCCAAGGGTGCTGTTCTAGGCCACAAAGGTGCTCCTAGTAAATCCTCTAGGAGAAGGAAGGCCAAGAGAAAGAATAAGGATGCCAAGAAGGCCTTGACCGAGGAAAAAGGCCAAGAGAAAGTTATCTTTCCTGCGAACGAATTCGACTATGAATCCACCTATGGACACTTCACTAGGCCGATCCCGGAGAAGCCTAAGTCAAGGTACCAAGTTTGGAATCGCCCTCGTAACTTTGGCAAGAGTGTCTTCAAGGCACCTTATGAAGAGATTCAACTTCAGAGCTATGGACCTTATGTTCATGGTCATAACATCAAGAAGGCACCAAAGGTAAAACCTGTTGTGAAAAAGCCTTCTAAGGAGAAGACCTCATGTAGTTGCAATCATCATGATGCTTCTTCCTCCAAGAATGCTACCCCTGCTGGACCTCCTCTCAAGAAGGTCAAGCAGGAGATTATAAGGCAAAGATACAACAGATTCGACGGCTGGTGATGTGGTAGGGTTGGTCACTTTGCCATAGATTGTTGGTTCAATCCTAAAAATGTTGCAACTCCTCAAGTTAGCAACGTTAGAATGACCACTCATGAGGCTAATACTCATAGGGGGAGTATTATAACTCGAGACCAAGGACCCAAACGTGTTTGGGTTCCTAAGGCTAAGTGATTATAATTGCAGGTACGTCCAAAGGCCATGGAAATGCCAATCTTGTATTTGGACAGTGGATGTTCTCGGCATATGACCAGGACAAGGAGCTTACTCCAGAACTTTTCACCGATGTTGAACGGACCAAAGGTCATCTTTGGAGGTTCATACCGAGGAATTACCAAAGGCTACGGTATGATTACTAACGGTAACGTATCCTTTTCGGATGTAGCCTATGTTGAAGGATTGGAACACAATCTCATCAGCATAAGCCAACTATGCGAGAAAGGATACGTGGTTGAATTCCATGCTGACAAGTGTTTGATAAAATCGGTTGACAACATGGATATTATTTTATCAGGCACTCGAAGCAGAAATATTTTCTGTTAAAATTTCATCTGTATTGACTCCTCTACACCATTATGTCTTTTAGCAAAAAGTAGTGCATCTCTTGCTGACCAATGGCACAAGATACTTGCACATATTAATTTCAAAACTATTAATAAACTATTCTCTCATAACTTAGTACGTGATGCTCCTATTATCAAGTACGTTAAGGACAACCCTTGTCATGCCTGTATAAAAGGCAAGCAAACAAGGAGTTCATTTAAAAGCATTATAGGAAAGGATTCTAATAGAAGCTTACAGCTTCTTCATATGGACTTGTTCGGTCCACTGCAAGTTAGAAGTTTGGGAGGTAAGGAATATACGTTGGTTATTGTGGATGATTACTCGCGCTTTGCGTGGGTGTTCTTTCTGAAACACAAGTCAGATACCTTCAATATTTTCACTAATTTTGTTAGGCAAGTCCAGAATGAATACAACTTATCCGTAGTCAAAATCAAAAGTGACAATGGAACGAAATTCAAGTCTGGGGCCATGAAAGAATACTGTGAAAGTCAAGGTATCTTTCATGAGTTTTCCTCTCCTTGCACTCCACAGCAAAATGGAGTAGCTGAGAGAAGGAACAGAACACTCATAGAGGCTTGCCGGACTATGTTGAGTGATGCCTCACATCCAGAGTACTTCTGGGCTGAAGCCATCAACACCGCTTTTCACATGGAAAATCAAGCACTCATCAATAAGAACCATGATAAGACACCTTACGAACTTCTAAAAGGCAGGAATCCAACCATTTCACATTTTAGAATCTTTTGTTATAAGTGCTTCGTACTTAACAACGACAAGTATCACACTACCAAGTTTAGCGAGAAAAGCTTTGAAGGTATTTTTGTAGGTTATAGTAGCCATAGTAAGGCCTATAGAGTATTTAATTGAAAAACTCTAGTGGTAGGAGAATCGATTCACATTGTATTTGATGAGACGGGTTTGCTGCAAAGCTACTCTTCTAGTATGCTCATTGAAGATGCAGGTACAAAGATAAAGGAACTCAGTCTGGATGAACCTACTGAAAATAAAGATGAAAAGTTCATCAAGATCACCTCTATAACCCCGATTAGAGAGGTAGATGATCAAGATGAAGAATTCATTCCAGTTGAAGATGCAACTCCAGTGGCTGAAGAGATCCCAGATGCAAGGACTCTAGAGCTCATACACCTGAAGGATCATCCCTTGGACCAGATCATAGGAGATCCCCGGGATGGTGTCAGGACTCGGAGAGGTAAAACTAACGAGAATTTATTCTTAAGTTTTCTATCACAGGTTGAACCTAAGAAGTTCGAGGAAGCAAACTCGGATGCATCCTGGATTCTAGACATGGAAGAAGAGTTAAATCAGTTAAAACGTTGCAAAGTTTGGACACTTGTTCCTAGACCCAAGAATAAGAACGTCATCGGGACAAAATCGGTCTACCGGAACAAGATGGACGAAGATGGAACAATTATAAAGAACAAAGCCAGACTCGTTGCCAAGGGCTATCGTCAAGAAGAAGGAATCGACTTCGATCAAACGTATGATCCAGTGGCAAGACTGGAGGCGATCAGGTTATTCCTTGCTTATGCTGCACTTAAGGGCTTTAGCGTCTTTCAGATGGATGTAAAATTCGTGTTCCTAAATGGTGACATAAAGGAAGAAGTGTATGTAGAGCAACCGCCAGGTTTTGTTGACTCAACTTTTCCTAATCATGTTTATTTACTGCAGAAAGCATTATATGGTATTAAACAAGCTCCTCGAGCTTGGTATGAGACGTTGTCTAGCTTTCTTCTTGAGAACAAGTTCATAAGAGGAAAGATAGACATGATATTTTTTCTTAGGGAAATAAATGGCAAGATTTTGCTAGTGCAAATCTATGTTGATGACATTATTTTTGGCTCTACGGATAACAACCTCTACAAGAAGTTCTCTAAACTTATGCAATGGAAGTTTGAAATGAGCAGTATGGGAGAGCTAAAGTATTTCTTAGGGCTTTAGGTGAAACAATCTGAGGATGGAATTTTCATCTCACAGACAAAGTTCACCAAAGAGCTACTTAAGAAATTCGGAATGGAGAATGCAACCTCTATGAGGACTGCAATGGCCTCACCTATGTCTCTGGATAAGGATGAGAAAGGGAAACCTTTTGATGAAACCAAGTACAGAAGCATAATTGGGTCCTTGCTCTACCTTACAGCAAGTAGACCAGATATAATGTTTTCAATATGTGTATGCGCAAGATTCCTGGTGAACTCTAAGGAATCTCACTATATTGCTGCAAAGCGAATTTTCAGATACCTTAAAGGTACATCAAATCTTGGCTTATGGTACCCAAGAAGTTATGATAGTGAACTGATTGGATTTTCAAATGCAGATTTTGCAGGAAGCAAAGACGACAGGAAAAGCACTTCTGCGAGTTGCCAATTCCTAGGAAGAAGGCTTATCTCTTGGAGCAGCAAAAAGAAAACTGTGTCGCAATCTCAATGGCCGAGTCAGAATACATTTCTGCCGCTAGTTGTTGTGCACAGTTGTTTTGGCTAAAGAACCAGCTAGAGGATTACAATAGTAAGGTCAAGGACATTCCATTATTCTGTGACTCCTCCAACGCAATCATAATCGCAAACAACCCAGTCTCACACAGCCGGATAAAGCACATCGAGCTGAGATACCACTTCGTCCGGGAGCATGTGAAGCAAGGGGATGTGGATCTGCAGTACGTGCCAACAGATCGGTAGGTTGCAGATATTTTCACAAAGCCGCTGGATGAGACCAAGTTCAATTTCTTCAAAACAGAACTTGGGCTGCTAAACAAGGAAGATTAGGCCAAGATGATCAGTTCAAAGGCTCAAGAATCGAGGAGTCTCCAAAAAGGTCAGAATTTCTCAAGTAGAAGGATAGCTCTCGAGAACTATACTTACTTCCCGAGAACTATCTGCCAGTTCTCGAAAACTAAAGCTTGCCTCTCGAGAACTATCTGCCAGTTCTCGAGAACCATCCTTGCTTCTCGAGAACTATCTGCCACTTCTCGAAAACTAAAGCTTGCCTCTCGAGAAATGGCCCGTCATTTTGCCGATTTCTGCTAACTCTTCTATTTTGAAAACCTCTTAATTTCTGTCCTAATCCAAGTTTAATTACACTCATAATTGACATTACTAGGGTCCTATATATATATAATATTTTAGAAATCTTAAGTCAACCGCCATTTCAAAATCATTTCTCTCAAAACTCTTCGTCTTCCGCCATAAGAAACCTCTGTCTCTGTCGCGGTCTCGCGCTCAGTCCGTCGCCACCGTCAGCTTTCATGGTGCAGGTTTCCAAGATTGGAGTCGGCAGCGAACTGGTAGTCGCAAGAATTGCAGAGATTTCAGACGATTTCCAGAACCTTCTCATTCTTCTCGAAACCGCCGGCCTCATGTTCATTTTGACAGAACCCTGCAAGATTCTTTTTCCTGATGTCGAGGAGTTCTTCAAGAATGCTAAGGTGAAAAGGAATGGTAAGATTCTGAAAACTCAAGTCAGAGGGATCAAGATAAAGTTGGACAAGATGATAGTTTCCGAGCTTCTGAGAATGTCCGTTGTAGGCGAGGAAGACGACCTAACTTTGGAAGACTATGACAGGACCTACTCCTTCTGTGGAGTTTCTGAGGAATTTTACTCCTTAAAGAGAAACCTTTTCAATGATGTAGGGAAATTTCTTGCAGACATTATTAGAAAAATCCTATGGTGCAAAACAGGGTCAATTAATTTCATTACTCATGATCTATTTGGAGTAATGACAGCCATTGTCTCAAGGAAGAAATTTCAGTTTGGCATGATGGTGTTTGAGTTGATCAGGGACAGCATTCAAGCTCCCAAATTTGCAAGGATAATCTCATTGATTTTGAGAGAGATTGATCATTTTACCTTCAAAACATCCAAAGGTACCACGATTCACCACCTTAAGAAGATTTCCTTAGCCTCCATGCAGAGATGGGAGTTAAAGCTGAAAAACCCAAGGCAGATAACTAAAGAAGTTGGCGCTTCTGTCTCAGAGGTGAGGACCCCATCTCCTCCTCTACATCATGTTGCTGAACCATCTGGTGCAGCAACTGAGGGGGAGCCTGCACACTCTTCTTCAGATATCAGAATTACTACTCCAGCCAGATCTCCTCTAAGAAGCCCAGTGAGATCTCCAGTTAGGAGCCCTGTGGCAGTCTCTCCAGTGCCAAACCTATCAGATGTTCCAACCCAAGATATTCTCAAAGACACAAATGAAGCCATAGACAAGATGATAGAAGAGCTCACCTCAGAAGAACCTCTCTCCCCCCTTTCCAAAGATCTCCCTGAAGACCCATACAAAGAACCCTCACCCCAAGCTACTCCTTCTCCCTCTCCAAGAAAAGAATCAAATCCACTAGAGACCATCCTTCTATCTGAAGAGGATGTGCAAGCCCCTGAGGAGGTGGAATCCCCTCTCAGGAATCTTGACTTCTCCCTTCCTAGATTTGTTGATGAGGAGGGAGATATAGTATCTCATACTATAAAAGCCCAGAGCTCTGTAATACGGGAAGAAATTCCCCTATGGAAAGCTCCTCCACAACCTCAGATTGATTCTACCACCCCGCTCCTGCTGCTGCTGCTGTAATTGCAAATTCAGATATTCTGTCAAAGATTGAAAAAATGTTAGCTAACTAGAGGAAATATTTTGATGAATCTCTTCAGACTGTTAAAGATCAAGTAACTGCCGTTAAGAAAGAAATGAGCAGAGGCTTTGTAGATATTCAAGCCAACACAGATTCTCTCAAAGAATTGTTCAGAATTGGAGGCAAAGCCATAGATCACACCATCACCATCATTGGTCAAGTCATGGAACAATCTTTTACCCTGACAAACAGTCAAATTCAGTTGGACAAAAGAGCTGAAGAGAAAGTCATGAAAGTATGCAATGAAGTTTCTACTTTCAAAGAAGACACCATAGACCAGCTATCTATAGAAATCAGAAAGGGGGAGACCATAGTGAATGAACAGGTAAAAAAGCTTACTACAGATGACAAAACTATCTAGAATGAGAAATTAACTAAAATCAGTAAGGATGTTTTAGATCAGATTCAATCAGTAAAATTCCATACATATGATACAGCTGTCTGGATGCACAACTAGATCTTCCCAGATTTTCAGGCTGACCCCAACATTATTCCTCATCACTTAAATCCTCTTGCTCAAGGTGAGTCCAGCCAAGTGCCTCAACCTCAAATGCCTACATTTTATCCTAGACCAAAAGATCAGGCACCTCCTCCAGCTTCCTATTCCCAAGTTTGGGATGACATTATTCCTCAAGATCTACCAGACGTTCACATCCCCAAGAAAAGGAAGTATGGGGAAGGTCCTTCTGCTAGCAGATCTGTTCCCCAGCCAGAGGCATAAAGAAGAAAAGCAAAGGAATTTGCTGAAGTTTGGAGCCCTACTTCCAAAGCTCTAATTCTTGATACTCTTAAACTAGTCATGGACTTTAATGAGAATAGAAATCTTCACTACAGCTCTGTTGAGTGGGAATTATATGAAAAGTCCATGACCAAAAGTAGGATATATGACAGAGAATATGGAAAGAATAATGCTAAAGCTCCTCCCAAGCGCCCAAGGTACTATCCTAAGCCTTTCAGTTATCAGAGGAGGCAGCAGGAAAAGCAAGACAGGCAAAAACAAAGGAAAGAATGATTCATGTTTTTTTGTTTTGAGAATTTTTGAGGAAATGTATGTTGATTGATTCTAAAACATTACTTATATATACAATTCCTAGTTTTGCATATTGTGCCTTTAATTAGTCTGTCTTTGCATTTATACTCAATCTCCTTTCTTCCAGTTCTTTCTTTATTATGTTAATTCACTTTAGTGTAGAGGGTTCTGACTTCTACAAATAGGGGGAGATTGTTGGGTATGCATCCACAATAACCCAGATTTGCATGAAGTCACCCTTGAACTAAGATGAATTAAGTTGTATTTGTTATCCTGTTCTAGTTTAATGTTTGCAGATTCTCAGTGCTAAGTGTAGACCAATGTTAGTCTACAGTGGGTCAGGAACATAGGACCATACAATGTAATCCCTCACTGTGTGTTCCAAAGTGTTGACTCATGTGTAGCCTCTCAATTGGGATACACTTCATGTTCAAACATTGGGAGCATGGCATGAAGACAGGACCAGAAGAAAACATTTTCTAAAATTCTTGAAAATTTATCCAAGTCTAGTTCTCGAGAAGCAACTTCAGAGTTCTTGAGAAGTGTAGTTTAGTTCTCAAGAAGCTCTCATAGTTCTCGAGAAGCTTAACTACAAAGTTCATGAGAAGTCTGGACAGATTCCAGAAATTTTCTAATTTATAGTTCTCGAGAAGTCATCTTTGTTCTCGAGAAGTCTTAGTCAATTTTCGAGAAGCCTAAGGTATAGTTCTCGAGAAGTCTTACTTGTTCTCGAGAAGCTTGGCTTCAGTTCTCGAGAACTGCCAGCTTAGTTTCTTGAATAGTCAGAATTTGCCTCAGAAATTTTTCTAAGTTAAGTTCTCGAGAAGTCCTCTCTCAGTTCTCGAGAAGTCTTTCTCTTTGTTCTCGAGAAGTTCAGAAAAGTTTCTAAGTGTTTGTTCTCGAGAAGTTCAGAAAAGTTTCTTAAGTGTTTATTCTCGAGAAGTCAATTAGTTCTCGAGAACTAAACCTTGTGTTCTCGAGAAGTCCTAACCTCTTCTAAAGAATTCAGTTCCCGATAAGTCATGTCAGTTCTCGAGAACTAAGTTCCTAGTTCTCGAGAGACACTTCTCGAGAACTAAGTCGATTTTCAAGAAATTTTTGTTCTAAGTCCAGAACAGCCGAAATTTCAAATAACACGACGCGATTGGTCCACGTGTCGTCATTAATGTCTTTTCTAGCCGTTAAAATTAATCCTATATAAAGTCTTTTCACTAAGACAGAACCCTAAGTAGAAAATAAAAAAGAAGAATCTTTCAAGAGTGGATTCCGTACTTTCCTAAATTACTGGTTCGGCCGACTTTTCTCAAGAACGACATTCTTAAGCCGCCGCTCTTGTCAAGATCGATCTCTCTGCATTCGATCTAGAAGATCTACTGATTAAGGAATCATTTTTCTCTCCTTGATCGAGTAGATTAAAGCCTTCTCAGGTCAGATTTTCAAAGGATCTTCTTCTACAAATTCTGATAAAGCCACAACGTTCAAGAAGAATACCTAGAGACAAAATCTTTCAGATCTGAGAATATTTTTGTTTGTATTTTCAAACTCTACTTGTAAATCTTGTAAGAGATTATTCTCCTAGTGTAGGAGCATTGTTCTCCGAGTGGTAGGAAGTTTTTATCTTCCGAGTGTAGATCCAGTTGGATCGAGTTTTGTAGGAACGTGGTTCCGAGGTGTAGGATTGGTTTTCAATCTGAGATAGTGGAGTAGCCGAGTCTAGTGATTTGCTAGATCGGTGAGGAAAGTGGACGTACCCAAGATCGAGGAACCACTATAAATCTCTTGTCGTCTGTGTGATCGCTTGATTCCTTATTTGTGCTATTTGCTAAATTTTTTATTCCGCATTAGACGTACATCTCACCTATTCACCCCCCTCTAGGTGATTTAGGTAGACAACTTATATCTTTCAGTACTCTAGTTGGATTCTTTGTTGTGCAGGTAGTCGAGATGTTCCAGATTCATTTTATAGTTTCTGTGTAAAATGCACAATCGTGCGTATTTCTTCGCACACAGTTTCAATATAATCGTGTGTTTCACACAGCAATTCTTGGGTCTTCTATTTCTACTCGTGCATTTTGTTTCCGCACGGTTTAGTCCAAACCGTGCGAGAAGGAATCACACGGTCTGTACAATTTCTCTTTATTCCTGCATTCTAGGGTAAATCGTGTGTTTCCTTCACGCACGGGCAAACGAGCCCGTGCGCGAGTAAAACGCACGGTTCCCCTGTTTTATCCTGTTTTCTGCGCTCTGTGTTTACACGTGCGATTTCCTTCACGCACGGGCGGAAGCGCCCGTGCGCGAGTAAAACATACTGGTCAACGCATCTTCTTCCGCGAACCAGATCTGAAAGTTAATAACGCTCGGTTAGCGCACAGTCGTGCGCAGGACCGTGCGTGACCAATTTCCTTACTTTTTCTATTTAAAGCGAAGATTTTCAGCCATTGAGAGACAGCTTCATTCCAACCAATCCAGCTGCATTTTAGGGCAAAGTTCCTCCCTTCCACCTCCGCCCTTCATCTTCCACCAAGGGAAGAATCTCCGGCCATGCTCGCGAAGCCTATACCTTGGCGGTGCTTGCTCTCGTCCTTCTCCTTTGTCTTCTAAGCTCTATTTCAAGCTTCGACGGTACAACTAATTAGCGAAGGGAAGCTTGTAACTTTCTACCGGATCGTGACACAAAGAAGATGGGTCCATTGGAAGGTAGTCACATCCCTTCTCTACCCCGAACGTAGTTGAGGACCGAGCTTGGATGCGGATTGACAACTCGGCGATTCCTTCCGCGAACCCTCAACGATCCTTCGGATTCGGTTGATCTCTTGCCTTATTATTCCTTTATTGTTGTTTATGTGCTGTTAAAACTTTATTTATAGATGATGTGCTCTTAGTTGTAAACATTATTAGATTCATGTCTATGTGATTCTGTATTTTTTTACTGCTTAAGTTTCTTGAGGTGCGCCATTATCCATCCATCCGCCACTACATCCGTTTTGATGCACTAGCAATTTCTAGTGGCGTGCGTAGCGAAGAGGTGCTTACGACCCTCAAATTCCTTTGTTCTTTTGGTTCTTACTTTTGCCTTCTCGTCCATCCGCCCTACGATTCGGTGCATAGCGGCTCGACTAGTCTTCCATCCTGCCTGGCGAAGCATTGCATAGTGACATTGTATAGGAGTAGTTGTTAGCATTTTACTTTATTTTTCTGCAAATTACCAAAACCCCCGTTTGTTAACTCCGACCTAAGGACTTCAATCTCAAGTCCTCATCGATATTAACTCCCCCCTTACTGTGTTCCTTGAAGATATCGATACTTAGGAAAGCCACCCAATTTATATTACTTGTGCGACCGGTACACTTGTCGTTCAACGCATCAAGTTTTTGGCGCCATTGCCGGGGAACACAGTCGTGTGAGTTTTTGGAGAAGAAGATATTAGATTCAAGTCCTTTTCCATTTGTACATATCATTTTCTTATTTGCTTTAGTTTTTAGAATTTTTATTTGGCTTATTTCTTTTTGCCCTTCTCTGATTTTTGATTTAGATAGCAGATCTGTGCTATTTTCATTCTAGTTGGGTAGCGCTCTTTCAGTAATTATTTTTTGTTCGTAATGTCTTCTATTGCTATGTGTCATCTCATTGACACTTTGTGCTGATGCATCGACGCCATGGCTGCTTAGAATGCCGAGCATTTTTTGAGATGCTTGCTATGTCAAGGTGTAGGCCACATGGTGAAGGATTGCCCTCGCTTGTGCGAGCCTTCTCCCTCTGTTGGCGTGCCTACAGCAACTTCCCATTCGTGGAAGACTGCTGTAGACAGTCCTACCAGGGTGTTGCCTGGCCCATACACTAACATCGCGCACCTTTCTTGCTCTTTGCCCGTTGTGATTACCGAAGAATCTCTCGTCGCTTATAGATCTTTAATGGGTCCCTCGGTTCCTTTTTACGAGCTTCCCTTGAGTGATGACGATCACTCTTGGGTTAGCTTGCAAGAATTGGATCTGGAACTCGTGGATGCTCCTGCATGGGACGATGAGATTGTTCTGGTCGTTGACATGGTGGCGTCTGCGAATGATTTTGCGATGGGGACTGCTCGTTCTATGCCTGATTTTGAGAGCAGCTTTGCCCCTGCGTAGTTTTTGTCGGAGTTTGCTACTCCATTTTTGAGTGAGTAGGCTGATGATGCCGTATTTGTGGATGATTCGGTGCCCAAGGTTGTGCCGAAGTGGGATGATAATTCCTTTGTCTCTGACGGAGAATTTGGATCTTCGGAACACTTTTACACACCCCAGTTGGATGAGGAATATTCCCTTTCTGATGCGGAGGTTTGCACCTCTTTATTGAACGAGGTCGTTCCTCTTATAACCGTGGACCTCGAGTTGTCGGATTCCCCTCGATACGACTCGTATGAAACCGACAATGATCTATTCTTGGATCTCACTGAGAGTGAAGCCGGAGTCACTCTCCCATCTTCAGATTATTTTAGTTCTTCATCTCTTTTATTCCTTGATCCCCCTTCTTTATCTAAGCCTGTGCAGGATGAGTCACCACGGATACGGTAGGATGATGATGAGCCTAGTGCCCATGCCGTCACCATAGCTTCCTATATACCTGTGGTTGAAGATACCTTGCTAGGCAAGGATATATTTTGTGGTGAGACAAGTGAGGACCAGTGCTCCTTCTCTTCTTATTTCCTATTTCCTTTGCCTGTGAGGAGCAGGTATGATTATTTGTGTAGAGGGGTAACTGCTCTATCTCTGTATCGGTACCCGTTACCGCAATGGATATTAGGCCAGTTACCCATGCATTTATTATTCATAGGACCATTAGCTAGAACTGTAAGACCCCCCTCCTGGAACACAAAACATGGAACGAGAGGGGTCTTATGTACATAACAGCTGCCTTGGGGTAGTACTAACACTTGGGCTAGCCTGTACCACAAGACGCCTATTCTGCCGGCTACAACCAATATCAATATATATATATATGCCAACCCAACCTTAATAATATGAAGAAGTCAAATCCACACAAGCTATAAGTCCAAAAGTACAAGAGTAGAGAAGCTAAAACATGCTTCCATAAAATCAGAGTATAGCTATAAAGTTGCCCCAAAGGGCTACTACAAAACTCTCACACACTCACATCTGTAACAGACGGTAGCGACGACACCGTCCCTTCAGGCCCTGTCGTCCAGGTCTAGCTGTCCGGCTGCGTAATCTGCTGCTGCTCCACCTGCGGGGTCTCCTCCTAAAAAGGAAGACGTAGCAACCGTTAGTCATAAAGACTAAGTGGCTTCACATCCGCTCCCCCGGCGACTCCTGAGCACCGTGCGGATAAAGGGATAGGATACAATATATAAATGATGTATAAGTACAAGCAAGGGGTATAGGTAAAGTATCATATTGTATAAAACAGTGTATAAACAAGTGGTAATAAGTAAGCAGCACCTTATTCTAGCAGTTCTACCAGCAACAACAGCATATGAGTAATATTATAACATAAGGTAACTCAACATATATGAATGTCCATACAAACATATTAGTTGAGGATCGTTCTGCAGTAAGTAACTCATCGTATAGGAGTGCCTATACAAACTTATACGATGAGGATCTTGTATATGCAATGAAGTGTAATGACATGTATGAAATGCAATTACTCACTTATGTTCACACACATGCAATTGCTATGTCGACACAGACTTGTAGTTCCCACTTTTCGAGCAGGTAGCTAACCTCTCAGGCGTCATCCGTCGTGGCCAGACGGTGACAGTAGAATAGGCACTTCTACTACTAAGTGGGTATCCACACTACTTCACTTAGGCCTCCGTACGCCTCAATGCTAAGAAAACAAGAGCGGAGCTCACAAGCGTACTACGTCCCAGCGGGTATCTCGGGTAGATGTGCACCAAGATTCAAGCCTCGAACTGGCCTATGGTGTGACACGGAAGGATCCTCGGAAATGAGAACGAGGATCAAGCCCAACCGTTCACTTGGCATGGAAGGAGCCCCGGGACATGAACACCGAGGACCAAGCCCAACCGCCCAAAGTCTATCTGTCAACTCCCATCGGTGTAATGATTGGCGAGCCCGTAGACCTAGCACACTATCCTTAACCCAAGATTACGACACTGCGTGTCGACTCACACCACATGCAATACATCCATATCATGGCACAGAAGGATCCTCAGAGAAAGCACGAGGACCAAGCCCAACCATCCACTTTACTCATCTCAATACCAACCCGACTAGTGACGACCAACACCGCATATACTACCTTCCACAATGCTACCCGTAGGGAGACGACACTCTAAGCATTGGACTACTAAATATCATTCTATCAATTCAACATACATCATGGCCATAGTCTATCCATCTACATGTCCTTCCAAATGATTTCAACATAATATAAAACAATGCGCACAGATGATAGTCTACCAATTTATATCAAGCCCTTTCGTTCAATTAAGCTTGCTTCATAACTCGTTATATGAATTCAAATTAATAAACTTCAACCTTCATATCCCTAAGATGATTACCACAAAAGAGTTCACCCGAACCTCGAGTTAGATTGCAACATTAATTCCACCGAATCTAAATCCATGTTATACACTACCCAGAAATTTAGGTGTAGAATAAATCTGGACAGCAACTTCAACCGAGGATTCATATGGATATAGGGATCCGGTGAGTTCTTGTAACCACTTGATGGAAAGATCTTTTCATTGGCTACAACTTTCATGTTCAGCCTGCAACCCAAATCATACTATAACCCACATGAAATTGTCTCCAAAGCCTACAACGTACAAAATACAATTTCTGTGCGCTTAGTCAACAACCCTTACTTTGATCAGACATTCCTGTGGCTACAGGCTTCACCCGAAGGCGTGTGACCACTCGTTGGAAAAGTAATTACAAGGGCTATAACTTTCGTGTTTAGTTGAAAGCCCAGATTAGACCATTTCTTGCCTGAAAATAGCTAAGAAGGTCGCTGCGTGCAAAACACAGATTCTGCACGCTTCTTGAAGGGGAATGAACGACATCGGTTCATCTTCCTCCTCAAGCCGATCACCCCAAATCGCAACCAGAAGTTCCTCCAACCTTATTCTCCCTCTCAAAGCCATTCCTCTTCATGAATCCACCCCCATCATCACTTTGAAGAAGGGGAGGTTGAAGATGACTAGTCATTAGAACAAAAGTTCTAGATAGGCCTTCCTAAAAAACTTATCCTCACACATCAAGACTCATTTGAGTCGATGTCTCGACTAAGAATATCTAAGGATCTCGCACCAAGGGAGAGGGGAGGAAGCTCACCTCATATCCAGCGATTCCGCCATTTCCGGCCATGGATCTTGTCATCCTTCTCGTTGGCATCATTTTTCCCTTGACGGCGGTGGCGTTTCCTCACGGGGTTGGTTGGCTCCAATAAGATCTTCCCTCCTCCAGAAGTTTTCCTCCAGAAAATGGGGTTTGGAAGAGAATGAAATAGCTAGGGTTTCATTTTTCCTTTTTATACAGAAGTGACAAGGGTAGGGACACGACCGTCTCCTTACCCGTGTTCTATCCTGGCGAAACGTAATCAGCGGTTTTACTGGCATTTCATGCTAACACACGGGTACTGGCACGCCCATATATGTACCCGTCTCTAGGTGACACGGCCGTTGTTCTGGCCGTGTCAATACCCATGTCCTGGTCGGGACACTTCTCGTCTTGCTTGCCTTTGAGCACACGGGTAGGGACACACCCGTGTCTCTACCCGTGTCCTTCTTTGGACAGACTCAAAGCTATGGCATTCAAAGCCATGGCACTCAATGGCATGGAACATGGGTAGGGACACACCCGTGTCTCTACTCGTATCCTGCTCGGGACAAAACACTCAAAGCCATTTCACTCAAAACCAAGGTCACTCAACGCCACTGAACACGAGTAGGGACACGCCCGTGTCCCTATCCGTGTCCTTCTCGGAACACACCACTCAATGCCATTTAAGAATCACTCAGCACCATAGTCACTCACCGCCACTGAACATGGGTAGGGACACGCCCATTTCCCTACCCGTGTCAAGCTCAACACAATTTTTTAGCCTATTTCCTTGTTCCCCGCGAGTGCGCACCTGATCGTATGCACCCCCCGAGCCTACACAAGCTCTCCTGATACAAAAAACACGCACAAGGGGCCTAGGGCGAATCAGAACGTTACAAATCTTATAAACAAAATAAAAGATTTCGTCCCCGAAATCAGGCTAAGGCTATGGGGAGTGAAGCATACAGAAAACAAAATATGCTTTTAAATAAAATTACCTGGAGCAAACAACTCCGGGTAGCATCTTTGCATCAAATCCATTGGCTCCCTTGTAAATTCCTCCTTCACATGATTAGACCATAGCACCTTTACCAAGGGAACACTTTTGTGGCGCAAGGTTCTTATCTCGTTATCTACGATCTGCACCAGCTCCAGTCGCACAGACCTATCAGACGCCGCAGCACCATCAGTTGTGGGGATGTATTGATTGGGCCATAATAGCACCTTCCGAAGCGAAGAAACCTGGAACACGTTGTGGAGATTCTCTAGCTTGGGAGGTATCTCCAACCGATAGGCTAACGGGCCAACCATTTCCAGTATAGTATAAGGACCCACATACCTCGGGTTGAGCTTCTTCACACCACGCACCCGTGACACTCCATGCATCGGCCGGATTTTCAGAAAAACTTTATCACCCACTTGAAACTTCACCAGACGGTGCCTTGCATTATAATACTTCGCTTGCCGACTTTGAGCCTCTAATATGCGATCCCGTATCAGCCTAACCACCGTATCAGTGTCATCTATATACTTAACTCCCAAAGTCTTCGAGTCTTCATCTTGCACCAAAGACAAGGAGGTTCTACACCTTCTTACATAAAGGGCTTCATGGGGCTCCATGCCGATGCTCGCCTAATGGCTGTTGTTGTAGGAGAATTCCACCAGGGGTAAGAGCCTTTCCCACGGCTCTCCCCTATCCAACACACATAATCTCAACAGATCCTCCAGTGTCTGGAAGGTCCGCTCAGACTGCCCGTCTGTCTGAGGATGAAATGCAGTGCTGAAGGTAAGGCGCGAGCCCAAATACGCTTGTACTGACTTCCACTCCTTGGAGGTAAAGTGACCATCACGATCAGAAACTATCGTCTTAGGCACGCCATGATACCGTACAAACTGCTCCATAAAGAGACGTACCAAGACTTCCACGTGAGCCTCCTTCTTCATAGGGATAAACCGGGCAACTTTCATTAGTCGATCAACGATCACCCACACTGAATCATTCCCTGAGTGTGTGCGAGGTAGCCCATGTATGAAGTCCATGGAAATATCCTCGAACTTCCACTCGGGGATGGGCAATGACTGTAACAAGCCGCCGGGACTCCTGCACTCCGCCTTCACCCTTTGACAGGCTTCACAATGTGTAACAAAATATCGGACATCCTTATTCATTTCCAGCCAACACATGGTCTTCCGTAAGCAGGTGTACATCTTTGCAATTCCCGGGTGCACTGAATACTGAGAGCAATGTGCCTTTCTCAAGATATCCTCCCAGATTTTACCGCCCTTGGGAATGTAGAGCAGGTCGCGAAAATAAATGAGGCCGTCTTTTAGTGTGTATACGTCGGTAGTCCCATCTTCGATTGACTTGATTGTCGGGGCCAGAGCTGCATCCACTCCTTGCTCCACCCAGATCCGGTCCCGGATATCACAAACTATGCTCATGTTGGCCAAGTACTCCGTATATTCTGCCGAAGGAGCCTTAAATATCAAAGTAATATCCATCTCCTCAATCATCTGAGCCAACTCCATACTCATCAACCGAGACTCTGGGCTCGAGCCTTGTATTTTTCTACTCAACGCATCGGCTACTGAGTTCGCTTTTTTGGGGTGGTAGTTCAAGGTGAACTCATAGTAGCATAGAAATTCTAACCACCGCCGTTATCTTAAGTTCAACTCCTTCTGAGTATGAACGTACTTCAAGTTTTTGTGGTCTAAAAAGATCTCGCAGTGGACGCCGAATAAATAATGCCTCCAAACCTTCAAGGCGAACACCACTGCTCCCATCTCCAAATCAGTAACCGGGTAGTTTATTTCGTTCCTCTTCAATTGCCTTGAAGCATAAGCAATCACATGCCCGTGCTGTATCAATACCGCTCCCAACCCTTGATATGACGCGTTCGTGTAAACTTGAAATCCTTCCTTCCTAGTCGAAAGGACAAGGATGGGGGCGGAGGTAAGTCTATCCTTCAACTCTTAGAACACCACTTCACATTGGTGTGTCCACTCAAATGGCACTCCTTTCTTCGTCAAAGAAGTAAGTGGGAGGGCAATCTTGGAGAATCCTTTTAAGAACTTGCGGTAGTACCCAGCAAGTCCAAGAAAACTCCGCACATCGGCCGCTGACTTCAAAGGCGAACACTCCTTTACGGCGCGCACCTTGGCCAGATCCACAGCTAGCCCAGCCCCACTTATCACATGACCCAAGAAGGCAACCTCCTTATACTAGAATTCGCATTTGCTAAATTTGGCGTACAAGGTGTGCTGCTTCAACTTCTTCAACACCAAGGTCAGGTGCTCGCGATGCTCCTCCTCCGTCCTTGAGTAGACTAGGATATCGTCGATGAAAACAATGACGAAGATGTCCAAATAGGGCTCAAATACATTGTTCATCAGGCTAATGAAAGCCAAAGGGGCATTTGTGAGCCCAAACGGAGTTACGGTGAACTCGTACAACCCATATCTTGAACTAAAGGCTATTTTATAGATGTCCCCTTCTTGTATTCTCAACTAGTAATAACCTGAGCGCAAGTCCAGCTTAGAAAACCAATGCGCTCACACTAGTTGATCAAACAACTTGCCGATCTGAGGTAGCGGGTAAGTATTCCGCACCGTCAACCGATTGAGTTCCCGATAATCTATGCACAAACGCATGGTTCCATCCTTCTTCTTCACGAACAATACAGGAGCTCCCTAGGGTGACGAACTGGGGCGAACAAACCCTGACTCCACTAGTTCTTGTAGTTGAACTCTAAAATCCGCGAGTTATTTCAGGGCCATTCGGTAAGGGGCCTTGGATACAGGCTTGGCACTCTGTACGAGATTAATTTGGAAGTCAACCTCTCTATGCGGGGGTAATCATGACAGTTTCTTAGGAAATACCTCGGGGAAGTCCCGCACTACCTGTATATCTTTTTCGTCCAATGCTACTTCCTTGACCTCGAACCAGATCATGAAAACTTCATCCCCCTTCATGTGGGCTTTTACAACCTGAACGGATAATAACGTCAGACGAGGTGCGAAGTTAATACCTTGGAAGATGACGTCGGAGTCTCCATGTCTCAAATAGATCCACTTCTCCGCGTAGTCGATCCTTGCAAAGTGCTAGTCCAACCACATCATTCCCAGAATGATGTAAAATTTCGGCATTTTCAAGACAGTGGCAGGCGTAATGAAAGCTCTTCCCTCAATAAGTACATCAAGCTCACACTTAGCGGTTGAAACCATATCCGAGCCGTCTGGAAGGCGCACTAGTCAGGCTATTCCAGTAAAATATTGCACCCCCCCATGTCCTTAATGAAATCCTCGGACACAAAGGAGTGTGAGGCACTGGTATCGAACAGCGCATAGGCCGTCTTTCCGCCAATTGTCACGGTGCCTGCAATAAAATTCTGGGGATTCCGTTCTTGTGCCATGTCTAGCGCGTACACTTGATCTCGGGCAGGGCTGGGGTTTCCTCCTCGCGGTCCTCGTGCACGCATGTAACCCCGCCCTCGAGGGGCCGCCGGAGGGAGAGCGGGAGGGGAGTTACCAAACACATGCATGCAAAAGGGTCGAATGTGACCCGGTTGGTTGCATTCAAAACACACCAGCTCACGACGCCTCTCGAGTTACTAAATTTACTGAGGCTGTGGCAGTGGAGGCAACGCGGGCGGTTGCGGAACCAGATGCTCCACCCTATAGTTTCGGTGGACACGCCCTCCACCTCTTTGATATCCTCTTCCTCCTCTAAAGTCCTGTCTCCTTCTATTGCTTGGGCTAGCATCCATAACGCCCTCTGCAGGTCTCTTACCACTACTCAAGTGGTCTGTCTCCAATCTTTTTGCCATATAAATAATCTCCGCCTAGTTAGCATCCGCTATAAACAAAAGGGCCTGCCTTAGGGGATCTCGCAGCCCTTTGTAGAAACGCTTGGCATAACCTCTATCATCTAACTCGTATGAGTCTACGAACCTTGCGAGATGTTGGAACTCTCGCATGTATTCCGTAATCGTCTTCGATCCTTATTTCAGTAGAAGGAACCTCTCCTCAAGTTCATCTCGAGCGGATGAAGGAATGAAGTGCTCCAAGAAAACATCCGAGAATTCGCTCCAACTTATCTCTTTATAGACTCGGCCTTGGAAGGTGGATCCCATGAGTGACTTCCACCACCTCTTTGCATGTAGATCCAAGGTGGACACCTCCAGTGACACAGCCATGTTGGCTGGACAACGGATACCAGCCAATAACTACTGTACTGTGTCAAGCCATTCCTCCGTGCGCACGACTGACTCCTTCCCAAGGTAAGTGGGAGGGGAGAGATCCCGGAAGGTGCTCAGCCAGTTAGAGCTCGGGGCCTGTTGTAGCACCGGAGGCTGCTATTCCCTAAAAGCATCCAAGATGGCAGTGAGCGTCTGCCCCAACTCGGACAGTTGGAACTGAGTGGGTATGGAAGTGGCAGGAGTGCCCCCCCAATGGCTCAACATGCATTGGAATCTATACGTAGAATGCAAACTTACGGTCAGGTTGGCAAATCTTAAGGTCAGAGTTGGACAAACTTAGTGTGAATTACATATGGGCACACCACTGCTTCCGCTAAGTCAGTTTGTCCCCAAACTGACTAGTCGAACGGGACTGGCACCATTGTTGAATGGCTTCTTTAGGTGAGGATCATGGAAAATTTATACCATTTGTAATACCCCCCCCCCCTCCCGGAACACAAAAAACGGCACGAGAGGGGTCTTATGCCTAGAATAGCTGTTTTGTGATAGCACTAACACTCGGGATAGCCAGTACCACAAGACGCCTATTCTGCCTGCTACAACCAATATCAATATATATATGCCAACCCAACCATAATAATATGAAGAAGTCAAATAGATAAAAGCTATAAGTCCAAAAGTACAAGAGTAGAGAAGCTAAAACATGCTTCCATAAAATCAGAGTACAGCTATAAAGTTTGATGGCGAGGACCCCCTGCCATTTGTTTGTGTCGACATGGATTTCACGTTTGACCGCCGCCGCTACATGTTCGTGGACATTGATGTCCGTTGCCACAACCGTCGTCGCCACCACCGCCATCGCCGCGACATGTTCGTAAACTTTGTTGATCGTTGCCGCAACCGCCGCCGCATCCGTCGCCGCTACCGTCGCCGCAACCGCCGCCGCCGCCACCGTCGCGTCAACTTGATTTAATGTTATTTCAAAATAAATGAAATAACATTAAATCCTTTCTCTTGTTTTCATTTAATAAGTTTATAAGTTTATAAATTAGAAATTTTAAACTTATAAAAATATTTGTCATTTTGTTATTTTATGTTGTTTTAATTTTAAGTATTAAGGAGGGCTAGGATTAGTTAGTGATGAGATGAAGGGTGAGAGAGTTTATTTCATTTGCTATATATATGTATGTGTGAGGAAGAGTTAAGCATTGAAGAAAATATTAAAGAAACCTAATTTGCTACCTACGGTGGACAGTAGTCCCCCTCCTCTTCCATTCGGCCTGGCCGAAGTTCCAGCAGCCCGGCCTCTAGGAATCGCCGCCCAGCATAGCAGCTCCGCCCCTCTTGGTGGTGCTCCCCTGCAGCCCGGTGACCTCCTACCTCCTCCGGTGTGACTCCGAAGAAGGCGGTTCGGTTCTCCCTCATCCGGTGCGACTTCGGTGAACCCCGTGGAAGAGCGATTCTCCACATTTATCATTCCTCCTCCTCCTCCTCTCTCCTCTCTAATTTCAGATTTTGGGTAACGAATTTCTATCTCTAAAACTTGTGTGATTCCTCTTAATACTTTGTGAGATTGGTGGATTTCTAGAATGCTAATTTTATCCTAAATCTTTATAATTATTGCATTATATAAATCTGAAATTGTATTGTTTTCTTTCCGACTTTTCGCGGAGATTTTCGTAAGGATTGGTCGTCTTGGGCGTTTGTAAATCGGGGTTGGTTTAGCCCTTTGATTTCGGACGATTCAAGGGAATTTGGTATATCCTCGTTGAGATTTGTTTTGAGGGCTGAATTCGGACTACTTTTGGATCGTTGCTTGAGTCCGGAACAACCTCCACATTGATATAGAAAATGCTTGGAAAATCGCTAAGCACCGAAGCATTCATTTCCAAGCATTTTCTATATCAATGTGGAGGTTGTTCCGGACTCAAGCAACGATCCAAAAGTAGTCCGAATTCAGCCCTCAAAACAAATCTCAACGAGGATATACCAAATCCCCTTGAATCGTCCAAAATCAAAGGGCTAAACCAACCCCGATTTACAAACGCCAAAGACGACCTATCCTTACGAAAATCTCCGCGAAAAGTCGGAAAGAAAACAATACAATTTCAGATTTATATAATGCAATAATTATCAAGATTTAGGATAAAATTAGCATTCTAGAAATCCACCGATCTCACAAAGTATTAAGAGGAATCACACAAGTTTTAGAGATAGAAATTCGTTACCCAAAATCTGAAATTAGAGAGGAGAGAGGAGGAGGAGGAGGAATGATAAATGTGGAGAATCGCTCTTCCACGGGGTTCACCGGAGTCGCACCGGATGAGGGAGAACCGAACCGCCTTCTTCAGAGTCACACCGGAAGAGGTAGGAGGTCACCGGGCTGCAGGGGAGCACCACCAAGAGGGGCTGAGCTGCTATGCTGGGTGGCGATTCCTAGAGGCCGGGCTGCTGGAACTTCGACCAGGCCGAATGGAAGAGGAGGGGGGCTGCTATCCACCGTAGGTAGCAAATTAGGTTTCTTTAATTTTTTTCTTCAATGCTTAACTCTTCCTCACACATACATATATATAGCAAATGAAATAATCTCTCTCACCCTTCATCTCATCACTAACTAATCCTAGCCCTCCTTAATACTTAAAATTAAAACAACATAAAATAACAAAATGACAAATATTTTTATAAGTTTATAATTTCTAATTTATAAACTTATAAACTTATTAAATGAAAACAAGAGAAAGGATTTAATGTTATTTCATTTATTTTGAAATAACATTAAATCAAGTTGACGCGACGGTGGCGGCGGCGGCGGTTGCGGCGACGGTAGCGGCAACGGATGCGGCAACGATCAACAAAGTTTACGAACATGTCGCAGCTATGGCAGTGGTGGCGACGATGGTTGCGACAACGGCCATCAATGTCCATGAACATGTAGCGGCGGCGGTCAAACGTGAAATCCATGTCGACACGAACAAATGGCGGGGGGTCCTCGCCATCAAAGTTTCCCCAAAGGGCTACAACAAAACTCTCACACACTCACATCTGTAACAGACGGTAGCGAAGGCACCGTCCCTTCAGGCCCTGTCATCCTCGCCTGGCTGTCCGGTTGCGTAATCTGCTGCTGATCCACCTGCGGGGTCTCCTCCTAAAAAGTAAGACATAGCAATCGTTAGTCATAAAGACTAAGTGGCTTCACATCCGCTCCCCCGGCGACTCCTCGGCACCGGGCAGAGAAAGAGATAGGATACAATATAAAAATGATGTATAAGTACAAGCAAGGGGTATAGGTAAAGTATCATATTGTATAAAGCAGTGTATAAACAAGTGGTAATAAGTTAGGAGCACCTTATTCTAATAGTTCTACCATCTACAACAACATATGAGTAATATTATAACAAAAGGTAACTCAACTTATATGAATGCTCATACAAACAAATAAGTTGAGGATTGTTCTGCAGTAAGTAACTCATCATATAGGAGTTCCCATACAAACTTATACGATGAGGATCTTGTATATGCAATGAATTGTAATGACATGTATGCAATGCCACGACTCACCCATGATCACACACATGCAATTGCTATGTCGACACAGACTTGAAGTTCCCACTTTTCAAGTAGGTAGCTAACCTCTCAGGCGTCATCCGTCGTGGCTAAACGGTGACAGTAGAACAGGCACTTCTACTACTAAGTGGGTATCCACACTACTTCACTTAGGCCTCCGTACGCCTCAACGCTAAGAACACAACAACGGAGCTCACCAGCGTACTACGGCCCAACGAGTATCTTGGGTAGATGTTCACCAAGATCCAAGCCTCGAATTGGCCTATGGTGTTACACAAAAGGAGCCTCAGAAATGAGCACGAGGATCAATCCCAACCGTTCACTTGACACGGAAGGAGCCCCGGTATATGAACACCGTGGACCAAGCCCAATCGACCAAAGTCTATCTGTCAACTCCCATCGGTGTGACGATTGGCGAGCCCTTAGACCTTCCACACTATCCTTAACCCAAGATTACAACACCGCATGTCGAATCACACCGCATGCAATACATCCATATCGTGGCACGAAAGGAGTCTCGGAGAAAGCATGAGGACCAAGCCCAACCATCCACTTTAGGCATCTCAATACCATCCCGACTAGTGACAACCAACACTGCACATACTACCTTCCACAATGCTACCCGTAGGGAGACAACACTCTAAGCATTGGACTACTAAATTTCATTCTATTAATTCAACATACATCATGGCCATAGTTTATTCATCTACATGTCCTTCCGAATGATTTCAACATAATATAAAACAATGCGCACAGATGATAGTCTACCAATTTATATCAAGCCCTTTCGTTCAATTAAGCTTGCTTCACAACTCGTTATATGAATTCAAATTAGTAAACTTCAACCTTCATATCCCTATTATGATTACCACAAAAGATTTCACCCGAACCTCGAGTTAGATTGCAAAATTAATTCCACAGAATCTAAATCCATTTTATACACTACCCAAAAATTTAGGTGTAGAATAAATCTGGACAGCGACTTCAACCGAGGATTCCCGTTGCTATAGGGATCCAGTGAGTTTTTGTAACCCCTCGATGGAAAGGTCTTTCCATTGGCTACAACTTTCATGTTCTGCCTGCAACCCAGATCCGAATATAACCCACATAAAATTGGCTCCAAAGCCTACAACGTACAGAATACAATTTTTGTGCGCTTATTCTACATCCCTTACTTCGATCAGACATTCTTGTGGCTATAGGCTTCACCCGAAGGCGTGTGACCACTCGTTGGAAAAGTAATTTCAAGGGCTACAACTTTTGTGTTTAGTCGATAGACCAGATCAGACCATTTCTTGCCTGAAAATAGCCAAGAAGGTCGCTGTGTGCAGAACACAGATTCTGCACGCATCTTAAAGCGGAATGAATGGCATCTGTTCATCTTCCTACTCAAGCCGATCACCCCAAATCTTGACTAGAAGTTCTTCCACCCTTATTATCCCTCTCAAGGCCATTTCTATTCACGAATCCACCCCCATCATCACTTTGAAGAAGGGGAGGTTGAAGATGACTAGTCATTAGAACAAAAGTTCTAGATAGGCCTTCCTAAAAAACTTCTCCTCACACATCAAGACTCATTTGAGTCCATGTCTCGACTAAGAATATCTAAGGATCTAGAACCAATGGAGAGGGGAGGAATCTCACCTCATTTCCAGTGGTTTCGTCATTTCCGGCCATGGATCTTGTCATCCTTCTCATTGGCAACGTTTTTCCCTTGACGACGGTGGCGTTTCCTCACGGGGTTGGTTGGATCCAGCAAGATCTTCCCTCCTCCAGAAGTTTTCCTCCAGAAAATGGGGTTTGGAAGAGAATGAAAAAGCTAGGGTTTCATTTTTCCTTTTTATACAGAAGTGACACGGGTAGGGATACGGCTTTGTCCTTACCCATGTTCTGTCCTGGCGAAATGTCATCAGCGGTTTTATTGGCATTTCATGCTCACACACGGGCTGACACGCCCTTGTCTGTACCCGTGTCCAGGTGACACGGCCGTGGTTCTGGCCATGTAAATACCCGTGTCCTGGTTGGGACACTTCTCGTCTTGCTTATCTTGTAGCACCCGGGTAGGGATACGCCAGTGTCTCTACCCGTGTCCTGCTCGGGATAAAACACTGAAAGCCATTTCACTCAAATCCATGGCCACTCAATGCCACTGAACATAGGTAGGGACACACCCGTATCCCTACCTGTGTCCTTCTCAGGACACACAACTCAATGCCATTTAAGAATCACTTAGCACCATAGTCACTCAACGCCACTGAACACGGGTAGGGACAAGCCCGTGTCCTTACCCGTGTCAAGCTCAACAAAATTTTACAGCCTATTTACCTATTCCCTGCGAGTGCGGACCTGATCGCTGCACCCCCCTGAGCCTACACCAGCTCTCCTGACACAAAAAAACACGCACAAGGGGCCTAGCGCGAATCGGAACATTGTAAGAACTATATAGAACCGAATAAGTCGTGCTGGGATGACAATAACCCCAGTACTTATCTTTTATTCTCTGTATTTTTATTTTTCATGTCTATCCTAGTTTTGTATTTCTGTATATCGTATATTTTTTTTGTTTTTGCGGAGCTCACCCATGCAGGTATTCATGACAACTTCGTTGGCGGGGTTGTGATCCTTCGTATGGCGAGCCTGCCTAAGTTTTTCAAGCGTCTTCTAGTATGCTCACTGGCTGAGCATTGGGTAACCTCTTCCCTTGTCTCTATTTGTTTTAAATGTCTATATCATATGCTGTGTAGTTTAGTTTAATTCTGGGGGAGAGTCAGTATTGTTACCTTTTGCACGCGCACAATTCATGTGCATACTAGAAGCTTTTATTGTTTTATTTTGATTAGTACATTGCATCGCACACCACTATACCCACATGAGCGCGTGCTTATCTGTTAGAGTGCTGCGAGTTAAACTCGTTTCTATTGTATGATTTGGGAAAGTTATTGTGCTGGCTTCGGATTGTGAGACAGAGTAAAATGTTGACCTTGTTGTGCTCCTAGTCAATTGTTCTCGTCTCGTGTAGAAATTTGAGTAGATTTAATTTTTCTGTATGCTTATAGTTTTATATTTTTCTATTTGCGTAAAGATTTTCCATTCTACTCAAAATTTTGTGAATCCGATGTGAATCAAACGGTAGTGTAGGGATGTGTGTAGCCGTCACTAGACTCGTTTTGCTCGAGTCGGGAGGAAGGATCATCTTTCTCGGTGGCTAAAAACTTGCCCCAAGCTACTCTCGAAGCATTGGTGCATGGTTAGTCTAGCGTGAGCATGATGTAGGCCATCATTTTGTCCCGGTTGAGCTTTGTACCGTTCCTAACGTCTTATCCTCGCTAGCCCCTTTGTGCCTACCCATTATTTTGATTCAGCTCCACCATTATTTCACCATAGCCTCATTGCCGATCCTAGTCGCACACTCAAGTTGATCTTTAGTGTTTTACATTTTCATGTTGGGGTGTTGATGTGGTGGTATTCATGTGAATATGTGGATGTGCTCAAAGTTTATATTTGCTGATATTGTTCAAATAAAGATGAATAAAAAAAATATTGTGAAAAAGAAAAGTGAAAAGAAAAAGTTTGATTGAAAATCCTTTTGAAGATGTGATTATATTTGGAGTAGGTGGTGCACACACCCATATATTAAAAGTTAAGTCTGGGGGTATGGTGTACCTACATATTTTTTGGTTAGCAGATGGATTCTTTTTATGATAGCTCAGTTGGGTTTGGTGCGTAGCCTATGTTTTTATCATTGTTTACTTCACCGTAACCCAAGCCCCATCATTTTCCTAAGTCCTACGGATTTGCGCTTGAGTCGAACTAGTGCCGTGGAGAGAGTGTGAACGGGCAAGCGTATGGTCCCCAACATTGGTGGATTCCTTTGGAGGTGATCCTGAGCCCCGGACTCTGGCAAAGATCACCTTAGTCACCTGCCTACTTTCTTCCTATATGTGACCGGTTGATTCACCGTGATTCCATTTTTGAGTAGTAATAAAATTTTGATACGCATTGTGAAAAGTATAAACTAATTTTGCATACTTAGAAATTTCTTCTATTATATTTGTACGCATACGAGCATGCGACTTCGCATGGAACTCCGTATCGCATTTTCCTTATTAGCTAAATAATTTTCCCTATCTGCTTAGATTTTTTTTGCTCGGGACGCGCAAACAGGTAAGTTTGGGGGTGTGATGAGTCCGATTTATATAGGGTTTTTCAGACTCATCTGAGCTTGTTTTCTCACTCGTGCACCACATTTCAACCGGATTTCGGTTATATTTGCATCGTTCGGTCGTTGAACATTTCGTGTATTATTTTAGCCCATGGGTGTACGATTGCACATTCTTTTGTTGGCGGTATGCACATGATGCTCCCCATGGGTCATTTTGTGGTTATGGATTGCTATGTGTTGCTGGGAGCTTGTGCTTTAGTTGGATTCTTTGTTGTGCAAGTAGTTGGGATGTCTTAGATTCATTTTCCAGTTTCTGTATAAATTGTATGGTCGTGCGCATTTCTTCGCACACGGTTTCAATGCAATCGTGCGTTTCACACAGCAATTCTGGGGACTTCTTTTTCTACCCGTATGTTTTGTTCCCGCACGGTTTAGGCCAAACCGTGCGAGAAGGAATCGCATGGTCTGCATATTTTCTTTATATTCCTGCATTCTTGGGTAAATCGTGCGTTTCCTTCACGCATGGGCAAACGCGCCCGTGCGCGAGTAAAACACATGGTTCCCCTGTTTTACCCTATTTTCTGCGTTCTGTGTTTACCCGTGCGATTTCTTTCATGCACGGGCAGGAGCGCCCGTGCGCGAGTATAATGCACGGGTCAACGCATCTTTTTCCACAATCAAGATTTGAAAGTTAATAACGCAAGGTTAGTGCACGATCGTGCGCGGGACCGTGCGTGACCATTTTTCTGATCATTTTTTTATTTAAGTGCAGATTTTTTGCCATTTTGGAACCCTTCTCTTCCAACACATTTCCTCCACATTTTTAGGGCAAACTTCACCGTTCCACTAAGGAGAGGAGATCCGGCCAAGCATTCAACGCCAAATCCAAGACGGAGCTTCCTCTCGGCCTCCTCCATAATCTCTTGAGCTCCATTTCAAGGTTTTGGCGCTAAATCCATCAAGCTAAGAGAAGCTTGCAACTTTCTTTCGGATCGTGACACGAAGAAGATGGGTCCATTGGAAGGTGGTGATATCCCTTCTCTACCCCGGACGCAGTTGAGGACTGAGCTTGGACACGGATTGATAACCCGACATTTCCCTCTGTGAACCCTGAGCAAGACTTCGGATTTGGTCGATCTCCTACCGTGTTCTTTCTTTATTATTGTTTATGTGCTGTAAAAACTTTATTTATAGATGATGTGCTCTAAGTTGTAAACATTATTAGATTCATGTCTATGTGATTCTGCATTGTTTTACTGCTTAAGTTTCTTGAGGTGCGCCCTTATTTTCCATCCGCCATCCATCTATTCTTATCGCACTAGCAATTGCTAGTGGCGTGCGTAGCGAAGAGGTGCTTATGACCCTCAAATTCTGGTTCTTACGCTTGCCTACTCGCCCATCTGCCAAGCGATTCGGTGCATAGCGGCCCGTATAGTCTTCCATCCCGCCTGGAGAAGCGATGCATAATGGCATTGTATAGGAGTAGTTATTAGCCTTTTGCTTTATTTATCCGCAACCATCAAAACACCTTAGTTAATGCCAACCTAAGGACTTTAATCTCAAGTCCTCCTCGAAATTAACTCCCCCCTTACTGTGTTCCTTGAATAGATCGATACTTGGGAAAGCCACCCAATTTATATTACTTGTGCGAGAGATACACTTGTCATTCAAATGCATCGCTGCCAAGCAACTCATTTTAAGGGCATTCAAACTATAGTACAGTCCATGTATAGTCCTCCACTACAAATTCAAAAAATAGTATGTGAGGAGCTGGAGATGACTGCTTATTCATTGCTCGAAGAGAAAGAAGCCCAATTATCTAAGAAAAGATTCAGGGAGCAGGCTGAAGCAAAGCCAGATTTTGTGCAGTGGAGTCCAACTTTTAGATCCATTATAATCTCTGCATGGAAAGCAGTCAATAACAATACAGTTGACAGGGCAAAATTATATTCAAAACAAGAATGGGTCAAGCATACAAAGCAATAAGAGATCATCTATAAACTCAGAAATAATTTGAAGGCGGGGAAGATCCCAGCTGATTCTGTTGAACCCAGCAAGTACTTCCCCAAGCGATATCATTATCTTTAAATGCAAAGGCTCAAGCAAGAAGAGATTTTTAAAGCTAAGGATGCCAAGGGAAAGAAGAAGGTTGTTTATGTCAAGGTGCTTGAAGTTAAAGCTAAAGTACAATCTAGAAAAGGCATTTTCATCAAAGAGTTAGAGGATTCTTAGAATATTGTTTCTTTTTTTAGGACCTATGTAATTTTGTGTTAAGAACATTGTAAAAAACTGAAAAGTGTAATCTTTTAACAAATTGGAATGACAAGTTTGGTTGCACTTTATTATATCTGTGTTATCATTACTATGTTCTTTACAATTGTGTTCAGCACTTTTCATATACATCTTAATTATCATATTTTGGTATTGTGATGTATATCATTGAATTGTGGTTATGACTTCTCGAAATAGGGGAATTTTTTTGGGTATATTGGAAACAATGTACTTGATTTGAAGAAGCCCTTTCAACTCAATTATATACACAAATATGTATTTGATGTATGTTTTAGTTTATGCATGCAGGTTAGTCTATGTCATATTGATTGGACAGGTGGTCCAAGAGACAATGTGTAACATCCCATTTCCAACTAGACCCCTAAAAGTGGTTTTGCCATAACTAGGTCATGACAAAACCCTAGGAAGCCCAAGAAGAACAAGTGAACCAAGGAATATAGGAGAGATCATTATGGTCTGCAAATAATAGATTCCTAAACCGTAGTTTAGGATGATCATGAGACTCCAAGACCCCACCATGACCTCACCAATCTATTGAAAGGCCCTAAGGGTCCATTTGAGTCAACCTAGGGTGGCAAGGTTTACCTAGGACCATCCTAGGCCTAAATTTGGCAAGGTGCCCTAACTAAGGGCAATGTGCACCTAATAAGCCCAACTAACTCTACCAAGGTCTTCCTAGACCTAAAATGGGGTCAATGGGTCACAAAAGATCCATTGGGGTCAACCTCAGAGCTTAAGTTGACCTAAGTCAACCCCAACCCTAAATGGGTCAAACTGACCTACATAGGGTCAATTGACCTTCCCTTAGCCAAGTGGACCCCACCCATGCCCTCCTAACCCTAGAGTGAGGTGAATGGGTCACCAAGGATACATTGGGGTCAACCCTAGTGGCCATGAAGGGCAGGAGAGAGAAAACTCCAAATTCCTCTTTAATGGAGGAGAGAGAAAAGGAGGTAAAGGCCATTCATGGCATAGGGAAGCCAAGAGCCCTTCTTCCTTGCTTGGTTCACCTCCCCTAACAGCTCTGGGAAGATCAAGAGATTTTCCAGCCCTTTTCATTGACTGGATGCTCTGAACCACCTTGGCCGAGAAGTCCTATTCATGGCCATTAATGGTGCCATGAAGGAAGGCCCTTCTCCTCCCTCCAATAAAGGCTGGGTTCATCTCCTCTAGGGAATAGGAGAAGTTTCCAGCCATTTCCTGGCTGGATTGAGCCCATATCACCTCCCCACCACCATCGCCGAGCCAAGCCATTCATGGCCATTAATGGCATTGATGTCATGACCACCCCCTCCCCGATTTTATTATTTTAAAAGCTTCACTGGACTCACTACACCATATCATGCATATGGTAGCGCTTAATTTGTTGCGGTTAAGTAAATGTGTTGGTACCCTAGTTTGATTTGAGTTTAGTCTTCTCTTTTTGTCCCTTGACCCAAGAAATATCTATGGTCAATGGTTAGTGGTCTAGCTGTAGAGTCCTCGCTTTTCCAGATGAAGAATTTGGTTAAGTAGTTTTTCGTTCGACTATAGTCGAACGCCGCTCGACTATCGTCGACTAACTATTCGACGATCATCTATCAGCTGCTCGACGTTCTGTCTGCGAGGATAGTTTGACTATCTGTTGATAGTTCGACTATCTGTGTGCTGTGATAGTTCGACTATCTGTTGATAGTTCGACTATCTGTTTGTTTGATAGTTCGACTATCTGCTTGGATAGTTCAACTATCTGATAGCTCGACTATCTGTTTGATAGGTCGACTATCTGCTTTCTTCTGATAGTTCGACTATTTGCTGATAGATCGACTATCTGTTTTCCCTTGGTAGCTCGACTATCTATTTGATAGGTCGACTATCTGCTTTCTTCTGATAGTTCGACTATCTGCTGATAGATCGACTATCTGTTTTCCCTTGGTAGTTCGACTATCTGCTTTGATAGTTCGACTATCTGGATCGTTCGACTATCTGTCCGATAGTTCGACGATCTCCGTTCTTCGGTCGACGATCTCCGAAGGTCGTTCGACGTTTTTTGTCTGCCTTTTTATTTTGTATTTATTTATTCTATTTAATTAATTAATACATTATCTGGCATGTTATTTCAGTTGTTTTATGATAATATTTCCAGGCAATATCTGCTCCATCCCTTCTACCTGAGTAAAATCTTTTCAGATAAAGTTGTTTGTCTTA
Organism: Platanthera zijinensis; assembly: GCA_039513925.1. Taxonomy (NCBI): domain Eukaryota; kingdom Viridiplantae; phylum Streptophyta; class Magnoliopsida; order Asparagales; family Orchidaceae; genus Platanthera; species Platanthera zijinensis. The sequence goes on from CM077089.1 coordinate 98,195,876, forward strand.
TTAGCTGACATTATATTTTACTTTATATGCTGTCAGTCCTTTATAGCCGTTAGACTGAAAAGTCTTCCTTTTGATATAAAGAGTTTGTTTGTGATGTGATTTTATTTAGTACCTGTATTATCAGATTGCTTCCTGCAGCTTCCTTGAAAAAGGTTTATCCCTTTTATAGAATAGTTTGCTGCAGAGTTTGTTTGTCTTTGTGATATTTGCAGCCCAGGTTTCAAGTTTCAGAAGAAGACAAACAGTTCAAATTGAAAAGAGCCGTTACTTGTTGCTGCTATAAAAGGAATCCTTTGGAGAAGGATTTCAGCTAGCTAACCAGTTATTCATTTAAGCATTTCTTAAGCCTTCATCAAGACCAAGTTCACTACTCTCAGCAATACTCATTCAACTGAGAAGTGTTAAGCTCTTCTGCTCTTCTTCAACCTGAGTTCTCCTGCTTCCAGGAAGTTCAAACTCAGAGTTCTTTTGAAGAAGAAGAAGAAGAAGATAGATGCTAGAAGATTTCTATTTTATATTTTATTTATCTTCTTGTAGTTTTTCCTTCAGTTTTTACTGAAGAGTTTCTGCACTGAAGCAAGACTTCACCTGGACATTCTTTGAGCCAGGGGGAGCCTTGATTCCTTGAGCTTTCTAGCACAGTGCAAGTCTTTGTGCTTCTCTAATCTATTATAAAATAGAGAAGACATCTTAACCTTCTTTCCCCCTCCTGTACAGGGTTATTACTCCCTTCAAAAGTATCCCTTGGTGGCAGGGCACCTGATCAAAAACCTGTGTTCGGTTTTTAGACACCTGATCAAAAGTCTAAAGGGTTTCTGGATCTAACTGAAGCAGATCCTGTTGGTGGCAGGGCACCTGATCAAAAACCTGAGTGGATTCCTACCTTGTTGGTAGAAGAGTGGACGTACCCAAGTTGTTTGGGGAACCACTATAAATTCCTTGTGTCTTCTGGATTGCCTTGTTTAATTCCTGCATTGTGGCTGTGATTAGATATAACTAGGTTTGCTAGTTGCTGATTAGGATTTCCAAGCCTTAACTGTAATTACAGTTAGCTTGAGTTTGTGCACAACACTTGTGTTAGGCTTTAGGGTTATTTCTATATCTATAATCTTTTCATTCCGCATTTCACTCCAAGGGAGTTGGGTAGACTATTAAGTTTTGTCTAGTGCAAAATTTGATAACTCTATTCACCCCCCCTCTAGAGTAGTATCTATCCCTTCACTTTCAATTGGTATTAGAGGGAGTTGACTGACTGTATAGGCTAACACCTAAGTCACAAGATCTTGATAGATACCAAAGTTTATAGATATTCACTATCACTATCATGGCCCAGTCCAAGGATTATTCTAGCACCAGACCTCCAGCATGCAACTTAGCTAAGTTTGGCATCTGGAAGGCAAGGATAAAATTATATATGAATTCTATTGATGAAAGTATCTTTGCTTCTATTTTGTCAGGACCCCCAAGAGCACCTGCTACTACTACTGCCTCATCATCTGATATGAGTGCAGTGCCTCCTCCAGATTACAATGATGAGTACAAGAAGGCAAAGATAGCAGATGCCAAGGCGATGAACATTCTGGCTCAGACAATGTCTGATGAGGTATTCCAGAAGATAGCTGACTGCTCTTCAACAAAAGCTATGTGGGATACACTGAACCAGATTGTAGCTGGTTCAGCTGATGAAAGGAAGGACAGAAGGTCCAACCTAATCTCACAATATGAGAACTTCAAGAAAACTGACACTGAATCAGTTGAAGCCATGTATACAAGGCTCAGCTCAATCATCAATGAGCTGAGGACCCTTGACAAGGACATATCATTGACAGAGGTCAATGATAAGATTCTTATGTGCTTCCCTAGCATATGGGATCTAAGGATCTGGCCCATCAAGGAAGCCAGAAGTACAAATGAGATTTCAACTGAAGCCCTTCTCGGCAAGCTCAAGTCCTTTGAGCAAGTGCTGAAGACAAGGGAAGCAGAAGCTGAAGCAAAGACCCCTACTCCAACAAGAAAAGAGCAATCTCTAGCTCTTAAGGCTGCTGATGCTTCTGAAGGCAGCCAATCCAATGGGGAACTAATGGCATTATTTGCCAAGAGGTTTCTCAAGATGGGGAGAAAGGAATTCAGAAAGAAGTCTTCACGCTATGAAGACAAACCAAGGTATGACCGTTCACCTGCTAAAGAAATTATATGTTATGGTTGCAGGAAACCTCGACATATCTTACCAGATTGTCCAGAGGAGAATAACAAAGATAAGAGGAAAGAAAAGGAGCAGCACAGGAAGCACTCCAAGCCATCCTCCTACAAGAACAAGAAGAAGGAGAGAGGTTTCATTGCTGAAACCTGGAGTGATTCTGATGAAGAATCTTCCTCCTCAAGCTCCAGTGAGGATGAGGAAGAGAAGAAGGCAAAGGAGGTTTGCCTAATGGTAATAGATGCCTGCAGCAATCATTCAACTGCAGAGATTTCAGATTCAGAGGAAGAAATGCCAACAGAAGATGAGGTACTATCTTCTTATTACTTCACTTCTGAAGAATTTAAATTAGATTTTAAATCCTTATGCTTAGACTTAATTAGTTCAGAAAAGGAGATTAAAGAACTTAGAAATAAGTTAGCTGACTCAGAATTAATTGCTACAGAAAATATTAAGTTAAAAGAAGATCTCACTACTTGTAGTGAAGAAATTAAATTTCTTAAAATAGAGTTAGCTAAGTCTAAAAGGTTAGAGGAATCTCTAAATGGTAGAAACCTTAAGCTATTAAAGATAACCAGCATGACTAACAGTAGGTCAGGCAATAACAAACTAGGCTTAGGAGCTTCTCCCAGTGAACCCCCAGTTATTCTTAAAAATAATCTTTCAACTCCAGTGAACTTCATTTCAGCTAGTGGAATGAAGAACGCTGAGCAAGTAAACCAAGTTAATAAAACTTTAAATAAAGCTAAGAGAGAAAAGAGGAAGAAATTTTTTAAACAAATGCAAAGAGCGTCGAACGCCGCTCGACGATCGGAAGCTCAATGGTCGAACGAAGCTCGACGATCTGAGCGCCCATAGTCGAACGTCGATCGACGTTTTCAATATGATTTTCAAAATCATAATCAAACCCGTAGAAACCTAAATGAAAATAGAAACCCTAGGTTTGTTGACCCATCATCTGCATGGAGAATCCTACCTAGGAGATCTCACCCATTAGGTTATCACCCTCAGCCTGCATTTTCATTTATTTCTAGCTTTTCTTATGCGAAAAATAAGGGACCCAAGGTTACCTGGGTCCACAATGTCTAAATGAATGTCTTGCAGGTGAAGGCCTATCCTATCACTCAAAATAAGTGGTATTTGGATAGTGGATGCTCCAAGCATATGACAGGAAATAAAAATCATCTGTCAAAATTCAAAGCTAAGCTCGGCCCAAAGGTTATCTTTGGAGATTCAAGTTGTGGTCAGACAGAAGGCTATGGCAGGATTACAATTGGAGATGTTACTTTCAAGAGAGTTGCATATGTGACAGGACTGAAGCACAATTTGATCTCAGTCAGCCAGCTATGTGATGCTGGCTACCAGGTTTCATTTTCTAACTCTTCTTGTAATATTACTTTAAATAATAATGTTGTTTTAGTAGGCATTAGAATAGGTAATATTTATTTAGTAGATTTCAATTCAACTCATTCTGAAATCTGTTTATTTAATGAAGTAACAATTAATAATAATTCTTTGTGGCATAAGAGGCTTAGTCATGTTAACCTTAAAAATATATCTAGGTTATCTAAACACAACCTTGTTAGAGGTTTACCTTCTTGCCCCTACAAGAAGGAGAGCCTTTTCAAGGCTTGTCAGCTAGGCAAGCAAACTAAAAACTCTTTTAAATCTGTAAATAAAAGTGATTCTCCTAGAATCTTGTACTTATTACATTTGGACCTTTTTGGCCCAATAAATGTACAGAGTTTAGGAGGGAAGTATTACACCTTAGTAATTGTAGATGACTTCTCTAGGTTCAGTTGAGTTTTCTTTTTGAGAACTAAGGCTGATAACTTCAAAGCCCTTACAGACTTTCTATTATGTGTGTAGACTGAGTACTCTACTCATGTGGCCTTGATCAGAAGTGATCATTGTACTGAGTTTGACTCTCTTCTCATGCAAGAATTCTGTGAGAGAGAAGGTATCAAACATAGCTTCTCAGCTCCTAGAACTCCCCAACAAAATGGGGTAGTTGAAAGGAAAAACAGAACACTCATTGAAGCTGCTAGCACATTATTGGCAGATGCTAATATGCCTCTTTCCTATTGGGCAGAAGCTGTTAGCACAGCCAATTATGTCTAGAATAGAAGTCTGATACACAAGCTTAAGTGTAAAACTCCTTATGAGTTGCTTAAAGGAAAGAAACCTAAAATTAATTATTTTAGAGTATTTGGTTGTGTAGTGTATATTCATAATAACAATAAAGAATATCTTAGAAAATTTGAAGCAAAAGCTTCAATGGGAATTATGCTTGGATATTCCCAAGTAAGCAAAGCTTATAGGGTTTATAACAAATCAACCTGTAAAATTGAAGAATCTGTGCATGTATCTTTTGATGAGTCTCAGAGTTTTTACAAGGAGAAGGAAAATTCTCCTTCCTCCAGTTCATTGCAGGTACCTGATGCTACTCAAGAGATTCTTCAACTATCAACTCTTCAGATCACTGAATCAGACAGTGATGAAGACATTGCAGAAGCTGTTGTTGTTCCACCAACAAGAGATCAAATTCCTCCTGAGGAATTAATCCCAACTGTTGCTGAAGATCACATCCCACTTGCTGATATTGTCACACTTAGAGATCACCCCACATCTCAAGTGATTGGAGACATATCAGCTGGTGTTCAAACAAGACATCAGTTAAGACAGGATGTGATGCACGCTTGTTTCCTCTCACAGGTTGAGCCCCTCACCTTTAAAGATGCCTAGATCCCCACTGGATCATTACTATGCAAGAGGAACTCAATCAGTTTGAGAGATGTAAAGTTTGGACTTTGGTTCCAAGACCTAAAGGCCATCTGATCATAGGCACCAAGTGGGTCTACAGAAACAAGTTGGATACAAATGGAATTATTGTAAGGAATTAAGCAAGGCTTGTAGCTCAGGGCTACAGACAGGAGGAAGGTATAGATTATGACCAAACCTTTGCTCCTGTTGCAAGGCTAGAAGCAATAAGGATCTTCTTGGACTATGCAGCCTACATGAAGTTTAAGGTCTTTCAAATGGATGTCAAAAGTGCATTCCTGAATGGTGAGCTTAAGGAAGAGGTGTTTGTTGAACAACCACCAGGGTTTGTTTCTTCAACTCAGCCCACACATGTGTTTAAGTTGCAGAAAGCTCTTTATGGACTAAAACAAGCACTCAGAGCCTGGTATGAGACTCTAGCTAGTTATCTTTTAGAGCACAACTTTACTAGGGGAGTAGTTGATAGAACCCTTTTCGTCAAGCACCACAAGGACACAATCTTGTTAGTTCAAGTGTATGTGGATGATATTATATTTGGCTCCACTGATCCCAAACTTTGCAAAAGGTTCTCTGACCTGATGCACTCTAAGTTTGAGATAAGTAGTATGGGTGTGCTGTCTTACTTTCTTGGTCTCCAAGTTAAGCAAGATGTTGATGGTATCTTCATCTCCCAATCCAAATATGCCAAGGAATTGGTAAAGAAATTTGGGATGGCTGATGCTTCAGCAATGCCTACACCTATGGCTACTAATGTAGTTATTGATTCTGATGATCACGGCAAGCCAGTTGATCAAAAGAATTATATGGTCATTGTTGGTTCCCTATTATATTTAACTGCAAGTAGGCCTGATATAATGTTTGCTACATGCCTCTGTGCTAGATTCCAGGTCAACCCCAAGGAATCTCATCTGATTCTTCTAAAGAGAATCTTGAGATACCTGAAGGGATGTCCAAATCTAGGACTTTGGTACCCAGCAGAATCAGAATTTGAGTTAATTGGATACTCTGACTCTGACTATGCTGGTTGCAGAGTTGACAGGAAGTGCACCTCAGGAACTTGTCAGTTTCTGGGAGAGAGATTGGTCTCTTGGTTCTGTAAGAAGCAGGCTTCAGTCTCAACTTCAACTGCAGAAGCTGAATATATAGCAGCTGCCAGTTGTTGTTCACAGATCCTGTGGATTCAAAACCAGCTTGTGGATTATGGTTACTCACACAAGAACACCAAAATCATGTGTGATAGTACCAGTGCTATCTCAATTGCACAAAATCCAGTGCACCACTCTAGAACGAAGCACATTGAGATTCGGCACCATTTCCTGAGAGATTGTGTGGAAAAGAACAAGATTTGTCTTGAGTTCATATCCACTGAGTTTCAGAGAGGTGATATATTCACCAAGCCCTTAGATGAACAGAAGCATCTGTTCTTTTTAGTTCAACTAGGCATGATCAATGGAAGAGACTAAGTGTGACTATATCTGCCAATATTGAAACTTGTTTGAAGATCGTCGAACGATGCTCGAAGATCGTCGAACTGATCAAGCCTATCGTCGACCTGTGGTTGATAATAGCTTATCTGTTTGAAGATCGTCGACCGGCGTTCGACCATCGTCGAATAAGTCGAGCTCATCGTCGATCTCTGGATGACGACAGCTTGTTGTTTGAGAAGCCAGAAATAGTCGAACGATTGCTCGACTACTCTGCTTCTGGGCCGATCGTCGAACGACCGTTCGTCCATCGGGTCCAGTATCTTTTAAATAGATCGACTATCTCCGGTCTAATATAAAGCCGATAGTCGACCTAGGTTAAAAGATCTTTTGTTTTATCGTCGACAGAGAGCGTCCTTTCGCATTCCGTCTTCCCGCTTGCTCCTCCTCTTGCGATTTTCTTCCGATTCATCTTCTCTGTCTTTCTCGCGCATTCTCCAGCACTTCAATGGCGATTTCTCCAGCATTGCTCGCAGTTGTGAAGTTCGACGCAGGATTCAGTGTCGACTTCGATGCCTTCAGCTGTTGTGAATCAGGAATTGTGGAAATCCTCCAGTTATGCAGAGATCAAGGGTTAGAAAGACTAATGTCAACAAGGATTAAGTTAAATATTCCCGAGATTAAGGAATGGGCATTTACTTCGTCCTCCACCGACGAATCGATGACCGGCTCTATTGGCGGAGAAGAGGTTATTTTAACTCCCGCCATTCTGACTGATTTATTTGGATTGATAAATGGTGAAGAAGATTTTGAGCAAGATGCTCCAGAGTTCGGAAGAATGCTGATTGAGCTGGGACATGCGGAGGGCATTCCCACGAAGCTGCTCAAGGTAAATTTCCCCTTCAAGATCAAATTTCTTGCTGAGTTAGTTGGAAAAGTGCTTCTAGGAAAGCACTCCGCCCATGACAACATTACTAGACAACAATTTGCACTGATGTGTGCAATTGTAAATCAGAGAAGGATTAATTGGGCAGGAGTTTTGTTCGATTTGATAAGGAAGAAGAACAGTAAGAAAGAGGTTACCCTAGGCAGGGTTATTGGAATTTTTCTGAAAGAGAAGTATCCCCAGCTGCTGATTTCAACTGCTACAACAATTAATGCCAGCAAGAAGATGGATCCAAATCTGTTCTCCAAGTGGAAGAGGACGTTTGTGAAGCCCGCTCTCACAGGGGTTGCTCCAGCGACATCTGAGAGCACAAGGACTGATTCAGTCACTCCTCACCCTCAAGTAGCTGGCTCAGCTCATCCTTCTCTTCCATCATCTTCTTCTGCCTTACCATCAACTTATACTGAAGTAGTTCCATCCTCTTCAGTTCCGTCTACCTCAGTTGAAGTTCCATCAACTTCAGCTGAAGTACGACTTCCTGCTTCTCCTGTTCGAGATACAACCACGATTGTTATTCCTTCTCCTCCTGCATCTCCTATTCCTTCTCATCTGGCTAGGATATCTGATCCTAGTTTTGATTTGTTAGGATCTGAGAGGACTCCAACACCTCGTCAATCCCCTATTCGTTCTCCAGTTCATTCTCCACATCATTCTCCATCTCCTGTTCGTTCTCCAGTTCAACAGGAATACATTCCTCCTGCTGATCTTCCACCATCTGCAGTTCCCCCACATTCTTTTGAAGTCACCCCAGCATTCATATCCAGTATTTTGGAGTTGATTACCCCTTCAATCAAAATCATGATTAAAGAGGCAATTGCTCCACTTGCCTCCTCCATTGCTACTTTGACTGCTACCATCCAATCCCTCTCTAAATCTGCTGAGCCCTCTTCTTCCAGGGGCCTGGTTTCAGTTCCCACTGAAATCAGGCAGGGGGAGATGTTCTATGAAGATGTCTCAGAGCTTCCAGCCTCAGAGCTTCCAGCCTCCCTTCCAGCAGATCCTTCAGCGGTGACAGATATAGTGATGACAGTTCAAGAAGAGACTGCTCCAGCTCAAGAAGAATCAGTTTCAGTGTTATCTGAAAAAGAAATATCTGATGCAGTTATGTTATCTGAATTTGCTGTAAAAGTTTGTTTAGAAGATCTCACCACTCCTTTGGTTGCCTGTTTCCTAGAAGGCATTATTACATCCTATCTAGATGAATCCTGGGAGTTGGTAAAGTATGAAGGCAATTCACTCATCCGTTTTATTGACGAGTCAATTGATTTACTAGTTTGTGAATACCTAGAAGGAATGCTTTTAGCTTATATAGCAGATTTGTGTTCATGAATCTACAGATTATATTAAAGAAGATATAGCTGCTCAAGTAGAAGTAGTTGTTCGAGAATCTGTTGCAGATGTTTTAGTTGTTCAAGAAGATATAGAAGATGTTGAATCTAAAAGTCAAGATGAAAAGACCCTAGTACTGAGTTTAGAAGAAGAGAAAGCAAGAGCTGCCTGGCAGCAAAGAGTACAAGATATTCTGAAAGAGAAAGAAAAAGTTTTGCAAGATGAAATATCTACTATTTGGGATGATTCCCCAGGGTTGGATTTAGATTCCCTTCTGGCTCAGGATGCCATAAAAGAAGAGAAAGAAAAAGCTGATCTGAAAGCAAAGGAAAAGGCTGTATCTGAAGCCTATGACCCTTATGATCATCCTCCCTCATCTCAGTCTGAAGATGAAGATGATTCAGATATGTCTGAGGACTCTAAGAAAAGGAAAGCTGCAAAGAGAAAAAGAAAGCTATTGCTCCTCCTCCTCCTAATCGAGACAATGATACTCCCTATTACATATTGAAAGGGATTGACCCTAAGTCGAAAGACTTCCAACATTGGATGTGGTTTTCCAAGAACCAGCAAAAGGAGAGAAAGAAATCTAAGAGATATGATAGTCCTGCCTCCAGATGGACACCCAGAGGTCCTCCTCCTCCACCTCCCGGTGCAGGAGCCTCTGGTAATTTATCTGCTAATCCATCTGCTCCATCTGCAAAATCTGCTCCTTCTCAGCCTCATTCAAGGAAAAGTTCTCAGAGCCACCAAGGAAAATCATATACTGGTACTCAAAGGCATGATACTGTGGTTAAAGATCAAGTAAAGAAGGTTATATATCAAAAGCCAACATTTTCACCTCCTCCTTCTCACAAGAGAAAGGTTTCTCCTGATATACCAGTTCATGTTGCTAAGGATGTTGCAAAAGGTAAAAGAACATTTTCTCTGAAAAATCCAGTAAAAAGTTTGTTGAATTTGCTCCTCCTCCATCTTTAGTTGTTCAAGAAGTTAAAGGTACAGCTGAAAGTTTATTAGATTTATTTGTTAAGTTTAAAACTGTGAAGCCTATTGATACATCATCTGAAAATGTGTATGAAAGTCAAGAGTTAGATACTGACTTCAGGATGGCTCGATTTCTAGAACTTGTTGGATCAGCTCAGATAAAGAAAGCTAAAGCTGAAGGAAAGGATTCTACAGGATTTACATTAATGTCAAAGTTCAGAATGAAGGAACTCAATAAAATCCAGGTTAGCCCTGAGGTATTTGATCCTTCTATATATATGGAAAACATCCAGAAGCAGTTGTTCCATGGGCTGCAGAACTGAAGATTATTGGTGTGCAAGATTTGAAGCTGTCTAAGAAAGAAGCTATTGATCCCTTGCAGAAAGTTTCTTTTGTTCCTAGCTCTTCTGACCCTGAACCAGATTCTATAGATCTTTAATTTTGTTTGACTGTTATTTATCTGTTTGATAATTGCTAGTTAATTGTTATGTATTTCCTGTATTGTTTTATTGCTCTATAGCTAGTTCTGTGTTTTAGTTTTTGAGAGACTTAACTCAAATAGGGGGAGATTGTTGGTACCCTAGTTTGATTTGAGTTTAGTCTTCTCTTTTTGTCCCTTGACCCAAGAAATATCTATGGTCAATGGTTAGTGGTCTAGCTGTAGAGTCCTCGCTTTTCTAGATGAAGAATTTGGTTAAGTAGTTTTTAGTTCGACTATAGTCGAACGCCGCTCGACTATCGTCGACTAACTGTTCGACGATCGTCTATCAGTTGCTCGACGTTCTGTCTGCGAGGATAGTTCGACTATCTGTTGATAGTTCGACTATCTGTGTGCTGTGATAGTTCGACTATCTATTGATAGTTCGATTATCTGTTTGTTTGATAGTTCGACTATCTGCTTGGATAGTTCAACTATCTGATTGCTCGACTATCTGTTTGATAGGTCGACTATCTGCTTTCTTCTGATAGTTCGACTATCTGCTGATAGATCGACTATCTGTTTTCCCTTGGTAGCTCGACTATCTGTTTGATAGGTCGACTATCTGTTTGATAGGTCGACTATCTGCTTTCTTCTGATAGTTCGACTATCTGCTGATAGATCGACTATCTATTTTCCCTTGGTAGTTCGACTATCTGCTTTGATAGTTCGACTATCTGGATCGTTCGACAATCTGTCCGATAGTTCGACGATCTCCGTTCTTCGGTCGACGATCTCCGAAGGTCGTTCGACGTTTTCTGTCTGCCTTTTTATTTTGTATTTATTTATTCTATTTAATTAATTAATACATTATCTGGCATGTTATTTCAGTTGTTTTATGATAATATTTCCAGGCAATATATGCTCCATCCCTTCTGCCTGAGTAAAATCTTTTCAGATAAAGTTGTTTGTCTTATTAGCTGACATTATATTTTACTTTATCTGATGTCAGTCCTTTATAGCCGTTAGACTGAAAAGTCTTCCTTTTGCTATAAAGAGTTTGTTTCTGATGTGATTTTATTTAGTACCTGTATTATCAGATTGCTTCCTGCAGCTTCCTTGAAAAAGGTTTATCCCTTTTATAGAATAGTTTGCTGCAGAGTTTGTTTGTCTTTGTGATATTTGCAGCCCAGGTTTCAAGTTTCAGAAGAAGACAAACAGTTCAAATTGAAAAAAGCCGTTGCTTGTTGCTGCTATAAAAGGAATCCTTTGGAGAAGGATTTCAGCTAGCTAACCAGTTATTCATTTAAGCATTTCTCAAGCCTTCATCAAGACCAAGTTCACTGCTCTCAGCAATACTCATTCAACTGAGAAGTGTTAAGCTCTTCTGCTCTTCTTCAACCTGAGTTCTCCTGCTTCCAGGAAGTTCAAACTCAGAGTTCTTTTGAAGAAGAAGAAGAAGATAGCTGCTAGAAGATTTCTATTTTATATTTTATTTATCTTCTTGTAGTTTTTCCTTCAGTTTTTACTGAAGAGTTTCTGCACTGAAGCAAGACTTCACCTAGACATTCTTTGAGCCAGGGGGAGCCTTGATTCCTTGAGCTTTTTAGCTCAGTGCAAGTCTTTGTGCTTCTCTAATCTATTGTAAAATAGAGAAGACATCTTAACCTTCTTTCCCCCTCCTGTACAGGGTTATTACTCCCTTCAAAAGTATCCCTTGGTGGCAGGGCACCTGATCAAAAACCTGTGTTCGGTTTTTAGACACCTGATCAAAAGTCTAAAGGGTTTTTGGATCTACCTGAAGCAGATCCTGTTGGTGGCAGGGCACCTGATCAAAAACCTGAGTGGATTCCTACCTTGTTGGTAGAAGAGTGGACGTACCCAAGTTGTTTGGGGAACCACTATAAATTCCTTGTGTCGTCTGGATTGCCTTGTTTAATTCCTGCATTGTGGCTTTGATTAGATATAACTAGGTTTGCTAGTTGCTGATTAGGATTTCCAAGCCTTAACTGTAATTACAGTTAGCTTGAGTTTGTGCACAACACTTGTGTTAGGCTTTAGGGTTATTTCTATATCTATAATCTTTTCATTCCGCATTTCACTCCAAGGGAGTTGGGTAGACTATTAAGTTTTGTCTAGTGCAAAATTTGATAACTCTATTCACCCCCCACTAGAGTAGTATCTATCCCTTCACTTTCAAAATGCTATCAAAAGATATATATGGTAGTGTTTAGAACCTCAACTGTAGATAGATAACCTCTACTATAACCTATCATACCTACAAGATCAGTTATTTTATAACGGTTACAAAAACGCTACCAATAGCATTCCGCCACTTCTGCTGTTGGATCAATCTCCACCGTTAGATCCAAACTATATTTCTATGTAAGCATTCCGCCACTTCGGCCGTGGTCGGCGAAAACAAATAAAAAATCCCGCTACAAAAAAAAAACCGCTGCTTTCGTTTCAACAAAACCCTCACGCCAAACCCTCACGCGCCGCTGCGCCCTGCTCTGCACCCGGAGGACGCCGACAGAGCCCTAACTTCCAGTCTGAGTTTCTACTCCTCCACCTCCTTATCATCCAGATCCATGAGAAATATTCTCGCGCAGATTTGTAGTGATGTGGCTGCAGCTAGAGTCGTAGGGGCGGACCCACGTTTGAATTTTTCGCCAAATGTAACAGAGGGTTGGGGCGGTTCAATATTTTTTGCGCTTTGCCCGCAAAAACCTGCACAGGAATTCAGTGATGGTTGACGTGGTATGTGGCTGATTGGGTAAGGTTTATTTTGCCATTGCTGTGATTTATAGCAGCAGTTCTTCCTTATGGAGGTATTCTTATGCTGGTGTCCTTTGGAGTGCAGTTCGGATGTGGAAAAGGCCAAGGGCCGAAAGCAGGTCGACAACCCTAAGAAATCAGGGCATGTTTCGTCTGAATCGGACAGCGATGTGAAGACCTCTAACAATGTATTTGATGAAGATCATTCAGATACTCTCTAGTTCCTCCCATTCATCTTCTTCCAAAGTTATTGTGAATGTTGTGGATACTACTCTGAATGCAAAGTAGATCCAGATCAAAGATGCCTCAAGCTGCATGCTTGATGTTTGTCGAAATGCAACTTCAAACTGCCCGCCAAATGTTTGTCAAAATGCTTCAAAGAATGTTGTTGCTAATTCGCCTTTGCCAAACCTTGGAAGACAAAGCCCTCTAAATCTCAATGCAAAGCCATTGACCCCCGGGGTCAATAGATAAGCTAATGTTCGTTGGAAGAAAGTTTTCCACATGTTATTAATCAATTCTTTAGCATGTCTCTGTACTAAAGAATAGTTATATGCCAAATATGATGTAAGTTAGACTTTCTACAAGTTTATTTAACATAAATCATTTTATTTCCTTTGATGGATTTCATAGTTACAATATGTTTGAAGTATCATGTATGTACCGACAAACCCACAAAATTTATAATTGTTATGCAGGGTTAATTACTGTGAACTTCTTATGAATCAATAGCTTGTATTGATTTCAGAGTTCGTTTGGATTTTGGAAAAAGATAGACAGCTTGGTTTCACTCCTTTTGAAATTGTGCTTATACGGGTTTTGAAAGGTATGTTTTAATTTTCAGTTTAATTTAATGTGGTTTAATTTGTTAGTTGCCTAGTGAGTGTCTTGTTTGCTCATAAGCCCTAGCGTTTAAGAAAAAACAGTAAGCATTGTTTGCTTAATTTTTTTGAAATTTACATGAAGAGGTTTTTAGTTACACTTTATTTATTTATTTTTGCACTAATGCTTCTCTACGTTGTTTGCCTTATTCAGATTTCTCTTAGTTTCAGTTTATTGTTAGAGGCGGAAGAGATCTGTTTGGTTTATTGTCGGATGCGTTCAAGGGAATTAAGCAGATTGGTGTTCTTGGATGGGGTTCGCAGGTAAGATCCTTTTCTCCTTCATTTTCTTTTTTCCATTCTTCTGGCATGTTTAAGCTTTGCTAGTGGATCTATTAACCTAGAATTCTTCTGCGATTCATTTTTATTCTTCTAGTGTTTCTGAAATTAGGCTGTAGTTAATTATCACTTCAAATATCATGGAAAGTTTTCAAGCGACTGAAGATTGAGTTATCTGGAAGTGATTATATGAGTTGTGTTTTCAAATTTAATACTAGGCAAGGGCTCAATATGATTGAGTCCAATACAGAAGGACATGAAATCTACAATTGTCCTAACATTAATGGTAAAAGAGCAAAACGTTATCTAAAGTTTGCAAATTTGGTATTTGTGATTATTTAATAGAACATGGATATGTGAATGGATGGATTGGTTCATTAGATCTTAATTAGTCTGGAATTCATGTGCAGGAGCAGCCATTATCTTTGGCATGCATTATTGGTGTTGCTGTTTGCAGCCAGTACCTTTGGTATATACACTGCACTCTGAATAAGACTCCACCGTGGAACAAAAATTTGCAGTATCACACTGGTTTTTCGGGGCTACAACTGAGGTATGAAACTCTTGTGTTTGGTGGTATTTATTGTTGAATTTTTTGGCGGTAAGGCGACATGTTTGTAATTAACAATCCTGATTATGGTGTAGGGAGTGAGCTGAGCTTATGATAAGATTTCATTCTTCTACGCAAGATGGCAAGCTTACCGTGATCTACTAGAATTATTCAAAAGAATAACTTGGAGGTGTTGCGTTGAGGTCTCCGACCACCAACTTTATGGAAAAATTAACGGACGATGAGCATCAAATTTCTTATTTTGTTGATTCTGTTACCAATTTGAGTGTTTGAGATGTATGGATTGAGGAGGAAAGTTTAAAAAAAAACTGTCATCTAGTTGCTGATAATATATAGCTAATTGGATTATTTTTTGTTTGAAATTTTAACTCTTGGTTTGGGAATGACATTTGAGTGTTCGAGATGTAATTGAATTTTGTATTGGGAATGACATTGATAATCACATTTGTAATTATATTGGAAATTTTAACTATTGGTTGTGAAATCACTTTTATAATTGAATTGTGGGTTCGCTCTTGCCTCTAAATTGAATATTATTGAATTTTGAGTCCATTCTCAGACTGCTTGTATTGATCGTCATAATCGTTATCATTGAGAATAAAAATCATTGTTATATATGCGGATAACTGCTACCATAGAAAATCATAAATGTTGTCAAATACAAGCATAAACGCTACCGTAGAGTATTGTAACTGTTGTTGTAAAATGGAATAATCGCTACCGTTGAAAACCATAACTGCTACAATAGATGTAACTATAGTAGTGATTGCAAGGTCGCCACAATATATTGGGTAACCGCTACTATCCCTACGACCACGACAGCGGATTCAACACACACGCAACCACTACCATAGCCCTACAATAGCGGTTTTTTTCAAATATAGTAGCGGTTTTTGAGCGCTACCATATGCATGATATGGTGTAGTGACTCTAAGGAGTCGTTTCCACCCTTGCCCTGGCGATTTCGAGTTTGTCCACCATATAGTTGCAGACTCTCGAGCGGTGCCACCACCACCATGACATCCCGGCGATCGGCGCACCTCCAGCCCGCAAATAAGGTCCTCCCCTTCTCCTTCTTCCATGGGTAGATCATAGGACTAATTAGGGTCAAGGTTCGGGCTCAAATGAGCCCGATCAGAGGATCGATTTTCTTGGTTTTTAGAGGTAATTGAGATTGTCGGGATCGCCAAAAAAGGGCCCTCCGGCAGCTGTGACGCCGCTTAGCGATAGCCACCACCTCGACGGAGGTGGTGGTGGCAGTGTCCGACCAGGGAGGTGGCCGGGTGGCCCGCGGTGGCAGCTATAAGAAGCTCCAGGTCGGGTCAATCCTATCCTTTGGCTGGATGAAGAAGAGAAGCCCGAACAGCTAAGTTCAAACCCTAAGTTTGGACTTTCGGGGTTTGTGAATGGCATAGGGTCAAATGCCCTTATATGGACTTGAAATTTGGTAGAGAGTACACTAGGGTAGCTAAAGTCCTCTGGTGGAAATTTTAAAGGATTTATAAATTGTTAAACCCCTCAAAACTCTAACCTTAGTTTAGGTCACAAAGTTTATAATGGTATGGTAGGCTATCAAAACTTTAGGAAAAGTCATAAAAATTGGGTAGTACGGTCATAGGGTCAATAAGAGCCTCTTGTGATTTTATTGGTAATTTTGGAACAATACATTTAGTACCTCCTTTATAGTACATGGAATTGCCCTTGATAATCTTTTGATTATTATGATCACACTATTAAATATGAAGTTATTAAAATTGGGCAGAGAGTGTTTTAGGTCAATATACTCATACTTGAATTTTATTATAATTTTTAGATGTATATTTTTAGTACTTTCTTGATAAGCTTTTAAGAATGCAATTATATTCAAATTAGATTCAGAGCTCAATAATGGTTTGAAAATTGGGAAACTCATGTAAAAGTGTGCTTAGGTCAATATGTACATGAGGAAATTTTACCATAATTTTTAGGAGAATATTTTCAGTAGTTGTTTCATTAATGTAGGAATGAGGATTATTATTTTAAATTAAAATTAGAGCTCATTATTCACTGGGAAGTTTGGAAACGTTGTCATGAGTGTTTTTATGGCATATTAGTCATGCTTGAATTTTCTTATAATTTTTGGAAGCTTATTTACAATATTTACTTCATTAGCTGTTAATTATGTGATTATGTTTAAAATTATATATCAAAGGCCCAAACCTAGCAAAAAAATTGGGGGACTTGAATTTACTGTTAATTTGCTGCCAAGTATTTATCATAATTTTATGGAGCATTTTGCATGACTGTAAGGGCCACTTCATATCCAAATTGGGCATTTGGGTTTTGGGGAGAAATAAATAAAATGTCAGATAAATTAGGAAAATTCTAAGCTTCTGGATTTAGTCTATAAATGTCATGATAGGCCTTCATTAATTATCTTAGGATGTTTGGATAAGGATTTAGTGTACCACCTATCATGCACGTCATATAGTATAAGATGATCTGCATTTAGTAAAACTGCGGAAATCGTGTTAATATGGGGAATGATCGTATGGAGATGGGATTATGGTTTACTAATTTTGGTATGTGGATTAGAGTATACCATTGAGGCTAGGGAGAGTAGGTAGTAGAGTTGTCTAAGTTTATGTGGTATTCGGGATCGACGAAAAATCGTCCATCCTGTGAAGGGAGAGAGAGGGTCAAAACACATTAGGGTTAGAACCAGTGTAATACTAAATTGATCGGGAATCGAGTATTAACCAATAACAATAATTGCCTTACGAAAGGGAACAGTGGGCTTCAGCTACCATCATAGTTCTTAGTGCCCTTTGAGAGCCCATCACGGGGTGTGCTGGGGGCAGTCCTGAGTTAACCAAAACTGTAGGCAAATAAACTACAAGAGTAACTAGTATAACTAGGGATTCACTTTCACTCACCTCGATGTCTCGGGATGTTAGGTTGGGTCACTCTGGCTGTAGGCTCGTTGGATTTGGTTACAGGAAGGTTTGCCCGGCGAGCTTTTATCTCGGTTGTTGATTGTGATGGACGGGATGGTCTAGGGAGCTTTGGCTCGGTAGGTAGTACCTACGGTAGCATGTGCATAAGTATAAGGTGGTGGGTCTTTGGTATTGGAGGTTCGATGCACCGACGCCTATACGTTGACTCGACAAGTGTGGTTTTGCACTTCGCAAAATTTAAGTCCGGTGCGCCAGCCGGAATGAGTATGCAGGAGCTCTGCTTAGTGTGCCAGTGTCGAGGCATATGATAGGTCTGAATGGTAGTGCAATTATCGGTTTAGAGGTGGGCGAGGCCCAACCCACCTCTTCTGTTTGCCACTACGGAGGTATACTGTGAGGTTAGGCTCCAGAAAGGGGGAACTAAAGGTCTGTGTGCACAGAGTCGAGTGTGTGTGTTGCACTTGCATGATCACATCATAGCATATTTTGTATGTCACATCATCATTGCATATAACCCCCGACACCTATTATATAAAGTTGTATGTGACACTTTATACAATAGGCCCTGCAAAATGACCCCTTGGCTTATAAGCTCGTGTGAGCGTGCTTATAAGTTAAGGTTTTTATTCTGTAGATATATACATACTGCTAGAAAACCGACACTCTATCGTATAAATTGGTATGAGACTTTTTATACGATAGGAGCCTTGCAGAAGATCCCTTAGCTTATGTGTTTCCATATAAGTTAAGGTTACAGATTATATATTTAATCTTTCGTACTTTCATTCCGGTAATGCCCCCGATTTTTCGATTATTTTATTTAAATGGGCAACGTCATATTGTGATGTTGTGGCGTTACTTTTAACGTCAAGTTGACGGCGCAATGTCGTTAAGGCATTTTCGTGTCCGTGTGGTCGAGTCGGCCGAATTCTAGTTGTTGTGGGAAATTTTGCTTTTGGAATTTAAGTTAAGTAATTTTGGACTTGCTCGTCAAGTTTCGTCGCAATCCGAGCATTTTTGGAGTCTCGGCGCGCGATTGAAGTTTTGGATTGTTTATGTTAACCATAATACTTTGAAGATTAATATCTCGGGAATGGCTCGTCGGATTTTGGTTTTGACTTTGCCGTTGTGTTCATAGAATCAGTGTTCGCCTGTGGTGTGAGTTTCGTGTAATTCAGTGTGCGTTTGGGCCTCCGTTTTGAACCCGTCTTCCATTGTTCAAAAATATGAAATATGAATATTTTAATATTATAGCACTATTCAAAAATGTGATTCACTATGCATCTCTTTAGTTTAAATTTTTGGGTATATTTGTAAAAAATTTACTGTTTATACAAAGGAATTGTCTTACTTCTCGAGTGGTTGCTTAGTTCTCGAGTGCTTGTTCTCGAGTAATCATTTTCACTCTCGAGAAGTCCTGCGCTGCCCTCTAGAATTTCGTTTCAGTATACGTTCGGGTGTATTTTTGAAGGTAAAAATGGCATCGTATGGAAAATTGTTCAACACAAAATTTGTTCGTCTCGAAGAAATCTACAACTTTCATGTTGACCATTTTTCGATTTGGAGCCATCTTGGATCCCTATTTTCGATTTTCCCGAAACTGCTCATAGTTAGCCCGTTTGATTGTTTCTCTCGAGAACAATAGCCTTATTCTCGAGAACTAAGGTTTCTCTCGAGAACTTTAGCCTATCCATCTCGAGAACCAATGTCCCTCTCTAGAACCATAGCCCATTTCTCGAGAACTATATGTTCTTCTTGAGAACTAATGCTCTATTTCTCGAGTAGACCCTTTCCTCTCGAGTAGTCCTGTGAAGTCAGAGTTAGGGCACCGTTTTGAGGGTCAAAACGGTGTCGTATGGAAAAATAGTCAACATTAAAATTGTTCGTCTCGATGAGATCTACAACTTTTATGTTGGGAACTTTTCGATTTGGAGCCATCGTAGACCTCTAATATCGATTTTCCCGATACAGCTCGTAATAAACCAATTTTTTAGACAAAAAAAAATTATAAGTACTTTTACATATATATTTATATTTATACATATTATTAGACTTAGGTTTTAGAACATGACTTCTTCTTCTCCGATATTAATTTTCTCCCAAACCAGAGGCGTGAGCGAGAGAGAAGTTTTATTTCGTGAACCTTCCGGTGGCCACCGACGGTGCTGCGGTGCTCGAAATCTTCATCCGAATATAGATCTAGGAAGCTCTCACTGAGAGCTACGCTATCATTGTAAATTTTTTCCCATTCTTTGAGTTTTCTCGTTCAGGTTTTTTGGCCCTAACCCCCTTTTCAGCCATTTTTGTTTAGATTTCAACTCCTCCCGTGTTCTTTTGCCCCGATCTACAACGTGGAGTAATTCAGAGGACTTTTCCGGTACAACCAAGGCAAGTGGTGGTTTTCCTTCATTGTTCCTTGTTCGATTTGATGGTAACCCTTATGCCTTTGTTCCTTAATTTTCATGCTTTTTGTGTTGTCTCTCCAATCTACGGTTATGTTTAATCTTTCTTCAAGATCATTCCAAAATTATAAAATCTGGTTATGGTAATTTCGATCTTTATTAGGTGTGTATAACCGTCCTTAGAATGTTTTATCAGTGAATTAAATTATTTCGTTTATCGTTGTTGGATTCGTTAGTGTCTATATAGGATTGTAAATCATTTCAAACGGTTGATCAATCGTGTCTATAATCTAGAATGTCATGTAGAATCCAACGCGCCAAGTCCTGAGGTTTATTTCATGGTGTTTCTTCGTTGCGTGTTAGTGGGCAAACCCAATGACCGCAAGGTTTGTTTCCTTTATTAGTACCTCGTGGAATTCTACTGGGTTTTGGGCATCTATGGTGATTGGTGGAGTGTGCAAGTCTCCCTCGCGGTTAGACGAATTTTAATATCTGTGAGGGGTGTATCTAGAGAAGTGGCCACCTTGCCTGTATTTATAGGTAGAATTGACTACAGGTGGCTAATAAAGTTTTGGAGTATTCTTTCTTATGATTTAATCATGCTCTCCCCTTTCTTTGGGTATCCGACATGATTTGTTTCACGTGATGATTCACGTAAGTTCTTTTCTTCTGATTTATTTCTTGAGTTTTATTTATGTACCTTACTTCAGTACTCTTGGTCCTGGTTTGGTATCCTGTTTGACCTTTGTATTCTTTTGCTTATTTTGCTGCCACCATTTGTACCTTCTTGCTGAGGTATTCTGTCTTTGGAATGCCTCAAGTTTGGAGCATTAGCAGGTAGTGGAGCTGGGTTTGGAGTTCTTGAAGCGGTAGTGTTGGTTGTGGCTTTTCCCCTAACCGTAGCGAGGTTGTTTGTTGTTTTAGTTTTCTTTGCCTAATTTCAGACATACTTTGTACTGTGGGTTCATGTCAGGTTGTTGGCGCCCACAGGATTGTTGATTTTTAACTTGCTAGCTGATGTAATTGTTTTATGTTTGGTTTAAATTACTTGCTCTCTGGGATGATTTATTGCTAGGACTGCATGTTAGATATTTTCAAGCTTATAAAAAAACCTATTATTAGTAAGGCATCCATGCAATCTCTTTTAAAATGAAGTCACTATTTTCCTGTTTAGCGTAAAGATTTTTCCTATACTTATTATAAATCTAAAGTCTATTTAGCATGAGTTGTTCATCGGGGACATTTATACTCATATGGGATGTTAGAGTCAAATTAAACAAGTATCTTCCGCAAGCGTATAATTTATATTTTAAATCGTAGACTAGATGATTCACTAAGCTGAGGGATACGGCTACCATCATAACCTAAACTGGAATTCATTCATAACAATTTATGTTTTCTTTTAAAACTATAGAGTTTGGAGTCTTGCCTGAACGTCTGTAGTTATCCCCTGCACGGCGTGGCATCACGACGCGTATTTTCCCCTTGCTCTGATATAATTAAATTGTTGGGAAAATTACGGGTTGTGATAGTTGGTATCAGAGGGAGGTTGCTTGACAATTGGTCGGGTAACCTTCCCTTGTTAGTGTTAGTTGTTTAGTGTCATATCATACACACACCGATGTGTCATCAGTATGTCTTGGCAGAAGCATGAACACTACACTCATAAGCATTATTAGAAGTATACGGGGCATATTTTTTAGTATGGGATGCATAATATGTGTTTGTATATGGATCCACCATAGGTGGCAACATGTGAGAGTTATGTAGTATGGGATGCATAACCTCACCACATGAATGCCCATTATCACGTTTTTTTTCCTTTTTCATTGCATGCAATGTTATGTTGTATGGGATGCATAATATTTCATGTGTACACCGCTCATAATATGCATTAAGGCCTTTTTAGGATACATAACACTGCATACATATCATAACATAACATAAGCACAACATGCCAAGCTAAAGATTTACCTGATGACATATGTACACACATGATTTTAAATAAGAGTAAAGAGTCCATGCATTCATATCATAGGCACATGAGTCAATAGGATGATAGGATATCATCCTGAGTAGGACATATCATCATCATATAATCCCAGAGCAAGTTGCAACCTAAGCAAGTGTCTTTTAAGTATGGTCCGAACTAAGTGGTGTAGTCTTAGTTTAGCTAGAGTTGTAATGAGGTGTTTATGTTTTTTTAGAATGTTGCTTGAGCGCGTTACAATCAGGTCGACTCCCCAGTCTGAGGGAGAGTCGTCAAGGGCGCAGGAAGAGGCGGTGATTGTAGAACTATGCTAGAGCATGAAGACCATGGCAGGTCAAATCGTAGCAATGCAAGCACAGTTGCAGGCATTGTTGGCTGCCACCTTAGGACGGCAACCTGGTGAGCAAACCCCCATAGTGATTGGGTATTAGAGTGAGATCATTAAATTTAATAAGTTTGCTTCTGAGTTGAGAGCTGCTGAGGAGTGCAGGGTTAAAGCTTTCTTGGGCGATCTCCAAAATGACATTCAAAAATTTGCCAATACTTACCAGTCCGAGACTAATGCGAGGACAGTAGAAGTTGCTCTTGAAGTTGAGACCTTTGGATATGCTAAGGGTCGTGGTATGATACCGAGGAAAGAGAAGAGGAAAGATGTTGAGGATGGAAGCTCTAGGGCATCCGACCCTTCTTTGAAAAAGAAAGATGGTGTAATTTGTAGCTTCTATGGTCGATCCGACTATCCTTACGAAAGGTGTTTCAAGATAAGTGCCACTCAGAAGAGGCAGCGGGCGCTCGCCATCTAAGGAGCACCCAAAGGAGATAGGTGTGCACGTTCTGTTCAAAGAAGGGACATGATGTGATTCGTTGCTGGATGAAAGAAAGGACTTGTTTCTAGTGCGGGCAGAAGGGACACCAGAAGTCTTCGTTTCCCCAGGCTCAGTCCCCACTGCAGCCTTCCCCCCCCCCCCTCAGGCTGTGCCGCCTCCGCCAAATTAGGACAAAGGAAAAGGTAAACTGATCGCGACGACCGAAGAAGAAAATCAGTCTTCAACCCAAGTGATCTCAGGCTAGGTTCTAACTAGTTTTTGGTTCAATCCTGGTTTTGTTGTTGTTCGAATAAGTTAGGTATGTAATTTTATTAGTAGATTAAGGTAAAGAACCAATAGGCGTGTGTTTTTTTTGATTCTGTCGCTACCTACCCATTCGTGGCTAGGGCTTTTGTAGAGCTTCATGGTTTGACCCTTATTCGGGTTGGTGACGTGTTTTGTGTCGAGTTCCTTCTGGTGCGTGAGTGTTCAGAAGTTCTTCCTTGATCGGAACCGTTTTGTAATTGTATTTATAGACGACGTTTTTGTGTATTCTTGTAATGCTGTGGAGCATGCCCATCATTGTCTTTAGTGTTGCCTACTTTGAGGGACCTCAAGTTGCTTTCTAGGTTGAGCAGGTGTGAGTGTTGGTTGCCTTGGGTTTCTTTCATGGGTCATGTGGTTAATAAAGCCAGAATTTTAGATTGACCATGAGAAGATAGCTGCTGTTATGGATTGGGATAGGCTTTCCACACCCAAGGTGATTGATAGCTTCCTAGGGTTGGCTGGCTTTTATAGGAGGTTTGTGGAGGGTTTCTCTATGTTGTCTGCGCCACTGACTAAACTGACGCAGATGAACACAGTTTTTGTTTGGGGCATTGAGTGCGAGGAAGCTTTTCAGGAATTAAAGAAGTGTTGTGCACTGCTCCAGTGTTGACTTTGCCTACGGAAGGTATAGACTATGGTTTTTATGTGGACGTATCACACATCGGACTTGGTTTTGTTTTAATGCAAGATGGTAAGGTGATTGCGTAAGGATAGAGGCAACTAAAGACTCACGAGAGAAATTATCATACGCACGATTTGGAGTTTGCTGCCATAATTTATGCGCTGAAGCTGTGGCGACACTTATTGTATGGCGTGCTGTGCAAGATCTATACGGACCATAGGAGTTTGAATTACGTCTTCACTTAGAAGGAACTAAATCTGCGCCATCGTCGGTGGTTAGAATATGTGGCGGATTTTGAAGTGGAAATTCTCTATCATCCAGGAAAGGGTAATGTAGTAGCTGATTCTTTGAGTAGAAAGACAGCAAAAATTTTTAATCTATCGGTACAATCCTTAGTACTAGAATTCTTACTGATGGATATTGAGGTTGGGAGTCGTACTGTGCCTGCTAGTTTGGAAGTGGAAGAACCTTCTTGGATTTCCCTTACTCGAGCTCACCAGATGGATGATCCTTATTTTTTGCACGTCCGAAATAGAACTGTGAAGGGAGAGCTACAAGATTTCTCCTTGGATGAGTTGGATACCTTGAGGTATCGGGGTAGATTTTGCGTTCTCGCCTTTGGCGATATTTGATCTAAGATCTTTTCTGGAGCTCATGGTTCCAGTGTAGCCTATCACCCTGGTTCCACTTAGATGTATGACGATCTAAAACAAATTTTTTGGTGGTCAGAGATGAAGA
Source organism: Platanthera zijinensis (assembly GCA_039513925.1). Taxonomy (NCBI): domain Eukaryota; kingdom Viridiplantae; phylum Streptophyta; class Magnoliopsida; order Asparagales; family Orchidaceae; genus Platanthera; species Platanthera zijinensis. Next base: position 98,220,282 of record CM077089.1, read on the forward strand.
GCGATATTGTAAAGTTTGTATCGGAATGTTATACATGTCAGCGTGTCAAGGCTGATCATAGAAGTGCTGGTGGTAAATTGCACCGCTTGATATTTCAAGTTGGAAATGGGAGAGTATTTCAATAGATTTTATCACCGGTCTACCAAAATGTCCTCGTCGGCATGACTCTGTTTGGGTGATAGTCGACAGATTGACAAAATCTGCTCACTTTGTTCCGTTTAAGATTGGGTATTCGATGAAGAAGATAACTGAGCTATATATTAAAGAGGTCATCAGGTTACATGGAGTTCTTGTTAGCATTGTATCAGATTGGGACATAAGATTTACGTCTCGCTTTTAAAAGAGCTTGCAATAGGGGTAGAGTACCGACTTGAGGTATTCCACCGCCTACCATCCGCAGACGAATGGGTAAACATAAAGAGTAAATCAGATAGTGGAGGACTTGATTAGATGTTACATTTTGGATCGCAGTGGAGCATGGGATGAGCGTCTGAGGCTAATGGAGTTTGCTTGTAATAATAGTTATCAAGAGAGTCTGCAGATGGCCCCGTTTGAGGCCTTTTATGGGAGGCGTTATAGAACTCCGTTGTTTCTGGCTGAAGTTGGTGAGAGACCATTGCTCTGTCCGGAATCCTTTGAGGAGATGAATTGTGTCGTGACTCAAATTCGAGAAAATCTCCGTGTGGCTTAAGAGCGCTATTAAAAGTATGCCAATCAACGAAGAGTTGATCTGGAGTTTACCGTTGGAGACTTGGTTTTTTTCCTGAAGGTTTCTCCGATGTCTGGTGTTAAAAGGTTTGGAAGGAACAAAAAGTTAGACCCCGGGTACGTGGGACCTTTCTAGATTCTTGAACGCATCGGAGTGTCAGCTTATAGGCTGGTTTTGCCTGCGACCTTCCCTGGTGTCCATGATGCGTTCCATGTGAGCCAGTTGCGGAAGTGTGTTCATAATGATCATCAAGTCCTCGACTCGATGCCCAATATTCAGCCCAACCTTACATATGTGGAAGAACCTATTCATATTCTGGATTCCCAAGACCGCGTGTTGCGAAGAAAGACCATCCCCATGGTCAAGATTCTTTGGAGAAATCAAGACGTCGAGAGCGCAACGTGGGAATTGGAATCAGCGATGAGAGAATCTCATCTGCACCTCTTCTCTTAGTTTGGGTATGTTATTATGTTTTCAGTTATGTTTGATCTTATCGTTAAGATTTGGTTTTGGAGTTGTGTTAATTTTCGGGGCGAAACTTCCTTTTAGGGGGAGTGACTGTAGCGCCGCCGATTTTTCGATGATTTTATTTAAATGGGCAACATCATATTATGACGTTGTGGCGTTACTTTTAACGTCGAGTTGACGACGCGATGTCGTTAAGGCATTTTCGCGTTCGTGCGGTCGAGTCAGACGAATTCTAGTTGTTATGGGAAATTTTGCTTTTGGAATTTAAGTTAAGTAATTTTGGACTTGCTCGTCAAGTTTCGTCGCAATCCGAGCATTTTTGGAGTCTCGCCGCGCGATTGAAGTTTTGGATTGCTTATGTTAACCGTAATACTTTGAAGATTAATATCTCGGGAATGGCTCGTCGGATTTTTTTTACTTCGCCGTTGTGTTCATAGCGTCAGTGTTCTCCTGCGGTGTGAGTTTTGTGTAATTCGGTGTGCGTTTGGGCCTCCGTTTTGAACCCGTCTTCCATTGTTCAAAAATATTAAATATGAATATTTTAATATTATAGCACTATTCAAAAATGTGATTCACTATGCTTCTCTATAGTTTAAATTTTTGGGTATATTTGTAAAAAGTTACTGTATATGCAAAGCAATTGTCTGACTTCTCGAGTGGTTGCTTAGTTCTCAAGTAATCATTTTCACTCTCGAGAAGTCCTGCGTTGCCCTCCAGAATTTCGTTTCAGTCTATGTTCGGGCGCATTTTTGAGGGTAAAAATGGCATCGTTTCAGTCTCAACTGGTAATAACCTGAGCGCAAGTCCAGCTTAGAAAACCAATGCGCTCCTACTAGTTGATCGAACAACTCATCGATCCGAGGTAGCGGGTAAGTGTTCCGCACCATCAACCGATTGAGTTCCCGATAATCTATGCACAAACACAGGGTTCCATCCTTCTTCTTCACGAACAATACAGGGGCTCCCCAGGGTGACGAACTAGGGCGAACAAACCCTGACTCCACCAGTTCTTGTAGTTGAACTCAAAACTCCGCGAGTTATTTCGGGGCCATTCAGTAAGGGGACTTGGATACAGGCTTGGCACCTGGTACGAGATTAATTTGGAATTCAACCTCTCTATGCGGGGGTAATCCCGGCAGTTTCTCAGGAAATACCTCGGGGAAGTCCCGCACTACTCGTACATCTTTTATGTCCAATGCTACTTCCTTCAACTCGAACCAGATCATGAAAACTTCATCCCCCTTCATGTGGGCTTTTACAACCTGAACGTTGATAACGTCAGACGAGGTGTGAAGTTAATACCTTGGAAGATGACGTCGGAGTCTCCATGTCTCAAATAGATCCGCTTCTCCACGCAGTCGATCCTTACAAAGTGCCATTCCAACCACATCATGCCCAGAATGATGTCAAATTCCGGCATTTTCAAGACAGTGGCAGGCGTAACGAAAGCCCTTCCCTCAATAAGTACCTCAAGCTCACACTTAGCGGTTTCAACCATATCCGGGCCGTCTTGAAGGCTCACTAGTCAGGCTATTCCAGTAAAATATTGCACACCCCCATGTCCTTAATGAAATCCTCGGACACAAAGGAGTGTGAGGCACCGGTATCGAACAGCGCATAGGCCATCTTTCCGCCAATTGTCATGGTTCCTGCAATAAAATTCTGGGGATTCCGTTATTGCGCAATGTCTAGCGTGTACACTTGATCCCGGGCAGGGCCGGGGTTACCTCCTCGCGATCCTCATCCTCGACCACGCATGTAACCCTGCCCTTGAGGGGCCGCCGGAGGGAGAGCGGGAGGGGCGTTACCAAACAATTGCTGGCAAAAGCGTCGAATGTGACCCGGTTGGTTGCACTCAAAACACACCAGCTCACGATGCCTCTCGAGTTGCTGAATTTGCTGAGGCTATGGAGGTGGAGGCAATGCGGGCAGTTGAAGAACTAGATGCTCCACCCTATAGTTTCGGTTGACATGCCCTCCACCTCTTTGATATCCTCTTCCTCCTCTAAAGTCCTGTCTTCTTCTATTGCTCGGGCCAGCTTCCATAATGCCCTCTGCAGGTCTCTTACCACTACTCAAGTGGTCCGTCTCCAATCTTTTTGCTATATCGATAATCTCCGCCAAGTTAGAATCTGCTATAAACAAAAGGTCCTTCCTTAGGGGATCTCGCAGCCCTTTGTAGAAACGCTTGGCATAACCTCTATCATCTAACTTGTATGAGTCTGTGAACCTTGCGAGATGTTGGAACTCTCGCGTGTATTCCGTAACCGTCTTCGATCCTTATTTCAGTAGAAGGAACCTCTCCTCCTGTTCATCTCGAGCGGATGAAGGAATGAAGTGCTCCAAGAAAACTGAAAGTGAGGATAGATAAAACTCTAGAGGGGGGGGTGAATAGAGTATTCAATAATATGAGAATCTACTCAATTCACTTAGAGTTAATTTGCGGGAAAAGTAAATAGATATATGAAACCCTAGAGCCAAACACAAAGTGAGGTGCACAAAGGAAAGCTAACTGTAGTTTCAGTTTGAGCTTTAGTCCTAACACAACAACTAGCAATCCTAGGTAGTTATAGTCACAGCCACAATGCAGTAATTAAAATAAGCAACACAGACAACACAAGAAGATTTATAGTGGTTCCCTCTCAATAGGTACATTAACTCTTCTACCACTCTGGTAGGAATCCACTAAAGGTTTTTGTTAAGGTGCCCTGCCACCAACTGATCTGATTCAGGTAGATCAAGTAAACCCTTTGAGCTTTTGATCAGGAGCCCAAAATCCAACACAGGTTTTTGCTAATGTGCCCTGTCACCAAGGTTCACTTTTGAAGGGAGTAATAACCCTTTGTACAGGAGGTTGAGAGAGTTAGAATGTCTTCTTTATTTTAAACAAAATTAGAGAAGCTAGTGGATTGCACTGAGCTATAGAAAGCTCTGAAGGAATAAAAGCTCCCCCTGGCTTAGAGAATATCAAGGAAGAAGCCTTGCTTCAGGGTGCAGGTTCTCTTTAGAACTCTTGACAGAAAAGATCTGTTGTCTTAAGGTTCTTGAAGAAGAAGCTTGAAGAAGACTCTTGATATAGAATGGTTGTTCTTATTCAACAGCTTTTCTTTCTTCTTATTCTATTACTTGAAGCTCTGAGTTTGAAAGTTCATGTAAGCAGGATGAACTCAGGATTGAAGAAGAGAACTCTGAAGAGAGTTGTTCTACACTTGTTCTTTTTGTGTTGAATCTATGTATCTTTTTGTATAAGAATGTATATGTATATTTTAACTTCTTTCACTAACCCTTTATATATCAGCCTTTGTAATGACTTCTATCTTTCTCTTTATTTGAATCTTGTCTTCTTCTGAGATCTGAAATCTGGCCTGCAAATAACATGATACAGCTAGCCTGCAGAAACGACATTCTATAAAGAAATAAAGCTTTCATAAAAGCTGCTTATCCATTCTGCAAATCCAAAAGGTATTAGAGAAAGTCACATCAAAACAACCTCTTTACAGCCAGAGAAAGACACATGTGTCTAACGGCTATAAAGGACAGCATGACAGAAAAAACATAAAGATTATTTAACTAATAGGACAAAAGACTTTATCAGATAGCACTTGATTTATGCATAAATAATGAGGCAAAGATTACCTTGATATATAAGCATAAAGTCAATGAAATAATCTATAATAAAATAAGCCAGATATATAAGAAATAAATCACAGAATAGAAAGAGTACACAATTACTAAATGAAGACAAAAGATAGTCGAACGAATCACAAAGATCGTCGAACTATCAGAGCAGATCGTCGATCTACAAGATATCTGTCTGGGAAGAAGAAGTCGAGCAAGACTCGACGATCGTCGATACTGAGACCACAGATCGTCTAACTATCAGAGTTGAACTAACTCGAAGGTAGTCGATCAGCTGACTGACGATGGTCGAGCAACGTTCGACCATAGTCGAACTAAAAAAACACTTAACCAGAAAAATAGATAAATAATAATTCTACACAACAAATAGGATCTAACCTAAATCTAACCTTTGACCAAGGATAATTCTTGGGTCAAGAAACTAATTGAGAGGACTTAACTCAAATGCAAACAAGGGTACCAACAATCTCCCCTTATTTGGGTCAAGTCTCTTAAAACAAAAAGAAAGCTATAGATAGATATAAAAACAACAATAACCTGTTAGGATCAAAGTGTATCATATCATATCAACTAAGCAGCATTTCATATCAAAAATTCACAAATAATCATCAAGCATATTAGATTGTCAATACAAATATATCTATTCATTAGCAGAGTCTGGTTTAGAAATAGAAGAAGCAGGAAGTAAGGAAATTATTCTCTTGGGATCAAGTGCATCCTTCTTTGAAATCTTCAGGTCCTGTTCTCCAATGATCTTTGATTCTCCTGCTCTGGGCAAAACAGCCTCTGGATGCTTTTCCAAGTATTTTGAGGCTTTAAAAACTTCTGATCTAACTTGGAATCTGTCTAGTTCTTTTTCTCTGAATTTTGACATTGTTGTTAAACCTGTTATGTCTTTTCCTTCAGCTTTTGCTTTTCTGATTTGAGCTGATCCAACTAATTCAAGAAATCTAGCCATCCTGAACTCAGGATTAAGCTCTTGACTTTCATATGCATTCTCATCAGCTGGGTCTAGAGGCTTTACAGTTTTAAACTTGGTAGAAAGATCTAACAGACCTGCAGCTGGTTCTATATCTTCTTGAATAACAAGAGAGGAGGGTGGAGCAAACTATGCAAATTTCTGACTAGACATATCAGAGTATATTACTCTTTTTCCTTTTGAATCCACTTATTTATTTTGAACTGGCTTTCTGTAGGAAGGAGTTTTGTTCTCCTTAGGAGGTGAAGCTTTTCTTTTAGGTGAAGGAGGGGGAGAAAATGTGGGTTTCTAGTAAATCATCTCCTTCACTTGCTCCTTAGGTTCAGTTTCTTGTCTTTTCTAGCCTTGATGGGGTCTGCCTTAGTAACCTTGGTTTCCTCTTATCTGATAGGCCTGAGAAGGAGTGAATCTGGCTTGAGGAGCTGAGGGATCAGAAGCTACATTCCCTGAGGCCCCTGCACTAGGAGAAGGAGGAGGAGGACCTTTGGGAGTCCACTTAGGAGCTGGAGTATCATACCTCTTGCTCTTCTTCCTCTTCTTCTGCTGGTTTCTAGACAATCCCATCCAGTGCTGGAAGTCCTTGGACTTAGGGTCAATCCCTTTTAAGATGTAGTAAGGGATGTCATTATCTGGGTTAGAAGGATGTGGAGCTGGATCCTTCCTTTTCTTTTGAGCAACCTTCCTTTTCTTTGATCCTTCTGAATCCTCTGAGTCCTCCTCATCATCAGAATGTGATGACTGAGGTTGATCATATGGATCAATGACATCCTGATAAGCTTTTTCCTTGGCTTTCAAAGCATCTTTTTCTTTTTCTTCTTCTAAGGCATCATGTGCCAATAGGGAATCCAGGTCTAATCCTGGAGTATCATCCCAAACGATTGATTTTTCTTCTGAAACATCTGTAACTGTCTTGGGGACCAGTTTTTCTGCAGCAATTTCTTGAGCAGTTTCTTGAGCACCTTGAACTAGATCTGTATCCAAAGGGACATAAAAATTCTCTAAGTGGTATAAAATCATCCCCTCAAGGTATTCACTAGTTAACATATTAGTCATTAAGTCAGTGAATTGAGAAATGGAGTTACCTGCAGAATCCTCTAATTCCCATAAATCATCTAGGTAGGAGGTAACAACTCCTTCTAGATACATGGCAACAGCAGGAGTAGATATCTCTTCAAGACAAACTCTAAAAGCAAGTATAGCTTCAGCTATAACTTCAGCTTTCCTCTGTTCTGAATCTTGAACTTCTGGAGCTACAGCTGTATCTGGAATGACCAGAGGGAGTCCTAAGACATCTTCATAGAACATCTCCCCCTGCCTGACTTTAGTGGCTACTGAACTCAGGCACCTAAGTGAAGAGGGCTCAGCAGAAGTTGAGAGGGATGTAATGGAGGATGTAAGAGATGAAATAGAAGAAACAAGAGGGGCAATTGCTGCTTCAATCATTGATTTGATTGAAGGAGTAATTAGCTCCATGATGCTTGCAATGAATGCTGGTGAGATTTCAAAATATGTAGATGCAGATGTAGTGTGAACTGGTGATGGAGATGCAGATATATGAAGATCAATGTTGAGATTTGAAATCCCAGCAAGGTGTGAGGGAGTTGGAAATGCTGGTGGTGATGCATGGAGAATAGCAGTGGATGTAGATGGTACTGCAATAGAAGTGGATGGCAATGCAGATGAAGATGGAATGGAGGGAATGGAAGAGCCGTCTTCAAGTAAGTGGGGGGGGGGTGACTGGTACTGTCCTTGTGTTCTCAGATGGAACAGGAGCAACCCCAGCTGGTGAAGGCTTCTGGATATTCCTTCTCCACTTGATAAACAGAGTGGGGACCATGTTCTTGCTTGCATTGATTGAGGTTGAGACTGTTCCCAATAGCTGAGGATATTTCTCTCTTAGAAATATCCCAATCACCCTTCCAAGGGCTACCTCTTTCTTTGAGTTCTTTCTCCTGATTAATTCAAACACTATTCCAGCCCAATTGATTGATTTCCTATTAGCAATAGCACACATTAAGGCAAACTGTTGCCTGGTAATGTTATCGTGTGCAGAGTGCTTTCCCAACAGTACTTTCCCTACTAGTTCTGCTAAGAACCTAATCTTCATCGGGAAGCTCATCTTTAGCAATTTGGAAGGAATGCCTTCAGCATGTCCTAGCTATAATAGCATCCTGCTATATTCCTGAGTATCTTGTTCATACTCTTCTTGTCCATTGATAAAACCAAAAATTTCAGTCAAGACGGCAGGAGTCAAAATTACCTCCTCGCCGCTGATAGTTCATGTCATAGATTCATTGCTGGAAGACGATGTATAGACCCATTCTTTGATTTCTGGAACATTTATATTAATCCTGGTAGACATTAGCTTCTCCAGTCCTTGATCTTTACACAACTATAACATCTCGAGAGTGTCGGCATCACAGGCACTAAAAGATTCGAAATCGACGCTGAAGCCGGCGTCAAACTTCATCACGGTCAGCAATGCTGGAGCAATCGCCATTGATTCGGTTGGGGAAGATGAGAGAGACGAAAGAAGAAAGCGCGGGGCAGAGCTCAAGTAAAACCTTTCAAGCAGGAATGAGGAATATGAAACGACGAGCTTTGTCGACTATAAAAGGCTCGATCTATTGACCTAGGTCGACCATCGGTTTAGATTTAAACAACAATCATCGACCTATTTAAACAGATATTAGAAACGATGGTCGATCGATCGTTCGACGATCGTTTCCTGAAGCAAAGTAGTCGAACAATCGGTCGACCAACTCTGTCTTCACAAATAAACGAGCCGTCATCAAACACAAGTCGACGATAGGCTCAACCTGTTCGACTATGGTCGAACGTCATTCGACTATATTCGAGCAGATTTCAACATAGGCAGAATTTTACACTTGGTCTATTCCATTTATCATGCCTAGTTGATTCAAAAAGAATAGATGCTTTTGATCATCTAGGGGTTTGGTGCAAATATCACCTCTCTGAAGGTCTGTGGATATGAACTCAAGATTGATCTTGTTCTTTTCCACACAATCTCTTAGAAAATGGTGTCTGATCTCAATGTGCTTGGTCCTAGAGTGGTGCATAGGATTTTGTGTTATGGAAATAGCACTGGTACTATCACACATGATTTTTGTGTTCTTGTGTGTGTACCCATAATCCAAAAGTTGGTTTTGAATCCACAGGATCTGTGAACAACAACTAACAGCTGTTATATATTCAGCCTCTGCAGTTGAAGTTGAGACAGAAGCAAGTTTCTTGTAGAACCAAGAGACTAATCTCTCTCCCAGGAACTGACATGTCCCTGAGGTTTTCTTCCTATCAACTCTACAACCAGCATAGTCAGAATCAGAGTATTCAATTAACTCGAATTCTGATTCAGCTGGGTAACACAGTCCTAAATTTGGACATCCCTTCAGGTATCTCAAAATTCTCTTGAGAAGAATCAAATGAGATTCCTTGGGGTTGACCTGGAATCTAGCACACAGGCATGTGGCAAACATTATGTCAGGTCTACTTGTAGTTAAATACATTAGGGAACCAACAATGGCCCTATAGTTTTTCTGATCAACTGGCTTACCCTTATCATCAGAATCTATAACTACATTTGTAGCCATGGGTATATGCATTGCTGAAGCATCAGCCATCCCAAATTTATTTACCAATTCCTTGGCATATTTGGATTGGGAGATGAAGATTCCATCAGCATCTTGCTTCACTTGGAGACCAAGAAAGTAAGACAGCTCACCCATACTACTCATCTCAAACTTAGAGTGCATCAGGTCTGAGAACCTTTTGCATAGTTTGGGATTAGTGGAACCAAAGATAATGCCATCCACATAGACTTGAACTAACAGGATTGTGTCCTTGTGATGCTTAACAAAAAGGGTTCTATCAACTACTCCCCTAACAAAGTTGTGCTCTAAAAGGAAACTAGCTAGAGTCTAATACCAGGCTCTGGGTGCTTGCTTAAGTCCATAAAGAGCTTTTTGCAACTTATAAACAAATGAGGGTTGAGTTGAAGAGACAAAACTAGGTGGTTGTTCAACAAACACCTCTTCCTTTAGCTCACCATTAAGGAATGCACTTTTAACATCCATTTGAAAAACCTTAAACTTCATATAGGCTTCATAGGCTAGAAAGATCCTTATTGCCTCTAGCCTTGCAACAGGGGTAAAGGTTTGGTCATAGTCTATACCTTCCTCCTATCTGTAGCCCTGAGCTACAAGCCTAGCTTTGTTCCTTATAATAGTTCCTTGGGCATCCAACTTGTTTCTGAACACCCACTTGGTGCCTATGATCAGTTGGCCTTTTGGTCTTGGAACCAAAGTCCATACTTTACATCTTTCAAATTGATTAAGCTCCTCTTGCATAGCAGTGATCTAGTGAGGATTTAGCTCAGCATCTTTTATGGTGAGGGGCTCAATTTGTGAAAGGAAACAAGCATGCATCACATCCTGTCTTAATTTATGTCTTGTTTGCACACCAGCTGATATGTCACCAATCACTTGAGATGTAGGATGATCTCTAAGTGTGACAAGATCAGTAGGTGGGATGTGATCTTCAACAACAGTTTGGAATAATTCCTCTTGCGGAATAGGATTAACTATTGGTGATACAGCAACTGCTTCCACAGTGTCTTCATCAATGTCTAAATTATTGATATTAAGAGTTGATAGAGGGTGAATCTCTTGGGTGAGATCCTTGCATAACTCAGGTACCTGCAATGAGTTTGAGGAAGGAGAAGTTTCCTTCTCCTTGTAAAACATTTTTGACTCATCAAAGGAAACATGCACAGATTCTTCTATTTTTAAAGTTGATTTGTTAAACACCCTATAAGCTTTGCTTACTTGGGAATATCCAAGAAAAATTCTCATTGAATCTTTTGCTTCAAACTTTCTAAGGTATTCTTTGTTGTTATTGTGAATGTACACTACACAACCAAAGACTCTAAAATAGTTAATTTTAGGTTTCTTTCCTTTAAGTAATTCATAAGGAGTTTTACCCTTAAGCTTATGTATTAGACTTCTGTTCAGAACATAATTAGCTGTGCTAACAGCTTCTGCCCAATAAGAGAGAGGCATGTTAGCATCTGCCAATAATGTTCCTGCAGCTTCAATTAGTGTTCTATTGTTCCTTTCCACTACCCCAATTTGTTGAGGAGTTCTAGGAGCAGAGAAGCTATGTTTGATACCTTCTTTCTCACAGAATTCTTGCATGAGAAGAGACTTAAACTCAGTACCATGATCACTTCTAATCAAGGCAACATGAGTAGAATACTCAGTCTGCACACATAGCAGAAAGTCTGTAAGAACTTTGAAGATATCAGCCTTAGTTCTCAAAAAGAACACCCAAGTGAACCTAGAGAAATCTTCTACAATCACTAAACTGTAAAATTTCCCTCCTAGACTCTGTACCTTTATTGGGCCAAACAGGTCCAAGTGCAATAAATACAGGATTCTAGGTGAATCACTCTTATTTACAGATTTGAAAGAATTTTTGGTTTGCTTGCCTAATTGACAAGCCTTGCATAAATCTTCCTTCTTGTAGGGGTAAGAAGGTAAACCTCTAACAAGGTTATATTTAGATAACCTAGATATATTTTTGAGGTTAACATGACTAAGCCTTTTATGCCATAAGGTGTTATTATTGGTTACTTCATTAAACAGGCAGATTTCAGATTGAGTTGAATTAAAATCTACTAAGTAAATGTTACCCTGTCTAATGTCTACTAACACTACATTACTATTTAAAGTAATATTGCAAAGAGTGTCAGTGAATGATACATGATAAGCTGCATAACATAACTGGCTTACTGAGATTAAATTGTTCTTCAGCCCAGTTACATATGCAACCCTTTTGAATGTCACTGCTCCAATGGTAAACCTACCATATCCTTCTGTTTGACCACAGCTGGAATCCCCAAAAGATCACCTTTGGTCCAAGCTTTGCCTTGAAGCTTGACAGATTGTCTTTGTTCCCTGTCATATGTTTGGAATAGCCACTATCCAAATATCATTTGTCTTTAGTAATTGGATTGGTCTTCACCTGCAAAACAAACAGTTAGACATTGTGGACCCAGACAACCTTGGGTCCATTATTCTTCACATAATTAAAACTTGAAATGAAAGAATAAGCAGGCTGAGGTTTATATCCTAAGGGATAGGATCTCCTAGGTGGAATACTCCATCCAGTTGATGGGTCAATGAACCTAGGGTTTCTATTTACCTTAGTATTTCTAAGGTTCTTATTATTAAATTGAAAATCTTGTTCAGATCGTCGATCAATGTTTGATTATCGATGCCCAGATCGTCGAGTATCGGTCGACCATTGGGCTTGCGATCGTCGAACATTGTTCAATGATTTTTGTATTTCTTTAAATTTTTGTTTTCTCTTTTCTCTCTTAGCCTTATTTAAAGCTTTGTTTACATGAATTACTTGCTCGGTATTCTTTATTCCATCAGCTGAAATAAAGTTTACTGGAGTGGAAAGATTGTTTTTCAGAACTATGGGGGGTTCACTTGGTGAAGCTCCTAAGCCTAGCTTATTGTTACCTGTCCTTGTGTTTGACATGCTAGTAATATCTAGCAGCTTAAGACTTCTACCATTACGAGATTCTTCTAATCTTTTAGATTTAGCTAGTTCAATTTTAAGAAATTTGATTTCCTCAGTAGATCTAGTGAGTTCAGCTTCTAGCCTAGCATTTTCACTAGATAGGGATTCTGATTCAGCTATCCTATTTCTAAGCTCCTTAATCTCCTTCTCTGAGCTAATTAAATCTAAACAGAGAGATTTAAATTCAAATCTGAATTTAACAGAAGTAAAATCATAAGAAGACAATACCTGATCTTCAATAGGCATTTCTTCTTCATCAGAACTCTCTATAGCTGAATGATTGTTGCAGTCATCAATTGCCATTAGGCAAATTTCTTTTGCCTTCTTCTCTTCCTCATCTTCACTGGAGCTTGAGGAGGAAGATTCCTCATCAGTATCACTCTAGGTTTCAGCCATAAATCCTTTCTCCTTCTTCTTATTTTTGTAGGAGGAGGACTTGGAATGGTTCTTCTTATATTCTTTGTCTTTTCTCTTCTCCTTGTTCTTTTCCTCTGGACACTCAGGTAGAATGTGTCCAGGTTTCCTGCAGCCATAACATATAAGTTCTTTAGCTGGTGTTCTGTCATACCTTGGCTTGTCTTCATATCTGGAAGACTTCTTTCTGAAGTCTTTTCTGCCCATTTTTAGAAATCTTTTGGCAAAGAGTGCCATTAGCTACTCATTTGATTGGCTTCCATCAGATGCATCAGCAACCTTTAGAGCAAGAGTTTGCTCTTTCCTGGTAGGAGTGGGAATCTTGGCTTCAGCTTCAGCTTCCCTGGTCTTCGGTACTTGCTCAAATGAATTGAGCTTACCAAGGAGAGCTTCAGTTGAAATCTCAGTTGTACTTCTGGACTCTTTGATGGGCAAGATCCTGAGATCCAATGTGCTGGGGAAGCAGATCAATATTTTGCCATTGACTTCTGTCAATGTGATCTCTTTATCAAGGGTTTTCAGCTCATTGATGATGGAGCTGAGCCTGGTATACATTGCATCAACTGATTCTGCTTCAGTCTTCTTGAAATTTTCATATTGGGATATGAGGTTGGACCTTCTGTCCTTCCTCTCATTAACTGAACCAGCTACAAAGTGGTTCAGTAAGTCCCACATGGCTTTTGCTGAGGTGCAATCAACCACTTTCTGGAATGTTTCATCAGACATGGTCTGAGCCAGAATGTTCATAGCTTTTGCATCAGCTATCTTTGCTTTCTTATAAACATCATTATAGTCAGGAGGTGGCATTGCACTCAAATTTGTTGAAGTTGTAGCAGTAGTTTCAGCAGGTGGTGTTTGTGGTTCTGTCAAAATAGAAGAAAAGATATCTTCATCAATAGAATTCATTTACAGTCTGATTCTTGCCTTCCAGATGCTGAACTTAGCTAAGTTGCATACTGGAGGTTGGTGCTAGAATAATCCTTTTACTAGGCCATGTAGTGAATATCTATAACTTGGTATCTATCTAGATCTTGTGACTCAGGTGTTAGTCTATACAGTCAGTTAACCTCCCTCTGATACCAATTGAAAGTGAGGATAGATACAACTCTAGAGGGGGGTGAATAGAGTATTCAATGATATGAGAATCTACTCACCTCCCTTAGAGTTAATTTGCGGAAAAAGTAAATAGAAATATGAAACCCTAGAGCCTAACACAAAGTGAGGTGCACAAGGGAAAGCTAACTGTAGTTTCAGTTTGAGCTTTAGTCCTAACACAGTAACTAGCAATCCTAAGTAGTTCTAGTCACAACCACAGTGCAATAATTAAAATAAGCAATACAGACAAAACAAGAAGATTTATAGTGGTTCCCTCTTAATAGGTACATCCACTCTTCTACCACCCTGGTAGGAATCCACTACAGGTTTTTGTTCAGGTGCCCTACCACCAACTGATCTGATTCAGGTAGATAAAGTAAACCCTTTGAGCTTTTGAACAGGAGCCCAAAATCCAACACAGGTTTTTGCTAAGGTGCTCTGCCACCAAGGTTCACTTTTGAAGGGAGTAATAACCCTTTGTACATGAGGTTGAGAGAGTTAGAATGTCTTCTCTATTTTAAACAAAATTAGAGAAGCTAGTGGATTGCACTGAGCTATAGAAAGCTCTGAAAGAATCAAAGCTCCCCCTGGCTTAAAGAATATCCAGGAAGAAGCCTTGCTTCAGGGTGTAGGTTCTCTTTAGAACTCTTGACAGAAAAGATCTGTTGTCTTGAGGTTCTTAAAGAAGAAGCTTGAAGAAGTCTCTTGATATGGAATGGTTGTTCTTCTTCAACAACTTTTCTTTCTTCTTCTTCTACTACTTGAAGCTCTGAGTATGAAAGTTCCTGTAAGCAGGATGAACCCAGGATTGAAGAAGAGAACTCTGAAGAGAGTTGTTCTGCACTTGTTATTTTTGTGTTGAATCTATGTATCTTTTTGTATATGAATGTATATGTATATTTTAACTTCTTTCACTAGCCCTTTACATATCAGCCTTTGTAACGGCTTCTATCTTTCTCTTGATTTGAATCTTGTCTTATTCTGAGATCTGAAATTTTGCCTGCAAATAACATGATACAGCTAGCCTACAGAAAGGACATTCTATAAAGAAATTAAGCTTTCTTAGAAGCTGCTTATCCATTCTGAAAATCCAAAAGGTATTAGAGAAAGTCACATCAAAATAACCTCTTTACAGGCAGAGAAAGACACATGTGTCTAACGACTATAAAGGACAGCATGGCAGAAAAAGCATAAAGATTATTCAACTACTAAGACAAAAGACTTTGTCAGATAGCACTTGATTTATGCATAAAGAATGAGGCAAAGATTACCTTGATATATAAGCATAAAGTCAATGAAATAATCTATAATAAAATAAGCCAGATATATAAGAAATAAATCACAGAATAGAAAGAGTACACAATTACTAAATGCAGACAAAAGATAGTCGAACGAATCACAAAGATCGTCGAACTATCAGAGCCGATCTTCGATCTACAAGATATCTGTCTGGGCAGAAGAAGTCGAGCAAGACTCGACGATCGTCGATACTGAGACCACATATCGTCGAACTATCAGAGTTGAACTAACTCGGAGATAGTCGATCAGCTGACTAACGATGGTCGAGCGACGTTTGACCATAGTCGAACTAAAAAAACACTTAACCAGAAAAATAGATAAACAATAATTCTACACAACTAATAGGATCTAACCTAAATCTAACCTTTGACCAAGGATAATTCTTGGGTCAAGAAACTAATTGAGAGGACTTAACTCAAATCCAATCTAGGGTACCAACAAAAACATCCGAGAATTCGCTCCAACTTATCTCTATATAGACTCGGCCTTGGAAGATGGAGCCCATGAGTGACTTCCACCACCTCTTTGCATGTAGCTCCAAGGTGGACACCGCCAGTGACACAGCCATGTTGGATGGACAATGGATACAAGCCAATAACTCCTATACAATGTCAAGCCATTCCGCCGTGCATATGGCTGACTCCGTCCCAAGGTAAGTGGGAGGGGAGAGATCCTGGAAGGTGCTCAGCCAGTTAGAGCTCGGGGCCTGTTGTTGCACCGGAGGCTGCTGTGCCCTAAAAGCATCCAAGATGGCGGTGAGCGTCTGCCCCAACACGGACAGTTGGAACTGAGTGGGTATGGAAGGGGAAGGAGTGCCCCCAACGGCTCAACATGTACTTAAATCTATACGTAGAATGCAAACTTACGGTCAGGTTGGCTAATCTTAAGGTCAGAGTTTGACAAACTTAGTGTGAATTACATATGGGCACACCACTGCTTCCGCTAAGTCAGTTTGTCCCCAAACTGACAAGTCGAACGGGACTGGCACCATTGTTGAATGACTTCTTTAGGTGATGATCGTGGCAAACTGATACTATTTATAATACCCCCATCCCGAAATACAAAACACGGCACGAGAGGGGTCTTATGCAAGAATAGCCGTTTTTTGGTAGCACTAACACTCGGGCTAGCCTGTACCACAAGACGCTTATTCTTGCTTGCTAAAACCAATATCAAGATATATATGCCATCCAAACCATAATAATATGAAGAAGTCAAATCCACAAAAGCTATAAGTCCAAAAGTACAAGAGTAGAGAAGCTAAAACATGCTTCCATAAAATCAGAGTATAGCTATAAAGTTGCCCCCAAAGGGCTACAAAAAACTCTCACACAATCACATCTGTAACAGACGGTAGCGAAGGCACCGTGCCTTCAGGCCCTATCATCCTCGCCTGGCTATCCGGTTGCTTAATCTGCTGCTGCTCCACCTACGGGGTCTCCTCCTAAAAAGGAAGACGTAGCAACCGTTAGCCATAAAGATTAAGTGGCTTCATATCCGCTTCCCCGATGACTCCTCGGCACCGGGCAGAGAAAGGGATAGGATACAATAAATAAATGATGTATAAGAACAAGCAAGGGGTATAGGTAAAGTATCATATTATATAAAGTAGTGTATAAATAAGTGGTAATAAGTAAGCAACACCTTATTCTAGTAGTTCTACCATCTACAACAACATATGAGTAATATTATAACATAAGGTAACTCAACTTATATGAATGCCCATACAAACAAATAAGTTGAGGATCGTTCTGCAGTAAGTAAATCATCATATAGGAGTGCCCATACAAACTTATATGATGAGGATCTTGTATATGCAATGAATTGTAATGACATGTATGCAATGCAATGACTCACCCATGATCACGCACATGCAATTGCTATGTCGACACAGACTTGTAGGTCCCACTTTTCGAGCAGGTAGCTAACCTCTCAGGCGTCATCCGTCGTGGCCAGACGGTGACAGTAGAACAGGCACTTCTAATACTAAGTGGGTATCCACACTACTTCACTTAGGCCTCCGTACGGCTCAATGCTAAGAACATAACAGCGGAGCTCACCAGCGTACTACGGCCTAGCGGGTATCTCGGGTAGATGTGCACCAAGATCCAAGCCTCGAATTGGACAATGGTGTTATACGGAAGGAGCCTCAGAAATGAGCACGAAGATCAAGCCCAAACGTTCACTTGGCACGGAAGGAGCCCCAAGACATGAACACCATGGACCAAGCCCAATCGCCCAAAGTCTATCTGTCAACTCCCATTGGTGTGATGATTGGCGAGCCCGTAGACCTGCCACACTATCCTTAACCCAAGATTACGACACCGCGTGTCGAATCACACTGCATGCAATACATCCATATCGTGGAACGAAAGGAGTCTCGGAGAAAGCATGAGGACCAAGCCCAACCATCCACTTTACTCATCTCAATAAAATCCCGACTAGTGACGGCCAACACCGCACATACTACCTTCCACAATGCTACCCATAGGGAGACGACACTCTAAGTATTGGACTACTAAATTTAATTCTATCAATTAAACATACATCATGGCCATAGTTTATTCATCTACATGTCCTTTCGAATGATTTCAACATAATATAAAACAATGCGCACAGATGATAGTCTACCAATTTATATCAAGCCCTTTCGTTCAATTAAGCTTGCTTCACAACTCGTTATATGAATTCAAATTAATAAACTTCAACCTTCATATCCCTATGATGATTACCACAAAAGAGTTCACCCGAACCTAGAGTTAGATTGCAACATTAATTCCACCGAATCTAAATCCAGGTTATACACTACCCAAAAATTTAGGTGTAGAATAAATCTGGACAGCAACTTCAACCAAGGATTCCTGTGGCTATATGGATCCTGTGAGTTCGTGTAACCCCTCGATGGAAAGGTATTTACATTGGTTACAACTTTTATGTTCAGCCTACAACCCAGATCAGAATATAACCCACATAAAATTGGCTCCAAAGCCTACATCGTACAGAATACAATTTCTGTGCGCTTAGTCTACATCCCTTACTTCGATCAGACATTCCTGTGACTACAGGCTTCACCCGAAGGCGTGTGACCACTCGTTGGAAAAGTAATTTCAAGGGCTACAACTTTTGTGTTTAGTCGAAAGCCCAGATCGGACCATTTCTTGCCTGAAAACATCCAAGAAGATCGCTGCATGCAGAACACAGATTCTGCACACATCTTGAAGCGGAATGAACGGCATCGGTTCATCTTCCTCCTCAAGCCGATCACCCCAAATCGCAACCAAAAGTTCCTCCACCATTATTCTCCCTCTCAAGGCCATTTCTCTTCACGCATCCACCCCCATCATCACTTTAAAGAAGGGGAGGTTGAAGATGACTAGTCATTAGAACAAAAGTTTTAGATAGGCCTTCCTAAAAAACTTCTCCTCACACATCAAGACTCATTTGAGTCGATGTCTCGCCTAAGAATATCTAAGAATCTAGCACCAATGGAGAGGGGAGGAAGCTCACCTCATTTCCAGCGATTCCGTCATTTCCGGCAATGGACCTTGTCATCCTTCTCGTTGGCAACGTTTTTCCCTTGACGGCGTTAGCATTTCCCCACGGGGTTGGTTGGCTCAAGAAAGATCTTCCCTCCTCCAGAAGTTTTCCTCCAGAAAATGGGGTTTGGAAGAAAATTAAACGGCTAGGGTTTCATTTTCCTTTTTATACAGAAGTGACACGGGTAGGGACACGAACGTGTCCTTACCCGTGTTCTTTCCTAGCGAAACGTCATCAACAGTTTGATTGGCAATTCATGCTAACACATGGGTACTGACACGCCTGTGTCTATACCTGTGTCCAGGTGACACGGCCGTGGTTATGGTCGTGTCAATACCTGTGTCCTGGTCGGGACACTTCTCGTCTTGCTTTTCTTAGAGCACATGGGTAGGGACACGCCCGTGTCTCTACCCGTGTCCTTCTCTAGACAGAATCAAAGCCATGGCACTCAATGCCATAGAACACAGGTAGGGACACGCCCGTGTCTCTACTCGTGTCCTGCTTAGGAAAAAACAGTGAAAGCCATTTCACTCAAAGCCATGGCCACTCAACGCCACTGAACACGGGTAGGGACACGCCCGTGTCCTTCTCGGGACACACCACTCAACGCTATTTTAGAATCACTCAGCACCATAGTCACTCAACGCCACTGAACACGGGTAGGTACATGCCCGTGTCCCTACCCGTGTTAAGTTCAACACAATTTTTCAGCCTATTTCCTTGTTCCCCGCGACTGCGCACCTGACCACATGTACCCCCGTGAGCCTACACTAGCTCTCCTGACACCAAAAACACGCACAAGGGGCCTAGCGCGAATCGGAACGTTGTAAGAACTGTATAGAACCGAATAAGTCATGTTGGGATGACAATAACCCCAGTACTTATCTTTCATTTTCTGTATTTTTATTTTTCATGTCTATCTTAGTTTAGTATTTCTTTATATCATATTTTTTTTTGCAGAGCTCACCCATGCAGGTATTCATGACAACTTTGTTGGCGGGGTTGTGATCCTTCGTATGGCGAGCCTGCCTCAGTTTTTCAAGCGTCTTCTAGTATGCTCACTGGCTGAGCATTGGGTAACCTCTTCCCTTGTCTCTATTTGTTTTAAAAGTCTATATCATATGCTGTGTAGTTTAGTTTAAGTCTGGGGGAGAGTCAGTATTGTTACCTTTTGCACGCACACAATTCATGTGCATACTAGAAGCTTTTATTCTTTTATTTTGATTAGTACATTGCATCGCACACCATTATACCCACATGAGTGCGTGCTTAGCTGTTAGCGTGCAGTAAGTTAAACTTTTTTCTTTTGTATGATTTGGGAAAGTTATTCTGTTGGCTTTGGATTGTGAGACGGAGTAAAATGTTGACCTTGCTGTGCTCCTAGTCAATTGCTCTCGTCTTGTGTAGAAATTTGAGTAGATTTAATTTTTATGTATGCTTATAGTTTTATATTTTTCTATTTGCATAAAGATTTTCCATTCTACTCAAAAGTTGTGAATCCGGTGTGAATCAAACGGTAGTGTAGGGATGTGTGTAGCCATCACTAAACTCGTTTTGCTCGAGTCAGGAGGAAGGATCATCTTTCTCGGTGGCTAAAAACTTGCCCCAAGCTACTCTCGAAGCATTGGTGCATGGTTAGTCTAGCGTGAGCGTGATGTAGGCCATCATTTTGTCACGGTTGAGCTTTCAACCGTTCCTAACATCTAATCCTCACTTTGCCCTTTGTGCCTACCCCTTATTTTGATTCAGCTCCACCATTATTTCACCAAAGCCTCATTGCCGATCCTAGGCGCACACCCAAGTCGATCTTTAGTGTTTTACATTTTCATATTGGGGTGTTGATGTGGTGGTATTCATGTGAGTATGTGGATGTGCTCAAAGTTTATATTTGCTGATATTGTTCAAATAAAGATGAATAAAAAAAAATATTGTGAAAATGTAAAGTGAAAAGAAAAAGTTTGATTGAAAATCCTTTTGGAGATGTGATTATATTTGGAGTAGGCGGTGCACACACCCATATGTTAAAAGTATAAACTATTTTTGCATACTTAGAAATTTCTTCTATTATATTTGTACGCGTATGAGCATGTGACTTTGCATGGTACTCCGTATCGCAATTTCCTTGTTATCTAAATAATTTTCCCTATCTTCTTAGATTTTGTTTGCTCGGGACGCGCAAACAGGTAAGTTTGGGGGTGTGATGAGTCCGATTTATATAGGGTTTTTCGGACTCATCTGGGCTTGTTTTCTCACTCGTGCACCACATTTCAATCGGATTTTGGTTATATTTGCATCGTTCGGTCATTGACAATTCGTGCACTATTTTAGCCCATGGGTGTACGATTGCAATTTCTTTTATTGGGGGTATGCACATGGTACTCCCCATAGCTCATTTTGAGGTTATGGATTGCTATGTGTTGCTGGGAGCTTGTGCTTTAGTTGGATTATTTGTTGTGCAGGTAGTCGGGATGTCCCTGATTTATTTTACAATTTCTGTGTAAAACGCACGGTCGTGCGCATTTCTTCGTGCACGGTTTCAATGCAATCGTGCGTTTCACACAGCAATTCTGGGGACTACTGTTTCTACCCGTGTGTTTTGTTCCCGCACGGTTTAGGTCAAACCGTGCAAGAAGGAATCGCATGGTCTGCATATTTTCTCTTTATTCCAGCATTCTGGGGTAAATCGTGAGTTTCCTTCACGTATGGGCAAACGCGCTCGTGCGTGGGTAAAACGCACGGTTCCCCTGTTTTACCCTGTTTTCTGCGTTCTGTGTTTACCCATGCGATTTCCTTCATGCACGGGCGGAAGTGCCCGCGCGCGAGTATAATGCACGGGTCATTGAATCTTCTTCTGCAATCAAGATCTAAAAGTTAATAACGCAAGGTTAGCGCACGGTCGTGCGCGGGACCGTGCGTGACCATTTTTCTGATCTTTTTCTATTTAAGTGCAGATTTTCTACCATTTTGGAACCTTCTCTTCCAGCACATTTCCTCCACATTTTTAGGGCAAACTTTGCCGTTCCACTAAGGAGAGGAGATCCGGGCAAGCATTCAACGCCAAATCCAAGCCGAAGCTTCCTCTCGGCCTCCTCCATCATCTCTTGAGCTCCATTTCAAGGTTTTGGCGCTAAATCCATCAAGCAAAGGGAAGCTTGCAACTTTCTTTCGTATCGTGACAAGAAGAAGACGGATCCATTGGAAGGTAGTGATATCCCTTCTCTACCCCGGACGCAGTTGCGGACCGAGCTTGGACAAGGATTGACAACCCGGCGTTTCTCTCCGTGAACCCTGTGCAAGACTTCGGATTCGGTCGATCTCTTACCGTGTTCTTTCTTTATTATTGTTTATGTGCTGTTAAAACTTTATTTATAGATGATGTGCTCTTAGTTGTAAACATTATTAGATTCATGTCTATGTGATTCTGCATTGTTTTACTGCTTAAGTTTCTTGAGGTGCGCCCTTATTTTCCATCCGCCATCCATCTGTTCTTGTCGCACTAGCAATTGCTAGTGGCGTCCGTAGTGAAGAGGTGCTTATGAACCTCAAATTCTGGTTCTTACGCTTGCCTACTCACCCATCTGCCAAGCGATTCAGTGCATAGCGGCCCGTGTAGTCTTCCATCCCGCCTGGCGAAGCGATGCATAACGGCATTGCATAGGAGTAGTTATTAGTCTTTTGCTTTATTTTTCCGCAACCATCAAAACCCCTTAGTTAATGCCAACCTAAGGACTTCAATCTCAAGTCCTCCCTGAAATTAACTCCCACCTTACTGTGTTTCTTAAAGAGATCGATACATGGAAAAGCCACCCATTTTATATTACTTGTGCGACAGATACACTTGTAATTCAAACGCATCACTGTCAAGCAGCTCATTTTAATGCCATTCAAACTATAGTATAATCCATGTATAGTCCTCCACTACAGATTCAAAAAATAGTATGTGAGGAGCTGGAGATGACTGCTTCTGCATTGCTCGAAGAGAAAGAAGCGCAATTATCTAAGAAAAGATTAAGGGAGCAGGCTGAAGCAAAGCCAGATTTTGTGCAGTGGAGTCCAACTTTTAGATCCATTATAATCTCTGCATGGAAAGCAGTCAATAATAATACAGTTGATAGGGGAAAATTATATTCAAAACAAGAATGGGTCAAGCATACAAAGCAACAAGAGATCATCTATAAACTCAGAAATGATCTGAAGGCAGGGAAGATCCCAGCTGATTCTGTTGAACCCAGCAAGTACTTCCCCAAGCAATATCATTATCTTGAAATGCAAAGGCTCAAGCAAGAAGAGATTTTTAAAGCTAAGGATGCTAAGGGAAAGAAGAAGGTTGTTGATGTCAAGGTGCCGGAAGTTAAAGCTAAAGTACAATCAGGAAAAGGCATTGTCATCAAATAGTCAGAGGATTCTTAGAATATTGTTTCTTTTTTTAGGAGTTATGTAATTTTGTGTTAAGAACATTGTAAAAAAAAACTGAAAATTGTAATCTTTTAACAAATTGGAATGACAAGTTTGGTTGCACTTTATTATATCTGTGTTATCATTACTGTGTTCTTTACAATTGTGTTCAACACTTTTCATGTACATCTTAATTATCATATTTTGGTATTGTAATGTATATCATTGAATTGTGGTTATGACTTCTCAAAATAGTGGAAATTTTTGGGTATATTGGAAACAATGTACTTGATTTGAAGAAGCCCTTTCAACTCAATGATATACACAAATATGTATTTGATGTATGTTTCAGTTTATGCATACAGGTTAGTCTATGTCATATTGATTGGACAGGTGGTCCAAGAGACATTGTGTAACATCCCATTTCCAACTAGACCACTAAGAGTGGTTTTACCATAACTAGGTCATGACAAAACCCTAGAAAGCCCAAGAAGAACAAGTGAACCTAAGAATATAGGTGAGATCATTATAGTCTACAAATAGTAGATTCCTAAACCCTAGTTTAGGATGATCATGAGACTCGAAGACCCCACCATGACCTCACCAATCTATTGAAAGGCCCTAAGGGTTCATTTGAGTCAACCCAGGGTGGCCAGGTTTACCTAGGACCATCCTAGGCCTAAATTTGGCAAGGTGCCCTATCTAAGGGCAATGTGCCCCTAATGAGCCCAACTAACTCTACCAAGGTCTTCCTAGAACTAAAATGGGGTCAATGGATCACAAAAGATCCATTGGGGTCAACCTCAGAGCTTAAGTTGACCTAAGTCAACCCCAACCCTAAATGAGTCAAACTGACCTACATAGGGTCAATTGACATTCCCTTAGCCAAGTGGACCCCACCCATTCCCTCCTAACCCTATAGTGAGGTCAATGGGTCACCAAGGACCCATTGGGGTCAACCCTAGTGGCTAAGTTGACCCAAGTCAACTCAAACCCCAAAGTGGTCAAAGTACCCTTAATAAGGGTCAAGTGACCTTCAAAGTGCCAAGTCAACCCTACCCATCCCTACCTAGACCCTAGGGGAGGCCAATAGGTCACCAAAGACCCATTGATGGTGCAACAAAAGCTCAATTTGACCAAAGTCAACCCAAGGTTAGGTCAAGTCAAACTTAGCTCAAAAGGGCTAACCCAAGCTCAAGCCTAGCCACTTGGGCTAACCACCTCCTGACCACTTTATGTTAGCTTAGTGGGCTACATTTAGGATAGAGCCATGACATATTTTGTCCATGAAGGGCAGGAGAGAGAAAACTCCAAATTCCCCTTTAATGGAGGAGAGAGAAAAGGAGGTAAAGGCCATTCATGGTATAGGGAAGCCAAGATCCCTTCTTCCTTGCTTGGTTCACCTCCCCTAACCGCTCTGAGAAGATCAAGAGATTTTTCAGCCCTTTTCATTGACTGGATGCTCTGAACCACCATGGCCGAGAAGTCCTATTCATGAACATTAATGGTGCCATGAAGGAAGGCCCTTCTCCTCCCTCCATTAAGGGCTGGATTCATCTCCTCTTGTGAATAGGAGAAGTTTCCAGCCATTACCTGGCTGGATTGAGCCCAATTCACCTCCCCACCACCATCGCCGAGCCAAGCCATTCATGGCCATTAATTGTATTGATGCCATGACCGCCCCCTCCCCCATTTTATTATTTTAAAAGCTTCACTGGACTCACTACACCATATCATGCATATGGTAGCGCTTAATTTGTGGCGGTTAAGTAAATGCTACCAAAAGATATATATGGTAGCATTTAGAACCTCAACTGTAGATAAATAACCGCTACTATAACCTATCATACCTACAAGATTAGTTATTTTATCACGATTACAAAAACGCTACCAATAGCATTCCGCCACTTCTGTCGTTGGATCAATCTCCACAGTTGGATCCAAACTATATTTCTATGTAAGCATTTTGCCACTTCGGCCATGGTCGGCGAAAACAAAAAAAACTCCCGCTGCAAAAAAACCCACCGCTTTCGTTTCAACAAAACCCTCATGCCAAACCCTCACGCGCCGCAGCGCCTCGCTCTGCACCCGGAGGACACCGACAGAGCCCTAACTTCCAGTTTGAGTTTTTACTCCTCCACCGCCTTATCATCCAGATCTACGAGAAATATTCTCGCACAGATTTGTAGTGATGTGGCTGCAGCCAGAACCGTAGGGGCGGACCCACGTTTGAATTTTTTGCCAAATGTAACAGAGGGTTGGGGCGGTTCGATATTTTTTGCGCTTTGCCCGCAAAAACCTACATAGGCATTCAGTGATGGTTGACGTAGTGTGTGGTTGATTGGGTAAGGTTTCTTTTGCCATTTCTGTGATTTATAGCAGCGGTTCTTCCTTATGGAGGTATTCTCATGCTGGTGCCCTTGGGAGTGCAGTTCAGATGGGGAAAAGGCCAAGAGCCGAAAGCAGGTCGACAACCCTAAGAAATTAGTGCATGTTTTGCCTGAATCGGACTGCGATGCGAAGACCTCTAACAATGTTTTTGATGAAGATCATTCAGATACTCTCTAGTTCCTCCCATTCATCTTCTTCCAAAGTTATTGTGAATGTTGTGGATACTACTCTGAATGCAAAGTAGATCCAGATAAAAGATTCATCAAGCTGCCCGCTTGATGTTTTTTGAAATGCAAATTCAAACTGCCCGCCAAATGTTTGTCGAAATGCTTCAAAGAATGTTGTTGCTAATTCGCCTCTGCCAAACCTTGGAAGACAAAGCCCTCTAAATCTCAATGCAAAGCCATTGACCCCCAGGGTAAATAGATGAGTTAATGTTCGTTGGAATAAAGTTTTCCACATGATATTAATGAGTTCTTTAGCATGTCTCTGTACTAAAGAATAGTTATATGCCAAATATGATGTAAGTTAGACTTTCTACAAGTTTATTTAACATAAATAATTTTATTTCCTTTGATGGATTTCATAGTTAAAATATGTTTGAAGTATCAGGTATGTACCGACAAACCAACAAAATTTATAATTGTTATGCAGGGTTAATTACTGTGAGCTTCTTATGAATCAATAGCTTGTATTGATTTCAGAGTTCGTTTGGATTTTGGAAAAAGATAGACAGCTTGGTTTCACTCCTTTTGAAATTGTGCTTATACTGGTTTTGAAAGGTATGTTTTAATTTTCAGTTTACTTTAATGTGGTTTAATTCGTTAGTTGTCTAGTTAGTGTCTTGTTTGCTCATAAGCCCTAGCGTTTAAGAAGAAACTGAAAGCATTGTTTGCTTAATTTTTTTGAAATTTACATGAAGAGGTTTTTAGTTGCACTTTATTTATTTATTTTCACACAAATGCTTCTCTATACTGTTTGCCTTATTCATATTTCTCTTAGTTTCAGTTTATTGTTAGAGGCGGAAGAGATCTGTTTGGTTTATTGTCGGATGCGTTCAAGGGAATTAAGCAGATTGGTGTTCTTGGATGGGGTTCGCAGGTAAGATCCTTTTCTCCTTTATTTTCTTTTTTCCATTCTTCTGGAATGTTTCAGCTTTGCTAGTGGATCAATTAACCTAGAAATTCTTCTGCAATTCATTTTTATGCTTCTAGTGTTTCTGTAATTAGGCTGTAGTTAATTATCATTGCAAATATCAAGGAAAGTTTTCAAGAGACTGAAGATTGAGTTATCTGGAAGTGATTTTATGAGTTTTGTTTTCAAATTTAATACTAGGCAAGGGGCTCAACATGATTGAGTCCAATACAGAAGGACATGAAATCTATAATTGTCCTAACATTAATGGTAAAAGAGCAAAACGTTATCTAAAGTTTGCAAATTTGGTATTTGTGATTATTTAATAGAACATGGATATGTGAATGGATGGATTGGTTCATTAGATCTTAATTAGTCTGGAATTCATGTGCAGGAGCAGCCATTATCTTTGGCATGCATTATTGGTGTTGCTGTTTGCAGCCAGTACCTTTGGTATATACACTACACTCTGAATAAGACTCCACCGTGGACCAAAAATTTGCAGTATCACACTGGTTTTTCGGGGCTGCAGCTGAGGTATGAAACTCTTGTGTTTGGTGGTATATATTGTTGAATTTTTCGGCGGTAAGGCGACATGTTTGTAATTAACAATCCTGATTATGGTGTAGGGAGTGCGCTAAGCTTATGATAAGATTTCATTCTTCTGCGCAAGATGACAAGCTTACCGTGATCTACTAGAATTATTCAAAAGAATAACTTGGAGGTGTCGCTTTGAGGTCTCCGACCACAAAATTTGTGGAAAAATTGACGGACGATGAGCATCAAATTTCTTATTTTTTTTTTATTCTGTTACCAATTTGAGTGTTTGAGATGTATGGATTGAGGAGGAAAGTTAAAAAAAAATTGTCATCTAGTTGCTGATAATATATAGCTTATTGGATTATTTTTCATTTGAAATTTTAACTCTTGGTTTGGGAATGACATTTTTGTGTTCGAGATGTAATTGAATTTTGCATTGGGAATGACATTGATAATCACATTTATAATCACATTTGTAATCATATTGGAAATTTTAACTCTTGGTTATGAAATCACTTTTCTAATTGAATTTTGGGTCTGCTCTTGCCTCTAAATTGAATATTATTGAATTTTGAGTCCATTCTCAGACGTCTTGTATTGATAATCATAATCGTTGTCATTGAGAATAAAAATCATTGCAATATATGCGGATAACTGCTACCATAGAAAATCATAAATGTTGTCAAATACAAGCATAAACGCTACCGTAGAGTATTGTAACTGTTGTTGTAAAATGGAATAATCGCTATCATTGAAAACCATAACAGCTACAATAGATGTAACTATAGTAGTGATTACAAGGTCGTCACAATACATTGGGTAACCGCTACCATACCCTACGACCACGACAGCGGATGCAACACGCACGCAACCACTACTGTAGCCCTACAATAGCGTTTTTTTCAAATATAGTAGCGGTTTTTGAGCGCTACCATATGAATGATATGGTATAGTGACTCCAAGGAGTCATTTCCACCCTTGCCCCGGCGATTTCGAGTTAGTCCACCGTGTAGTTGTAGAAACTCGAGCGACGCCGCCACCATCATGACATCCCGGCGATCGGCGCGCCTCCTGCCCACAAATAAGGCCCTCCCCTTCTCCTTCTTCCATGGGTAGATTATAGGACTAATTAGGGTCAAGGTTCGGGCTCAATTGAGCCCGATCATAGGATCAATTTTCCTGGTTTTTAGAGGTAATTGAGATTGTTGGGATCGCCAAAAAAGGGCCCTCCGGCGGCTGTGACGCCGCGTGGCGATAGCCACCACCTCGACGGAGGTGGTGGTGGCGGTGTCCGACCAGGGAGGTGGCCGGGTGGCCGGCGGTAGAGGCTATAAGAAGCTCCAGGTCGGGTCAATCCTATTCTTCGGCTGGATGAACAAGATAAGCCCGAACATCTAAGTTCAAACCCTAAGTTTTGACTTTCGGGGTTTGTGAAGGGCATAGGGTCAAATGCCCTTAAATGGACTTGAAATTTGGTAGAGAGGACACTAGGGTAGCTAAAGTCCTCTGGTGGAAATTTTAAAGGATTTAGAAATGGTTAAACCCCTCAAAACCTAACCTTAGTTTAGGTCACAAAGTTTATAATGGTATGATAGGCTATCAAAACTCTAGGAAAAGTCATTAAACTTGGGTAGTATGGTCATAGGGTCAATAAAAGCCTCTGGTGATTTTATTGGTAATTTTGGAACAATACATTTAGTACCTCCTTTATAGTACATGGAGTTGCCCTTAATAATCTTTTGATTATTATGATCACACTATTAAATAT
The DNA here is from genome assembly GCA_039513925.1 of Platanthera zijinensis. Lineage (NCBI taxonomy): Eukaryota > Viridiplantae > Streptophyta > Magnoliopsida > Asparagales > Orchidaceae > Platanthera > Platanthera zijinensis. The sequence continues at coordinate 98,249,259 of CM077089.1, forward strand.
GAAGTTATGAAAATTGGGAAGAGGGTGTTTTAGGTCAATATAATCATACTTGAATTTTATTATAATTTTTAGATGTATATTTTCAGTACTTTCTTGACAAGATTTTAAGAATGCAATTATATTCAAACTAGATTTAGAGCTCAATAATGGTTTGAAAATTGGGAAACTCATGTAAAAGTGTGCTTAGGTCAATATGTACATGAGGAAATTTTACCATAATTTTTAGGTGAATATTTTCAGTAGTTGTTTCATTAATGAAGAAATGACGATTATTATTTTAAATTAAAATTAGAGCTCATTATTCACTGGGAAGTTTGGAAATGTTGTCATGAGTGTTTTTAGGGCATATTAGTCATGCTTGAATTTTTTTTATAATTTTTGGAAGCTTATTTACAATATTTACTTCTTTAGCTGTTAATTATGTGATTATGTTTAAAATTATGGATCAAAGGCCCAAACTTAGCAAAAAAATTGGGGGACTTGAATTTACTGTTAATTTGCTGCCAAGTATTTATCATAATTTTATGGAGCATTTTGCATGATTGAAAGGGCCACTTCATATCCAAACTGGGCATTTGGGTTTTTTGGGAGAAATAAATAAAATGTCAGATAAATTAGGAAAATTATAAGCTTCTGGATTTATTCTATAAATTTCATGATAGACCTTCATTAATTATCTTAGGATGTTTTGATGAGGATTTAGTGTACCACCTATCATGCACGTCATATAGTATAAGATGATCTGCATTTAGTAAAACTGCGGAAATCGTGTTAATATGGGGAATGGTCCTATGTAGATGGGATTGTGGTTTACTAATTTTGGTATGTGGATTAGAGTATACCATTGAGGCTGGGGAGAGTAGGTAGTAGAGTTGTCTAAGTTTAGGTGGTACTCGGGATCGATGAAAAATCATCCACCCTGTGAAGGGAAAGAGAGGGTCAAAACACATTAGGGTTAGAACCAGTGTAATACTAAATGGATCGGGAATCGGGTATTAAACAATAACAATAATTGCCTTGCAAAAGGGAACAATGGGCTTCAGCTACCATCATAGTTCCTAGTGTGCTTTGAGAGCTCATCACGGGGAGTGCTGGGGGCAGTCCTGGGTTAACCTAAACTGTAGGCAAATAAACTACAAGAGTAACTAGTATAACTAGGGATTCACTTTCACTCACCTCGATGTCTCGGGATGTTAGGTTGGGTCACTTTGGCTGTAGGCTAGTTGGATTTGGTTACGGGAAGGTTGGCTCGGCGATCTTTTAGCTCGGTTCTTGATTGTGATGGACGGGATGGTCCAGGGAGCTTTGGCTCGGTAGGTAATACATACGATTGCATGTGCATAAGTATAAGGTGGTGGGTCTTTGGTATTGGAGGGACGATGCACCAACACCAATACGTTGACTCTGCAAGTGTGGTTTTGCACTTCGCCAAATTTAAGTCTGGTACGCAAGCCGGCAAGAGTACGCAGGAGCTCTGCTTAGTGCGCTAGTGTCGAGGCGTACGATAGGTCTGACTGGTAGTGCAATTATCGGTTTAGAGGTAGGCGAGGCCCAACCCACCGCTTTCGTTTGCCACTACGGAGGTATCCTGTGAGGTTATGCTCTAGAAAGGGGGAACAAAAGGTCTGTGTGCACAGATTCGAGTGGGTGTGTTGCACTTGCATGATCACATCATAGCATATTTTGTATGTCACATCATCATCATTGCATATAACCCCCGACACCTATTGTATAAAGTTATATGGGACACTTTATACAATAGGCCCTGCAAAACGACCCCTTGGCTTATAAGCTCGCATGAGCGTGCTTATAAGTTAAGGTTTTTACTCTGTAGATATATAAATACTGCTAGAAAACCGACACCCTTTTGTATAAAGTGTATGAGACTTTTTATACAATAGGAGCCTTGCAGAAGATCCCTTAGCTTATGTGTTTCCATATAAGTTAAGCTTACAGATTATATATTCAATCTTTCGTACTTTCATTCCTGTAATGCCCCCGATTTTTCGATGATTTTATTTAAATGAGCAACGTCATATTGTGACGTTGTGGCGTTACTTTTAAAGTCGAGTTGACGGCGCAATGCCGTTAAGGCATTTTCGCGTCTGTGCGGTCAAGTTGGCCGAATTCTAGTTTTTATGGGAAATTTTGCTTTTGGAATTTAGGTTAAGTAATTTTGGACTTGCTCGTCAAGTTTCGTCGCAATCCGAGAATTTTTGGAGTCTCGACGCGCGATTGAAGTTTTGGATTGTTTATGTTAACCGTAATAATTTGAAGATTAATATCTCGGGAATGGCTCGTCGGATTTTAGTTTTGACTTCGCTGTTGTATTCATAGCATCAGTGTTCACCTGCGGTGTGAGTTTCGTGTAATTCAGTGTGCGTTTGGGCCTCCGTTTTGAACCCGTCTTCCATTGTTCAAAAATATGAAATACGAATATTTTAATATTATAGCACTATTCAAAAATGTGATTCACAATGCATCTCTATATTTTAAATTTTTGGGTATATTTATAAAAAAGTTACTGTTCATGCAAAGGAATTGTCTGACTTCTCGAGTGGTTACTTAGATCTCGAGTGCTTGTTCTCGAGTAATCATTTTCACTCTCGAGAAGTCCTGCGCTGCCCTCCAGAATTTCGTTTTAGTCTATGTTAGGGTGCATTTTTGGGGGTCAAAATGGCATCGTATGGAAAATTGTTCAACAAGAAATTTGTTCGTCTCGACGAGATCTACAACTTTCATGTTGACCACTTTTCGATTTGGAGCCATATTGGACAACGTATTTTTGATTTTCCCGAAACTGCTCATAGGTAGCCTGTTTGATTGTTTCTCTCGAGAACTATTGCCTTATTCTCGAGAACTAAGGTTTCTCTCGAGAACTTTTGCCTCTCCATCTCGAGAACCAATGTTCCTCTCAAGAACCATAGCCCATTTCTCGAGAACTATATGTTCTTCTCGAGAACTAATGCTCTATTTCTCGAGTAGACCCTTTCTTCTCGAGTAGTCCTGTGCAGTCAGAGTTAGGGAACCGTTTAGAGGGTCAAAACGGTGTTGTACAAAAACATGGTCAACATGAAATTTGTTTGTCTCGACAAGATCTACAACTTTCATGTGGGGCACTTTTCGATTTGGAGCCATCCTAGACCTCTAATTTTGATTTTCCCGATACAGCTCGTAATAAACCAATTTTTTAGACAAAAAAAATTATAAGTACTTTTACACACACATATATATATATATACATATATATATATATGTATATATATATATATACACATATATATATATGTATATATGTGTATATATATATACACATATATATATGTATATATATATACACACATATATAAATATATATGTGTATATATATATATATATATATATATATATATATATATATATATATATATATATATATATATACACAAACATATTCTCAGACTTAGGTTTTAGAACAGGACTTCTTCTTCTCCAATATTAATTTTCTCCCAAATCAGAGGCGTGAGCGAGAGAGGTTTTATTTCGTGAACCATCCGGTGGCCGCCGACGGTTCTCCGGTGCTCGAAATCTTCATCCGAATATAGATCCGGAAAGCTCTCACCGAGAGTTACGCTATCGTGATAAATTTTTTCCCATTTTTTGAGTTTTCTCATTAGGGTTTTTTGGCCCTAACCCCCTTTTCGGCCATTTTTGTTTAGATTTCAACTCCTCCCGTGTTCTTTTGCCCCGATCTACAACGTGGAGTGATTCAAAGGACTTTTCCGGTACAACAAAGGCAAGTGGTGGTTTTCCTTCGTTGTTCCTTGTCCGGTTTGATGGTAACCATTATGCCTTTGTTCCTTAATTTTCTTGCTTTTTGTGTTGTCTCTCCAAATTATGGTTATGTTTAATCTTTCTTGAAGATTACTCCAAATTTATAAAATCTGGTTATGGTAATTTCAATCTTTATTAGGCGTGCATAACCGTCCTAAGAATGTTTTATCGGTGAATTAAATTGTTTCGTCTATCGTTGTTGGACGCGTTAGTGTCTATATAGGATTGTAAATCGCTTCAAAAGGTTGATTAATCGTGTCTTTAATCTAGAATGTTATGTAGAATCCGACGCGCCAAGTCCTGAGGTTTATTTCATGGTGTTTCTTCGTTGCGTGTTAGTGGGAAAACCCACCGACCGCTAGGTTTGTTTCCTTTATTAGTACCTCGTGGAATTCTACTGGGTTTTGGGCATCCGCGGTGATTGGTGGAGTGTGCAAGTCTCCCCCGCAGTTAGACGGATTTTAACATCTGTGAGGGGTGTATCTAGAGAAGTGACCACCTTGCCTGTATTTATTAGTAGAATTGACTACAGGTGGCTAATAAAGTTTTGCAGTATTCTTTCTTATGATTTAATCATGCTCTCCCCTTGCTTTGGGTATCCGACATGTTTTGTTGTACGTGACAATTCACGTAAGTTATTTTCTTCTGATTTATTTCTTGAGTTTTATTTATGTACCTTACTTCAGTACTCTTGGTCCTGGATTGGTACCCCGTTTGACCTTTGTATTCTTTTTCTTGCTTTTGCTGCCACCATTTGTACCTTCTTGCTAAGGTATTCTGTCTTTGGAATGCCTCAAGTTCGGAGCGTTAGCAGGTAGTGGAGCTGGGTTTGGAGTTCTTTAAGCGGCAGTGTTGGCTGTGGCTTTTCCCCTAGCCGTAGCGAGGTAGTTTGTTGTTTTAGTTTTATTTGCCTAGATTCAGACATAGTTTGTACTGTGGGTTCGTGTCAGGTTGTTGGCGCCCACAGGATTGTTGATTTTGACACTTGCTAGCTGATGTGATTGTTTTATGTTTGGTTTAGATTACTTGCTCTCTGGGATGATTTATTGCTAGGACTGCATGTTAGATATTTTCAAGCTTATAAAAAAACCTATTATTAGTAAGGCATCCATGCAATCTCTTTTAAAACTAAGTCACTATTTTCCTGTTTAGTGTAAAGATTTTTCCTATACTTATTAAAAATCTAAAGTCTGTTTAACATGAGTTATTCCTCGGGGACATTTATACTCATGTGGGATGTTAGAGTCAAATTAAACAAGTATCTTACGCAAGCGTATAATTTATATTTTAAATCGTGGAATAGATGATCCACAAAGCCAAGGGATACGGCTACCATCATAACATAAACTTGAATTCATTCATAATAATTTATGTTTTCTTTTAAAACTGTAGAGTTTGGAGTCTTGCCCGAATGTCTGCAGTTATCCTCTGCACGGCGTGGCATCACGACGCATATTTTCCCCTTGCTCTGATATAATTAAATTGTTGGGAAAAATTCGGTTTGTGACAGTTGGTATCAGAGGGAGGTTGCTTGACAATTGGTCGGGCAACCTTACCTTGTTAGAGTTAGTTATTTAGTGTCATATCATACACACACCGATGTGTCATCAGTATGTCTTGGCTGAAGCATGAACACTACACTTATAGGCATTATTAGAAGTATACGGGGCATATTTTGTAGTATGGGATGCATAATATGTGTTTTTATATGGATCCACCATAGGTGGCAACATGTGAGGGCTATGTAGTATGAGATGCATAACCTCGCCACATGAATGCACATTAGCACGTTTTTTCTTTTTTGGTTGCATGCAATGTTATAAAGTATGGGATGCATAACATTTCATGTGTACACCGCTCATAACATGCATTAAAGCCTTTTAGGATGCAAAACACTACATACATAGCATAACATAACATAAGCACAACATACCAAGCTAAAGATTTACCTGATGACATATGTACAGACATGATTTTAAATAAGAGTAAAGAATCCATGCATTCATATCATAGGCACATGAGTCAATAGGATGATAGGATATCATCCTGAGCAGAATATATCATCATCATATAATCCCAGAGCAAGTTGCAACCTAAGCAAGTGTCTTTTAAGTATGGTCTGAACTAAGTGGTATAGTATTAGTTTAGCTAGAGTTGTAATGAGGTGTTTATGTTTTTTTTTAGAATGTCGCATGAGCGCGTTACGACCAGGTCGACTCCCCAGTCTGAGGGTAAGTCGTCAGGTGCGCAGGAAGAGACGGTGATTGTAGAACTGTGCCAGAGCATGAAGACCATGGCAGGTCAAATCGTAGCAATGCAAGCACAGTTGTAACGCCCTCGATTTTTCGACGATTTTATTTAAATGGGAAACATCATATTTATGACGTCATGACGTTACTTTTAACGTCAAGATGACGGCATAATGCCATAAAGGCATTTTCGCGTCCATGCGGTCAAGTCGGCCGAATTCTTGTTGTAATGGGAAAATTTTGCATTTGGAATTTAAGTTGAGTAATTTTTGACTTACTCATCAAGTTTCGTCGCGATCCGAGCGATATTTGGGCCTCGGCATTTTTCCAAAGTTTTGTGGAATTTATGTTCGTCGTAAACTTTGAAAACTTATATCTCGAGAATGGCTCGTCTGATTTTGGTTTTGACTTCGCCGTTGTGTTCGTAGCGTCTGTGTTCGCCTACGGCGTGAGTTTCGTTCAATTCGGCGCTCGTTTGGGCCTCCGTTTTGATCTCGCGTTTCCTTATTCAAATATATATAAATACGATTATTTTAATATTAAAGTACTATTCAAAAATGAAAATTACTATTCATTCTTATAGTTTGATCAAAAGGTATATTTGCAAAGAAATTGGTTTTCAGCATTCCTTATACTCGAGTGAAATTCCTGTGTCTCGTGTAATACATCCCCTGTAAAGACCATATAATATGGGTCCGACCGGGGCCCCACAACATACGGACGCCACAACTTTAGTATTAAAAGATGATATAAAACTACCCAATCTCAAAACTCAAAACAAACACAGCGGAAACAGAACACTAACAGACAGAAGTTATCCACTAACAGAAGAGTATCAAATGGCCTTAAGGCCTTACACAATATAAGTCCAAATATAAAAGTGCCAAGCACCACTAGGCTACCTCGGCATGCAAGCCGGACATAGTCAAACAACAGCAGCAAAACAAGGAAATGAAAATAGTCAAGCACAGCTACACTCCATGAGGCTTAGGGCTTTTCGCCCGGCGCACTAGCTCCTGCATGCGATCCTTGCCCTGTAAGGATTTGAAGTAACGTGGGTCAGCAAAGGATGACCTCTACTGTGTAACAAACACATCTCCTCCCGGCCGTCCCTAACGGACCCCGGGGTACCACTCCACCTGCAAGTTAGCACTTTGTATACCAAAAGAGTATATATGATAAAGCGGTAAAACAGGTTTGGATGTCTCATACAGCATACATGTTCTCTATGTTTTGTACAAAGTGAAAGGGGCCTACTATGCAACATGAATGCAACTCGGGTTTCACCCAAGGCACCCTAGCTCGTATGCATCTAGCACAACATCAAACACTGGGTACTTCCGTTTCCCCATTGGCTTAAAGCCGCAAACACAAGGGAACCACCATGTCCCTAACGGCACCCACGCCGTCACACGGAACCTCGCAAAGGCCCCACCCGCACATGGGTCATAACCCCAGGGCTTGCCCGCGCAATCTGACTCCGCTCGTCAGGGTTCCGTCTCAAACTGACCGATTCTAAGAAGCCTTGCTGGACCCCACTCTCTCATGGCTACATTGCCCGGGCTTGCCCTCCGCTCGACATTCTCGTCAGTCTCACACAAGGGACTAGTCTCGTCGGGACACTTTCCCCACATGACTTGCGCGTCACGGGATAGCCAGCCGACCACGGAGACATAGTCGCGCCTTTGCACAGCACAAACAATGGTTTCCCCACCCCCAATCACCATTCGCACCGTATCTTTCCCGTACTCCAATGAAACCATCTACCGCAAGAAGCGGAGCTAACCTCGTCCGGTTCTGACTACGGGTACTCACTCAATTAAAAGGGGGAAAACGCATACACACAACGGTGTATTGCCGCAACGGATTTCAACCGAATCCTCACATCTCGCTATGCAACATCACCGGGTCGGACTAACGGTCGCGACCACGGCTTCACCCACAATGCCTAATCTGCTAACGGAGCGGATCTCTAATGCAAAGCATGTCAGGATGAACATACTCAACCCGGAGGTTCCTCTTGAACCTAGGCTACACGAATCCCTCTCATTTGAGAAATTCGGTTCTCAAAATACGAAAGGAAGGGGATGCTATTCATGCATCCTAAATCCTAAAAACTGAGAGGAGAAGTGTCGTTACCTTCCGTCCCCTCTTCCTAGCCATGGAGAAGATTTGCTCGATTAAAAACCACCGCAACGCTCCCACCATCGCGGATCTGAACTCCGCTCGCGAAACGGACCTCCGAAGCTTCGCCGGCGGCCGGATCTTGGCCTTCTTCCTCCTCCTTGCTCTCCCTTCTCTCTTGAATCAAGAGAGATAAAGATAGGAGAAAAGTGAGGGTTTCAAACCCTATTCCCGAGTTTAATCCCTCAGATCTAGCCCCCAGTCGTTGGATCTCATAACAAAGAAACGGACGGCCACGATTCGGCCTAAAATCACAAAAACTAGGCCGAACACGGGTTGCAACACGGCCGTGTGCCAGGCCGTGTTACCCATTCGCCGTCTCGACCGATTCGAAAACCAGCACACGGCCTTTGACACGGCCTCCGACACGCCCGTGTCGCCTTTGACACGCCCGTGTCGAGACCCGTGTCGAGACCCGTGCCACGCCCCCCACCGAACAATTTTCCCAGTCAGAGAAGGACACGGCAAAAGACACGGCCAAAGACACGGACTTCGACACGCCCGTGTCAGACCAGACACAGCCGTGTCATGACCCGTGTCACGCCTAGTAGAATAAATCCTGCAAACAGCCCGAGAAGGACACGGCCAGGGACACGCCCGTGCCCCAGGCCGTGTTCCTGAGCTCGACGAACGTCGACCCTCAAAACGTCGGCCACAAGCTCCGCGGTCGACCACGCCATGACACGCCCGTGTCACGCCCTTGACACGCCCGTGTCGCCTGCTCCAAAACCCAAATCTGGCTAAAACGACGCTGTCGATTCCCCTTCCAAGTTTTGGGGTGTTACAATTCTCCCCCCTTACAAGAATTTCGTCCCGAAATTTAAAACATGGAAGGTAAACAAAACTAAACGGTACCTGAGGAGAAAAGCTCGGGGTACTCCTCCAGCATGGCCTGCTCTCGCTCCCATGAGAGCTCCTCGCAGCCACAGTTGTCCCAACGGACCTTTATGAGTCTGACCTCCTTGTTCCGTAATTGCCGAACCTCTGAGTCTTCTATCCCGATTGGACGAACTCACGTCCTCAAGTCTTCCTCTACCGGCACCACCGTCGGCTCAATCACCACGCTGGCTTCTAACAACGCTTTCCTCAGAACGGAGACGTGAAAAACGTCATGCAATCCACTTAGCTCTATGGACAACACCAACCGGTACGCTGCCTCTCCCACTCGCTCGATGACCTTGAATGGTCCCAAAAATCTCGGACTCAGCCTCTTGAGTCGGCGAATTCGCGAAACGCCTTTAAATGGCTTGATCTTAAGATACACCCAGTCGCCCACAGCGAATTCCACATGCCTGTGGAGAGCATTGAAATACTTCGACTGCCGATCTTGAGCTACCTTCATGCGCTCTTGGATGGTCTGCACTAGCTCACTAGCATCGGCTACCACTTCTTTCCCCAAAATCTTGGTGTCTCCCGCCTCTGTCCAAGACATCGGTGTTCGACACCGCCTCCCATACAGAGCTTCATATGGCCCCATCTTGATACTAGCTTGGTAACTATTGTTATAAGCAAACTCCACCATAAAGAGGTGATCCTTCCACTTCTTGTCGAAGTCGAGAGTACACATCCTTAGCATATCTTCCAAAGTACGGTTCGTTCTCTCGGTTTGCCCATCGGTTTGAGGATGAAAGGCCGTACTGAACTTGAGTTTTGTGCCCAAGCTCTTCTGCACCAACCGCCAATCCTTAGACGTGAAACGTCCATCCCGGTCGCTGACTATACACTTCGGAATCCCATGAAGTCGTACAATATTACGGACGTACAACTCCACCAACTTTTCCACACCGTCCTCCTTCCGGTTTGGGATGAAATGTGCCACTTTGGTCAAGCGGTCCACAATCACCCAAATGGCATCATTACCCTGCTGCGATCTAGGCAACCCATGCACAAAATCCATGGAGATGTCATCAAATTTCCATTCGGGGATTGGAAGAGGCTTCAAGAACCCGCCCGGCTTCTGACACTCGGCCTTCACCAAGGCACATGTTTGGCACCGACTCACACACAAAGCTACGTCCCGCTTCATCCCAGGCCACCAATAGGACATCTTCAAATCCAAGTACATCTTTGTACTACCCGGGTGAATGGAGTACTTAGTGAAGTGGGCCTCAAACATCAACTCCTCGCGGAGCTTGCCGAACTGCGGTACACAAATCCTTCCGCCCTTCCTCAGAATCCCATCAGCCATCTCCCAGGCGCTACCCTCGCCCTTTAGAGCTTTCTCCATGAAAGGTTGGAACTCCGCATCTATACGGGTCGCTTCCCGGATACGATCGCATAAGTCACTATGCATCTCAATCCAATTTAGTCGAGCCACGCTAGACTCGCCTCTTGCCACACATTCCAAACCAAGGGACTCCCAGTCCCGCCTTAACCGCTCATCATGAGCTTCAATCAAATTTCCTTGCCCCGAGTATTTCCTACTCAAAGAATCTGCCACCACATTGGCTTTCCCTGGCGTGTACTGAATCGCCACCTCATAGTCCCCAAGGAACTCGACCCACCTGCGCTGCCGCATATTTAGGTCCTTCTGATCTAGGAGATACTTCAGACTCTTGTGGTCCGTAAAGATCTCCACCTTTGCACCATAAACGTAGTGCCTCCACAACTTCAAAGCAAATATTACCGCCGCCAACTCCAAATCATAGACGGGATAATTTCTCTCATGAGGCTTCAGCTGCCTTGACCCAAAAGCTATCACACTACCATGCTGCACCAACACGCACCCTAAACCGCATCCGGATGCATCGCTGAAAATCTGGAACCCTTCGGTCCCCTTTGGTAGACTTAGGATCGGCGCCGTCATTAGCCTTTCCTTCAGGGTTTCAAACTCCTGATTGCACTCTTGAGTCCATACAAACTTCTGATCCTTGCGAGTTAGTGAAGTGAGGGGTAGAGCTATCCGCGAAAAGTTTTCCACAAACCTTCGGTAGTACTCGGCTAGTCCAAGAAAACTTCGGACTTCCGCCACGGTCCTCAAAACTGGCCACTCTCTGATGGCTTCTACTTTCGTTGGATCTACCACCACCCAATCCCCACTAATCACATGGCCTAGAAATGCCACTTTCTCCAACCAGAACTCGCACTTGGAGAACTTCGCATAAAGCTGGTTCTCTCTCAATACTTGCAACATTGTCCGCAAGTGCGACTCGTGCTCCGCTTCCGATTTGGAATACACCAATATGTCGTCGATAAAGACGACTACGAACCAGTCCAAATATTCGCGAAACACTCGGTTCATCAAGTCCATGAACACGGACGACGCGTTCGTCAGCCCGAACGGCATCACCGAGAACTCAAAATGACCATACCTCATACCAAACGCGGTCTTGGGTATGTCTTCGTCACGAATCCGCAACTGATAATATCCGGACTTCAAGTCCAACTTGGAGTACACCACCGACCCCACCAACTGGTCGAAGAGATCGTCTATCCTAGGAATCGGATACTTATTCTTGACAGTTAATTTGTTCAACTCTCGGTAGTCTATGCACAGACGCATACTACCGTCCTTCTTCTTTACAAATAACACCGGCGCACTCCACGGTGAAGAGCTGGGTCTAATATACCCTTGCTCCAAAAGCTCCTACAACTGAACCTTGAGCTCGGCCAACTCCTTTGGTGCCATCCTAAAGGGTGGACGTGACACCGGTCTAGCCTCGGGCACTAACTCGATGGAGAAATCAATCTCCCGCCGAGGAGGTGCTCCCGGTAGCTCCTCAGGAAAAACATCTCCAAACTCCGCCACCACGGGCACTTCCCCAAGAGACAGCCTGGAAAGGCTAACCTCCAACAACGCTACTAGAGCTACACCCCCTTGGTTAACAGCTCGCACTAGTTGAAGTGCCAAAACTAGGGAACAGGCCACTCCATGCAGGCCCTCAAACTTGACTTCCGCTTGCCCCACGCCCCTCAGGGTTACCACCTCGGACAAACAGTCGATACTGGCACGCAGCTCTGCTAGCCAATCCATCCCCAAAATCACATCGAACTCGGACAACGGCAAGATCGCCGCTACCAAAATGAAGTCGAATCCCTCAAGACTCCAACAAATCCTCCCTTTAGCCCTGGTTATCATAGACGACCCATTGGGCATGCGCACTTTCAACTCTGAGTCTGTTGCAAAGGACTCAACTCCAATCTTCCGGGTGAAACTTTCCGCAAGGAAGGAGTGCGACACTCCCGTATCAAAAAGTACTCTAGTGGGGTACCCAGATACCACTACAAAGCATACACACATGCAACAAACATAAAAAGGCTTGAAAGGAAGAAATCTACGGTGCAGGTTGAACTCTCATACCTGTCACCACGTCGATTTGGCGGATTGCTTCCTGCTGCCCAAGGTTGTAGGCCCTTGGCTGCACTGGTTGAAACTGGGAAGCACTTGACTTCGCCATCTTCCCCTTCTCTGCTGCACTGGGTCCGGAGCGTACGGTCTGCTCCTGCCTTGGCTCTTGTTCAACGCCCCCTTGGGTACAAAATCTTGCTATGTGGCCTGGCTTGCCACAATTGTAACACGTCTGCGGTCCCTTAGAGCGTGACCCTCCGGAAGTCCAAATACTTTTCTCGCCCGACTTATATGGGGAAGGCTTCTTCTTCCATCGGCTCCCTTCCGCCTTTCTATGGGACTGAGCAGGCTTCTTCTCCTCCCCCTGTTTGGGTGTGAAACCCTTGCGACACTGGGATCACTCCATGTCACTCTCCAAAATTCGGGCCGCCTCCACCAATTCGTTGAAACCCGCACGTTTCATCGATATGAGGGGTTGTCTTAGATTCTCCCTCAATCCATGATAGAAGAGATTGTCCCTCTCTTCATCGTCTGCCATGGTCGTCCCTGCATAACGACCCAAGCGAGTAAATTCCTGAACATACTCATCCACTGACTTGTCTCGCTGCATCAGATGTAGAAACTGCCTCTAGAGGACTAACCTCATTGAGGCGGGAATGTACTTCTTCAGGAAGGCATTCACAAACTCCTCGATAGACGGTGTGCATCTTAGAAACTGCCGACCACTGTGGCTCACCCACCATAACTTGGCATCTCCCTCCAACATAAAGGCTGCGAACTCTGCCTTTTTCTCATCTGGCGCCTCTGCCGCCCTCAGAAGCTCCTGAATTCTAGCCCACCAATCCTCTGCATCCGTGGGCGTGCCGATTACCTTGAAGGTTGGAGGGTGGAAACTCAGAAAGTACTTCATTTGCCGGTCCCCAAGCCCGACAACCACTCTCTCGGCCTGCGGCTCTGCCCACCTGGCTTCCTCAACTGGCACGGTCGCTGCCGTGTCCGGGGTAGCAGGAGTTACTACTTGAGCAACGGGAGCTGCTACCTGTGCTGTCGCTGCAGCTTGGGCCGCCACCATCGCTTCTGTAAGCATACGACAGAAGTCGGCCGGTGTGACCCCCATCCCTAGCGGACCTTGCGCAGTCGCACTACTTGCCGGGAGCTCTTCTCTTGGCCTCGAGGTCACAGCCTCGTTGCTTGCACTCTAAACACAAGCAAGAAAACGCAAATCAGTCTCTAATCGCAAGACTCGAACACAAGGACACTCATGGTCCCGCGATACTCCTATGTGGATAACTTCTTATACGCGACTAGACTTATACTTTCAACCGCGAAACTTCTCATTGGAACGCCAACCTCCCTCTGATACCAAATTGTAAGACATCCCCTGTAAAGACCATATAATATGGGTCCGGCCGGGGCCCCACAACATACGGACGCCACAGCTTTAGTATTAAAAGATGATATAAAACTACCCAATCTCAAAACTCAAGACAAACACAGCGGAAACAGAACACTAACATACAGAAGTTATCCACTAACAGAAGAGTATCAAATGGCCTTAAGGCCTTACACAATATAAGTCCAAATATAAAAGTGCCAAGAACCCCTAGGCTACCTCGGCATGCAAGTCGGACATAGTCAAACAACAACAGCAAAACAAGGAAATGAAAATAGTCAAGCACAGCTACACTCCATGAGGCTTAGGGCTTTTCGCCCGGCGCGCTAGCTCCTGCATGCGATCCTTGCCCTGTAAGGATTTGAAGTAACGTGGGTCAGCAAAGGCTGACCTCTACTGTGTAACAAACACATCTCCTCCCGGCCGTCCCTAACGGACCCCGGGGTACCACTCCACCTGCAAGTTAGCACTTCGTATACCAAAAGAGTATATATGATAAAGCGGTAAAACAGGTTTGGATGTCTCATACAGCATACATGTTCTCTATGTTTTGTACAAAGTGAAAGGGGCCTACTATGCAACATGAATGTAACCCGGGTTTCACCCAAGGCACCCTAGCTCGTATGCATCTAGCACAACATCAAACACTGGGTACTTCCGTTTCCCCATTGGCTTAAAGCTGCAACCACAAGGGAACCACCATGTCCCTAATGGCACCCACGCCGTCACACAGAACCTCGCAAAGGCCCCACCCGCACATGGGTCATAACCCCAGGGCTTGCCCGCGTAATCTGACTCTGCTCGTCAGGGTTCCGTCTCAAACTGACCGATTTTAAGAAGCCTTGCTGGACCCCACCCGCTCATGGCTACATTGCCCGGGCTTGCCCTCCGCTCGGCATTCTCGTCAGTCTCACACAAGGGACTAGTCTCGCCGGGACACTTTCCCCACATGACTTGTGCGTCATGGTATAGCCAGCCGACCACGGAGACATAGCCGAGCCTTTGCACAGCACAAACAAAGGTTTCCCCACCCCAATAACCATTCGCACCGTATCTTTCCTGTGCTCCAAGGAAACCATCTACCGCAAGAAGCGAAGCTAACCTCGTCCGGTTCCGACTACGGGTACTCACTCAATTAAAAGGGGGGAAACGCATACATACAACGGCGTATTGCCGCAACGGATTTCTACCGAATCCTCACATCTCGCTATGCAACATCACCAGGTCGGACTAACGGTCGCGACCACGGCTTCACCCACAATGCCTAATCCGCTAACGGAGCGGATCTCTAATGCAAAGCAAGCTGGGATGAACATACTCAACCTGGAGGTTCCTCTTGAACCTAGGCTACACGAATCCCTCTCATTTGAGAGATTCGGTGCTCAAAATACGAAAGGAAGGGGATGCTATTCATGCATCCTAAATCCTAAAAACCGAGAGGAGAAGTGTCGTTACCTTCCGTCCCCTCTTCCTAGCCATGGAGAAGATTTGCTCGGTTGAAAACCACCGCAACGCTCCCACCTTCGCGGATCTGAACTCCGCTCGCGAAACGGACCTCCGAAGCTTCGCCGGCGGACGGATCTTGGCCTTCTTCCTCCTCCTTGCTCTCCCTTCTCTCTAGAATCAAGAGAGATAAAGATAGGAGAAAAGTGAGGATTTCAAACCCTATTCCCGAGTTTAATCCCTCAGATCTAGCCCCCAGCCGTTGGATCTCATAACAACGAAACGGACGGCCACGATTCGGCCTAAAATCACAAAAACTGGGCTGAACACGGGTTACAACAAGGCCGTGTGCCAGGCCGTGTTACCCATTCGCCGTCTCGACCGATTCGAAAACCAGCACACGGCCTTTGACACGGCCTCCGACACGCCCGTGTCTCCTTTGACACGTCCGTGTCGAGACCCGTGTCACGCCCCCCACCGACCAATTTTCCCAGTCAGAGAAGGACACGGCCAAAGACATGGCCAAAGACACGGCCTTCGACATGCCCGTGTCAGACCCGACACGGCCGTGTCGTGACCCGTGTCACGCCTAGTAGATTAAATCCTGCAAACAGCCCGAGAAGGACACGGCCAGGGACACGCCCATGTCCCAGGCCGTGTTCCTGAGCTCGACGAACGTCGATTCTCAAAACGTCGGCCACAAGCTCCGTAGTCGACCACGCCCTGACACGCCCGTGTCACGCCCTTGACACGCCCGTGTCGCCTGCTCCAAAACCCAAATCTGGCTAAAACGACGCCGTCGATTCCCCTTCCAAGTTTTTGGGTGTTACATCTCGTGTAGGTGCACTGTTCATGCTAAACTGTACTCGAGTGACATTTCTTATACTCGAGTCCTTTGTTCTTTTATACTCGAGTTATTATTCTGGACCTACTCGAGTGATTTTTTTCCCTACTCGAGTTCTCCTTCCCTACTACTCGAGTGACCCGTTGTTATACTCCTGTGCTCGTTATTTTTACTCGAGTGACTTTTATTTATACTCGAGTGAACTTTTTTAGTACTCGAGTAATTTATGTCTGCTACTCGAGTAAATTAATTCTGTTACTCGAGTAATTCCTTCATCTACTCGAGTAGTCGTTTTCTACCTCTCGAGTACCCTTAAGCTTGTTCTCGTGTAGTCCGTTGCAGTCTGCGTTCGAGCGCTTTTTTGAGGGTAAAAACGGTGCTGTATGGAAAAATGGCTAACATGAAATTTGTTTGTATCGACGAGATCTACAACTTTAATGTTGGGAACTTTTCGATTTGAAGCCATGTTGGACCTCTAATTTTGTTTTCCACGAAACTGCTCGCATTAAACCATTTTTTTATATATTTAGACAAAACTTTTTATAACTACTTATATATATATATATATATCTTCTTATACTTAGGGTATTTAGAAAATAGAAATACTTCATCTTCTCCAATTCTTTCTCCCGAGCCAGAGTGGCGTGAGCGTGAGAGAGAATATATTTCGTGAACCTTCCGGTGGCCGCCGACGGAGCTCCGGTGCTCGAAATCTTCAACCGAGCATAGATCTGGAAAGCTATCATCGAGAGCTACGATATCATGGTAAATTTTTCCCCTTTACTCGAGTTTTCTCGTTAGGGTTTTTCGGCCCTAACACCCTTTTCGACCATTTTTTGTCTAGATTTCAACTTCCTCCATCCTCTTTTGCCCCGATCTGTGACGTGGACTGATTTGGAGAACTTTTCCGGTAAAACCAAGGCAAGTGGTGGTTTCCCCTCATTTCTCCTTCTCCGATTTGATTGTAACGGTTCAGTTTTTTTGTTCTTTAAAATTTTCTGCACTTTGTCTTCCAAGTTACTGCTACGATTAACCTTTTTGGATGATCACTCGATGTTGTATGATTTTGTCATGGTGAACTTGATCTTGTCATGATATATTTGATTGTTCTTGAAGTGTTTTAATGATGGCTTTAAATGTCTTACCTATCGTTTTTGAACGTATTAGAGTTTGTCTCGGATTGTAATCGTTCATAGGGGTTGATCAACCATGTCTTGAAACTAGAAGTGTCAAGTAGAATCTGATGAGCCAAATCTCGAGATATGTTTGTGTTGTGGTTTCTTTGGGTTTCTAAAATTTGCGGGAGTTAGTGGATAAAACCACCTCCGTATTGTCTTGCTTCTTTATGGTACCTTATGGAAGCCTACCAGGTTTTTGGGCATCTGCGGTGTATGGTGGAGAGTATGAGACTCCCTCGCAGTTAAGCGGATAAATTATTCGTGAGAGGTGTGTCCAGTTGAGTGACCACCTCGCCCGTGTTTTTGGGGTAGAGCCGACCACAGGTGCTTAGTAAAACTAGTTAAATTTCTTCCTTATGTTTTTACTTTTGTTGTTCCCTTTTTTCCTTGGGAAATCTGGTGTATTTGTTGGAGTACGTGACGATTAACATAAGTAGTTCTTTCCTTTCCTATTCGACACCTTACTTTAGTACTGTTGGTCTTGGTTTGGTACCCCGTTTGACCTTTGTTTTATTTTGTTTACTTCTCTGCCGCCATTTGTCCCTCTTGCTGAGGTGTTCTGTGTTTAGAATGCCTTAGGTTCGGAGCATTAGCAGGTAGCGGAGCCGGTTTTGGAGCCCTTGCAGCAGGTTGGCTGTGGTTTTTCCCCTCGCCGTAGCGAGGTAGTTTGTTATTTTAGTTTTCTTTGCTTAGTTTCAGACATATTCATACTGTGGGTTCGTATCAGATTATTGACGCCCACAGGATTGTTGATTTCTTTTGACACTTGCTAGCTGCTATGGTTTCTTATGTTCGGTGTATATTACTTGCTCTCTGGGATGATTTATTGCTAGGATTGCATGTTAGATATTTTTTACCTATAAAACCCTATTATTAGTAAAGCATACTTGTCATCTCTTTCAAAACTAAGCCACTACTTTCTATTTAGCGTGAAGACTTTCTATACTTATTATAAATCTAGGGTTTGCATAGTATGAGTTGTTGCTCGGGGACATTTATACTCTTGTAGAATATTAGAGTCAATTTAAACAAGTATCTTCCACAAGCGTATAACTTTTATTTTAAATCGTGGACTAGATGATTCACTAAGCTGAGGGATACAGCTACCTTCATAACTTAAACTGAATTTCATTCATAACAATTTATGTTTCCTTTTAAAATCGTAGAGTTTGGAGTCTTGCCTGAATGCTTGCAGTTATCCCCTGCACGGCGTGGCATCACGATGCATATTTTTCCCCTTGCTCTGATATAATTAAATTGTTTGGGAAAAATGCGGGTTGTGACAGTTGGTATCAGAGGGAGGTTGCTTGACAATTGGTCGGGCAACCTTCCCTTGTTAGTGCTAGTTGCTTAGTGTCATATCATACACACATCGATGTGTCATCAATATGTCTTGGCTGAAGCATGAACACTACACTCATAAGCATGATTAGAAGTATACGGGCATATTATGTAGTATGGGATGCATAATATGTGTTTGTATATGGATCCACCATAGGTGGCAACATGTGAGGGTTGTGTAGTATGGGATGCATAACCTCACCACATGAATGCCCATTAGCAAGTTTTCTTTTCATTGCATGCAATATTATGTAGTATGGGATGCATAACATTGCATGTGTATGCCGCTCATAACATTCATTAAGGCCTTTTATTGAATTCATAGCACCACATGAATAGCATGACATAACATAAGCACAACATGCCAAGCTAAAGATTCACCTGATGACATATGTACACACATGATTTTAAATAAGAGTAAAGAATTCATGCATTCATATCATAGGCACATGAGTCAATAGGATGATAGGATATCATCCTGAGTAGGACATATCATCATCATATAATCCCAGAGCAAGTGACAACTTAAGCAAGTGTCTTTCAAGTTTGGTCTGAACTAGTTTTGTTTGCCCTAGTCGTAATCAAGGATTTTACTTGGGATGTTCGTTTGCCTTTTTAGAAATGCCTCCAAAGTGTATTGTGAGGAGATCGACTCCCCAATCAGAGGGTGAGTCGTCAGGTGCGCAGAGTGATGCGTTGATCGAGAGTTTGCGCCAGAGCAACGAGGCTCTGTCAAGGCAAGTAGTTGCGATACAAACGAAAATTCAGTCATTTTTGTCTACCGCTCCAGCGCGACAGCCTTTAGTGCAAGATCCTACCTTGGGTCAAGTCGTGCCCGATACCCCTGCTCCTCTGGTGGCCCCGGTGGCAATACCACCATAAATGAATTTCATATCGCATTTCTAGCGATTGGGACCTCCCACCTACAACGGGAGTGCCGACTTTATGATTTTGGATGATTGGATCATCTCAATCGAGGAGATGTTTTCGTATTCCGGGATTCTAGAAGCCCAAAAGGTTATGATTGCAGCCTATCAGTTAAAAGGCCTTGCAAAGAGTTGGTGGATTCGTTAAAAGGAGAGTCTGAAGGAAGGCTGTACCTGGGACTCTTTCAAGAAGATGTTGCTGAAGAAGTTTCTGACCTCGGTCGAGCATGACCGTCTCATGAATAACTTCCTGCATTTGAAGCAGAGACAACTCATAGTGAGCGAATATGAGATTAAGTTTAGCAAGTTGAGTAGATTTGCTCCCGATTTGAGGGCTTCAGAGGAGGGAAGAGTGAAACGTTTCCTGGGAGGACTAAGAAGTGATGTCCAGCAGTGGGCATGCGCTTATGGAGCTGAAAGTTATGCTGTGGCAGTGGAAGCCGCACTAAAGGTTGAAGCGATTGAAAATTCCAAGAACCGCAGTGCTGCGGCGAGGAAAGAGAAAAGGAAGGGTGTTGAGGATGGTAGCTCCAGGGCATCTGGCCCTTCTTCGAAGAAGAAGAAAGGTAAGGAAGTGTGTAGTTTCTGTGGTCGTCCTGGCCACCCTTACGAATGGTGTTTCAAGAGAACAACCACCCTTAAGCAGCAGCAAGTGCACGCCATCCAAGGTGCACCCAAGGGAGAGCTTGTGTGCTTGTTCTGTGCAAGGAGGGGTCATGATGTGAGTCGGTGCTGGATGAAAGAAAGGACCTGCTTCCAGTGCGGGCAGAAGGGACACCAGAAATCTTCGTGCCCCCAGGCTCAATCTCAACTGCAGCCTGCCCCACTTCGAGCTCTGCCACCACCACCAACCCAAGACAAAGGAAAAGGAAAGCTGAACGTGATGACTAGCGAGGAAGCTCAAAACTCTACGCAAGTTATTTCAGGTTAGCCCCAGTCTATTTCACCCCTATTATTTATCGTTGTTGCCATAGTTATCGGTCATTTAGTTATGTATGTTACGGTTTTAGGGGAGTTTAAGGTGCGAAATAGGTGGGTGCGCGTTCTGTTCGATTCGGGTGCCACCCATTCCTTTGTGGCCAGGAGGTTTGTTGATAAACATCGCCTGGATGTTAATCAATTGAGTGACTCCTTCAACGTCAAGCTTCCTTCCGGTGATTCGGTGATATCCAATCAAGGAGTTCTGAGATGCCCTATTCATCTTTGTAATTTTTTGGCCCTTGCGGATCTGATAATTTTAGACCTGGCTGATTTTGATGTGATTTTGGGCATGGACTGGCTGTCCAAGTATGATGTAGTCATCCAGTGCAAGGCAAAAAGACTGGACTTTAGGATGGACAATGGCCAACCTATGAGCGTCTATGGATTTCAGAACAGAGTTTCCCCTGTCATTTCTGCGGTACGTGCTATAAAGTCTGGTTGCGAGGCATTTTTAGTTTCTATTTCTGCTCTGGAAATAGCTTTTGTTACACCACGTCTTGAGGATGTCTCGGTGGTGCGAGAGTTTCCAGATGTTTTTCCGGATAGTCTTCCAGGACTTCCTCCTGAGAGGGAGATTGAGTTTGTGATTGACCACGAGCCAGGCACTCGTCCCATCGCCAAAGCACCGTACCGTATGGCTTTGCGTGAGTTGGATGAGTTGCATACTCAGCTCGATGAGTTGCTGAGGTGTGGTTTTATTAGACCAAGTTCTTCTCCGTGTGGTGCTCCGGTTTTGTTCGTAAGGAAGAAGGATGGATAAATGAGGCTTTGCATCGATTATAGGGAATTAAATAAGGTGATCGTTAAGAATAGATACCCCCTGCCAAGGATCGATGATCTGTTCGATCAGTTGCATGGTAGCTCGGTATTTTCAAAGATCGATCTTCGCTTAGGCTACCACCAGTTGAGGATTCGTGAGGAAGACATTCCCCAAACCGCATTCCGTTCGTGGCATGGACATTATGAGTTTTTGGTGATGTCTTTCGATTTAACCAATGCACCCTCTGCTTTCATGGATTTGATGAATAGGGTGTTTAAGGATTTCTTGGACCGATTCGTTATTGTGTTCATAGATGATGCCCTAGTGTATTCCCGCAATGTTGAGGAGCATACTCAGAATTTACGTTTGGTTTTGTCGACCCTGAAGGAGCATAAGCTATATGCGAAGTTGAGCAAATGTGAGTTTTGGCTACCTCAGGTGTCCTTTTTGGGTCATGTTGTAAGCAAGGACGGTATTTCTGTAGACCCGACCAAGATTTCTGCCGTGATGGAATGGGAAAGACCTTCTACACCTAAGGAGATTAAGAGCTTCTTAGGCCTTGCTGGCTATTATAGGAGATTCGTGGAAGGATTTTTGGTGTTGTATGCTCCTTTAACTAGACTTACTCAGAAGAATACTGCATTCATTTGGAGTGATAAGTGTGAAGAGGCTTTCAAAGAGTTGAAGAAGAGACTGTGTACTACCCCAATTTTAACCTTACCTACTGAAGGAGTCGAGTATGTTGTGTATGTCGATGCGTCACACATCGGACTTGGTTGTGTTTTAATGCAAGATGGCAAGGTGATCGTGTATGGATCGAGGCAACTAAAGATTCACGAGAGAAACTATCCTACGCATAATTTGGAGTTTGCTGCCGTAATTTATGCGCTGAAGCTGTGGCGACACTTATTGTATGGCGCGCTGTGCAAGATCTATACGGACCATAAGAGTTTGAAGTACGTCTTCACTCAGAAGGAACTAAATCTACGCCAGCGTCGGTGGCTAGAATATGTGGCGGATTATGAAGTAGAAATTCTTTATCATCCAGGTAAGGCTAATGTAATAGCCGATGCTTTGAGTAGGAAGACCGCTAAAATTTTTAATCTATCGGTACAGTCCTTAGTAGAAGAATTCTTGTTGATGAACATCGAGATTGGGAGTAGTTCTATGCCTGCTAGTTTGGAAGCAGAAGTGCCCTCTTGGATTTCCCTTACTAGGGTGCACCAAAAGGATGATCCGAAATTGTTGCACCTCTGGAATAGAACTGAGAAAGGAGAGTTACCTTATTTTTCTTTGGACGAGCTAGGTACTCTGAAATATCAGGGTAGATTTTGTATTCATGACATGGGTGACATCCGGGCTAAAATTTGTTAAGAAGCTCATGGTTCCAGTATTTCCTATCATCCTGGTTCCACCAAAATGTATAAGGATCTAAAGTAAATTGTTTGGTGGGCAGGGATGAAGAGTGATATCGCAAAGTTTGTATCAGAATGTTATACGTGTCAGCGTGTCAAGGCTGATCATAGAAGGCCTGGTGGTAAATTGACACCGCTTGATATTCCAAGTTGGAAATGGGAGAGTATTTCAATGGATTTTATCACCGGTCTACCAAAATCTCCCCGTGGGCATGACTCGGTTTGGGTGATAGTCGACAGATTGACAAAGTGTGCCCACTTTGTTCCGTTTAAGATTGGGTATTCGAAGAAGAAGATAGCTGAGCTAAATCTTGAAGAGGTCATCAGGTTACATAGAGTGCCTGTTAGCATTGTATCAGATCGGGACTCCAGATTTACGTCTCTTTTTGAAGAGCTTGCAAGAGGGGTTGGGTACCGACTTGAGGTATTCCATCGCCTACCATCCGCAGACGAATGGGCAAACAGAAAGAGTAAATTAGATCGTGGAGGACATGATTAGATGTTATATTTTGGATCATGGTGGTGCTTGGGATGAGCGTCTCAGACTCATGGTGTATGCTTACAATAATAGTTATTAAGAGAGCTTGTAGATGACCCCGATTGAGGCCTTGTATGGGAGGCGTTGTAGGACTCCCTTATTTTGGGCTGAGGTTGGTGAGAGACCATTGCTTGGTCCGGATGCCCTTGAGGAGATGAATTTTGCGGTGACTCATATTCGAGAGAAGCTTCGTGTAGCACAAGAGCGTTATGAAAAATATGCTAATCGACGAAGGGTCGATTTGGAGTTTGTCGTTGGGGACTTGGTTTTCCTGAAAGTTTCTCCGATGCCAGGAGTAAAAAGATTTGGAAGGAACCACAAGTTAGACCCCCGGTATGTGGGACCTTTTTAGATTCTGGAGCGCATCGGAGTGTCAACTTATCGACTGGATTTACCTGCTACCTTCCCTGGTGTCCACGATGTGTTCCATGTGAGCAGTTGCGGAAGTGTGTTCGTAGTGATCGTCAAACTCTTGACTCGGTGCCCCAAATTCAGCCCAATCTGTCGTATGTGGAAGAGCCTGTCCGTATTTTGGAATCTGAGAGTGTGTCTTGCGAAGAAAGACCATCCCCATGGTTAAGATTCTTTGGAGAAATCAAGACGTCGAGAGCGCGACGTGGGAATTGGAATCAGCAATGAGAGAATCACATCCACACCTCTTCTCCTAGCTTCGGGTACGTCGATATGTTTTCAGTTACGTTTGATTTTATCATTTTGATTTGGTTTTGGAGTTGTGTTAAGTTTCGGGACGAAACTTCTTTTTAGGGGGAGTGACTGTAATGCCCCCGATTTTTCGACGCTTTTATTTAAATGGGAAACATCATATTTATGATGTCATGGCATTACCTTTAACGTCAAGATGACGGCGTAATGTCATAAAGGCATTTTCGCGTCCATGCGGTCAAGTCGGCTGAATTTTTGTTGTAATGGGAAAATTTTGCATTTGGAATTTAAGTTGAGTAATTTTTGACTTACTCGTCAAGTTTCGTCGCGATCCGAGCGATATTTGGGCATCGGCATTTTTCCAAAGTTTTGTGGAATTTATGTTCGTCGTAAACTTTGAAAACTTATATCTCGAGAATGGCTCGTCTGATTTTGGTTTTGACTTCACTGTTGTGTTCGTAGCGTCTGTGTTCGCCTACGGCGTGAGTTTCGTTCAATTCGGCGCTCGTTTGACCCTCCGTTTTGATCTCGTGTTTCCTTATTCAAATATATATAAATACGATTATTTTAATATTAAAGTACTATTCAAAAATTAAAAGTACTATTCATTCTTATAGTTTGATCAAAAGGTATATTTGCAAAGAAATTGTTTTTCTGCATTCCTTATACTCGAGTGAAATTCCTGTGTCTCGTGTAGGTGTACTGTTCATGCTAAACTGTACTCGAGTGACATTTCTTATACTCGAGTCCTTTGTTCTTTTATACTCGAGTTACTATTCTGGACCTACTCGAGTGATTTTTTTTTTCCTACTCGAGTTCTCCTTTCCTGCTACTCGAGTGACCCGTTGTTATACTCGTGTGCTCGTTATTTTTACTCGAGTGACTTTTATTTTTACTCCAGTGAACTTTTTTAGTACTCGAGTAATTTATGTCTGCTACTCGAGTAAATTAATTCTGTTACTCGAGTAATTCCTTCATCTACTCGAGTAGTCGTTTTCTACCTCTCGAGTACCCTTAAGCTTGTTCTCGTGTAGTCCGTTGCAGTCTGCGTTCGAGCGCTTTTTTGAGGATAAAAACGGTGCTGTATGGAAAAATGGCTAACATGAAATTTGTTTGTATCGACGAGATCTATAACTTTAATGTTGGGCACTTTTCGATTTGAAGCCATGTTGGACCTCTAATTTTGTTTTCCACGAAACTGCTCGCATTAAACCATTTTTAATATATTTAGACAAAACTTTTTATAACTACTTATATATATATATACATATCTTCTTATACTTAGGGTATTTAGAAAATAGAAATACTTCATCTTCTCCGATTCTTTCTCCCGAGCCAGAGCGGCGTGAGCGTGAGAGAGAATATATTTCGTGAACCTTCCGGTGGCCGCCGACGGAGCTCCGGTGCTCGAAATCTTCAACCGAGCGTAGATCTGGAAAGCTATCATCGAGAGCTACGATATCGTGGTAAATTTTTCCCCTTTCCTCGAGTTTTCTCGTTAGGGTTTTTCGGCCCTAACACCCTTTTCGACCATTTTTTGTCTAGATTTCAACTTCCTCCATCCTCTTTTGCCCCGATCTGTGACGTGGACTGATTTGGAGAACTTTTCCGGTAAAACCAAGGCAAGTGGTGGTTTCCCCTCATTTCTCCTTCTCCAATTTGATTGTAACGGTTCAGTTTTTATGTTCTTTAAAATTTTCTGCACTTTGTCTTCCAAGTTATTGCTACGATTAACCTTTTTGGATGATCACTCGATGTTGTATGATTTTGTCATGGTGAACTTGATCTTGTCATGATATATTTGATTGTTCTTGAAGTGTTTTAATGATGGCTTTAAATGTCTTACCTATCGTTTTTGAACGTATTAGAGTTTGTCTCGGATTGTAATCGTTCATAGGGGTTGATCAACCATGTCTTGAAACTAGAAGTGTCAAGTAGAATCTGACGAGCCAAATCTCGAGATATATTTGTGTTGTGGTTTCTTTGGGTTTCTAAAATTTGCGGGAGTTAGTGGATAAAACCACCTCCGCATTGTCTGGCTCCTTTATGATACCTTGTGGAAGCCTACCAGGTTTTTGGGCATCTGCGGTGTATGGTGGAGAGTATGAGACTCCCTAGCAGTTAAGCGGATAAATTATTCGTGAGAGGTGTGTCCAGTTGAGTGACCACCTCGCCCGTGTTTTTGGGGTCGGGCCGAAAACCGGTGCTTAGTAAAGCTAGTTAAATTTCTTCCTTATGTTTTTACTTTTGTTGTTCCCTTTTAGCCTTGGGAAATCTGGTGTATTTGTTGGAGTAAGTGACGATTCACTTAAGTAGTTCTTTCCTTTCCTGTTCGACACCTTACTTCAGTACTGTTCGTCTTGGGTTGGTACCCCGTTTGACCTTTATTTTATTTTGTTTACTTCTCTGCCGCCATTTGTCCCTCTTGCTGAGGTGTTCTGTCTTTGGAATGCCTCAGGTTCGGAGCATTAGCAGGTAGCGGAGCTGGTTTTGGAGCCCTTACAGCAGGTTGGCTGTGGTTTTTCCCCTCGCCGTAGCGAGGTAATTTGTTATTTTAGTTTTATTTCCTTAGTTTAAGACATATTCATACTATGGGTTCGTGTCAAGTTGTTGACGCCCACAGGATTGTTGATTTCTTTTGACACTTGCTAGCTGATGTGGTTTCTTATGTTCGGTGTATATTACTTGCTCTCTGGGATGATTAATTGCTAGGATTGCATGTTAGATATTTTTAACCAATAAAACCCTACTAATAGTAAAGCATACTTGTCATCTCTTTCAAAACTAAGCCAATACTTTCTATTTAGCGTGAAGACTTTCTATACTTATTATAAATCTAGGGTTTGGATAGTATGAGTTGTTCCTCGGGGACATTTATACTCTTGTAGAATATTAGAGTCAATTTAAACAAGTATCTTCCGCAAGCGTATAACTTGTATTTTAAATCGTGGACTAGATGATTCACTAAGCCGAGGGATACGGCTACCGTCATAACTTAAACTGGATTTCATTCATAACAATTTATGTTTCCTTTTAAAATCGTAGAGTTTGGAGTCTTGCCTGATTGTCTGCTGTTATCCCCTGCACGCCGTAGCATCATGACGCGTATTTTTCCCCTTGCTCTGATATAATTAAATTGTTGGGGAAAAATGCGGGTTGTGACAACAGTTTCAGGCATTGTTGGCTACCACCGTAGGACAGCAACCTGGTGGGCAAACCCCCATAGCGATTGGGTATGAGAGTGAGATCATTAAATTTAATTAGTTTGCTTCTGAGTTGAGAGCTGTTTAGGAGTGCAGGGTTAAAGGTTTCTTGGGCGATCTCCAAAATGACATTCAACAATTTGTCAATACTTACCAGTCTGAGACTAATGCGAGGATAGTAGAAGTTGCTCTTGAAGTCTAGACCTTTGAATATGCTAAGGGTAATGGTATGATACCGAGGAAAGAGAAGAGGAAAGATGTTGAGGATGGAAGCTCTAGGGCATCCGACCCTTCTTTGAAAAAGAAAGATGGTGTAATTTTTAGCTTCTATGGTCGATCCGGCCATCCTTACGAAAGGTGTTTCAAGAAAAGTGCCACTCAGAAGAGGCAGCGGGCGCTCGCCATCAAAGGAGCACCCAAAGGAGATCTGGTGTGCACGTTCTGTTCAAAGAAGGGACATGATGTGAGTCATTGTTGGATGAAAGAAAGGACTTGTTTATAGTGTGGGAAGAAGGGACACCAGAAGTCTTCGTTTCCCCAGGCTCAGTCCCCACTGCAGGCTGCCCCCCTCAGGCTCTGCCGTCGCCGCCAAATAAGGACAAAGGAAAAGGTAAACTGATCGCGACGACCGAAAAAGAAACTCAGTCTTCAACACAAGTGATCTCAGGTTAGGTTCTAACTATTTTTTGGTTTAATCCTGGTTTTGTTGTTGTTCGAATAAGTTAGGTATGTAATTTTATTAGTAGATTAAGGTAAAGAACCATTAGGCGCGTGTTCTTTTTGATTCTGTCGCAACCCACCCATTCGTGGCTAGGGCATTTGTATAGCTTCATGGTTTGACCCTTATTCGGGTTGGTGACCTATTTTGTGTCGAGTTCCTTCTAGTGCGTGAGTGTTCAAATGTTTTCCTAACTAATCTTCCCGGTCTTCCCCCTGTGAGGGGCGTAGAGTTCTTCCTAGATCGGAACCGTTTTGTGATTGTATTTATAGATGACATTTTGGTGTATTCTCGTAATGCTATGGAGCATGCCCATCATTGTCTTTAGATTTGCTTGCTTTGAGGGACCTCAAGTTGCTTTCTAGCTTGAGACGGTGTGAGTGTTGGTTGCCTTGGGTTTCTTTAATGGGTCATGTGGTTAATAAAGCCAGAATTTTAGATTGACCTTGAGAAGATAGCTGCTGTTATGGATTGGGCTAGGCTTGCCACACCCAAGGTGATTGATAGCTTCCTAGGGTTGGCTGGCTTTTATAGGAGGTTTGTGGAGGGTTCCTCTACGTTGTCTGCGCCACTGACTAAACTGACACAGATGAATGCAGTTTTTGTTTGGGGGCATTGAGTGCGAGGAAGCTTTTCAGGAATTAAAGAAGTGTTGTGCACTACTCCAGTATTGACTTTGCCTACGGAAGGTATAGACTATGGTGTTTATGTGGACGCATCACACATTGGACTTGGTTGTGTTTTAATGCAAGATGGTAAGGTGATCGTGTAAGGATAGAGGCAACTAAAGACTCACGAGAGAAATTATCCTACGCACGATTTGGAGTTTGCTGCAATAATTTATGTGCTGAAGCTGTGGTGACACTTATTGTATGGCGCGCTGTGCAAGATCTATACAGACCATAGGAGTTTGAAGTACGTCTTCACTCAGAAGGAACCAAATCTACGCCAGCGTCGGTGGTTAGAATATATGGCGGATTTTGAAGTGGAAATTCTCTATCATCCAGGAAAGGCTAATGTAGTAGCTGATTCTTTGAGTAGAAAGTGCGCTAAAATTTTAAATCTATCGGTACAGTCCTTAGTAGATGAATTCTTGCTGATGGATATTGAGGTTAGGAGTCGTACTGTAAGACCCCAACCTCGGAGTTGATCGCAGGGCGATCAATCAGCACTTTTGGAGGTCTGAACAGGGGCACACGGCCAGGCACACGGCCGTGTGCCTACCCGTGTTCAGTGATTTTGTGCAGTATCGAGTCAGAGAAGTACACGGCCTGAGACACACGGCCGTGTCTCAAGCCGTGTGTGGGGCACACGGCCTCGAACACGGCCGTGTTCGAAGCCGTGTTCATGAAGCCCGACGATCGTTCCTGAAGCTCCAGGTAACACGGCCCGTGGCACACGGCCGTGTCAGGACCCGTGTCGATCGGCGAATGAACTATACAGCCAGGCACACGGCCGTGTGCCAACCCGTGTTCGGCCCAGATTTTATTATTTTGGATCTAATCTCGGCCGTTCATTCCCTTGGATCTGGATCTGACGGTGGGGGCTGCTCCTGGGGGGTTATTAGCCGGGAAATGGGGGGAGAAACCCTCATTTCAACTTGAGTTTCTCTTTCTACATCCTAGAGAGAGAAGAGAGCTCCCTTGGTGGTGTGAGGCCAAAATCCGGCCGCCGGAGGAGGTTCGAAGCTCCAAATCGCGATCCGAGCCCAGATCCGCGGAGGCGACGGCGTTGCGAAGCTTTCTAGCCGCGTAGTTTGCGATGGCACCACGGAAAAACGCAAGGGTAACGATTCTTTACCTTGGGCATGTGAAGCCCTCTTTTCCTTGCATAGGAAGCCCGCTCTCGCGAGTGAGCGAAGAGTTGGAGCGCTCCTTGGGGTAGATATGTGAAGTCCCCCTTGTGTAGAGTCTGTATGCGTAAACGGACATAGGCATTGTGTGTGAAGCCTATTCGGACGTGTTGGTCCGAATCGGTGATGTTGCATTGCATTTGAACCGGGCAAGACTCCGGATGTTTGGGTGTTTTCGGGTTTTTCTACGTGGTAGATTGCATCAGGGAATCTTAGAGATTAACTCTAAGGTGCACCCGGAAAACTGGGCAAAAGCGGGTTTTGCCAACACGGAGGCCGGGGAGCCAACGTGAGCATAACTGGGTTATGTGATTTTGTAGCGGAAACGGGACTCGGCGAGTCTTGACCTGCGCATATGGCTTAAATTGTCGTTGCGGTATGAGCACGGGTCAAGCGGAACCGTACCCAGTCTATGTCATTCGGTAGGACCGTTGGCATGGACGAGGGTCTTCGGCGGTCTATGGCTTAAATTGTCGTGACCAAGGCTAAGGAGAAAAATTGCTCATATGGATGACCGTCCTAGAGGCGGTGGTGGATCGGGAACGTCTATGGCTTGAATTGACGTGACGTTGACCGGTTCGCCGAGAATGTGCCCTGTGTGCACGGGGTGTGTGGCTGTGCGAGCCTACGCCTGTGGTGATGTGCAATTACCCTTTTATAAATGCCTATACTAATAAAGTGCAGGGAAAGAGCATCCCCGCCCCGATTGTGGGGGCGGGATCGTTACAATTTGGTCAGCTTTGCTGACCGTTGCTATTGTTTACCACCGGGCGGTGGTTTGTTGCTTGCAGGTGCTGCGGAGCCGAGCGGGAAATAGCGGGCTAAAGCCCTTGTTGCTGTGCCGGCCCTCGAAGGCCTAATTTGTTATGTTTTTCCCGTTCATTCATGTATGGCCGGCCTGCGAGCCGAGGTCTGAAAACACTATTTTGTTAAGTGAACAATGTAAGGCCTTAAGGCCAGTTCTCTTTTGTGTATGTACTCATTCCTGGGTTGTAGTGGACATTCATGCTTTGTGGCAGGGTTCTTATCTTTTTGCAACTTAATTAAATTGCTTCCGCTAGGTGTTGTGTAGGACGCTCTGAATGGTTGTATGGTTTCAACGCGTAACCAACCGGTCTGTCCGTAGTATATGGCGTCGGGCCCCGGCCGGACCTACTGCTATATGCTATGTGACGGATGGGGGTGTTACAAATTGGTATCAGACTTCTGGTTTCGGTCACGCTTAAATGAATTCGTGGACGAATTCACTTTAAGGGGTGGTGAGCACATTGTGTGCGTCATCGTTATAACATGAAAAGAACCCATGAATGTCCACTTAGGAATGAAAATACACATGTTTGAGGAACCTGCGTGTTCCTATAATTGCTGTTTGCAGTAGTGTTTGGTCGCTTATCGGTGTTTTGCACGATTATAGGTGACCAGAAGTGGCGCTGGGCCGTCTGAACGGCCAGGTTCTGAGGCGAGCAGTGCGCCAAGCGATACGCCTGCAACACCTTTGTCTGCCGAGACCATTAGGTTGGTGGCAGAAGCGATCATGGAAATGATTAATGCGCAGCCTGCAAGGCAGGTGCAGCCGCCTGCTGCTGCTGTAGAGCAAGTACCGCTTCAGACGGCAGAGCAAAGGAGGGTTGAGCAGGTGGTGGTGGAGCCAGAGTTGCCTCGGAGAGCAACTGAAAAACAACTGAAGCATGTCATGGGCTTTCATCCACCGGTGTTCACGGGGGCAGAAACCCCGACCCAAGCAGAGGATTGGCTCTCAAGGGTCAACAGGGTGATGACTGCGACGGAAACTGAAGAGTGGCAGAAGACCACTATAGCGACGTTCCTTTTGGATGGGGACGCAAGACTGTGGTGGGAGGGCCTAGAGCTGCATCAATTGAGGGGAAGGCCATTGGCCGAAGTCCCGATGGAGGAGTTTGCGAGACTATTTATGGCTCGATACCTCCCCTCGGCGCAGAGGATCGCGCTAGAGAGCGAATTCCAGAAGTTGGTGCAGGGTGATAGCACCGTTGATGAATACCTCCACGAGTTTACTCGGTTGGGGAGATATGCCGGCGCTACCTTTGCAGACGAGGAGCGCAAGACGAGCCGCTTTTATGAAGGGCTAAGGGATGATTTGAGGTTGCTGCTATCGGGGCCCAAGGCGCAGGGTTTCATGACCCTGGTCAGTTCGGCCCGGTCCTTGGAGAAGGATATGAGAAACGTGCAAGCGAAGAAAGAAAGGGAATCCGGTGGCAAGAAATCAGAGTTCAAGGCGCCGACTACATCGAAGTCGGGCTACCGTAGATTCTTCAAGAAAGCTAAGACTTCGGGTCCAGCTCCTTCTGCAGGTGCCTCGGGGACAACTACCAATCGAACCCCGGGCGCTTGTTTCACGTGTGGAAAGCCGGGGCACTTTGCCCGTGACTGCTGGAGTGGACGCTCAAAGTCCGAAAGGAAACAAGGAGCTACCTACGAGGAAAAGGGCAAAGCGGTGGAGTCGACCGCGTCCCACTATGCTCCGACTCAGCCTAGAGTCTACAACTTGGGCCAGCAGGAGGCCATCAAGCAAGCGGATGTGGTGACAGGTATGAGTTAATTTATGCAAGTTGACTTGAGAATACTATTACCTATTGCTTGTTAAGCTAATGTCTTTTGCTTAGGCTTTGTGGTGATTAGCGATAGTCTGGCACGGGCACTGTTCGACACTGGTGCTTCGCATTCTTTCTTGTCCGAACAGTTTATATCGCGCATCGGAGTCCCTTCTTCGATGGCGAAGGACAAGTTAGATGTGTTGCTACCGAACGGGTGCTCGATGCGTGCGGACAGAGTGTGCGCCGTGAAGGTTCACATAGGGAGTCAAGAGTTCGACTTGCTAGCGTCATTATTGCCGTTAGTAGAGTTCGATGTTATCTTTGGAATGGATTGGCTGTCAGAGCAGAAGGCTTGGATCGATTGCGACCGTAAGGAGGTCAAGCTGGGTGTAGGGCGGGAGACTACTTTCGAGGGGCTTAAGGGGTCGAGCAAGACACTGATGTCTGCTCTTCAGGTGGTGAAGGCAGTTCGTGCTGGTGCAGAGCTGTTCTTTACAATAGTGGGGGCTGTGGAGCCAAAGTCCCCGTTGGATAGCATCCCCGTGGTTTGCGAATACCCCGATGTGTTCCCGGATAGCCTTCCCGGAGCCCCACCGCAGCGAGAGATTGATTTTACGATCGAGCTCGTGCCGGGTGCCAAACCCGTGTCACGTGCTCCTTATAGGTTGGCGCCAAAGGAGATGGCGGAGTTGAAGTTTCAGCTGGAGGAGCTGATGGAGCAAGGTTATGTGCGTCCAAGTTCGTCGCCTTGGAGCGCACCGGTCCTCTTCGTTAAAAAGAAGGACGGTAGTATGCGGCTGTGCATCGACTACAGAGAATTGAACAAGTTGACGGAGAAGAACAAGTACCCGATCCCGAGGATTGATGATCTCTTTGATCAGTTAGTCGGATCGTCTGTATACTCCAAGTTGGACTTGAAGTTGGGGTACTATCAGCTGAGGATCAGGGAATGTGATATCCCAAAGGCGGCGTTCAGTACGAGGTACGGGCAGTTCGAGTTCACGGTCATGCCGTTTTGACTGACAAATGCGCCATCGGTGTTTATGGATCTGATGAACAGGACGTTCAGAGATTTCCTGGATCGCTTTGTGATCGTCTTTATTGACGATATTTTGGTATACTCGCAGTGCGAAGAAGACCACTTCAAGCATTTGCATTTGGTGTTGGAGGCTTTGAGGAGGAATGAGCTTTACGCAAAGTTCTCCAAGTGCGAGTTCTGGCTACCCTCGGTAGCGTTCCTTGGTCATATAGTGAGTGGGGGAGGTATAGCGGTGGATCCGGCGAAGATTGTTGCGATACGGGAGTGGCCTGCGTTATCTTCTGTCGCGGAAGTCCGTAGTTTCCTCGGGCTTGCCGGATATTACAGGCGCTTCGTAGAGAACTTCTCGCGGGTAGCGTTACCTCTCACGAAGTTGACAAGGAAGGACCAGAAATTCTTGTGGACGCAAGAGTGCGTGCAAGCTTTTGAGGAGCTGAAGAGGCGGTTGACCACGGCACCAGTGCTTAGTTCGCCGAGTGGGACCGAGGGCTTTGAGGTGTATAGCGACGCTTCGGGTAGTGGCTTGGGTTGCGTGTTGTTGCAGCATGGAAGTGTGATCGCGTATGGATCGCGTCAGCTGAAAGTGCATGAAAGAAATTATCCGGTGCACGACTTGGAGTTGGCTGCCGTGATTTTTGCACTCAAGTTATGGAGGCACTACCTATACGGCATAAGAGTCGATATATACACCGATCACAAGAGCCTAAAATACTTATTGGATCAAAAGGACCTTAATATGAGGCAGAGGAGGTGGATGGAGTTCCTGGGGGACTACACCTTCAAGATACATTATGTACCCGGGAAGGGCAACGCAGTTGCGGATGCGCTGAGCCGCAGGGCTCCTGCCCGAGCCAACTTGTTGTCGGTGCATGATGAGCGGCTAGTGCGGGAGTTGGAGGAGCTTGAGATCTGTTGCGTTGACAAGCAGACGAGCGCCAAAGCAATGTTAAACTGGACAGAGGTGCAGTATGACCTGGCTGACCGGGTTCGGCAGGCATTGGAGTTAGATGACTCCATGAAAGAGCTTATGGAGGCCGCTCTGGATGGGTCAAATTCCCAGTTCTCGGTGGATGATGGTTTGTTAAGAAAGGATCATCGGTTGTGCGTCCCGAGTGGGGGTAACCTCCGGGCGGAGTTGATGTACGAGGCTCATCATACCAAGTACTCAATCCACCCAGGGAGCACGAAGATGTATCGTGATCTCAAGAAGTTGTTTTGGTGGCCGGGGCTTAAGAAAGATGTGGCGTTGTACGTGGCTAAATGCCAAACGTACGCCTTGGTGAAGGCGGAGTGCCAAAAGCCAGGAGGATTTCTGAAATCCTTGTCTATACCGGAGTGGAAATTCGATGATATATCTATGGACTTTGTGCACGGGTTGCCAAGGTCGCAGAAGGGAAACGATGTAACATCCCATTTCCAACTAGACCCCTAAGAGTGATTTTGTCATGGCAAAACCCTAGAAAGCCCAAGGAAGAGCCAAGTGAACCTGGTAGTGTGAATAGGGCCACTGTGGTCTGCACTTAGCAGATCCCTGAACCTTGATTTAAAAGTAATCATGAGGCTTCACTAAGACTCCAAGACCCTACCCATACCCTCATAGACCTAGTGAGAAGTCAATAGGTCACCAAAGACCCATGGAGGGCATTCAACAGACCCAAGTTGACCAAAGTCAACTATAACCCTAGCTAGGTCAAATTGACCTACACAGGGGTCCATTTCAGTCCATTAGCCAAATATACCCCACCAATACCCTTATAACCCTAGGAAGAGGTCAATGGGTCACTAAGGACCCATGGAGAGCAGTCAATGGGGCTAAGTTGACCAAAGTCAACTATAGCCCTAATTGGGTCAAATTGACCTACACAAGGGTCAATTGCAGTCCCTTAGCCCAATAGACACCACCTCTACCCTCATAAGCCTAGTGAGAGGCCAATAGGTCACCAAGGACCCATTGGGACCAATCAAAGGGGCTAGTTTGACCAAAGTCAACCCTTAACCTAAAATGGTCAAAATGCCCTAGTTAAGGGCCAAGTGACCTTCAAGGGCCAATACAACCCCACCATGACCCTAGGGGAGGCTAATGGGTCACCAAGGACCTATTAAGGAAATATCAAGGATCAAATTGACCTAGGTGGGCCCTAGTCCCACTTTGGGTCAAGTTAGCCCAAATGGGCTAACTCAAGCTCAAGCCTATTTCATTAGGGCTAACCTTGACCCAAGTGGCCAAATAGATTGGTAGGCTGACATGTGACATGTAGGAGCCCAAATTTCAGGCTTGATGACTAGGAGAGAGAAAATCATCCATGGAGGAGAGAGAAAGAGAAGGAAGAGAAGGGAGGAGGACTTTGTGCTCCTCCTCCCCCCTCCCCAACCTCCCCATTTATTTCAGAAGGACAAGGGGGAGTCCAGCAGTTTTTTTTGACTGGCTGGAGCAAGCTCCACCACCTCCACCACCCCTAGCCGCCAACCTTGACTTTGCCAAAAATGGCACATGCCATTTCAGCCACCTAACACCTCCCCTCACCTCTTTAAAAGCTTCAGTGAGGTCCAAGGATGAATCCCCACCATTTCCCTGAAGAAACCAAGCCCAATTCTGCCTTTGTGAGCAAGCCGACCACCACCGGCCACCACCATGCCAATCCGGCGTTCAACCAGGCTACAGCCGCCCAAAAAGGTTCTCCTCCACTCCTTGACTCATGGACAGATCTTAGAAATCGATAGGTCCAAGGTTCGGGCTCAATTGAGCCCGATCCAAATCAAAAAAAATCACGGTTTTTCCATGAAATTGAGGTTGTCGGGTTCGCCGGAATAGGGCTTCCCGGCGGCCGTGCCGCCGCCTGGAGGTAGCCCCGACCACCACGAAGGTGTCGGCGGCGGTGGCAGGCCGGGGAGGCGGCCGGATGGCCGGCGGCAGCCGCTGGAAGTTGCTCCAGGCGGGTTGAATCAGGGCCGTCGGCTAGAGCTTGAAGACGACCCGATGCCGTCAGGGCTGCGTCAAGATGCGTGCGGATTTGATAAAAAACTATAGGTTATATTATTTAGAAACATTTCATTTCTGTCACATGATTTCTATTTATTTGCTTTAATTATTAAAAATATTTAGAGTCACTTTCAGAAAGAGTGGTCAACATCAAAAACCTAGCCCTATGAGTCTAATGTCTGGTAAAATTGGTTTGAACCAATTTGGGTGACTGGTCTGACCTGGGCACCCATTTTGGTGGGGCCTATACAAATGAGTAGGCAGACATTAAACTAGCTGCCCACTCTTCATCCTTGGTCCAAATAAGCTGAAATTTTGGCAGGGACTCACCCTACCCTATACCTAGAGCCTGCCCAAAAATGGGAATTTTTGGGAATAATTTTCCTATAGTTTTTGTAAATAATTTAATTATGCTATGGTAAATTAAATTAGGGGTCAAATGAAGTCCAAATTCAACCAAATTTTGGTGGGATGGTTATGGGGTCAATATAGACCTCTGGGTAAAATTTCATTAAGTTTGGAGTTGATTTGAATATGATTCAAGCAAACCCTAGCCTTGCCCTAAGAAGGGTATTTTGGTCCAAAAAGTAATTTTGGCTTTTAGTGACCTATTCAACTCAACAGAGGCTCAAATTTTGTACACTAGTTTGGGGTGACAAGATACACCTCCCAAAGGAAATTTGGGGGCAGTGGAGTTGGTTTGGCCCAAGCTCCTAGGTCAAACCCTAAGGAAGGGCTTTTGTACCTTGTGAAGGGTATATGGCCAAATCACCTTGTATGGCCATGAAATTTTGTAGGGATAGAGTTTTGGTAACTATAACCCTCTGGTAAAATTGTTAGGTTATTTTGGAAGGTTTAGGACCCTAAAATCCCTAACCCTAGTTTAGGGCACAAATATCCTAGGGTTGAAATGGGCTAGCTAAACACCTCAAACTAAGATGAAACTTTGGTAGATTGGTCTTAAGGACATTATGGGCCTCTGGTATTTTAATGGGGAATTTTGGGTCAATAATTATAGCACCTCATTTGTAACACAAGAAAGGCTTAAATTAAGTAAATAATTTATTATGCTACCTCTGACCATTGAGAGGTCATGAAATTTTGGCAGAGGATGTTTGAAAGCATGTAGAGTTTATATAAATTTTATAAGAATTTTTGGACAAGTATATGAGGTAGTTAGTTCACAAATTGTCATGTGATGGAATTATTCAAAAATTCATTTAGGCCCATTTACAAATAAATAAATTATGAAATTTGGCCCAAATCATGTATATGACATTAGATTCATAATTGAAATTTCCCTGAATTTTTGGAAGCAATATAGTATTTTATATTTATTAAATGAATTTCCAAGGATTTAAATGAATATTTGATTTAAAGATAAAGCTCTACAATGAAATATATATATTTTGGAAGATAGGTTATATCATTATTCTGAGTAACATATAAAATTTGTAAAATGATTCCTTGAATGAAAGTAGTACTTCATGTTCATTTTTGGAAATCTTAGACATTAAAATAATTAAATAAATTATCAAATAAGTAAGGAAAATTTTGGAACTCTGGATTTAGAACTAAAAGGTCATAATAAACCTCCATTAATTATTATAGGGGTGTAGGATGATTATTTTATATACATCCCATTTTACATGAAGATTGACTTGATGGCCTGCATTTAGCAATTTTGGATCTAGCTTGTTTAAATCATTTTGAGCAATTTACTTACTGTATAATTATGAAATTTGGCCAACGATGTTTTTAGGTCAGTATCTACCTTGGAAAATTAATTAAGAATTTTTCGGTGACTATTTATTGCACTTACTTCAATAATAAAAGGAAAAAGGATATATTCTCAAAATTAGATCAGTGTCACTTGAATACATGAAAAATTGTTATATCTTGGATTTCTTGTTAAATGGTTATTTAGAATTTATCATGAATTTATGAAGCTTTATACCTCTCTGAAAAGTGCACATCATGCTCAATGGGTAGCCCTTAGAAGCTTTACGGGAATTTAAATAAATATCAGAATAATTGGAAAAATGATAATCTTTTGGATTTAGTCCATTTGCATCATGATAATTCAGGGCATTCGGATGATTATTGAGAATACCCCCTATCTGGTTCGACGTATCGTCTAAGTTGGTGTGCATATAGCAAAATTACTGAATTGGAATGAGACAAGGCCGGGGATAGTTATTGGAGTTAGACCCTTTTTGTTGTGGAAGATTTCTCAATAGAAAGAAAAGAAGAGGAGTGAGAGTGGGTTGGCTAGTGTTAGGTGATGCGCATGATCGACGAAAAATCGTCTTTCTCGTAGTAATTAGGAAGAGTCAAAACTTCGTAAGCATACAGTAAATAGTAAACTTTGGGTTTCACACTTTCCCACCCAGTGTCCCGGGAGATAGTATGGGTTACTTGGGCAATAAGCCCAGTAGTTGTGATGGTAGTCCGGGGAGCTTCGGCTCGGTTGTAGATTGTGACGGACGGGTTAGTCCGGGGAGCTTCGGCTCGGTGGTAGATTATGTCGGACGGGTTAGTCCGGGGAGCTTCGGCTCGGTGGTAGATTATGACGGACGGGATAGTCCGGGGAGCTTCGGCTCGGTTGTAGATTGTGACGGACGGGTTAGTCCGGGGAGCTTCGGCTCGGTTGTAGATTGTGACGGACGGGTTAGTCCAGGGAGCTTCGGCTCGGTTGTAGATTGTGACGGACGGGATAGTCCGAGAAGACTCGGCTCGGTTATTTATTGGACTCATAACTATTGCATGTGCATAAAAGATATAAGGTGGTGGGTCTTCGATATTGGGGAGTTCGTTGCACCGACACCAATATCGTTGACTCGGCAAGTGTGGTTTTGCACTTCGCCAACAGAAGTCCGGTGCGCCAGCCGGCAAGAGTACGCAGACGTCCGCTTAGTGCACCAAGCGTTGAGGCGTACGATAGGTCAGACCAGTAGTGCAAATACTGGTTTTGAGGTGGGCGAGGCCCAACCCACCGCTTCCGTCTGCCACTACGGAGGTATCCTGGGAGGTAATGGCTCTGAAAGGGGGAACTAAAGGTCTGTGTACACAGAGTCGAGTGGGTGAGTTGCACTTGCATGTTCTCATCATAGCATAATTGTATTTCATAGCATAACCATTGCATAAAACCCGACACCTAATGTATAAGCGGTATGGGACGCTCTATACATTAGGCCTTGCAAAACGACCCCTTGGGCCTATAAGTTCGTGTGAGCGTGCTTATAAGTCAAGGTTCTCTTTCAATATTATAAGCCTGCTAATAGAACCGACACCCTATCGTATAAATCGGTATGGGACTTTGTATACGATAGGAGCCCTGCAAAAGATCCTTTAGCTTATGTGTACCCACATAAGTTAAGGTTACTTATTTAATTTTGTATAATTATTATCATGCGTTCACTGTTAGTTTAGTTCCGCTGCCATCTGAAATTTGACTATTCTCCACCTTCATGTCCTTCCCTTTCCTTCTCCCCGCTCGGTGCTTAGGAGCCATGGGGGAAGGGGTGGGGGACGATAGGACTTAGTCTTTTAGACTAACGGTTTTCGAACCACATCATTTAGGGGACCACGGAGCCCAGCATGGAGGAGCAGCCCCGGAGGTCGGCACGTTTGGAGATCGGACAGTCTAGCACTGGAGTCCAGACAGCAGGGACAGTGAGTCCCGAACTATAGTAGTTGTACTAGTTTGCTTCCGCGATGAGTGAATTGTAGTGAGGATTTGATGTACTGGGCATAAGCCCGAGGTTTTCATTCTATGTACTATCTGTGGACACTCCCTTCGTGGAGTTTATTTCTATATATGTGATTCTCTTTGTGGACTTGCTACCTTCTTAAGTATATTGCTACTGTTATGATCAAGATTGGCCGGCAGAGTCGGCGTCTTGTAGTGACGACCTTCCCGAGTGCGAAGGTATCACCGCAAGGCGGCGACTCTGGGCCTAAGACCCCGGTGTCGAAAAAGAAAAAAAAAATGGGGGTCTTACAAGTGGTATCAGAGGAAACCTCGATCAGAAAAGTAGCAGTCCACTAACCCTGGGTCACCCCCGCTCGAGTTTAGTTTGGGGACAAACTAAGCAGCGGAAGCAGTGGTGGGCCCATATGGGAAATCACATGAAAATTGTCCACTTTTAGTTAAACCTGTGAGACTTCTTATAATTGTCTTCTATAACGCAGCCCCCAGAGCAGCCAACACCACAAGGCGGGTTCAGCAGACTCCGACTGTTGCACCACCTCCCCCGGCCCCCACTCCATTCTTACACTCGGAGATGGGTCAAACGCTGACGGCCATTCTAGATGCTTTCAGGGCTCAGCAGGTTCCGGCTCCGCAGCCGAACCCGGGGGCCAATTGGCTGAGCATTTTTCGAGGACTCTCTCCTCCATCTTACTTGGGGACAGAATCCGCTGTACGGACAGAGGAGTGGCTAGATATTATGTATGAAATGCTGACTGGGATACGATGTCCCTGGGAGGAGAAGGTGGCCTTGGTTGTCTCCTGCCTAGAGTCTCATGCAAAGAGGTGGTGGAAGACGCTGCTGGATACAACATTTGCTGATAGGGAGGTTACAGAAATCTCCTGGGAAGAGTTCAGGACCGCTCTCCTGGAACATTTTGTTCCACGATCAGCCAGGGATGAGTTGGAGGAACGATTCTTACAGTTGAAGCAGGGTACCAGGACGGTGGTAGAGTACCATCGGGAGTTCGACCACTTAGCTCGCTACGCGGATTCGTATCAACTAGATGAGGCGGGCTACACAAAAAGGTTTTATAAGGGTCTACGAGAAGACTTGAGGGAGGCCCTTCTGTTCGTTTCTGATGGACCTATCTCCCGGATCTTGGAAATGGCCAAGAGGATTGAGGCCGATTGGCACACCACTCGGGGTCGAAAAAGGCCAACAGAGGACCAGGGCCGGGGAGCCCGGAATGATCAGCGGCGGGGCCGCATCACAGATGGGAGAGAAGGAAGAAGAACAGAAGACCAACCTCGTCAGGAAATAAGACGAGAGCCGAGGGAGCCGGTGGTACTGGCTCCTCAGCCTCTTCAGATGAGGGAGGCACCAAGACCCGGGGGCATGGCATTTCCCCCACCAGAGTGCTACAACTGCCACCAAATAGGGCATATTCGAAGAAACTGCCCCATGAGGGAAGCACCTCTACAGGCACCACAGGTTGCCCCACATGTCCAGCAGTTTGGAGGACGAGGACGAGGTCGAGGACGTGGCTTCCAGGGTGCAGATCGTAGGCAGCAAAGGGAGCAAATCTATGCACTGGATCTGGCTCAGCCCCGGAACCCGGAGCAAGTAATCACTGGTACGTCTGAAAAATTTTGGTTGAGTTATTTTCTCAGGAGGTTAAATCTTATATAAAAGTGACAACCTAGGAAAGAAAACCATAGCTAGAATTCTGAAACATTTAATTTTTTCCCAAAACCCCAGGAATAGTTTTCATCAGCGGCAAACCCGCGTATACACTATTTGATACGGGTGCTTCGCACTCATTCGTATCGGAGGCCTTCATAGAAGGATTGGAAGGCGTGGAACGATTCACGGGTCTGATGATGAGGATACGACTACCCGATGGATCAGAGTTGTTCACCTCTGCCCATTGCAACATGGAGGCAGAGATCGGCGGAAAGGCGTTTGAAGCTCCAGCGACAATCATAAAGATGCCAATCTTTGATCTGATCCTAGGGATGACGTGGTTGAACTGGAATCACGCTCAGATCGATTGCTCATCCAAAAGGATTACCGTGAGACATGGAGATTCCTATCTCGTTATTGAAGGTATTAGATCTACTTCCCCTCTCATATTGTCGTCTGTACAGGCCGTTAAGGCTCACTTACAAGGAGAAGAAGTGTATGAAGTGATATTTGAGATGACTGAGACCAAGGTCTCCACCTCGGATATTCCGGTGGTGCGAGATTTTGCCGACGTATTCCCGGAGAAACTGCCTGGGCTACCCCCGCACCGGGAGCAGGATTTCCGGATACAGCTAGTGTCGGGGGCTAAGCCAGCAGCTAGGGCCCCTTACCGTATGGCCCCAAAAGAATTGACAGAGTTTCGAAGCCAACTCCAAGAACTGGTGGAGGCTGGATTTGTCCGACCGAGCTCTTCGCCTTGGGGAGCCCCGGTCTTATTTGTTAAAAAGAAGGACGGAACTCTGAGACTGTGCATCGACTACCGAGCTCTAAACCGATTGACAGTCCGAAATACATATCCGTTGCCAAGGATAGATGAGCTGTTTGACCAGCTAGAAGGGGCGCACTTCTTTTCCAAATTGGATCTGAGATCAGGCTACTACCAGCTACGGATCCAGGAAGAGGACATTCCGAAGACTGCATTCAGTAGCAGATACGGACTATACGAATTTACTGTAATGCCCTTCGGGCTCACAAATGCGCCGTCAGCATTTATGAGCCTTATGAATCAGGTGTTCAAGGAGTATTTAGATATATTTGTCATCGTATTTATAGATGACATCCTCATTTACTCAAGAACAGAAGAGGAGCACACGCAACATCTGACGCTGACTCTGAGGAAACTACGGGAGCACAAGCTCTATGCAAAGATCAGCAAGTGCCAATTTTGGTTGAAGGAGGTGGCCTTCCTAGGCCATATCATCAGTGGTGCTGGGTTAGCAGTGGACCCGGCCAAGATCCAAGCAGTTCGGGACTGGCCACAATTAAAGACGGCCACAGATGTACGAAGTTTCCTAGGGCTTGCCGGATACTACCGGAAATTCGTAGAGGGATTTTCTCGTATCGCCCTCCCACTCACATCTCTGACAAGGAAGGAGGTGCCCTTTACCTGGACCCCACGGTGTGAAGAGGCCTTTCAAGAGCTAAAGGGGCGACTCACTTCGGCCCCTATACTTACCCTCCCTTCAGGGAAAGAAGGATTCCAGGTCTACACCGATGCCTCCTACCAGGGCATGGGTGCAGTACTTATGCAGAATGGCCATGTGATAGCTTATGCTTCTCGGCAGCTGAAGAAACATGAGCAAAACTACCCAATCCATGACTTAGAGATGGGAGCTGTTATTTTTGCATTAAAGGTCTGGCGTCACTATCTATACGGTGTCCACTGCGACATATACTCCGACCACAAAAATTTGAA
This sequence comes from Platanthera zijinensis, assembly GCA_039513925.1. Lineage (NCBI taxonomy): Eukaryota > Viridiplantae > Streptophyta > Magnoliopsida > Asparagales > Orchidaceae > Platanthera > Platanthera zijinensis. The sequence continues at coordinate 98,292,774 of CM077089.1, forward strand.
GTATGTGGACACGCAGAAGGAGCTAAATATCAGACAAAGACGATGGGTGGAATTTTTGGCAGATTATCAGTACGAGATGCACTACCACCCGGGGAAGGCGAATGTGGTAGCAGATGCATTGAGCCGAAAGACCGCAAACACTGAAGTAGGAACACCATTGATGGCCTTGGAGTTGATTCAGATGTTTGATAAAATGCAAATATCCCTAGTATCCGAGGATCACCCTGGGCTATACCAGGAGTACCTGTCATCATTAATCGCCACGGATGACATACAAGAGCGGGTCAAGGGTGGACAGAGGCAGGATGCCCAGCTAGATCCGGTATTCCGGTCCCTAGAAGCAGGCACTGCGGGAGAATACACGCTGAGAGATGATTTAGTATGCTTCAGAGGACGGGTCTACATACCAGAGGGAGGCCAGATCCGGGAAGACATCATGACGGAGGCTCATTGCAGTCGATATTCGGTACACCCGGGGATTACGAAGATGACTGCAGATCTGAAGAAGACTATGTTCTGGCCCGGCATGAAGAAGGATATTACCTACTTCGTGACCCGTTGCAAGGCGTGCCAATTAGTGAAAGCGGAGTGCAAAAACCCCGCAGGATTATTACAGCCCCTCCCAGTACCAGAGTGGAAGTTTGATGATATCGCCATGGACTTTATACATGGACTTCCTCGATCCAGGACAGGGAACGACTCGATATGGGTAATCATCGACCGACTGACGAAGGTGGCGAGGTTTATTCCAATCAGGAAGGATGACTCGGTGGGAGTGTTAGTCCGGAAGTTTGTGGAACAGTTCGTTCGCTATCATGGCATCCCCAAGTCGATTGTGTCAGACCGGGATGGACGATTTACATCCAGAGAGTGGAGGTCAGTGCAGACTTACTTGGGCACTCGACTAACATTCAGTACGGCTTTTCATCCCCAGACGGATGGACAGACGGAACGGACCAACCGGACGCTGGAGGATTTACTACGACTCTGCATATTAGATCGTGGTGAACCTTGGGAGAAATTGTTACCATTGATCGAGTTCTCATATAATAACAGCTACCAGTCTAGTATAAAGATGGCTCCTTATGAGGCGTTGTACGGACGAAAGTGCAGGACTCCGCTGTCATGGATACAGGACGAGGACCCTAAGGCATTGGATTCGGAATTTGTTGAGGACACCGAGGCTCAGGTGAGATTGATACGGGATAGGATGCTGGAAGCACAGAGCCGGCAGGCTAAGTATTACGATGCTCGGCACCGTCAGGTGGAATTCCAGGTAGGAGATCAGGTGTTCTTGAAAATCCGACCCATGCATGGAGTTACTCGGGTACGCGGACAAAGGAAGAAGCTCAGCCCAAGATACATGGGACCTTATAGGATCCAGGAGCGGATCGGTCCCTTGGCATACAGGCTGGAACTGCCACCGGAGCTGGCAAGTCTGCACGACGTATTCCATATATCCTCTCTTAGGAGAGCTCTACTACGTCCAGAGCAGCAAGTTTCAACCACAGATGGACCGATAGCATCTGATCGGTCAGTTCACCTAGAACCAGTCCGGATTGACGACAAGGGGGTACGAGTTCTACGCCACAAGAAGGTCCCGTTAGTCAAAGTCCTGTGGAGAAATCACGGAAGAGAGGAGCACACATGGGAGCCCCAGGACTTGATGCGACAAAGATACCCGGAACTCTTCAGTCAGGTATTCCTCGCAACCGCTCAAGATGTTCAGTTCCCTTCATATGTTTAATTAGTAGAACAAAAATTTCAAGGATATGGGCTAATCTTTTGTTTATTGGGGTCTAGATTTTTGCCGTTTGGGCTAAACTCTAATAAACGCCCCAAACCTCACATGTTAAACACAGTGTCGTGGCATAAAACCTTCAACTCTCATGGGATGTTACAAGTTCTTCCTCCCCGATAGGAGTCCCCGTAGGCCCAACCTGGATTTCGGGGACGAAATCTTTGTTTTGTTTATTGGGATTTGTAACATCCCATTTCCAACTAGACCCCTAAGAGTGATTTTGTCATGGCAAAACCCTAGAAAGCCCAAGGAAGAGCCAAGTGAACCTGGTAGTGTGAATAGGGCCACTGTGGTCTGCACTTAGCAGATCCCTGAACCTTGATTTAAAAGTAATCATGAGGCTTCACTAAGACTCCAAGACCCTACCCATACCCTCATAGACCTAGTGAGAAGTCAATAGGTCACCAAAGACCCATGGAGGGCATTCAACAGACCCAAGTTGACCAAAGTCAACTATAACCCTAGCTAGGTCAAATTGACCTACACAGGGGTCCATTTCAGTCCATTAGCCAAATATACCCCACCAATACCCTTATAACCCTAGGAAGAGGTCAATGGGTCACTAAGGACCCATGGAGAGCAGTCAATGGGGCTAAGTTGACCAAAGTCAACTATAGCCCTAATTGGGTCAAATTGACCTACACAAGGGTCAATTGCAGTCCCTTAGCCCAATAGACACCACCTCTACCCTCATAAGCCTAGTGAGAGGCCAATAGGTCACCAAGGACCCATTGGGACCAATCAAAGGGGCTAGTTTGACCAAAGTCAACCCTTAACCTAAAATGGTCAAAATGCCCTAGTTAAGGGCCAAGTGACCTTCAAGGGCCAATACAACCCCACCATGACCCTAGGGGAGGCTAATGGGTCACCAAGGACCTATTAAGGAAATATCAAGGATCAAATTGACCTAGGTGGGCCCTAGTCCCACTTTGGGTCAAGTTAGCCCAAATGGGCTAACTCAAGCTCAAGCCTATTTCATTAGGGCTAACCTTGACCCAAGTGGCCAAATAGATTGGTAGGCTGACATGTGACATGTAGGAGCCCAAATTTCAGGCTTGATGACTAGGAGAGAGAAAATCATCCATGGAGGAGAGAGAAAGAGAAGGAAGAGAAGGGAGGAGGACTTTGTGCTCCTCCTCCCCCCTCCCCAACCTCCCCATTTATTTCAGAAGGACAAGGGGGAGTCCAGCAGTTTTTTTTGACTGGCTGGAGCAAGCTCCACCACCTCCACCACCCCTAGCCGCCAACCTTGACTTTGCCAAAAATGGCACATGCCATTTCAGCCACCTAACACCTCCCCTCACCTCTTTAAAAGCTTCAGTGAGGTCCAAGGATGAATCCCCACCATTTCCCTGAAGAAACCAAGCCCAATTCTGCCTTTGTGAGCAAGCCGACCACCACCGGCCACCACCATGCCAATCCGGCGTTCAACCAGGCTACAGCCGCCCAAAAAGGTTCTCCTCCACTCCTTGACTCATGGACAGATCTTAGAAATCGATAGGTCCAAGGTTCGGGCTCAATTGAGCCCGATCCAAATCAAAAAAAATCACGGTTTTTCCATGAAATTGAGGTTGTCGGGTTCGCCGGAATAGGGCTTCCCGGCGGCCGTGCCGCCGCCTGGGGGTAGCCCCGACCACCACGAAGGTGTCGGCGGCGGTGGCAGGCCGGGGAGGCGGCCGGATGGCCGGCGGCAGCCGCTGGAAGTTGCTCCAGGCGGGTTGAATCAGGGCCGTCGGCTAGAGCTTGAAGACGACCCGATGCCGTCCAGGGCTACGTCAAGATGCGTGCGGATTTGATAAAAAACTATAGGTTATATTATTTAGAAACATTTCATTTCTGTCACATGATTTCTATTTATTTGCTTTAATTATTAAAAATATTTAGAGTCACTTTCAGAAAGAGTGGTCAACATCAAAAACCTAGCCCTATGAGTCTAATGTCTGGTAAAATTGGTTTGAACCAATTTGGGTGACTGGTCTGACCTGGGCACCCATTTTGGTGGGGCCTATACAAATGAGTAGGCAGACATTAAACTAGCTGCCCACTCTTCATCCTTGGTCCAAATAAGCTGAAATTTTGGCAGGGACTCACCCTACCCTATACCTAGAGCCTGCCCAAAAATGGGAATTTTTGGGAATAATTTTCCTATAGTTTTTGTAAATAATTTAATTATGCTATGGTAAATTAAATTAGGGGTCAAATGAAGTCCAAATTCAACCAAATTTTGGTGGGATGGTTATGGGGTCAATATAGACCTCTGGGTAAAATTTCATTAAGTTTGGAGTTGATTTGAATATGATTCAAGCAAACCCTAGCCTTGCCCTAAGAAGGGTATTTTGGTCCAAAAAGTAATTTTGGCTTTTAGTGACCTATTCAACTCAACAGAGGCTCAAATTTTGTACACTAGTTTGGGGTGACAAGATACACCTCCCAAAGGAAATTTGGGGGCAGTGGAGTTGGTTTGGCCCAAGCTCCTAGGTCAAACCCTAAGGAAGGGCTTTTGTACCTTGTGAAGGGTATATGGCCAAATCACCTTGTATGGCCATGAAATTTTGTAGGGATAGAGTTTTGGTAACTATAACCCTCTGGTAAAATTGTTAGGTTATTTTGGAAGGTTTAGGACCCTAAAATCCCTAACCCTAGTTTAGGGCACAAATATCCTAGGGTTGAAATGGGCTAGCTAAACACCTCAAACTAAGATGAAACTTTGGTAGATTGGTCTTAAGGACATTATGGGCCTCTGGTATTTTAATGGGGAATTTTGGGTCAATAATTATAGCACCTCATTTGTAACACAAGAAAGGCTTAAATTAAGTAAATAATTTATTATGCTACCTCTGACCATTGAGAGGTCATGAAATTTTGGCAGAGGATGTTTGAAAGCATGTAGAGTTTATATAAATTTTATAAGAATTTTTGGACAAGTATATGAGGTAGTTAGTTCACAAATTGTCATGTGATGGAATTATTCAAAAATTCATTTAGGCCCATTTACAAATAAATAAATTATGAAATTTGGCCCAAATCATGTATATGACATTAGATTCATAATTGAAATTTCCCTGAATTTTTGGAAGCAATATAGTATTTTATATTTATTAAATGAATTTCCAAGGATTTAAATGAATATTTGATTTAAAGATAAAGCTCTACAATGAAATATATATATTTTGGAAGATAGGTTATATCATTATTCTGAGTAACATATAAAATTTGTAAAATGATTCCTTGAATGAAAGTAGTACTTCATGTTCATTTTTGGAAATCTTAGACATTAAAATAATTAAATAAATTATCAAATAAGTAAGGAAAATTTTGGAACTCTGGATTTAGAACTAAAAGGTCATAATAAACCTCCATTAATTATTATAGGGGTGTAGGATGATTATTTTATATACATCCCATTTTACATGAAGATTGACTTGATGGCCTGCATTTAGCAATTTTGGATCTAGCTTGTTTAAATCATTTTGAGCAATTTACTTACTGTATAATTATGAAATTTGGCCAACGATGTTTTTAGGTCAGTATCTACCTTGGAAAATTAATTAAGAATTTTTCGGTGACTATTTATTGCACTTACTTCAATAATAAAAGGAAAAAGGATATATTCTCAAAATTAGATCAGTGTCACTTGAATACATGAAAAATTGTTATATCTTGGATTTCTTGTTAAATGGTTATTTAGAATTTATCATGAATTTATGAAGCTTTATACCTCTCTGAAAAGTGCACATCATGCTCAATGGGTAGCCCTTAGAAGCTTTACGGGAATTTAAATAAATATCAGAATAATTGGAAAAATGATAATCTTTTGGATTTAGTCCATTTGCATCATGATAATTCAGGGCATTCGGATGATTATTGAGAATACCCCCTATCTGGTTCGACGTATCGTCTAAGTTGGTGTGCATATAGCAAAATTACTGAATTGGAATGAGACAAGGCCGGGGATAGTTATTGGAGTTAGACCCTTTTTGTTGTGGAAGATTTCTCAATAGAAAGAAAAGAAGAGGAGTGAGAGTGGGTTGGCTAGTGTTAGGTGATGCGCATGATCGACGAAAAATCGTCTTTCTCGTAGTAATTAGGAAGAGTCAAAACTTCGTAAGCATACAGTAAATAGTAAACTTAGGGTTTCACACTTTCCCACCCAGTGTCCCGGGAGATAGTATGGGTTACTTGGGCAATAAGCCCAGTAGTTGTGATGGTAGTCCGGGGAGCTTCGGCTCGGTTGTAGATTGTGACGGACGGGTTAGTCCGGGGAGCTTCGGCTCGGTGGTAGATTATGTCGGACGGGTTAGTCCGGGGAGCTTCGGCTCGGTGGTAGATTATGACGGACGGGATAGTCCGGGGAGCTTCGGCTCGGTTGTAGATTGTGACGGACGGGTTAGTCCGGGGAGCTTCGGCTCGGTTGTAGATTGTGACGGACGGGTTAGTCCAGGGAGCTTCGGCTCGGTTGTAGATTGTGACGGACGGGATAGTCCGAGAAGACTCGGCTCGGTTATTTATTGGACTCATAACTATTGCATGTGCATAAAAGATATAAGGTGGTGGGTCTTCGATATTGGGGAGTTCGTTGCACCGACACCAATATCGTTGACTCGGCAAGTGTGGTTTTGCACTTCGCCAACAGAAGTCCGGTGCGCCAGCCGGCAAGAGTACGCAGACGTCCGCTTAGTGCACCAAGCGTTGAGGCGTACGATAGGTCAGACCAGTAGTGCAAATACTGGTTTTGAGGTGGGCGAGGCCCAACCCACCGCTTCCGTCTGCCACTACGGAGGTATCCTGGGAGGTAATGGCTCTGAAAGGGGGAACTAAAGGTCTGTGTACACAGAGTCGAGTGGGTGAGTTGCACTTGCATGTTCTCATCATAGCATAATTGTATTTCATAGCATAACCATTGCATAAAACCCGACACCTAATGTATAAGCGGTATGGGACGCTCTATACATTAGGCCTTGCAAAACGACCCCTTGGGCCTATAAGTTCGTGTGAGCGTGCTTATAAGTCAAGGTTCTCTTTCAATATTATAAGCCTGCTAATAGAACCGACACCCTATCGTATAAATCGGTATGGGACTTTGTATACGATAGGAGCCCTGCAAAAGATCCTTTAGCTTATGTGTACCCACATAAGTTAAGGTTACTTATTTAATTTTGTATAATTATTATCATGCGTTCACTGTTAGTTTAGTTCCGCTGCCATCTGAAATTTGACTATTCTCCACCTTCATGTCCTTCCCTTTCCTTCTCCCCGCTCGGTGCTTAGGAGCCATGGGGGAAGGGGTGGGGGACGATAGGACTTAGTCTTTTAGACTAACGGTTTTCGAACCACATCATTTAGGGGACCACGGAGCCCAGCATGGAGGAGCAGCCCCGGAGGTCGGCACGTTTGGAGATCGGACAGTCTAGCACTGGAGTCCAGACAGCAGGGACAGTGAGTCCCGAACTATAGTAGTTGTACTAGTTTGCTTCCGCGATGAGTGAATTGTAGTGAGGATTTGATGTACTGGGCATAAGCCCGAGGTTTTCATTCTATGTACTATCTGTGGACACTCCCTTCGTGGAGTTTATTTCTATATATGTGATTCTCTTTGTGGACTTGCTACCTTCTTAAGTATATTGCTACTGTTATGATCGAGATTGGCCGGCAGAGTCGGCGTCTTGTAGTGACGACCTTCCCGAGTGCGAAGGTATCACCGCAAGGCGGCGACTCTGGGCCTAAGACCCCGGTGTCGAAAAAGAAAAAAAAAAATGGGGGTCTTACAAACGACACCATTTGGGTGATCGTTGACAGATTGACGAAAGTGTCGCATTTCTTACCGATGAGGAAGGATGATCCAGTAGAGAAGTTGGCAAAGCTCTATGTGGATAGCATTGTACGCTTGCACGGGGTGCCCCGCAGTATTGTGAGTGATCGCGATGGGCGTTTCACGTCCAATGACTGGAGGCTAGTGCATCAATTGTTGGGCTCCAAACTGAAGTTTAGCACGGCGTTTCATCCGCAGACGGATGGCCAGACCGAGAGAGTCAACAAAACCTTGGAAGACATGCTCCGCATGTGTACGTTGGACTTCGGTAAGAGGTGGGAGGACCACCCTTGGTCGAATTTGCTTATAACAATACTTATCAAGCAAGCATTCAGATGGCGCCGTTCGAAGCTCTTTACGGAAGAAAATGTCGCACGCCGTTGTCGTGGTTAGAAACGGGTGAGTCCAAGCTTTATCAGCGTCAAGACATTGAAGATGCCACTTCTTTAGTGCATACTATACGGGAGCGGTTGCGGATTGCCCAGGATAGGCAAGCCAAGTATTATAATGCCAAGCATAGGAACGTGGAATTCAGTGTTGGCGATTGGGTGTACTTGAAGATCAAGCCATTCAAGGGTGTCTCACGGATTCGACGCTAGAAAAAGTTGAGTCCGAGATACCTTGGGCCATTTGAGATTCTGGAGCGGATCGGAGAAGCAGCTTATAGGTTGAGGTTATCAGCAGGGCTAAGTGCTTTGCATGATGTATTCCACATCTCGGTTTTGCGGAAGGTAGTGCAAGAGCCTTCGCAGGTGTTAGCGGCCGACCAAGTACTGGTTGAGGAAGGGTTGACAACGAAAGTCAAGCCCATATCTATTGAGGATTTCGAAGTCAAGCGGCTTCGGAACAAGGAAATCAGAATGGTGAAGGTCCGTTGGGATAACTGCGGACGCGAGGAGCTCTCTTGGGAGCGAGAGCAGTCAATGCGCGAGGAGTACCCCGAGTTGTTCCCCTCAGGTACTCGTTATGTTTATGTTTTTGTGTAGTCTCTGTTCTTAATTTCGGGACGAAATTCTCTTAAGGGGGAGGGAGTTGAAAGACCCCAACCTCGGAGTTGATCGCGGGGCGATCAATCAGCACTTTTGGAGGTCTGAACAGGGGCACACGGCCAGGCACACGGCCGTGTGCCTACCCGTGTTCAGTGATTTGGTGCAATCTCGAGTCAGAGAAGTACACGGCCTGAGACACACGGCCGTGTCTCAAGCCGTGTGTGGGGCACACGGCCTCGAACACGGCCGTGTTCAAAGCCGTGTTCATGAAGCCCGACGATCATTCCTGAAGCTCCAGGTAACACGGCCCGTGGCACACGGCCGTGTCAGGACCCGTGTCGATCGGCGAATGAACTACACGGCCAGGCACACGGCCATGTGCCAACCCGTGTTCGGCCCAGATTTTATTATTTTGGATCTAATCTCGGCCGTTCATTCCCTTGGATCTGGATCTGACGGTGGGGGCTGCTCCTGGGGGGTTATTAGCCGGGAAATTTGGGGAGAAACCCTCATTTCAACTTGAGTTTCTCTTTCTACATCCTAGAGAGAGGGGAGAGCTCCCTTGGTGGTGTGAGGCCAAAATCCGGCCATCGGAGGAGGTTCGAAGCTCCAAATCGCGATCCGAGCCCAGATCCGCGGAGGCGACGGCGTTGCGAAGCTTTCTAGCCGCGTAGTTTGCGATGGCGCCGCGGAAAAACGCAAGGGTAATGATTCTTTACCTTGGGCATGTGAAGCCCTCTTTTCCTTGCATAGGAAGCCCGCTCTCGCGAGTGAGCGAAAAGTTGGAGCGCTCCTTGGGGTAGATATGTGAAGTCCCCCTTGTGTAGAGTCTGTATGCGTAAACGGACATAGGCATTGTGTGTGAAGCCTATTCGGACGTGTTGGTCCGAATCGGTGATGTTGCATTGCATTTGAACCGGGCAAGACTCCGGATGTTTGGGTGTTTTCGGGTTTTTCTACGTGGTAGATTGCATCAGGGAATCTTAGAGATTAACTCTAAGGTGCACCCGGAAAACTGGGCAAAAGCGGGTTTTGCCAACACGGAGGCCGGGGAGCCAACGTGAGCATAACTGGGTTATGTGATTTTGTAGCGGAAACGGGACTCGGCGAGTCTTGACCTGCGCATATGGCTTAAATTGTCGTTGCGGTATGAGCACGGGTCAAGCGTAACCGTACCCGGTCTATGTCGTTCGGTAGGACCGTTGGCATGGACGAGGGTCTTCGGCGGTCTATGGCTTAAATTGTCGTGACCAAGGCTAAGGAGACAAATTGCTCATATGGATGACCGTCCTAGAGGCGGTGGTGGATCGGGAATGTCTATGGCTTGAATTGACGTGACATTGACCGGTTCGCCGAGAATGTGCCCTGTGTGCACGGGGTGTGTGGCTGTGCGAGCCTACGCCTGTGGTGATGTGCAATTACCCTTTTATAAATGCCTATACTAATAAAGTGCAGGGAAAGAGCATCCCCGCCCCGATTGTGGGGGCGGGATCGTTACAATTTGGTCAGCTTTGCTGACCGTTGCTATTGTTTACCACCGGGAGGTGGTTTGTTGCTTGCAGGTGCTGCGGAGCCGAGCGGGAAATAGCGGGCTAAAGCCCTTGTTGCTGTGCCAGCCCTCGAAGGCCTAATTTGTTATGTTTTTCCCGTTCATTCATGTATGGCCGGCCTGCGAGCCGAGGTCTGAAAACACTATTTTGTTAAGTGAACAATGTAAGGCCTTAAGGCCAGTTCTCTTTTGTGTATGTACTCATTCCTGGGTTGTAGTGGACATTCATGCTTTGTGGCAGGGTTCTTATCTTTTTGCAACTTAATTAAATTGCTTCCGCTAGGTGTTGTGTAGGACGCTCTGAATGGTTGTATGGTTTCAACGCGTAACCAACCGGTCTGTCCGTAGTATATGGCGTCGGGCCCCGGCCGGACCTACTGCTATATGCTATGTGACGGATGGGGGTGTTACACGTACTGTGCCTGCTAGTTTGGAAGCGGAAGAACCTTCTTGGATTTCCCTTACTCGAGCTCACCAAATGGATGATCCTGATTTGTTGCACCTCCGAAATAGAACTGTGAAGGGATAGCTACCAGATTTCTCCTTTGATGATTTGGATACCTTCAGGTATCAGGGTAGATTTTGTGTCCCCGCCTTTGGGGATGTTCGAGCTAAGATCTGTGCTGGAGCTCATGGTTCCAGTGTAGCCTATCACCCTGGTTCCACTAAGATGTATGAGGATCTAAAATAAATTGTTTGGTGGTCAGAGATAAAGTGCGATATCGCAAAGTTTGTATCGGAATGTTATATGTGTCAGCGTGTCAAGGTTGATCATAGAAGGCCTGGTGGTAAATTGCACCGCTTGATATTCCAAGTTGGAAATGGGAGAGTATTTAAATGGATTTTATCACCGGTCTACCAAAATCTCCTCGTGGGCATGACTCTGTTTGGGTGATAGTCGACAGATTGACAAATTGTGCTCACTTTGTTCCGTTTAAGATTGGGTATTTGATGAAGAAGATAGCTGAGCTATATCTTGAAGAGGTCATCAGGTTACATGGAGTGCCTGTTAGCATTGTATCAGACCGGGACTCCAGATTTACGTCTCGCTTTTGGAAGAGCTTACAAGAGGGGTTGGGTACCGACTTGAGGTATTCCACCGCCTACCATCCGCAGACGAATTGGAAAACAGAAAGAGTAAATCAGATCGTGGAGGAAATGATTAGATGTTACATTTTGGACCGCGGTGGAGCATAGGATGAGCGTCTGAGGCTAATGGAGTTTGCTTGCTATAATTGTTATCAATAGAGTCTGCAGATGGCCCCGTTTGAGGCCTTTTATGGGATGCGTTGTAGAACTCTGTTGTTTTAGGCTGAAGTTGGTGAGAGACCGTTGCTCGGTCCGGAAGCCCTTGAGCTGATGAATTGTGCTGTGACTCATATTCGAGAAAAGCTCTGTGTGGCTCAAGAGCGCTATGAGAAGTATGCCAATCAACGAAGGGTTGATCTGGAGTTTACCGTTGGAGACTTGGTTTTTTTTCCTGAAGGTTTCTCCGATGCCTGGTGTTAAAAGGTTTGGAAGGAACAATAAGTTAGACCCCCGGTACGTGGGACCTTTCCAGATTCTTGAACGCATCAAAGTGTCAGCTTATAGGCTGGTTTTGTCTGCGACCTTCCCTAGTATCCATGATGTGTTCCATATGAGCCAGTTGCGGAAGTGTGTTCGTAATGATCATCAAGTCCTCGACTCGATGCCCCAGATTCAGCCCAACTTTACGTATGTGGAAGAACCTATTCGTATCCTGGATTCCCAAGAGTGTGTGTTGTGAAGAAAGACCATCCCCATGGTCAAGATTCTTTGGAGAAATCAAGACGTAGAGAGCGCGACGTGGGAATTAGAATCAGCGATGAGAGAATCTCATCCGCACCTCTTCTCTTAGTTCGGGTATGTCGTTATGTTTTCAGTTATGTTTGATCTTATCGTTTTGATTTGGTTTTGGAGTTGTGTTAAGTTTCGGGGCGAAACTTCTTTTTATTGGGAGTGACTGTAACGCCCCCGATTTTTCGATGATTTTATTTAAATGAACAACGTCATATTGTGACGTTGTAGCGTTACTTTTAACGTCGAGTTGACGGCGCAATGCCGTTATGGCATTTTCTCTTCCGTGCGGTCGAGTCGGCCGAATTCTACTTTTTATGGGAAATTTTGCTTTTGGAATTTAAGTTAAGTAATTTTGGACTTGCTCGTCAAGTTTCGTTGGAATCCGAGCATTTTTGGAGTCTCGGCGCGCGATTGAAGTTTTGGATTGCTTATGTTAACCGTAATACTTTGAAGATTAATATCTCGGGAATGGCTTGTCGGATTTTGGTTTTGACTTCGCCGTTGTGTTCATAGCGTCAGTGTTCGCCTGCGGTGTGAGTTTCGTGTAATTCGGTGTTCGTTTGGGCCTCCGTTTTGAACCCGTCTTCCATTGTTCAAAAATATGAAATATGAATATTTTAATATTATAGCACTATTCAAAAATGTGATTCACTATGCATCTCTATAGTTTAAATTTTTGGTTATATTTGTAAAAAAGTTAGTTCATGCAAAGGAATTGTTTGACTTCTCGATTGGTTGCTTAGTTCTCGAGTGCTTGTTCTCGAGTAATCACTTTCACTCTCGAGAAGTCCTGCACCGGATAATTTGTTTGTCTCGACGAGATCTACAACTTTCATGTTGGGCACATTTCTATTTGGAGCCATCCTAGACCTCTAATTTTGATTTTCCCGATACTGCTCGTAATAAACCAATTTTTTAGACAAAAAAAATTATAAGTACTTTTACATATATATATATACATATTCTTAGTCTTAGGTTTTAGAATAGGAAATCTTCTTCTCCGATATTAATTTTCTCCCGAACCAGAGGCGTGAGCGAGAGAGAAGTTTTATTTCGTCAACCTTCCGGTGGCCGCCGACGGTGCTCCGGTGCTCGAAATCTTCATCCGAATATAGATCTGGAAAGCTCTCAATGAGAGCTACGCTATCGTGGTAAATTTTTTCCCATTCTTTGAGTTTTCTCGTTAGGGTTTTTGGCCCTAACCTCCTTTTCGGCCATTTTTGTTTAGATTTCAACTCCTCCCGTGTTCTTTTGCCCCGACCTACAACGTGGAGTGATTCAGAGGACTTTTCCTGTACAACCAAGGCAAGTGGTGGTTTTCCTTCATTGTTCCTTGTCCGATTTGATGGTAACCGTTATTCCTTTGTCCTTAATTTTCTTGCTTTTTGTGTTGTCTCTCCAAACTATGGTTATGTTTAATCTTTCTTGAAGATCACTCCAAAATTATAAAATCTGGTTATGGTAATTTCGATTTTTATTAGGCGTGTATAACCGTCCTTAGAATGTTTTATCGGTGAATTAAATTGTTTCGTCTATCGTTGTTGGATGTGTTAGTGTATATATAGGATTGTAAATCATTTCAAAAGGTTGATCAACCGTGTCTTTAATCTAGAATGTCATGTAGAATCCGACGCGCCAAGTCCTGAGGTTTATTTCATGGTGTTTCTTCGTTGCGTGTTAGTGGGCAAACCCACCGACCGCAAGGTTTGTTTCCTTTATTAGTACCTCGTGGAATTCTACTTGGTTTTGGGCATCTGTGGTAATTGGTGGAGTGTGCAAGTCTCCCCCGTGGTTAGACAGATTTTAACATCTGTGAGGGGTGTATCTAGAGAAGTGACCACCCTGCCTGTATTTATGGGTAGAATTGACTACAGGTGGCTAATAAAGTTTTGGGGTATTCTTTCTTATGATTTAATCATGCTCTCCCCTTGCTTTGGGTATCCGAAATGTTTTGTTATACGTGACGATTCACGTAAGTTCTTTTCTTCTAATTTATTTCTTGAGTTTTTTTATGTACCTTACTTCAGTACTCTTGGTCCTAGGTTGGTACCCCGTTTGACCTTTGTATTCTTTTACTTACTTTTTCTGCCACAATTTGTACCTTCTTGCTGAGGTGTTTTATCTTTGGAATGCCTCAAGTTCAGAGCGTTAGTAGGTAGTGGAGCTTGGTTTGGAGTTCTTGAAGCGGGAGTGTTGGTTGTAGCTTTTCCCCTCGTCGTAGCGAGGTAGTTTGTTGTTTTAGTTTTCTTTGCCTAGTTTCAGACATAATTTGTACTGTGGGTTCGTGTCAGGTTGTTGGCGCCCACAGGATTCTTGATTTTGACACTTTCTAGCTGATGTGATTGTTTTATGTTTGGTTTAGATTACTTGCTCTCTGGGATGATTTATTGCTAGGACTGCATGTTAGATATTTTCAAGCTTATAAAAAAACCTATTATTAGTAAGGCATCCATGCAATCTCTTTTAAAACTAAGTCACTATTTTCCTGTTTAGCGTAAAGATTTTTCCTATACTTATTATAAATCTTAAGTCTGTTTAGCATGAGTTATTCCTCGGGGACATTTTGTAACACCCCAAAAAGACCCCAAAAAGACTCAACATAAAGTTTGAGGTACAGGCTGTTTGACACGGCCTGGGACACGGGCGTGTCCCAGGGCGTGTCGGGGGTACACGTCCTGGGACACGGGCGTGTCCCAGGGCGTGTTCAGGTTAGTCGACGATTGATAGTCGACGATCGTCGAGCCTGGGACACGGCCTTCGACACGGGCGTGTCCCAGGGCGTGTCCGAATTAAATTTCGAGATTGGCCTATTCGAGTCAGAAAAGTACGCGGCCTTGAACACGGCCGTGAACACGGGCGTGTCAGGTTGGACACGGGCGTGTCAGATGCCGTGTTCCGACCCGTGTACTGGTTGCAGCTCGATGAGGCAGGATTGACACGGGCGTGTCTCAGGAATGACACGGGCGTGTCAGGGTCGACACGGGTGTGTCGATGCCCGTGTTATTCAGTCGGTTCAAACCGCGTGTGCCGCTTAAGGGTTCACGGCCTGTGACACGGGCGTGTCACAGGCCGTGTCAGCCAAAAATTGTGTTTTTGGGCAAATCATGGCCGTTCAGATTCTCTCTTTTGATCCAAGGGCTCAGGTGATTCCTGGCTGGATTAAATTCATGAAGGGGTGATGAAGAAGTCATTCTTCATTTTGCTTAAGGAAGAGAGAAAGAGAGAGGAGGAAGAAGGAGGAGGAGGAGAGCAAGCCACCGGCGGAGTTCCCGTGGTCCGATTCGTGATCCGAAGCCGGCGTTGTGAAGGCAAGGCTGCTGCGGTTCTTTCTCACCGGCTAGTTTTCGATGGCTCCGAAGAGATCGACAAGGGTAACGTTCTCCCTCCTTGGACATGTGAAGTCCTTCTTTTCTGCATTGCATAGGGAAAACCCTTCCCCGCGAGTGTGCGGTGGGCTGTGGTGTCCCTTGGGGTAGATATGTGAAGTCCCCCATGTTAGAGGCCGGAATTGGAGTACGGCTCTAGGCATGCTGTGTGAAACCCATCTGGACATGGTCTGGATTGGTGATGCTTGTTTGCATATCGGAGAAGGCTCCGTGATTATGGCTTGTGTTGTCTTGTGCCTACCTGTTGCTTGGTGCAGCAGGAAGTACTGGATGATGTCCAGGAAATGAAGAGGGTTGGATGCAACTCTTGTGGCCGTGCGTTGCCACTGTATGAGCGGTTGAGCCGTTGGGCTGCAACTCGATGAAAAGGCAGATTGCCGAACAGGAAAGGTGAAACCGACCCGCGCCTATAAATAGCCATGGATACTTCCGTATTCGAGGTGGCACGACGACTTGAGCAACGGGGGGTGGCTGATCCGTACCTGCGTTATGTCCGTCCGACTTGGAAGCCTGGTTATAGGTTTTGTTGGAGCGCCTAATGAGAGTCTTAGGCCCGCGCGCCGGAAAGACTAGAATGCTCAAATACCGTGTAGACGGTGGTGTTGACCCTGGTATTCCGGTACACCAAGAATGTGCCCTGAGTGCACGGAATGTCGGGCCGTGTGGCCGATAGTTGTGATGGCTTGAATGTGCCTGCACGCACATAGTTGCTATTTGATGATGCCATGCTTTGCAGGGAAAGAATGCTCATGCCCCGAGAAAGGGGTAGGATTGTTATAATTGGGTCAGCTGAATGCTGACCGTTGCATTGTTTGCCACCGGTTGGGTGGATTGTTCCCGTGCAGGTGCTGGAGAGCCAAGTGGTAAGTGATGGGCTGAAGCCCTACTGCTGTTGCTGCTGCTGCTGCGGCTAGCCCTTGAAGGCTAAGCGAATATTTTGGTTGTTCTCTTTTCCTCATGTATGGCCGGCCTGCGCGCCGTGGTTTGTAAAACATGTTGTATGTAAAGAGGAACTGTAAGGCCTTAAGGCCAAACCTTTGTTGTACATTCCATGGTTATATATATAAAGGTGGTGTATATATTGGACATTCCTGTTGAGAGTTCAAAGTTGTAACTTAAAGCTTCCGCTAGAATGCTCTGAGTTAGGATTCGTATGGTTTGGTATTATCCTGTGACCTCACCGTCTGTTTGTGGCATATAGTGTGGGGCCCCGGCCGGACCTTCTACTATACGTCATTTAACGGATGGGGTCGTTACATTTTGGTATCAGCTTTTGTCGGTCTTCCTCTTTCGAATTCGTGGTCGAATTCTTTTGTGGGGTGGCGAGCACGTGTTTGTGCGACCTGCTGTAACGCTAATGAACTCAAGAATGTCCATTACGGAATGTACAAAATCTTGTTTGAGGAATCTGCGCGTTCCTTTTTGTGTTGTCTTGCTTGCATACGTTCGCTAATGTGTGTCTTGTCCACCTATAGGTGACACGTAGTGGTGCTGGGCAGTCTGAGCCCCAGCGCTCTGATGAGAGTGCGGCACCAGCTGAGGTGACCACACCTCCTCCATCTGCGGAAACTGTTCGCTTAGTTGCTGAGGCGCTATTTGCCATGATTCAGCCGATCGGGCAAGCGCAGCCGGCAGTAGTGCCAGTTCGTGTTGATGTATGACCCGAGCCGGTTGAGGCTGTAGATCCACGAGCAGCTGACCGACAGTTGAAGCAATTCATGAGCTTCAGTCCTCCTACGTTTGCGGGAATGGGATCCCCAACGCAGGCAGAGGATTGGTTGTCGCGTGTCAAGCGGATAATGACAGCGATCAGGGCGGAGGAAACTCTAAAGGTCACCTTGGCCACCTTCATGCTTGAAGGAGAGGCGCGATTGTGGTGGGACGAGGTTGAGGTACACCATTTGGCGGGCAGGCAATTAACGCAAGTATCGATTGAGGAGTTCTCTCGGATATTTCTGGCAAAACATGTCCCAGCGGCGCAACGCATTGCTATGGAAAATGAGTTCCAGCGGTTAAAGCAAGGGGAATATAGTGTGGATATCTACTTGCATGAGTTTACCAGGTTGGGACGATATGCGGGTACAATCTTCGCAGATGACCAAAGGAAAACGAATCAGTTCTATGAAGGATTGCGGGATGAGTTGCGGTTCCTGCTTTCGAGTTCAGTGAACCAAGGGTTTCAAGCGTTGGTTGATACTGCGTGCGCGTTGGAGAAGGACATGAGGCAAGTGCAAGGGAACAAGGGCTTGGTTGCGTCGAAGCCAGAGTTTCAAGCACCTCGCCCGAGCAAGTCGTTTTACCATAAGAAAGGGGGCAAGAGGTCCAAGCCATCTGGGCAAGTGACTACGACCGTTGTGTCGGGAGCGACATCAAGGCCAGATTCTCGTACATGCTATAACTGTGGCCGGGTGGGGCATATTGCTCGTGACTATCGGGTTGTTCAGCCCAAAGGGGAAAAGAAGACGGGTGCGTCTTATGCTGAGAAGGGCAAAGCAGTGGTTGATTCCTCTGCGTCCCAGGCGCAGCCCCGAATCTATCAGCTTGGCCAACAGGAAGCGATTAAGCAAAGTGACGTCGTCATAGGTACGAGTTGATTTAGTTTACTTGCTGGTGCTATTGTTTTTGGTTTTGTATAGCTTGTGCATGATGTGTGTGCTGCAGGCTTTGTCCTGATTCGGAATAATTTGGCGAGAGCTCTGTTTGATACGGGTGCTTCGCATTCTTTTCTGTCTGAGGATTTCGTATCTCGCATTGGGGTACCGAGTCATGTGACCGTGGATAGTACAAGTGTGCTGTTGCCGAATGGCTGTGTGATGCTTGCGGATAGGGCTTGCGATGTGGATGTGCAAATAAGAAGTCGGGATTTCGGTTTGAGTGCAGCTGTGCTACCATTATCGGAGTTTGATGTGATCTTTGGTATGGACTGGCTCTCGGAGCAGCGTGCCTTTATTGATTGCAACTCCAAAGAGATTACACTGGGCCAGAATACCGGGCTTATGACGAAGTTCGCTAGTATGCGAGGAGTTTGCGGGACTCTGTTGTCTGCACTCCAAGTCGTCAATGCTGTTCGGAAGGGCGCGGAGTTATTCTTCACGCTAATTCAGGCTGTTGAGCCAAAGGCCAGTGTCGGTGAAGTACTAGTTGTGTCAGAGTTTGCCGACGTGTTTCCTAAAGATCTTCTTGGGTTACCACCCCAGCGGGAGATTGACTTCTCTATTGAGTTGGTGCCAGGTGCGAAAACTGTGGCCCGCTCTCCATATCGCGTCGCGCCAAAAGAGATGGCTGAGTTGAAAGTCCAATTGCAAGAGTTGTTGGAGCAGGGATATATACGTCCAAGTATGTCACCTTGGAGCGCGCCTGTTCTCTTTATGAAAAATAAAGACGGTAGCTTACGGTTGTGTATTGACTACCGCGAGTTGAATAAGCTGACGGAGAAAAATAAATATCCGATCCCACGGATTGATGACCTTTTTGATCAGCTGGCAGGATCAACGGTCTATTCCAAATTGGATTTGAAATCAGGATATTATCAGCTGCGGATTAGGGAAGGTGACATTCCCAAGACGGCGTTTGGAACACGCTACGGTCATTATGAGTTCACGGTAATGTCGTTTGGCCTATGTAATGCGCCTTCGGTATTTATGGGCCTAATGCATCGAACGTTCCGAGAGTACTTGGATTTGTTTGTTATTGTGTTTATCGATGACATCTTAGTATACTCTCAGTCGGAAGAGGATCATGCAAACCATTTGCGGTTGGTCTTGCATACCCTGCGGAGGAATAAGCTTTATGCCAAGTTCTCAAAGTGTGAGTTCTGGCTCTCTTCAGTAGCCTTTTTAGGCCATGTGGTAAGTGGAGAAGGTATCGCGGTGGATCCGTTGAAGATAAGTGCCATTCGAGATTGGCCAGTGTTGTCTTCAGTGGCCGAGGTCAGGAGCTTCCTTGGACTTGCGGGCTACTATAGACGGTTTGTGGAAAACTTCTCACGGATTGCTTTACCTCTGACCACGCTGACGAGAAAAGATCAAAAGTTCATTTGGACGCCGGAGTGCGCGCGAGCTTTTGAAGACTTGAAGAGTCGTTTGACCACGGCGCCTGTGTTGACATCGCCATGTGGTGCCGATGGGTATGAGATCTATAGTGATGCATCAGGGAGCGGCTTAGGCTGCGTTCTTCTGCAGTTTGGTAAAGTGATTGCTTATGGCTCGCATCAGTTGAAAGTGCATGAGCGGAATTACCCCGTCCATGATTTGGAGTTGGCGGCGGTAATCTTTGCGCTCAAGTTGTGGCGGCACTATCTATATGGCGTTAAAGTGGATATCTATACGGATCACAAAAGCCTAAAGTATTTGTTGGATCAGAAGGATCTGAATATGAGACAACGAAGATGGATGGAGTTCCTCGGGGACTACACCTTCGAGATTCACTATACTCCCGGGAAGGGAAATGTGGTCGCTGATGCTTTGAGTCGAAAAGACTCCGGTATGGGCAAGCTGGTTGCAGAGGCATGATCAGCATTTGATCCAGGAATTGGAAGCATTGGAGATATCGTGTGTTGACAAGGGTTCGTCAACCGAGGCATGCTTGAACTGGACGGAGGTGCAATATGACCTTACGGACAGAGTTCGGCGAGCAACGGAGCTTGATGAAAGTCTCCAGCGCTATGCAAAAGATGGGCCGGAGGACCAATTCTCTTGGGATAACGGTTTGTTATGAAGAAATGGTCGAGTGTGCGTCCCAAGTGTGGGTAAATTGAGGGAAGAGTTGATGTACGAAGCTCACTTTACGAAGTACTCAGTTCACCCAGGGAGCACAAAGATGTACAGAGATATGAAAAAGCTGTTCTGGTGGCCCGGACTAAAGAAAGATGTCGCACGTTATGTGGCTGAATGCAATACCTGTGCGTTAGTGAAAGCAGAATGCCAGAAGCCTGGCGGTTTCCTGAAGTCGTTACCTATTCCGGAGTGGAAGTTCGATGATATTTCGATGGATTTCGTGCACGGGTTGCCGAGATCTCAACGCGGTCATGATTTAATCTGGGTGATTGTGGACCGGTTGACAAAAGTGGCGCACTTCCTTCCAAACAGAAGAGACGATTCAGTGGAAACCTTGGCCAAGCTTTATGTGGAGCAGGTTGTTCGACTGGACGGTGTTCCTCGGAGCATCGTTAGTGACCGTGATGGGCAGTTCACATCGAATGATTGGCGGCTCGTTCATCAAATGTTGGGTACAAAGTTAGCGTTTAGTACGGCCTTTCATCCCCAAACGGATGGCCAGACTGAACGAACCAACAGGACGATGGAGGATATGCTCCGCATGTGCGCCCTAGACTTTGGTAAGAGATGGGAAGATTATATATTTCTTGTCGAATTTGCCTATAATAATAGCTACCAAGCGAGTATTGGTATGACACCATTTGAAGCTTTATATGGTCGTAAATGCCGTACACCGTTAGCTTGGGCGGAAGCAGGAGAATCTAAGCTGAGTGGGAAAAAGGAAGTCGAAAAAGCTACCTCGCTCATACGCTCTATTCGGGAGAGGCTACTGATAGCCCAAGATCGTCAAGCAAAGTACTACAATGCCAAACATCGGAACGTGGAGTTCGCGGTGGGTGATTGGGTATATTTGAAGATCAAACCCTTCAAAGGCGTGTCCAGGATTCTGCGTTTGAAAAAGCTAAGTCTGAGGTATCTTGGTCCGTTTGAGGTGGTGGAGCGAGTTGGGGAAGCTGCTTATCGACTAGCGCTTTCAGCAGACTTGGGTGGATTACATGATGTATTTCACATCTCAGTCCTTCGTAAGGCGGTGAAGGATCCAGCTCTTGTGGTGGAAAATGATCGGGTACCGGTCGAGTATGGGCTAACGACGAGAGTTAGACCCATTCAGATCGAGGATCGAGCCGAGAAACAGTTGCGGAACAAAGTGATCGGGATGGTCAAGGTCTGATGGGACAATTGTGGCCGTGAAGAGCTAACATGGGAGCGAGAGCAGACCATGCGAGCTGAATTTCCCGAGTTGTTTGTATAAACTGTAGACCGTGTACTTTTTGTTATAACATAGTTATAGCATTGTTGGTTCTTGTTTCCTTACCGTGCAAATTTCGGGACGAAATTTTGTTAAGGGGGGAGGGTTGTAACACCCCAAAAAGACCCCAAAAAGACTCAACATGAAGTTTGAGGTGCAGGCTGTTTGACACGGCCTGGGACACGGGCGTGTCCCAGGGCGTGTCGGGGATACACGGCCTGGGACACGGGCGTGTCCCAGGGCGTGTTCAGGTTAGTCGACGATTGATAGTCGACGATCGTCGAGCCTGGGACACGGCCTTTGACACGGGCGTGTCCCAGGGCGTGTCCGAATTAAATTTCGAGATTGGCCTATTCGAGTCAGAAAAGTACACGGCCTTGAACACGGCCGTGAACACGGGCGTGTCAGGTTGGACACGGGCGTGTCAGATGCCGTGTTCCGACCCGTGTACTGGTTGCAGCTCGATGAGGCAGGATTGACACGGGCGTGTCTCAGGAATGACACGGGCGTGTCAGGGTCGACACGGGCGTGTCGATGCCCGTGTTATTCAGTCGGTTCAAACCGCGTGTGCCGCTTAAGGGTACACGGCCTGTGACACGGGCGTGTCACAGGCCGTGTCAGCCAAAAATTGTGTTTTTGGGCAAATCATGGCCGTTCAGATTCTCTCTTTTGATCCAAGGGCTCAGGTGATTCCTGGCTGGATTAAATTCGTGAAGGGGTGATGAAGAAGTCATTCTTCATTTTGCTTAAGGAAGAGAGAAAGAGAGAGGAGGAAGAAGGAGGAGGAGGAGAGCAAGCCACCGGCGGAGTTCCCGTGGTCCGATTCGTGATCCGAAGCCGGCGTTGTGAAGGCAAGGCTGCTGCAGTTCTTTCTCACCAGCTAGTTTTCGATGGCTCCGAAGAGATCGACAAGGGTAACGATCTCCCTCCTTGTACATGTGAAGTCCTTCTTTTCTGCATTGCATAGGGAAAACCCTTCCCCGCGAGTGTGCGGTGGGCTGTGGTGTCCCTTGGGGTAGATATGTGAAGTCCCCCTTGTTAGAGGCCGGAATTGGAGTACGGCTCTAGGCATGCTGTGTGAAACCCATCTGGACATGGTCTGTATTGGTGATGCTTGTTTGCATATCGGAGAAGGCTCCGTGATTATGGCTTGTGTTGCCTTGTGCCTACCTGTTGCTTGGTGCAGCAGGAAGTACTGGATGATGTACAGGAAATGAAGAGGGTTGGATGCAACTCTTGTGGCCGTGCATTGCCACTGTATGAGCGGTTGAGCCGTTGGGCTACAACTCGATGAAAAGGCAGATTGCCGAACAGGAAAGGTGAAACCGACCCGCGCCTATAAATAGCCATGGATACTTCCGTATTTGAGGTGGCACGGCGACTTGAGCAACGGAGGGTGGCTGATCCGTACCTGCGTTAGGTCCGTCCGACTTGGAAGCCTGGTTATAGGTTTTGTTGGAGCGCCTAATGAGAGTCTTAGGCCCGCGCGCCGGAAAGACTAGAATGCTCAAATACCGTGTAGACGGTGGTGTTGACCCTGGTATTCCCGTACACCAAGAATGTGCCCTGAGTGCACGGACTGTCGGGCCGTGTGGCCGATAGTTGTGATGGCTTGAATGTGCCTGCGCGCACATAGTTGCTATTTGATGATGCCATGCTTTGCAGGGAAAGAATGCTCATGCCCCGAGAAAGGGGTAGGATTGTTATAATTGGGTCAGCTGAATGCTGACCGTTGCATTGTTTGCCACCGGTTGGGTAGATTGTTCCCGTGCAGGTGCTGGAGAGCCAAGTGGTAAGTGATGGGCTGAAGCCCTACTGCTGTTGCTGCTGCTGCTGCGGCTAGCCCTTGAAGGCTAAGCGAATGTTTTGGTTGTTCTCTTTTCCTCATGTATGGCTGGCCTGCGCGCCGAGGTTTGTAAAACATGTTGTGTGTAAAGAGGAACTGTAAGGCCTTAAGGCCAAACCTTTATTGTACATTCCATGGTTATATATATAAAGGTGGTGTATATATTGGACATTCTTGTTGAGAGTTCAAAGTTGTAACTTAAAGCTTCCGCTAGAATGCTCTGAGTTAGGATTCGTATGGTTTGGTATTATCCTGTGACCTCACCGTCTGTTTGTGGCATATAGTGTGGGGCCCCGGCCGGACCTTCTACTATACGTCATTTAACGGATGGGGTCGTTACACATTTATACTCATGTGGGATGTTAGAGTCAAATTAAACAAGTATCTTCCCCAAGCGTATAATTTATATTTTAAATCGTGGACTAGATGATCCACTAAGCCGAGGGATACGGCTACCGCCATAACCTAAACTGGAATTCATTCATATCAATTTATGATTTCTTTTAAAACTGTAGAGTTTGGAGTCTTGCCTGAACGTCTGTATTTATCCCCTGCACGGTGTGGCATCACGACACGTATTTTCCCCTTGCTCTGATATAATTAAATTGTTGGGAAAAATGTGGGTTGTGACAATTCCTGTCACATATACCCTTAGAACTGCTAGATTAGTTCCGCCATCACCTGTACTTTGTTATTCTCCACCTTCATTTCCTCTTCTTTCTTCCTCCCCGCTCGGTGCCTAGGAGCCATGGGGGAAGGTGCGGGGGATGATAGGACTTAGTCTTTTAGACTAACGGTTTTCGAACCACATCATTTCAGGGGACCGTGGAGCCCAACATGGAGGAGCAGCCCTGGAGGTCGGCATGCTTGGAGATGGGACAGTCTATTACCAGAGTTCAGATAGTTTGGACTGTGAGTTCCGATCATTAGTAGATGTTTAGCTTTTGCTTGCGCGCAGAGTGATTTATAGTGAGGATATTGATGTATCGGGCATGGGCCCTATTTTTTATACCTTCATTATTTCTATGGACACTCCCTTTGTGGAGATTATTTACTATATATGTGATATCTATGGACTAGCCTTTTATTATTTGTTGCTTTTTTGTGATCGATTTGGCCGGCAGGATCGGCGTTTTGTAGTGGCGACCTTCCCGGGCATGAAGGTGTCACCGCAAAACGGCAGTTCTTGGCCTAAGACCCCGATGGTTTAAAAGGAAAAAAAATGGGGTCTTACACATTGACAGGTGGATTCAAAAAAGCTGACTGAAAAGGCGGAAAATTTCCTATGTCCAAAAGCATCGAGTAAAGTCAGCTCACTCAACGCCATACAGCTAAAAGTGCTGAGTGAAGTCCGGACAATCAACACTTTGCAAGTTGTAGTGCAGAGAAATGGCTAAGTATAAAAGAGTCAACACATTTCAACTATGTCGACACCTTTGCAAGAGCAGTGTCGATACAAGTCTATTATCTCGACACTTTGAAGTTCATGTCAGCTGTGTCAAGACAAGTCAATTATCTTGACACTTTGAAGTTCAAGTCAGCTGTATCGAGACAAGTCAGTTATCTCGACACTTTGAAGATCAAGTTAGCAGTGTTGAGACAAGTTAGGTTATTTGACACTTTGAAGATCAAGTCAGCTATGTCAAGACAAGTCAGATATCTCGACACCTTAAGATAGTTGTGTCGAGACAATACAACTATCTCGACAAAATGAAGACTGAAGTGTAGACTTAAAGATGTCGACACCCGGCAGACTGAAGTGTCGAGACAATTGAATTATCTCGACACAGTTAAGATTTAAAGTAAGTACAAAAGTGTCGACACCTGGCAAACAGTTGTGTCAAGACAATTAAACTGTCTCGACACAGTGCAGATTTAAAGATGTCGACACAGTCGATAGTTATGTCAAGACAAGTCAACTGTCTCGACACATTCAAGTTTAGAGTGAAAATTCTACCAAGTAAAATTGTGTCGAGACTGCTAAGATGTCTCGACACCTTCTAAGAACGCTAAGTAATATTGTGTCGAGACACTTGGGACATCTCGACACTTTTGATCCTGAAATTAAACAGAGTCAACACAGAAGTGTCAAGTCGAGTCAGAAATGTCACATCAGCAATAGTAACATGATATCTCATCAGAAACTATTTGAAGGAGAACTTGAAGTATGATGGCGTAATGAAGACTTCATAAATCAGAAGCCAACAACCCATAAAGGCTATAAATAGAGGGGTCATCTACACAGAATAGATTATTGAGGATAATCAGAGGGAAGCAATTTAACAAATCAATTCTCTCATTCTAATTTCTTCCAAGTCAGGGGAGGACAACAACTCTAGGAAGAAGAAGGAAGATGAAGGTCTTCAAGAAAATCTTCTGATCCTTTCAACAAGTTGATAAGAGGATTAAGGTGGATCTATTCTACATGTTCTTAAAGGAAATCAAGCTGATCCGGATCAAAAAGATTGCAGATCCAGAGTATCTTTTTAGTTTGTCTTTTCATCAAGAATTAATTCTTTGCTGCTAAATTGAAAAATCTGAATTCTCAGATAAGTCAGATCACAGAATTGTTGTTTTCTGAAATTATTTACCTTTTAATTTTGTAAGATCTCTTTGCGATCTGAGTGGGTAGGAGATTTAATCTCTAAGTTGTAAGCCTAAGTTATAATGGATTAGGTAGGGTTCTTGAGGGACATGAGTTAGGTGATTTGTGTGAGATCTTTGAGGTATAAACCTATGTTATAAAGGCTGAGGTAGGGTTCTTGAGGTACCTAAGGTAGGAGATTGGGTTGATCTCTGAGGTAGGACCAGTGGGTTTGAGTTGTAGGTTTTTTAACAGAAACTGATCCTGTAAGATCACTTGATCTGAGTTGAAGAAGAGGAGATATAACCTTATCAAGCACATTGCTAGTGAGAAAGAAGGGGGAAAGTGGATGTACCCTAGATAGGGAAACAACTATAAATTCTCTGTGTACTGTGGATTGCATGTATTGTGTTCTGTAGATTTCTTGTGTTGTGTTCTTGAGAAAGTCTATTTTTCAAGTATTTGCTGAACATTTAATCTAAGTGACTAAGAAATTTAAAAGACACATATTCAACCCCCCCCCCCCCCCCCCGCCCCCCTCGTGGAGATTAACTACCATAGATTTATCTTTTACATACCTTATTCGATACGGGTGCTTTGCACTTGTTCGTATCTGAAGCCTTCTTGGAGGGACTAGCAGGCATAGAACGATTCACTAGCGTGACCAGGAGGCTGCGTCTACCAGATGGATCAAAGCATCTATTATCTATCAAGTGCAACATGGAGGCAGAGATTGGAGGAAAGGTATGCAAAGCGCCGACGATGATTTTGAGAATGCCGAACCTCGATTTGATCCTGGGCATGACTTGGTTGCATTGGAACCATGCCCGGATCGATTGCCCATCAAGGAGGATCACCTTATGGCATGGAGATACCGACATCATCATCGAAGGTATTAGAACTATTTCTCATACTCTATTATCATTGATGCAGGCTGTCAAAGCCCATGAGCAGGGAAATGAGGTGTACATGATCTGTTTCGAGATGGTGGAGATGGATGCCTCCATTACTGATATTCTAGTTGTTCAGGACTTCTCTGACGTATTCCCAGAGAAATTGCCTGGATTACCTCCAACTAGAGACATGGATTTCCGGATCCAGTTGGTACTAGTTATGAGGCTTGTGTCTCTAGAATGTTACCGGATTGCACCCAAGGAGCTAGAAGAGTTCCGGACTCAATTACAGGAGCTGGTGGAGTCGGGTTTGTTCGGCCAAGTTCATCATCATGGGGAGCAACAATACTGTTTGTGAAGAAGAAGGATGGGTCTTTGCGGCTCTGCATTGACTACCGGGAGCAGAACCGACTGACAGTACGGAATACATATCCGCTTCCCCGGATTGTCGAGCTATTTGACCAACTACAGGGAGCCTTCTAGTTTTCCAAGCTTGACTTCAGGTCATGATACTACCAGCAACACATTCAGGAGGAGGATATACTGAAGATGACCTTTAGTTCTCGGTACGGACAATACGAGTTCACGGTAATGCCCTTCGGGCTCACGAATGCACCATCCGCATTCATGAGTATGATGAACTGTGTGTTCGAACCATACTTGGACATATTCGGCATAGTTTTCATTGACGATATATTGATCTATTCCCGGACAAAGGAGGAGCACACCCAGCATCTGACTTTTGGCTGGGCAAACTATGAGAGCATCAGATGTACGCGAAGTTCTCCATGTGCCTGTTTTGGCTACAGGAGGTAGCATTTCTGGGGCATACCATCAGTGGAGTTGCATTGGCTGTGGACCCGGCCAAGGTATAGACAGTTAGATATTGGTCGCGGCGCAAGTTAGCTTCAGACATCCGTAGTTTCTTAGGACTAGAGGGATACTATCGCAAGTTCGTGGAGGGGTTCTCGAGGATAACATTTCCCCTGACATCCTTGACGAAGAAGGATACAACATTTACCTTGACCGAGAAGTGTGATGCAGCGTTCCAGGAGTTGTAGGATAGGCTCACCTCCTCCCCCATTCTTGCACTTCCATCTGGGAAGGAAGGATTTCACATTTATATGGACGCATCATATTAGGGGATGGGTGCAGTCCTGATGCAGCATGGACACATCATCACATATGCTTAGAGTAAGCTGAAGAAGCACGAGCAAAACTACCCCATACATGATTTGGAGCATGGGGCAGTGGTATTCGTGTTGACGATTTGGAGGCATTACTTGTATGGGGTTCATTGTGAAATCTTCTCAGATCATAAGAAACTCAAGTATATTGATACACAGAAGGATCTAAATCTGCACCAGAGGAGATGGCTTGAGTTTCTGTGCGATTACGACTACACAATGCATTATTGATGACTTGTTTTAGTCATCATTTTTGGTATAATTTAGTAGCATATATCCCTAAGTTTATTTATAATTTCTATTATTTTATGTTTGTTTTGTTTTATTTCTCGTTTAATTGTCTTTTATGTCAGGATTTTATAACTTCTAAACTTTATTATGTGTTTTAGTTATGTTATGTTTGTTATTTATTTTTATGTTTTGTTTAATGTGTTATTATTGTTATATTTATGTCTTATTATGTTGCATTATATTATGTGATGTTTAGTTTTACTTGTTGTTATTATTATGTTCAATATTATGTGTCTAATGTTTGATTTGTTTTATTTTATTTTGTAGGTTCAAGCCTTTGGTGCAGCCCGGCCCCTTCCAACATGTCAAAACCGATCCTACAAGCAGCCCTAGGTGCAGCCCAAGTCCATTTGGAGTAGCCCACTTCATCACCATGCAGCCCAGCCACCTACCAAGCCTACTCGAGCCCAATTTGGAGCAGCCCATGCCCTACCCGAGCCCACTACCAAGCCCCCCAAGCAGCCCATTTTCTCTTTCCTTCATACAATGGTCGGCCACATGCATGCATGCACCTTGCCACCTTCCTCTCCCTCTCCATTATTTTATATATTACATGCATGAACATTTCCCACATGCATGGCCGGCCACTCTATTTCTCCTCTACATTTATCCATTTTAATTAATTAAATGCCATACATGCACCCTATGTTTGGCCGGCCACCTTCTCCTCCATTTTCATTCTCTTTCCCCCCTCTTTCCACCTATTTTATTTCTTTTTATTCTACATTCACCCCTTCTTTCCCTCTCTCTCATGCTCATTTATTTCTCATTCATCTCCCCCTATCTATTTTATATTTTCTATGTCATTCCCTTTATTATCATACATGAATCCTTCCATTCTCTCTCCCCTTCATCAATGCATGCATGAACCTTTCTCCCCCTATATGGTCGGCCACCCCTTTATCTCCCCTCATCTAGAACATTCCTCCCTCTCCTATATAAAGGACCCCTTCCCTCTTGTTTATGTTAAGTAGTTTTGAAGTAGTTAAGTAGTTTAAGTTTAGTTTTTGAGAGAGATATGAAGAGTAGTTTAGTGGAGTGCTAGTTCAAGTTTTCTTCTTTTTTTCTTGTTGTTTTATTTCATTTCTCCAAGCAATAGTTTAGTATTTTTCATCTTTTTATGTACTCTTATTCCTAGTTTAATGATAATGCAATGTTCATTTCTTTTGTTTTCTTCCTCTATTATGCGTAGTTAACTTTATTTTGTGCCTGATCGCGATAAGCTTTGCGATAAAATAATATCTTTCATTTCATGTTTGCACTTGTATTTTTCTATTTTTTGATTCTTCCTTGATTTATTTTGTGTCGACTCCGTATTCCGGTATACGGTAGTAGGCATTTGATCTCATTTCATAGAAGTCGAGAGACTCATTGACATGAAAGATCACTCAAGGAAGGAAGGAGTTGAACGCACCCCTAGAGATAGGATGACGTAAATCCTCCGGATTGGAGTCAAATCCAATAGTGCGGGTCACTTCGGTAATGCGACTTTAGGCCTTTTTGACTTGAAAGAGATTTCAGTCAAAATGTCTATAAGTTAGGGGATTGAATGCTCTAGCGAGATTACTTCCTAATATCAGATCCGTCACGGTCTTAATAGAAGTGCAAATGCTAACTAATTTATTTCGTTATTTTATTTCAAGGTGAATCGTCGATCGAGCACTTTTCTCGTAATAGTTTATTTTCTCTTTTAATTAAGCTTAGTTCATTTTTATTTTCAAAATGCATCAATCTTCCGGTAGAATAATAGAGTCGTTGTGAGTAATAGTACTTGTTTGCCCAGAGTTTTTATACGACCTTGATATATTTTTATCACTATACTATAAAACGATAGGTACACTTGCGTATTCGGATTGTAGTCCGTGAGACGATTTTTACGCATCAAGTTTTTGGCGCCGTTGCCGGAGAGGGTTTTTGGCAATACTACGAAAGCATCGAATTTATTACTTCTACTAAAAAAAGAAAAAATAATAATAATATTATTATTATTATTATATATTAACCCACTTCATCTTATTTCTACCCAACCTAAAATCTCTCGAAAAGGGTAAGGGGCTTTAAGCGCCACCATTTTACCTAGTACCTTGCGAACCCTTCACCGGGTAGCCCTTGGGAAGTTCGAGAGCCAATCCACTAAAAAAAAATCTATTTTCAAAAGAATATATATATCTAAAAAAAACAAATCAAAAAAAATTAGTTTTTCTTTTTCCTTTTGGTAACAGTTTTTTTATGGAATCGTCGTATTTTTTCCCTTCTTGCGGGTCGCCCGACCACTTTTATTCTGAATGTCTTTCGGGAACCCCTCCCTCTTTTGATTTTAATTTTTCTAGGGAAGGTCAAAATGGCCAATTTGACCCTTACTCCAATTTTTATCCAACTTGGGAGATGGGGAACCCGTCTCATTTTTCTTATGATTTTACCCCGTAAAGCGCCGCGCCTCCAAATTTTAATTTTAATTCTATCGATAATGGGTATCTTGAATTGCAAACTTCTATTGATAATATTAATTCGCATTTCAAGACCATTATGGATTATCTTTCTCGTGAGGCCGCTTCTTTTTCCTCGTCTACTTCTCCGTCTCCTCCAATTTCTCAATGTAATGAGTCACCGGATATCCCGGCTTGTCTTTTTCCTCTTGAGGAGGATAACTATTCGGATATTCCGGATTGTTTCCTTCCTCCTTTGGAAGACACCTCTATGGATATTCCGGTGTGCTTCTTACCCGTTGAGGATGACGAGATGTCTCTTATTTCTCCTTCTGAAGACGTTTGCGATTCCATTACGCTTTCAACTTTACCTGTTCCAAATTTTTCTAGTTTTAGCGAGTCTTCTTCTTCTTCTTTTCTTTTAGATAATTCTTCTTTAGCTCTCCCTACCCTTTCTTCTCCCGAAATTTCACAAGACTCTTCTTCTCCTTGTGAAATTTTCGTTGATGAAATTCCTTTTTCTACTTCTTTTATTCCTATTTCTATTTCTTCTTCTTTTTTTTCTTCTTCTTTTGATGACCCCTTCTTTCCCGCTTTATATACGGCGGAGTTCTTGTATAACTCTGTCCGTTCATTTTCGGGCGTCATTCCCTTGAAGTTTCCACCGCATGTCGGTGCGATTCTTCCCTTCTTCTTTTTTTTTAATTTACTCCCTTAAGCGCTTATTTAGGGAGTTACCACTTCACCTTACTTTTTATTATCCATTTAGCTAACGAATAACGTCGGGCTCAAACGACGTTAAACAAAGAGCGCTCTTGGGAGGCACCCCTTGCTTATCCTTTTTTTCTTTCTCTTTTTTGTTTGCTTATTTTGTTTTGCAGGAATAAAACCTCCGGCGGTTCGTTTGGCTCCATCATTTCCTCTCTTCCTTAGGCCTGAGTCGGTATCCAGCTTAAGCATGGGGGAGCGACATCTGTATTCGGCATTCCGACTCCGGGGAAGTCGTTTCCTTCTTTATTTACTTTATTGTACCCCCCTCCCCTTTCTTCTTCCTTTTTTCTTCCTTGTTTTTTTTATTTTTCATTGAGGACAATGCAAACTTTAAGCATGGGGGAGGGTTTAGTTTCTTTCTTTCTTCTTTCCTTTCTTAAAAAATGTTTTAAAAAATGTTTTACATTTCTTAAAATTAGTATAGTTATATTATGCCTTTTAATGCTTTTATATAGCCTTAAACCCAAAAAAAATTATAAAAGCAAAAATTCCAAAAAAAGATTATATTTCAAAAACCCAAAAAAATGAAAAATGTCAAAAAAAAATTAAAAATATAATAAACCTCATGCTTAGCTTTTTGTTATTTTTAGAAATTTAGTTAGTTTATAAGCATTACTTTTTTTTATTTTGCTAATCTTTTATTTCATCATGTTTAGGTAAATCTAATATTTAGTGATTTAGTTTTGAGGATCATCTTATGATTTTACTTTGCTTAGAGTAATTTATTTAGCACTTTGTCTCTTTTATTTTAAATAGTTTCAATTTTGTAGTAATTTGGCTAAACAATTTTGGATTCCAATGATTATTACCTCATGCTTTTAGATTCTTAGGAAATCTCAATCTACTAGTAGTTTCTCTCTAGTATTTTAGTTTATTTTCTAAAAATATAGTTTAACTCCTATCCTTACCCAATAATTTTTTTCTTTTATTGTTAGATTATATGTCATGGGAATAAGGAGATGTTAGTTCCTTATTCTCTGGTACACATATGCAACCCTAATGAAGAGAGGATTTTAAAGTTCATATATGTCGTGGGAAGTGATAGGATGTTAGTCTATCATTTTCTGTTATTACATATATATTATTAAAAAGAAAAAAATTGTGTGGGGTGTGAAGAAAAAAAAAATAATGATCACCTCCAATCAATGACCTCTTCATGTTAATTTCCTCCCCAAAACCCCTTAGCCAATATCATTGTCTTAGATTTTAAATTAAAATATGTGGAGAGCATAAGTAGTAGGTTGACATTTTTCCTTAAGTTTCTTTCAAGTTATGGTTTTTATTATTTCAATCTAACCTTGTTTGCACTTTACTCCATTTTGAGTGCTAGTTAATTTATTAGAGAATTTTTGGCTAAGTACTTCTCTCTTTTCACTTTAATTTCATAATTTAGGACTTAATTCTTAAATCCCTAAATTTTAGTTTTGGCTAGATTTTGATGTAAATAAATTTTTAGTTTAATTGAAAATTTTATAATGCCTTATAAATATTTCTCTTCCTTTTGCTCTGGAATATCAAAAGTGTAAGCATGGGGGAGTTTTATGACTTGTTTTAGTCATCATTTTTTGTATAATTTAGTAGCATAAATCCCTAAGTTTATTTATAATTTCTGTTATTTTATGTTTGTTTTGTTTTATTTCTCATTTAATTGTCTTTTATGTTAGGATTTTATAACTTCTAAAGTTTATTATGTGTTTTTGTTATGTTATGTTTGTTATTTATTTTTATGTTTTGTTTAATGTGTTATTATTGTTATATTTATGTCTTATTATGTTGCATTATATTATGTGATGTTTAGTTTTACTTGTTGTTATTATTATGTTCAATATTATGTGTCTAATGTTTGTTTTGTTTTATTTTATTTTGTAGGTTCAAGCCTTTGGTGCAGCCCGGCCCCTTCCAACATGTCAAAACCGATCCTACAAGCAGCCCTTGGTGCAGCCTAAGTCCATTTGGAGTAGCCCACTTCATCACCATGCAGCTCGGCCACCTATGAAGCCTACCCAAGCCCAATTTGGAGCAGCCCATACCCTACCCGAGCCCACTACCAAGCCCCCCAAGCAGCCCATTTTCTCTTTCCTTCATACAATGGTCGGCCACATGCATGCATGCACCTTGCCACCTTCCTCTCCCTCTCCATTATTTAATATATTACATGCATGAACATTTCCCCACATGCATGGCCGGCCACTCTATTTCTCCTCTACATTTATCCATTTTAATTAATTAAATGCCATACATGCACCCTATGTTTGGCCGGCCACCTTCTCCTCCATTTTCATTCTCTTTCCCCCCTCTTTCCACCTATTTTATTTTTTTTTTATTCTACATTCACCCCTTCTTTCCCTCTCTCTCATGCTCATTTATTTCTCATTCATCTCCCCCTCTCTATTTTATATTTTCTATGTCATTCCCTTTATTATCATACATGAATCCTTCCATTCTCTCTCCCCTTCATCAATGCATGCATGAACCTTTCTCCCCCTATATGGCCGGCCACCCCTTTATCTCCCCTCATCTAGAACATTCCTCCCTCTCCTATATAAAGGACCCCTTGCCTCTTTTTTATGTTAAGTAGTTTTGAAGTAGTTAAGTAGTTTAAGTTTAGTTTTTGAGAGAGATATGAAGAGTAGTTTAGTGGAGTGATAGTTCAAGTTTTCTTCTTTTTTTCTTGTTGTTTTATTTCATTTCTCCAAGCAATAATTTAGTATTTTTCATCTTTTCATGTACTCTTATTCCTAGTTTAATGATAATGCAATGTTCATTTCTTTTGTTTTCTTCCTCTATTATGCGTAGCTAACTTTATTTTGTGCCCGATCGCGATAAGCTTTGCGATAAAATAATATCTTTCATTTCATGTTTGCACTTGTATTTTTCTATTTTTGATTCTTCCTTGATTTATTTTGTGTCGACTCCGTATTCCGGTATACGGTAGTAGGCATTTGATCTCATTTCATAGAAGTCGAGAGACTCATTGATATGAAAGATCACTCAAAGAAGGAAGGAGTTGAACGCACCCCTAGAGATAGGATTACGTAAATCCTCCGGATTGGAGTCAAATCCAATAGTGCGGGTCACTTCGGTAATGCGACTTTAGGCCTTTTTGACTTGAAAGAGATTTCGGTCAAAACGTCTATAAGTTAGGGGATTTAATGCTCTAGCGAGATTACTTTCTAATATCGGATCCGTCACGGTCTTAATAGAAGTGCAAATGCTAACTAATTTATTTCGTTATTTTTTTTCAAGGTGAATCGTCGATCGAGCACTTTTCTCGTAATAGTTTATTGTCTCTTTTAATTAAGCTTAGTTCATTTTTATTTTCAAAACGCATCAATCTTCCGGTAGAATAATAGAGTCGTTGTGAGTAATAGTACTTGCCTGCCCCGAGTGTTTATACGACCTTGATATATTTTTATCACTATACTATAAAACGATAGGTATACTTGCCTATTCGGATTGTAGTCCGAGAGACGATTTTTACGCATCAATTATCACCCAGGGCAGGCGAACACCATGGCGGTTGCCTTGAGTAGGATAGCCTCCATTACTGGACTAGAGCCCCAGGGTATGGCTATGGAGCTAGTATAGATGATGGAGGATATACACATTACCATGGTTTTTAGGGCTGAGCCAGATGTTTATCTTGAGTACTTGGCCTCCCTAAGCATTATTTGCGACATATGAGAACGTATCCGGGTACAGTAGAGACAGGATGCAACTTTGGAGCCTATATTTAAAGATCTGGGAGGGGGTAAGTTAGAGAGTTATGCACTGCATGATGACCTCATTAATTTTTGTGGACTCATTTATATACAAGCAGGAGGTGGTATCCGGGAGGACATACCCAAGGAGGCACATTGCACTCGGTACTCAGTGTACCCCAGGATCACCAAAATAGCAGCAAACCTGCGGAGGGACATGTAATGGATGAGGATGAAGAGGGAGATCATAGATATGTGACACATTGCAAAACCTGCCAGCGGGTGAAGACAGAGTGCAAGATCTAAGGAGGACTTCTACAGTCGTTGTCGGTGCCAGAGTGGAAGTTTGAGGATATAACTATGGATTTCATACACGGATTGCTGTGCTCCCACTCTGGGCACGAATCTATTTGGGTCATTGCCAATAGGTTGACCAAGGTGGCCCCGTTTATACCAGTCAGGAAGTACAACCCAGTTACATTTTTGGTGAGGTTGTTTGTGGAGCAGTTTGTCAGATACCATGGCTTCCCCAGGACGATCGTCTCAAACCGTGATGGTCGATTTACTTCTAGGGAGTGGAGAGCAGTGCATGCATACTAGGGTTCTCAGCTTGAATTCAACACAACTTTCCATCCACAGACTGACGGTCAGATAGAGCGGACCAATCGGACTATGGAGGATATGCTACGCTTATGTATATTGGATACAAGGAAGCCCTTGGAGAGACTATTATCACTGATAGAGTTCTCCTATAATAATAGTCACCAGGAGAGCATTGGGATGGCTCTATATGAGGCCATATATGATAGTAAGTGCCGGAAATCGCTATCTTGGGTCTAGTATAAGGATTTGTGAGCCTTTGGATAAGATTATATTAAGGATATAGATTCACACATACAACTGATTAGGGATCGTATGCTGGAGGCACAGAGTAGACAGGACAAGCTTTATGATGTGAGGCATCAAAAGGTGGAGTTTCTGGTGAGAGACAGGGTGTTCTTGAAGATTCATCCAATGCATGGTGTTTCGTAGGTGCGGAGGAACAAGAAGCTCAGCCCTCGATTTATGGGACCATACTTGATCTTGGAGCGGATCGGTCCTTTGGCTTACCTGCTAGAGCTACCGCCAGAGTTAGGGAACCTCCACGACGTCTTCCATGTCTCCTCGCTTCAGAGAGCGTTACTTAGGGCAGAGAAACATATCACCACTATAGCAGGCCTAATAGCACCAGATAGACTAGTCCATTTGGAGTTGATCTAGATCGATTACATGGCGATCAGAGTGATGTAGAAGAAGACGGTTCCCTTGGTCAAGGTGTTGTGGTCCAACCACGAACGGGAGGAGCACACCTAGGCGCTGATGGATCTGATGTGGAAATGATATCCGGGACTCTTCACCTCAGGTATATCTTAAGAATTTTTGAAAAGTTCTTAAATTCGTGTGCATAAGAATCTCGTAGACCCAAACTTGATTTTCGGGGACGAAATTATTTTTTTTTATTGGGATTTGTAACATCTCATTTTCTTCTAGACCCCTTAACCTAGATTAGGGTATAACATGTGGTGGGTGAATAGGTTAGGCTAGGGTTGACCCAAGGAGTTAGGGTGGATTCACATATGGCCCACTATAGGGTACAAGTCAACTTTAACTTAGAAAAATTATTCTTGATCAATAGGCGTCGAGTGCGTCGAGTGCGTCGAGTGAATTGACGCCAATAGATGAAGTGTCGAGTGGACTCAATGTCATGATCTTTAACTTAGAAAAAATATTATGGATCAATGGGCGTCGAGTGCTTTGAGTGAACTCGATGCCATTCGACGAATCATCAAGTGCATTGAGTGGACTCAACACCATGCTCTTTAACTTAGAAAAATTATTCTGAATCAATAGGCGTCGAGTGCGTTGAGTGAACTCGACGAAGCATTAAGTGGACTTAACTCCATGATCTTTAACTTAGAAAAATTGTTTTGGATCAATAGGCATCGAGTGCGTTAAGTGAACTCAATGCCATTCGACGAAGCGTCGAGTGTGTTGAGTCGACTCAACGCCATGCTCTTTAACTTATAAAAATTGTTCTGAATCAATAGGCATCAAGTGCGTTGAGTGAACTCGACATCATTCGATGAAGCGTTGAGTGGACTCATCACCAAGTTCTTTAACTTAGAAAATTGTTCGGGAATCAAAAGGTGTCTAGTGAACTCGACGCTATTCAACAAAGCGTCGAGTGCATTGAGTGAACTCGACACCACTCGACGAAGCATCTTGTAATACTCAATGCTTTTGGACTTAGAGTATTTTTCGATCTAAATTGTGTTTTCTGGTTTATATGTACGGCTTGAACCTGGTTTTTTGGGATAAGCGCTGATTGATCATTTAAACCTGATCTCTTCAATAAGACCTATTTAATACATTGATCTTCTCAAGAAGACCTATTTAAAGCAATGATTGGCGGTCCAATACTAAGGTGACACGTGGCAAAGCAACTTAAACTACAATAATTTGTAGTCCAACATTAGGGTGACACGTGGCAAGCAACTTAAACCCTAATTCTTCTTATAAAAAGGAAGAAACAAGAAACCCTAGCCGTTACTACCACTTCTTAACAATGCTTCCATCACCTTTATTGAGCCTAGAGGAGTGCAAAACTACTTCTAGAGCTATGCTTTTTCTGGCGAAATAAGGGATTTATCTAGTTTGCCGGAGCCGTCGTCGGTCATGGCTCACCACCACCGCACCCGTCGCCAAGCTCGCAACCAGGTATGTTTCGCTTCCCCTCCCTCGGTACAAGTCTTCTAGATCCAATAGGAGAGATATCGGGCTCAAATGATCCCGATGCCATGAGAGATAGAGGGAACATTTCGAGCTTTTATTCTTGCTCGGGTTTGCTAGAGGTGCCGCCTCCGGCAGCCATATCGCTGGGAAATTCTAGCCACCACCTCAACGAAGGAGGTACAGATAATCGTCGGCGGTGGAGGCAGCCCAGGTGGCTGAAAACAAGGTTTAAAGTTGCTACAGGCGAGATAGATCCTGACAGTTGGCTATCCGGGAAAGATAACCCGATGTCGTTGATTTGAAGATTAATTAAACTATAGTATCATTTATTTAATGTGTATATTCTGTCACATTTATTCAGATATGTTGCATGTTGATTTTAGGCCCCTTAGATGCAATTTCAAAAATAATGATCAACATAAAAAATATAGTTCTAGGTCTTACCTTAAATTTGACACCCTAAACATGCAATTTGGATCACTGTAGCTCCTGGTAGGGTCATTCTCCTAGGACTACTCCTAGACTAGGGCGACTCCTAAACCATAAGTCCACATGTAGTGAAATTCATGTCATGCATGTGTGTACTCTAGGATTAGTCTATGCCCTAAAATCAGAATTTTTGAAGGATGAATTGCTATAGTTTTGTAGAAATATAAATATTTAAATAAATGGAATTTAGGGTGTTTCCCTATTCCAAATGATCCCATATTTGGGTGGAATGGCTCTAAGGTCATCATATGGTCTTGATAAAAATTTGGAGCAATTTGGATCTCTTCATGTTAAAGTATCCAATATGTATGGTGAAAGTAGATTTGTAAATAGTAAAATGAGGGTAAAATGGGAATTTAGCCCATTTGGCTCAATGCATATCCATGAAATTTTGGACAGAGACTTATGGAGGTAAAATACTCCTTTCATGAGAAAATTGGGATTTTTGGAATCAAAAATCTTATAAGTTGGAATTATTTCAAAATTAGCACATTTAGGGGTTAAAATGAAAAATAGGGCTACTGAACTTTAAAAATTCCAAATTGTTGATCCAAGCCCTAATAGGTCATTTCACTTCTCTGGATAATTTACGAGCATTTTTGAGAAGTATTCCATGTATAAATAGTGTAATTACGTTTTTACCCTTATAGGGCTTTGATCAAAAACATGAGTAGTGCTTCATGGTAAAGTATGAGAAAATGTGAAGGCCCTTATTTCTACAATATGTACCCCTTTAAATTTTATTAAGATTTTTGGATGATTATTTATTGTGTATACTATAATAGTGGCATTTTTGTAATTATTTTAACATGTGAATATCTTGAGTCAAATCACTGACTAAGAGTATGAAAATCTATTTTGACCATTGTCCTTTTAATATCATTGAGTGGAAATTTTCCGTGAATGTTAAATAATTATTTATAGTACTTCATTTGAAAAGGGAAGATAATGGGGTTTTAATCATAAATGGAAAATAATGGTAAGAACAAATTGGAAAATACGAATTTTTTGTGATCAAATGTTTTAACCTAGATAAACATCAGATAATTTATTTAGACCTAATGGAATACTCGTAAGAGTAGTTCATGTTCAAAGTGACCTTGGTCATTTGATTAATTAATTTAAATTATGGTCCAAAATAATTAGAAAAATGATAGAATTCTGAATGATCAATATTATACACAAGACAAACCCGTGATAAAAATTTGGAGGTCTTTGGCATAAGGAATTGGAAGTCATCTCATATGGGTTAGAATTAGGTTATGGGTTGCATTTAGTAAAAATAATAAGAAGCTCTAGAGTACTCAGGGTGATGAGATATAGTTAAATTAAGAGATGTATCGGGAAGTTGAAACCCTAGTTTGTATCACAAGTATGTAACTACATAGCAACGAGTGCTAGAGTGCAAGTCACAAGGAGAAAACCTATAACGTGGTCCGACGAATGATCATCGCTCTCCCAATCAGTACCTTAAGTCATTAGGTTTACTCAAGAGCAACAATGAGATTGGACATTAATAATGGGCAGACACTAATAAAAGTAAGTGTCCTTAAGAAAGCGAGCTATCGGCTTTAACCCATCATTGTTCCTAGTGCCCCGGAGAGCCCTTCATCGGGCTTGCACTGGGTAGTCCAAAGATTAACCCTAAGATGCTATATATAACAAGAATTAGATAAGAGTAGTCTAATAGCCTACGTGAAAGATGTGACAAACTCACACTTATAGGATTTGAGGTTTTCAGGATGGATTTAGTCCAGCGAGCTGGAGGTTCGGATGTTTGGATTAAGGACGGGTTTAGTCCTGCGAGCTAGAGGCTCAGATGTTTGGATTCAGGATGGGTTTAGTCCTGCGAGCTGGAGGCTCAGGTTTGAAATGACTTGCATGTGCATAGAACATATTAGTGGCGGGTCATACAGTTGTCACGACCCGCATTTCCTCAATAATAAAATTATATCAGAGTATGAGAAAATACGTGTCGTGATGCCACGTTATACAAGGGATAACTGCAGACGCTCAGACAAAACCCCAGACTCAAAAGCTTAAAGAGAATCATGACTTATTATGAAATAAAAACTAGTTAAATTAGATGGTCGTATCCCTCGGCACAGGGGATCATCTAGTCCTCAATTAAATATCATTATACGCAGCGGAAAATACTTTGGTTAAGGTGATTTTAAATCCTACATGAGCGTAAACGTCCCCAAAGGACAACTCATGATATGCAAGACTCTAAATTTAGTATAGTATAAACCAAAAGTCTTTACGTTAATTTGGAAAGTAGTGCTTTATTTTTATAAACATGACGTGTATGGGGTATATATAATAAAGCTTTTAGTGTTTAAAATACCTAATATGCAACCTAGCATAATTCATTACCAGAGAGCAAGTAAACAACCCCCATAAAAGTAAATAAAATAGTAGTTTCAGTTCATAATTAGCATCACAAGAAAGCCACCAGTTGGCGTCAACAACGTGACACGAACCCACTGGTGAGTATGCATGTCTATACAGAAAGGAAGAAAACAACTACCTCACAAACTGAGGAAGGGGAGTCTCAACAGCCAAGGAGATCACAGCACACCCCCAAAAGAAAACTAGCCGCTCAACCGACTACTGCTCTGAACCTGAGGCATTCAAAGAAAGAACACCTCAGCAAGAATACAATCAAATAGAAATAGAGCATTAGGTCATAAGCAAATAAAAATAAGGTGTTTACCAAACCCTGCAACATAATGTTATTAAATTTAGCAGAAGGAAATAAACAAGAGAGCAAAAAGAAGAACTATCCAAGGAATAATCAAAACACATCAAGTGCGAGAAATTAGCAACATGCCCTGCTAAAAAGAAAACCTGTAGCAGCAATAAGGCAAACATATGCCAAACATAGCCATTTAGAAAAGGAAAGGAACTAATGGTCCTAACTTGTGAATTAATAGCAGTGGTAAAACCTTGGGTCCGGGTTGGTAG
The DNA here is from genome assembly GCA_039513925.1 of Platanthera zijinensis. Lineage (NCBI taxonomy): Eukaryota > Viridiplantae > Streptophyta > Magnoliopsida > Asparagales > Orchidaceae > Platanthera > Platanthera zijinensis. The sequence goes on from CM077089.1 coordinate 98,334,080, forward strand.
CGAAAAGCAGCCCTCTTCCAAACAACCAGACCCAAAAACTCTCACGGGTGAAAACAACCGGTGGCAGCTCCCGGGTCCACACACCTAACCAAACCAGCCCAAACTGGGGCCTAATAGGTGGTGGCCACATCTCTGCAAACACAAATCACCCCCTCTCCGAGCCACCAGAAAAGCCACCTACCATAATCCATGATTTGACATCCAAAAACTAGCCGAAAACACAACACCAGACCGAAATAAAACCCACACTATCCAACTCGGGAGAAAACCACCAGCCTAAGGAAAAAGAGTCGAGTCCACTCGATGCCGCGTTGAGTGTGTACTACACACTCAACGCCAAACACTAAGCAGGGAAGGCGTCGAGTCTACTCGACGCCGCGTTGAGTGAGCTCCACTCACTCAACGCCAAAAGATTTGGCCGCAAAAACTCGCTAGACGACGACGTTGAGTGAGTTCAGCCCACTCAATGCTGTCAACGCTAACAGTCGAAGGCATTGAGCGACTTCACCACACTCAACGCTTTTGACTAAGAAAAAATATCACCAGACTAGACGACGTTGAGTGAGCTCAACTCACTCAACGCCAAATGCAGACGGTGTTGAGTGAGCTCAACTAACTCAATGCCAAAAGACAGACGACGATGAGTGAGCTAAACTCACTCAACGCCAAAAGACTTAGAAAAAATTCCAAGACTAACGACGTTGAGTGAGCTCAACTGACTCAACACCAAAAGACTTAGAAAAAGTCTTTGGCAAGACGGCGTTGAGTGATCTCAACTCACTCAATGCCAAAAGCATACGGCGTTGAGTGAGCTCAACTCACTCAATGCCAAAAGCAGACGGCATTGAGTATGTCCACTCTGCCAATGCTTCTGGTCTTAGTCTCCAGACCAAACAGCTAGGCGTTGAGTATGTCCACCATACTCAACGCTTTTACACTTAGCCTACAAAATGACTTCTGCCCTAAGCTAACACTCAACGCCTGCTATCCAGTGAACTAAAACTTAACTAAAAAAATTCTAATTTCCTCCTTCCTACCCATTCTACTCGGCTACAACTACCAACTATGCTGGGCTAAAACTAGAAAACTAAAATCCTACCTCCAGTCACTACTTGGACACAAAACAACAACTAAGGAGGGAGAAAAAAATAGAAATCTGGGCAAGATTTATATTGAACTTGCTCGGGACAAAGCCTGCAACAACCCTAGCTTCTAGAAGAGGAAAGTAAAGCTACTATCAAACAACCAAGAAAAAATAACACGAATAAGATCAAGCTTGGCAAGGGCAAAGGGGGACCACTTGCCTCTACCTCTAGGAAATAGCAGCCAAGACTTCTCACTCGGCACCGGCGGCAAGATCGACCACCTAATATAAAATTAGAATCTTTTAGAGGGAAAAAATGAGCAACCCGAAAACCCTAGCTTACTAAGACAACTCGAGAGCAACAAATACTTACCTAGGGAGGAAGATTTAGGTGAGGGCAGTTAAGATCTGCCCTTACTCGAGAAAAACGAGTTCTAACTAGCACGAATCAGCGGCCAGAATCTCCAGCACCTCCGTCGCCCGAAGCCTTCGGCTGGAAGCTATTCTCCCTTTCTTTTTGGGGAAGATGAAGGGGATATACTAAAATAAGCTATAATATAATATATTCAATCAGTATAGAAAATACATATAATGTAAGATCCGGCTTCCTAATTTGGGAGCACACCCGAATCTTATGCCTAGAACCGCCGCCTTACGGTGACACTAACACACGGGCTAGTCAACACCGCAAGATGCCGATCACGCCGGCTAACACGATCATATTCCAGATCAATATGAGTAATAAAAGCAGTAAACAGTCCACAGCCACAACACATATATATATGTGAAATAAAATATGAAACAGTCCAGACAGAGTACATCAATAATAATAATAAGGGCTTATGCCTGATACATGAATATCTCAATATGTCTCTCTCTCAAAACATAAGCGAAAGCTATCTATATCATCTTCTAATATCATCCTACCTGAGGACGCGCAGTAGTAGTAGTAGTCTGCGGTAGCGGTATCTGCTCCTCAAGTCCTGCCTCCTCGTCGTGCTAGTGCTCCATCTCCACGAGCTCCTAAAATAGAATGGTCACCGACCATTAGTCAATAAGACTAAGTCGTTTCCTCCGCACCTCGCCCCGCAGCTCCTAGGCACCGAGAGGAAGGACAAAGCGGAGGACAACAAGGGGTAGCAAAAGTGGAAGCAGGTGACCAGAGTTAATTAGCAGTTGTAATAGATATTATTATTCTACTCTAGCAGTTCTAAGTATATAGTATAAGTAAGTAAAGTGCAGTACTAGTAAAGGAAGGAACTGAAAGTAAGAGCAGAAAAGTAAAGTAAAGTAAAGCTTAAAGGTAAAGCTATCTACCATCATTGAGTACCCTAACTTATATAAATGCCCATACAAATATATAAGTTAGGATTTCAGAAATAACTTATCATATAAAAGAGTCCATACTAATTTATATGATAAGGATCTATGAAGTGTATGCCCTAATATGAATGAATGTTAATGATGTAATGTATGCAACAGGCAAGTGCAACTCACACACAACGATTCCGTGATCACAGACCTTTAGTTCCCACTTTTCTAGAGCTTGCATCACTCTCTGATACCACCGTTATGGCTACGGCAGCAGCGGAGCGGGCATCTCCGCTTTCTAGGCAGGTATACACACTACTAGGCCTAGACCTCTCTCATACGGCTCTATGCACATCCTAGGTGCACTATAGAGTCTCTGCGTACGTACTTTGCTGACTACCCATTAGTCTTGTTGGGACGGGTGCACGTTATCGGGGATTTTCCTCCAGACCGCAGCGTAAACAACCAACTGGCCCCTCAAACCCTCACACCCGCCTGGCTCACCATACTGTCATCGGTGTCACGATTGGCACAGTACTGCATGACCCGCCACTATTTTGTTTATGCACATGCAATAATTTAACCCGAGCCCACCCCCCCCCCCCACCCCGGCTCGCAGGAAAAACCTGTCCTGATAAAAAATCTCCCGAGCCTCCAGGTCGCAGGACTAACCTGTCCTGAATCCCTCCAATCCATCAAGGGTGAGAATATAATATCAAGTCCAATTCCTTCCAACCCATCATGAGTGAGAATACACATCAAGTTCAGTTCCCTCCAACCCATCATGGGTGAGCATGTGTACCATTTCCCTTAGCCTAGTATACTACTCTTGTCTACCGATTATTAAACTTAGTAGTTTAGGGTTAATCCCAGGACTGCCCAAGGTATGCCCAATGAAGGGGTCTCGAAGGCACAAGGAACCAAGATGGGATGACAAGCTCAAAGTTCCCTTTCGCAAGGATAATTAATCTTATTAGTGTCTACCCAGAATTATCACCAAACTCTCATTGTTACTTTAGAATGAGTCTAAATACTTAAGGTGTTATTAGGAGCGCGGCGGTCTTTCGCCGGTCCCCGTTATTGTTGTTATCACGGGACTTGCACTCTTCCACACATGGTTAAGGAATCCTCTAGGAGACCAACCAGGGTTAATTCCTCCACTAAGATCCTCACTTTACTAGTTATTCAGATTCCTCCCATGGTGGCCCTACTGGTACGAACATCGATGCTAGACCCTTACCCATGTCCCAATACCACCACATATGTGACCTTCTAATTTCTCTGGCCATATGCCTCAAATTATTTATCCTAGGATGGTATGGACCTATATGATGAACAGGATGAATTCCATAATTTTCCAAATTAATTACACCATTAAATTAATTTCTTTAAATGTAATCCCTAGTCGTTTTGCACATGAAGTATTGTCAATATTAAACCAACTGTCCTAGGGATTATTCCAGGTATATAATATGACAATTAATGGGGCCTACCAAAATTTCATGCTTTTTCAATTAATATTTATAATTAATTCTTATTTAATACTATATCCACAAATCTAGCATTTTCCAAATGAAGTACAAAAAATATTATCTTAAAAAATCTAATTAAATCACAGAGCCTTTATAATAATGAAATAATTCTATGTCTAGATTTCCATTTACATCTAGATTGAAATGGCCTATCAAATGATCAATTTGAGTTATTTACCAAAATGCCATTATGGGGCCTAAGTACATTATTTGGCACCCCAAAACTCTGAAATAATTGAACAAGGTATAAAACATTCAATTACAGTAATATGAATTTTCTCAGATATTTAAAAGGAATATATACCCATCATTTCTACACAAATTCTATAAGGGTAAAATGGTCATTTTTCTCCTTAAACTACTTAAACTTCATCCAACAGAAATACAATTTATTTCTAGTGTTTATTATGTCATTCCTTAGTCCTCAACAGAAATTGAACATTTTATGTTAAGGGTAAACCTATTTTAAATTTATTTCCTCAAAAGGACCAAATTTTCAAAAAAATTCAACATAATGGGATTTTTGTTCCCAAAAATCACATTATTGCTATGAGAGGTGTATTACACCATCATGTGTCTGTATAATGAAAATAATGATTTTTGAATGTTCCAAGTTGGCTGAATACACATTATTTCATTTTAGGCTAAATGCACACCAAGCCTATAACAAGCCAACACATGCAAGTGGGTTTACCCTACATGCAGCGGTCCAAATTAGATGAAATTTAAAACATATACATATACTGTCCCTAAGGACATGCCTCCTACATTTGGGATTCATTGGATTTGAAATACTCCAAAAATCACATTTATTTCATTTATCATATTTTGACTAAAACTATAGGATAATATTCCCCAAAAATTCTCATTTTTGGGAAGGGGCTAGACACGCCCAAATAGGTCACAAGTCCAAAATTTCAGCCTATGTGGATTTATGGTTTGGCATGGGCATCCATTTTACTTTCTGCCCTAGCCTAGGACCAGTCCTAGCAAAACAGCCCTATAAGAAAATATACTAGGCCAAAATACAAGTTTAGGGTGTCATATTAAAGGTAAGAGGGAGGGATACAAGTTGAATATTAAGCATCAGTCCTGAAAATGGCCCTAAGGGCCCTAAATTTAACATGCAAGTGACTGTATAAACAGGGACTGAAAACTATATATCATAACAACACTAATCTCAAAGCAGGATAAAGGGCATCTGTTCATCTTCTCCAAACAGCCAAGGGCCGAGATTTTCCCGACCTGGAGCTCCTTACAAGGTCATTTTCCAACCACTCGGCCACCTCCCTGGCCGGCCACCACCACCACCACCTCCATTGAGGTGAGGGCTAACGTTTGGCGGCGACTTGGCCGTCGGAGGTGGCGGTTTCCAACGAACTTGAACTCCATTAAAAATCTGAAAATCCATTAAAATCTCACATTAGATCGGGCTCAATTGAGCCCGATGTCATGCCTAATCGATCTAGAAAGCTAGTACGGGTAGAGGTGAGGCGAAACGGACCTGTAGCCAGGCTTGGCAGCGTGTGCGGTGGTGGTGCGCCATGGCCGAAGCTTGCTCCCGCGAACTAGCCCGATTGCTCGTTTCTCCACCAAAAGCTTCGATCTAGATATCGAATTCCACTCCTCTCAGTGCTCTGAAGCTAATGGTGAAGTCAAATAGGCATGGAGTGGGCTGGTTGTGGTGTTTTTAGCATTTGTAAATTTGGCCTAGCATAGGATGCTTCACCATGACTGCCATGTGTCATGGAGCTTGCTGAAAATGGCTGAAAAATGTTGTGTGAGCTCAGAGGAGGGCTTGGGAAGAGAGGAGGAGGGCCACATGGCCTTCATCCCCTCTTTCCCTCTCTTCTCACTCCTCTTTTTCTCCAAAATCCCTAAATTACCCTCATGCATGCATTCTCTCTCCTAATTTTGGGGGTTAGGGGCTGTCATTGACCTCTTGGGATAGTCATGGGCCTTGAATAATGGGCTTAGCCCATGGGGAATGGGCTTGGCTTCTTCTTTCTTTCTTTAGGCCCCTTTGTTGACTTGTTGACTTTTAGGTTGACTTGGTCAGCATGGTGAGTGGGCTGACCCCACTTGAGGGTCGTGGATCTAATGGCACCACCCAACTTGGGTTGGGCCAAGGGGGTGCCCTACTTAGGTTATTTGGGCCTATAGGTATGGGTTTGACCAAATTAGGGCTAAGGTTGACTTGGGTCAACTAGGGTAAAAGGGTTGACCTAGTGATATGCCCTAGGGCCCACTTAGATTATTTTTAGTGTTAGGGCAATGTGGTGGGGTCATGGTGTGACTAGGGTCCCTATTTAGGATAGTTTGACTTAGTTTGACTTTGGCCCTATAGTGGGCCCACATGGCTACAACCCACTACCTAGGGTCAAACCTAGATAATTTCCCTAACACCCACCCCATGCCTAACCCAATCTAAGTTAAGGGGTCTAGATGTAACATGGAATGTTACAAATCCTATAAATAAAAAAATAATAATTTCGTACCCGAAATTTGAGTTCGGGTCTACGGGGGTTCTACTTGCAAATATTTAAGGAATTTAAAATATAAAACTAAGGAATACCTGAAGTAAACAACTCAGGGTGTTGCTCCAACATTAGGTCCCTCGGCTCCCAAGTGTGCTCCTCCCGTCCGTGGTTGGACCACAACACCTTCACAAGAGGGACCTTCTTCTTCCGCAATACTTGGACGTCCGTATCATCAATCCGGATCGGCTCCAATCTAACGGATCTATCTAGCGCTACCAGACCGGCTGTGGTAGTGATTTCCTATTCCGGTCGAAGGAGAGATCTTCGCAATGAAGAGACATGGAAGACGTCGTGTAAGGTACTTGTTGGGTACATTGGAAAATGTGTACCTGATTTGAAGAAGCCCAACTTAGCTCAATGATATACATCAAGGTGTATTTGATGTTATTTTAAGTTGACATGTGCAGGTGGAGAATTGATAAAGTATGCAGAAAAATTCTAAGTCCAAGTGTCGACACAAAGGAAGCAGTGTCGACACACAGAAGAAAATAGTCGACACAACACTGGGAAGCAGTGTCGACACATAGCAGTTAGTCTACAACTACACTGGGAAAAAGTGTCGACACAGAAGAAGTAAGTCGACACAACACTGGGAATTTGTGTCGACACAGAAAAAGAGTCGACACAACACTGGGAAATTGTGTCGACACAGAAGAAAAGAGTCGACACAATACTGGGAAATTGTGTCGACACAGAAGAAAAGCGTCGACCTCAAACATTGGGAGAATGTGTCGACACAGAAGAATATAGTCGATCTCAAGATTGTCGACATCATCTGAATGTGTCGACACAGAAGAAAATAGTCGACCTCAAGTTAGTCGACACCAGCAGAATGTGTCGACACATTGTGATTAAGTCGACACATAATAGCAGAGTTAAAAAATGAATGTGTCGACACCTGAAGGCTAAGTCGACACTTACTAAAGTTATGATTCTACAACAATTGTGTCGACACACAGGACTTGTGTCGACACACTGAAGAGTCAAGATCAAGTTATTTGCAGAAGAAGCTGTGTCGACTCAAAGGCAACTTAGTCGACATTACTGAAGACTGTGTCGACACCAAAGTTAATTATGTCGACACAAATAGACAGATTGTCTCGACACTTTCTGACAGACTGTTTCAACAACTTGTGATTCAAGACTAAGGCACAGGACTTGTTTGAAGACTTGACAGCTGTGGGTTATCACCGGTTAACTGAAGTTGTCAGACTTGTCAGAAAACGGTTAGAAACCGGATCAGCCGGTTACCATGAAGAATGTCTATAAATAGACAGATTCAGAAGGAGAAAAAAAATCAACAACATATAGAACTGACCTTTTGAAATACATTGGATCAGAAAGTGGAGAAGGATTACTATTCTACTCATTTCAAGAAAGTGCTAGGCACTTAAGAAGATCTTCTCCGGGAGATCTAAGAAGACTATCTAAGGATAGATCTAAGAAGAGTTCTAATCAGAATTCAGAAGAATCATTCAAAGTTCTGGATAGAGAGAGATCAAGTCAGAATTTGAAGAAGAAGAAAGAATCCACCAGTGGATTCTCAAGAAGCTGTTTGGAATCAACTCAGCTAAGTACATTTTCAAGAAGCTTTGAAGAAGGCTAAGAAACAGTTGATTGCATCAGCTGATCAAGAATTGTCATTGCCTTTTCTCTCTCAACTTTGGCAAGACAATTAAGACAATCTTTTCTATATTTCTGTAGGATCTGTTTATACAGATCTGAGTTGTAAGCCTATGTTATAAAGGCTGAGTGTAGGAGTGTTGAACTCTGAGTGGTAGGGCTGATTGCCTGAGTGTAGGAGAAGGGTATTCTCTGAGTTGTAGGCCTCGGGGCAAGGCTGAGGTAGGGCAGTTGTGCCTGAGTTGTAGGAACCAGTTGGGTTCTGAGTTGTAAGATCTATTGATCTGAGATAAGTGGAAGTTTGGCCGAATCTAGCATACTGCTAGATAGGTGAAGGGGGAAAGTGGATGTACCCAGACCTTGGGGAACCACTATAAAACATAGTGCAATCTGTGATGTTTTGTTTTCTGTGATTGCTGTGTTTATTATATTAGTTATTAAATTGAATTCTGTCTAGAAGTTTTAGAAAGAGAAGCAGAACCTATTCACCCCCCCCCCCCCCTCTAGGTGTTTAGGCTGCCTTGAAAGTTAAACTATCAAGTGGTATCAGAGGGAGGTTCCTCAAAAAGGACTTAACAGTCTGAGGTAGATCTGATAGGCAGATTCAAGAATCAAGAAGATGGGTTCTGGAGAGAATCATAAGGAGCTAGGGTCAATGAAATTACCCATATGCAAGAAGGAAATCTTTGGGATCTGGAAAGAAAGAGTCAGATTGTTTATGGAAGCATCTGACCCAAGGATTTACATCACAGTACAGGAAGGCCCCTTCATACCAATGAAGATATCTGTTCTTGATGCAAATATCCAAACACCAAAGACTTATTCTGAAATGACCAAGGATGAAATCATCTTGGCAACCATGGACAAAAGGGCACAGAACATCATTGTCAGTGCCATAGATGATTCAACATTTCAGAATCTGATTCACTGCAAGACCTCCAAGGAGATGTGGGACACATTGATTGTCTACATGGAGGGATCTGAAGAAGTAAGGCTGGACAGAAAATCTATGCTAAATCAGGAGTATGAAAGTTTTAGACAAGGAAAATCTGATAGCATAACTGAGTGCTATAAGAAATTCTATAGAATTGTGAATGAGCTAATATCCTATGGAAGAGTCTTCAGTACCTATGAACTGAATGACAAATTCTTAAGATCATTATCAAAGGATTGGGATACAAAGATCTGTGCCATAAGAGAAGTGGCAAAATTGGCAGAGATATCTCCTCCAACTCTGTTTGGAAAGTTGCTATCCTATGAAATGCAACTTATGGTAAGGAAGGAGGAGGAAAGAAACTCAAGAGGAGAGAATAGAGAAAAGACTGTGGCATTTAATGCTGAAGCCACTAGAAAGAATAGGAGGAAATCACCATCTCCTCCTAAGGAAGTTGAAGAAGGTAGTTCTGAAAATTCAGATAAGGGTTCAGTCAGCTGTGATTCAGATGCAGACTTTGCTGCATTCACTAGGCAATTTCAAAGGTTCTTGAAAAAGAAGCAATGGAAGTCTAGGCCTTCCTCATCACAGCAAGTAGATGACTATTATCAGAAGAGAAGGTCATCAAGGAAAGAGAAAAGCAGGTCAAAGCCCAGCAAAGCCACTACTTCAAAGATTGTCTGCTATTGTTGCAATAGGCCTGGACATGTAGTGGCTGATTGTCCTGACAAAAGGAAGGAATCTTCAGAAAAGAAGAAGACTTATCAGAAAGGCAAGAAGGAGAAATCCTTTGTAGCAAAGAAAGATAAAAGTCTGTCAGACCAGTCAACTTCAGAATCAGGATCTGAAGCTGAAGCATATATTGGATTATATGCTGCATCTGAGGAAGAGGAGTTCATGCAGCTGCTAGACTCCATCAATGAACAGCAATGCATGGGTTTGATGACTAGATCAGAAGAGGACCTATGCCAGAATCAGTCTGGTTCTAATGAGGTAAACTGTCCTTCTTGTACATCTGTTTGTAATACAAGTGAAGAATCAGCTACATCTGCATCAAGTGATGAAGATGTATCTGGATCTGAAGGAGATGTCTATCAATTGATAGACAAGTATGGGGACCTGTTGCAGGCCCTTAAGAAAAGCAAGAACCTGGTTAAATCACAGGCTCAGGAAATTGCTGATCTAAGGGTTGCAATAACTGAGTTAGAAAAAGTCCTTGATCAAAAGTTAGCTGAAATTGCCAAGCTGAAGAATATAACTATTATTCAGATGGGCACAATTAATTATACTAATGATCAAGTAAAGAGTCTGGAGGACAGACTTAGAATTGAAAGGGATTTAGTGGCTAGTTACTCTAAGCCAAAATCTGTCTTACCCTTGATAGATGAATTTGTCACTCAGAAGGGTAAGGCTGGATTAGGATTTAAGGGTAACTCCAGGGCTGGCAGATTCAAGAGGAAAGGCAAAGCCCCTATTCAGCCACTAAACCTTTCAGTCCCCATAAGGTTTGGTAAGGAGAAAGTGCCTTCTAACATATATGATCATGAAGACATTCAGGATCATATTAAGACAAATGTTCTGAAGAACAAGGGTGTTAAGGCAAGCAGGCCTACCTATGGTCATAAACCCTATGGTTTTAAGAAATCAGTAGGTGAAGTTGCAACAGCACCAGCAATGAACAGAAATGCTTCTGACAAGGATGTATCTAGATCTAGATACAATAAGTTTGAATGTTGGTGCTGTGGCAAGAGGGGTCATTTTGCATTGGACTGCTGGTATAACACAAGTGTTATAAAGAATAAGAGTCTACCTGTTAGAAGAGGTTATGATAACTTTATTAAGGCTAACCTGAACCAAGGACCCAAGACTTACTTGGGTTCTAAGGGTAAGTAATTCTGTATTGCAGGTGAATCCAAGTTACCATTCCCCTATATGGTACTTGGATAGTGGTTGTTCCAGGCACATGACTGGAACAAAGGGGCTGCTGAAGGAGTATTCATCTGTCAAAGATGGACATAAAGTGATCTTTGGTGGATCTGAAAAAGGAGTCATCAAAGGATTTGGTAACAACTCTTCAAACCTAATTACTATCACCCAAGTGGCCTATGTAAAAGGTTTGAAACATAATCTAATAAGCATAAGCCAGCTGAGTGATCTAGGATATGACATTTCATTTGGTAAGGATGGATGTCATATCAAAAGGTCAAGTGATCAAGAGATCATATTGACTGGGTATAGGAAGAGAAATGTGTATTGCCTTAATTTTGAATGTGAGAATAAGGCATCCCCCATTTGTCTTGTAGCTGATGACAATGCTTCTCATTGTGTTAAGTGGCACAAGAGATTGGCTCATCTAAACTACAAGACAATTGGCCAACTCTTTAGTAAAGAACTAGTGAGGAATGGGCCTCAAGTTAAGTGTATAAAGGAAGGGGTATGCTCAGCTTGTCAAAAGGGCAAGCAGACAAAAACCTCATTTCAAACCCTTGAAAACAAGGATTCTGTGAGGTGCTTATACCTCTTGCATATGGATCTTTTTGGTCCTATGCCAGTTCACAGTCTAGGTAGGAAGGTCTACACTCTGGTGGTTGTAGATGACTATTCTAGATTTACATGGGTGTTCTTTCTGAGACAAAAATCTGAAACCCCAAGTGTATTATTTAATTTTGTAAAGCAAATTCAGAATGAACTGAATAGTACAGTGGTCAAAATTAGAAGTGACCATGGTACTGAGTTTCAATCTGAAAGCATAACAAACTTGTGTATAGACTTTGGGATTTTCCAAGAGTTCTCCTCACCTAGAACACCTCAGCAAAATGGTATTGCTGAAAGAAAGAATAGAACATTAATTGAAGCTGGTAGAACTCTATTGAGTGACACCTCTCTCCCAGAATATTTTTGGGCTGAGGCAGTTAACACTGCTTGTCATGTCATCAATAGGGCTTCTATCACCAAAGGCCACAGAAAGACTCCCTATGAGATTGTGAAAGGCAGAAAACCAAACCTATCCTATTTTAGGATCTTTGGTTGCAAATGCTATATACTTAACAATGGCAAGTCATATTTGACTAAGTTTGCTGCCAAATCCCAGGATGGGATATTTGTTGGGTACAGCACAAATAGTAAGGCCTATAGAGTCTTCAACTTAACTACTCAAGTTGTTGAAGAATCTGTGCATGTTGTATTTGATGAAACAAGATTAATCAATTGTGAGTTGTCTTGTAGATCAAATGACTCAACAGGTATAAGCAAGAAGATGGACAAGCTCTCCATTGCTGAAGCTTCAAAGGAAGAGGGAGCATTGGAAAATGAAGGCTGCTGTCCAGGGGGAGTACAAGAGATAATGGAAGCTGATGAAAACCAAGAGGAACAGCAGAATGAAGAAGCTGGAGATGCACAACTTGAAGGGAATCTACCTCCAGCTATAAGATATCTAAGAGATCATCCTACTGATCAGATAATTGGTGATCCAAGACAAGGAGTGCAAACTAGAAGCAGAAATCAAAGTACAGTTTTGCATTCTAGTTTCTTGTCCCAAATGGAACCTAAAAAGTTTGAAGAAGCTATCCAAGACCAGCACTGGATTGATGCTATGCAAGAGGAGTTGAATCAATTTAGAAGGTGCAAAGTTTGGGAGCTTGTTCCTAAACCAAGAGGCCACGATATAATTGGAACTAAGTGGATCTATAGGAACAAGCTAGATGAAAGTGGAATAATAGTAAAGAATAAAGCAAGATTGGTTGCAAAAGGATACAGGCAGGAAGAAGGGATTGACTTTGATCAAACATTTGCTCCAGTAGCAAGGCTGGAGGCAATCAGAATGTTCCTTGCCTATGCAGCCTACCAAGACTTCAAAGTATACCAGATGGATGTGAAGTCAGCATTTCTGAATGGTGATCTTAAAGAAGAAGTATATGTAGAGCAGCCATCAGGTTTTGTAGATCCTCTTAAACCTGATTCTGTGTATAAGCTTAGGAAAGCTTTGTATGGGTTAAAACAAGCTCCAAGGGCTTGGTATGAAACCCTGTCTACCTTCCTCATTGAGAATAAATTCTCAAGAGGAAAGATAGACAAAACTCTATTCCTTAGGGAATCCAAAGGAAAGATCATCTTAGTCCAGATCTATGTTGATGACATAATCTTTGGATCTACTGAAAACAACCTTTGTAAAAAGTTTGCCAAACTTATGCAAGGGAAGTTTGAGATGAGCAGTATGGGAGAACTTAAGTTCTTCTTGGGACTCCAAGTAAGACAGACTGATGATGGATTGTCCATATCCCAGTCTAAGTTCACCAAGGAGTTAATTAAAAAATATGGTATGGAGTCATCCTCCTCCATGAGAACTCCTATGGGCACAAGTATGCCAATATGCAAAGATGAGGCAGGTAAACCTGTTGATGAATCATTGTATAGAGGAATAGTTGGGTCTCTACTATATCTCACTGCTAGTAGACCTGACATTATGTATGCAACATGTGTCTGTGCTAGGTACCAAGCCTGCCCTAAAGAATCTCATTATACTGCAGTCAAAAGGATTCTGAGATATCTGAAGGGCACTCCTACTCTAGGTCTTTGGTACCCTAGGAATAGAGATTTTCAACTAACAGGCTATTCAGATGCAGATTTTGCAGGATGTAGAGAGGATAGAAAGAGTACTACAGGTACTTGTCAATTCCTGGGAGGAAGACTAATATCTTGGAGTAGTAAAAAACAGACTAGTGTGGCAATTTCCACAGCTGAGTCAGAGTATATTGCTGCAGGAAGCTGCTGTGCACAGCTATTATGGATGCAGCATCAGCTTAAAGATTATGGTATTCAGGTAAGTAGAACACCCCTTTTATGTGATTCTAAGAGTGCTATTTCTATTGCTAATAATCCAGTTTCTCATAGTAGAACTAAGCATATAGAAATCAAATATCATTTTCTTAGAGAACATGTAGAAAAAGGTGACATCTCATTGGAATTTGTAAAAATAGATTATCAAATAGCAGATGTATTTACTAAGCCTTTAGATGAAACCAAATTCAATAAATTCAAAATTGAATTAGGTATGTTAACCATTGATTAATGTATTAAACAAAATCATTAACAAAGCTATTGAAATGGTTTATAAGTAAGTAAAAGTAGTAACAACATAATCAAGTGTTAAAAAGGACACATTGAAGTTACAGAAATTGGCTAAGTAAGAATGTGTCGACACATTCAGTAATAATGTGTCGACTCAGAGAAATTATGTCGACAAGTCAGAAATATTGTGTCGACACAGAGAATATGTGTCGACACTTAAGAGTTTTATTGTCGACTTAACCAGAAATGTAATGTCGACTCAACCAGAATTATGGTGTCGACACTTACAGAATATGTGTCGACACTTGTCCTTAGTGTCGACACAGAATTTCTGTCTTTCTACTATGTATCCAAGGTGTCGACATAACCACAAATTGGTGTCGACACATAGTAGGCTGAAGAAATGTCGAGTTAATAGAAGCCTGTGTCGACACATTCCGTCTGTGTCGACACATTTAGACTGTTTTTGGCGCCTTTTGAACTTCTTTCAACAGAAGCTATAAATAGGTCAAAAGCTCTTTGTGTCGACACGCTTTCAAGGTTTTCGAGACTCAAACCCTGTGTCGACAGTCTTTCTTTCTCTCTTCTCTCAAGCTTTCTCGACACAACGATGGCGCCAAGGATTGAAGATAACATCAATGAAGGATATGAGTTAGTGCGCCAGGCCTTTGCAGAGGCGCCGCCTGATGTTCAAGGAGTTATCACCCTTCTCTCTGCATCAGGGTTAGAATTTCTCATTTCAGAACCAACTAAGATCTGGAAGAAGGAGGTGCACGAGTTCTTTATCTCTGCATCAGTCCATTCTACTGGCCTCAAGATTAAGTCCACTGTTCAAGGGACGAAGGTAAAGATTAATCAATGAAGTTTAAGAAAGATCTTCCAACTGCAAGTGGTTGAGAATGAAGAGGAAGTTCCTATATCTAAGACAAGGGAAGCCCTTCAATGGTGTGGCCTGGATTCAGGATTGAAGATTGGAGCTGCATTCAACAGAAAGGGAATGAATCAGCAAGGGAAGTTCTTGTCTGAAGTAGTTGGAAAGGTAATCCTCTGCAAGACAGGTGGACATGATAGGATTTCTGCCTATATGTTCAGCCTGATGACCAGGATAGTTTTTACTATTCCTACTGATTGGTCAGGAGTGCTCTTTGACAAGATCAAAGAGGGAATCAAGAAGCCTAACATGGCTAGGATCATGAGCCTGTACTTCACTGGAGTGATTCCTGATGTGATGCAGCAGCTGCAAGGGAGTAAGATTAACCATATGAGAAGAATGGATATGAGACTATTCTCCAGGTGGGATAGGGTGCTGTCCAAGGATGTGCCTGAAGAGAGCAGGCCAGACACCCCTGTGCAATCCCCTACACCAAATCAAGAATCTGAACAAGTACAAGAAGGGACACAGCTTGACTCAACTGTGGTCCAGGAAGTATCAACACCTGCACAGATGCAGGGGGAGCCAGTTTCCACTTCTGCTCCAAAGGTATCTACTCCTGCTTAGGTATAGGGGGAGCTAATGTATTTTACTATAAAAGACATTGCTCATATTCTTATTACTGCACAGGTTCAGGGGGAGCTAGTGTCCACACCTACTCCTGCCACTACAAATATTGAGGTGCAAGTCCAAGAGGAAGCACAGTTAAACATATCTCAAGATTTAACTGCTGCAGAAGTGACCACTCAACTGGAATTTACTATGGAGGAGTTATTCCCAGATGTTGATACTGCTGCTGATAAAGGAGGTGGACCAGATATTGAGAAGTTCATAGGAATGGACATTGATCAAGAAGCTGCTGTGGAAACACAGGTTGAGGATGAGCCTGTGGATGTTGAAGCTGAGCAACAATCCCCTGGAACAGATACAATTCATCATCCACAAGAAAGAATTCATGTAGATACTTCCTCTGACACAGAAACTGAAGAAGCCAGGGTGGCAAAGAAAAGAAAACTTGTTGTCTTTAAGAGAAGAAGCAAGAACTATAAGCAGGCATTGCAGACAACAACTCCACAAGTTTCTCCAGCCTTTGATTACAATAAATTTATGGTAGATCTTCAAGTAAAATTGGATGACCAAAGGATGGCTCTGGAGAAGTATGTTGATGAAAATAGCAAGTCAGTTCAGTTTGACTTAGCTCAGGATATCAAGTCCATCCAATTTCAAGTAAACTTGCATAAAACTGAAATGACAGACTGCTTCCACAAGGGTGGCAATGCTGTAGTTTATCTGGCTAAACAACAGGAGGCTATCTCTACAAAAGTGGATGATATTGCTTTGAAGCAAAGTTATGTTCTGGAAAATCAAATAAGAATGAATGACAATTTAACTGAATCTCATAATGAGATCATTAAAGAGGTGAAGAAGATTGTTCCAGGGATGCCTGCAGATAGAGCCAAAGAAATGGAAGAATTTGATAAGAATTTTCAGGCTGCTATTGCATCTGTTAAGACTGCCATCACAACCTCTCAAAAGGAAATATCTGAAAAGCTTCAAAAGTTAAGACCATTTTTCAAGGAGGGAGTGAATTATTTGGATGGCCAAATTCGATTTCAAAAATAAGATCTTAGAGATCATGTCTCAAGAGAAGCCATAAAGGGGGAGAGGATGCTAGTTCATGCAGGCTCTGAGCACACCAAGTGGGTGACCAATAGCATACGAGCCACTTTGGGATATCCCCCATTGTGTGATGATGCTATGGTAGCTGAGTCAGGAATACAATCTAATCTACTTGAAGGCAATCAACCTGAGGTTGCCCAAGTCATATACCCCCCTCCAGATTTTGACTTGATTGATCAGAAAGTTCAAGGAATGTATAGTCCTCCAAAGGGGGTTACTAATATTGTCTTTGGAAAAGTTGATAAGCCTGAGGCTACTCTGAAAGAACAGCAGGATGCTCTATTGGCAAAGAAGAAATTCAGAGAGCAGGCTGTACTGAAGCCAGATTATGAGCAGTGGAGTCCTACTTCAAGGAATATCATACTCACTGCATGGAAAGCTGTACAAGATAAAGTTCATGAGAGAGGAAAGTGGTACAATGAAATTGAATGGCAGAAGTATGAGGCAAGGCAAGAGGCAATTGTACAATTCAGAAGGAAAGCCAAGCTGGGAAGACTGCCATCAGATGCTAAGGAGCCAAGCAAATACTTCCCAAAGCCTTTTCATTATTTTGAAAGGCAAAGGATCAAGGAAGAAGCTCAGAAGAAGGCTGATCTTAAAGGAAAGAAGTTAGCTGAAGAATCAGAAGCTCCTGTGACAGCTACAATTCAGTCTGGCAAAGGGATTATGATTAGAGAGCCTGATCAATCCTGATTTTGTTTTAAATATTTTGTAATGTTGTGATGTACTCATTAAATGTAAAACTTTGTAATCAAACATTACCCTGTTATAAACAAAATGTTGTTTGGCATATTATAATGTGCATTCTGTGATGAATTATTCTATGTTATGTTTTGTTTATATTTAAAGTATTCCTGCTATGTCATTAATCATCATTTAGTACTGTTTATAAATGGTGTATATCATTGGCTATAGGGGTTATGACTTCTCCAAATAGGGGGAGATTGTTGGGTACATTGGAAAATGTGTACCTGATTTGAAGAAGCCCAACTTAGCTCAATGATATACATCAAGGTGTATTTGATGTTATTTTAAGTTGACATGTGCAGGTGGAGAATTGATAAAGTATGCAGAAAAATTCTAAGTCCAAGTGTCGACACAAAGGAAGCAGTGTCGACACACAGAAGAAAATAGTCGACACAACACTGGGAAGCAGTGTCGACACATAGCAGTTAGTCTACAACTACACTGGGAAAAAGTGTCGACACAGAAGAAGTAAGTCGGCACAACACTGGGAATTTGTGTCGACACAAAAAAAGAGTCGACACAACACTGGGAAATTGTGTCGACACAGAAGAAAAGAGTCGACACAATACTGGGAAATTGTGTCGACACAGAAGAAAAGCGTCGACCTCAAACATTGGGAGAATGTGTCGACACAGAAGAATATAGTCGATCTCAAGATTGTCGACATCATCTGAATGTGTCGACACAGAAGAAAATAGTCGACCTCAAGTTAGTCGACACCAGCAGAATGTGTCGACACATTGTGATTAAGTCGACACATAATAGCAGAGTTAAAAAATGAATGTGTCGACACCTGAAGGCTAAGTCGACACTTACTAAAGTTATGATTCTACAACAATTGTGTCGACACACAGGACTTGTGTCGACACACTGAAGAGTCAAGATCAAGTTATTTGCAGAAGAAGCTGTGTCGACTCAAAGGCAACTTAGTCGACATCACTGAAGACTGTGTCGACACCAAAGTTAATTATGTCGACACAAATAGACAGATTGTCTCGACACTTTCTGACAGACTGTTTCAACAACTTGTGATTCAAGACTAAGGCACAGGACTTGTTTGAAGACTTGACAGCTGTGGGTTATCACCGGTTAACTGAAGTTGTCAGACTTGTCAAAAAACGGTTAGAAACCGGATCAGCCGGTTACCATGAAGAATGTCTATAAATAGACAGATTCAGAAGGAGAAAAAAAATCAACAACATATAGAACTGACCTTTTGAAATACATTGGATCAGAAAGTGGAGAAGGATTACTATTCTACTCATTTCAAGAAAGTGCTAGGCACTTAAGAAGATCTTCTCCGGGAGATCTAAGAAGACTATCTAAGGATAGATCTAAGAAGAGTTCTAATCAGAATTCAGAAGAATCATTCAAAGTTCTGGATAGAGAGAGATCAAGTCAGAATTTGAAGAAGAAGAAAGAATCCACCAGTGGATTCTCAAGAAGCTGTTTGGAATCAACTCAGCTAAGTACATTTTCAAGAAGCTTTGAAGAAGGCTAAGAAACAGTTGATTGCATCAGCTGATCAAGAATTGTCATTGCCTTTTCTCTCTCAACTTTGGCAAGACAATTAAGACAATCTTTTCTATATTTCTGTAGGATCTGTTTATACAGATCTGAGTTGTAAGCCTATGTTATAAAGGCTGAGTGTAGGAGTGTTGAACTCTGAGTGGTAGGGCTGATTGCCTGAGTGTAGGAGAAGGGTATTCTCTGAGTTGTAGGCCTCGGGGCAAGGCTGAGGTAGGGCAGTTGTGCCTGAGTTGTAGGAACCAGTTGGGTTCTGAGTTGTAAGATCTATTGATCTGAGATAAGTGGAAGTTTGGCCGAATCTAGCATACTGCTAGATAGGTGAAGGGGGGAAAGTGGATGTACCCAGACCTTGGGGAACCACTATAAAACATAGTGCAATCTGTGATGTTTTGTTTTCTGTGATTGCTGTGTTTATTATATTAGTTATTAAATTGAATTCTGTCTAGAAGTTTTAGAAAGAGAAGCAGAACCTATTCACCCCCCCCCCCTCTAGGTGTTTAGGCTGCCTTGAAAGTTAAACTATCAGTACTCAACTCCGGTGGCAGCTGCAGTCGGTAAGCTAAGGGGCCGATCCGTTCCAGGATCCGTTACAGCATGGATGGTGTTGAGTGAGCAGAGCTCACTCAACGCCGTAGCTTGGATGGTGTTGAGTGAGCTAAGCTCACTCAACGCCATTTTACTTAGTATATTTTCTGGCAAGGTTTTAGCTTGGCTGATGGTTCAGTTGAACAGGGCAGTTCCAGGAAGTGGGCCCAAATGCATTATTGGGTCATTTTTCTTATTAAGACCCAATTATGTCTTATTTTAAAATGTTGACCGGTCAATGCCACATGGCCGTCGGTTTTTGAAAACGAGGAAGAGCCACGGCCATGGCCGGAAACCAGCTTTCACGGCCATAAATGGCACTTGATGTCGTGGCCTCTTCCCCTCCTCTCTAACGGATGGATTCAAGTCCTCATGGGGAGAGAAGGAGTTTCTAGCCTTCCTCCAGCTATTTTTAGTCGTTACATCTCCCCTCCACCATGGCCGAAGTATGCATGTAAGGAGGCATTAATGGCTGGATAGCCTATACCCACCCGCATTCCCATTTCTCCCCTTTAAAAGACTCCCTGGACTTAGAGATGAAATTTCCACCCTGACCCAACGGATTGGAGCTTTGTGCTGTACTATAGAAGAATTCCGGCGACGCCACCACCATGCCAATGGCTTTTTGTCGATCTGCGCGCCTCCATCCCGCGAACAAGGTCCTCCCCTCCTCTCTTTCTACGGGTAGATCTTAGCCTTCTTTAGGATTGAGAATCGGGCTCAACTGAGCCCGATCGGGAAGTGGTGATCTTCATGGATATTTCCGCAAGAAAAACTTAGCTCTCTGGTTCGCCGGATTCCTCCTCTCCGGCGGCCGCGCCATTGCCTGGCGATGGCCGCCACCTCAACGGAGGTGGTGGGTGCGGTGGCCGGCCAGGGAGGAGGCTGGATGGTCGGCAGCAACACCTGGAATGATCTCCAGGTTCGGACAATCATGGCCCTAGGCTGGAGGAAGAAGACGACCCAGCACTGTTGGATCTGCTTCAAGATCTGTTCTGATCATTTAAATTCTTTACTTTAAAAATGATTTTCTGTACTGAAATAACAGTCACTTAGAAAAATTAAGGAAAAATACTTAGAGGCTCTATATGAGGAAATGATCAACATATAATTTGTAGCCCTATGGGTCTACTTTATTTTAAAATTGATTTGAGTCAATGCGCTCAACTGGTTTGACCAGGGCACCTCTTTTGGTGGGATCTATACCTAGAGCTAGGCAGAGATTAAAATGAGTTCCCACTCTTCATCCCTTGACCAAATGACCTTAAATTTGGGCAGGGGGTTACCCTTAGCTATTCCTACAACATATCCAAAAATGGGAATTTTCGGATGTGATTTTCCTATAGTTTTTGTAATTATTTAATAATCTTAGGGTAAATTAATTAGATGGCCTAATGACTTCCAAACCCTCCCAAATTTTTGATGAGTGGTCCCTGGGTTCATCATAAGGTTTTGTATAATTTTTCATCTCATTTTAAGATGTTTTAGATTGGAAATGAACAAACCTAAGCTTTGCCCTATTAAGCAATTTTTAGGTCAAGAGTGTACTTTGTGATTTGAGTGGTCAAATCACCTCAATAGAGGCTGAGAATTTGACCACTGACTAGGCATGATTCCTATCACCCTCTCATGGATTTGGAGGTGGATCGGGGTAGAATTGCCATAGGACCCAAGGCCAAACCCTAAGGATGGTCCTTGGTGGTTTGTAAAGGGTAAGTGGTCAAATGACCTGGTTATGATTTGAAACTTGGTAGAGAGAATTCTAGGGTAGCTAGAATCCTCTTGCAGAAATCTAAATGGATTTTAAAGTAAATAAGTCCCTCAAAACCCTAACCCTAGTTTAGAGCACAAAGCTTATAGTGATAGAAGATATCACTAAAACTCACTAAACAGTGATGAGATTTGGGTCGAATAGTATTTAAAGTTAGTACAAGCTCTTATGGTTTTGTTATGAATTTAGGACTATTATTTTGGATGCTTCGTTAACAATTTAGTAATGTGCATTATTTGCTTAGGAATTTATTATGGAGAAAATACTTGCTGGAAATTGATGAACTTTACCTAGAGGACTTTTTATTATGTTTAAGAGCTCTTTGAATTTTTATGGGATTTTTGGAAGATTATTTCTAAGAGTTGGTTCTTTAAGTATTGTTTCCCATGAAAACATAATTAAATTATTTTTGGTGTCTAGCAAGCCTGTAAAATTATGATTTTTGCACAGTGACCCTTTTTGTACCATATTAAGATTCTGTAATTTTTATGTAACTTCTTGATAAATAATTTTTGTACTTCCTTCTTTACATATGGTTAATGTAATTATATTGGATAAATTAATTAGAGGCTAAATCAATTCTATAAAATCATGGAAATTAATATTTATTTATATCTATCTGTTATTTAGTGATTATAATTTTTGGGTGGCCATTACTTGAGAAAATCATATAGTTCATGTTTAAAATCACCCATGTCCAATCTTTTGGAAAAATAAATAAAGATCAGATTAATTAGGAAAATTATAAATTTCTAGATTTAGGCTAATTATGTCATGATAGACCTCCTGTAAATTTTATAGGAGATTTGGAAGACAGCTTGGAGTACCTCCCTTTGTATACCTCATATAGCTTAGGATGGTCTGCGTTTAGTAAAAACTACTGAAATCATATTAAGCTACAGGATGAACTTAGAGGATTGGATATTGGGATAATGGTTTGGAAATGTGTGAATGCATCCTCAGTAGCCAAGATGAGGGTAGGTTGGTAGGTTGTCTAGTCATAAGAGGTGCTCGGGACCGACGAAAGATCGTCCACCCCTGTTGGAGAGGAAGAGTCTCAATACACTAGGTTAGATCCTAAGTAATTTGAAAGGGATCGGGTAATGGGTAGAAATCATTAATATTAAGTGCCTTGCGAAAGGGAGCTTTGGGCTTCAGCCCATCGTAGTTCCTAGTGCCCTTTGAGAGCCCTTCACCGGGTCTGCCGGGGGCAGTCCTGGGCTAACGTAAACCGTAGGAATGATAAACCAAAAGAGCAACTAGTATAACTAGGGTTGCACATTCACACACCCCGGTAGTTAGGGAGGTAGATTGGCTTGTTTTGATTGTCATTCAGACGGTAGTTTTTAAAGGTAGATTCACGGAAGGGACAGTCCGGGGAGCCGAGGGCTCGAGGGTTTAAATACATAATAAGGTGGTGGGTCTTCGGTATTTGACTGTCATTCACACCGATGTCGGTATGTAGACCCGGCGGTGTGGGACGCTTAGCCAAAGAAAGTATGGTGGATACAGCCAGCACTAGTATGCAGATCCTTTAGGTTGTATTCTTCTAGGGGCGCATGGAAGGGCTAGGCCCGGAAGTGTGGATACCCGCCTAGGAGTGGGGGGCCCGACCCACTATCTCCGTTTGCCACTACGGAGGTTCCTGGGAGTGAAGCTAGCTGCCTGAATAGGGGGAACTAAAGGTCTGTGCGCATAGAGTCGGGTGTGTGAGTTTCACTTGCATGAATCATGGCATAGCATATCACTACACTCATATTTACATACAACCGACACCCCAACGTATAAATCGGTATGGGACTTTTTATACGATAGGAGCCTTTCAGAAGACCCCTTAACTTATAAGTTTGTATGGGCATTCATATAAGTTAAGTTTACTTACTTACTTATTTTTTGTTTTTCTTCTTATATATATACTACTTGCTACATGTCTACTTTACTGCACACTATCGTAGAACTACTAGATGTTCTTTATTCTGATTAGCTGTCTATACACCATAGGTTTACTGTTAGACTAGTTCTGCTGTCACCCGCCTTGCTTATTCTCCACCTTTGTAGCTTCCCTTTCCTCCTCTCCGCTCGGTGCCTTGGAGCCGTGGGGGAGGGGTAGGGGATGATAGGGATTAGTCTTTATGACTAATGGTTTTCGAACCACAACATTACAGGAGCTCCGAATGGGAGACAGGGGCCAGCAGTCCAGGGACCAGCACCAGCGGAGTACGGTCCGCATGGAGGTGGGCCAGTCTAGTTTCGGAGTACCTGTGACCAGCTCCGTGAGTGATAAGTCTTTCTTATAGCTTCCGCGATGAGTGATTTGTAGTGAGAACTCTAATGTACCGGGCTGAGCCCGTTTATATATTCATTTGTACTGTTCTTTTGCAGTACTTTCTACTTCTATATATTGATGGACTTGCTGTTATTTTTATTCATATATGATATGTGGACATGTTGCATTTATTTCTCTCTCTTTGTGATCAAAAAAGGCCAGTAAAATTGGCATTTTATAGTGGCGGCCTTCCCGAGTGTTGGAGCCACCGCAAAGCGGCAATTCTGGGCATAAGACCCCGATGGTTGAAAAAGAAAAAAATGGGGTCTTACAAGTGGTATCAGAGCAGACCTCGATCGAAAGAGAAGTAGTCCACAAACCTTGGGCCACCCCTGTGTGAGCTTAGTTTGCGGACAAACTTGCAGCGGAAGCAGTGGTATGCCTATAAGGGAAATCACATGTGAAAGTCCATCCTACCCACTTTCTTATATTCCATTCATATGCTATCTAACAAACGGAATTTTTCCTTGTAGCCTGTGACAAACCCTACACCACAGAAGGGGACACCTCAGGCTCTGAATGTGGTCCCACCTCTGCCGACTCCAGCTCCGTTCCAGCAGACGGAGATGGGGCAAACACTGACGGTCATTCTGGAGGCCTTCAGAGCTCAGCAAGCCCCGGCTCCACAGCCAAACCCCGGGGCCAACTGGATGAGTGTCTTCCGGGGACTTTCCCCTCCATCCTACC
This sequence comes from Platanthera zijinensis, assembly GCA_039513925.1. Classification (NCBI taxonomy): domain Eukaryota; kingdom Viridiplantae; phylum Streptophyta; class Magnoliopsida; order Asparagales; family Orchidaceae; genus Platanthera; species Platanthera zijinensis. Next base: position 98,358,428 of record CM077089.1, read on the forward strand.
TGGGGACGGAATCGGCAGTATGCACTGAGGAGTGGTTAGATACCATTTACGAGATGCTTACGGGGATCCGATGCCCCACTGAGGAGGCAGTTGCTTTGGCGGTCTCCTGCCTGGAGTCACATGGAAAGAGGTGGTGGAAGTCACAGCTGGACACCACCTTTGTGGGTATGTATTGCGCAGATATTACTTGGGAGGAGTTCAGAGCAGCGCTCCTGGGACATTTCGTACCTCAGTCGGCGAGAAACGAGCTGGAGGATAGGTTCCTGCGGTTGAAGCAGGGGAACAGGACTATGCTCAAGTATTATCAGGAGTTTACTCACCTAGCCCGCTATGCGGACGCTTATTAGTTGGACGACGCTGGCTATGCTAGGAGGTTTTACAAGGGGCTGCAAGATGACATGAGACAAGCCCTCCTCTTCGTCTCAGAGGGAAGTTTGGCCAGGATTCTGGAGATGGCTAAAAAGAGAGAAGTGGATCAGCTTACAGTCAAGAGCCGGAAGAGATTGGCTGATGATGCAGTGATTGGAGGTCGCAGAGACCGTCCTCGAGGCCAGGTTATTTGGGAGAGAAGGAACGAGGATCATCCTCGTCAGGAGATTGGGCAGGAGAAAAGGAGTCAGGGGGTATTGGCTCCCCAGCCCTTACAGATGCTGGAGATGCTAAGGACAGCAGAGCAGGCACCGGTATGCTTTCAGTGCAATCAGTCAGGGCATATCAAGATGAATTTTCCTATGAGGCGAGCACCCCCACCAGCACTTCAGGGCGCCCCACCTCCCCGGCAGTTTGGCGGCCGAGGACACGATCGAGGACGAGGATATAAGGGGTGAGGCCAGAGAGGGAGCAGGTGTATGCTCTAGACTAGACATAGCCCTAGAACCCGGAGCAGGTTATCGTAGGTATGTCAGTACCTTTAAATTTTTCTTTCTCTTCCTAGGAACTAGTTTCTAGACATAGCCTAGTTAGAAACTAAGAGAAGACAAACTATAACCATAATACTAAGACACTTAATTACCTCAGGCATAGTTTTCATCAGCGGCAAGCCCGCTCACATGCTCTTCGACACCGGTGCTTCGCACTCGTTTGTGTTGGAAGATTTCGTGAAAGGACTGGCAGGCGTTGAGTAGTTCACCAGAAAGATAATGAGGGTGAGCCTGCTCGATGGATCAGAGCTAATGACCTCTGCTCATTGTAATATGGAGGCGGAGATCAACGAGAAAGCGTTTGAGGCACCAGCGACGATTCTGAGGATGCTAGATTATGATCTGATCCTAGGCATGACATGGTTGTGCTGGAACCATACCCAGATTAACTGCGTGGCGAAGAGGATCACTGTGAGGCACGGGGACTCTTTTATTGTTATCGAAGGTATTATACCAGCACCCCGCATATTATTTTCACCTGTGCAGGCCATCAAGGCCCATCTGTAGGGGGAGGAGGTTTATCAGGTTCTTTTTGAGGCGGACGTTGCCAAGGACTCCATTCAGATATCCCAGTAGTGCGGGAGTTTGCTGATGTTTTTCCAGAGAAGCTACCAGGGCTGCCCCCGCACCGAGAGGACTTCCAGATTCAGCTTATACCGGGGGCTAAGCCGGTATCCAGAGCTCCCTAACAAATGGCCCCAAAGGAGTTGGTGGAATTTCGAAGCCAGCTTCAGGAGTTAGTGGAGGCTGGGTTTGTCCGGCCTAGCTCTTCACCATGGGGAGCTCTGGTGTTATTCGTTAAGAAGAAGGACGGGACTCTTCGACTGTGTATAGATTACCGGGCCCTAAACAGGTTGACGGTCTGGAATACTTATCCCTTGCCAAGGATAGACGAGCTATTTGACCAGCTGGAGGGAGCCCATTGGTTCTCAAAGTTGGGTTTTAGATCGGGGTACTACCAGCTTCGCATTCGGGAGGAGGACATCCCGAAGATGGCCTTCAGCAACAGATATGGTTTGTACGAGTTTACCGTGATGCCTTTTGGGCTCACGAATGCACCCTCCGCATTCATGACCTTGATGAACCGGGTGTTCGAACAGTATCTGGATGTCTTTGTTATCGTATTAATCAAAGACATCCTTATCTATTCAAGGACGGAGGAGGAGCACGCGAGGCATCTGGTCTTGACCTTGGAGAAGCTGCGGGAGCATAAGATATATGCCAAGTACAGCAAGTGCCAGTTCTGGCTAAAGGAGGTGGCCTTCTTGGGCCATGTCATCAGTGGAGTAGGTTTGGCAGTAGATCCGGCGAAGGTCCAGGCAGTATGGTACTGGCCACCACTGAAGTCAGCCTCGGATGTTCGAAGTTTCTTAGGACTTGTCGGTTATTACCGGAAGTTCGTAAAGGGATTCTCTCAGATTGCCCTCCCTCTTACGTCTCTAACGAAGGAGTCTCCTTTTATTTGGACGCCACGATGCGAATCGGCTTTTCAGGAGCTGAAGGATCGTCTCACCTTGGCTCCCATCCTTGCTCTTCCGTCAGGGAAGGAAGGATTCCAGGTGTACACGGATGCTTCCTATCAGGGGATGGGTGTCGTTCTGATGTAGAACGGGAACGTAATAGCCTACGCCTCCCGTAGGTTGAAGCCGCATGACTAGAACTACCCCGTGCACGATTTGGAGATGGGGGCAGTCGTTTTTGCTCTTAAGATATGGCGACACTACCTCTACGAAGTTTATTGCGATATTTTTTTAGACAACAAGAACTTGAAATACGTAGACACACAGAAGGAGTTAAACATCAGGCAGAGACGCTGGGTAGAGTTTCTGTCAGACTACCAGTATATCATGCACTACCATCCAGGGAAGGCAAACGTGGTTGCAGACGCTTTAAGTCGGAGAGAGAGTACGTCAGGAGTAGGCCCGCAGCTAATGGCCTTGGAGTTCGTTAAATCATTCGAGGAGATGCAGATATCACTAGTGTTCGAGGATGACCCGGAGTTATACATGGAGTACCTGGGATCGATGGTTACTACTGATGATATTCAGGACCGCATTAGAGATGGGCAGAAGCTGGATGTGAGAGCCGAGCCGATATTCCGAGCATTGGAGGAAGGCACGACAGGAGATTACTCTTTGAGGGATGGTCTCCTGTATTTCAGAGGCAGGGTTTACATACCGGCAGGAGGCTAGATCCGGGAGTACATTATGACGGAAGCTCACTGCAGCCGATACTCGGTGCACTCGGGAATCACCAAGATGGTAAAAGATTTGAAGAGGATGATGTATTGGCCGGGTATGAAGAAGGACATTACGTACTTTGTGACGCATTGCGAGGCCTGCCAACTCGTAAAGGCAGAGTCTAAGAACCTGGCCGGCTTGCTGCAGCCACTTCCGATGTCGGTGTGGAAATTTGAGGATATAGCCATGGACTTCATACATGGGCTACCTCGATCCCGTGCTGGAAATGACTTGATCTGGGTGATAGTGGACAGGCTAACGAAGGTGGCAAGATTCATTCCAGCGGCGAAAGACACCCCAGTTGGTGTATTTGTACAGAGGTTCATTGAGCAGTTTGTGCGTTATCATGGGGTGCCCAAGACTATCGTTTTGGATCGGGATGGTAGGTTTACATCCAGGGAGTGGAAGTCAGTTCAGGCCCATCTGGGTTCTCGGTTGACATTCAGCACGGCTTTTCACCCTCAGACTGACGGGCAGACGGAGCGCACCAACCGTACACTGGAAGATCTTTTGCGCCTGTGTATTTTGGACCGTTGCGAGCCTTGGGAGATGTTGCTACCACTGGTCGAGTTTTCATATAATAACGCCCATCAGTCCAACATAGGCATGGCTCCATATGAGGCGTTGTATGGACGAAGGTGCAGGACCCCACTATCATGGGTTCAGGATGAGGATCCGCAGGCACTAGGCTCGGAGTTTGTGGGAGATACAGATGCTCAGATTAGATTGATCCGGGATAGGATATTGGAAGCCCAGAGTAGGCAGGCCAAATATTACGATGCGAGGCATCGTCAGGTGGAGTTCCATGTGGGAGACCGAGTTTTCTTGAAGATACGGCCGATGCACGGAGTCTCGCGAATTCGTGGGCGGAAGAAGCTCAGTCCGAGATATATGGGGCCTTACAGGATCCTGGAGCAGATCGGACCCTTGTCTTATAGACTGGAGCTACCGCCAAAGTTAGCGGGATTGCATGACGTCTTCCACGTCTCCTCACTATGGAGGGCTCTGCTACGACCAGAGCAGCTTATTTCCACAGCAGACGGCCCGGTGGCCTTGGATCTATCAGTCAACTTGGAGCCGATAAGGATCGATGACACGGTAGTACGGGTCTTGCGACGTAAGAAGGTTCCGTTAATCAAAGTTCTGTGGAGGAACCATGGTCAGGAGGAGCATACCTGGGAACCGCAGGACCTGATGCGACAAAAGTATCCGGAGCTGTTCAGTCAGGTTTACCTCACAACCTCTCAGGACGATCAATTTACTTTCCTGTTTTAAACCAGTAGGACTGAAATTTCAAGAATAGGGGCTAATCTTTTTTTTATTGGGGTCTAGACTTGTCAATTGGACGAATTGGTCTTAGATTTTACTATCACCTTCAAAGCTCACATAGCAAACATGGCGTCGAGATGTAAATCTTTCAACTCTCATGGGATGTTACAAGTTTCTTTCTCCCCGATAGGAACCCCCGTAGGCTTAACCTTGATTTCGGGGACGAAATCTTTGTTTTGTTTATTGGGATTTGTAACATCCCATTTCCAATAAGACCCCTAGAAGTGGTTTTGTAATAACAGAACCCTAGGAAACCCAAGAATTGAAGTCTATCGACCAAGATTTCGAGTAACGGGTTGGTAACACCCGTGACCGACCTGTCACGCCCGTGACCTAGGGCGTGACCCCTTCGACGATCGTCGATCTCAGAAAGACGATCGACGAGCTCAGAAATTTCAATATGGGCCTGGCACGCCCGTTACCGACCTGTCACGCCCGTGACCTTGGAATGGCATTGAGTGAGCTGAGCTCACTCAACGTCGTAGTATGGATGGCGTTGAGTGAGCTTAGCTTACTCAACGCCATAAGCTAGACGGCGTCGAGTGCACAGACTGCACTCAATGCCATCTTAAGTAGGCTGGATGGCGTTGAGTTAGCAGAGCTCACTCAACGCCATAAGCAAGACGGCGTTGAGTGCACGGACTGCACTCAATGCCATCTTAAGTAGGTTGGATGGCATTGAGTGAGCAGAGCTCACTCAACACCATAAGCTAGATGGCGTTGAGTGCACAGACTGCACTCAATGCCATATTAAGTCGGCTGGATTGCGTTGAGTGAGCAGTGATCACTCAACTCCATAAGCTAGATGGCGTTGAGTGCACAGACTGCACTCAATGCCACCTTGAGTAGGCTGGATAGCGTTGAGTGAGCAGAGCTCAGTCAACGCCTTAATCTGAATGGCGTTAAGTGAGCTGAGCTCACTCAACGCCATAGTCTTGAAGGGCTGTATTTTGGATGGCATTGAGTGAGCAGAGGTCACTCAACGCCGTATCCTGGATGGCGTTGAGTGAGCAGAGCTCACTCAACGCCGCAATATGGATGGCGTTGAGTGAGCAGAGCTCACTAACTGTCGTAGCTTGGATGGCGTTGAGCTTGCTGAGTTCACTCAATGCCATTTTACTTAGAATATTTTCTGGCAAGGTTTTAGCTTGGCTGATGGTTCAGTTGAACCGGGCAGATCCAGGAAGTGGGCCCAAATGCATTATTGTGTCATTTTTCTTATTAAGACCCAATTAAGACTTATTTTAAAATGTTGACCGGTCAATTCCACGTGGTCGTCGGTTTTTGAAAACGAGGAGGAGCCACGGCCATGGCCGGTAACCAGCTTTCACGGCCATAAATGGCACTTGATGTCGTGGCCTCTTCCCCTCCTCTCTAACGGCTGGATTCAAGTCCTCATGGGGAGAGGAGGAGTTTCTAGCCTTCCTCCAGCTATTTTTAGCCATTACATCTCCCCTCCACCATGGCTGAAGTATGCATGTAAGGAGGCATTAATGGCTGGACAGCCTATACCCACCCGCATTCCCATTTCTCCCCTTTAAATGACTCCCTGGACTTAGAGATGAAGTTTCCACCCTGACCCAACGGATTGGAGCTTTGTGCTGTGCTATAGAAGAATTCCGGCGACGCCACCACCGTGCCAATGGCTTTCCGTCGATCTGTACGCCTCCATCCCGCGAACAAGGTCCTCCCCTCCTCTCTTTCTACGGATAGATCTTAGCCTTCTTTAGGATTGAGAATCGGGCTCAACTGAGCCCGATCGGGAAGTGGTGATCTTCCTGGATATTTCCGCAAGAAAAACTTAGCTCTCGGGTTCGCCGGATTCCGTCTCTCCGGCGCCCGCGCCGCCGCCTGACAATGGTCGCCACCTCAACGGAGGTGGTGGTGGCGGTGGCCAGCCAGGGAGGAGGCTGGATGGCCGGCGGCAACACCTGTAATGAGCTCCAGGTTCGGCTAATCATGGCCCTAGGCTGGAGGAAGAAGACGACCCAGCACTGGTTGATCTGCTTCAAGATCTGTGCTGATCATTTAAATTCTTTACTTTAAAAATGATTTTCTATACTGAAATAACAGTCACTTAGAAAAATTAAAGAAAAATACTTAGAGGCTCTATATGAGGAAATGGTCAACATATAATTTGTAGCCCTATGGGTCTACTTTATTTTAAAATTAATTTGGGTCAATGTGGTCAACTGGTTTGACCAGGGCACCTCTTTTGGTTGGATCTATACCCAGAGCTAGGCAAAGATTAAAATGTGTGCCCACACTTCATCCCTTGACCAAATGATTTGAAATTTAGGCAGGGGGTTACCCTTAGCTATGCATACAACATATCCAAAAATGGGAATTTTCAGATGTGATTTTACAATAGTTTTTTTAATTATTTAATAATCTTAGGGTAAATTAATTAGATGGCCTAATGACTTCCAAACCCTCCCAAATTTTTGTTGAGTGGTCCCTGGGTTCATCATAAGGTTCTGTATAATTTTTCATCTCATTTGGAGATGTTTTAGATTGGAAATGAACAAACCTAAGCTTTGCCCTATTAAGCGATTTTTAGGTCAAGAGTGTACTTTGTGATTTGAGTGGTCAAATCACCTCAACAGAGGCTGAGATTTTGACCACTGACTAGGCATGATTCCTAGCACCCTCTCATGGATTATGAGGTGGATCAGGTTAGAATTGCCCTAGGAGCCAAGGCCAAACCCTGAGGATGGTCCTTGGTGGTTTGTGAAGGGTAAGTTGTCAAATGACCTGGTTATGATTTGAAACTTGGTAGAGAGAATTCTAGGGTAGCTCGAATCCACTTGCAGAAATCTAAATTGATTTTAAAGTAAATAAGTCCCTCAAAACCCTAACCCTAGTTTAGGGCACAAAGCTTGTAGTGATAGAAGATGTCACTAAATCTCACTAAACAGTGATGAGATTTGGGTAGAATAGTGTTAAAAGTTAGTACAAGCTCTGGAGGTTTTGTTATAAATTTAGGACTATTATTTTGGATGCTCCGTTAACAATTTAGTAATGTGCATTATTTGCTTAGAAATTTATTATGGAGAAAATAATTGCTAGAAATTGATGAACTTTAGCCAAAAGACTTTTTATTATGTTTTAAAGCTCTCTGAATTTTGTGGGATTTTTAGAAGATTTTTTCTAAGAGTTGGTTCTTTAAGTATTGTTTCCCATGAAAATATAATTAAATTATTTTTGGTATCTAGCAAGCCTGTAAAATTATAATTTTTGCACAGTGACCCTTTTGAACCATATTAAGATTCTGTACTTTTTATGTAATTTTTTGATGAATAATTTTGGTACTTCCTTCTTTACGTATGGTTAATGGAATTATATTGGATAAATTAATTAGAGGCTAAATCAATTTTGTAAAATCATGGAAATTAATATTTATTGATATCTCTCTGTTATTTAGTGATTATAATTTTTGGGTGGCCATTACTTGAGAAAATCATGTAGTTCATGTTTAAAATCACCCATGGCCAATCTTTTGGAAAAATTAAATAAATATAAGATTAATTAGGCAAATTATAAATTTCTGAATTTAGGCTAATTATATCATGATATACCTCCAGTAAATTTTATAGGAGATTTGGAAAACAGTTTGGAGTACCTCCCTTTGTATATCACATATAGCTTATGATGGTTTGCGTTTAGTAAAAACTGCTTAAATCATATTGAGCTACAGGATGAACTTAGAGGATTGGATATTGGGATAATGGTTTGGAAATGTGTGAATGCATCCTCAGTAGCCAAGATGAGGGTATGTTGGTAGGTTGTCTAGTCATAAGAGGTGTTCGGGACCGACGAAAGATCGTCCACCCCGGTTGGAGAGGAAGAGTCTCAATACACTAGGTTAGATCCAAAGTAATTTGAAATGGATCGGGTAATGGGTAGAAATCAATAATATTAATTGCCTTGCGAAAGGGAGCTTTGGGCTTCAGCCCATCGTAGTTCCTAGTGCCCTTTGAGAGCCCTTCACGGGGTATGCCGGGGGCAGTCCTGGGCTAACATAAACCATAAGAATGATAAACCAAAAGAGCAACTAGTATAACTAGGGTTGCACATTCACACACCCTGGTAGTTAGGGAGGTAGATTAGCTTGGTTTGATTGTCATTCAGACGGTAGTTTCTGAAGGTAGATTCACGGACGGGACAGTCCGGTGAGCCGAGGGCTCGAGGGTTTAAATACATAATAAGGTGGTGGGTCTTCGGTATTTTACTGTCGTTCACACCGACGTCGGTACGTAGACTCGGCGGTGTGGGACACTTAGCCAAAGAACGTCTGGTTGATACACCCAACACTAGTACGCGGATACTCTTGGTTGTGTTCTTCTAGGGGCATACGGAAGGGCTAGGACCGGTAGTGTGTGAAAGTGAGGGTAAGATCTATCTCAACTCTAGAGGGGGGGGGGGTGAATAGAGTATATTTAAACTAATTTCACAGTTGAAATTAATCAGCAAATATAAAATTCAATTTATAGTATAGTGTAGAGTGATAGTAAAGAGTTAAAAACGAAGAAGTAAAGAGCACAGCACACAGCAAACCAATCACACAAATAACCTAGAAGACACAAGGAAATATAGTGGTTCCCCAAAAACCTGGGTACATCCACTCTTCTACCACCCTTGGTAGGAATCCACTCAGGATGAGTTGATCAGGTGTCCTGACACCAATGAGCTTTTGATAAGGTGCTCAAAAACCAAAACTGGATTTTTTGATAAGGTGTCTTGCCACCACTGAGTTTTGAGAAGGCTCTCAGAAACAGACAGAACTTTTGAAGGGAGTTCAAGAACCCTTTTACAGCAGAAAAAGAAAAGATAAAGAGGTGAAGTTGTCTTCTCTGTTCTCAAATCAAATGAGAGAAGACTAGTGGATCTTTTGTTGTCAAAGCTCCCCCTAAGTTGTAGACAGGTTCAGGAATGGAAGCTTTGCTCTAGGGTGATAGGCCTTCAGAACTTTAGATCTCCAGCAAAGGATTGTTTCAGCAAAAAGGCTGAAAGATGAGTTGTCTGGAGTTCTTGAGAAGAGGCTGTGATCACTTTTCTCTAAGCAAAAAGATTGTTATTCTGATTCTTCAGAATTGATCACTTGTTATCTATCACAGCTTAATTCTTCTTGTTGTGTTCTCTGTGTATGTTGTTGTGTGTTCTTTTTTTTTGGACTGAAGATGAAAAGGAAGATCTTATTCTCAAAAAGAATCTTGTCAAAGATAGCCGTTGGCAGGCATAAATGTCTTCCATAAAGAGTCTTGTCTTCTAGAGGAAGGTCCAATAAAACATTCCCTGAATAATTCCTTGAAACTTGCTCCAGAATAAAGACAAACGGCTGGCAGATCTCCTTAACATAAATGCTGAGAGATTTCAAAAACATTCCAAAGACTGGCAGCATTTGAATCCTTAGAATCGTTGATCTCTCAGAAAAATCGTCGATCTGAGCTCTACTATCGTCGAACTGAGCTCAGAGATGGAAACAGATCAAATAGACAGAAAACGTCGAACTGAGCTCGAAGATCGTCGTGTTGGTACCCTAGTTTGATTTGAGTTCAGTCCTCTCCTTTGTGCTCCTTGACCCAAGAAATATCTATGGTCAATGGTTAGGAGTCTAGCTGTAGAGTCCTCGCTTTTCCAAATTGAGAATTTGGTTAAGTAGGTTTTTCGTTCGACTATAGTCGAACGCCGTTCGACTATCGTCTATCGGCTGATCGACGATCGTCTATCAGTTGGTCGACGATCTGTTCTGCGCTGATAGTTCGACTATCTGTTGATAGTTCGACTATCTGTTCTGCGCTGATAGTTCGACTATCTGTTGATAGTTCGACTATCTGTTCTGCGCTGATAGTTCGACTATCTGTTGATAGTTCGACTATCTGTTCTGCGCTGATAGTTCGACTATCTGTTGATAGTTCGACTATCTGTTCTGCGCTGATAGTTCGACTATCTGTTGATAGTTCGACTATCTGTTCTGCGCTGGTAGTTCGACTATCTGTTGATAGGTCGACTATCTGTTCTGCGCTGGTAGTTCGACTATCTGTTGATAGTTCGACTATCTAGTTTGTTTTGATAGTTCGACTATCTTTTGATAGATCGACTATCTGTTTTCTGAGGTAGGTCGACTATCTGCTTGATAGTTCGACTATCTCTGTGCGCTTGATAGCTCGACTATCTGTCCTAGATAGATCGACTATCTGATAGTTCGACTATCTGTCCTGATAGTTCGACTATCTGCTGCGGTAGCTCGACTATCTATTTGATAGCTCGACTATCTGGATCGTTCGATTATCTGCCCGATAGTTCGACGATCTCCTGGCGTCGTTCGACGATCTTCGAAGGTCGTTCGACGTTTTCTGTCTGCCTTTGTATTTTGTATTTATTTATTATATTTAATTATTTAATACATTTTCTGGCACTCTATTTTAAGCTGTATGATAAAGTTTCCAGGCATTATTTGCTCTATTCTTTCTGCCTGAGTTCAAATCTTTTAAGATAAAGTTGTTTGTCTTATTAGCTGTCATTTTAATTTACTTTATCTGCTGACAGCCCTTTATAGCCGTTAGACTGAAAAGTCTTCTTTTGCTATAAAGAGATTGTTTCTGATGTGACTTTATTTAGTCTATCTGTTTATTTGATTTAAGCCTGCAGCTTCTTAGAAAGAGGTTTATTCCTTTTTATAGAATGTTTTGCTGCAGAGATATTTCTATCTTCTTGATATTTACAGCCCAGGTCTCAAGGCTCAGAAGAAGACAAATTAATTCAAATGGAAGAGAGCCGTTGCTTGCTGATGATTATATAAAGAACCCTTTGCAGAAGGATTCAAGCTAGTTAACAGGAGTTAATAGAAGAGAGTGTTTCACACATATTCAAAAGCACTCAAGCCTTCATCAAGCTCAAGTTTCATGCTCTCAGCAAACTCCATCTAACTGAGAAGTGTTAAGATCTTCATCTCTTCTTCACCTGAGTTCTCCTGCTTTCAGGAAGTTCAACTCAGAGTTTCTTTGAAGAAGAAGAAGAAGAAGATTGCTGCTTGAAGACTGTTTCTTTTTATTGTTTACTTTCTTCCTGTAGCTTTCCCTTCAGAACTTTCTGAAGAGTTTTCTCTGCACTGAAGCAAGACTTCACCTGGACATTCTTGAGCCAGGGGGAGCCTTGATTCTTTAGAGCATTCTAGCTCAGTGCAAGCTTTTTGTGCTTCTCTAATCTATTGTAAAATAGAGAAGACATCTTAACCTTCTTCGCCCTCCTGTACAGGGTTATTACTCCCTTCAAAAGTATCCCTTGGTGGCAGGGCACCTGATCAAAAACCTGTGCTTGGTTTTTAGACACCTGATCAAAAGTCTAAAGGGTCTCTGGATCTACCTGAAGAAGATTCTGTTGGTGGCAGGGCACCTGATCAAAAACCTGTAGTGGATTCCTACCGTTTGGGTAGAAGAGTGGACGTACCCAAGTTGTTTGGGGAACCACTATAAAATTCCTTGTGTCGTCTGGCTTGTTTATTATTTTTCCTGTACTGTGGCTGTGAATAGATATAACTAGGCTGCTAGTTGCTGTTTAGGTTTTTCCAAGCTTAACTGTAATTACAGTTAGCTTGTGTTTGTACACAACACTTGTGTTAGGCTTTAAGGTTAAACCAATATCTATAATCTCTTCATTCCGCACTTCACTCTAAGGGAGTTGGGTAGACAGTTAAGTTTTGTATTGTGCAAAATTTGATTACTCTATTCACCCCCCCTCTAGAGTAGTATCTATCCCTTCACTTTCAATTGGTATCAGAGGGAGGTTGACTGACTGTATAGGCTAACACCTAAGTCACAAGATCCTGATAGATACCAAGAGCTTATAGATATTCACTATCATGGCCCAGTCTAAGGATTATTCTAGCACCAGACCTCCAACATGCAACTTAGCAAAGTTTGGCATCTGGAAGGCAAGGATCAAACTTTATATGAACTCTATTGATGAGAGTATTTTTGCTTCTATTTTGTCAGGTCCCCCAAGAGCACCTGCTGCTGCCACTGCCTCATCATCTGATATGAGTGCAGTGCCTCCTCCAGATTATAATGATGAGTACAAGAAGGCCAAAATTGCTGATGCCAAAGCAATGAATATACTGGCTCAGACTATGTCTGATGAGGTGTTCCAGAAGGTGGCCGACTGCTCCTCAGCTAAGGCCATGTGGGACACACTGAACCAGATTGTAGCTGGTTCAGCTGATGAAAGGAAGGACAGGAGGTCCAACCTTATCTCACAGTATGAGAACTTCAAGAAGACTGATGCTGAATCAGTTGAAGCGATGTACACCAGGCTCAGCTCAATCATCAATGAGCTGAGGACCCTTGACAAGGATATCTCATTGACAGAGGTCAATGATAAGATTCTTATGTGCTTCCCTAGCACATGGGATCTAAGAATCTGGCCCATCAAAGAGGCCAGAAGTACAAATGAGATCTCAACTGAAGCCCTTCTCGGCAAGCTCAAATCTTTTGAGCAAGTGCTGAAGACAAGGGAAGCTGAAGCAGAAGCCAAGACCCCCACTCCAACAAGAAAAGAGCAATCTCTAGCTCTTAAAGCTGCTGAAGCCTCAGAAGGCAGCCAATCAAATGAGGAGCTCATGGCATTGTTTGCCAAGAGATTTCTCAAAATGGGGAGAAAAGAGTTCAGAAGAAAATCTTCAAAGTATGAAGAAAAGCCAAGGTATGATCGTACTCCAACTAAAGAAATTATTTGTTATGGGTGCAGGAAGCCTGGACACATCTTGCCAGAGTGTCCAGAGTAGAAAAACAAAGAAAAGAGAAAAGATAAAGAACAACACAGGAAGCACTCCAAGCCATCCTCCTACAAAAACAAGAAGAAGGAGAGAGGTTTCATTGCTGAAACCTGGAGTGATTCTGATGAAGAATCCTCATCCTCAAGCTCTAGTGAGGATGAAGAAGAAAAGAAGGCAAAAGAAGTTTGCCTCATGGCAATAGATGCCTGCAGCAACCACTCTGCTGCAGAGAGTTCTGACTCAGATGAAGAAATGCCTACTGAAGATGAGGTACTTTCATCTTATGGTTTTACTTCAGAAGAGTTTAAGTTAGATTTTAAATCTCTATGTTTAGATTTAATTAGTTCAGAAAAAGAGATAAAAGAACTTAGAAATAGGCTAGCTGACTCTGAATCAATAGCCTCTGAAAATGTTAGGTTAAAGGAAGAACTCACTACTTGTAGTGAAGAAATCAAATTTCTTAAAATGGAATTAGCTAAGTCTAAGAGACTAGAAGAGTCACTTAATGGTAGAAGCCTTAAGCTGTTAGAAATTACCAGCATGACTAACACTAGGTCAGGTAATGATAAATTAGGCTTAGGAGCTTCTCCCAGTGAACCCCCAGTCTTGCTTAAAAATAATCTTTCAACTCCAGTGAACTTCATTTCAGCTAGTGGAAAGAAGAACACTGAGCAAGTAAACCTTGTAAATAAAACATTAAATAAGGCTAAGAGAGAAAAGAGAAAGAAGTTTTTCAAAGAAATGCAAAGAGCGTCGAACGCCACTCGACGATCGGATGCTCCATGGTCGAACGAAGCTCGACGATCTGAGCGCCCATCGTCGAACGTTGATCGACGATTTCAACATGATTTTCAAAATCATAATCAGTATCATAGAAACCTAAATGAAAATAGAAACCCTAGGTTTGTTGACCCATCATCTGCATGGAGAATCCCACCTAGGAGATCTCACCCACTAGGTTATCACCCTCAGCCTGCATTTTCTTATATCTCCAGTTTTTCTTATGTGAAAAACAAGGGACCCAAGGTTACCTGGGTCCACTCTGTCTAAATAGTTGTTTTGCAGGTGAAGGCCTATCCAATCACTCAAAATAAGTGGTATTTGGATAGTGGATGCTCTAAGCATATGACAGGAAACAAAGAGCTACTGTCAAAGTACAAAGCTAAGCTCGGCCCAAAGGTTATCTTTGGAGACTCCAGCTGTGGTCAGACAGAAGGATATGGCAAGATCACGATTGGAGCAGTTACATTCAAGAGAGTTGCTTATGTCAATGGACTGAAGCATAATCTGATTTCAGTTAGCCAGCTATGTGATGCTGGCTACCAGGTTTCTTTTTCTAACTCCTCTTGCAATATTACTTTAAATAATAATGTTGTTTTAATAGGTAATAGAATAGGCAATATATATTTAGTAGATTTTAATTCATCTCATTCTGAAATCTGCCTGTTTAATGAATTAACCCTTAATAATAATTCTTTATGGCATAAAAGGCTTAGTCATGTAAACCTCAAGAACATATCTAGGTTATCTAAGCACAACCTTGTTAGAGGTTTACCTTCTTGCCCCTACAAGAAGGAGAGCCTATGCAAGGCTTGTCAGCTAGGCAAGCAAACCAAGAATTCATTTAAATCTGTTAATAAAAGTGATTCTCCTAGAATCCTGTATTTATTACACTTGGACCTTTTTGGCCCAATAAATGTACAAAGTCTAGGAGGGAAGTATTACACATTAGTAATTGTAGATGACTTCTCTAGGTTCAGTTGGGTTTTCTTTTTGAGAACTAAGTCTGATAACTTCAAAGCCCTTACAGACTTTCTACTTTGTGTGCAGACTGAGTACTCTACTCATGTGGCCTTGATCAGAAGTGATCATGGTACTGAGTTTGACTCTCTTCTCATGCAAGAATTCTGTGAGAGAGAAGGTATCAAACATAGCTTCTCAGCTCCTAGAACTCCCCAACAAAATGGGGTAGTTGAAAGGAAGAATAGAACACTAATTGAAGCTGCTAGTACATTGTTGGCAGATGCTAACATGCCTCTATCCTATTGGGCAGAAGCTGTTAGTACAGCTAACTATGTCTTGAATAGAAGTTTGATACACAAACTTAAGTGTAAAACTCCTTATGAGTTGCTTAAAGGAAAGAAACCAAAAATTAATTACTTTAGAATTTTTGGCTGTACTGTTTATATTCATAACAATAATAAAGAATACATTAGAAAGTTTGAAGCAAAAGCTTCAATGGGAATCATGCTTGGATATTCCCAAGTAAGCAAAGCTTATAGGGTTTATAACAAATCAACCTGTAAGATAGAAGAATCTGTGCATGTGACTTTTGATGAGTCTCAGATGTTTTACAAGGAGAAAGAAAATTCTCCTTCCTCCAGTTCTTTGCAGGTACATGATGCCCCTCAAGAAATCCTTCAACTTTCAACTCTTCAGATCACTGAATCAGACAGTGATGAAGACATTGCTGAAGCTTTTGAAGCTGTTGTTGTTCCACCAACAGTAGATCAAATTCCTCCTGAGGAATTAATCCCAACTGTTGCTGAAGATCACATCCCACCTGCTGATATTGTCACACTTAGAGATCATCCCACATCTCAAGTGATTGGAGACATATCAGCTGGTGTGCAAACAAGACATCAATTAAGACAGGATGTGATGCATGCTTGTTTCCTCTCACAGGTTGAGCCCCTCACCTTTAAAGATGCAGAGCTAGATCCCCACTGGATCATTGCAATGCAAGAGGAACTCAATCAGTTTGAGAGATGTAAAGTTTGGACTTTGGTTCCAAGACCTAAAGGCCAACTGATCATAGGCACCAAGTGGGTGTATAGAAACAAGTTAGATGCAAATGGAATAATAGTAAGGAATAAAGCTAGGCTTGTAGCTCAGGGCTACAGACAGGAGGAAGGTATAGACTATGACCAAACCTTTGCTCCTGTTGCAAGGCTAGAAGCAATAAGGATCTTCTTGGCCTATGCAGCCTACATGAAGTTTAAGGTGTTCCAAATGGATGTCAAAAGTGCATTCCTAAACGGTGAGCTTAAGGAAGAGGTGTTTGTTGAACAACCACCAGGGTTTGTTTCTTCAACTCAGCCTTCTCATGTTTTTAAGTTGCAGAAAGCTCTTTATGGACTAAAGCAAGCTCCTAGAGCCTGGTATGAGACTCTAGCTAGTTTCCTGTTAGAGCACAACTTCACTAGGGGAGTAGTTGATAGAACCCTCTTCGTCAAGCATCACAAGGACACAATCCTGTTAGTTCAGGTGTATGTAGATGATATTATCTTTGGCTCCACTGATCCCAAACTTTGCAAAAAGTTTTCCAACTTGATGCACTCTAAGTTTGAGATGAGTAGCATGGGTGTGCTGTCTTACTTTCTTGGTCTCCAAGTTAAGCAAGATGCTGATGGTATCTTCATCTCCCAATCCAAATATGCCAAGGAATTGGTAAAGAAATTTGGGATGGCTGATGCTTCAGCAATGCCTACACCCATGGCTACTAATGTAGTTATTGATTCTGATGATCACGGCAAGCCAGTTGATCAAAAGAATTATAGGGCCATTGTTGGTTCCCTATTATATCTAACTGCAAGTAGGCCAGATATAATGTTTGCTACATGCCTTTGTGCTAGATTCCAGGTCAACCCCAAGGAATCTCATCTGATTCTTCTAAAGAGAATCCTGAGATACCTGAAAGGATGTCCAAATCTAGGACTTTGGTACCCAGCTGAGTCAGAGTTTGAATTAATTGGATATTCTGATTCTGACTATGCTGGTTGCAGAGTTGACAGGAAGAGCACCTCAGGAACTTGCCAGTTCCTGGGAGAGAGATTGGTCTCTTGGTTCTGTAAGAAGCAGGCTTCTGTCTCAACTTCAACTGCAGAGGCTGAATATATAGCTGCTGCTAGTTGTTGTTCAAAGATCCTGTGGATTCAAAACCAGCTTGTGGATTATGGTTACTCACACAAGAACACCAAGATCATGTGTGATAGTACCAGTGCTATTTCTATTGCACAAAATCCAGTGCACCACTCTAGAACCAAGCACATTGAGATTAGGCACCATTTCCTGAGAGATTGTGTGGAAAAGAACAAGATCTGTCTTGAGTTCATATCCACTGAGTTTCAGAGAGGTGATATATTCACCAAGCCTTTAGATGAACAGAAGCATCTGTTCTTTTTAGTCCAACTAGGCATGATCAATGGACGAGACTAAGTGTGACGATATCTGTCTATGTTGAGGTCTGCTTGAAGATCGTCGAACGATGATCGAAGATCGTCGAACGGATTGAGCCTATCGTCGACCTCTGGTTAATGATAGCTTATCTGTTTGAAGATCGTCGATCGACGTTCGACCATCGTCGAACAGGCTGAGCTTATCGTCGATCTCTACTCGACGACAGCTTGTTGCTTGTGAAGCCAGAATTAGCCGAACGATGGTTCAACTATTCTGCTTCTGAGCCGATCGTCGAACGGCCGTTCGACTATCGGTTCAAGATCTTTTTAATAGATCGACTATTTCCGGTCCAATATAAAGCCGATAGTCGACCTAGGTTAAAAGATCGTGTGCTTTATCGTCGACGGAGCGTGCCCTTTCGCATTCTGCTTTCCCGCTTGCGATTTTCTGGCGCTTCGTCTTTCTCGTTCCCTCTCCAGCTTTCTCGTGTTTTCTCCGGCGAATCCATGGCGATTTCTCCAGCTGTTCTAGCCGTAGTAAAGTTTGACGCCGGATTCAGTGTAGATTTCGAAGCTTTCAGCAGTTGCGATGCCGGAATCGTGGAAGTTCTCCAGCTCTGCAGGGATCAAGGTCTAGAGAAGCTGATGTCTGAAAGGATCAAGATCAATATTCCAGAGATAAAAGAATGGGCGTTCACGTCGTCTTCCACAGACGAATCGATGATCGGTACCATCGGCGGAGTAGAAGTTATCCTGACTCCGGCCATTCTTTCTGATGTTTTTGGTCTAGTTATCGGTGACGAAGATTATGAGCAAGACGCTCAGGAGTTCGGAAGGATGCTCGTCGAGCTGGGACATGCTGAAGGCATTCCCTCCAAGTTGCTCAAGGTAAATTTCCCTTTCAAGATCAAGTTCCTCGCTGAGGTAGTCGGAAAAGTGCTCCTAGGGAAGCACTCTGCCCATGATAACATAACAAGACAGCAATTCGCACTTATGTGTGCAATTGTTAATCGAAAGAGGATCGATTGGGCTGCTGTTCTGTTTGATTTGATCAGGAAGAAGACAGGAAAGAAGGAAGTCACCCTGGGAAGGGTTATTGGAATTTTTCTTAAGGAGAAATTCCCCCAGCTGCTGAGTTCTGCCGCAACTACCATCAATGCCAGCAAGAAGATGGATCCCCATCTGTTTTCAAAGTGGAAGAGGACGTTCGTGAAATCTGCTCCAGCACAATCTGAGGACACTAGGACTGCATCAGTCGCTCCTCAACCTATTGAAGCTGGCTCAGCTATCCCTTCCTCCTCCTCTGTTTTGCCGTCTACCTCAGTTGAAGTACCATCAACTTCTGCTGAGGTACGACCCTCTTCTTCTGCTGCACCTGAAACAACTATGGCTGTTCCTCTATCTCCTCCAGCCTCTCCTCTACCTGCATATCTGGCTAGGATATCTGCTCCTAGCTTCGATTTGTTAGGATCAGAGAGAATTCTTACTCCTCATGCATCTCCCGTTCATTCTCCAATTCATTCCCCAATAAATTCTCCTGCTCCATCACCTGCTCCATCTCCAGTTCGATCCCCTGTCCCCATTATTTCTCACCCCAGCATCCCTACCATATCTGCTGCTGATCCATCCTCCTCTCATCCATCTTCTTTTGATATCTCTCCAGAGCTTATCATCCGCATCGTGGAGATGATTACCCCGTCAATCAAAACCATGATTGACGAGGCAATCGCTCCCCTTGCTGCCTCCATTGACCGTCTTACTGCCTCCATCCAATCCATTTCTAAATCTGCTGAGCCATCTTCCTCTAGGGGCCTGGTTTCAGTAGCTACTGAAATCAGGCAGGGGGAGATGTTCAATGAAGATGTCTCAGACCTTCCTGCCTCTACTCCAGCTGAAATAGAAATAGCTCCAGATGTTTTCTTGTCTGCCCAGCCAGAATCTGCTCAAGTTGAGCCAGAAGAAGTTCCAGATGTTGTTATGACTGATCAGGAAGAGACAGCTCCTGCTGAGGAAGAGATTGTTCCAGCTGAGAAAGTGGTAACTCCAGCTGAGGAAGTGGTTGCTCCAGCTGAGGAAGAGATTGCTCCTGCTAAGAAAGTTTTAGCTCCAGTCTTGACTGAGAAGGAAATATCAGATGAAATCCTGCTATCAGAAATTGCAGTGAAAGTATGCTTAGAAGATCTAACCTCTCCTATGATTGCCAGATTCCTGGAAGGAATCATAACTAAATATCTGAATGACTGCTGGGAGATGGTTAAATATGAAGGTAATTCCCTAATCCGGTTTATTGATGAGTCAATTTATTTGCTTGCTGGTGAATACCTTGAAGGAATGATTCAAGCTTATTTAGCAGATCTGTGTTCTTGATTCTACAGATATTATTAAAGAAGATTTAACTGCCCAGAAAATAGCAGTAGTTTCTAAGGCTGACCCAAGTATTCTTGCTATTCAAGTTGACCCTGAGTTGGATTCCTTCTTAGATAATAAAGAAGATGAGTCTGAGAAAGAGGAAGTCAAAGTTGACTCTTCTGTTCTGAGTTTGGAAGAAGCTCAAGCTAGAGCAGCATGGGAATTAAGAGTTCAATCTCTAAAAGAGAAAGAGAAAGAGTTGCAATGTGAAAAGTCATCCATCTGGGATGAATCTCCTGGTTTAGATTTAGACTCCCTTCTGGCTATGGATGCCCTGGAAGAAGAAAAAGAAAAATCTGTTTCAAAGCTTAAAGAAAAGGCTGTCTCAGAAGCCTATGATCCCTATGAGAACCCTCCATCATCCCATTCTGATGATGATGATGATTCAGATGTTTCTGAAAAATCAAAGAAAAAGAAATCTGCTGCAAAGAAAAGAAAAGCTGCTCCTCCTCCACCTCCAAATAAGGATAATGACATTCCCTACTATATTCTGAAGGGCATTGACCCCAAATCAAAAGATTTTCAGCATTGGATGTGGTTTTCGAAAAATCAGCAAAAAGAAAGGAAGAGAACTAAGAGGTATGACAGTCCAGTCTCCAGATGGACTCCCAAAGGTCCTCCTCCACCTCCAGGTGCAGGAGCCTCTGGGAATCTACCTGCTAATCAATCTGCCGCCTATGGAAAATCTGCGTCTGCTCAGCCCCAACCTAGACAAGGTCATCAAAGTTCTCAAGGCAGATCATCTTATGGCTCTCAAAGACAAGTGAAGGAGGTTGTGGCCCAAAGACCAACCTTTTCCCCACCTCCTTCTCCAGTTCAATCTGAGAAAAGTGTTTTGAAAGGTAAATAGTTTACAGTGTTTTAAAACCTTCTAGCAAGTCCCTTTTGCTAAGTTTTTTTTCTAATGTCTTATCTAGATAAAATAGCTGATGCTGCTTCTCCAGAGCCCATATATGAAAATCCTGAGCTCGATCCTAATTTTAGGATGGCTCGCTTTCAAGAGCTTGTAGGAGCAGCCCAAATAAGAAAAGCAAGAGCCGAAGGCAAAGATACAACTGGCTTTACTACGATGTCAGCATATAGAAAGAAAGAATTTGAAAAATTCCAAGTCAATCCTGAGATATTTGATCCAGCAAAGTACATGGAAAAACATCCTGAAGCTGTTGTCCCCAGAGCTACAGAACTAAAGATCATTGGGGCTCAGGATTTGAAGATGTCAAAGAAGGAATCAGATGACCCGCTTAGAAAAATTTCTTTTGTCTCTAGTTCTTCTGATCCATTACCTGACCCTAAAGATTCTTAATAGTTTGATTAACTGCTGTGATATTTTTGATTATTTATTTATCTGATTGATAATCTATCAGTTTATTGTTAACTATTTGCTGAATTTAATTTTAGTATTCTTTTGATAGCTGTTTTAGTTTTTGAGAGACTTAACTCAAATAGGGGGAGATTGTTGGTACCCTAGTTTGATTTGAGTTCAGTCCTCTCCTTTGTGCTCCTTGACCCAAGAAATATCTATGGTCAATGGTTAGGAGTCTAGCTGTAGAGTCCTCGCTTTTCCAAATTGAGAATTTGGTTAAGTAGGTTTTTCGTTCGACTATAGTCGAACGCCGTTCGACTATCGTCTATCGGCTGATCGACGATCGTCTATCAGTTGGTCGACGATCTGTTCTGCGCTGATAGTTCGACTATCTGTTGATAGTTCGACTATCTGTTCTGCGCTGATAGTTCGACTATCTGTTGATAGTTCGACTATCTGTTCTGCGCTGATAGTTCGACTATCTGTTGATAGTTCGACTATCTGTTCTGCGCTGATAGTTCGACTATCTGTTGATAGTTCGACTATCTGTTCTGCGCTGATAGTTCGACTATCTGTTGATAGTTCGACTATCTGTTCTGCGCTGGTAGTTCGACTATCTGTTGATAGGTCGACTATCTGTTCTGCGCTGGTAGTTCGACTATCTGTTGATAGTTCGACTATCTAGTTTGTTTTGATAGTTCGACTATCTTTTGATAGATCGACTATCTGTTTTCTGAGGTAGGTCGACTATCTGCTTGATAGTTCGACTATCTCTGTGCGCTTGATAGCTCGACTATCTGTCCTAGATAGATCGACTATCTGATAGTTCGACTATCTGTCCTGATAGTTCGACTATCTGCTGCCGTAGCTCGACTATCTATTTGATAGCTCGACTATCTGGATCGTTCGACTATCTGCCCGATAGTTCGACGATCTCCTGGCGTCGTTCGACGATCTTCGAAGGTCGTTCGACGTTTTCTGTCTGCCTTTGTATTTTGTATTTATTTATTATATTTAATTATTTAATACATTTTCTGGCACTCTATTTTAAGCTGTATGATAAAGTTTCCAGGCATTATTTGCTCTATTCTTTCTGCCTGAGTTCAAATCTTTTAAGATAAAGTTGTTTGTCTTATTAGCTGTCATTTTAATTTACTTTATCTGCTGACAGCCCTTTATAGCCGTTAGACTGAAAAGTCTTCTTTTGCTATAAAGAGATTGTTTCTGATGTGACTTTATTTAGTCTATCTGTTTATTTGATTTAAGCCTGCAGCTTCTTAGAAAGAGGTTTATTCCTTTTTATAGAATGTTTTGCTGCAGAGATATTTCTGTCTTCTTGATATTTACAGCCCAGGTCTCAAGGCTCAGAAGAAGACAAATTAATTCAAATGGAAGAGAGCCGTTGCTTGCTGATGATTATATAAAGAACCCTTTGCAGAAGGATTCAAGCTAGTTAACAGGAGTTAATAGAAGAGAGTGTTTCACACATATTCAAAAGCACTCAAGCCTTCATCAAGCTCAAGTTTCATGCTCTCAGCAAACTCCATCTAACTGAGAAGTGTTAAGATCTTCATCTCTTCTTCACCTGAGTTCTCCTGCTTTCAGGAAGTTCAACTCAGAGTTTCTTTGAAGAAGAAGAAGAAGAAGATTGCTGCTTGAAGACTGTTTCTTTTTATTGTTTACTTTCTTCCTGTAGCTTTCCCTTCAGAACTTTCTGAAGAGTTTTCTCTGCACTGAAGCAAGACTTCACCTGGACATTCTTGAGCCAGGGGGAGCCTTGATTCTTTAGAGCATTCTAGCTCAGTGCAAGCTTTTTGTGCTTCTCTAATCTATTGTAAAATAGAGAAGACATCTTAACCTTCTTCCCCCTCCTGTACAGGGTTATTACTCCCTTCAAAAGTATCCCTTGGTGGCAGGGCACCTGATCAAAAACCTGTGCTTGGTTTTTAGACACCTGATCAAAAGTCTAAAGGGTCTCTGGATCTACCTGAAGAAGATCCTGTTGGTGGCAGGGCACCTGATCAAAAACCTGTAGTGGATTCCTACCGTTTGGGTAGAAGAGTGGACGTACCCAAGTTGTTTGGGGAACAACTATAAAATTCCTTGTGTCGTCTGGCTTGTTTATTATTTTTCCTGTACTGTGGCTGTGAATAGATATAACTAGGCTGCTAGTTGCTGTTTAGGTTTTTCCAAGCTTAACTGTAATTATAGTTAGCTTGTGTTTGTACACAACACTTGTGTTAGGCTTTAAGGTTAAACCAATATCTATAATCTCTTCATTCCGCACTTCACTCCAAGGGAGTTGGGTAGACAGTTAAGTTTTGTATTGTGCAAAATTTGATTACTCTATTCACCCCCCCTCTAGAGTAGTATCTATCCCTTCACTTTCACGTCGAACCGAGCTCAGCGACCTGAAGAATAGCTGAAGAGAGATCGTCGACCTGAGCTAGAAAAACGTAGAATGCAGTTCAACGACTAAACAAAATTGTCTGAAGGCAGATCGTCGATCTGAGCTCGAAGATCGTCGACTGGAGTTCGACGATTTATCGAAGTTGAGCTCAGAGAGCGTCGAACTAAGCTCGACGTTTCATCGACCGGAGCTCGACAAAAATTGCCTTAGACTTAGCTCTATATCCTTGATATTGGAATGGTCCTGGGGGCAGCTTCAAACCTAAGTTCTAAGCCCTAGACTCATTCTAATGTTGACCTTTCCAACTATACAACTAGGTCAACCTGGTTTCCTAAGACAAACATAGTGATCCTTACCCAAATTAGTAATAGGGTGTTCCAACAATCTCCCCCTATTTGGGTTAGGATTACTATTTACAGACAGAATTAGGAAATAAATAATCATACATTCAAGATAGAAACTAAAACAACAATGCAGAAGAAAAGATATAGCAGCAATGCAGATCACAGATAAGAAGTCAGCAAATATCCAAAGGAGGATGATTGTTCAGCTTACACAATTCACTTCTTCTCAGTTCCCTTTTTAAAAAAAATTTCTCTGTTGGGGTTGAGGGCTTCCTTCTTGGATCTTCTATCATCTTCTGCACCTAAGGAAGTTTGAGATCTGGGCCTTGGAACTACAGCCTCAGGGTGCAGCTTCATATAATCTTCTGGATTAAAGAATTTTCTTGATGCATATCTCTCCAGTTCTTTCTTTCTCTGATCTGATAGAGTTGTTATGTTTGAAGTGTCCTTGCCTTGCTCTCTGGCCTTTTTTATTTGATCAAGAGCAGCCAACTCTTTCATTCTAGCTGTCCAGGACAAGGGGTTGTTCTCAGGATCTTCAAATGAAACAGGAGGTTCATATCTGTTGATGGACTCAGAATCAGTAGGAGGAGTCCTGGAGACAACTGCATCTTTTAACTTATAAGGGAAAGGACCTGAAGTAGAATCAGTATGCCCTTGTCCTTCCTTTTGATGAAATCTGTGCCCTCTCTGGCTTCCTCTATATTGGCCCCTTCTAGACTGATATCCCCTTTGATTTTGCCCCCTTTGATAGTATTTCTGATACGACTGGGAGGAGCTTTGCCTGGAAGCTGGAGCTTGAGAGGCTGAGCCTGAACCAGAATCTGGAGGAGGAGGAGGAGGAGGCTGATACTGAGAAGATCCTTTTTCATACTTATTCAGCTTCCTTTTCTTCTTCATAGCCTTTGATTGGTTCTTGGAATACTGCATCAAGGGCTCAGATATGGGGCAGTCATGCAGAATATAGTAGGGAATGTCATTAGAGTCCTTTTCCTGAGCTGGGGGAACTGACATCATGGCCTTGCTTCTGGCCTTCCTCTTCTTAGCAATAGTATTTGCAGAGTCATCTGAATCAGTTTGGAATTGATCACTCTCTGAACTTTGAGGATTGTCATACAAATCATCAATGCTTTTTATGTATTTCTCTTGTAACTCCAACTGATCAGCAGTCAGGGCAGGAGCAGCATCAGAAATTTGAGCAAAAGGAACTTTTGAGGCAACAGCAGCAGTAGGAGTAGTAACAATAGTAGGTGCAAGATCTTCTAGGTAAGAAGCAACTTCTTCAGCAGCAGATGTATCTTCAAATACAGGAACCATTTCAGTATCTTCAGTAACAGCAGCAGCAGCTTCAACAACAAGAGGCACAATGGCCTTAGTAGCAGCATCAGAGATGGAAACATAAACATCCACAGCCTTCCAGGAATTTACATATGCTTCAATTTGGCTGGGATCACAGACAGAAATAGGCACAATGGCCTTAGACAAGTCTTCAGCATGAGGAACTGGCAAAGATCTGAGGTAAACTGTATCAAACACAGAGAGCAAGCTCTGGAGGTCCATTGCAAAAGCAGGAGCAGACTCAGGCACAACCACTACTTCAGAAGGCATCTCCCCCTGCCTGGATTCAGGGAGAACTGAGTCAAGGCACCCAAAAGAGGTAATTGACTGAGAGGGAATGAAGGAGGAGAGCTTGGAAGACAGCTCCTTGACATGGGTCAGGAGTGGAGCCAGAGTGGTCTCCAGTAATGAGGTTAGCTTAGGAGCTAGCAGCTCATATAACCTGTCTGCCAGTGCTGATAGATCTACATGCTCAAGAGGGGCTTGAGCAGAGGTAGGAGAGAAGGTTGTTGGAAGGATGATGGCTAGAGCTGGTGGCATGGAGAGTGATGGTATAGGAGGTGTGGGAATGGATTGCTCTGATAGGGGAATGGAGGAGATTGAAGATGTTGAGGTGTAGATAGGTGAGGCAAGTGAAGGTGTGAAGGATGGTTGCGATATAATTTCTTGCAGCATTTGTTGGAATGAGGAGGTGGAGGGAGGCTCAAGAGGAGAGGAGGGAGAATCATCCATAAAGGAATCATCAACCAAGGAAAATGAAGGAGAGGTGAAGATTGGGTAATAGAAGAGAGGATGGAATTCCTCTGAGGTAGATGCTGGAGGGGTTGAAACTGGTGAAGAAATGTTAAGGGGGGAAGATACCAATATGGTGGTGATTGGAGGTGAGGATGAAGTGGCTGGGGTAGAGACAGCTGGAGGAGGAGGAGAAGCAGGCAACACTTCTACTGGGGCAGAGACCAGAGGTGGAGTGACTGAGATAGTCCTGGTGCCTGAAGATAGTGGTGCAGCAGCTCTGGAGGGGTTTACAATCTGCCTGTCCCATTTGCTGAAAAGGGCACAGGAGATCCTCTTGGATGCATTAATGAACATCCCAGAAGTGGTTAGCAGCTCAGGGCATCTGGAATTCAGATAGACCCCTAGAATTCTCCCAAAACTGACAGCAGTCTTACTCAGCTTCTTCTTAATCAGGTTGAAGAAAATTGATCCCCAGTCAAGATGTTTCTTATCAAGCAGAGCTCCCATTAGACAAAATTGATATCTTGATATGGTATCATGGGCTGAGTGCTTGGCCAGAAGAACTTTCCCAACTAAATCAGCCAAAAATTGAAATTCTATCGACAGATTTTTCTTCAGCAGTTTGCTAGGGTTCACATCATTGTGACCCATTCTATCAAGCATGGAGTCATATTCCTCTTCAGATAACTCTATGGAATCTTCTCCAGAACTGAGATGAAAAACTTCAGTTAAAAGGGCCGGGGACAATTGTACCTGAGTCCCTTTTATGAGGCCGACGACAAAGTTCTCGTTCTCATCTGTCGCTGTATAACACCATTCCTTTGTCTCTTCCGATGCAATCTTCATTCTGGTAGTCATTATTTGCGATAGCTGCTGATCTCTGAATAGATTAAGAATATCCTTGAAGTGCTGATCGCTTCCATCAAACGAGTTCATGTCGATATCAAATCCGGTGTCAAATTTCATTTTGGAGATTGCAGCATTGGAGCCAGCCATTTTTAACTGCAACAAAGAACCAAACACGACCAAGCGTAGAAGATTTGGAGGGAAAACGAAGAAAGTTGCAGAGAGTATGAAAGCGCAAGTGACGAACGATGGCTGAAGAAATGATTTTATATTAGGGTTCGACGGCGAAACGGAAAATCGTTGGGCTCAGTTCGACGTAGCGTCGATCTCAGCTCGACGATTTGGGCTACAGAGGGAATCTGAAGAGACGTCAATATCGTCGATCTCCGTTCGACGATGTTGAAAAGCATCGAGCTCCGCTCGACGGCCTCTGAACAGAAGGAGAGAAAACCTGGAGCTAACAGAGGCGCTGAAATCAGATCGACGATTTTGGAAACGTCGATCTCTGGTCGACGATTTTTAGAAAAACGTCGATCTACGTTCGACGATTTCTGGGAAAATGTCGAGCGCAGTTCAGAGACCAAGCCTATTCTACAGACACAAAAGAACTGATTTTTTAGCCTAGTCTTGGTCTGTTTTAACTTTTCAAAAATCTTGTAAATTAGTTCAGGCTTCCTCCACCTAACATGCCTAACTGATTTAGGAAGAAACTGTGTTTCTTTTCATCCAAAGGCTTGGTGAAAATATCTCCCCTTTGCAAATCAGTAGGGATATATTGAAGTTCTATTTTGTTTTTCTCTACATTATCCCTTAAAAAGTGATGTCTAATCTCTATATGTTTTGTCCTACTATGGAGGACTGGATTTTGTGCTATAGAGATAGCACTAGTATTATCACAAAAAATTTTAGACTTCTCTAAGTTGTAGCCATAGTCTATGAGCTGATTTTGTATCCACAATATTTGTGAACAGCAACTGCCTGCAGCCATATATTCAGCTTCAGCAGTTGAGATTGACACATATGTTTGCTTCTTACAAAACCAAGAGACAAGTCTGTCACCAAGGAACTGACATGTTCCACTGGTGCTTTTCCTGTCTATTCTGCATCCAGCATAATCAGCATCTGAAAATCCAGTTAATTCAAATCCTGAGTCTTTTGGATACCAGAGTCCTAGATTTGGACAACTTTTTACATATCTAAGAACCCTTTTAACTAATGTTAGGTGTGACTCTCTAGGGCTAACTTAGAATCTAGCACATATGCATGTAGCAAACATTATATCTGGTCTACTGGCTGTGAGGTACAATAGAGAGCCAATCATTGCTCTATATATTGTCTGATCAACTGGTTTCCCATGTTCATCAGCATCCAATACAGCTTTGGTAGGCATGGGTGTTTTCATGCAAGATGCCTCAAACATACCAAATCTCTTAACCAATTCTTTAGCATACTTGGTTTGGGAAATAAATATGCCCTCAGCATGCTGTTTTACTTGCAATCCTAAGAAGACGGAGAGCTCACCCATGCTACTCATTTTAAATTTTGAATGCATCAGGTTGGAAAACATTCTACACAAGTTTGAATCAGTAGATCCAAATATGATATCATCTACATAAATTTGTACTAGTAGGGTGTGGGACTTATGGGTTCTAATAAAAAGAGTTCGGTCTACTCTCCCCTTAACAAAATCATTTTCCAGAAGAAAGCATGCTAGGGTCTCATACCATACTCTAGGAGCTTGCTTGAGACCATATAATGCTTTATGCAATTTGAAAACATATCAGGGTGAGTTAGAGAGATAAAACCTGGAGGTTGTCTAACATAGACTTCCTCTTTGATGTCCCCATTGAGAAATGCACTCTTCACATCCATCTGGTAAACCTTGAAGCCTTTGTGAGCAGCATAAGCTAGGAATATTCTAATGGCCTCTAACCTTGCAACTGGTGCAAAGGTCTGGTCATAGTCTATTCCTTCTTGCTGAGAGTAGCCTTGAGCAACAAGCCTTGCCTTATTTCTGACAATAACTCCTTGATCATCCAGCTTATTTCTGAACACCCACTTTGTTCCAACAATGGAGTGATCCTTTGGCTTAGGCACTAGTTCCCAAACCTTATTTCTTTCAAATTGATGCAACTCCTCTTGCATTGCAATGATCCAGTGTGGATCTTGCTCTGCATCTTGAATGGATTGAGGCTCAACTTGAGATAGGAAGCAAGTGTGCATCAGGTTCTGGTTGACCTGATTTCTGGTTTGCACACCAGCTGAGATCTCTCCAATTACTTGGGTGATTGGATGATCTCTTGTTGTTACTAAATCAACGGATGGTGTTGATTGTTCACCAACCAGTATTGTTGTTTCCTCTTGTGGAGTGACAACTGGCCCGTTAGGATGATTTTCTTCAAGAGGTTCAACTTCTTATTCATCATCACTGCTCTCAATCTTTTGTTGAGAGGTTGTATTCTCTTCTTTAACCTGTAATCTGTCCATACTTTCTGAAATAGAGTGTACCTGCAAAGGTTCTATGGTAGAAGTAGACTTCTCCTTATAACACATGTTAGTCTCATCAAAAGTAACATGAACAGATTCTTCAATTTTACAGGAAGATTTATTATATACCCTATATGCCTTGCTGATCATAGAGTATCCCAGAAACACTCCTTCATCAGCTTTAGCTTGGAATTTTGCTAGATACTTCTTGTCATTATTATGAATATAACAAGTACAGCCAAAAATTTTAAAATAATCTATTTTAGGTTTCTTCCCTTTGAGCAATTCATAGGGAGTCACCCTTTAGTTTATGTATCAGGCTTCTGTTTAGCACATAGTTGGAGGTGTTCACTGCCTCAGCCCAAAAGAATAGAGGTAGGTGAGCATCTGTCAACAATGTAGTAGCAGATTCAATTAGGGTTCTATTTTTCCTTTCAGCTACCCCATTTTGTTGAGGAGTTCTAGGAGCTGAGAAAGTGTGCCTGATCCCTTCACTTTGACAGAACTCTTGCATAAGAAGAGAATCAAACTCTGTCCCATGATCACTTCTGATCAGGGCAATGTGAATGTTGAACTCAATCTGTATACATTTGAGAAACTCTATCAAACACTTAAAGTTATCAGACTTCTTCCTCAGAAAGAATACCCATGTGAATCTTGAGAAGTCATCTACAATCACTAAAGTATAGGACTTCCCTCCTAGGCTTTGTACTGATATGGGTCCAAAAAGATCCATGTGCAACAAATACAGAATCCTAGGTGAATCACTCTTATTAAGTGACTTAAAGCTATTTTTAGTTTGCTTGCCTAATTGACAAGCCCTGCAGAGTCCTTCCTTCTTGTAGGGGCCAGAAGGTAGTCCTCTAACAAGGTTGTCCTTGGAGAGCTTAGCAATGGTTCTAAGGTTTAGATGTCCTAATTTCTTATGCCATAAAACATTTGGCTTAGATGTGGAATTGAATAAACAGATGTCTACTTTAGATGAAAGAAAATCTACTAAGTAAATGTTACCTGTCCTTTTACCTGTTAACACAGTTGTGTTATCCTCTAACTTGATCTTGCACAGGGATTTGTTGAAAGACACCTTATATCCTTCATCACATAGCTGACTGATACTTATCAGATTGTGCTTCAGTCCTTCTACATATGCCACCTTCTTGAAAGTGACTGAGTCTATCTGAGCAGCACCATATCCTTTGGTTTGGCCAAAATTTGAATCACCAAAAATCACTTTGGGTCCAAGTTTGGTTATGAAGGATGATAGGTTCTCCCTGTTCCCTGTCATGTGCTTTGAGCACCCACTATCCAGATACCAATGTTGGTTAGATACTGGATAGGTCTTCACCTGTACATGAACAGCTTATTTGTTTTTGACCCAGTTAACCTTGGGCCTAGGCTGATATCCTTTGAATTCAGAAATGAAAGACATCTCAGGTTGACTCTTATAGCCTTCAGGATGGTATCTCCTAGGAGGTACTATCCATTCAGTATAGGAGTTAAAACCTTGGGATGTGGGACTTCTAGGATTGAATCTAGATGTGCCATTGTAGGAATGTTCACAGACCTGATCTCTGTTCGACGATCGTCGAACTGAGGTCGACGATCTTGGGTCAGATCGTCGATCTCTGTTCGAAGATCTATTATACTGAAGTTTAGAGTCTGGATATCGTTGAGCTGAGGTCGACGATTTTGGGTTAGACCGTCGAGCTCTGTTCGACGATCGTCGAGCTCTGTTTGACGATCGTCGAGCTCTGTTCGACGCAATCTGTTGAACTGAAATTTTCTCGGGCAGATCTGCATTCTTCCTAGCTACCTCTATTACTCCCTTTTCTTTGTCAGAGACAAATTTGATTGGAGTTGTTAATATTATAGGTTGGCTGGATGAGGCACCCAAGCCCAGTGTACTATTGAATCTAGAGTTCACTGTGCTTGTAATGTCCATCAGTCTGATACTTCTCCCATTTAGGGATTCTTCAAACTTTTTGGCCTTTGATAGTTCACTTTTCAGTGAAGCTATCTCCTCCCTACAGCATTCTAACTCCTCAGAGAGTTTGAGGTTATTTGAGTTTAGGACACTGTATTCAGATAATTTGTTTCTGAGAGAGATTATCTCTTTCTCAGATTTTAGTAAGTCCAAACACAATGTCTTAAATTCAATTTTAAAGTCCTCAGAATTAAAATCAAAAGAGTTAATTACCTGATCTTCTTCTGGTTGAGTTTCTGAGTCTGAATCTGATTCTGCATCAGAGTTTTGCTGTGAGGCATTGATAGCCATCATGCAAAATTCTTTTTCATCTGCATCATCTTCATCATCACTGGAGCTAGATTAAGTTTCAGAATCCTCTTCTGTCTCACTCCATGTCTCAGCAACAAAGCCCTTCCTTGTATGTTTGTTCTTGTTGGAAGAGGCTTTGTCTGAGCTGTTCTTTTTGAAGTCTTTCTCTTTCCTTCTTTCTCTTCTATCCTTTATGTCCTTGTTCTTGTTTTCTGGACAGTCAGGCACAATGTGGCCTGGTTTCCTGCAGCCAAAGCATATAATTTATTTATCATTATTTGACTTATCATACCTTGGTTTATCATGTCCTTTGTATGGCCTTTTTCTGAAGTCCTTTCTGGCCAGTTTGTAAAATCTTTTGGCCAGTAGGCTGACCAACTCCTCATTGCCTGTGAGCTTTTCTTCAGGCTGATTCTCAATGGCTTTGAAAGCTATTGACTTCTCTTTCTTTGAGACTGGTGAGGCAGCCTTCTGTTCTTCTTCTCTGTTCTTGATGAGCAGCTCATAAGATTTGAGTTTGCCTAGGAGAGCTTCAGTAGTGATTTCATTTAGACTTCTGGCATCTTTGATTGGCCAGATTCTTGAATCCCAAGTGCTGGGGAAGCACATTAGGATCTTGTCATTAAGCTCAGTCAATGAGATTTCTTTATCCAAAGTCTTTAGCTCATTGACAATCAGACTTAATCTGTTGTACATGTTTGCAACTGACTCAGCTTCTCCTTTCTTGAAGTTCTCATATTGGGTTATGAGGTGAGATCTTCTGTCTTTCCTCTCATCAGCAGATCCTGAGACAATTTCTGAGAGTTTGTCCCATACTTCTTTAGCTGAGTTGCATTCAACTACCTTCTAAAAAATCTCATCAGACATTGTTTGAGCTAAGATGTTCATAGCCTTGGCATCTGCAGTCTTCCATCTTTTAATTTCAGCATCTGTTCCTGAGGGAGGTGGAACAGCATTTGTGCTTGAGCTTGCAGGTGGACTTGGACAAACTGTTAAGACAGAATTGAAAATATCTTCATCAATAGAGTTCATGTATAATCTAATCCTTGCCTTCCAGAGTGCAAACTTAGATAGATTGCACACTGGAGGTCTGGTGCTTGCATAATCCTTGTTCTGTGCCATGTCTTTGAATAATATAAGATATAAAGAAAATAACCCTTTTAAGTGATTGATCTTATCAAGGATCTTTTGGTTCAGGTGTTAGCCTGTGTGAGCAACCAACCTGGCTCTGATACAAATTGAAAGTGAGGGTAAGATCTATCTCAACTCTAGAGGGGGGGGGGGTGAATAGAGTTTATTTAAACTAATTTCACAGTTGAAATTAATCAGCAAATATAAAATTCAATTTATAGTATAGTGTAGAGTGATAGTAAAGAGTTAAAAACGAAGAAGTAAAGAGCAAAACACACAGCAAACCAATCACACAAACAACCTAGAAGACACAAGGAAATATAGTGGTTCCCCAAAAACCTGGGTACATCCACTCTTCTACCACCCTTGGTAGGAATCCACTCAGGATGAGTTGATCAGGTGTCCTGACACCAATGAGCTTTTGATAAGGTGCTCAAAAACCAAAACTGAATTTTTTGATAAGGTGTCTTGCCACCACTGAGTTTTGACAAGGCTCTCAGAACCAGACAGAACTTTTGAAGGGAGTTCAAGAACCCTTTTACAGCAGAAAAAGAAAAGATAAAGAGGTGAAGTTGTCTTCTCTATTCTCAAATCAAATGAGAGAAGACTAGTGGATCTTTTGTTGTCAAAGCTCCCCCTGAGTTGTAGACAGGTTCAGGAATGGAAGCTTTGCTCTAGGGTGATAGGCCTTCAGAACTTTAGATCTCCAGCAAAGGATTGTTTCAGCAAAAAGGCTGAAAGATGAGGTGTCTGGAGTTCTTGAGAAGAGGCTGTGATCACTTTTCTGTAAGCAAAAAGATTGTTATTCTGATTCTTCAGAATTGATCACTTGTTATCTGTCACATCTTAATTCTTCTTGTTGTGTTCTCTGTGTATGTTGTTGTGTGTTCTTTTTTTTTGACTGAAGATGAAAAGGAAGATCTTATTCTCAAAAAGAATCTTGTCAAAGATAGCCGTTGGCAGGCATAAATGTCTTCCATAAATAGTCTTTTCTTCTAGAGGAAGGTCCAATAAAATATTCCCTGAATAATTCCTTGAAACTTGCTCCAGAATAAAGACAAACGGCTGGCAGATCTCCTTAACATAAATGCTGAGAGATTTCAAAAACATTCCAAAGACTGACAGCATTTGAATCCTTAGAATCGTTGATCTCTCAGAAAAATCGTCGATCTGAGCTCTACTATCGTCGAACTGAGCTCAGAGATGGAAACAGATCAAACAGACAGAAAACGTCGAACTGAGCTCGAAGATCGTCGAACCGAGCTCAGCGACCTGAAGAATAGCTAAAGAGAGATCGTCGACCTGAGCTAGAAAAACGTAGAATGCAGTTCGACGACTAAACAAAATTGTCTGAAGGCAGATCGTCGATCTGAGCTCGAAGATCGTCGACTGGAGTTCGACGATTTATCGAAGTTGAGCTCAGAGAGCGTCGAACTAAGCTCGACGTTTCGTCGACCGGAGCTCGACAAAAATTGCCTTAGACTTGGCTCTATATCCTTGATATTGGAATGGTCCTGGGGGCAGCTTCAAACCTAAGTTCTAAGCCCTAGACTCATTCTAATGTTGACCTTTACAACTATACAACTAGGTCAACCTGGTTTCCTAAGACAAACATAGTGATCCTTACCCAAATTAGTAATAGGGTGTTCCAACAGTGTGGATACCCGCCTAGGAGTGGGGGGCCCGACCCACTGTCTCTGCTTGCCACTACGGAGGTTCCTGGGAGTGAAGCTAGCTGCCCGAACAGGGGTAACTAAAGGTCTGTGCGCATAGAGTCGTGTGTGTGAGTTGCACTTGCATGAATCATGGCGTAGCATATCACTACACTCATATTTGCATACTACCGACACCCCAATGTATAAATCAGTATGGGAGTTTTTATACGATGGGAGCCTTGCAGAGGACCCCTTAACTTATAAATTTGTATGGGCATTCATATAAGTTAAGGTTACTTACTTATTTTCTGTTTGTCTTCGTATATATATACTACTTGCTATATGTCTACTTTACTGCTCACTATCGTAGAACTACTAGATGTTCTTTATTCTGATTAGCTGTTTATACACCATAGTATTACTGTTAGACTAGTTCCGCTGTCACCCGCCTTGCTTATTCTCCACATTTGTAGCTTCCCTTTCCTCCTCTCCGCTCGGTGCCTAGGAGCCGTGGGGGAGGGGTAGGGGATGATAGGGCTTAGTCTTTATGACTAGTGGTTTTTGAACCACAACATTACAGGAGCTCCGGATGGGAGACAGGGACCAGCAGTCCAGGGACCAGCACCAGCGGAGTACGGTCCGCATGGAGGTGGGCCAGTCTAGTTCCGGAGTACCTATGACCAGCTCCGTGAGTGATTAGTCTTTCTTATAGCTTCCGCGATGAGTGATTTGTAGTGAGGACTCTGATATACCGGGCTGAGCCGTTTATATATTCATTTGTACTATTCTTTTGCAGTACTTTCTACTTTCTATATATTGATAAACTTGCTGTGATTTTTATTCATATATGATATGTGGACATGTTGCATTTATTTCTCCCTCTTTGTGATTAAAAAATGCCGGCCAAGTTGGCGTTTTGTAGTGGCGGCCTTCCCGAGTGTTGGTGCTACCGCAAAGCGGCAATTCTGGGCATAAGACCCCGATGGTTGAAAAAGAAAAAAATGGGGTCTTACACTCCCAACTCTTTGGGAGCCATCCTGTAAGGTGCTCGGGACACTAGCGTCGCCCCCGGCACTAACTCGATCCTGAAATCCAAGTCCCGAACTGGTGGTAGTCCGGGCAATTTCTCTGGGAATATATCGGAAAAATCCCGAGCCCCGGAATATCGGCTATAGAACTCTCTGCTACTGCCATCTCGAAGCACATAAGGTACATCACCCCCCTACTCATAGGCCTTGACAGCCTGTACAAGAGATAAAGAAAGGTGGGGGATAGGTCAGATACCTTCAATAGTGACGTAAGAGTCTCCATGTCTGAGCGTGATCCTTTTCGAGGGGCAGTCGATCTGAGCATGATTCCAATGAAGCCTGGTCATGCCCAAGATAAAATCAAAGTCTGGTAATCTCAAGACCGCCACCGGAGCTTCGAATGCCTTGACTCCGATCTCGACCTCCATGTTACAGCAATCTGTGGTCCGTAGCTCTGAGCCATCAAGAAGACGCACCCTCCTTTCTATGCCAGGAAACCTTTCAATGCCATCTAGCCCTTCAATAAAAGTGTCCGACATGAATGAGTGTGATGCACCCGTGTTGAAGAGGGTACAAGCTGGCTTGGCGCTGATCATAACTATGCTTGGGGTTTATTTGAGGTAAAAGGGGGGTTATTTTCTTCTATAGTTTTCAAGATACTATTAAGGTTTAAAATTCTAAATTACAATAATTTAAGTACCTATAATCACTTCTTCGGGGTTCCTTTGCTCCGTGAGGTCTAGAGCATACATCTTTTCCTGACCACATCCTCGACTATGATGTCCACGACCTCGGCCTCGACCTCGTCCTCGTCCTCGGCCCTGGTGTGTTGGAGGGGCCACTGGAGGTGGAGGAGGAGGAATAGGGTGGATCTGATGTAGGCATTGCAACCTGATATGCCCAGACTGGCCACATCCAAAGCATATGATTTGTCTCTGGTCCCGATCATCCTGTCTCTGACCATGATTATCTTGCCTCATCGGTCCCTGCATCTGTAGAGATGGGGGAGCTAGGACTGTAGAAGGCCCCTGCTCCTGCCTGATGTTAGGACTACAACGTCCCCCACCCCTCCTGTACCCAATAACCTTGCCTCTATGGGAAGTCCTGCTACCTTCTCCAGATGATGAACCCTCTAGAAGTCTCTTTCCTCTGCCTTGCACCATTAGCTGGTCAGCCTCCAGCTTCTTTGCCATCTCTATAATCTGTGCAGTGGTTCCATGAGATATGAATAATAAGGGCTGCCTCAAGGAGTCCCGGAGCCCATGGTAGAATCTCTTAGCATACTTCCGGTCATCCTAGTCATGGAATCCCGCAAATCTAGACAGATGGGAGAACTCTCTTATGTATTCGATCACGGATATGCTCCCCTGCTGGAGGTTCAGAAACCTCTCTTCCAAAGCATCTCTATCAGTGGTGGATACGTAGTTCTCTAAGAACGTATCGCTTAATTCCTCCCAAGAAATACCCATTAGCTCCCTATCAGCATATACAGAGTCCCGTACAGACTTCCACCACCTATTCGCATGTGCATCCAGTACCGAGGTGGCGAGGGGGACTGCCTGGATGACTGGGCAGCTGATGCCAGCCAACAGCTCCTGAATAGTCTCCAGCTACTCCTCCGTCTTCACAGCATCCTCCGTCCCGCAGTACACCGGTGGAGATAGACTCTTAAAGGCACTCAACTAGTTCGACCCCGGATTTGGCTGTGGGGCCGGGACTTGCTAGGCTCTGAAGGCTTCCAGGATAGCCGTCAGAGTCTGACCCATCTCATTCTACAAATAGGGGGTGGCAGTTGGAGGGGGAGGAACAATATTCGGCTACGGAGTGACCTGCAGAGGTTGCAAAATAGGTAAGGTTTTACTAGAATTGGGCAAACTCATGTGTTACCTGGACTGATCGTGTGACTTTTACATGGGCACACCATCGCTTCCGCTGTATAGTTTGTTCGCAAAATAATGCTCGAGCGAGGTGTTCCAATGTTGTGGGCTTTGTTCTCATATGATCGTGTGGTCCTCTGATACCAATTTGTAAGATCCGGCTTCCCAATTTGGGAGCACACCCAAATCTTATGCCCATAACCGCCGCCTTACGGTGACACTAGCATACGGGCTAGTCGATACCGCAAGACGTCGATCCCTCCACCTAACACGATCATATTCAAGAGCAATATGAGTAATAAAAGCAGTAAACAGTCCACAGCCACAACACATATATATATGTGAAATAAAATATGAAACTGTCCAGACAGAGTACATCAATAATAATAATAAGGGCTTATGCCCGGTACATGAATATCTCAATATGTCTCTCTCCCAAAACATAAGCGGAAGCTATCTATATCATCAACTAATCTCGTCCTACCTGAGGACACGCAGTAGTAGTAGTAGTCTGCGATAGCGGTATCTGCTCCTCAAGTCCTGCCACCTCGTCGTGCTGGTGCTCCATCTCCACGAGCTCATAAAAAAGAATGGTCACCGACCATTAGTCAAAAAGACAAAGTCATTTCCTCCGCACCTCGCCCCGCAACTCCTAGGCACCGAGCGGAAGGACGAAGCGGAGGAGAACAAGGGGTAGTAAAAGTGGAAGCAGGTGACAAGAGTTAACTAGCAGTTATAATAGATATTATTATTCTACTGTAGTAGTTCTAGGTATATAGTACAAGTAAGTAAAGTGTAGTACTAGTAAAGGAAGGAACTGAAAGTAAGAACAGAAAAGTAAAGTAAAGCTGAAAGGTAAAGCTATCTACCATCACAAAGTACCCTAACTTATATAAATGCCCATAAAAATATATAAGTTAGGATTTCCAAAATAACTTATAATATAAAAAAGCCCATACTAATTTATATGATAAGGATCTATGAAGTGTATGCCCTAATATGAATGAATGTTTATGATGTAATGTATGCAATAGGCAAGTGCAACTCACACACAACGACTCCGTGATCACAGACCTTTAGTTCCCACTTTTTGAGAGCTTGCATCACTCTTAGGTACCACCGTTGTGGCTACGGCAGCAGCGGAGCGGGCATCTCCGCTTTCTAGGCGGGTATTGTCACAACCCGTATTTTCCACAAATTAAATAATTATCAGAGTATGAGAAAACGCGTGTCATGGTTCCACGTCAAGCAGGGGATAACTGCTGACGCTCAGGCAAAACCAACTGCTACTTTTTATGAAAGAAAATCATGAGCTTAATGATTAGAAAATCAGTTATATTTTAGAGGCCGTATCCCTCGGCTCGGTGGATCACCTAGTCCACAGTTAAAAAACTATACTTATGCGCTGCGGAAAAATACTTTATTCAGGTTTAGCATCCTAAAGGGTGTATAAGAGTTCCAAGAGAACCACTCATACTAGGCAAGACTTTACATTTAATTGATATTATATATAGGAAAACGATCTTTATACGCTGCTTGGAAAATAGTGATTTACTTTTTATAAAACATGCTGATCATGCGATGTACTTATAATAATAGTTGTTTTTAAAAAATAACTAGCAACCTAGCATAAATCCTCCTTAGAGCAAGTAGACTATTTCCAGAAAACGGTAGCAGCATAAGTAATATATCCAGTACAAAGGTAAAAACTACCAGTGGGCGTCAACAACCTGACACGAATCCACTAGCACATATGTATGTCTGTAAGAAAGCACTAAAAACTACCTCACCAACAAGGCAAACGGATCTCCAAGGTCCAAGAGACCACCAACACCACCACTGCAAACTAGCCACCCAACTAGCTACATGTAATGACCCTAGCCAATCCAACGTGGCAGTGCCACGGCTCCGCTCTAGGCGTCGCTACCGGGCTGCAGCCCAAGCACCCCAACCCCTCTCCCTCCACAGGCGGGTTGTTGGTGGCCACAGCCTCCCTTTGATGAGCGAACACGACAGTTAAGTTGGGCCGTACGGGGACTTCCCAGGTGGTCACCCATCCCAGTACTACTCTCGCCCATGCACGCTTAACTATGGAGTTCTTTCAACCTTCATCACCAATTGAGCTGTAATAAAGATTGTAACACCCCAAAAATCTCAAATTTGAATTTGAGGTGCCGGCTGTTTGACACGGGCGTGTCCCAGGGCGTGTCACTCAAGAAATAGGCTGATCGAGTCAGGGAAGTACACGGCCCGGAACCAAGCCTTGAACACGGCCGTGTCAGATTTGACACGGGCGTGTCCGATGCCGTGTGACTACCCGTGTACTGCTTGTTGGTTTCGGAGCTCGATGAGGCAGGGGTGACACGGGCATGTCTCATGACTGACACGGGCGTGTCAGCTCCGACACGGGCATGTCGATGCCCGTGTTCTAGTAAAGTTCAGTCGGTACGAGTACCGCGTATGGCGCTTAAGGGTACACGGCCTGTGACACGGGCGTGTCACAGGCCGTGTCAGCCAAAAAAAAGTGAAATTTTGGGAAAATCGTGGCCGTTCCTTTTCTCCATTTGGATCCAAAGGCTCAGGTGATTCCTTGCTGGATTAAAATGCCAGAGGTTGGATTAAGAGTTCATTCTTCATTTGGTTAAGGAAGAGAGAAAGAGAGAGGAGTAAGAAGAAGGAGGAGGAGATCAAGCCACCGACGGAGCTCCCGTGGTCCGATTCGAGATCCGAGGCCAGCGCTGTGAAGGCAAAGCTGCTGCGGTGCTTTCTCACCGGCTAGATTTCGATGACTCCCAAGAGATCGTCAAGGGTAACGATCTCCCTTCTTGGACATGTGAAGTCCTTCTTTTCTGCATTGCATAGGGAAAACCCTTCCCCGCGAGTGTGCGGTGGGTTGTGGCATCCCTTGGGGTAGATATGTGAAGTCACCCTTATTAGAGACCGGAATAGGAGTACGGATCTAGGCATGCTGTGCGAAGCCCATCTGGACATGTTGGTCTGGATTGGTGATGCTTGTTTGCATATCGGAGAAGACTCCGTGGTGATGGCTTGTTGGCCTTGTGCCTACCTGTTGCTTGGTGCAGCAGGAAGTACTGGATGAAGTCCAGGAAATGAAGAGGGTTGGATGTAACTCTTGTGGCCGTGCGTTGCCACTTTGTGTGCGGTTGAGCCGTTGGGCTGCAACTCGATGAAAAGGCAGATTGCCGAACAGGAAAGGTGAAACCGACCCGCGCCTATAAATTGCCATGGATACTTCCGTATTCGAGGTGGCACGGCGAC
Source organism: Platanthera zijinensis (assembly GCA_039513925.1). Lineage (NCBI taxonomy): Eukaryota > Viridiplantae > Streptophyta > Magnoliopsida > Asparagales > Orchidaceae > Platanthera > Platanthera zijinensis. The sequence continues at coordinate 98,398,985 of CM077089.1, forward strand.
TTGAGCAACGGGGGGTGGCTGATCCGTACCTGCGTTATGTCCGTCCGACTTGGAAGCCTGGTTATAGGTTTGTTGGAGCGCATAATGAGAGTCTTAGGCCCGCGCACCAAAAAGACTAGAATGCTCAATACCGTGTAAACGGTGGTGTTGACCCTGGTTTTCCGGTGCACCAAGAATGTGCCCTGAGTGCACGGACTGTCGGGCCTTGTGGCCGACAGTTGTGATGGCTTGAGTGTGCCTGCAAGCACATATTTGCTATTGTTGATACCATGCTGTGCAGGGAAGGAATGCTACTGCCCCGAGAAAGGGGTAGGATTGTTATAATTGGGTCAGCTGAATGCTGACCGTTGCCATGTTTCCCACCGTTTGGGTGGATTGTCCCTATGCAGGTGCTGGAGAGCCAAGTGGTAAATGAAGGGTTGAATGCCTTGCTACTGTTACTACTGCGGCTGGCCCTTGAAGGCTAAGCGAATGTTTTTGCTTGTTTTCTTTTACTCATGTATGGCCGGCCTGCGTGCTGAGGTTTGTATTCCATACGGTGTGGAAAGAGGAACTGTAAGGCCTTAAGTCCAAACCCTATGTATTTGTTGTACATTCCGTGGCTATATATATAACTGTGGTTTATATATTGGACAATCCTGGTTAGAGTTCCATTTATAACTTAAAGCTTCCGCTAGAATGCTCTGAGTTAGGATACGTGTATGGTTTGGTATTATCCTGTGACCTCACCGTCTGTTTGTGGCATATAGTGTGGGGCCCCGGCCGGACCTTCTACTATACGTCATGTAACGGATGGGGTCGTTACATTTTGGTATCAGATTCGTTCGGTCTTCCTCTTTCGAATTCGTGGTCGAATTATTTTCTGGGGTGGCGAGCGTGTGTTTGTGCGCCCTGCTGTAATGCTAATGAACTCTGGAATGTCCACTAAGGAATGTACATAATCTTGTTTGAGGAATCTGCATGTTCCTTTTATGTTGTTTTGCTTGCATGCGATGGCTAATGTATGTCTTGTCCACCTATAGGTGACGCGTAGTGGTGCTGGGCAGTCTGAGCCCCAGCGCTCTGATGAGAGTGTGGCACCAGCTGAGGTGCCAACACCTCCTCCATCTGCGGAAACTATTCGCTTAGTTGCTGAGGCTCTCTTAGCCATGATTCAGCCGACCGGTCAAGCGCAGCCGGCCGTTGTGCCAGTTCGTGTTGATGTAAGACCCGAGCCGGTTGAGGCTGTCGATCCACGAGCAGCTGACCGACAGTTGAAGCAATTCATGAGCTTCAGTCCGCCTACGTTTACGGGAATGGGATCCCCAACGCAGGCAGAGGATTGGTTATCGCGTGTCAAGCGAATAATGACAGCGATCAGGGCGGAGGAAACTCTAAAGGTCACCTTGGCCACCTTCATGCTTGAAGGAGAGGCGCGGTTGTGGTGGGACGAGGTTGAAGTACACCATTTGGCGGGCAGACAATTAACGCAAGTATCGATTGAGGAGTTCTCTAATATTTCTGGCGAAACATGTCCCAGCGGCACAACGCATTGCCATGGAAAATGAGTTCCAACGGTTAAAGCAAGGAGAAGATAGCGTGGATACCTACCTGCATGAGTTTACAAGGTTGGGACGGTATGCGGGAACAATCTTCGCGGATGACCAAAGGAAAACGAATAGGTTCTATGAAGGATTGCGGGATGAGTTGAGGTTCTTGCTTTCGAGTTCAGTGAACCAAGGGTTTCAGGCGTTGGTTGATACTGCGTGTGCGTTGGAGAAGGACATGATGCGGGTGCAAGGGAACAAGGGCCTGGTTGTGTCGAAGCCAGAGCAAGCACCTCGCCCTAGCAAATCGTTCTACCAGAAGAAAGGGGGCAAGAGGTCCAAGCCGTCTGGGCAAGTGTCTTCAACTGTTGTGTCGGGAGCGACGTCAAGGCCGGAGTCTCGTACATGCTTTACTTGTGGCCGGGTGGGGCATCTAGCCCGTGATTGTCGGGTTGTTCAGCCCAAAGGGGAAAAGAAGACGGGTGCGTCTTATGCTGAGAAGGGCAAAGCGGTGGTTGATTCCTCTGCGTCCCAGGCACAGCCCCGAATATATCACCTTGGTCAACAGGAGGCGATTAAGCAAAGTGACGTCGTCACAGGTACGAGTTAATATAGCTTACTTGCTTAAGTGTTATTGCCTTTTGTTATGTATTGCTTGTGCATGATGTGTGTGCTGCAGGCTTTGTCCTGATACGGAATCGTCTGGCGAGAGCCCTGTTTGATACGGGTGCTTCGCATTCTTTTCTGTCTGAGGACTTCGTATCTCGCATTGGGGTGCCGAGTCATGTGACGGTTGATAGTACAAGGGTGCTATTGCCGAATGGCTGTGTGATGCTTGCGGTTAGGGCTTCCGATGTGGATGTTCAAATAGGAAGTCAGGATTTCGGTTTGAGTGCAGTTGTGCTACCGTTATCGGAGTTTGATGTGATCTTTGGCATGGACTGGCTCTCGGAGCAGTGTGCCTTTATTGATTGCAACTCCAAGGAGATCACACTGGGCCAGAATACCGGACTTGTGACGAAGTTCGCTGGTATGTGAGGAGTTGGCGGGACTTTGTTGTCTGCGCTCCAAGTCGTCAATGCTGTTCGGAAGGGCGCGGAGTTATTCTTCACGCTAATTCAGGCTGTTGAGCCAAAGGCCAGTGTCGGTGAAGTTCTGGTTGTGTCAGAGTTTGCCGATGTGTTTCCTAAAGATCTTCCTGGGTTACCACCCCAGCGGGAGATTGACTTCTCTATTGAGTTGGTGCCAGGTGCTAAACCTGTGGCCCGCTCACCATATCGCGTCGCGCCAAAAGAGATGGCTGAATTGAAAGTCCAATTGCAAGAGTTGTTGGAGCAGGGATACATACGCCCAAGTATGTCACCTTGGAGCGCGCCTGTTCTCTTTGTGAAAAAGAAAGACGGTAGTTTGAGGTTATGTATTGACTACCGCGAATTGAATAAGCTGACGGAGAAAAACAAATATCCGATCCCACGGATTGATGACCTATTTGATCAGCTGGCAGGATCAACGGTCTATTCCAAGTTGGATTTGAAATCGGGATATTATCAGTTGAGGATTCGGGAAGGTGACATTCCCAAGACGGCGTTTGGAACACGCTACGGTTATTATGAGTTCACGGTAATGCCGTTTGGCCTCTGTAATGCGCCTTCGGTATTTATGGATCTAATGCATCGAACGTTCCGCGAGTACTTGGATTTGTTCGTGATTGTGTTTATCGATGACATCATAGTATACTCTCAGTCGGAAGAGGATCATGCAAACCATTTGCGGTTGGTCTTGCATACCCTGCGGAGGAATAAGCTTTATGCCAAGTTCTCAAAGTGTGAGTTCTGGCTCTCTTCAGTAGCCTTTTTAGGCCATGTGGTAAGTGGAGAAGGTATCGCGGTGGATCCGTTGAAGATAAGTGCCATTCGAGATTGGCCAGTGATGTCTTCAGTGGCCGAGGTCAGGAGCTTCCTTGGGCTTGCGGGCTACTATAGACGGTTTGTGGAAAACTTCTCACGGATTGCTTTACCTCTGACCACGCTGACGAGAAAAGATCAAAGGTTCATTTGGACGCCGGAGTGTGCGCGTGCTTTTGAAGACCTGAAGAGTCGTTTGACCACGGTGCCTGTGTTGACATCGCCATGTGGTACAGATGGATATGAGATCTATAGTGATGCTTCCGGGAGCGGCTTAGGCTGCGTCCTTCTGCAGTTTGGTAAAGTGATTGCTTATGGCTCGCGCCAGTTGAAAGTGCATGAGCGGAATTACCCCGTCCATGATTTGGAGTTGGCGGCGGTAATCTTTGCGCTCAAGTTGTGGCGGCACTATCTTTATGGCGTTAAAGTGGACATCTATACAGATCACAAAAGCCTAAAGTATTTGTTGGATCAGAAGGATCTGAATATGCGACAACGAAGATGGATGGAGTTCCTTGGGGACTACACCTTCGAGATTCACTATACGCCCGGGAAGGAAAATGTGGTCGCTGATGCTTTGAGTCGGACTCCGGTACGGGCAAGCTGGTTGCAGAGGCATGATCAGCGTTTAATCTAGGAATTGGAAGCATTGGAGATATCTTGTGTTGACAAGGGTTCTTCGACCGATGCATGCTTGAACTAGACGGAGGTTCAATATGATCTTACGGACAGAGTTCGGCGAGCAACGGAACTTGATGAATGTCTCCAGCGCTATGCTAAAGATGGGCCGGATGACCAATTCTCTTGGGATAACGGTTTGATACGAAGAAATGGTCGAGTGTGCGTCCCGAGTGAGGGTAAATTGAGGGAAGAGTTGATGTACGAAGCTCACTTTGCAAAGTACTCAGTTCACCCAGGGAGCACAAAGATGTACAGAGATCTGAAAAAGCTGTTCTGGTGGCCCGGACTAAAGAAAGACGTAGCACGTTATGTGGCGGAATGCAATACCTGTGCGTTGGTGAAAGCAGAATGCCAGAAGCCTGGCGTTTTCCTGAAGTCGTTACCGATTCCGGAGTGGAAGTTCGATGACATTTCGATGGATTTCGTGCATGGGTTGCCGAGATCTCAACGCGGTCATGATTCAATCTGGGTGATTGTGGACCGGTTGATAAAAGTGGCGCACTTCCTTCCAAACAGAAGAGACGATTCAGTGGAAACCTTGGCCAAGCTTTATGTGGAGCAGATTGTTTGACTGCACGGTGTTCCTCGGAGCATCGTCAGTGACCGTGATGGGCGATTCACATCGAATGATTGGCGGCTAGTTCATCAAATGTTGGGTACAAAATTAGCGTTTAGTACGGCCTTTCATCCCCAAACGGATGGCCAGACTGAACGAACCAATAGGACGATGGAGGACATGCTCCGCATGTGCGCCCTAGACTTTGGTAAGAGATGGGAAGATTATATTTTTCTTGTAGAATTTGCCTATAATAATAGCTACCAAGCGAGCATCGGCATGGCACCATTTGAGGCTTTGTATGGTCATAAATGCCGTACACCGTTAGCTTGGGCAGAAACAGGCGAATCTAAGCTGAGTGGGAAAAAGGAAGTCGAAGAAGCTACCTCGCTTATACACTCTATTCGGGAGAGGCTAGTGATAGCCCAAGATCGTCAAGCAAAGTACTACAATGCCAAACACCGGAACGTGGAGTTCGCGGTGGGTGATTGGGTATATTTGAAGATCAAACCCTTCAAAGGCGTGTCCAGGATTCGGCGTTTGAAAAAGCTAAGTCTGAGGTATCTTGGTCCATTTGAGATGGTGGAGCGAGTTGGGGAAGCTGCTTATCGACTAGCACTTTCAGCAGACTTGGGTTGATTACATGATGTATTTCACATCTCAGTACTTCATAAGGCTGTCAAGGATCCAGCTCAAGTAGTGGAGAATGATCGGGTGCCGGTCGAGTATGGGCTAACGACGAGGGTTCGACCCATTCGGATCGAGGATCGAGCCGAGAAACAGTTGCGGAACAAAGTGATCGGGATGGTCAAGGTCCGATGGGACAATTTTGGCCGTGAAGAGCTAACATGGGAGCGAGAGCAGACCATGCGAGCTGAATTTCCCGAGCTGTTTGTATAAGCTGTAGACCGTGTACCTTTTGTTATAACAGAGTTATCAAGTTATAGCATTGTATTTCCTTGTTTCCTTACCGTGTCAAATTTCGGGACGAAATTTTATTAAGGAGGGGAGGATTGTAACACCCCAAAAATCTCAAATTTGAATTTGAGGTGCAGGCTGTTTGACACGGCCTGGGACACGGGCGTGTCCCAGGGCGTGTCGGGGGTACACAGCCTGGGACACGGGCGTGTCCTAGGGCGTGTCACTCAAGAAATAGGTTGATCGAGTCAGGGAAGTACACGGCCCGGAACCAAGCCTTGAACACGGCCGTGTCAGATTTGACACGGGCGTGTCCGATGCCGTGTGACTACCCGTGTACTGCTTGTTGGTTTCGGAGCTCGATGAGGCAGGGGTGACACGGGCGTGTCTTATGACTGACACGGGCGTGTCAGGTCCGACACGAGCGTGTCGATGCCTGTGTTCTGGTAAAGTTCAGTCGGTATGAGTACCGCGTGTGCCGCTTAAGGGTACACGGCCTGTGACACGGGCGTGTCACAGGCCGTGTCAGCCAAAAAAAGTAAAATTTTGGGAAAATCGTGGCCGTTCCTTTTCTCCATTTGGATCCAAAGACTCAGGTGATTCCTTGCTGGATTAAAAAGCCAGAGGTTGGATGAAGAGTTCATTCTTCATTTGGTTAAGGAAGAGAGAAAGAGAGAGGAGGAAGAAGAAGGAGGAGGAGATCAAGCCACCGGCGGAGCTCCCGTGGTCCGATTCGAGATCCGAGGCCAGCGCTGTGAAGGCAAAGCTGCTGCGGTGCTTTCTCACCGGCTAGATTTCGATGGCTCCCAAGAGATCGTCAAGGGTAACGATCTCCCTTCTTGGACATGTGAAGTCCTTCTTTTCTGCATTACATAGGGAAAACCCTTCCCCGCGAGTGTGCGGTGGGTTGTGGCATCCCTTGGGGTATATATGTGAAGTCCCCCTTGTTAGAGTCCGGAATTGGAGTACAGATCTAGGCATGCTATGTGAAGCCCATCTGGACATGCTGGTCTGGATTGGTGATACTTGTTTGCATATCGGAGAAGACTCCGTGGTGATGGCTTGTTTGTCTTGTGCCTACCTGTTGCTTGGTGCAGCAGGAAGTACTGGATGAAGTCCAGGAAATGAAGAGGGTTGGATGCAACTCTTGTGGCCGTGCGTTGCCACTTTGTGTGCGGTTGAGCCGTTGGGCTGCAACTCGATGAAAAGGCAGATTACCGAACAGGAAAGGTGAAACCGACCCGCGCCTATAAATTATCATGGATACTTCCGTATGCGAGGTGGCACGGCGACTTGAGCAACAGGGGGTGGCTGATCCGTACCTGCGTTATGTCCGTCCGACTTGGAAGCCTGGTTATAGGTTTGTTGGAGCGCATAATGAGAGTCTTAGGCCCGCGCGCCAAAAAGACTAGAATGCTCAATACCGTGTAAACGGTGGTGTTGACCCTGGTTTTCCGGTGCACCAAGAATGTGCCCTGAGTGCACGGACTGTCGGGCCGTGTGGCTAACGGTTGTGATGGCTTGAGTGTGGCTGCGAGCACATATTTGCTATTGTTGATACCATGCTGTGCAGGGAAGGAATGCTACTGCCCCGAGAAAGGGGTAGGATTGTTATAATTGGGTCAGCTGAATGCTGACCGTTGACATGTTTGCCACCGTTTGGGTGGATTGTCCCTATGCAGGTGCTGGAGAGCCAAGTGGTAATGGAAGGGCTGAAGCCCTTGCTGCTGCTGCTGCTGCTGCTGCGGCTGGCCCTTGAAGGCTAAGCGAATGTTTTTGCTTGTTTTCTTTTACTCATGTATGGCCGGCCTGTGCGCCGAGGTTTGTAATCCATACGGTGTGGAAAGAGGAACTGTAAGGCCTTAAGGCCAAACCCTATGTATTTGTTGTACATTCCGTGGCTATATATATAACTGTGGTTTATATATTGGACAATCCTGGTTAGAGTTCCATTTACAACTTAAAGCTACCGCTAGAATGCTCTGAGTTAGGATACGTGTATGGTTTGGTATTATCCTGTGACCTCACCGTCTGTTTGTGGCATATAGTGTGGGGCCCCGGCCGGACCTTCTACTATACGTCATGTAACGGATGGGGTCGTTACACTACAGCTCAGAACATGAGGCATTCCAAAAGAAAACAGAATACCTCAGCAAGCAAAACAAGGTAAAAACTGCATGAAAGAGTCAACCAAAGGGGGAAAAGTAACTGGAAAACATGTCGTAGAAAGAGTCACAACTGTCCAAAATAGGACGAAAAGAAATGCACTACGTGCGAGGAAACAGCATCAACCCAGCTCAGGAACAACCTCCTGCAGGGCCTACTAGACTACCAAGAGCCCAAAGTGCTGCAATCTACCAAGGAAGAAACTTCTAACACCTTAAGCTGTGGGAGATGGTAGTAGCAAAACAACAGCATGGATCCGGGTTGGAGGCAAACTCAATCCCCCAACCACCAATTTCCATGCCAACAAGCTCAGGGGTCTACATGATAAAGCACAAGGGACCTTCCACCCCCTTGCCCAGCCCGTACCTGGAGCAAGATTGAAGAATAAGGGTGGCCTTGGCTAGATTACACAACACCTCCCCCATGAAGAGCTTCAAACCACCACTACTATCCACATCCCACGATTCGGCCTTTAGGAAAGAAAACATGGCCGACAAGGAAACTACAAATATAATCAAGGAAACTCACTCGAGAACATAAATCGAGGAAAGAGAAACAGTGTTGAAGTTACTCAACACGGCTCGGCGTTGGGTGGAATCCACTCAGTGCCTAACCAGACCTTGGCGTTGAGTGAGTTAGCCTCAATCAGCGCCAGAATAGCCATGGCGTTGAGTGAGGTCCACTCCCTCAACGCCTTCAGCAAAACGAAAAACCTAACAGCGGCGTTGAGTGAGTCTACCTCCCTAAACGCCAAAACAGCTTTGGCGTTGAGTGAGGTCAACTCACTCTACGCCCAAGTTCACTTCCGCCCTAAGCCAACGCCAACAAGAGAAGGTCGGCGGGAATGCCGACTGATTCTCGCCGAATCGGCGGGAATGCAGGACAATTCTCGCCGAATCGGCGAGAATGCAGGATGATTCTCGACGACCGGCGGGAATCCAGAATGATTCTCGCCGAATCGGCGGGAATCAAGGATGATTCTCGCCGAATCGGCGGGAATCAAGGTTGATTCTCGCCGATCGGTGGGAATCACTGACGATACACTTCGAAATCGGCGGGAATCACTTGGTGATTCCCGTCGATTTTGACTTAGACGAAAATTTTCACTCAATCACCCCATCACTCAGCCGCAAAGAACAAACCGAACTATGGCTTTGAGTGTGTCCACCACACTCAACGCCAAGTCCGGGCGGCTTTTGGCTTTGAGTGTGTGCACCACACTCAACACCAAAACTCGAGAGTCTACCAAGACTAGTTCTAACCAGAGCCCTACCACAACAACCTCCCTCACTCTCTCTGTCGGCTCCACCCGCAAAAGCACCCAACTAGAACTACAAATTTGGAATCTAAATGGTGAACACAACTAGCACAAGGAGCAAACAGCCCAAGGAGGGGGCTCATAGGAGAATCTAAGCCCTAAAACTTAGCAAGATAATAAGAGAATAAGCATGGTTTCTACCCTAGGGCTAACCGGGAAACATTCCAAAATTCAAAAGAACAACAATGTCAAGGGCAAGAATACCACTTGCCACGATTTCCGGCGAAGCTTGGTCGGCCTTCCCTCCTCTTCGTTCTGCACTAGAAGGAGAAGCACCTAACAAGCAAACCGTACATTAATGGCGGAAAACCACAAGAACCGGAAATCCAAGTCTCCTAAAACTCCACGAAAATCAAATGTCTTACCATCAAAATGAAGATCTGAGCGAGAGCAAGACAACGCCGCTTTCGGAATCGAAATCCGTCCACGAACAAGCCCGGAATCACCGTCCGAAGGGGAAGCAGGCCAGCGGTTTTCCTCCGTTTTCCGCAAACAGGAGGGACGACGGTTTCGGTCTGGTCTCGGGAAGGAGGAAGGAGAAGTGGGTCTGCCACTTCTTAACTAGGCTTTTATAATAAAAGGACACGCCTATTCGGCCCTAACCGCTGCCTAAACAGCCGGTTCACTTAATTTAAAAAGGGTTTCTAACTTGTTTTTCCTAATAACACACCCAAAACTACTCGAAAACCGAACCACCTCTGAATTCGACGAAATTTGCACCGTAGCTAAATATCCACGCTACGAACACAACGGCGAAGTCGAAATTAACTTTCGACGAACAGAACTTGAGTTATACCCAAATAAAGCCAAACACAAACATTCCCCCGAGAGGCCACACCGGGTCACCCAAAACGACTCGGCTTGCTAGGGAGAAATTGCCAACAAGCTACAGAATAGGGCACTCAGTTCTAAGGAGTTAAACCACACTCCACAAATGGCACAAGCCACGGAAATGCGTCATCGTAATGCCAAATGAGAATTAAATAATCACAGAAAAAAATCGGGGGTGTTACAGTCACTCCCCCTAAATGAGAGTTTCGTCCCGAAACTTTACGCACAACACTTCTACTAAAGAAGGAAAGTAATAATCCAAACATTACAAGAAGAAAAACAAACCAAACTAATCAGGGAAACAACTGAGGGTAAGCCTCCCTCATAGCCGACTCTAACTCCCAAGTCGCGCTCTCCAAATCCTGATTCATCAAAAGAACTTTCACCATTGGAATAGACTTTTTTCGCAGCACCTGTTCCTGAGTATCCAAAATACGGACCGGCACTTCAACAAAAGAGAGGTTGGGCTCCAACTGGGGCACAACGTCCAAGACTTGCCCACTGCTGCGCACGCACTTCCGCAATTGGCTAACATGGAAAACATTATGAACACCTGGGAAGTTTGCTGGCAAATCCAACCTGTAAGCTGACATGCCAATTCATTCCAAAATCTTAAACGGGCCCACATACCTCGGGTCCAATTTCCGATTCTTACCAAACCTCTTTACACCCACCATCGGGGAAACCTTTAGAAATACAAGGTTCCCCACAGAAAACTCCAAGACAGACCTACGCCGATTGGCGTTCTTCTCGTACCTCTCCTGAGCTATACGAAGCTTTTCCCGAACAATCTTCACTGCGACTTCCATTTCTTCGAGCGCATTAGGACCTAACAATGGCCTCTCACCAGACTCAGCTCAAAAAAACGGAGTTCTACATTGCCTCCCATACAAGGCATCTAACGGAGCCATCTGCAAGCTCTCCTGATAACTATTGTTGTAAGCAAATTCCATAAGTCGCAGCCGCTCATCCCACGCTCCACCGTGGTCTAAAATGTAGCATCGGATCATATCCTCAACTATCTGATTCACCCACTCCGTCTGCCCATTAGTCTGTGGGTGGTACGCAGTAGAATACCTTAGATCCGTACCCAAACCCTCCTGCAGACTCTGCCAAAAACGAGAAGTAAACCGGGAGTCTCGATTAGAAATGATGCTAACCGGCACACCGTGGAGTTGGATGACTTCATTCAAGTACAACTCTGCTATCTTCTTCATAGGGTAATCAATCTTATATGGCACAAAGTGAGCACACTTCGTCAATCTATCCACTATAACCCAAACAGAATCAAATCCCCTCGGGGATCGCGGTAAACCCGTGATGAAATCCATAGATATACTCTCCCACTTCCAAGTCGGGATCTCTAGCGGAGTCAACTTACCACCAGGCCTTCCATGATCGGCCTTCACCCGCTTGCAAGTATGGCACTCCGCAACAAATCGGGCTATATCTCCCTTCATGCCATACCACCAGGCAATTTGCTTTAAGTCACGATACATCTTCGTAGATCCTGGATGATAGGCAACGCTGGATCCATGAGCCTCTCTGCAAACCATACCCCGAATGTCCCCAACCGCGGGGTTAAAAAATCTGCCACGGTACTTCAAAGTTCCCGCATCATCAATGGAATAATCCGGCAACTCTCCTCTCTCAGTCCTGGAGTACAAGTGAAGAAGATCCGGGTCATCCTTCTGGTAAAGTCTGGTCAAAGAAATCCAAGACGGCTCTGCCACTGACAAACTACTCTACAGGCCACCGCATTCCACTGATATATCCATAAGGAGCAACTCTTCCACTAAACGGTCGGCGGAGAGATTAAAGATTTTTCCCGTCCTCCGACTCAGGGCGCCGGCCACCACATTGGCCTTGCCTGGATGATACTAGATCTCTACATCATAATCAGCCACATACTCTAGCCACCGATGCTGGCGCAGATTTAACTCCTTCTGCGTGAACACGTACTTCGGGCTCTTATGGTCGGTGAAGATCTTGCACTGAGCCCCATAAAGTAGGTGTCTCCACAGCTTCAACGCATAAATAACTGCTGCGAACTCGAGGACATGCGTAGGATAATTCTTCTCATAAGTCTTCAGTTGCCTTGACCCATAGGCAATCACCTTACCCACCTGCATTAACACGCATCCCAGACCCACATGCGAAGTGTCCACGTATACATCATAATCCATGCCCTCGGTAGGCAGGGTCAGGACAGGAGTAGTGCACAATATCCTCTTTAACTCCAGGAAGGCTTCTTCGCACTTCTCACTCCAAACAAAAGCCACGTTCTTCTGAGTCAGCTTAGTCAGAGGTGCAGCTAGGGTAGAGAAACCCTCCACAAACCACCTGTAGTAGCCGGCTAACCCTAGGAAGCTCCTGATCTCTTTAGGCGTGCCTGGCCTACTCCAATCCATCACTGCTGCGATCTTTTCCGGGTCAACCGAGATCCCACCCTCATTCACCACGTGGCCCAGAAACGAGACCTGAGGCAACCAAAATTCGCACTTGCTTAACTTGGCGAATAACTTATGGTTCCTTAACTCCGATAGAACCAAGCGCAGATGCTGCTCATGCTCCTCAGCACTGCGAGAGTAAACCAACACATCATCGATGAAGACCACCACGAACTTATCTAGGAAATCCTTGAACACCCGGTTCATCATATCCATGAACGCTGATGGAGCGTTGGTCAATCCAAACAACATCACTAAGAACTCAAAATGTCCGTACCTTGATCTAAACGCAGTCCGTGGAATATCTGCATCACGGATCCTAAGTTGATGATAGCCTGAACGAAGGTCAATCTTGGAGAAGACCGTGCTACCGCGCAACTGGTCAAATAAGTCATCGATCCTCGGCAGAGGGTACCTGTTATTGATTGTGACCTTGTTCAGCTCCCTATAGTCAATGCAAAGCCGCCTTGACTCATCTTTCTTCTTCACAAATAGATCAGGAGCACCCCAAGGCGACGAACTCTGCCTGTTAAACCCTTTTGCCAACAACTCATCTAACTGAACTCGCAACTCCTCTAGCTCTCGAGGGGCCATCCGGTACGGCGCCTTAGCAATAGGGCGCGTACCCAGCTCCAAATCGATTACAAACTCAACATCCCGCTCGGGAGGGAGACCAGGAAGGTCATTAGGAAAAACATCGGCGAAATCTCGCACAACTGGAATCTCCTCTAAGCGCGGTACACTAACAGCGGTCCCAACCACTGAGACCAAACAAGCAAAACAGTCCGAAAGAAAAAGCTTCTGAGCACTTACAGCAGAGATGACAGGAGAATCCTGGCTCAGATCCGCATACACGCTTCCTGGCTGACCGTCATCCCTGATGAAGTCCAAACGCTTCCCTTTGCACTGAATGACTGCATTATACCTGGACAGCCAGTCCATGCCCAAAATAACATCGAAGTCCTCCAGATCAATCATCTTCAGGTCTGCCTTCGCAAGGAAGTCCCCCAACAAAATAGGGCAATCCAACATGCCCACATTTGACAATACAGATTCACCAGAGGGGAACTTAACACGAAAGGTATCCCGAACTCGATCTAAAGTCAATCGATGTCGCTCTACAAAGGCCCTAGCCACGAACGAGTGGGTAGCACCGGAGTCAAACAAAACACGCGCCCAGCGGTTCTTCACCTTAAACTTCCCTATAGGAACATATATAACTAAGGAACTACCACAACAATACTACATTTTAGCAAGACAAGAACAAAACATTCAGGCTGGAAGACAACTAACCTGAGATGACCAGAGTCGAAGCTTCAGCCTCCTCGGAAGAGATCACGTTCAGCTTTCCCTTTCCCTTGCCCACACGCTGAGGTGGAGGTAATGCCTGAAGGGGCACTGCTTGCAGGGAAGGCTGGACCTGAGGACACCTAGACTTGATGTGTCCCTTCTGCCCACACTGGAAACAGACCTTATCCTTGGACCAGCACTGGGCAGCATCATGCCCGGGTCGCTTGCAAATAGAACAGGAGACATCTCTCCTCGGAGTACCCTGAATCGCATGAACCTGCTCCTTCCTCTGAGCTGCTGCTCTCTTGAAACATCTCTCGACCGGGTGGCCTGACCGGCCACAGAAACTGCACACCACTTTGCTCTTCTTCCCAGGAACCGCATCCGGTACCCGGGGTTTCTTTTCCTCCATAGACTTCCTCTTATCCTTCCTACTTTGCTGTCCTCTGCTCTTCGCGGTCTCAATAGCCTCCACCTTCAGAGAAGCCTCCACTACTCCTGCGTAAGTTTTTGACCCATAAGCACTAGTCAACTACTGCACCTCACTCCTCAAACCACCGAGAAATTGCTTAATTCGATCAGCCTCAACGTTGACCAATCCAGGGGCAAAACGGCTCAACTTGCTGAATTCTATCTCATACTCACCAACCGTGAGCTGCCTTTGCTTCAGATAGAGGAAGTCGTTCATGAGGCGGTCACGCTCGACCGAGGGTAAGAACTTCCTCAATAGCATCTCCTTGAACACTTCCCAAGAGCATCCGGTTACCAAGCTCTCCTTCTCTCTCAGCCACCAACTCTTAGCCAAACCTTTAAGCTGATAGGCGGCTATCATCACCCTCTGATCGTCTGCAATCCCTGAATACGAGAACATCTCCTCCATGGAGATCAGCCAGTCGTTTATCACCATGAAGTCTGCCTTCCCGTCATAAGTGGGAGGGCTCAGCCTCTGAAACTGCGAGATGAAGGCCATCTCCGCTGGCACCACCACTGGAGGTCTTAAGGGTGCAGGAGGAGGAGGAACAGCAATCCCCCCTGCAGGGCCTTGCACTCCTTGAGTCTGACCCGCCACAACTCCTACCAAAGACTGGATCTGGGCTCGCACCTCCACCAACTGCCTACTCAAGGAATCGCTACTATGCCGCAAGCTTTCGATTACCGCATCATTCTGAGCTCCAGAAGACTCATCCTCAGACAGGGGAGTTGATCTAGTCGAAGGACGTCTCGCCATCCTAAAGTCATAGCAACACTAGTTATATCCTAGTACAACGGCTAGACTCAACAACTAGTACAGACCATACATATATAGATATGAACTTAAAGCTGCTAAACTTGCTCTGGGAGTTTACCTTTTACAAAACTGTATGTTATGTCATAACCTAGGATGGTTAACCACCACCATACTAATTCTTGTGCCTAGATCGGGAATGCATGACTTTATATTATTTTTGACTCGAAAACTTATGTGTGTACATATGTCATCCAACCAGTCTTTAGCTTGGCACATTGTGCTTATGCCATGTTATGCTATGCATGATTGTGCTATGCATTCTAAAAAAGTCCTAATGCATGTTATGAGCGGCGTACACATGAAAATGTTATGCATCCCATACTACATAACATTCGCATGCAACGAACAAGAAAATGTGCTAGTCGCAGCCATGTGGTGAGGTTATGCATCCCATACTATATAACCCTCACATGTTGCCCCTATGGTGGATCCATATACAAACACATATTATGCATCCCATACTACATAATATGCCCCGTATACTTCATGTTATGCTATGAGTGTAGTGTTCGTGCTTTTGCCAAGACGTGCTGATGACATATCGGTGTGTGATTGACATGATGCTGAACTACTAAAAGCAAACAAAGGAAGGTTGCCCGACTAACTTGTCAAGCAACCTCCCTCTGATACCAACTGTCACAACCCGCATTTTCCCTGAATTAAATAATTATCAGAGTATGAGAAAACGCGTGTCATGATGCCACGTCAAGCAGGGGATAACTGCTGACGCTCAGGCAAAACCAACTGCTACTCTTTATGAAAGAAAATCATGAGCTTAATGATTAGAAAATCAGTTATATTTTAGAGGCCGTATCCCTCGGCTCGGTGGATCACCTAGTCCACAGTTAAAAAACTATACTTATGTGCTGCGGAAAAATACTTTATTCAGGTTTAACATCCTAAAGGGTGTATAAGAGTTCCAAGAGAACCACTCATACTATGCAAGACTCTACATTTAATTGATATTATATATAGGAAAACGATCTTTATACGCTGCTTGGAAAATAGTGATTTACTTTTTATAAAACATGCTGATCATGCGATGTACTTATAATAATAGTAGTTTTTAAAAATAACTAGCAACCTAGCATAAATCCTCCTCAGAGCAAGTTGACTATTTCCAGAAAACGGTAGCAGCATAAGTAATATATCCAGTACAAAGGTAAAAACTACCAGTGGGCGTCAACAACCTGACACGAACCCACTGACACATATGTATGTCTGTAAGAAAGCACTAAAAACTACCTCACCAACAAGCCAAACGGATCTTCAAAGTCCAAGAGACCACCAACACCACCACTGGAAACTAGCCACCCAACTGGCTACAGCTCAGAACCTGAAGCATTCCAAAAGAAAACAGAATACCTCAGCAAGCAAAACAAGGTAAAAACTGCATGAAAGGGTCAACCAAAGGGGGAAAAGTAATTGGAAAACATGCCGTAGAAAGAGTCACAACTGTACAAAATAGGACGACAAGAAATGCACTACGTGCGAGGAAACAGCATCAACCCAGCTCAGGAACAACATCCTGCAGGGCCTACTAGACTACCAAGAGCCCAAAGTGCTACAATCTACCAAGGAAGAAACTTCTAACACCTTAAGCTGTGGGAGATGGTAGTAGCAAAACAACAGCATGGATCCGGGTTGGAGGCAAACTCAATCCCCCAACCACCAATTTCCATGCCAACAAGCTCAGGGGTCTACATGATAAAGCACAAGGGACCTTCCACCCCCTTACCCAGCCCGTACCTGGAGCAAGATTGAAGAATAAGGGTGGCCTTGGCTAGATTACACAACACCTCCCCCATGAAGAGCTTCAAACCACCACTACTATCCACATCCCATGATTCGGCCTTTAGGAAAGAAAACATGGCCGACAAGAAAACTACAAATATAATCAAGGAAACTCACTCGAGAACATAAATCGAGGAAAGAGAAACAGTGTTGAAGTTACTCAACACGGCTCGGCGTTGGGTGGAATCCACTCAGTGCCTAACCAGACCTTGGCGTTGAGTGAGTTAGCCTCAATCAGTGCCAGAACAGCCATGGCATTGAGTGAGGTCCACTCCCTCAACGCCTTCAGCAAAACCAAAAAACCTAACAGCGGCGTTGAGTGAGTCTACCTCCCTCAACGCCAAAACAGCTTTGGCATTGAGTGAGGTCAACTCACTCTACGCCCAAGTTCACTTCCGCAGGAGAACCCTAAGCCAACGCCAACAAGAGAAGGTCGGCGGGAATGCCGACTGATTCTCGCCGAATCGGCGGGAATGCAGGACGATTCTCGCCGAATCGGCGAGAATGCAGGATGATTCTCGACGACCGGCGGGAATCCAGAATGATTCTCGCCGAATCGGCGGGAATCAAGGATGATTCTCGCCGAATCGGCGGGAATCAAGGTTGATTCTCGCCGATCAGTGGGAATCACTGACGATACACGTCGAAATCGGCGGGAATCACTTGGTGATTCCCGTCGATTTTGACTTAGACGAAAATTTTCACTCAATCACCCCATCACTCAGCCGCAAAGAACAAACCAAACTATGGCTTTGAGTGTGTCCACCACACTCAACGCCAAGTCTTGGCGGCTTTTGGCTTTGAGTGTGTGCACCACACTCAACACCAAAACTCGAGAGTCTACCAAGACTAGTTCTAACCAAAGCCCTACCACAACAACCTCCCTCACTCTCTCTCTCTCAGCTCCACCCATAAAAGCACCCAACTAGAACTACAAATCTGGAGTCTAAATGGTGAACACAACTAGCACGAGGAGCAAACAGCCCAAGGAGGGGGCTCATAGGAGAATCTAAGCCCTAAAACTTAGCAAGATAATAAGAGAATTAGCATGGTTTCTACCCTAGGGCTAACCGGGAAACATTCCAAAATTCAAAAGAACAAGAATGGAAAGGGCAAGAATACCACTAGCCTCGATTTCCGGCGAAGCTTGGTCGGCTTTCCCTCCTCTTCGTTCTGCACTAGAAGGAGAAGCACCTAACAAGAAAACCGTACATTAATGGCGGAAAACCACAAGAACCGGAAATCCAAGGCTCCTAAAACTCCACAAAAATCAAATGTCTTACCGTCTAAATGAAGATCTGAGCGAGAGCAAGACAACGCCGCTTTCGGAATCGAAATCCATCCACGAACAAGCCCGGAATCACCGTCCGAAGGGGAAGCAGGCCGGCGGTTTTCCTCCGTTTTCCGCAAACAGGAGGGACGACGGTTTCAGTCTTGTCTCGGGAAGGAGGACGGAGAATTGGGTCCGCCACTTCTTAACTAGGCTTTTATAATAAAAGGACACGCCTATTCTGCCCTAACCGCTGCCTAAACTGCCGGTTCACTTAATTTAAAAAGGGTTTCTAACTTGTTTTTCCTAATAACACACCCAAAACGACTCGAAAACCGAACCACCTCGGAATTCGACGAAATTCGCACTGTAGCTAAATATCCACGCTACGAACACAACGGCGAAGTCGAAATTAACTTTCGACGAACAGAACTCGAGTTATACCCAAATAAAGCCAAACACAAACATTCCCCCGAGAGGCCACACCGGGTCACCCAAAACGACTCGGCTTGCTAGGGAGATATTGCCAACAAGCTACAGAATAGGGCACTCAGTTCTAAGGAGTTAAACCACACTCCACAAATGGCACAAGCCACGGAAACGCGTCATCGTAACGTCAAACGAGAATTAAATAATCGCAGAAAAAAATCGGGGGCGTTACAGGTATACATACTACCAGGCCTAGACCTCTCTCATTAGCCTCTATACACGTCCTAGGTGCACTCTAGAGTCTCTACGTACGTACTTTGCTGACTACCCATCAGTCTTGTTGGGCCGGGTACACGTTATCGGGGATTGTCCTCCAGACCGCATCGTAAACAACCAATTGGCCCCTCAAACCCTCACACCCGCCTGGTTCACCGTACTGCCATCGGTGTGACGATTGGCCCAGTAGCGCATGACCCGCCAATATTTTGTTTATACACATGCAATAGTTTAACCCGACCCCCCCCCCCCCCCCCACGGCTCGCAGGACAAACCTGTCCTTATATAAAATCTCCCGAGCCTCCAGCTCACAGGACTAACTTGTCCTGAATCCCTCTAACCCATCACGGGTGAGAATATAATATCAAGTCCAATTCCTTCCAACCCATCACGGGTGAGAATACACATCAAGTTCAGTTCCCTCCAGCCCATCACGGGTGAGCATGTGTACCATTTCCCTTAGCGTAGTATACTACTCTTGTCTACCGATTATTAAACTTAGTAGTTTCGGGTTAATCCATGGGCTGCCCAAGGTATGCCCAATGAAGGGTCTCGAAGGCACTAGGAATCAAGATGGGATGACAAGACCAAAGTTCCTTTTCACAAGGATAATTATTCTTATTAGTGTCTACCCAGAATTATCACCCAACTCTCATTGTTACTTTAGAACGAGCCTAAATACTTAAAGTGTTATTAGGAGCGCGGCGATCTTCCGCCAGTCCCCGTTATTGTTGCTATCACGGGACTTGCACTCTTCCATACATGGTTAAGGAATCCTCTAGGAGACCAATAGGGTTAATTCCTCCACTTAGATCCTCACTTTACTAGTTATTCAGATTCCTCCCCTGGTGGCCCTACTAGTACGAACATCGGTGCTAGACCCTTACCCATGTCCCGATACCACCACAAATGTGACCTTCTAATTCCTCTGGCCATATGCCTCAAATTATTTATCCTATGATGGTATGGACCTATATGATGAACAAGATGAATTCCATAATTTTCCAAATTAATTACACCATTAAATTAATTTCTTTAAATGTAATCCCTAGTCGTTTTGCACATGAAGTATTGTCAATATTAAACCTACTGTCCTAGGGATTCTTTCAGGTATATAATATGAATATTAATGGGGCCTACCAAAATTTCAAGCTTTTTCAATTCAGATTTATAATTAATTCCTATTTAATACTATATCCACAAATCTAGCATTTTCTAAATGAAGTACATAAAATATTATCTCAAAAATTCTAATTAAATCACAGAGCCTTGATAATAATGAAATAATGCTATGTCTAGATTTCCATTGACATCTAGGTTGAAATGGCCTATCAAATGATCAATTTGAGTTATTTACCAAAATGCCATTATGGGGCCTAAAAACATTATTTGGCACCCCAAAATTCTGAAATAATTGCACAAGGTATAAAACATACAATTACAGCAATATGAAGTTTCTCAGATTTTTCAAAGGAAGATACTCATCATTTCTACACAAATTCCATAAGGGTAAAATGGTCATTTTGCTCCTTAAACTACATATACTTCATCCAACAAAGATATAATTTATTTCTATTATTAATTATGTCATTCCTTATTCCTCAACAGAAATTGAACATTTTATGATAAGGGTAAATCTATTTTAAATTTATTTCCTCAAAAGGACCAAATTTTCAAAAAATTCAACATAATGGGATTTTTGTTCCCAAAAATCCCACTATTGCTATGAGAGGTGTATTACACCCTCATGTGTCTCTATAATGAAAATCATGATTTTTGAATGTTTCAAGTTGGCTGAATACACATTATTTCATTTTAGGCTAAATGTACACCAAGCCTATAATAAGCCAACACATGCAAGTGGGTTTACCCAACATGAATTTGTCCAAATTGGCTGAAATTTTAAACATATACTTATAATGTCCCTAAGGACATGCCACCAAAATTTGGGGCTCATTGGAGTTGAAACACTCCAAAAATCACATTTATTTCATTTATCATATTTTGACTAAAACTATAAGAAAATATTCCCCAAAAATTCTCATTTTTGGGAAGGGACTATACATGCCCAAATAAGTCACATGCCCAAAATTTCAGCCCATCTGGATTTCTGGTTTGGCATGGGCATCCATTTTACTTTCTGCCTAGCATAGGACCAGTCCTAGCAAAACAGCCCTATAGGAAAATCTACTAGGACAAAATACAAGTTTAGGGTGGAATATTAAAGGTAAGAGGGAGGGCTACAAGTTTCATATTAATCACCAGTCCTAAAAATGGCCCTAAGGGCCCTAAACTTAACATGCAAGTGACTGTATAAATAGGGACAGAAAACTATATATCATAACAACACTAATCTCAAAGCAGGATAAAGGGCATCTGTTCATCTTCTCCAAACATCCAAGGACCGAGATTTGCCCGACCTGGAGCTCCTTCCAAGGTCATTTCCCGGCCACTCGGCCACCTCCCTGGCCGGCCACCACCACCACCACTTTCGTTGAGGTGAGAGCTAACGTTTGGCGGCGACTTGGCCGCCGGAGGTGGCGGTTTCCGGCGAACTTGAACTCCATTAAAAATCCGAAAATCCATGAAAATCTCACATTAGATAGGGCTCAATTGAGCCCGATGTCTCGCCTAATCGATCTAGAAAGCTAGTACGGGTAGAGTTGAGGCAAAACGGACCTGTAGCCGGGCTTGGCGGCATGTGCGGTGGTGGTGCGCCACGGCCGTAGCTTGCTCCGGCGAACTAGCCCGATTGCTCGTTTCTCCCCCAAAAGCATCGATCTAGATATCGAATTCCACTCCTCTCAGTGCTCTGAAGCTAATGGTGAAGTCAAATGGGTGTGGAGTGGGCTTGTTGTGGTGTTTTTAGCATTTGTAAATTCAGCCTAGCATTGGATGCTAGACCATGACTGCCATGTATCATGGAGCTTGCTGAAAATGGCTGAAAAATGTTGTGTGAGCTCAGAGGAGGGCTTGGGAAGAGAGGAGGAGGGCCACATGGCCTTCATCCCCTCTTTCCCTCTCTTCTCACTCCTCTTTTTCTCCAAAATCCCTAAATTACCCTCATGCATGCATTCTCTCTCCTAATGTTGGGGGGTTAGTGATGGAGATGTTGCTGACATGACCGCCAGTGATCCCCGTCTGAGAGAGTTCGTCGATTGGGACGATCGCTGTCGTAAGCTCGAGGATGGGATCGACGTCCACCGCCATTATATAAAAGTATATAATTATATAAAAGTATATAATTATATAAAAGTATATACATATAAATTAAATAATTATAATTATATATTTTTAGTAATTATATTATTTTAGCAATTTTATTTTAAGTATTTATTTCATGTTTTAATTTTCATTTCATGTGTAATGATGGATGCTTATAACCATTATGTGTTGTTTTAATTATTTCATTTCATGTGTAATGATGGGTGCCTATAACCATCTTATTTTCAGTTTGAATTTTGAATTTTGAATTTTGAATTTTGATTGGAGGGAGATTGAGTGGTGTAGGCTATATATAGCCATGTTGATGAAGGATTGTTTAGAGAGAATGAAAAATTAAAACCTTAATTCAAAGATTGAATTTTCCCCCTTTTTCCCTCTTCCCCCTTAGGCAAATTTTGGCCTTCCTTCTCTTCTTCCTCTTCTCCCTCATCAAAATTCATCCAAGGCTAGTTCCTCCTCTCCCAAAAACCAACCTCCAACAAAGCAACCATTCAACCCACCTCCTTGAAGAAATCGGTCAAGGCAAAGTTCTCATTTGTGAATTCCAACTCTAGCGTGACGCGACGAAGACGGAAAGTTTCCTCTCCATCCGGCGTGACTCCGGCGGAGTCGTTGAAGAGTGATCAAAGTAGAGAAATTGGAATCATCTATTTCGATTGGGTAACGAAACCTTCTACCTTTGTGTGTTTCTTTTCCTAGATTTATTCCTGTGGTGGTAGATTCTTAGCGTTGAATTTTGATAGCATTAATTCATCGTGGTTTTTCTTCGATCGGTTTGTGTTTATCTTGATTGATCTCATTTCGAGAAAGGTTTGGCGAACCTTCGTTTTCTTTTGTAGGGAGAGATCTACCTTTTCCGAATCATATTTTATTTGGTAGATCTCTTTTGGTACAACATCGCTCGTTCGGACCGGGTAGGTCCTTTTAGCAGGAAAGAATATTGGCCTATCGCCTCTATTCGATCCTAATCGGTTTGACTACCCGTATGCTAGCATATAATTGATAGAATTAATTAACCTTGTGCCGCGTAGAGCGATTGTGCGAATATAGGATTTGGATTGTGGAGAGGTATATGTGTTTGTCCGTAGATCTATTCGGTGTCAAACGTGTGAGCCTGCATCAATTTGGTATCAGAGAGAGGTTCTCGTCAATTTCCAAATTGGCACTCCTCCCCCCTCTTATGTGGCACGTATGTACGCACTAACCCGTTTCATTGCAGATCAATATTTAGAAAATTAGTTGTCATGAAATGCATTGAAATTCCACAATTTCAAATTTCATATTAAACACAAATAAATTTCCAAATTTTAAATTTCAAATTCCAAATTTCGAAATATCAAATTTCAAATTTTAAAATTCAAAATTCAAATTTCAAATATCAAAATTTCAAATTTCAAATTTCAAAATTCAAAATTCAAAATTCAAAATTTCAAAATTTCAAATTTTAAATTTCAAAATTTAAAATTAAAATTTAAAATTTAAAATTTAAAATTTCCAATTTCAAATTTCAAATTTCTAAATTTTCAAATTTCAAATTTCAAATTTCCAATTTCAAATTCCAAATTTTTCTCCAAAATTAAAAAAAAAATTGTGGTCTGCCAATAGCCGGTTAAATTTTATTTTCAGCAATTAAAAAATCAGAAAAAAATTAATTAATAATCTCCATATTTTTTCCAGCAAGAATATCGAAAAAAAGTTATATATTATTTTGAAATATTAGCGGGAACAAATCTATCTTTGAAAATAAATAGGACCAAGCTATTTTCTACTTTGCGTGTGCACCAGTTCCAGTTGAGTGTTCTCTCCGATTACCTCTGAAATGGCCCATGACGTCAACGTCTCCCGAGGAAAAACTATAGGTTCTAATAGGAACGTAGGGAAATCTTTCCATTCCCCAATATTGGATGAGATTACTGCTTTAGTTGCTCAACTAAAGGCTAGTCAAGTAGCACCGCCACCGCACACCTCTAGGCGTGTTAGGATTCCTGCTCCAACATATGATGGGCTAGGTGGACTGCGAATGTTTCTATGTTGGGTGAAAGTTATGGTGCGTTATTTTGAGCAATATCATATTGTGGATCCCCACAGGATTCCCGTTGCGAAACAACAATTATTTGGTCGAGCCCAGACCTTTTGTCTTAATGAGGAGAGATGTTTTGGGACGTCCCTCGATGACTCACTTGTAGGTTGGAAGATTATGAAGAATCTATTAACGGATGAGTATTACTCTCCTTACTGCCATTCCCAGTTTTTTGATTATCTGAGTGATTCGTCGCCTAAGACTTTGCCTACGTCGAACCAGTATGTCCCCTCGTACTCCCATACTCGGATATCTCATGATTTTGTTTCTCCCCGCCAGGGCACTAGACCCGTTTCTGATCATAGGAGTGACTATAAGTCTCACACTAGATCATTGCTCCGCCAAGATCTAACTATTTCGAGCACATGTACACCTACCGATGAGGGAAAAGAGAAGCTTATGACCTTTGTACCTAGTTCGATAGACGTAATTGCTAGGAATGCCAAGAGCCCGCGGGGTGCGAGTGTTCCTATCAGCATGATTGAGCCTGAGACTGTGATTAGGATTGTGCCCGTCACTGAGGATGAGGCTATTATCACTAACGATTGTAGCGACGTTGAGGAGATTGGTTACCCTAGTGACCTGGATGAGGATTTCTCCTTTAAGGAATCATCTCCACTTCCCCTCGTCGATATTTATGTAACCATTACTAATTCTGATTTGGGTGAAGTATCTAGTGAGTTGATAGAGTCACCTTGTGGCGAATGTTACTCTGATAGCGAGTTAGGTGATGACGAGCCAGTTGAGTTTTCTGCGAGGGAAAATCTTCTGTTTGATTTTTCGATTGATTTTGATGGCTTGCCCCCAGAGAATTTTACTTGGACGATAAATCCGTATTTTGACATTGGGTATGACTTAGCCCCTCCTCTGAAACCTATCAATGCTCTAATTCTTGAGATTTGTACTGTTATTGATGTCGTGACTTATGAGTTGGAAGGATGTCCTAGCGAGAGAGTTATATTTTTGGAAAACGATATAGAAGTAGACCGGGATGAGCGTCCCCTGATTCTAACTCCGTTGCGTGAATTTAAATGCGATCTTAACTCTCTCTCGATTTTAGTATTACCGACTCTCCCTCCTAATATGTTGACCCGACCAGCGGATCCTTTTGGACATGAATTTATTTTGCCTGATTTGAGTCATGTTATTTTACCATCCATGCTGGACCCTTCTTGGGACATGTCTCGTAGTGTGATAATAGATTTCGTGTTTGGTCATGATAAATGTCTCATTAATTTGGTGTCCACTCGACTTTCTAAAATTAACCAAATCTCTGAGAGTACGATATTGATGTGGCCATCTTTTGTGCCACCTGATTTCATTCTACTAGTATCCCCGGATGTAGCCCCATTTGTGCCACCTATTCGCATTCTGTTGGTACCACCAGATCTCGTTGGGTTGGTGCCTCCTGATATAGTTCCACTGGTGCCACCAGAGTTATTTCCATTGGCACCACCATATTTAGTTCCGTTGGTGCCACCATATGTAGTTCCGCTAGTGCCACCTTATTACTTTCCGTTGGCGCCACCATATTTAGTTCCCTTGGCTACATCTCATGTATGTCCGTTACCGCTATTTTACATGTCAAGTCTACCTACAATTTTATTTGCCTCTCACGCTTTCATTTTACATAAGAACAGTTAGGAAACGCTAGTCACACACATGTCTTCTTATCAATATATCGCTAACTTACAAAAGAGGGTGTCTCCCTATAAGGTTTTCGGTTTACTCATGGTGCGTCTCATCCCTGAAAGGATGCCTTTGGGCACTATAGAAACGTTGGCGATTTGGCGAGTTAGAACTTTTCGGATTTTTAATCTATTAGGAGAAACAACATATCTGTTGAAGTTAACCACTGAATGGGGTACTTCCCCTAGTTTAAATGTTTCCAATTTCACGCATTGTGTTTTTCCACCTTCTGAAACATCTAACTCTACGTTTGGCGCCATTATATTTTCATTTGGGTTGGGGGTGAGCTTGTTCTTGGATCGTTCTCTCCATTGGTCTCCAACGGAGGTACGTTGACTGTTGATGAAGAAATCTTTCCTCTTTATTTGCCTAATGCATTTCTTAGTTTCCCCAGGACAATCTTTGTGCTAGACAGGTTCATATTTTGTGTTTTTCTCTCCTCTCCAAGCGGTGGTATTCAGCGTTAGGTGATACGTTGGTGTGCTTGCCCGGTCTCTGGGGACCCTTGGATTCCGGACTCGGCGATGGTTCTTTTGGATGATTTTCTTCGGTGCCAGCACCTCCATGCCAACTAATCGGTGATGAGTTATTTTGAGCAGGGGAGGATTGATGGAGACGACGGCCCTCAATAGGTTGAAGACGAGGACGTTGCGCTTACAGAAGATATTTCTCCGTCTCCAAGTAGTGACATACTACGCCGTGAAGACTATGTGGCGCGTCGCCCAAATATCCGCACGCGGCGCAAGCCTATATTTAAATGATTAATAATAATTATTACTAAAATTATTATTAATTATTTATGCGTTTTTGGTTCTATTTTATTTATGCATTTTATTTAATTTTCATATTATGTGGCATGGTTATGTTTTGAACCATGATTATTTGTATTTTAATTTTTCCGCTGCATGTAGCCTTTTCCCTTTGTTGCTTGATGTAAGCTTATATATAGGCATGGATATTTTCATTTTGAGGCATCGAAGAAATAAAATTGAAACCCTAAATATCTCCCTCTTGAAATCTCTCTCCCTCCTCCTCCTTGGCCAAATTTCTCCTTCCCTCCTCCTTCTTGGCGGCCGGCCACTACCCATCTCCTCCTCCCTATTATCTTCCCCTCCTCCTCTCCTTGTTAAGAAGACCGACCCCCATATCCCCTCCTCCACTTCGACCACCATCCAAAGCTGCCAACCTCCTTCCTCCCTCCTCCCCAAGTTTGGCCTACCCCATCCCTTAGCCGCCAACCTCCACCAACCAGAGCAACCTCCATCCCTCCAAACCGACCTCCACTTTCATCTTCTATCCTACCCGTTCACCATCAAGAACTCCAAACACCCTCAATCTTTGAAGATAAAATTCAGCCAAGGAAAGATCTAGTCTTGTGGAATCCCTCTCCGGCGTGAAGCATAAGAAGCGGAAAAGTTTTCTCTTCGGTCGGCGAAACTCTGGCGGAGTCGTGGAAGAACGATCCTTGAAAGTGAACCGGAATCATCTATTCCGGTTGGGTAATGAGATCTTCTAACTCTTGTGTGATTCTTATTTTTTAGATTTTCATTTGGTGGAATACCGTTGTGTTACTTTGGAATTTTTTTTCGTTCGTGGTTTATCTTTCCGATTGCATGTGTTGTTCTTTCTAGTTGATTAATCTTCTGAGAGGTTTGGCGAGCCTCATTTTCATTTTGTTGGGAGAGATCTACCATTTTCGAACCGAACTTTTTCGGTAGATCTTTTTTGGTACAACCATTGCTTGTCCGGACCAGGTGGGTCCATTTAGCTTGAGAGAACGACGACCTATAGTCGTTTGTTCGATCTTAAAACGGCGTGGCTATCGAACGTTAGTAATAGTTGATAACGTTGTTCGTGAGTGTGCTGCGTTTAATTATTGTGTGAGCGTAATAGTGGAAAAAGAGAGGCGCACGTGTTATTCCCTTTGTCGTTATAGTGTCAATCATTGTAGCCTACATCAGTTAGGGGCTGTCATTGACCTCTTGGGCTGGTCATGGGCCTTGACTAATGGGCTTAGCCCGTGGGGAATGGGTTTGGCTTCTTCTTTCTTCCTTTAGGCCCCTTTGTTGACTTGTTGACTTTTAGGTTGACTTGGTCAACATGGTGAGTGGGCTGACCCCACTTGAGGGTCATGGATCTAATGGCACCAACCAACTTGGGTTGGGTCAACGGGGTCCCCTACTTAGGTTAATTGGGCCTATAGGTATGAGTTTTACCAAATTAGGGCTAAGGTTGACTTGGGTCAACTAGGGTCAAAGGGTTGACCTAGTGACATGCCCTAGGGTCCACTTAGATTATTTTTAAGGTTAGGGCAATGTGGTGGGGTCATGGTGTGGCTAGGGTCCCCATTTAGGCTAGTTTGACCTAGTTTGACTTTGACCCTATAGTGGGCCCCACATTGCTACAACCCACTATCTAGGGTCAAACCTAGCTAATTTCCCTAACACCCACCCCATGCCTAACCATATCTAAGTTAAGGGGTCTAGATGTAACATGGGATGTTACATATAATATAATACTCAGCCACTAAGCTATTAAATTATTAAAAAAAACAGCCACTGAATCTAAAAGGAGCCACTGAACTAAGTTATAATATATTAAGTATATAATATAATATACAATATCTTAAGTATATAATATAATATATTAAACTTTTAAGGCATATAAAAATTCTGCCACTATTGCAAATAAAGATTAAGTAATACTATATTAATTAATCAAATAAAACGTCAAAACGACGCGAAAATCCAACTATCTCGGTATTTAATGAAATTCACATCGTACCTAAATATCCACGCTACGAATCTAGTGGCGAAGTCGGAATCGTCATCCGACAAACAAAAAAATTCGGGCTAACATTTCCCGAAGCCAAAACACAAGCATTCCCGGAGAGCCTCCACCGAGTCACCAAAACAGACTTCGGCTCGCTAGGGAACTTTGCAAACAGGCTACAACACAAGACACTCAGAGAGCCTAAAGAGCTAAGACCATGCTCTAACAACGGCAAAATGCCAAAAATGCGCCAACGTAACGCCAAAAAAATATTATACAATCACAGAAAAACCGGGGGCATTACAGCAGTACTGGCCAGTCGTCACACCGACGTCAGTACGGTGACTTTGGTGAGGTTTGTGGGTTTGTGGGGCCAGTGTGTTGTTTTACACTACAGTCTGGACGACTATCCCCGAAAACACATGAAAGTGAGGGGATAAGTTGTAAACTACTCTAGAGGGTGGGTGAATAGAGTATTCAAATTTTATGAATAACTAGTCAGCTCCCTTGGAGTTGATTTGCGGAATAAAATAATCTGATACTTGAACCCTAAGAGCCTAACACAGTGAAGTGCACAAGTGAGAGAGTTAACTGAAATTTCAGATTAACTATAAACCTATCACAGCAACTAACAATCCTAGGTAGTTCTATCACAGCCACAGAATAAGTAATTTAAACAAAATAGCCAGAGACACAGGATATATAGTGGTTCCCTCTTAATAGGTACTCCACTCTTCTACCACCCTGGTAGGAATCCACTACAGGTTTTTGCTAAGGTGCCCTGCCACCAATGATCTGATTCAGGTAGATCAAACAGACCCTTTGAGCTTTTGATAAGGATGCTCAACCACAGGTTGTTGATAAGGTGCCCTGTCACCAACGTTCACTTTTGAAGAGATGTGAACAAACTCTTTTTACAAAGGGGTTGAGAGGGTTAGATTATCTTCTCTGTTGTAAATATAGATTAGAGAAGACTTGTGGATTCTCTAAAGAATCAAAGTCTCCCCCTGGCTCAGTGAAAGTCCAGGGAAAGCCTTTGCTTCAGGATGAAGGAGTTTCAGATAAACTGAAACTAAATCCTCAGAGATCTGTAGACTGATTTTTATCAGGTCTTCAGATTCTGGAGCACGTGAAGCAGATCTGGAGCTCCTTCTGAAGTCTTGAAAAACTCTAAGCAGATGCTCAGGAGACTTGAGAATGAAATAGATTGCTTTGGACTTTTGCTTCAGGAAAACTTTTCTTCTTCTGATTGTGAGATTGTGAAGAGTTGCTCTGGAGAAGCTTGAAAGAATGCAGCACACTGAAAAACTCTCTGTTACTGTTACTGCTTGTTATTCTGAGAAAAAATCTCTCTTAAATATGTCTTCTCGTTTATCTTTTGGAACGGCTCTATTGATTTGAATTCTCGAGCCCTGCAACAGATTATCTCAAAATAGAATATAGCAATA
Organism: Platanthera zijinensis; assembly: GCA_039513925.1. NCBI lineage: Eukaryota > Viridiplantae > Streptophyta > Magnoliopsida > Asparagales > Orchidaceae > Platanthera > Platanthera zijinensis. The sequence continues at coordinate 98,428,896 of CM077089.1, forward strand.
GGAATAGAATGACCTATATGCTCTCTGTCAGTCCCAATAAGGAAATAAATGAATAGGAAAATATCTCAGCCTAAAGATTTATCGTTCTTAGAAATAGCATACACCGCCAACGGCTAGAATACAGCCTGGCAATATATTTTGTATAATAAGACAAAATTGCTTTATCAAAATACGAAGTCCCGTAATTTATGCTTGACATATTTGGTAAGTAATTCATTTGAATTTAAGCCATAAATTAGCAAAAACATTCTTCAGAAAATCTTTCTAACCACACGTTAAAACACTTGGAAATAAACCAAGGAATAAAATAAATACAAACAGTTAAAGGCAGACAGAAATCATCGAACAGGGGTTCGATGATCGTCGACCTAGCTAACAGATCGTCGACTGAAAACAGAAATCTGTCGAAACAGAAATCGTCGACCAGAAATCGTCGACCAGCTCAAGATATCGTCGACTGAAGCAGAAAATCTGTTATCACAGAAATCGTCGGACATCTCATGATGTCGACGACTAAGGCAGAGATCTGTCGAGACAGATATCGTCGACCATCTCATGATGTCGACGATTAAGGCAAAGATCTGTCGAGACAGAAATCGTGAAACAAGACCACGATCGTCGAACTGCTGATAGCAGATCGTCGACCAACCTTCAGAGCATAATACGCTTGCTCTGAGATCGTCGACCATCGGTCGACGATAATTGTCTTGACTTCAACGATTCTATAGCCCTGCTATCGTCGACCACTGATCGACGATCGCGAGGTCTCGTTCGACGATGGTCGAACGGAAAAAGAGCCTTAACTAAAGATTCATTCTACAACTTCTATTCTAAGCTCTAGGTCAGATATAAACTGCCCTAGGGAGACTAAACAAAGTCTAAACATGATCATATATAGTTATATGGATCAAGAGGGACTGGAAAAGGGATTACATAAGCCAAATCACATCTAGGGTACCAACAATCTCCCCCTATTTGGGTTATGTTATCCAATTTGATCTAAAAGGTAATGCACACAGTAACAAAAGCAGATATTAACCAAAAATTTAAATCACAGGCAATCCACAGGAAAACATAAAACCATAAATCAGCAGAACTAAAGTATCAAGCAGATTTATCAGAGGTTTTAGCATCAGATGATTTCTTAGGGATTACAGCTGGTTTGAAGATAATTTCTCTGTTTGGATTTGCTGCTTGTCTTTTGGATAGCATTAGATCGTGTTCACCAATAATTTTCTTTTCAGCATAGCTTGGTAGAACTGCAGCAGGGTGCAATTTCATGTATTCTTCAGTATTGAAAATTTCAGAGTTTACTTGAATTTTGCTGAGTTCCTTTTCTCTGAATTCGGACATAGTTGTATATGCTGTAGGGTCTAGTCCTTGAGCTTTGGCTCTCTCCATCATGCTTAGTGCAATGGATTCCTTAAATCTTGCCATAGAGGCAATTCTTTCAGATTTAGTCATATCTGATGGAGAGGGTGGTCTGTCAGAATCAGCTTGAGCTGCAATCTCCATGTTCCTTTGAAGAGCTGTGGCTATTTTGCTTGAGTCAGAAGGAATTTGTGCAACCTTCTTAGGATTTGTTTCAGCATAAAGAGATCTTGGAGGAGCAAGTTCAATGAACTTCTTGTGGGATTTCTCTGAAAAGACAACTCTTTTTTCCTTTTGTTTCAATTGTCTCAGCAGCAGCAGGTTTCCTTGATGAGGAGGATGGACCTCTCCTGAGAGGAGAAGGTTCCCATTCTGGAATTTCCTTTTTAGAAGAGGGATGAGGAGAGAAGGTAGGTTGCTGAAAAGTCATCTCCTTTATTTATTCCATGAGAACATTGTCATTTCTTTTTCTTCCTTGTCCTGATACATCTTGGCCTCCCTGGCTTTGATTACTCCTTCTCTGGTAGGACTGATGAATGTTAGAGCTGGCTGATCTTGCAGACGGGGCAGAAGAGAGACTTCTAGAGGCTCCAGCACCAGGAGGTGGAGGAGGACCTCTGGGGGGGAATTTCTGAATAGGGATGTCATATCTTTTTGATCACTTTTTCTCTCTTGTCTGATTCTTTGAGAGCCTCATCCAGGGTCGAAATTCTTTGCTCTTGGGATCAATTCCCTTCAGAATGAAATATGGAACATCCTTGTCTGGATTGGCAGTAGGAGGAGCAGATGCTTTCCTTTTCTTGGATACAGCCTTTTTCTTTTTCTGGGAGCTATCAGAGTCCTCAGAGTCATCATCATCAGAGGAGTGAGATGAGGTTCTGCCGGCATAATCATCAAAGTCTAGATTTGGGATATCCTTGGCAGCTATAGCATGTTCAGCCTTCTGCTTCTCTCTATCTTCTCTTTCTCTTGCTTCCTCAATGGCATCTTGCTCAAGGAGGGCATCAAGATCAACATTTGGAGTGCTCTTCCAGAGATCTGATTTGGGATACAAGTCAGGAACTATCCTGGGGACCAGTTCTGCAGTAGAAGGAATGGATAGAGGATAGGTAAGGATAGGAGGAGAAAAGATGACAATATCTGCAGGAGCAGATGCTTTTTCTAGAGAGATGGCTAGGGAATCCAAATGATAATTAGCCAACCCTTCAATGTACTCAGAGGCAATATTCTCAGCCATAAAGGCTATAAATTGTTCTAGGTTTAGAGTACCTGAGCTTGATTCCTTTTCAGTCATCTTGGAGGCTTTTTCTGGTAGAGCTAGCACGGCCTCAGCTTCTTCAGCAGCAGCAGCAGCAGTAGTGTTGATTGTGCCTGTATACAGAGAAAGATAGGTTAACAACCAAGTGGGAATAAAATATTCCCCCCAAGGTGAGCAACAACAGGTAATTGATAGAGTTACCTGAAGATCTACACAGGATACCACTTTGCATCTAGGAAGGAGGTTATAATTCCTTCTAGATGTTTAGCGACATCAGAGATAGACACCTCTGCAAGACACACGAGGAGTGCTATACAGGAAAAGAAGAGAGAGTCCTTGACCAAGGGGTCATCAAGGTACTCAGGTCTATAAGAGACCATTTTCTCTTGAAAAGAAGGAACAAGAGGAGTAGATGTGAGTGAGGACTCACAGTCTAGGTTAAGATAGGATTCCAAATCTTCAATGGAATTTGCAGCAACATCTTGCAATACTGATGCGGGATCATCAGCAGCTGAGATGAGATAGGAAGGAATAAGAAATTAACTCCAAGTTGGAGTGAATTAAATAGAATCTTAAATAACATTATACCATCAGATTGAGCAGCAACATTCTCAAATTGTTGAACCACTACTTCTGTATCAGTAGTGTTCAATGGAGATTTTTCACCAATGTCCATGGGGACTACTTCATTATCTTTCTCAGGAATTTCTTCATCAGAAGCTTGATTCACTAGGGAGTGAATGTCCTTGTTAGATAAGGATATCAATTTAAAATCCTGATTATAACCTTTAGAGGAAGTGATTTACCTTCTGGATGCTTTGGAAGCTCTTGAGATTCTCCTATAGTTGCTGAAAGGGGAAGAGAAGAGTTGTCCTGAAGGGCCAAGGCATCACCTGAGACCACTTCAACAGACATCTCCCCCTACATGACTTCAGTGGAACTGGAGTCATGCATCTTACTGAAGAGGGCTCAGCAGAGGGTGGAAATGATTTGATGGCTTCAGTAAGGGCTTTGATGGATGCAATGAGAGGGGCATTGGCAGCCTCAATCATTTTTTGGATGGATGGAGTGATGAGCTCTACAACATGTGCAAGCAATTCAGGAGTTATCTGAAATGCTGATGATGTAGAGGTGGATGGAATGGAAGCAGTATGATCTACCACATGATCAAAGGAATCACGTGGAGATGGGTGAACATCAACATGAGTGTGGGATTCATGTTGAGAGAGGTGCGTGAGGATGGTAGCAGTCACCATGTCAACACTGGCTGAAGCTGCCAGATGTTGTGGTGTTGGTGACTGGGATGGAGATGCAGGTGGAATGAGAGATGCAAGTTGTGGTGGCACTGCAGGGTGTGTGGAAGGTAATGCAGGAGATGAGGATGCAGGGGTAAAGAGGGAGGATGAAGGGATTGCTGAGCCTTCCCCAGCAAGCTGGAGAGTGGCTGAATCAGCCCTTGTGTCTGATGGAGGGTTAGGATCAACCCTGGCTGACTTCTTGATAACTCTCTGAGATTTCTTGAAGAGAGAGGGGTCCAACCTCTTGCTGGCGTTGACTGCGGAGGGTGCAGAAACAAGCAGCAGGGGTGCTTTCACATATAGAAACACACCCAACACCCTGGCAAGATTTACTTCTTTCTGATTGTTCTTTCTCCTTATTAGTTCAAACAGAAATTTTCCCCAGGCAATCTGTGCCTTATTCACCAAAGCTGACATCAGGGCAAACTGTTGCCTGTTGATGTTGTCGTGAGCAGAATGTTTTCCCAAAACGACATTGCCCACCAGGTCGGCCAGAAACTTATACTCTGGAGCCAGATTTATCTTTAGCAACTTAGCTGGAATACCCTCAGCATGGCCCATCACAGTTAGCATGCGGCCATATTCTTCTGCAGTTTGCTCATAGTCATCAGTTCCGGTTGGCAGTCCAAACAGCTCAGTCAAAACTTCAGGAGTCAGAATGACCTCCTCTCCATTTATCTTTCCAGACATTGCTTCGTCGCTGGAGGACGAGGTATATACCCATTCTCGAATCTCTGGTATATTAATCTTTGGTGAGAATGACATAAATTTCTTTAGGCCTTGATCTTCACATAGCTGCAGAATGGCTTGGATGGGTTGATCACATCGGCTGAAAGAATCGAAGTCGACACAGAAGCCAGTGTCGAACTTCATCCCAAAGAGAACAGTAGAAGGAATCGCCATAGGATTTGAGAGAAAATGGCGAATCGAGAAGCAAAGCAGGGGAGAAGAGAATCGCGTGGGATTAGAGTTCGAGAGCGAATTCTAAGCCAGAAGATGGAATATGAAAAGACGGAGCGGAAGGACGACGATCTCCAGACCTAAATCGACTATTAGAAACAAATCTGCGATTGTCGATCCCGGAATAAAATCGGTCGTCGAATAAAGATCGACGATAGTCAATGTTTGACTAATCGTCAAATATCGACCGACTACAAGCAATCACCACGATCGTCGATCAATATATGATGGTCGACGATTCTCCACACAGCACAGAAAATCTGTCGTCGACCATTGGTCGACGATAGATACCTAAGGAGAGATCGTTGACCGGTTGATCGACGATTTCTGCCTTACTACCGAACGAGCTGTCGTCGACCGTTGGTCGACGATAGTTCTGACCTGGTCGAAGATCATCGAGCAGTCGTTCGACGATTTTAGACAGAAAACAAAACTAACCAAATTTTCACTACTCTGAACCATTAATCATACCAAGCTGGTTCAGGAAGAACAAATGCCTTTGTTCATCAAGGGGCTTAGTGAAAATATCTCCTCTCTGCAGGTCTGTGGATATAAATTCCATTGCTATCTTGTTCTTTTCCACATTATCTCTCAGAAAATGATGTCTAATCTCAATGTGCTTGGTCCTGGAATGGTGCACAGGATTTTGAGCAATTGATATTGCACTGGTACTGTCACACAGAATTTTTGTTTTTGAGTGTGTATACCCATAATCCACTAGCTGATTTTGAATCCACAGAATCTGTGAACAACAACTAGCTGCTGCAATATATTCAGCCTCAGCAGTTGAAGTAGACACAGATGCCTGTTTCTTACAAAACCAAGAGACAAGTCTCTCTCCCAGGAACTGACAGGTCCCTGAGGTGCTTTTCCTGTCAACTCTACAACCAGCATAATCAGCATCTGAATATCCAAGTAATTCAAATCTTGACTCAGCTGGGTACCACAGTCCTAAGTTAGGGCATCCCTTAAGGTATCTCAAGATCCTCTTGAGGAGAGTTAAGTGAGATTCCTTTGGGTTGACCTGAAACCTAGCACATAGGCATGTAGCAAATATTATGTCAGGCCTACTTGCAGTCAAATACAGCAGGGAACCAACAATGGCTCTATAGTTCTTTTGATCAACAGACTTGCCATTGACATCAGAATCAATAACTGCATTTGAGGCCATAGGTGTGCTCATTGATGAAGCATCAGACATTCCACATCTTTTAACCAGCTCTCTGGCATATTTTGATTGAGAAATGAAGATACCATCAACACACTGTTTCACTTGGAGACCAAGGAAATAGGATAACTCACCCATGCTGCTCATCTCAAACTTGGAGTGCATTAGTTCAGAGAACCTCTTGCATAGTTTGGGATCAGTAGAACCAAATATAATGTCATCTACATAGATTTGAACTAACAGTTGTGAGACCTTATGATGTCTAATAAATAGGGTTCTATCTACTACACCTCTCACAAACTTGTGTTCTAGAAGGAAATTTGCTAAGGTCTCATACCAAGCTCTAGGAGCTTGCTTAAGTCCATATAGAGCCTTTTGGAGTTTGAACACATGAGTGGGTAAGGTTGATGAAACAAACCCTGGTGGTTGTTCAACAAACACTTCTTCCTTTAAATCTCCATTGAGGAAGGCACTCTTCACATCCATTTGGAAGACCTTAAATCTTTTATAGGCAGCATAGGCTAGGAAAATTCTAATGGCTTCTAGTCTAGCTACAGGGGCAAAAGTCTGATCATAATCTATGCCTTCCTCCTGTCTATAGCCTTGAGCTACTAGCCTAGCCTTATTTCTAACTACTATGCCTTGGGCATCAAGCTTGTTTCTAAACACCCACTTGGTGCCTATGATCCGTTGGCCTCTTGGTCTTGGAACCAAAGTCCAAACTTTACATCTTTCAAACTGGTTAAGTTCCTCTTGCATGGCTATAATCCAGTGTGGATCAAGCTCAGCATCTTTAATGGTTAGGGGCTCAACCTGAGAAAGGAAACAAGCAAACATCACATCTTTGTTGAGTTGATGTCTTATCTGGACTCCTACTGAAATGTCTCCAATCACTTGAGATACAGGATGATCTCTAAGTGTGACAAGATCAGTAGGTTCAGCAATGATCTGATCTTCAACAGTTTCAGGATTTGATTCCTCATGTGGAATTTGATCAACTGTTGGAGCAGGTGCTTTAACTTGAAGAAGTTCTACATCAGATTCAGAATTTGAAGAAGCAGCCTGAGGAGTTTGTTGGGGATGATTCTCCTGTGTGAGTCTCAAACCTTCCAAATCCTTACTTACTCCTAGGACTTGCACTGTACTATTAGAGGAAGAGTCCTTCTCCTTATAATACATGACTGTCTCATCAAAAGAGACATGTGCAGACTCTTCTATCTTAAGAGAGGATTTATTGAGGACCCTATAGGCTTTGCTTACTTGAGAGTATCCTAGAAAAACTCCCATTGAAGCTTTTGCCTCAAATTTTCTATGGTATTCTTTGTTATTGTTATGAACAAAAGCAACACAGCCAAATACTCTAAAATAGTCTATTTTAGGTTTCACTTGCTTAAGTAATTCATAGGGAGTCTTACCCTTAAGTTTATGTATCAGACTTCTGTTCAATACATAGTTAGCTGTGCTAACTGCTTCAGCCCAAAAGGACAGAGGCATGTTAGCATCTGCCAACAATGTACTTGCAGCTTCAATTAGGGTTCTGTTTTTCCTTTCAACTACCCCATTTTGTTGAGGAGTTCTAGGAGCAGAGAAGCTATGTTTGATACCTTCCTTCTCACAGAATTCTTGCATAAGAAGAGACTCAAACTCAGTACCATGATCACTTCTGATCAAGGCAATCTGAGTAGAATACTCACTCTGTATACACTTTAGAAAATCTGTAAGAACCTTGAAGTTATCAGCCTTAGTTCTCAAGAAGAATACCCAAGTGAACCTAGAGAAGTCATCTACAATTACTAGAGTGTAAGACTTTCCTCCAAGACTCTGTACAGCAATTGGACCAAATAAATCCAAATGTAGCAAGTACAGAATCCTGGGAGAATCACTTTTATTAACTGATTTAAAGCTATTTCTTGTTTGCTTACCTAATTGACAAGCTTTGCAAAGGCCTTCCTTCTTGTAGGGGCAAGAAGGTAAACCTCTTACAAGATTGTATTTAGCCAACCTAGAAATGTTTTTCAAATTTACATGACTAAGTCTCTTATGCCAAAGGATATTATTACTGGTTACTTCATTAAATAAGCATATTTCAGATTTGGATGAGTTAAAGTCTACAACATAAACATTACCAATTCTAATACCTACTAAAACAACATTATTATTCAAAGTAATATTGCAAGCAGTGTCAGTAAACCATACCTTGTACCCAGCATCACACATTTGACTTACAGAGATTAGGTTGTGCTTTAGTCCGGAGACATACGCAACCTTCTTGAATGTTACAGCTCCTATGGTGAAGCTGCCATACCCTTCAGTCTGTCCACAGTTGGAATCACCAAATACAACTCTTGGTCCCAGCTTGGCTTTGAACCCTGACAGATTCTTCTTCTTTCCTGTCATATGCTTTGAGCATCCACTATCCAGATACCATTTGTCATGTATGACTGGATAGGTCTTTACCTGCAAAGATATCAATTATACATTGTGGACCCAGGTTACCTTGGGTCCAGTATTCTTTACAAAAGAAAAACTAGATATAAAAGATTTTGCAGGCTTAGATTTATATCCTAAAGGGTGTGATCTCCTAGGTGGGATAATCCATTCAGTTGAAGGATTAAACATCCTAGGGTAGTGATTGGGATTTGCACATCTGGAAGTTTGAAATTTATTTTCCAGCTTAAGTCCAGATCGTCGATCCACGGTCGACGATCGCAAGCCATATCGTCGACCATTTGTAGTAGTGCTATGTTCTGGATTCCACGATCGTCGATCACTGGTCGACGACTCAAGATGAGATCGTCGATCTCCTGCACCAAAGATATCATACTTGGTGAAGGTGTTCAGCGATCGTCGATAGACGTTCGACGATTGGTTTGACGATCGTCGATTAATGTTCGACGATTTTTGTAAAGCTAGAAATTTTTTCTTCCTATTCTCTTTCTTAATCTTATTCTGAATTTTCTTGCATTTTTCAATTTCCTCAGTATTCTTTATTCCTGATTCAGAAACAAATTTTACTGGAGTGCTAAATCTCTCCTTTGTGAGGAGGAAGGGTTCACTAGGTGTAGCACCTAAGCCTAGTTTATCATTACCAACCCTAGTGTTTGCTATACAGGTTATTTCAGATAATTTAAGGCTTCTGCCATTTAATTGTTCTTCTAACCTCTTAGATTTAGCTAGTTCTAATTTTAAGAATGTTACTTCTTCTCTTAATCTTTCTAATTCCTTTTCTAATCTGATTATTTCAGTACCTTCCATGTCTAGTTCCATTATTTTTAATCTAAGTGACTTAATTTCTTTTTCAGATAATAGTAAATCTAAACATAGAGTTTTAAATTTTAGTTTGAACTCAGGAGATGAGAAATCAAATGAGTCGATTACCTGGTCCTCCATAAAGGAATCTTCTTCAATGTCTCCTTCTTCTTCAGAGTTCTCTGCAGCTGACAGAGAGCTGCAGGCATCAATAGCCATGAGGCAGACCTCTTTGGCTTTCTTCTCTTCTTCTTCTTCTGAATCACTGGAGCTAGAGGAGCAGGTATCCTCTTCTGTTTCACTCCAGGTAGCAGCCACAAATCCCTTGTCCTTCTTCTTGTATTTGTGTGATGAGGACTTGGAGTGGTGCTTCCTGTACTCTTTCTCATGTTTCTTCTCCTTGTGTTTCTTCTCTGGACAATCTGGGGCAATGTGTCCAGGCTTGCTGCAAACATAACAAATGATTTCTTTAGATGGAGTCTTGTCATACCTTGGTTTGTCCTCATGCTTGGAGAACTTCTTTCTGAGGTCTCTTCTTCCCATGTTGAAGAACTTCTTGGCAATGAGTGCCAGTAACTCCTCATTTGATTGACTTCCTTCAGAAGTCTCAGCCGCCTTAAGAGCTAGAGAGTGCTCTTTCTTTGTAGGTGTAGGAGTTTTTACTTCAATTGCAGCAGCTCTGCTCTTTAGAGTTTGCTCATATGACTTGAGCTTTCCCAACAGAGCTTCTGTGGAGAGTTCCACAGTGTTTCTTCCATCCTTGATGGGCCATATCCTTGAGTCCCAAGAGATGGGAAGGCACATCAGGATCTTGTCATTTACTTCTGACAAAGTTATCTCCTTGTCCAAAGACCTCAGTTCACTTATTATTGAACTGAGTCTTGTGTACATTGTGTCAATGTCTTCAGCATCATCCTTCTTGAAATTTTCATACTGAGAGGTGAGATTGGATCTCCTGTCCTTCCTCTCATCAGCTGAGCCAGCAACTATGTGGTTGAGGGAATCCCACATAGCTTTGGCTGAGGTACATTCAGCCAGCTTCTGGAATATCTCATCAGACATTGTCTGAGCTAGGATATTCATTGCTTTAGCATCAGCTGCTTTTGCCTTCTTGTAAGTTTCATTGTAGTCAGGTGGTGGCACGGCACTGAGATCAGCAGAAGTGGAAGCAGCAGCAGGCCTAGCGGGTGGTCCTGTCAAAATAGAAGAAAAGATATCTTCATCAATAGAATTCATGTATAGTCTTATCCTGGCCTTCCATATGCCAAACTTGGACAAGTTGCATACAGGAGGTCTGGTGCTTGAATAATCCTTAGACTGGGCCATGTGTGAAAGTGTTTGTGAATGGTATCAGGAAACAACTTATCACAGGATCTTTTATGTAACACCCCAAAAAGGCCCCAATAGACTCAACTTGAGATTTGAGTAGCAGGTCAGGTTACACGGCCTGGGACACGGGCGTGTCCCAGGGCGTGTCGGGTGACACGGCCAGGGACACGGGCGTGTCCCAGGGCGTGTTCTATTTATTTTGCAAAATTGGCCTATTCCGGGCAGAGCCGGACACGGCCTTGAACACGGCCGGGAACACGGGCGTGTCAGGCTGGACACGGGCGTGTCAGCTGCCGTGTTCCGACCCGTGTTCTGGTTGCAGCTCGATGGAGCAGGAGACACGGGCGTGTCTCAGGTTTGACACGGGCGTGTCAGGTCCGACACGGGCGTGTCGATGACCCGTGTGGTTCAGTCGGTTCAAGCTGTGTGCACCGCTGAAGGGGTACACGGCCTGTGACACGGGCGTGTCACAGGCCGTGTCGGCCAAAAAGTGAAATTCTGGGGAAATCTTGGCCGTTCAGTTTTCTCTCTTTTGATCCAAGGGTCCAGGTGGTTTCCTGGCTGGGTTATTACGAGAAGAGAGGAATGAAGAGGTCATTCTTCATTTGGCTTAAGGAAGAGAGAAAGAGAGAGGAAGAGAAGAAGGAGGAGGAGACCAAGCCACCGGCGGAGCTCCCGTGGTTCGATTCGCGATCCGAAGCCGGCGTTGTGACGGCAAGGCTGCTGCGAAGGCTTTCATCCGTCTCAAATTTCTCTCCATGGCTCCGAAGCGAACTCCTAGGGTAACGATTTCCTGCTTGGACATGTGAAGTCCTTAATTCCTGCATTGCATAGGGAAAACCCTTCCCCGCGAGTGTGCGGTGGGTTGTGGCGTCCCTTGGGGTAGATATGTGAAGTCCCCCTTGTTAGAGTCCGGAATTGGAGTACGGATCTAGGCATGCTGTGTGAAGCCCATCTGGACATGGTCTGGATTGGTGATGCTTGGTTGCATATCGGAGAAGACTCCGTGATGATTGCTTGTATGCATGATGGATAAAAGTACTGGAGGAAGTCCAGGAAATTATGAGAGTTGGACTCTCTTGTGGCCGTGAGTGCTACTGGTGGAAAGTTGAGCTGTGAGGCTGCAACTAGGAAATGGTGGAACGGGCAAGGCGAAACTGTACCCGCGTCAGTCCAGGCGTGAGTCTGACGATGTGAGCAACGGGAAAGGTGGATCTGTACCCGCGTTATGGTTGTCTAACCTTGGGTGCTTAAGACCCTGTTAGGATCACATAGCGAGAGTCGACGGCCGGTGAGCCGATCAGACTAGAATGCTCATAGTGTGCCGTTATGTCTGGGACCTCTGAACGGTGTGAATGTGCCCTGAGTGCACGGAGCGTCGGGCCGTCGAGCCGACGTTTGTGATATATGACAGTGCGGGCGTGCACGTCTTGCTTGAATGGCTATCTATATCATGTTGGATGAATGCTTTGCAGGGATGGAATTCCGCTGCCCCGTGCCAGGGGCAGGGTCGTTATAATTGGTCAGCTGAATGCTGACCGTTGCCCTGTTTTCCCACCGTTTGGTGGATTGGTTCTTACAGGTGCTGGAGGAGCTGGTCCGAGCGGGACTTAGCGGGCTGAAGCCCAAAGCTGCGTTGCTGCCCTTGAAGGCTTTGTTTTATTTCTTTTGTTCATGTGTGGCCGGCCTGCGTGCCGATGTATGTAAACCACACTCTTGTTAAGAGAAACTGTTGTAAGGCCTTAAGGCCAGACTCTTTTGATATATATATATATACATTCCTATGTTAGTGGACAATGTTGTTTATCTTGAGTTCAGTAATTCAACCGTGAAGCTTCCGCTAGAATGCTCTGTGTTAGGATGCGTTGGTTATGATATTATTTAGTAGCGTCTCCGCCTGTTTGTGGAATATGGTGTGGGGCCCCGGCCGGACCCTCTATTATATTCTTCTTGACGGGTAGAGGTGTTACAATTTGGTATCAGCTTGTTGGTCGATCTCTTCCGAATTCGCGGACGAATTCTTTTGAGAGGGGGCGAGCACGTGTTAGTGCCGTCGTTATAACACTTAATTTGAACTCAAGATTGTCCACTTAGGAATGCAAATACACTTGTTTGTTGAACTTGTGTATTCTCTTTGTATGATTGCCGTTTATATTGGTCGTTAACCTGTGTGTTTTACACATATAGGTGACCAGAAGTGTTGCGGGCCAGTCCGAACCACAACGTTCTGTTGCGAGTGCGGCACCAGCCGAGGTGCCCACAACTCCTCCATCCGCTGAAACAGTCCGTCTCATTACGGAAACGGTACTTGCTGTGATGAATGCTCAGCAAGCGGGGCAAGCACGTCCTGCAGTGGTGCCAACGCAAGCTGGGGTACGGCAAGAACCGGTAGAAGCCGAAGTTGATCCGCGGGTAGCAGATCAACAATGGAAGCAATTCTTGAGCTTTAACCCTCCGCAGTTTCATGGGGCGGGTACACCGGCCCAAGCAGAGGATTGGCTTGCAAGAATTAAGAGGATTATGAGGGCTATCAGGGTTGAGGAGGAACAGAAAGTGATGTTAGCCACTTTCCTACTGGAAGGAGAGGCGCGATTGTGGTGGGATGAGATTGAACTGCATCACTTGGCCGGCAGGCAATTGGCAGAGATTACAATGGAAGAATTCTCTCGATTGTTCTTAGCACAACATCTGCCGATGCAGCAAAGGATGTCGATGGAAATGGAGTTCCAACGGTTAGCACAGGGAGATCGAAGTGTGGATGACTACCTGCATGAGTTCACCCGGTTGGGACGATATGCGGGCTCGATCTTCGCCGAAGAAGAGCGTAAGACTAGTCGGTTTTATGCGGGACTGCGAGATGAGCTAAGGTATTTGCTCTCAAGTTCTGTGAGTCAGGGATTCCAAGCCTTAGTCTGTACGGCTCGTTCTTTGGAGACGGATATGAAACGGGGGCAAGCAAAGGGAAACTTGGCGGTTGTGAAGCCGGAGTTTAAGCCGCCGCGTCCGGACAAGTTTGGCTACCGAAGGAAATGGAATAAGAAGTCTAAGTCTTCTGGACAAGCTCCATCTGCGACTGTGACGGACACATCTGGGAATGGAGCTCGTGCTTGTTTTACGTGCGGGAAGGTTGGACACTTCGCACGTGAATGCCGATTTGGTCCTCCAAAGGGTGATAAGAAGACGGGAGCGTCTTATGCGGAGAAGGGGAAGGCTGTGGTGGAGTCTTCTGCCTCGCACGCGCAGCCCAGGGTCTTCAACCTTGGACAACAGGAGGCCATGAAGCAGGCTGATGTCGTCACAGGTGCGCTTAAGTTTTAATGTTTGTACTTTTGGTGTGCTGTGCTTGTTTTAATTGTCATGTTATAGGGTTTGTCCTTATACGAGAGTATCCGGCGCGAGCACTGTTCGACACAGGTGCTTCACATTCGTTTCTGTCTGAGGATTTTGTCTTGCGTGTCGGGGTGCCTATCCGGACCAAGACAGACAGTATCAGGGTGTTGTTGCCTAACGGATGTTTGATGTGCGCGGATCGATCTTGCGGTCTTGAGGTCAAGATAGGAAGTCGGGAGTTCAAGGTGGAAACACTAGTATTGCCGATCAAAGAGTTTGATATAATCTTTGGTATGGACTGGCTTTCAGAGCAGCGTGCCTGTATCGATTGCACTTCAAAAGAGGTCACACTTGGGCAAAATACCGAACGAGAGACCAAGTTTATTGGTATGCAAGGGATGAGTGGGATGTTGTTATCCGCTCTCCAAGTTGTTAAGGCAGTTCGGAAGGGTGCGGAGTTGTTCTTCACACTCATAGAGGCGGTGGCGCCGAAGGCCAGTGTGAGTGAAGTGCCGATTGTGTCGGAATATGCGGATGTGTTTCCAAAGGACCTTCCGGGGTTACCTCCCCAAAGGGAAATTGACTTCGCTATCGAGCTGGTGCCGGGTGCAAAACCCGTGGCCCGTTCGCCGTATCGGGTAGCGCCAAAAGAAATGGCCGAACTGAAAGTTCAGTTGCAAGAGTTGTTGGAGCAGGGATATATACGCCCAAGTATGTCACCTTGGAGCGCGCCTGTTCTTTTTGTGAAAAAGAAAGACGGTGGTTTGCGACTATGTATTGATTATCGCGAACTGAATAAACTGACGGAGAAAAACAAGTATCCAATTCCTCGGATCGATGACTTGTTCGATCAGCTAGCAGGCTCAACCGTCTATTCGAAGTTGGATTTGAAGTCCGGGTATTACCAGTTGCGGATTAGGGAAGGTGACATTCCCAAGACAGCGTTTGGCACACGCTATGGTCATTATGAGTTCACAGTAATGCCGTTTGGCCTATGTAATGCGCCTTCGGTATTTATGGACCTAATGCATCGAACGTTCCGAGAGTATTTGGATTTGTTTGTTATTGTGTTTATCGATGACATCTTAGTATACTCTCAGTCAGAAGAGGATCACGCAAACCATTTGCGGTTGGTATTGCATACCCTGCGGAGGAATAAACTCTTTGCCAAGTTCTCAAAGTGCGAGTTCTGGCTCTCTTCAGTAGCCTTTTTAGGCCATGTGGTAAGCGGAGAGGGTATCGCGGTGGATCCGTTGAAGATAAGTGCCATCCGAGATTGGCCAGTGATGTCTTCAGTGGCCGAGGTCAGGAGCTTCCTTGGACTTGCGGGCTACTATAGACGGTTTGTGGAAAACTTCTCATGGATTGCTTTACCTCTCACCACGCTGACGAGGAAAGATCAAAAGTTCATTTGGACGCCGGAGTGCGCTCGAGCTTTTGAAGACTTGAAGAGTCGTTTGACCACGGCGCCTGTGTTGACATCGCCATGTGGTACCGATGGGTATGAGATCTATAGTGATGCATCTGGGAGCGGCTTAGGCTGCGTTCTTCTGCAGTTTGGGAAAGTGATTGCTTATGGCTCGCGTCAGTTGAAAGTGCATGAGCGGAATTATCCCGTCCATGATTTGGAGTTGGCGGCGGTAATCTTTGCGCTCAAGTTGTGGCGGCACTATCTATATGGCGTCAAAGTGGATATCTATACGGATCACAAGAGCCTAAAGTATTTGTTGGATCAGAAGGATTTGAATATGCGACAACGAAGATGGATGGAGTTCCTCGGGGACTACACCTTCGAGATTCACTATACTCCCGGGAAGGGAAATGTGGTCGCTGATGCTTTGAGTCGGAAGACTCCGGTACGGGCAAGCTGGTTGCAGAGGCATGATCAGCGTTTGATCCAAGAATTGGAGGCAATGGAGATATCGTGTGTTGACAAGGGTGCGTCAACCGATGCGTGCTTAAACTGGACGGAGGTGCAATATGACCTTACGGACAGAGTTCGGCGAGCAACGGAGCTTGATGAAAGTCTCCAGCGCTATGCTAAAGATGGGCCGGATGATCAATTCTCTTGGGATAACGGGTTGTTACGGAGAAATGGTCGAGTATGCGTCCCAAGTGTGGGTAAACTGAGGGAAGAGTTGATGTACGAAGCTCACTTTGCAAAGTACTCAGTTCACCCAGGGAGCACAAAGATGTACAGGAACATGAAAAAGCTGTTCTGGTGGCCCGGATTAAAGAAAGATGTGGCTCGTTATGTGGCTAAATGCAACACCTGTGCGTTGGTGAAAGCAGAATGCCAGAAGCCTGGCGGTTTTCTGAAGTCGTTACCTATTCCGGAGTGGAAGTTCGATGATATTTCGATGGATTTCGTGCACGGGTTGCCGAGATCTCAACGCGGTCATGATTCAATCTGGGTGATTGTGGACCGGTTGACAAAAGTGGCGCACTTCCTTCCAAATAGAAGAGATGATTCAGTGGAAACCTTGGCCAAGCTGTATGTGGAGCAGGTTGTTCGACTGCACGGTGTTCCCCGGAGCATCGTTAGTGACCGTGATGGGCGGTTCACATCGAATGATTGGCGGCTCGTTCATCAAATGTTGGGTACAAAATTAGCGTTTAGTACGGCCTTTCATCCCCAAACGGATGGCCAGACTGAACGAACCAACAGGACGATGGAGGATATGCTCCGCATGTGCGCCCTAGATTTTGGTAAGAGATGGGAAGATTACATATTTCTCGTTGAATTTGCCTATAATAATAGCTACCAAGCGAGTATTGGTAGGGCACCATTCGAGGCGTTGTATGGTCGGAAATGCCGTACACCGTTAGCTTGGGCAGAAGCAGGCGAATCGAAGCTGAATGGGAAAAAGGAAGTCGAAGAAGCTACTTCGCTCATCCGCTCTATTCGGGAGAGGCTATTGATAGCCCAAGATCGTCAAGCCAAGTACTACAATGCCAAGCACCGGAACGTGGAGTTCGCGGTGGGTGATTGGGTATATTTGAAGATCAAACCCTTCAAAGGTGTGTCCAGGATTCGGCGTTTGAAAAAGCTAAGTCCGAGGTATCTTGGTCCGTTTGAGGTGGTGGAGCGTGTTGGGGAGGCTGCTTATCGACTAGCACTTTCAGCGGACTTGGGTGGATTACATGATGTGTTTCACATCTCAGTCCTTCGTAAGGCGGTAAAGGATCCAGCACAAGTCGTGGAGGCTGATCGGGTACCGGTCGAATATGGGCTAACGACGAGGGTTAGACCCATTCGGATCGAGGATCGAGCCGAGAAACAGTTGCGGAACAAAGTAATCGGGATGGTCAAGGTCCGATGGGACAATTGTGGCCGTGAAGAGCTAACATGGGAGCGGGAGCAGACCATGCGAGCCGAGTTTCCCGAGTTATTTGTATAACTGTAGACCGTGTACTTTTTGTTATAACATGCTTATAGCATTGCTGGTTTTCTTTCCTTACCGTGCAAATTTCGGGACGAAATTTTGTTAAGGGGGAGAGGGTTGTAACACCCCAAAAAGGCCCCAATAGACTCAACTTGAGATTTGAGTAGCAGGTCAGGTTACACGGCCTGGGACACGGGCGTGTCCCAGGGCGTGTCGGGTGACACGGCCAGGGACACGGGCGTGTCCCAGGGCGTGTTCTATTTATTTTGCAAAATTGGCCTATTCCGGGCAGAGCCGGACACGGCCTTGAACACGGCCGGGAACACGGGCGTGTCAGGCTGGACACGGGCGTGTCAGCTGCCGTGTTCCGACCCGTGTTCTGGTTGCAGCTCGATGGAGCAGGAGACACGGGCGTGTCTCAGGTTTGACACGGGCGTGTCAGGTCCGACACGGGCGTGTCGATGACCCGTGTGGTTCAGTCGGTTCAAGCTGTGTGCACCGCTGAAGGGGTACACGGCCTGTGACACGGGCGTGTCACAGGCCGTGTCGGCCAAAAAGTGAAATTCTGGGGAAATCTTGGCCGTTCAGTTTTCTCTCTTTTGATCCAAGGGTCCAGGTGGTTTCCTGGCTGGGTTATTACGAGAAGAGAGGAATGAAGAGGTCATTCTTCATTTGGCTTAAGGAAGAGAGAAAGAGAGAGGAAGAGAAGAAGGAGGAGGAGACCAAGCCACCGGCGGAGCTCCCGTGGTTCGATTCGCGATCCGAAGCCGGCGTTGTGACGGCAAGGCTGCTGCGAAGGCTTTCATCCGTCTCAAATTTCTCTCCATGGCTCCGAAGCGAACTCCTAGGGTAACGATTTCCTGCTTGGACATGTGAAGTCCTTAATTCCTGCATTGCATAGGGAAAACCCTTCCCCGCGAGTGTGCGGTGGGTTGTGGCGTCCCTTGGGGTAGATATGTGAAGTCCCCCTTGTTAGAGTCCGGAATTGGAGTACGGATCTAGGCATGCTGTGTGAAGCCCATCTGGACATGGTCTGGATTGGTGATGCTTGGTTGCATATCGGAGAAGACTCCGTGATGATTGCTTGTATGCATGATGGATAAAAGTACTGGAGGAAGTCCAGGAAATTATGAGAGTTGGACTCTCTTGTGGCCGTGAGTGCTACTGGTGGAAAGTTGAGCTGTGAGGCTGCAACTAGGAAATGGTGGAACGGGCAAGGTGAAACTGTACCCGCGTCAGTCCAGGCGTGAGTCTGACGATGTGAGCAACGGGAAAGGTGGATCTGTACCCGCGTTATGGTTGTCTAACCTTGGGTGCTTAAGACCCTGTTAGGATCACATAGCGAGAGTCGACGGCCGGTGAGCCGATCAGACTAGAATGCTCATAGTGCGCCGTTATGTCTGGGACCTCTGAACGGTGTGAATGTGCCCTGAGTGCACGGAGCGTCGGGCCGTCGAGCCGACGTTTGTGATATATGACAGTGCGGGCGTGCACGTCTTGCTTGAATGGCTATCTATATCATGTTGGATGAATGCTTTGCAGGGATGGAATTCCGCTGCCCCGTGCCAGGGGCAGGGTCGTTATAATTGGTCAGCTGAATGCTGACCGTTGCCCTGTTTTCCCACCGTTTGGTGGATTGGTTCTTACAGGTGCTGGAGGAGCTGGTCCGAGCGGGACTTAGCGGGCTGAAGCCCAAAGCTGCGTTGCTGCCCTTGAAGGCTTTGTTTTATTTCTTTTGTTCATGTGTGGCCGGCCTGCGTGCCGATGTATGTAAACCACACTCTTGTTAAGAGAAACTGTTGTAAGGCCTTAAGGCCAGACTCTTTTGATATATATATATATACATTCCTATGTTAGTGGACAATGTTGTTTATCTTGAGTTCAGTAATTCAACCGTGAAGCTTCCGCTAGAATGCTCTGTGTTAGGATGCGTTGGTTATGATATTATTTAGTAGCGTCTCCGCCTGTTTGTGGAATATGGTGTGGGGCCCCGGCCGGACCCTCTATTATATTCTTCTTGACGGGTAGAGGTGTTACATTTTAACTCAGGTGTTAGCCTGTATGAACAGCCAACCTCCCTCTGATACCAATTGAAAGTGAGGGGATAAGTTGTAAACTACTCTAGAGGGGGGGTGAATAGAGTATTCAAATTTTATGAATAACTAGTCAGCTCCCTTTGAGTTGATTTGCGGAATAAAATAATCTGATACTTGAACCCTAAGAGCCTAACACAGTGAAGTGCACAAGTGAGAGAGTTAACTGAAATTTCAGATTAACTATAAACCTATCACAGCAACTAGCAATCCTAGGTAGTTCTATCACAGCCACAGAATAAGCAATTTAAACAAAACAGCCAGAGACACAGGATATATAGTGGTTCCCTCTTAATAGGTACTCCACTCTTCTACCACCCTGGTAGGAATCCACTACAGGTTTTTGCTAAGGTGCCCTGCCACCAATGATCTGATTCAGGTAGATCAAACAGACCCTTTGAGCTTTTGATAAGGATGCTCAACCACAGGTTGTTGATAAGGTGCCCTGTCACCAACGTTCACTTTTGAAGAGATGTGAACAAACTCTTTTTACAAAGGGGTTGAGAGGGTTAGATTATCTTCTCTGTTGTAAATACAGATTAGAGAAGACTTGTGGATTCTCTAAAGAATCAAAGTCTCCCCCTGGCTCAGTGAAAGTCCAGGGAAAGCCTTTGCTTCAGGATGAAGGAGTTTCAGATAAACTGAAACTAAATCCTCAGAGATCTGTAGACTGATTTTTATCAGGTCTTCAGATTCTGGAGCACGTGAAGCAGATCTGGAGCTCCTTCTGAAGTCTTGAAAAACTCTAAGCAGATGCTTAGGAGACTTGAGAATGAAATAGATTGCTTTGGACTTTTGCTTCAGGAAAACTTTTCTTCTTCTGATTGTGAGATTGTGAAGAGTTGCTCTGGAGAAGCTTGAAAGAATGCATCACACTGAAAAACTCTCTGTTACTGTTACTGCTTGTTATTCTGAGAAAAAATCTCTCTTAAATATGTCTTCTCGTTTATCTTTTGGAACGGCTCTATTGATTTGAATTCTCGAGCCCTGCAACAGATTATCTCAAAATAGAATATAGCAATAGGAATAGAATGACCTATATGCTCTCTGTCAGTCCCAATAAGGAAATAAATGAATAGGAAAATATCTCAGCCTAAAGATTTATCGTTCTTAGAAATAGCATACACCGCCAACGGCTAGAATACAGCCTGGCAATATATTTTGTATAATAAGACAAAATTGCTTTATCAAAATACGAAGTCCCGTAATTTATGCTTGACATATTTGGTAAGTAATTCATTTGAATTTAAGCCATAAATTAGCAAAAACATTCTTCAGAAAATCTTTCTAACCACACGTTAAAACACTTGGAAATAAACCAAGGAATAAAATAAATACAAACAGTTAAAGGCAGACAGAAATCGTCGAACAGGGGTTCGATGATCGTCGACCTAGCTAACAGATCGTCGACTGAAAACAGAAATCTGTCGAAACAGAAATCGTCGACCAGAAATCGTCGACCAGCTCAAGATATCGTCGACTGAAGCAGAAAATCTGTTATCACAGAAATCGTCGGACATCTCATGATGTCGACGACTAAGGCAGAGATCTGTCGAGATAGATATCGTCGACCATCTCATGATGTCGACGATTAAGGCAAAGATCTGTCGAGACAGAAATCGTGAAACAAGACCACGATCGTCGAACTGCTGATAGCAGATCGTCGACCAACCTTCAGAGCATAATACGCTTGCTCTGAGATCGTCGACCATCGGTCGACGATAATTGTCTTGACTTCAACGATTCTATAGCCCTGCTATCGTCGACCACTGATCGACGATCGCGAGGTCTCGTTCGACGATGGTCGAACGGAAAAAGAGCCTTAACTAAAGATTCATTCTACAACTTCTATTCTAAGCTCTAGGTCAGATATAAACTGCCCTAGGGAGACTAAACAAAGTCTAAACATGATCATATATAGTTATATGGATCAAGAGGGACTGGAAAAGGAATTACATAAGCCAAATCACATCTAGGGTACCAACAACACACACCCGACCAAAAAGACTGGTGGAGATGGGCAGTAAAATAGTACGCATGGACTCTAGAGTGCACCTAAGATGTGTACAGAGGTGTACGAAAGGGCCTATGCCTAGTAGTGTGTATACCCGCCTAGGAGGTGGAGACGCCCGCTCTACTGCTGCCTTAGCCACAACGGTGGTACCATAGAGTTCAGCTAACTCCAAAAAGTGGGAACTAAAGGTCTGTGATCACAGACTCGTGTGTGTGAGTTGCACATGTATGAATCATAACCCGCATAACTCATCATATCATATCATACCTACATACTTAGGGCATACACACTACAAATCCTTATCATATAAATTAGTATGGACTCTTTTATATGATAAGATATATTTATGAAACCTTAACTTATAAGTTTATATGAGCATTCATATAAGTTAAGGCACTCCTGTGATGTTAGTGTAGCGGTAGATAGTTTACTTTGTGCTCAGTTTCTTTACTTTACTTATAACACTTTCTTTCAGTTCTACTTTACCTATTGCACTTCTTTTCATTACTACTTTACTTACTTTACTTGTGCTATAAAAACTGTTAGTATAATGATATAACTGTTATAAATATGACCATGAAAGAATAGTGTCACCTTCAACTGCTTTCATTTTATACTGCTTTGTTGTCCTCCCTTTCGTCCTCCCGCTTGGTGCCTAGGAGTTGCGGGGGTGAGGTGAGGAAAAAATTGCTTAGTCTTTATGACTAACGGTCGGTTGTGAAAATATCATTTTAGGAGCTCGAGCATTAGTACGACCAGCAGGACGAGGTGATAGGACCTGAGGAGCAGATAACACGTACTACTACCGCAACTCAGTCTCAGGTGATGACGAGTGTTTCAGTTTCGCTTCTCCATAGTGTTGTTGTGAGAGAGAGATTTGATTTCATTTTGGCATGTACCGGACATAAGCCCTAACTCTCTTTTTCTGTACTTATTGTGCACTGATGTACCTTTCATCTCTATATATTATGATGTTATTGTTGTGACTTGTGGACTTGCCAGTTTTCATTTACTGCTTGTTGTACTTCTTTTCTCACTTGACCTACAGGTTGAATGATCATACTAGCCGGCAGGATCGGCGTCGTGCGGTGTCTACTAGCCCGTGTGCTAGTATCACCGTAAGACGGCGGTTCTGGGCATAAGACCGGGTTACCTCCCTGGTAAGGGGGGGGAGGGGTCTTACAGTTACAGTGCTATGTCCGCCAGTTTTGATCTTGTCTATTTTGTGGTTTTCATTGGGTAAATTGTGAAATCATGTCTTGCAATATAAACCTCGCTTTGTAAATAAGACTGTTAATTCAATTTCGGCTCTTGTTCCTTTGGGTTCTACTAATTTATTTGACTTAATTGATTGAGCGTTACTGCGACCTTTACATTTCATGAATTTTTACAAAACACATGGCTTAAATGCAAATAGAAATATACGGCCCTATAATTTAACTAATAATATTTTATTTCAATGTGTAAATGTGAACCTTAGTATTTTGAAAACTTTAGAATCATTATTTTAACGTTTATATGAGCAGGTAATTGCTCTTTTCTGAATGTTGATAAGTAGGCCAAGACCGGAAAAGAAATATCCCGCTCGACCGTTTTCATTTTTGGGAATCCCATAGATTTTTAATTCATATGTTCATTAATAATACTTTTTTATGATCAACAGTTTAATATAATAATGATTTACAAGAGGAAAAATGCCGCAAGTAGTTTATTTCCATTTCAGACTTGTGATGGAGATGGTCTTACGCTGTTGGCAAAGTTTGTCACCTATGCTAACTTATGAAGTGGGGATATGTGCTGGTTATAGATAACGACTTGTAGCGGTTTATTATTATTACTATTATTTTTATTATAGTTTTTTTTATTACGAGGGCGTCATTTAAAAATTTGCATAGTTGTAACTTGCACTTCCCTAATTTTCAAAATTACAAAAACAAAAAACTCTTCTAACTGTTTGTTTATCATAATATTGATGCACAAAAGTACTCACGTTTGAGTAAATCATAGACAGTCTTTTTGCACATCAAATTAAGGGACACGGTTTCAAATAAATTAATGAGCTTATCTTAGAAAGCATGTTAAGCTAGTCTTCAGCACGTGGTGTTTATTTTCAGCAGATATGATGATATTAAGGTGGCGTTTGGTTAGGCTTTTAGGCTGCTGAGCGGCGGAAACGCACCGCTGTTTTGGACATAAGCACTGTTTGGCGATGCTGATCTTGCAAACCGCGGTTCTGAAAATCCGGGATTTTACCTAATACCCTATCCGCGATTTTTTTCTGCTTTCCGCCGCAACTGCTGCTTCGCCCGATCCAATCATCTTCCCCGACGACAATCATCTTCCCCGGGCGACAACGACGAGAGGCTTCTTCCAGCGACGACGACGAGAGCTCTGCTTCAACGACGACGACGGCGAGCGCTTTTTTCCTTTTCAGCTACGAGCTGCCGTCGAGCCTCCGCCGAAACGACGACGAGCGCTCTGCTTCTCGGTTCCTACTTCAGCGACGCGCCTCTGCCGACGACGAGAGGCTTCCTAAAACCTTCTTCTTCTGCAGTTCGAATTTGATTACTGTAACCTATAGATCTTAGATTCCTGCCTACAGGTATGCATTCTAATTCTTTCCCTAACTGTCACCTTGAAGCATACAATGGGGTTCCTAAATTTTCGGACTGTTGAGGTTTTCAATTTTATTTAAGATATCTAGTGGTAGAAATATTTGTCAGTTTGATGCTTTCTTCACATATAATTCTGCATCGCTGAATTCTTGTTGAATAATTTGAATAATTCATTAATTGTTGGAATAATTTACGACTGCAGGAAGTTTTTTCTAGTAATTTTCTTGGCGAGTACTGAAAGATTTGAGAGAAAGGGGGCAAATTCTTCTCTGTGAGATGATTTGAGTTCAGAATTCTTTTGAGCTGCAAGTGAAGTGTTCTGTTAAAGATTATCCCTATGATTAACAAGTTCTTCCATAATAAGAAGAATACATTTTTGCTTTCTTCCCAAGCCGAAGGGATATTTGATTCTTAGAACGTCTTAGCACGCAATATTTCACTCAGAATTAACAAGTTTTATTACGAAAAAAATTTCACTCAAAATTCTGTTTTGTATCCAAACAACTTTTTGAAAACTCCGTTTTGCAAACTCTGTTTCACCCAAACAGTTTTTTAGCAAAACTCTGTTTTCCAGAATCAGCACTTTTTCTATCAGCAACAGTTCATCAGTAGCTTTCCATCAGCAACAGCCCAACCAAACAGAGCCTAAGCCAAGCATAGAAAAATACAAATTGAATATTGTAATTGTCAAATTTATAATGAAGCCAAAAGCTTGATCGATGATTAACTAAAGAACTTCTAAATTAACATTGATGGGTACCTCCTAAGAAATTCCAATTCAGGAAAAAGGGTCTAGCGGCCGTGGAAGGAGATGCACCCGCAAGCGCGAGCATGCCACGTCAAGACAAGCACAGCGTGCGCCCTTGGGCGCGTGCAGAATTTGTGCAGGCCGCCGCCACCTCCGATCGTTGCCGTCAGGCACCTTGCCCAGGCTACCCGGATAGCCCGGAGGGAACTTTCGTCATTTCACTAAAAGTAGTGATCCAGGTGACCGAAACGGCGCTACGTCATTCGCCGACACAAATTCTGCCCGACGCAATTAGCAGCATATCCCTCCAGAAAACTATACAAAGACACTTAGGCCTTCATTTGAAGACAAGCAACTCCAGAGGCTAGAGAATGCTATGAGATCATTTCTCCGCTCCGAATTCGCTCTGCTCCCACTCTAGTGCGAATGCAACTTAAGACTTCCAAAGGGTGACATTCTTCTCCGCAAGAGCGCTCTTATAAAGGCTCCGATTCAGCAGTAGCGCTTTCATCGAGACTCTAAGGACTTAGTGATTTTCCCAACCAAAGCGCTCCTATCCAGACTCCAAGAACTTAGTTTCTGTTCTACTGTTTTCATACTTTGTATTTGTAATGGAGAGGTGATATGTCACCCTCTAAGGAATTGTCTAAACTCTTGTAAACTACAATGAAATAGTAGATTTTGATCTGACACAGAACAAGTCATGTGGTTTTCACCCTTTTTGGGTTTTACACGTCAAAAAAAGTCTTTTGTCATTTGCTACTGGTTTTCATTGACTGTTTGCACGCCTGGTCCAACTCTGAGCTAAGGCGATCCGATTCTTAGAACCGGGGAAAAACTGAGTGACCCGCAATAGTTTGGCAACATTTATGGGTAGGTGTTCACAAAAGCTCTGACGAATTTCAAAATCACAATACCAGATGCAATGTCAAATGAAAGTGTGCACACTGCTAGCCAACCTACTTACAGAAAGCCTAATGATCAAGCATTCAATGGCTCGCCCATTGGCCCCACACCACGCCTAAAGGTGGTAATCGCCGCATTAGCGCCTACAATGGAAGAGCGAATCCGCCAGATGGAGGAGCGCAAGGCTTAAGTGCTCATTATTGTAAGAGAATTAGGGGCATCTCAGGCCTCATGGCATACCCCCTGGAAGGCGGGCATGCACCATTTTCTTCATGCCACTGATCGCACAGTGGGGTGATCCGCACCACATTCCATACATGGGCTCTGGGGGCACCGACCATTGGGGATGTCAGTCCTGGCAAAGAATCTCACAAACAAGAGCAAGGCAACCAAGAAAGGAGGAAGGAAAGGAATCTAATCTTGATGTCCGTGAAACAAAACTATCACCTCGGCGGAACATCACGAGCCGGGGGGGGGGGGCAACCATACTTTGCCCCACTCAGCGCCTATCAAACAAAGATCCTGTACGCCCTCAAAAACCACCCTCAATTTCGATGACCCAAAGTACTTTCTCGGGGTAGGGGGACCTATCCCAATACTGCCACTTTCACTAGGAAATCAGACATGACACGAAGGATTGTGTGCGCCTAAAGGATGAAGATAAGCGGCTTGCACGTCACGGTTTTCCTTAGAATTTCAAGGAAAAAGGGCAGCTACGTCAGAGGACCAGAACAATCCCGTCGATGGGTAGTGCTATGAGGGAGAACATCCCAAGAAGAAGGAAGAGCCAGTCAGGACAACCATCCCCAACACATCTATGCCACCATCAAATCTACAACACATTCAAGCGACACTTGGAAGTCCCCCAATCATTGTGAATAGGATATTGATCGATGATGACATGTCTATTAACATGTTGTTCTAGTCAATTGTACTGTAGCTAGGAATCTCGAGGAGAGACATCCGGCTTGGCTTGGGAGGCCTGCACATCACGAGACACCCAACAATCCCTATCTTGGGAAGTATCATTCTACCAGTAACTTTGGGAGATTACCCGGTGCATGTCACATACGACGTTCAAATTATAATCATAAAAGCCGCCTCAACCTACGATGCCATCATTTGGGTGCAAATATTGAGGGGAATCCACACTAACGCACTAGCTCAAGGCATGACATTAGACATCCTCTCGCAGGATGCAACTCTCGAGGCCCTCGCCAAGACATAAAGCACTGAGCATGCCGAGGGAACTCCCCCGTCTTCTATCTTCCATCAACATTAACATTAAAACCGCACCGTCGGGTCCGTGCACCCTTATACTTCCATTCAACAATAATCCCATTAATTTCAATTTTGTCAACTATAATAACCAATTACAAGCTCGATAGCTCTCAGTCAAGATGGAAGAAAGTCCTTTTGCACCACCCAGACGAGAGGGATGAAGGTCCTTTTACACCACCCAGGTAAGATGGATTAAAGTCCTTCTACACCTCTCAGGTGAGATGGACGAAAGTCCTTCTGCACCTCCCAGGGGAGATGGATGAAATTCCTTCTACACCTTCCAGGCGAGAGGGAAGAAAGTCCTTCTACACCTCCCAAGCGAGACAAAAAAGGTCTGTCTTCACCTCTCAGTGGAGATGGACAAAGGTCCATTTGCACCTTCACTTGGACTAACCCCGGTTCTCCACAACTGCGAACAAACAAAGGTTGTTTGCCACCTCTACCCGGGTGGACCCTCAATCCTCCTAAGGTGTGAACGAACAAAGTTTTTTCTCCACCTCCACTCAGACGGACCCCAGTCCTCCTGAGGCATAAATGAACAATGGTTCTTCACCTCCTTTACCCGGACGGACACCAGTCCTCCTGAGGGGGGAACAAATAATGGTTCTTCAAAATATCCACCCGGACGGATCCCGATTCTCCTGAGGAACAAAAAAACAAATGTTCTTCTCCACCTCCACCCGGATGGACCACAATCCTCTTGAGGCACAAACAAACAAAGGTTCCTCTCCACCTCCACCCGAACGAACCCCAACACTCCCAGGGAGCAAATAGACTAAGGTCTCCTGCTAGCAACCTGTTACAAATGCTTAAGCTAAAGCTCCACTCCGCCAAAGGTAAACACTACCAAAATGCAAAGAATCCAAAAACAAAGTGGGTTTCTATTCAATCCAAAGCTGCCCTAAAAGATAAGGGTTGTTTAATCACCTAGAGCGAGGGGGGGGGGTGAATATGTGTTTTATAAGTTTTTCTCTTACTTTGAATTTTCTTTTATTGGTCACAGCAAAGTAACACGACAACACAATACACCAAGATATATAGTGGTTCCCCAATTATGGGTACATCCACTCTCCTCATTAACCTATCTAGCAGAGTTCTAGTTTAGGCCAACTTCTTCAAATTACTCAAATCAAAAGATCTTGCACTCAGAGTCATTGACTTTTATAACTCAATAACAACCACCCTCTACCTCAGACTCCAGTACATGGTCCTACAATTCAAATCTTCAGCCACAAGATCCTATACTCAGGCAAAAAGCAGCCCTACCACAATCTCTACAACCAGAGATCTACACTAAGATCCTTTCAAAAGAACCTACATCAGTTTACAATAGTTCTACAACTCAAATTACCACTACAATCCTACAACAAACATCGATTCTATTGGGACCCTACAATTTTAAAGTAAATACAAAGAATTTGACTCAAACAATGACACTTGAATCTTTTGTAGAAGCATTGTGAAAGCTTCTTCTTCCTTGATCGACACTTGAATATTTCAACTTGGAAGGTGTTACTCTGAATCAAGGATTCTTTTTTGTCTGAGAGAAAAATCTTCAGGAAGAATAAAAATCCGTTGAATCTTTGAAGATGTTTTATCTAGGTTTTGTTGTTACTAAAAACTTGGAGGAATTTGAGAGCTTGAACACTTGCAACAATCCTGTAAAAAAATCTCTATAGGTGTATGCGCATGTAATTCTTCTCTTCATTCAATTTTCAAGGCCCTTTTATATAGAAGACTGGATCGGTAGAGACCTTGTTGCTTGATAAGGAGTTCTTTAATGGGTAGAAATTATGTTTAAGGAAAGTTTTTCAAATGATTACAAATTGAAATCAATGTGTATTATTCATTTTTTATTAAATCACCTTTATAATTGCAGTAGAAAGATAAAAACAAATCAATTTAAATAAATGCACACTTTGCAACTAGATCTCAGCAGAAGGTTGTTAGAACACTCTTTTTACCGACAAAATGTTGTAAATAAAACTTCAGTTGTCGTAGTCGATAAATTTCTTTAACACTTAATCTATGAGGTAGCTGACATGTTACTCTTTAAGATCAAAAATTAAAGATGTCAACACTCAAGCCGTCAATCTAGAAAAAATCCTTTTGTCACAGTTCATATGATGTAGTTGATAAATCATGTAGTCATAAAGTCGATGTAGTCGACAAATGACTTAACCGTCGAATCGATGTAGTCGATAAATTGATTACCTTTACATTTGTTGTAGTCCACAAATGACTAAGCTTTTAATCGATGCATTCGACTTTTTTCCTTAGTCATTCAGTCGATGTTGACAAATTACTTAGCTTCTATTCCATGCAGTCGACATCTTCCCGTCGATGTAGTCGATATTTCACTTGGACTAAATTTTGATTCTGCCTATAATTCTTTTTAAGTTCTTCGATTCCTTATGATAATGACAAGTATAATATAAGATTGTTGGGTATTGTATCCATAATAACCCGGATTTGAAAAAGGGTCTAGTTAAGCTAAGATGAATTGTGACTGTATTTGATACTGCTATGTTAGTTATGTACTTGCAGGTTTACATTGCTAAGTACACACCAATGTCAGGTTAGAGTGGGTCAGTAAACACAGGACTATACAATGTAATCCTTCATTATGTAGGCCAATATGTTGACTCACATGTAATCTCTCTATTGGGGGGTACTTCTATCCCAAGTATAGGAGAAGGATCAAGGAAGGATAATGGATTGGAATGAGAAGGACAAGAATTTGACTAAGTACAATTCGTCGAGTATGGTTAGGAATACACGTCAAATTTGTCGAGTATACTTGTTAATAGTCGTCGAATTTGTCGTATATCCCTTCCAACACTCATCGAATTCATCATTTGTACTTAGGGCAAATTCTCTGAGAATTTGAAAATTCACCAAGTAAAATTCACTGAGTATCATCATGTATACTCATCGAATTTGTCGAATGTATCTAACAATACTCGCCTAATTCATCGAATATACTAGACGATACACGCCGAATACGTCGAGTCCATTCGACGCTACTTCTCTAGATTTTTCTAAGTCTCATTCGTCGTATATCACTTGGATAGGCGTCGAGTGCATCGAGTGAGCTAGCTAATACTCGACGAATTCGTCGAGTATACCAACCGATACTCGTCAAATTTGTCGAGTATAGTCTCCGGCGTGGCGTTGAGTGAGTTGTCGTCCTGAGATGATTTCTTCTAAGTCTTATTCGTCATATATCAAGAACCATTCGGCGAGTATACTAGTGATACTTGGCGATAATAGAAGAATTTGACTTAGGTAATTTTTCCGATATTTTTTTCAAAACTGGTTCGGGTTCGGTCGATCATGCACAGTGATTTCTAGGTTTCATTTTTGGAAAGTTTCTTGATACTGTTGGCAAGGAGATCTCAATAAATACCTAGGGGATATTTCCTTTCCATCTAATCGTGTTATTGCTCTCAATTCAAACCAAGAAAACCTTCTAATTTCGGAAATCCGTCTGTCCGCCGCTGACGTACAGTGCCTTCGCGATTTTTCCGATCAGCCACCGACATACATTGCATGATTTATCTTCTTCGACATACACGACTGGATTGTTACTCTCTCTATAGATCTATACTCCTCCAGATCGAGTCGATCGAAGATTTAAGTCAAGATTCAAGATCTTCAACGTTTTCAACTTCCATGTTCTCCAAGCAATTTCAAGATCTACTATTCTCGAAGAACGATGGATTGAAGATTGCAAATCTTATCTAAGTTTGATTGTAATATTATTATGTAATATTCATTTAGTTTAATATGTGAGTTTTCTCAGATTAGTAGATCCGTTTGTGGATCGAGTGGTAGATCCGTTTGTGGATCGAGTGGTAGTTCCGTTTGTGGATCGAGTGGTAGTTCCGTTTGTGGATCGAGTCATAGATCCGTTATTGGATCGAGTTGTAGGAGAGGTTGTTATCTGAGTGGTAGGAGGTTTGTATCTGAGTTGTAGGAGTTGCGGCTTCGAGGTGTAAGATTGTGGAAATCTTAGTTTGGTGAAGTAGCAGAATCTAGCCCTTTATGGTAGATAGGCGAGGCGGGAAAGTGGACGTACCAAACTCGGGGAACAACTATAAATCTCAGTGTTTGTGTGCTTGTTTTTTAATGTAATTTTTATTCAGTGAAAAGACACAAACATCACCTATTAACCGCCCTCTAGGTGATTTAGGTAGATGCTAGACACTTTCATTTGGTATCAGAGGAGCATTTTGTTCGATATAAGGTTAACACTTTGAACAAGATCCCTATTCTAGCATCAAGAGTTTCTGTCTAGTAACCATGGATAGAAGTAAAAACATGTCTTTTATGAAGCTACCGGTATGCACAAAAAAACTTTCCCATGTGGAAAGAGCGAGTAAGGTTCATCATGGAAGCTACTGATGCCACAATATTCCAGATTGTGGAAGAAGGACCCCACATACTGACTCAACCATCAACTCTGAACCTTATAGTCATGATCCCCAAGAAGATGATGGACTTGACTAAGGATAAAATGCCTTAGTCTCTCTTGATAAGAAGGAAAAGAACATCATCGCAAGTGTAGTGGATGAATCAATGCTTCAGAATCTATTCCACTATAAATCGGGCAAAGAAATGTGGGACTGCCAAGTTGTGTTGATGGAAGGGATAGAGGAAGTTATAGACGACCGCAGATCGTTGCTGAATCAGGAATACAAAGCATTCAAGAAAGGATCAAGTGATAGGATTGCTGTGTAAGACCCCATTTTATTTTCTTTTAAACAAACGGGGTCTTATGCCTATAACCGCCGCTTTGTGGTGACACCAATGCGTACAGGAAGGTCGTCACTACAAATGCCGATCTTGCCTGCCATATAGATTGCAGAAGAGAAGAGTAAAATTATAAATACATGAGTAAAATGAAACTCAAACTAGTTCAACAGAATCATACATATGTAAATAATTCTCCACAAAGGGATAGTCCACATAAATGATAAGGCAAAGTACTAAAGAGGGCTCCTGCTCGATACATCAAAATCCTCACTACAAATCACTCAATCGTGGAAGCAAATCTATAATATCTACTAATGATCGGGATTCACTATCCCTGCTGCCTGAACTCCAGTGCTAGACTGTCCCGTCTCTAAGCGCATGACATCTGGGGCTGCATCTCCTGGTTCGGCTCCATGATCCTCTAAAATGATTTGGTCAATGACTGTTAGTCTAAAAGACTAAGTCCTATCATCCTTCACCCCTCCTCCATGGCTCCTAGGCACCGAGCGGGGAGAAGGAAAGGGATGTTAATGAAGGTGGTGAGTAACAAAGGTAAGCAGGTGGCGGCAGAACTAGTCTATCACGAGTTCATAAACAGAGCAAGTATATGTAAGAAGTAGTAGGTAAGCAGCATAAGTATACACAAGAATAAGTGAGCAAGTAAAGAAGGAGAAGGTAAACTAAGTAACCAAGACCTATAAGAATGCCCATACAAACCTATAGACTAAGGGGTCGTTTTGCAAGGCCTATTGTATAAAGTGTCCCATACCAATTTATACAATAGGTGCCAAGAGTTATATGCAATGATGATGCTATGTCATGCAAGTATGCTATGATGTGAACATGCATGTACAACACACACTCGACTCTGTGCACACAGACCTTTAGTTCCCCCTTTCTGGAGCCTAACCTCCTAGGATACCTCCGTAGTGGCAAACGAAAGCGGTGGGTTTGGCCTCACCCACCTCTAAACCAGTATCAACACTGCCAGTCATACCAATCATACGCATCAATGCTGGTACACTAAGCGGAGCTACTGTGTACTCTTGCTGGTTGCACACCAGACTTTATTTGGCCAAGTGCTAAACCATACTTGTCGAGTCAACATATTAGTGTCGGTGTGACGAATATTCAATACTAAAGACCCACCACCCTTTATCTTATGCACATACAATATTACTATATTTTCCCACCGAGCCAAAGCTCCCTGGACTATCCCATCCGTCACAAGTATCTACCGAGCCAAAGCTCCCCGGACTATCCCGTCCATCGGAAATATCTACCGAGCCATCGGCTCGCCGGGCTAACCTGCCCATCACTAAAACCACCGAGCCTACCGCTCGTGAGACCCAACCTAACTCCCACAACACCAGGGAGCATAAGTGTAAGTGTAATCCTAGTTATACTAGTTACTCTTAAACAATGATTATTTTTACGGTTTAGGTTAGCCCAGGACTGCCCCAGGTATTCCCGGTGAAAGGCTCTCACATGGCACTAGGAACTATGATGGTTGCTGAAGCCCATCGTTCCCTTTCACAAGGCAATTACTATTATTGGTTATTACCCAGTTCCCTATTCCTTTTCATATTATACTAGATCTAACCCTAGTGTATTTTGACTCTCTTTCTCTCCACAGGAAAGATGACCTTTCGTCGATCCCGAGCACCACTTAACACTAGCAAGCCCTACATTCCCCTCATCATGACTCTTAATGAAGCTCTCTTTTTCACCTTACCAAACCCATAAACTATTAACCCCATCTCCCTATGTCCGTTACACAGGTTATCACAATTTCCGCAACTTTACTAAATATAGACCAACCTAAGCTATATGATGTACATGATAGGATGTACTCCAAATTTCATCCAAATGCCCTAAGATAATTATTCGGGGTCTATCATGACACATTTAGCCTAAATCCAGAAACTTTTAATTTTCCTAATTAATTTGGAATTTATTAAACTTTCCCAAAAGATAGGCTATGGGTAATTTTGATCATGAAGTACTAAATTTCCTTAAGTTATGGCCAGCCAAAAAATTATGAACATCGTATGATAGCAAACTATCAGTGAATTCCAAATTTCACAGATTTTCATAAATGTAAAAACCTCTAAATAATTAATTCAAGTTAATTCATATAATATTAAATAATGAAGGGAGTACCATAAATCATAGTCCAAAACTTATATAAAAATTACCAAAGCCTTATAATGATCATAAAACACAACTGACTAAGTTTCATACAATTCTATGGTCAGTGAGCCATGTATAAAAATATATCAAATAATTCCATTAAAGTGTACTTTGTGAAGAAACATTCTTGTAAACTCATCCAAATGACATGTGATAATTTTCTAGACTTCATTATGCCCTACAAAGTCCTCTAGCCAAGTAACACAATTTTTCAGCAAGATATAATATTTATTATGTATTTATCAAGTATGGTGCACTAGTTCACTTAACACATGAAGTACTAAGAGGAAATGTCCAGATGATCCAAATAATTTACTAGTGTCTATAAATGGTATTTAATTAACCTTACAAGAGTTTCATATCATTCTAAGTTAATCTAATCATGGTTACTTCAAAATCATAAAAAGGGCAAGGTGGAGAGTATACCTACAAGTATGAGCTATTGTTTTTTAAACATCCTATAATAAATTTTAGGGGTCAATAGAACTATAAAATTACTCCTACTAAAATCTCATGAAGATCCAAGATCATATGACCCACCTATATTTTCATAAAATGTATAGGCCTAAACTATTCCTAATTGGTTTAAGTAGTGTACCTAAGTCTAAATGCCACCAAATTCCTTCCTAGGGCATTTCGTCACCCTAAGATAACTTTGACTAAACCCCAAGTCCATACAAGAACATATCACTCCATGTCCTTCACAAACCCCCAAGGTTCAACCATAGGGTTTGAACTAGGGTCCTATTTGATAGAATTGATTTCAAGATAACCCAAACACCTAGAGGGGGGGTGAATAGTTTTTTATTTTTATTCACTTAAGGAAGAATAAGAATTCAGTTCTTTAAGAGAATCTAACTATTCTACAGCTATCACAGCAACCACAACACAGAATTCACAATCACACACACATCACAGATTGCACACTGGTTTATAGTGGTTCCCCAAGGTCTGGGTACATGCACTTCCCCCTTCGCCTATCCAGCAGTGTGCTAGATTCGGCATAACTTCTTCCTTCTTCTCAGATCCACAGATCTTACAGCTCAGAACCCTGAAAGGTTCCTACAACTCAGAATGTATCCACACTCCTACAGCTCAGGCTAACAGCCCTACCTCAACCTTGTCACAAGGCCTACAACTCAGAGATTTATTTCTCCTACACTCAGACTCAAAAGCCTTACCACTCAGAGATCTATATCTCCTACACTCAGCCTTTATATAATAGGCTTACAACTCAGATCTTGAAAGATCCTACAAAATGAAAAATCTTATAGATTGACTCTTACCCTTGTTGAGAGAGAAAGGATAAAAGGTTTCTTGATCATCTCTTGATAAAACTGATTGCTGAGATCAACCTGTTCTTAGCTTTCTTCAAAACTTCTTGAATCTGAACTCAGTAGGGTTGATCTTCTTTGAAGTTGACTGGCTGGAAGCTTCCTTCTTAGATTTCAGAAATAGATCTGAATTCTTCTTCGCAGATTTGTTCAGGATCTGCTTCTTAAGAGAATTGTAAATGTCTCCTTCTTTACTTCAAACAGCTGGAGCTCTCTCTCACTCTCCAAATCTTCTGAAGTTCTTCTGAATTCTTGTTTGAATTCTCCTTAGACAAATTCTGAGTAGATTGCCACTTCAGATTGTCTTCTTAGATCTTCTCACGAAAATCTTCTTCTGTGTGGCGTGCTCTTTTTAATCAATGATCAATACTTCAATAGTTGTTCGTGCTTTTTGATTTGAAAGAATCCGTCTTAATATAGACTTCATCCATGGTAACCGGCTAATCCGGTTTCTAACCAACTTCTGACAGTTCTGATAGCTTCACAAACTTGTTGGAATTCACACCTGTCAAGTCTTCAGTCATTTCTTGAATTTTTGTCTTTGTCAGCAAAGTGTCGAGACTGATCTTCATTATGTGTCGACACAAGTAGATTAAGTGTCGACATAATCTTTCGTGATGTCGACACAGCTCCTTTGGTGTTGACACTGCTTCTTGACACTGCATCTGTAGAATGTGTCGACACTGCTTCTTTGTGTCGACACAGTCACTTCTTCACTTCACAGTAATCAACTTTGTTGAAACTCTACTGTGTGTCGACACAAGTCCCGTGTGTCGACACAATTTATATAGTCTAATAATTCTGTGTGACGACACTGCCTCCAAGTGTAGACATAGTTGATGTAGTCTAAGAATTCTGTGTGTCGACACTGCCTCCAAGTGTCGACACTGTTGGTGTCGACTAAAAATTTTTGTGTGTCGACACAGTTGCTTCTGGTGTCGACACTGCTTTTCCAAGTATCGACACAGGCTTTCTTAAGTGTCGACACATGGACTTAGAAACTTTTTTTGCATTTTAGCATATTCTTAACCTGTACATATAAAATCAAAATAACATCAAATACACCTTGATGTATATCATTGAGCTAAGTGAGGCTCCTTCAAATCAGGTACACATTTTCCTATGTACCTAACACTATTGCTAATCCACCCTAATCCACCCTAAACTCCATTTGAGGGTGTTTAAACTAACCATGGGGCTCTGGTCAAAGTCCCAACCCCTTTGGGTGAAAATTTGCCCCTCCATGCCCCAAGCTCACTCTGGCCCTAATTAACCCTTATAGGGCCACACTCTTGTCTCACCAAAACCTATTCAAATCTAAACCAATTGGGCTGAGATTTTTATCATATTTTTACCAAGACCTTAAGAGTAAGACACCAAAATTTTGGTGGGTTTATAGGTCATTAGACCCCTTAAATAATTCATACATTTTTAAATAAATTTCTATAAAAGCTTTATGAAAATATTTTCCAAAAATTTCCATTTTTAGATATGTTCTAGGTATAGTTAAGAGTGACCCCCATTCAAAATTTCAAGTCATTTGGATGACTGGATAGATGGGGGTACTCAAAACAATCCCTGACCTAGCCTAGGTATAGACCTCACCAAAATGAGTGTTGTGTTCTGACCTGAACTCCAAATTATTTCAAACAAATTTTAAATTAAACCAGACTCATCAGGCTACAACTTTCATGTAGACCACTTTTACTATAGGGGATGCTAAGTATTTTTAATAATTAATGTCAAACAGCCCAATAACTATGACAGAAAATACATAAATCAAAACTTAATATACTAGATCTATCATAGATCTTAAAGCAAAACAAGTGGCTCCTGGTTTTCTTCTTCCTCTAGCCAACGACCATGATTTGCCTAACCTATAGCTTATCCCAAGCTCATTTACTGGCCACCCGGCCACCTCCCTGGCCGGCCACCACCGCCACCCCCTCCGTTGAGGTGGGGGCTATCGCTGGGCGGTGGTACGGCCGCCGGAGGGGTTGTTTCCAGCGAACTCGCAAGTTCATTTTTCATGAAAAAATCGGTGGAAAGCTCCACCCAATCAGGCTCAATTGAGCCCGATTATCATCCCTAAAGATTCCTAAGATCTCTCCATAGAAGACGGAGTAGAGGAATACCTGATTTGCGGCCTGAAGACGTGCGCTTTGCCTCCTTACCATTCCGGCCACCGAGCTTCTTGCTCCTCTACAACTTATACACCAACCTCAATGGAAATGAAAAGGAATCGGGGAAAATGATTGCCCTTTCCCTGGTGAAGGTCCTTAAAGAGGGAATTTGGTAGAGGAGGCTTGTAAATCCCAAATGTCATTAAACTCCATTAATAGCAATTAACTCTACCCCTTCGGTTTCAACCAAATTAAGTGGCTGAAACATATTAATGGACGACCACCTCCAGAAACTCTTCCTCTCCCTTAGAGGAATAAAAGACCCATAAAAGTGGGATTTATGGAGCCTCCATGGCTATGATGGACATTAATATCAGCTTTTCTCTCTCCTCCAAATCAGCAATTCCAGAAGCTTAGTCCGACAAAATTTATTCCATTCGTCGAACTCCGCTCGACGAATCTTCTCTATTCGTCGATCTCCATTCGACAAATATGCCCCGAATGACGAAGGCTGAACCTTGTTAGCAACTTGCTATGTTCAGTTCGACGAACTCTGAACCTAGTTCAACAACTTGCTCCGTTCGACGAACTCTGAACGGAGATCGGCGATCTCTGAAACCAATTCAGCACTTGCTCCGTTCGACGAACTTTGAACGGAGATCGACGAACTCTGAACCCAGTTTAGCATTTGCTCCGTTCGTCGAACTCTGTTTGACGAATGCTGAACCTAGTTTAGCAAACTTGCTCCGTTTGTCGAGCTCCGTTCGACGAATAAGCTCCTAATTCCAAAGAGGCTCCATTCGACGAACGTTATTCGACGAATATGATACGTTTGATATATTATTCACTGAGTTTGATTAATCAGACCGGTTCTATGATTTCTAAATATTTGGTAACTGAGACTTACTATTTGCAGCCCAAGGTGGTTCACACCCTAATTCCCATGTTCACCATAACCTTTTGGTACTTCCTAGGGTTTTTTCATGACCTAGTCATGACAAAACAGTCCTAGGGGTCTAGAAGTTTGAGGGATGTTACAAATCCCAATACATAAACATAAAAATTTCGTCATCGAAATTCAAGTTAGGCCTACGGGGTTTCAAGTATGAGAAGTAAATGTAACATCCCGAGAGGTTAAAGGGAATACCTGACGTGAAAAGTTCCGGATACCATTGCTGCATCAAGTCCCGTGGCTCCCACGTATGCTCCTCTTGTCCATGATCCCTCCACAAGACCTTGACCATCGGAACCTTCTCGCGCCGCAAGACCCTCATCCATGTATCGTCTATCTGGATCGGCTCCAGGTTCACTGATCGATCAGAAGCTTTAGGCCCATCTGTAATCGTAATCTACTGCTCCGGCCGAAGTAGAGATCTCCTGAGGGAGGAGATGTGGAATACGTCATGCCAACCCGCTAGCTCTGGCAGAAGTTCCAGTCTTTACGCCAAGGGACCGATTCTCTCCAGGATCCAGTAAGGCCCCATGTATCTCAAACTGAGCTTCTTCCGACCACGCACCCGCGAGACTCCATGCATCAGTCATATCTTCAGAAACACTCGGTCTCCTACCTGAAACTCTACTTGACGATGCGAAGCATCGTAATACTTATCCTGTCTACTCTGGGCATCCAACATCCTATCTCAAATCAACTGCACCTGAGCATCTGTATCCTCGACTAACTCTGAGACAAGTGCCTTCGAATCCTCATCCTCGATCCAAGACAAAGGAGTCCTGCATCTCCGCCCGTATAAAGACTCAAAAGGGGCCATGCCGATGCTGGACTAGTGGCTGTTGTTGTACGAAAATTCGATCAACGATAGCTGCCTCTCCCATGGCTCCCCGTGGTCCAGTATGCAAAGACGCAACAAATCCTCCAGTGTCCTATTGGTGCGCTTTGTCTGTACATTCGTCTGAGGGTGGAAGGCGGTACTAAATGTCAACCGGGTCCCAAAATAATCCTGGGCCAACCTCCATTCCTTAGAAGTAAATCGTCCATTCTTATCGGACACTATCGTCCTCGGCACTCCATGGTATTGGACGAACTGCTCCACAAACCATGGCACCAAGTCAACCACCGGAGCTTCCTTCCTAATCGGTAGAAATCTGGCAACCTATGTCAATCGATCGACGATCAACCATATCGAGTCATTCCACGCATGTGACCGAGGAAAACCATGTATGAAATCCATGGCAATATCGTCGAACTTCCACTCCGGCACCGGAAGTGGCTGCAATAATCCGGCCGGACTCTTACATTCTGCCTTCACTAACTGACAAGCCCCGCATTGGGTCACGAAGTATGTGATGTCCCTCTTCATGCCTGGCCAGTAAATCATCCTCTTCAGATCGGCCGTCATCTTGGTGATGCCCGGGTGGACCGAGTACCTGCTGTAGTGAGCCTCAATCATAATGTCCTCCTGAATCTTTCCCTCAGCCGCTCTGTACATCCATCATCTAAAGCATATCAACCCATCTCTCTCTATATATTCCACGTCCGTGCCTGCCTCCAAGGTCTTGAATACTGGCTCCATCTTGTCATCCCTTCTCTGCCCAGCCCTGATACGATCTCGAATATCATCGGTAGTGCTCATCGCGGCCAGATACTCCTCATAAAGCTCTAAGTCATTCGAGGACACCAAGGTAATCTGCATATCCTCCATCATCCATATTAGCTCCATAGACATCAACTGGTGCTCTGCTCCATAAGTGGTAGCCCTCTGGCTCAGTGCATCCGCCACCACATTCGCCTTCCCCGAGTGATAGTGTATCATGTACTCATAATAAGATAGAAACTCCACCAATCTTCTCTGGCGGATGTTCAACTCCTTCTGCGCATCAATATATTTCAGATTCTTGTGATCCTAAAATATTTCGCAGTGCACCCCATAAAGGTAATGCCGCCAAATATTCAGAGTGAACATCGCTGCTCCCATCTCCAAGTCATTCACAAGATAGTTCTGCTCGTGCTTCTTCAACTAGCAGGAGGCTTATGCTATCACATGTCTATGCTGCATCAGTAAAATGCCCATCCCCTAAAACGACGCATTAGTGTACACCTGGAAGCTCTCCTTACTAGATGGGAGAGCGAGGATAGGGGCCGACGTAAGCCGACCCTTCAACTCCTGGAAGGCCGCCTCACACTACGGCGTCCAAATGAACGGAGTGTCCTTCTTCGTCAAAGAAGTGAGTGGAATGGCTATTTAAGAGAATCCCTACACAAACTTCCTGTAGTACCCGAGCAAACCCAGAAAACTTCAGACATCTATGGCCATCTTCAACTGAGGCTAGTCTTGCACTGCCTGAATCTTTGCAGGATCCACCGCCAATCCTGTTCCACTTATAATGTGGCCTAAAAAGGCCACTTTCGTCAGCCAAACTGGCATTTGCTGAACTTGACATACAACTGATACTCCTTGAGCTTCTCCAGGGTCAAGGCCAGATGTTGTGCGTGCACCTCCTTCGTCCTTGAATAAATAAGGATGTCATCTATGAATACAATGACAAACCTGTCGAGGTATGGCTCGAACACCCGGTTCATTAAGCTCATGAAAGTTGATGGAGCATTCATCAGCCCAAAGGGCATCACGATAAACTCATACAAGCCATATCTGCTGCTAAACGCCATCTTCGGGATGTCTTCTTCTTGAATCCGTAGCTGATATTATCCCGACCTCAAATCCAGCTTCGAGAACAAATGTGCTCCCTCTAGTTGATCAAATAGCTCATCGATCCTAAGCAGTGGATATGCGTTCTAGACTATCAACCAGTTTAGTGCACGATAATCGATGCACAACCTGAGGGTCCCATCCTTCTTCTTTACGAACAAGACCAGAGCTCCCTAAGGCGAGGAACTTGGCCTAACGAATCCAACCTCCTACAGCTCTTTTAGTTGACTCCTGAACTCTAACAGCCCCTTTTGAGCCATCAGATAGGGAGCCCTAGACACCGGATAAGCTCCCGGCACCAACTAGATCTGAAAATCCTTCTCTTGATGCGGCGTAAATCCTGGTAGCTTCTCTAGAAACACATTCGCAAAGTACCGCACCACCGATATATCGGCATCCATCGTATTGGCCTCGACCATCTCAAAGAACACTTAATTGACCTCATCTTCCTGCATATGGGCCTTGACAGCCTGATTAGAAGATAAAATCCTACGGGAGATGGGAGTAATACCTTCGAAGGTCGTGAAGGTGCCGTCATAACTCAGTACAACCTTCTTTGCCGGGCAATCTATCTGGGCATGGTTCCAAGTAAGCCATGTCATACCCAAAACTAGGTCGAAGTCCGACATCCTCAAGACCGTAACCAGGCCTCGAGTGTTAGACCATAAATAGTCACCCTTAAGAGGCACTTAGCAGTAGCTAAGACCTCCGTCCCGTTGGGGAGACGCACCTTCCTAGCGACTCTCGAATAATGTCTGACTCCCTCCAGTACCTTTATGAACTCCTCAGAGACGAAGTTGTGTGATGCCCCTTTATCCACCAAGGTGTGGGTAGGTTTGCCGCACACCATAACTATTCCTACAATCACCTTGCCCGAGTCCCGAGGTGGAGCCAAGTCCAGAGCATACACTTGGTCCCTCTCTTGCCTCTGATCTCCGCTGAGGAAACCACGTCCTCTTCCAAGGCCTCGGCCTGAAAACTGCTAAGCGGGCGGGGCAGCCTGTGGTGCCGGTAGCGGTTTCCCTCTCATGGGGCAGTTTCTTCGAATGTACCTTACCAGATGATAGTTGTAGCACTCTAGCGGGGGAAGTGCCACACTCACGGGCCTCTGCATCTCCCGCATCTGAAGAGGTTGAGTCCAATACCACCGACACCCTCGACTCCTGTCTCACCTCTTGGCGGTGTTGGTCCTCTGCCCTTCTCTCATCAGCAAAGTGGCCCCTCCGCTGATCATTCCTGCCTCCCCGACCCTGATCCTCAGTCGGCCTCTTCCGACCTCGAGTCATGTTCCAATAAGCCTCTATCCTCTTTGCCATCTCCAGAATTCGAGGTATAGGCCTATCAGATATAAACAAAAGAGCATCTCTTAGGTTGTAATGCCCCCGATTTTTCCTGCGTTTATTTTTAATCTCGTTGGCGTTACGATGACGCGTTTCTGTGGCTTGTGCCATGTGTGGAGTATGGTTTAGCTCCTTAGAACTCAGTGCCCCGTTTTGTAGCCTGCGGGCAAGGTCTCCCTAGCAAGCCAAGTCATTTTGGGTGACCCGGTGTGGCCTCTCGGGGGGATGTTTGTGTTTGGATTTGTTTGGGTATAACTCGAGTTCTGTTCGTCGAAAGTTAATTTCGACTTCGTCGTTGAGTTCGTAGCGTGGATATTTAGCTACGGTGCGAATTTCGTCGGATTTCGAGGTGATTCGGTTTTCGTGTCGTTTGGTGTGTTAATAGTATTGTGATCAATTAATTAGATTGATTTGGCTGTCCTGTAGCCTTTTGGTTTTGACCGTTTATTAAATTCTGCGGGATAATTTATTAAGGCAGTTATTGCCTCGCCTTGGTGGCAGCCATATTTTTGGCTTATACCTATTTTGGTATTTACTTAATGAAATTAAGTAATTAGGCGTTTTAGGGTTCGGTTATGGATGAACCGGTGTTTAGCTTTTCTTATAAAAGCTCTGTTTAAGAAGTGACGACCCACTTCTTCCTCTTTTCCTGAGAGAGAAACCGTCGGCTTGTTCTCGGAAGAACAGAGGAGAAAACCGCCCGTCCTGTACCTACTTTGGTCGGCGATTTCGGGCATGTTCGTGGACGGAATTCGATTTCGAAAACGGCGTTGGCTTGCTCTCCCCGAGATCTTCGTTTTGACGGTAAGATATTTGATTTTTGTGGAGTTTTGATGAGATTTAGGTTTTCGGTTTTGGAGTTTTCCGCCATTAATGGCCGTGAGATTAATTCTAGGTGCTGCGGCTGTTCGTTCCGTGTGAAGAGGAGGAGAGCCGTCCGTGCTTCGCCAAAAGTTGAGGCAAGTGGTATTCTTGCCCTTGCCAAGTTTCTTTTGAATTTATTCTTGCTGTATTTGAAACCCCTGTTAGCCCTAGGGTAGAGGCTTTGTTGTTCTCTTTTTCTTGCTAGCTATAGGATTTAGTTCTTCCTATTTGAACCCCCCTACTTATGCGGTTGGAGCCCAACCTTGCCGGCGTGTTGCCGTTTATCCTTGCTCAGATCTTTGCTCTGGTTTGGGTGTAGCCGAGAGGAAGTGTTAGGAGAGGGGGTGATTTCTTTTCCCGATTTTTGCTAAGTGTATTACTCTAGTTGTGTCGTTAGATACTCGAGTAGTGATTTTAGTTACTCGAGTTGTTGTTTTGAGATACTCGAGTAGAAGGCGTTAACTCAAGTATTAGCCTTGATTTACTCGAGTAGTAGGTAACTACTCGAGTAGGGTATCTGAGTTACTCGAGTAGTGGTTTCGAGATACTCGAGTAGGTGCTTTGG
The DNA here is from genome assembly GCA_039513925.1 of Platanthera zijinensis. Taxonomy (NCBI): domain Eukaryota; kingdom Viridiplantae; phylum Streptophyta; class Magnoliopsida; order Asparagales; family Orchidaceae; genus Platanthera; species Platanthera zijinensis. The sequence continues at coordinate 98,472,744 of CM077089.1, forward strand.
CTTACTCGAGTAGAAGGTAACTACTCAAGTAGGGGTTTTGGTTTACTCGAGTAATAGGTAACTACTCGAGTTGGGGTTTGGAGTTACTCGAGTAGTAGGTAACTAATCGAGTAGAGGATTTGAGTTACTCGAGTATTGGACTCTAGATACTCGAGTAGGTGGTTTGGTTTACTCGAGTAGTAGGCATCTACTCGAGTGCAGGTTTGTAGATACTCGAGTAGTAGGCATCTACTCGAGTAGCGGGTTGGGGTACTCGAGTAGTTGGTAACTACTCGAGTGCTGGTTATGTTCGTATACTCGAGTAGCGGGCGACTACTCGAGTAGAGGGTTGAGGTACTCGAGTAGTAGGCGACTACTCGAGTAGAGGGATGAGGTACACGAGTAGTTGGTAACTACTCGAGTACTGGAAATTCCCTGCCTTCTTTTTGTCTTAGAATCGTTCGACTATCGTCGATCTCTGAATGGAGATCGTCGATCTCGGTTTCTGCATTAGGTCGTTCGACAATCGTCGACCTTCGGTCGACAATCGTCGAGCTCCGTATTACCTTAGTGGGATTGAGGTTAGAGTTTGGTTTTGGCCTTAAGTGAGGCTAGCTCACTCAACGCCAAGGTTTAGGTAGGCACTGAGTGGGTCTCACTCAGCGCCTTGTCGTGTTGATTCTTTTCAACACTCTTCCTTTACCTTGTTTTTCGTTCCCGAGTGGTTTTCTTGTTATATTTCTGGTATTTCCTTGTCGGCCATTTTCTTTACCTTCTTAAAGGCCGAATCGTGGGTCGTGGTTAGTATTGGTGGTTTATAGCTCTTCAGGGGGGTGGAGTTGTGTGACATAGCCAAGGCCACTCTTATTTTCGTGCTCCAGGTACGGGCTGGGCATGTGTGGGTGGAAGGTCCCTTGTGCTTTCACGTATAGACCCTCGAGCTTGCCGACTTGGACATGGTGGATTGGGGGACTGCGTTTGCCTTCGATCCAGTTCCTCGTTGTTTGTTTTTGCTACTACCACCTCCCACAGTTTAGGGTGTTAGAAGTTTCTTCCTTGGTAGTTTGCAGCACTTTTGGCTCTTGGTAGCCTAGTAGGCCCGGCAGGATGTTGTTCCTGAGTTGGGTTGTTGCTGTTTCCTTTGCTCGTTGTGCTTTTCTTGTTGTCCTGTTTTGGACAGTTGTGACTCTTCCTACTGCATGTTTTTCAATTACTTCTTCCTTTTGGTTGACTCTTGCATGCAGTTATTTTTACCTCGTTGCTTGCTGAGGTATTCTGTTTTCTTTTGGAATGCCTCAGGTTCTGAGTTGTAGCCGGTCTGGTGGCTAGCTGAGGCAGTGGTGTTGCTGGTGGACTCCCGGACATTGGAGTTCCGTTTACCTTGTTAGTGAGATAGTTTTTCTGTACCTTCTTGCAGACATACATATGTGCCAGTGGGTTCGTGTCAGGTTGTTGGCGCCCACTGGTAGTTTTTCTTACCTTTGTACTGGATATATTTACTTATGCTGCTACCGTTTTCTGGAGATAGTCTACTTGCTCTGAGAAGGTTTTATGCTAGGTTGCTAGTTATTTCCAACCCTAATTAGTATTATAAATAAAGCTCATGATCAACATGTTTTATAAGACTTAATCACTATTTTCCAAATCACGTATGAAAACCGTTTTCTTATATATTATATAAATTAAATGTAGTGTCTTGCATAGCATGAGTGGTTCTCTTGGGACCCTTATGCGCTCTTTACGGTGTAAAACCTAATTAAAGTATTTTTCTTTCCGCAGCGTATAAATATAGTTTTTCTTTTGTGGACTAGGTGATCCACTGAGCCGAGGGATACAGTCTCTAAAACATAACTGATTATCTATTCATTTAGCCCATGATTTTCTTGCATAGGGATTGGAGTTGGTTTGCCTGAGCATCGGCAGTTATCCCCTGCTTGACGTGGCATCATGGCGCGTATTTTCTCATACTCTGATGTTTCCTAAATTCGGAGAAAATGCAGGTTGTGACATAGGTCCTCTTGAAGGCCCTTATAGAACCTCTTAGTATACCTCGCTTTGTCCAGCTGATAGGGGTCCGCAAACCGGGCTAAGTGATTGAACTCCCGGTGGTACTCCACCACCATCCTATTGCCCTGTCTCAGCTGCAGGAACCTGTCTTCTAGCTCATCTCTTGCCGACTGTGGGACAAAGTGCTCCAAAATTGCGGACCTGAACTCCTCCCAAGTTGTAACGCCCCCACCCTTCGTATAGCCTATAACAGAAGGTCCGGCCGGGGCCCGACACCATATACTACAGACAAGTAAGGAGATTACAAGTTGTTTCCAAATCCAAGTTCACACTTTAACGCACCCTAACTCAGAGCATTCTAGCGGAAGCATTTAAATTTATGAACCCATACCAAACAAGAATGTCCACTCCACAACAGGAATGAGATATACATAACACATGTTTTGGCTGTAGCATTATTATAATGGTTCCCTTTTTCAACAAGTGGTTTCAAACATCAACACGCAGGCCGTCCACACATTAAAACAGTAAACGTTCGCCTTTTGGGCCTTCAAGGTCCAGCTAACTGCAGCACTTGGGCTTCCGCCCGCTACTATCCACTTGGCTCTCCAGCACATCCAACAAAGGGCCCACCAAAACGTGGCAAACAAAGCAACAGTCAGTATTTTGCTGAACCGTTTATAACTATCCCACCCCTTACTTGGGGAGGCATTTCTCCATCCCTGCACACATGGCAGCATATATATTGTGGCATTTACAAAGTGCACTTAAGCACCATTCGTCACAGACGTAGGCTCAACGACCACATGCTTAGTGCACTCAGGGCACATTTTTGGTGTCCACGGCTTCCCGCGTATCACCATCATTAACATTGTCATTCAGAGGTCCTTAACTTGAAGACTATGTCATTCAGAGGTAATTAACTTAACGATGAACTGCCCATTCATAAGTACTTAACTTAATGACTCTATCATTTAGAGGTACTTAACTTGATGGCACAGTAATTGGCCTTCATGACATTCATTCTTTTTCCATTTCAGGATGGAACCCACCATTGTTGGGCATATAAGCTCTCAGCTTCACATACAGTGACCCCCCAGGTCTCTTCAAGATAGATCACACAAATTTCAGCTCACTAGGAGCTATCGCTTGGCAATACTCACTATCGCCCGGCGATATCAACAGTTCTCCAAACTGTGATCTTTTCTGGGTCTTTTCTTGGAAATACTTCCAGTACTTTAATGCAGCATCCTGCACACCCATAGACCTCGGATTTCATACGTACATCACACGCATATCCACGGAGTCTTCTCCAGAACGTAAATAAAACATCACCAATCCAGACCAACTTGTCCAGATGAGCTTCACACAACATGCCTATTCTGTACTCTACATTTTTGGATCTAAATGTAAGAATATATGGAGATCAAACCAATCTTCCCATTCGAATCTACCCATTTTCACCTTTTGGTGAGGGGATCCCTACAAATATGCATATTATGGACTTCACTTGTCTGGGAGATATTCGTTACCCTTGTCGTTCTCTTCGGAGCCATGGCTGAGCTTTTCTAAGCAGATGGAAAGGAACACGTCACTCTCCTCTTCGTGCATCTAGCTTCGACCCTTGATTCCAGCCACCAAATTTTCTCCAGCAAATTAAAGCTCTACCCAAAGACTAGAACCAGCCGAGGGTTTTCTGCTTCAGAACTAGGAAGCAAGGAAGAGAGAGAAAAGAAAATAATAATTTCCTCATTCTAATTCTCTATAGATATGGCCTCGTATTTCAGCTGACAAAGTCAACCACCGCCTAATGAACGCTCACCAGTCACCTGACATAGGTCACCACTCTGGCGACAAATTAATTCGACATTTTGTCGATCAGGGAAAATAACACCACCCAATCTCTTCTCAACTTTTTCGTCGAGCTCTGCTCGATGCTTCGTCGAGCTCTGCTGGACGCTTGGTCGAGATCTGCTGGACCCATCGTCGAGCTCTGCTGGACGCTTCGTCGAGCTCTGCTGGACGCTTCATCGAGCTCTGCTCGGCGCGTCGTCGAGCTCTGCTCGGCGCGTCGTCGAGCTCTGCTCGGCGCGTCGTCGAGCTCTGCTCGGCGCGTCGTCGAGCTCTGCTCGGCGAGTTGTCTAGCTCTGCTCGATGAGTCGTCGAGCTCTGCTCGGGGCCTCGTCGAGCTCTGGTAGGCGCCTCGTCAAGCTCTGCTCAGCGCCTTGTCGAGCTCTGCTCGGCGCCTCATCGAGCTCTTCTCGACATTGCATCGAGCTCTGCTCGGCGTTCGTCGAACTCTACTCGACATTCATCGAACGCAGGTTGACTTTACAGCCTGTGCATTTTAGGGTGGTACAACCCACCCAACCTTACAGAGATTTCGTCCCGAAATTTGCATATAGCATGCAAAAACCAGTAACTAAGAAGTTACAACATATATTTTATGTACAACAACAATGTTATAACAGTTTATACAAATAACTCAGGAAATTCCGCACGCATGGTTTGCTTCCGCTCACATGTTAGCTCTCCACGGCCACAATTGTCTCAACGGACTTTCACCATCCCGTTTGTCTTGTTCTGCAGCTGCTTATCCACTTTATTCTCGATCCAAATTGGCCTAACCTTCATCGTTAGCCCAAATTCGACTGGTACACGATCATTCGCAATCACTTGAGCTGGATCTTTCATGGCTTTTAGAAGCACTGATATGTAGAACATATCATGCAATCCACTCAATTCTGCCGAAAGAGCTAGCTGATAGGCAGCTTCGCCAACTCGCTCCACCACTTCAAACGGACCAAGATACCTAAGAATTAATTTTTTCAACCGCCAAATCCTGGACACGCCCTTGAATGGCTTGTGTTGGATCCCGAGTCGGATTTGGTCTAGGTTCACTAAGTTAGGATCTTATGACCCAACATGTATAGCCAGGGTCATGGTGGTGTCCTAGAGTCTAGGCCAAGTCCTTAGAGTCAACATCACTTGGACCAGCCATCAACAGACTGTTAGAGACTCAAGACTTAGAGATTTCAAAGATTCAGTAAAATGAGTTCGACGTTCATCGAACTCAGACTGACGAAAGTCATGCTCAGCTCGACGAAATCAGAGAGATTCTCTGAGCTAAGCTCGACGAGCTCAGTTCTTAGGTCTAAGGTGGGCTAATTCTGGATCATATGCTTCAACACTCAACGCCAGAGATCATATCAATATTCTAAGTCCAGAATCAATTCTCAGCTCGACGAACTGTGGACTCAGGTCGACTAATTCTGGATCTTATGCTTCAACACTCAACGCTAGAGAACATCTCAAATATTCTAAGTCCAGAATCAATTCTCAGCTCGACAAATTGTGGACTCAGGTCGACTAATTCTGGATCATATGCTTCAACACACAACGTTAGAGAACATCTCAAATATTCTAAGTCCAGAATCAATTCTCAGCTCGATGAACTGTGGACTCAGGCAGACGAACAACAATTCTCAGCTCGATGAACTGTGGACTTAGGTCGACGAATCATGACTTGGTTGTTTTTCTCTCTTCTGTTCTTATTATATTGCAATAATTCCTGAGTAATTAATGCTCAAATATTCTCTGAATATTACCATTAGACAGAGCATTAATTATGGTCTTCATCAGAATTATTGCCTGCCGTTTTTCAAAGGGACAGTTGGGGAAATCAATCAATGAAAAATATTCTCAGACCGTCAACATTGAATGCAGGAAGGATTTCGAAATTCAAAAGGACTTTTACATGGAAAATATAAAAGTGGATTCTTTCTCTTCCCATATACAGAACTAACAAAAAAACACACCGAGAAGAACATCAAAACGACAACAAGGATTTTCTGCTCTTACTCTCTCTTGATAATAAAGTGCTAGAAAGAAAGAACTGTTAGACCAGAAGAAGAACAACTTTCTGAAGAAGAAGAAGAACAACTATTAAAATCAAGAGTCTTCTTCTTCTTCCATACTCTCAGGAACTTTCAAAGGACAACAACAACTACATCAGTCAAAGAAGTTCCTGAAGATCTTCTGGTTGAAGCTAAAAGCATGAAGGCCTATCACCCTGAAGCAAAGCTCCATTTTTCCTAAGTTATTCTATATCTCAGGGGGAGCTGTTTGCCAACATCACATATCCACTTGAGTCTTCTCAGTTGTAAACTTGAGAAAGAGAAGTCAAAATCATCTCTCATCCCCACCTCTGTACATGGTTTTAATTCCCTTCAAAATTATTCTGGTTCACAGTCTCCTTCCAAAAGACTTGGGTTGGTTTTTAAGCACCTGATCAAAAGCTTATTGGTGTCAGGCACCTGATCAAAAATCTGAGTGGATTCCTACCAGGGTGGTAGAAGAGTGGATATACCCAGGTTGGGGAACCACTATAAGTTCTTGTGTTGTCTGGTTGCCCTTTTCTTTTTGTTCTTGCCGTGGCTGTGCTAGTTAGGACTCCTCTATTTCTGCTTAGTTAGTTTTCATTCTGCAATTTTTCAATTACTGAAAAGTTAAAATAGTTTTCAAGGATACTCAATTCACCCCCTTCTAGAGTATTTTTGATCTAACACCTCACTTTCAATTGGTATCAGAGGGAAGTTCTTTTGGTCGTACAAGCTAACCCTTGAACCAAAGATCCTGAGTTAGATCTATCATTTTATTCCCATTAGATTTATACTCACACAGCATGGTCCAGAGCAAAGATTTTGCAAGCACCAGACCTCCAATATGCAACCTAAACAAGTTTGCCATCTAGAAGGAAAGAATAAAATTATAAATGAACTATATTGATGAAGATATCTATAATTCCATTTTGACAGGTCCCCCTATAGCACTTACAACTGCAGCATCCTCCAGCACACATGCAATCCCACCACCTGAGTGGACTGAGGCCCAGAGGAAGGCAAAAATTACTAATGCCAAGGCCATGAATATTTTGGCCCAAATAATGTCAGATGACATTTTTCAAAAAGTGGGTGAATGCACCTTAGCCAAGGCCATCTGGTATTCCCTAAATCAAATGGTGGCTAGATCTGCAGATGAAAGGAAGAACATGAGATCCAATCTCATATCCCAGTATGAAAATTTCAAGAAGAGGGAAGCTGAGTCAGTTGCAGACATTTACAACAGGTTGAGCTTAATCATAAATGAGTTGAAAACCTTGGACAAGGACATCACCCTCACAGAGGTGAATGACAAGATCCTTATGTGCTTCCCAAGCTCATGGGATTCAAGGATCTGGCACATCAAGGAGGCCAGAAGACTAAATGAGATTTCCACTAAATCTCTTTTGGGAAAGTTAAAGTCATATGAACAACTCATCAAGACCAGAGAAGCAGCTGAGCAAAGAACACCTCCAGCAGCAAGGAAGGAGCACAACATTGCATTCAAGGATGCTGAAGAGACAAAGACTCCAACAGTTAATGAAGAGTTGATGAGTCTATTTGCCAAAAGGTTCTATAAGATGGCAAGGAAAGACTTCAGGAGAAAGTCATCCAGGAAGGATGACAAGCCAATGTATGATAAAACCCCTACTAAGGAAGTAGTTTACTTTGGCTACAGGAAACCTGGACACTTCATCTCTGAGTGTCCAGAGAATCAGAAGAAGGAAATGAGAAGAGAGAAGGACACAAGAAGATAGCACAGCAGCAAGCTTTCTTCCAGAAAAAATAAGAAGAAGGATAAAGGCTTTGTAGCTGAATCCTGGAATGAAATAGAAGATGAATCCACATCCTCCAGCTCCATTGAAGAAGAAGAGGAGGCAAAGGCAAAGGAAGTTTGCCTCATGACAATTGATGCTAGCAGTAGCAGATCAGATACCGATGAATCTGATAATGAAGAAATCTTGTCAGCTGAAGACCAGGTATTAGCATCATATGATTTTGAATCTGATGAATTTAAATTTTTTTGCTTAGATTTGATAAGCTCTGAGAAGGAAATCAAACTTCTCAGAGAAAAATTAAAAGATCAAGATAAAATTATTTCTGAAAATGCTAATCTATTTAATGAACTAAAGTCTACAAATGAACAAATTATTTTTCTAAAATCTGAACTTAGCAAAGCCAAGATATTAGAAGAAACATTAAATGAAAGAAGCTTAAGACTGTTAGATATAACCAGCACATTAAATACTAGAACTAATAACTGTAGATTAGGGTTAGGAGCCTCATCCAGTGAACCAATCCTAATCAAAAAGAACCATCTTTCTAAACCTATAAAATTTTTTTCCGATAAAGGAAAGAACAACACTGAACAGGTTAATAAGGTTAATGAAGTTCTTAAACAGATTGAAACTAAGAACAAACTTAAAAACAAGAAGAATAATAAAAGTAACAATGTTCAGCAGTTATCGTCGAACTCAGATCGACGATATATGAACAGATCGTCGACCTCAGTACGACGATCTCTGAACGCAAATTTCAATAATAATCAATCATCTTACTGTGACCGACGAAATGTCTTTGGTTTGTTGAGCAGAGATCGACGAACTTGGGGAGCAGAAAATGAACTTGTTTATTCTCTGAGCAGAGATCGACGATCTCATCCCAATTCGTCGAACTCTGGTCGACAAACTGACAACAATTCATCGAACCCAGAAAGACTTAACCAAAATTATATTCATAACAGCAACTCTAGTAACCCTAGGAAATCATTTAATCATTTAAATCAATGGATAATACCACCAAGAAGAAATCATCCTAAAGGCTACAAGAACCAACCAGAATATTCTTACATTCTTAGTTACAGTCATGTAAATAAACAAGGATCCAAGGTCATCTGAGTCAAGAACAACTAACTATCATTCAGGTAAAGAGCTATCTAGCATTTAATCAACAATGGTATCTAGACAGTGGTTGCTCCAAGCATATGACAGGCAGCAAGGACAACTTAAGTGATTATAAGTCCAAGTTGGGACCAAAGGTTATCTTTGGTGATTCAAACTGTTGCCAGACCAAAGGCCATGGTAAAGTCAAGATTGGAGCCGTGACCTTCAAGAAGGTTGCCTATATAAGTGGATTGAAGCATAACTTCATCTCAATAAGTCAACTTTGTGATGAAGGTTATCAGGTAATTTTTAACTCTAGCTCTTGTATTATTCATCTAAAGAAAACAAAACATTTTTAATTGGAAATAGACAAGGCAACATATACTTAATTGATTTTCTTTCTGCCAACTCAGACATCTGCTTACTTAATATAATTAGTAATCAGAATGAACTTTGGCATAAAAGTCTAGGTCAAGTAATTATGAAAAACATTGCTAGGCTATCAAAAGACAATCTTGTGAGAGGTCTGCCTTTTGGTCCCTACAAGGAGGAAGGTCTCTGCAGGGCTTGTCAACTAGGCAAGCAAACTAAATCTAGTTTTAAATCAGTTAATAAAAGTGATTCACGTAGGATCTTATATTTGCTATACATGGATCTCTTTGGACCCATTGCTGTACAGAGCCTAGGAGGGAAATCTTACACTTTAGTTATTATAGATGACTTCTCAAGGTTCACTTGGGTGTTCTTTCTTAGATCTAAGTCAGATACCTTTAAAGTTCTTATAGATTTTCTCAGGACCATACAGATTGAGTACACTACTCATGTTGCATTGATCAGAAGTGATCATGTTACAAAGTTTGAGTCTCTTCTTATAAATGAGTTCTGTGAAAAGGAAGATATCAGACACTGCTTCTCAGCTCCTAGAACTCCCCAACAAAATGGGGTAGCTTAAAGGAAAAATAAGACCCTAATTGAAGCTGCAGGCACATTACTTGCAGATGCTTACATGCTCCTAACCTTCTGGGCAGAGGCTGTAAGCACAACAAATCATGTCCTGAACAAGAGTCTGATACACAAACAAAATAATAGGACTCCCTATGAACTACTTAAAGGGAAGAAACCTAAAATCACCTATTTTAAAGTATTTGGATGTATATGCTATGTACATAATAACAACAAGAGATACATTAGAAAGTTTGAAGCTAAGGCTGAAGAGGGAATTTTTCTATGATATTCCCAAGAAAGCAAAGCTTATAGGGTTTTCAATAAATTATCATTAAAAATTGAAGAATCTATTCATGTTACCTTTGATGAAACTAACATGTCTTGCAAGAAGAAAGAGATTTCTACCAAATGTCCTTTGCAGGTACCTCACTTGTGTAAGAATTTGGATGGACTAAGCCTGACCCAAGAGGTTCTAACACATCCTTCTCTATAAGTTTATGAAGAAAGTGAAGAGGAAAGCACTGAAGGAATTGACCATCCTTCAACAGTACACACAATTCCACAAGAGGAATTAGTTCTAAATGCTATTGCAGAACCAACTCCACCCACTGACTTTGTCACACTAAGGGTTCACCCCAGATCCCAGGTGATTGGAGACGTCTCAGTAGGTTTACAGACAAGGCATCAACTCAACCAAGACTTGATGCATGCCTGTTTTCTCTCTTAGGTTGAGCCTCTATCCATATATGATATTGAGCAGGATCCCCACTGGATCATTGCAATGCAAGAGGAATTAAACTAATTTGAGAGATATAGAGTTTGGGATTTGGTTCCAAGACCCCAAGACCACCTAGTCATTGGAACTCAATGAGTATATTGAAACAAACTAGATTCCCAAGGTATAATTATGAGAAACAAGGCTAGGCTTGTTGCTCAAGGTTATAGGCAAGAAGAAGGGATAGACTATGACCAAACATTTGCACCAGTTGTAATATTAGAGGCAATCAGAATCTTTCTTTCCTATGCTGCCTACAACAAGTTCAAAGTATATCAAATGGATGTCAAAAGTGCATTCTTAAATGGAGAACTTAAAGAAGAGGTTTATGTTGAACAACCTCCAGGTGTTAATTCTCCAACTCATTCCCTTTTTGTCTTCAAATTGCATAAAGGTCTTTATGGTTTAAAGCAAGCTCCAAGAGCTTGGTATGCGACCCTAGCTATCTTTCTGATAGAGCATAAGTTCACTAGAGGCATAGTAGATAAAACATTATTAACTAGACATCATAAGGACCAAACTTTGTTTGTACAAATTTATGTGGATGACATCATATTTGGGTCTACAAATTCAAAATTATGCAAGAGGTTCTCTGACCTCATGCATTCAAAATTTGAAATAAGTAGCATGGGTGAGCTCACCTACTTCCTTGGTCTCAAGTGAAGCAGCTGCCTGATGGAATCTTCATCTCCCAAGCTAAATATGCTAAAGATCTTATCAAAAAGTTTGGCATGGCTGATGCCTCAGCAAAGAAAACACCAATGGCTACCAATGTTGTAATTGACTCTGATGCACTTGAGAAACCTGTAGATCAAAAATTATATTGGGGCATTGTTGGGTCCCTACTATATCTTACAGCTAGAAGACCTGATATCATGTTTGCCAAATGTCTTTGTGCTAGGTTCTAGGTGAACCCTAAAGAATCTCATCTAGTTTTTCTAAAAAGGATTTTAAGATATATAAAGAGTTGTCCTAATCTAGGACTCTGGTATCCCACTGAGTCAGAATTTGAGTTAACTGGATACTCAGATGCTGACTTTGCTGGATGCAGAGTGGACAAAAAGAGTACCTCAGGAACTTGTAAGTTCCTTGGTATGAGATTAGTGTCCTGGTTATGCAAGAAGCAGTCATCAGTGTCTACATCAACTGCTGAAGCAAAATATATTACAGCTGGCAGTTGATGTTCCCAGATGTTATGGATTCAAAACTAACTCCTGGACTATGAGTTCAACTTAAATAATTCAACTCTACTATATGATAACACAAGTGCTATTGCTATAGCACAAAATCCAATCCATCACAGTAGGACTAAGCATATAGACATTAGGCATCATTTCATTAGGGAGTGTGTACACAAAAACAAAATTAAACTTGTCAATATCTACACTGATTTACAAAGAGCTGACATATTCACAAAACCTCTGGATGAAAGAAATCATTTGTTCTTTATAAATCAGCTTGGCATGATCAATGGAGAAGACTTAGTTTAGTTTTTGTCCACACTCGAAGAACTCTTCAAAGTTCGTCAACCTGAGATCGACGAACTCCCTGTTAGTAAAGTTAGTTTCGTTGACCTGAGATCGACGAACCTACTTCAGAAAACTTTTGTCGAACGGAGCTCGGCAAAATGTCTTCAACCCTTCAGACTGAGCTCGACGAATTAATTAACTCTAAATTATTTCATCGACCTCAGATCAAAGATTTATTTATTTTTAGTAGAACGGAGTTTTGTCGATTCATATTCCAGACAACCTTATATTTATGTTTTCTTCGACCTCCGTCCCGCCCTTTCAATTCCCTTGCACTTGATCTTCGTTTTCTTTCTTATAGGTGCACTCATGGTGATTCCAATAGGAACACTTGCAGCGATGAAATTTGACACTGGATTCGACGTGGATTTCGATTCCTTCCAGCACTCCGACCCTATCTTCCTACATATTTTGAAACTGCTGGAAGACCAGCAATTGAAGAATCTGATGACCACCATAATTAAATTACCTGACACAGAAATAAGAGATTGGGTATACACTGCGTCTACAGCAAAGGACAACACCATGATTGGATCAATAGCGAGTACTGCTTTTTCTCTCTCTCCTGCCGTCTTAACTGAAATTTTTGGATTTAATCATGGAGAAGAAGAGTTAAAAATCAATAATCAAGAATATGATATGATGTTGAGTATGATGGGTTCTTCTGGAGAAAACCCAAATAAATTGCTGAAGAAACACCTATCTGCTGAGTTCAAGTTTCTCACAGATATAGTTGGGAAAGTCTTGCTGGGGAAGCACACTGCGTACGACTATATAACCATGCATCAATTTTTGTATATGTGTGCAGTGGTAAATGAGAAAAAGGTGAACTGGGCTCAGAACATTTTTGATCTTATCAAGAAAAAGAACAATAAAAAGAAAGTTAACTTTGGAAGGATCCTGGGGATCTTCTTGAAAGAAAAAGCTACTGAATCACTGGTCTCCCAGACCATATTCATCAATGCCAGCAAAAGGCTCACCTGTGCCTTATTTGGCAGGTAGGAGAGGACAATCACAAAGTCCTCTAAGGCTTCATCCTCTGCCACCCAAGCTCCTGAGAGTACAAGGGCTGCTCCAACCACTTCCCACCCTACTGAAGAGGTTCCATCCACCACTACACAACCTCTAGCACTCCAAACTCCATCTCATCCAGCAAATTAACAAACCCTATCATCCACTAACATTACAGTCCCTACTTCTACACCTCCAGCATCCCCAATTCCTTCCTCTCCAACAAACATTCCATCCAATACTCCTTCCCCCCAGCATGACACATCAGTACCCTCACAACCCTAATCTCCTCTTCCAAGACATTTAGCTAATATACCCCTATCCAACCTCTCATCCCTCCCATCCTTCAACCTCCTATCATCCCCTCTTAACACTCCCTCTCCTCCAGATGTCTCTCACCATTACACTCACATACAATCTCCAACTCTTCCTCCACCTCTAACTCTACCTGCAATTACCATATCAACTCAACCAACCACTGCCACAACATCTACCTCCCCACTATTAGACCCTTCCATTGTCTCTCCATTCATTACCCTCCTCATACCCCTCCTAAAATCACTCATAGTAGAGGCTATCTCTCTTCTTGATGCCTCCATGTCCTCTCTAACTGCACAAATATCTGCCTTAACTACTAGTCCCTCTTCAGTTGGGGGCCTGGCTTTAGTTCCTACTGAAACCAGGCAGGGGGAGATACTTGATGAAGAAGCAGCAGTTGTTGTAGCATAAGCAATAGCACTAGCAGAATCAGTTGAAAAGGATATGGACACAGTAGAAGCAGAAGCAGTAACAACAGAACCCAATGATACAAATGATTCATTTGATTTTCTTCAGTTCATAGATTCTGATATGGAGACAGATGAACAGGTCCCTGAAACTGTTGGTGATTTCATTATAAATCCCACAGTTGACCTTGTAAAATTGTTTGAGAATTTTTTATACAGCTTTTTTGAATTTTCAGCTAGAAGAGTATAATAAGCCATCAATGGCTATAATCCCATATACCTCTCCAATAAGCCCCAAAGTTGCTAAGCAACTCAAGACAAGTTTTGCTACTCCTGAAATTCCTGCCATTCCATCCCCTCCCAGAGTTGCTTCCCCCACCATCTCATCCCCTATTGCACCAGTTTATGATATGGATGATTCTCCAATGCCTGATCTAGATGCACTGGTCATGGCTGACATAGAAGAAGAAAATAAGTTAGCTGCTGAAAGCACTAATGTGGATAGTTCTCCCGCTCCTCCTTTAGCTCCTTCCAAGACTGAAAAATCAGCAATACCTGATGAAACAATAAGAGAGATAGATGCATTATATGATAATACACAACAGTCAGATGATGATGATGATGATGATGATAATGATGATTTAGATGAGGATCCCAAAGGAAAGAAAGTCTCCAAGAAGAGAAAAGCTCCTCCACCTCCTGCCCCAAAACCCAATCCAGCAAATGACACACCATACTACATCTTGCAGAATATAACTCCATACAAGGGTATACCAGCATTGATGTGGCTATCCAAAAATGAACAGAAGGAAAGGAAGAAGAGCAGAAGATACTCTCCTCCTCCACAAAAATTTAAGAGAGGTCCTCCTCCTCCTCCTCCAACTGCTGGTGCTTCAGGCATAACTTCTCAAATACCTACCCAGGTTCAAACCTTTCAGAGACATCAAGGTAGATCCTCTTCGTCAGGAAGAAGCCAGCAGAGATAATATTCCTCAGACAAGCAGCACCAACCTCAACAGCTGCAGCATCAACAACAGCAACAACAATAATTCTCTGAATATCAAAAAGCTGAGAGCCCCAAGAAACCTGCTTCCCCTCCTGTACAATATGAAGATCCTGAAATAGATAAAATAGCTAGGATGGCCAGATTCCAAGAACTGGTTGGCTTCTCTATGATCAAGAAAGCCAGAGCTGAAGGAAAGGATCCATCACAATATAATACCATGTCCACATACAGGAAGGAAGAGCTTAACAGGTTTGCAAAGGCTAACAAATTTTTCAATGTTGATTACTACATGAAACTGCATCTAGAAGCAGTAGTGCCAAGGGCTACATCTTTAAGTATCATAGGGGATGCTGATATGACAATGACAAAGGCGCAAGCTGCAAATCCCAACAAGGAAATTACTTTCAATAAGTCTGGAGAAAAGAGCAAAAAGGAGAAGAGCAAAGAAGAGAAGCCAAAAGAAAAGAAGCAGAAGAAATAAAACCTAATCGGCTGTGTTTATAGTATTATTTTTTAAAAACTATGTTCTTATGATACAAAGCTTACTGTGTATAAATATATCTGTGGCAAATATTATTTCATTCCCTGCCAGATATATGTTTTTCTTGCTTTGTACATTTCTTTTTATCATTGAGTCTGTAATTAGTGACCTCACCCAAATAGGGGGAGATTGTTAGATCCCTAGTAGGATTTGGGCTAGGATTACTAAGTTAGGATCTTATGACCCAACATGTATAGCCAGGGTTATAGTTATGTCCTAGAGTCTAGGCCAAGTCCTTAGAGTCAACATCACTTGGACCAGCCATCAACAGACTGCCAGAGACTCAAGACTTAGAGATTTATAAGATTCAGTAAAATGAGTTCGACGTTCGTCGAACTCAGACTGATGAAAGTCGTGCTTAGCTCGATGAAATCAGAGAGATTCTCTGAGCTGAGCTTTGCGAACTCTGTTCTCAGGTCTAAGGTCGACTAATTCTGGATCGTATGCTTCAACACTCAACGCCAGAGATCATCTCAATATTCTAAGTCCAGAATAAATTTTCTGCTCGACGAACTGTGGACTCAGGTCGACTAATTCTAAATCATATGCTTCAACACTCAACGCCAGAGAACATCTCAAATATTCTAAGTCCAGAATCAATTATCAACTCGACGAACTGTGGACTCAGGTTGACTAATTCTGGATCATATGCTTCAACACTCAATGCCAGAGAACATCTCAAATATTCTAAGTACAGAATCAATTCTCAGCTCGACGAACTGTGGACTCAAGCCGACGAACAACAAATCTCAGCTCGACGAACTATGGACTCAGGTCGACGAATCCAGACTTGGTTATTTTTCTCTCTTCTATTCTTATTATATTGCAATAATTCCTGAGTCATTAATGCTCAAATATTCTCTGAATATTACCGTTAGACAGAGCATTAATTATGGTCTTCATCAGAATTATTGCCTGCCGTTTTTCAAAGGGACAGTTGGGGAAATCAATCAATGAAAAATATTCTCAGACCGTCAGCATTGAATGCGGGAAGGATTTCGAAATTCAAAAGGACTTTTACATGGAAAATATAAAAGTGGATTCTTTCTCTTCCAATATACAGAACTGACACAAAAACATACAGAGAAGAACATCAGAACGACAACAAGGATTTTCTGCTCTTGCTCTCTCTTGACAACAAAGTGCTAGAAAGAAAGAACTGCTAGACCATAAGAAGAACAGCTTTCTGAAGAAGAAGAAGAAGAAGAAGAACTATTCAAATCAAGAGTCTTCTTCTTCTGTCATCCTCTCAGGAACTTTCAAAGGACAACAAATACTGTATCAGTCAAAGAAGTTCCTGAAGATCTTTTGGTTGAAGCTAAAAGCATGAAGGCCTATCACCCTGAAGCAATGCTCCATTTTTCCTGAGTCATTCTATATCTCAGAGGGAGCTATTGTCTAACATCACATATCCACTTGATTCTTCTCAGTTGTAAACTTGAGAAAGAGAAGACAAAATAATCTCTCATCCCTACCTCTGTATAGGGTTTTAATTCCCTTCAAAATTATTCTGGTTCACAAGTCTCCTTCCAAAAGACTTGGGTTGGTGTTTGAGCACCTGATCAAAAGCTCATTGGTGTCAGGCACCTGATCAAAAATCTGAGTGGATTCCTACCAGGGTGGTAGAAGAGTGGATGTACCTTGGTTAGGGAACCACTATAAGTTCTTATGTTGTCTGGTTGCCCTTTTCTTTTTGTTCTTACTACGGCTGTGCTTGTTAAGACTCCTCTGTTTCTGCTTAGTTAGTTTTCATTATGCAATTTTTCATTTATTGCAAAAGTTAAAATAGTTTTCAAAGATACTCTATTCACCCCTCCATTAGAGTATTTCAGATCTAACACCTCACTTTTAGCTTGATTTTTAAATATATTAAATCACCCACCATGAATTCCACATTCTGATGCTTGGCATTCTAATACTTTGCCTGTCTATCTTGGGCTATTAGTAGCCTCTCTCGAATAGATCGTATCGGCGACTTAGCCTCTTCGACTTCCTTATGCTTATACAAATTAGACTCGCCTGTTCCCACCCAAGCTAACGGTGTACGAAACTTCCTACCATACAAAGCTTCAAAAGGTACCATATTTATGCTAGCTTGATAACTATTATTATAGGCGAACTCTACCTTATAGAGATGGTCTTCCCACCTCTTTCTGAAATCCAAGGCACACATCCGAAGCATATTTACCATAGTTCTATTGTTCCTTTCAGCCTGACCATCTGTTTGCTGATGAAAGGCCATACTGAATTTTAATTTTGTCCCCAACAACTGATGGATTAGCCTCCAATCATTTAAAGTGAAGCGCCCATCTCGATCACTGACGATGCTACGGGGCACACCGTGCAATCGTACAATTTGCTCGACATAAAGTTTAGCCAAAATTTCCACTGAATCGTCCCTCTTGTTCGGAATGAAGTGAGCCACTTTAGTCAACCGGTCCACGATCACCCAAATAGAATCATTCCCACGTTGAGATCTCGGCAAACCATGCACGTAATCCATCAAAATATCATCCACTGCATAGCGTTGTAGACTTTGTTGGATCCCTAGTTGGATTTGGGCTAGGTTCACTAAGTTAGGATATGACCCAACATGTATAGACCAAGGTCATGGTTGTGTCCTAGAGTCTAGGTAAAGTCCTTAGAGTCAACAATACAAAGGACCAGCCTCCAACCCTGGCAGTGACTCAAGACTTAGAGAAAATTCAAGACTTAGAAAAAGAGTTCTTAGTTCGTCGATCTCAGATCGACAAAAGTCATGCTCAGCTCGACGAACTCAGAGACAATTCTCTGAGCTGAGCTCGACGAACTTGGCTCTCAGCTCGACGAACTCTGGACAAAGTCACTCAATGCTAGGATAATATCTTGTCACTCAACGCCAGACAATGTCTCGACACTCAACGCTAGTATAATGTCTCGACACTTAATGCCAGATAATGTCTCGACACTCAACGCCAGATAATGTCTCGACACTCAACCAGAATACATCTTAAATATTCTAAGTCCAGAATGCAAACTCAGCACGACGATCTTTGACTCCAGCTGGACAAACAAAGTTCTCAGGACTTAGCTCGACGATCTTGGATCTCAGCTTGATGAACTTGGTGCAAAGAATAAGAAAGTCATCAAGCAGCATTCAGCCATTCAGAGGTCGACGATCTTGGAACTCAGCTTGACGAACAGCAATTCTCAGCTCGACAAACTGTGGACTCAGGTCGACGAATCCAGACTTGACTGTTTCCCTCTCCTATTCCTATTTTATTGCAATGATTCCTGAGTAATTAATTCTCTAATATTCTCTGAATATTACCGTTAGACAAGAGCATTAATTATGGTCTTCTTTAGGATTATTGCCTGCCATTTTTCTAAGGGACAGTTGGGGAAACAAATCAATGCTAAATAATTCCAAGGCCGTCATCATTAATTACAGTAGAATTTCAAAATTCAAATGGATTTCCACATGGAAAATATAAAAATATAGATTTCCCTTCTTCCTGCACAACATACAACACACAAGACAGAAGAGTAATAAAAATACAGAATGCTCGAGACACAGAAAATCAATCAGTGAAGAAATCAACTACTGATAGACTAGAAGAAGAACAAATTTCTGAAGATGAAGAACTATCATTCAGATCAAGAGTCTTCTTCTGTCATTCTCTCAGGAATCTTTAATAGGACAACTACTACTGCATCTGTCAAGAAGTTCCTGAAGTTCTTCCAGTTGAAGTTGAAAGCTTGAAGGCCTATCACCCTGAAGCAAAGCTCCATTTAATCCTGAACAAACTCAGTATCTCAGGGGGAGCTTTTGTCACCATCAAATCCACAAGTCTTCTCAGTTGTTTGAGAAAGAGAAGACACCATCACTCTCTCACCCCCTCTGTAAAAAGGGTTCTCTACTCCCTTCAAAAGTGATTCCTGGTTGCAAGTCTCCTAACCAAAAGACTTGAGGTTTGGTTTTTGAGCACCTTACCAAAAGCTCATTGGTGGAAATCACCTGAACAAAAAACCTGAGTGGATTCCTACCAGGGTGGTAGAAGGGTGGATGTACCCAGGTTGGGGAACCACTATAAAGTTCTTGTGTTGTCTGGTTGCCCTTTTTCTTTTTTTCTTGCTATGTCTGTGTTAGTTAGGATACTGTTATTTTTATTAGTCTAATCTGTTGTGCTGTGATATATCACCCAAGTTTTAGAACAAGGTATCTTATTCAGCAAAAAGTTTTAATCACCAGATATACTCTATTCACCCCCCCCCCCTCTAGAGTATATTAGATCTAACCCTCACTTTCAATTGGTATCAGAGGGAAGTTCTTTTGGTTATACAAGCTAACCCTTGAACCAAAGATCCTAAGTTAGATCTTTCCTTATTTGTGTTAGATTCACATATACAGCATAGCCCAGAATAAGGATAATGCAAGCACCAGACCTCCAGTGTACAATTTGAACAAGTTTGCAATCTAGAAGGCAAGAATAAAGCTTTATATGAATTCCATTGATGAAGATATCTATAATTTTATTTTGATAGGTCCCCCTTAAGCTTCAAGCTCAACAACATCAACCAGCAACAATGTTGTTCCCCTACCTGAGTGGACTGAGGCTCAAAAGAAGGCCAAGATTGTTGATTCCAAGGCAATGAATATATTGGCTCAAACAATGTCAGATGACATTTTACAGAAGGTGGCTGAGTGTACATAGGCCAAGGCCATTTGGGATTCCCTGAATCAAATGGTGGCTAGATCTGCTGATGAAAGAAAAGACAGAAGATCAAATCTCATATCCCAATATGATAACTTCAAGAATGAGGAAGCAGAATCAGTGGCTGATATGTACAATAGGTTAAGCTCAATCATCAATGATCTCAAAACCTTGGACATGGACATCACCCTTACTGAGGTGAATGATAAGATTCTTTTGTGCTTCCCAAGCTCATGGGATTCAAGGATCTGTCCCATCAAGGAGGACATATGACTAAATGAGATTTCCACTGAATCTCTTTTAGCAAAGTTAAAGTCCAATGAACAGCTGATCAAGACCAGGGAAGCAGCTGAGCAAAGAATACCTCGACTAGCAAGGAAGGAGCACAACCTTGCATTCAAGGCTGCTGAGGAGATTGAGGCTCCATCTATAAATGAAAATCTGATGAGCCTGTTAGCCAAATGATTCTACAAGATGGCTAGGAAGGACTTCAGGAGGAAGTAATCCAGAAAGGATGATAAGCCCAGGTATGATAACACATCTACTAAAGAGATAGTATGTTTTTGGCTGCAGGAAACCTGGACATTTTATCTCAGAATGTCCAGAGAACCACAAGAAGATGAAGAGAAGAGAGAAGGACTCCAGGAGCAAGCATTATAGCAAGCCCTCCTCCAGAAAGCATAAAAAGAAGGACAGAGGGTTTGTGGTGAAAGCTGGAGTGAAATTGAAGATGAATCTTCATCATCCAGTTCCAGTGAAGAAGAAGAGGAGCCAAAGGAAAAGGATGTTTTCCTTATGGCAATTGATGCCAGCAGTAGCAGATTAGATACAGATGAATCTGACAATGAAGAAAGCCTATCAGCTGAAGATCAAGTATTAGCCTCTTATGACTTTGAATCTGATGAATTCAGATTTGAATTTAAAAATTTATGCTTAGATTTGATAAGCTCTGAGAAGGAAATCAAACTTCTCAGAGAAAAATTAAATGCTCTAGATAAACTCACTTCAGAAAATGAAAACCTAACTATTGAATTAAAATCTGCAAATGAACAAATTGCTTTTCTAAAATCTAAACTTAGCAAAGCCAAAATGTTAGAAGAATCATTAAATGACAGGAGCTTAAGATTGCTAGATATAACCATCACACTTAATGCAAGAACCAATTACTGTAGACTAGGAATAGGAGCTTCATCCAGTGAACCAAACCTAATCCAGAAGAATCTTCTTTCAAAACCTGTAAACTTTGTGTATGACAAAGGAAAGAAAAATACTGAACAGGTTAATAAGGTAAATAAATTTCTCGAACAAATTGAAACTCTGAACAAAACTAAAAACCAGAAGAATAATACAAGTAACAATGTTCAGTACTTATCGTCGAACTCAGATCGACGATATATGGAAAGATCATCGAACTCAGAACGACGATCTCTGAACGCAAACTTTAGTAATAATCATTCTTCGATCTACGATCGACAATATCAATATGGTTCCTCGACCAGAGATTGACGATTTTGGTGCCCCATGAATGAATACTTTCATTCTTCGAGCAGAGATCGACGATCTCATCCAACATTGTCGAGCTCAGGTCGACGATCTAACCAGAAATCATCGATCCCAGATCTTAACAACAGAAACTTAAAATCTAATAATAATTTTAATCCTTTTAGTCAATGGATAATACCACCGATAAGATATCATCCTAAAGGTTACAAAGATCAACCTGAATATTCTTACATTTCCAGTTACAGTGGGTCAAGAACAACTAACTGTTTTATTTGCAGATGAAGAGCTATCCAGGTGAGAATCAAGTATGGTATCTGGACAGTGGTTGCTCCAAGCATATGACTGGGAAAAGGAAAGCCTACTGAACTACAAGTCCAAGTTAGGACCAAAGGTAATCTTTGGAGACTCAAAGTGTGGACAATCTGAAGGCTATGGACAAATAAGGATTGGAGCAGTTACATTCAACAAAGTAACCTATGTTAGAGGACTCAAGTATAACCTCATCTCCATAAGTCAATTATGTGATGAAGGTTATCAGGTACACTTCAATCCAATTGCCTGTATTATTTCTAATAAAAAGAAATAAACTATTTTAATTGGAAATAGAAAAGGAAACATATATGTAGTTGATTTTCTTTCTGCCAATTCAGATATCTGTCTACTTAATATTATAAGTAATCAGAATGATTTATGGCTTAAAAGACTAGGGCATGTTAATATGAAAAACATTGCTAGGCTATCTAAAGATAACCTTGTGAGAGGTTTACCTTCTAGCCCCTACAAGAAGGAAGGCCTCTGCAGGGCTTGTCAACTAGGCAAGCAAACTAATCGATTTTTAAATAAGTAAATAAAAGTGATTCACCTAGGATCTTGTACTTGCTGCACATGGATTTTTTTGACCCATAGCTGTACAAAACCTGGGAGGGAAATCCTACACTTTATTCATTATGGATGACTTCTCAAGGTTCACTTGGGTGTTCTTTCTTAGATCTAAGTTAGATAACTTTAACGTTCTTACAGATTTTCTCAGGACCATACAGATTGAGTACTCTACTCATGTTGCATTGATCAGAAGTGATCATGGTACAGAGTTTGAGTCTCTTCTTATGCATGAGTTCTGTGAGAAGGAAGGCATCAGGCACTATTTCTAAGCTCCTAGAACTCCCCAACAGAATGGGGTAGCTGAAAGGAAAAATAGGACACTGATTGAAGCTGCAAGAACATTGCTTGCAGATGCTTACATGACCCTATCCTTTTGGGCAGAGACTGTAATCACAGCAAACTATATACTGAACAAAAGCCTGATACATATGCTAAAGAATAGGACTCCCTATGGATTACTTAACCTTAGAACCATTGCTAGGCTATCCAAGGACAACCTTGTTAGAGGACTACCTTCTGGCCCCTACAAGAAGGAAGGACTTTGCAAGGCTTGTCAATTAGGCAAGCAAACTAAAAATAGCTTTAAGTCACTTAATAAGAGTGATTCACCTAGGATTTTATATTTGTTGCACATGGATCTTTTTGGACCCATATCAGTACAAAGCCTAGGAGGGAAGTCCTATACTTTAGTAGTTGTAGATGACTTCTCAAGATTCACATGGGTATTCTTTCTGAGGAAGAAGTCTGATAACTTTAAATGTTTGACAGAGTTTCTCAAATGTATACAGATTGAGTTCAACACTCACATTGCCCTGATCAGAATTGATCATGGGACAGAGTTTGATTCTCTTCTTATGTAAGAGTTCTGTCAGAGTGAAGGGATCAGGCACACTTTCTCAGCTCCTAGAACTCCTCAACAAAATGGGGTAGCTGAAAGGAAAAATAGAACCCTAATTGAATCTGCTACTACATTGTTGACAGATGCTCACCTACCTCTATCCTTTTGGGCTGAGGCAGTGAACACCTCCAACTATGTATTAAATAGAAGCCTGATACATAAACTAAAGGGCAAGACTCCCTATGAATTGCTCAAAGGGAAGAAACCTAAAGTAAATTATTTTAAAAATTTTGGCTGTATTTGTTATATTCATAATAATGACAAGAAACATCTAGCAAAATTCCAAGCTAAAGCTGATGAAGGAGTGTTTCTGGGATACTCCATGATCAGCAAGGCCAATAGGGTATATAATAAATCATCTTGTAAAATTGAAGAATCTGTTCATGTTACTTTTGATGAGACTAACATGTGTTATAAGGAGAAGTCTACTTCTACCATAGAACCCTTGAAGGTACAATCTATATCAGAAAGTATGGACAGATTACAGGTTAAAGAAGAGGATACAACCTCTCAACCTATTCAGCAAAAGAATGAAAGCAGTGATGATGAAGAAGTACAACATCTTGAAGAAAATCATCCTGAAGAGCCAGTTGTTGTTCCACTAGAGGAAACAACAACACAGGTTGGTGAACAATCAACACCCCTTGTTGATTTAGTAACAACAAGAGATCATCCAATTTCCCAAGTAATTGGAAACATCTCAGCTGGTGTGCAAACCAGAAATCAAGTCAACCAGAACCTGATGCACACCTGCTTCCTATCTCAAGTTGAGCCTCAATCCATTCAAGATGCAGAGCAAGATCCACACTGGATCATTACAATGCAAGAGGAGCTACATCAATTTGAAAGGAACAAAGTTTGGGAACTAGTGCCTAGGCCAAAGGATCATTCCATTGTTGGAACAAAGTGGGTGTTCAGAAACAAGCTTGATGATCAAGGAATTATTGTCAGAAACAAGGCAAGGCTAGTTGCTCAAGGCTACTCTCAACAAGAAGGAATAGACTATGACCAGACCTTTGCACCAGTTGCAAGGTTAGAGGCCATTAGAATATTTCTAGCTTATGCTGCTCACAAAGACTTCAAGGTCTATCAGATGGATGTGAAGAGTGCATTTCTCAATGGGGACATCAAAGAGGAAGTCTATGTTAGACAACCTCCAGGTTTTATCTCTCTAACTCACCCTGATTATGTTTTCAAATAGCATAAAGCATTATATGGTCTCAAGCAAGCTCCTAGAACATGGTATAAGACCCTAGCATGCTTTCTTCTGGAAAATGATTTTGTTAGGGGGAGAGTA
Organism: Platanthera zijinensis; assembly: GCA_039513925.1. NCBI lineage: Eukaryota > Viridiplantae > Streptophyta > Magnoliopsida > Asparagales > Orchidaceae > Platanthera > Platanthera zijinensis. The sequence goes on from CM077089.1 coordinate 98,497,299, forward strand.
GACCAAACTCTTTTTATTAGAACTCATAAGTCCCACACCCTACTAGTACAAATTTATGTAGATGATATCATATTTGGATCTACTGATTCAAACTTGTGCAGAAAGTTTTCCAACCTAATGCATTCCAAATTTGAAATGAGTAGCATGGGTGAGCTCTCCTTCTTCTTAGGATTGCAAGTAAAACAGCATGCTGAGGGCATATTTATTTCCCAAACCAAGTATGCTAAAGAATTGGTTAAGAGATTTGGTAAGTCTGAGGCATCTTGTATGAAAACACTCATGCCTACCAATGCTGTATTGGATGCTGATGAACATGGGAAACCAGTTGATCAGACAACATATAGAGCAATGATTGGCTCTCTATTGTACCTTACAGCCAGTAAGCCAGATATAATGTTTGCTACATGCATATGTGCTAGATTCCAAGTTAGCCCTAGAGAGTCACACCTAACTCTAGTTAAAAGGATTCTACGGTATGTAAAAAAGTTGTCCAAATCTAGGACTCTGGTATCCAAAAGACTCAGGATTTGAATTAACTGGATTCTCAGATGCTGATTATGCTGGATGCACAATAGATAGGAAAAGCACCAGTGGAACATGTCAGTTCCTTAGTGACAGACTTGTCTCCTGGTTTTGTAAGAAGCAAACATCTGTGTCAACCTCAACTGCTGAAGCTGAATATATGGCTGCAGGCAGTTGCTGTTCACAAATATTGTGGATACAAAATCAGCTCATAGACTATGGCTACAACTTAGAGAAGTCTAAAATTTTTTGTGATAATACTAGTGCTATCTCTATAGCACAAAATCCAGTCCTCCATAGTAGGACAAAACATATAGAGATTAGACATCACTTTCTAAGGGATAATGTAGAGAAAAACAAAATAGAACTTCAATATATACCTACTGATTTGCAAAGGGGAGATATTTTCACCAAGCCCTTGGATGAAAAGAAACACAGTTTCTTCCTAAATCAGTTAGGCATGTTAGATGGAGGAAGCCTAAACTAACTTACAAGATTTTTGAAAAGATAAAACAGACCAAGACTAGGCTAAAAAATCAGTTCCTTTTGTGTCTGTAGAATAGGTTTTGTCTCTGAACTGTGCTCGACGTTTTCCCAGAAATCGTCGAACGAAGATCGACGATTTTCCAAAAATCGTCGACCAGAGATCGACGCTTCCGAAGTCGTCGATCTGAGTTCAGAGCCTTCGCTAGCTCTAGGCCTTTTCTCTTTCTAATCAGAGGCTGTCGAGCGGAGCTCGACGCTTTTCAACATCGTTGAACGAAGATCGACGATATTGACGTCTCTTCAGATTCCCTCTGTAGCCCAAATCGTCGAGCTGAGATCGACATTCTGTCGAACCGAGCTCCACGATTTTCCGTTTCGCCGTCAAACCCTAATATAAAATCATTTCCGCGGCCGTCGTTCACCTTTTGCGCTTTCACTCTCTGCAACTTTCTTCGTTTTTCCCTCCAAATCCTCTACGCTTGGTCGTGTTTGGTTTTTCGTGTTGCAGGTGCAAATGGCTGATTCCAGTGCTGCAATCTCTAAGATGAAATTTGACACAGGATTTGACATTGATATGAACTCGTTTGATGAAAGCGATCAGCGCTTCAAGGATATTCTCAATCTGTTCAGAGAACAACAGCTGACCCAAATAATGACTACCCGGATGAAGATTGCTTCAAAAGAGATCAAAGAGTGGTGTTTTACAGCGACAGATGAGACTGAGAACTCTGTCGTCGGTATCATAAAAGGGACCCAGGTACAACTGTCCCCGGCTCTCTTAACAGATGTTTTTCATCTTAGTTCTGGAGACGATTCTATTGAATTATCTGGAGAAGAATATGATTCCATGCTTGATAGAATGGGGCACAATGCTGTAAACCCCAACAAACTGCTGAAGAAAAATTTGTCTATAGAATTTCAATTCTTGGCTGATGTTGTCGGGAAAGTGCTTCTGGCCAAGCACTCAGCCCATGATACCATTTCTAGGTATCAGTTTTGTTTGATGGCAGCCTTAATTGATAAGAAACATCTTGACTGGGGATCAATCTTCTTCAACCTGATTAAGAAGAAGATAAATAAGACTGCTGTCAGTTTTGGGAGAATTCTAGGGGTCTATCTGAATTCCAGATGCCCTGAGCTGCTAACCTCCTCTGGGATGTTCATTAATGCATCCAAAAGGCTCTCCTGTGCCCTGTTCAGCAAATGGGACAGGAAAATTATCAACCCTACAAGAGCTGCTGCACCACTCTCTTCAGGCACAAGGACTGCTTCAGTCACTCCACCTCTGCTCTCTGACCCAGCAGAAGTGTTGCCTGTCTCTCCTCCTCCTCCAGCTGCATCTACCCCAGCCATTTTCTCCTCTCCTCCAGTCACCACCATAACCATATCATCCCCTATTACCATTTCCTCACCAGTTTCATCCCCTCCAGCATCTACTTCAGAGGAATTCCACCCTCTCTTCTCTTATTCAACCTTCACCTCACCATCATTCTCCCTCATAGAGGATTCCTTTATGGATGATTCTCCTTCCACTCCTCCTGAGCCACCCTCTACCTCCTCTTTTCAACAAATGCTTCATGACATCCTTTCCCAACCATCCTTCACACCCTCTCTTGCTTCACCTATCTCCACCTCAACCTCTTCTAACTCCACAATTCCACCCTCAGAGCCATCCATTCCTACTCCACCTACCTCCACATCTCCAGCTCCAGCCAACATCCCTCCATCAACCTTCTCTACTACCTCTGCTCAAGCCCCTCTTGAGCATGTAGATCTTCCAAGGTTGGCAGACAGACTCAATGAGTTGCTAGCTCCCAGGCTGACATCTCTGTTGGAGACTTCTTTGGCTCCACTCCTGAAATAAGTCCAGGAGTTGTCTACCAAACTTTCCTCCTTTTCCTCCTCCCAGGCAATCCCTTCTACTGGGTGCCTTGCTTCAGCTCTCCTTGAACCAAGGCAGGGGGAGATGCCTCATAAAGAAGTGGATGTGCCTCAACCAACTCCAACTCCTGCTCCTGCTTTTGTACTGGACCTTCAAAGCTTGCTCTCTAAGTTTGATATAGTACATTTCAGTTTTCTGCCAGTACCTCAGACTGAAGATTTGTCTAAGGCCATTGTGCCTATATCTGTCTGTGATCCCAGCCATATTGCCTCTTACATAAATTCCTGGAAGGCTGTGGATATTCTTGATGCTGCTACTAAGGCCATTGTGCCTCTTGTTGTTGAAACTGCTGTTGCTGCTGAAGATATTGAAATGGTTCCAGTAACTGCTGCTGATGAAACTGTTGATGAAGAACTTGCCTCCTATCTAGAAGCTCCTAGACCTGCTGCTGCTCCTGCTCAAGTTTCTACTACTGCTCCTGCTCAAATTTCTGATGTTGCTCCTGCCCTAACTGCTGATCAGTTGAAGTTACAAGAGAAATACTTGAAAAGCATTGATGATCTGTATGACAGACCTCAAAGATCAGATAGTGATCAATTCCAAACTGAATCAGATGACTCTGCAAATACCATTGCCAAGAAGAGGAAGGCCAGAAGTAAAGCCATAATGTCAGTTCCCCCAGCTCAGGCAAAGGATTCAAATGACATTCCCTATTATATTCTGCATGATTGCCCCATATCTGAGCCCTGGATGCAGTTCTCCAAGAATCAACTCAAGGCTATGAAGAAGAGAAGGAAGCTAGATAAGTATGAGAAAGGATCTTCACAGTATCAGCCTCCTCCTCCTCCTCCTCCTCCAGATTCTGGTTCAGGCTCAGCCTCTCAAGCTCCAGCTTCAAGGCAAAGCTCCTCCCAATCTTATCCAAGATACTATCAATGGGGGCAACATCAAAGAGGATATCAATCTAGAAGGGGTCATTATAGAGGAAGCCAGAGAGGACACAGATCTCATCAAAGGGAAGGACAAGGCCACACTGACTCTATTTCAGGTCCTTTCCCCTACAGGCTAAAAGACACAGTTGTCTCCAGGACTCCTCCTACTGCTTCTGAATCCATCAACAGGTATGAACCTCCTGTTCCTTTTGAGGATCCTGAGAACAATCCTCTATCCTGGAGATCTAGAATGAAAGAGCTGGCTGCTCTTGATCAAATAAAGAAAGCCAGAGAGCAAGGCAAGGACACTTCCAATATAACAACTTTATCAGATCAGAGAAAGAAAGAACTGGAGAAATATACATTAAGAAAATTTTTCAACCCAGAAGACTATATGAAGCTGCACCCTGAGGCTGTAGTTCCAAGGCCCAGATCTCAAACTTCTCTAGGTGCAGAAGATGATAGAAGATCCAAGAAAGAAGCCCTGAATCCCAACAGAGAAATTATGTTTAAAAAGGGAACTGAGAAGAAGTAAATTGTGTAAGCTGAACATTCATCCTCCTCTGGATAATTGCTGCTATTTTATCTGTGATCTGCTTGCTGCTATATCTTTGCTTGGTTAGCTCTTGTTTTGAATGTATGCTTATTCTTTTCCTGATTTTGTTTGTAAATAGTAATCCTAACCCAAATAGGGGGAGATTGTTGGAACACCCTATTACTAATTTGGGTAAGGATCACTATGTTTGTCTTAGGAAACCAAGTTGACCTAGTTGTATAGTTGTAAAGGTCAACATTAGAATGAGTCTAGGGCTTAGAACTTAGGTTTGAAGCTGCCCCCAGGACCATTCCAATGTCAAGGATATAGAGCCAAGTCTAAGGCAATTCTCGTCGAGCTCAGGTCGACGAAACGTCGAACTCGGTTCGACGCTCTCTGAGCTCAACTTGATAAATCGTCGAACTCCGGTCGACGATCTTCGAGCTCAGATCGACGATCACTCTTCAGTTATTCTTCAGGTCGCTGAGCTCGGTTCGACGATCTTCGAGCTCAGTTCGACGTTTTCTGTCTGCTTGATCTCATTCCATCTCTGAGCTCAGTTCGACGATCATAGAGCTCAGATCGACGATTCTTCTGAGAGATCGACGCTTTTAAGGATTCAAATGCTGTTATTCTTTGGAATGTTTTCTAATGCTATCAGCATTTATGACAAGAATATCTGCCAGCTGTTTGTCTTTATTCTGGAGCAAGTTTCAAGGAATTGTTCAGGAAATATTTTATTGGACCTTCCTCTAAAAGACAAGACACTTTATGGAAGACATTTATGACTGCCAACGGCTATCCTTGACAAGAATTCTTTTCAGAGAATAAGATCCTTCTTCTTGTCTTCAGAAATATAGAGAGAATATACAACACTCAGACAATAATAAGAAAAAGCTGTGACAGATAACAAGTGATCAAGAATTAGAAGAACAATCTTCTTGCTTACTAAAAAGTGTTCACAACTTCATCTCAAGAACTCCAGACACCTCATCTTTCAGTCTTCTTGCTGAAACAATCTTTTGCTGGAGATCAAAGTTCTGAAGACCTATCACCCTAGAGCAAAGCTTCCTTTCCTGAACCAGTCTACATCTCAGAGGGAGCTTTGACAAAAGATCCACTAAGTCTTCTCTCATTTGATTTGAGAACAGAGAAGACAACTTCATTTCCTTTTCCTTTTTATTTTCCTGCTGTAAAAGGGTTCTTGAACTCCCTTCAAAAGTTCTGTCTGGTTCTGAGATCTTTGTCAAAACTCAGTGGTGGCAGGACACCTTATCAAAAAATCTAGTTTTGTTTTTTGAGTACCTTATCAAAAGCTCATTGGTGTCAGGACACCTGATCAACTCATCCTGAGTGGATTCCTACCAAGGGTGGTAGAAGAGTGGATGTACCCAGGTTTTGGGGAACCACTATATTTCCTTGTGTCTGCTGGATTGTTTGTGTGAATATTGCTGTGTGCTGTGTTCTTAATTTCTTGCTTCTTAAATTTCTTTCTAGCACTCTACACTATAGTGTAAATTAAATTTTATATGTGCTGATATTCTCAAAACTGTGAAACTTATTTGAATAAACTCTATTCACCCCCCCCCCCCCCCCCCCCCACTAGAGTTGAGATAGATCTTACTCTCACTTTCAGTATCAATAAAAATGAATTTTTGTTCTCTTCTTATTATCATTCCCTTTTCCAATATGCGTAGCTAATTTTCTTTTAGCATTTGATCATGAGGATCCATGAATTGAGATGAGAATCTTCCTTATTTTGTAATTTTATTTTTGTTAAATTTTGCTCGATCCTTCTTTGATTTATTTTGTGTCGACTCCGTATTTCCGGTATACAGTAGTAGGACTTTGATCTCATTTCATAGTAGTCGAGAGGCTCGTTGATTTGAAAGATCACTCAAATAAGGAAGGAGTTGCACGCAATCCAAGAGATAGGACGACGTAAATCCTCTGGATTGGAGTCAAATCCAATAGTGCGGATCATCTCGATAATGCACCTTTAGGCCTCTTTGATTTGCAAAGAGATTTCGATCAAAGCATCTATAAGTTAGGAGACTTAATGCTCTAGCGAGATTTTGTCTTATTTTCGGATCCGTCACGGTCGAGTTTAATTTGCAATTATAAAATTATATTATTATTTCTCTTATCTTTTTACATGGTGAATCATAGATCAAATTCTATCTTTTAATCCGTAGTTTTGTTTTAATTTCATTTCGGTTTAATTTTATTTTTTCAAAACCCCCACCAGCAATCTTTTCGGTAGGATAATAGTAGAAGCGTGAGTAGCAGTACTTGATAACCCCGTGTTTAAATATGACCTTGGTACTACAATTCGATAAGTACACTTACATCTTCGGGTTGATAGTCATTCATTCCACCAAGTTTTTGGCGCCGTTGTCGGGGAACTTCTTCGTCAATATTTTGAAAATGCTTTCGCTATTACTTCTACAAAAAACAAAAAAAAATCATTATCTTTCTCGTATTCAAGTTTTTATTTTTTCTTTCCTCCATTCTCTTTTGTTTTTTTAGTGCATGACCCGCACAAATCTGTCGCTACTTGTTGATTTGGACCCAGAAATCGAACGCTCCTACAACTACGATTCGGGGCTTCCACTTCTCAAATAGCAGTTGAGGATTCTGACGGTGATTGTAATTTTAATTCTGAAATGGGAGATCCGAACCCAGGAATGGCTAAGCAAAGGACCATGTCCGATTATGCTCGACCCAACCTGGAGGGTACACAAACCAGTATTATTCGACCTGCGATTGTGAACAATAATTTTGAGCTTAAGCCTAACATCATACAAATGGTGCAGCAATATGTACAGTTCGACGGATTACAAGATGAAGATCCGAACTTACATACTGCTACTTTTATCGGGATTTGTGACACCTTTAAATTTAATGGTGTCTCGGACGACGCTATTAGTCTAAGACTCTTCCCCTTATCCTTAAGGACAAAAGCCAAACAGTGGTTGAGTTCTCTTCCAAGAGGATCAATCACTACTTGGATCATTCTTGTTGATAAATTTCTTGCTCGATATTTCCCTCTTACAAAAACTGCTAAATTAAGAAATGATATAACTTCTTATTCTCAAATTGCTCTGAGACCCTTTATGATACTTGGGAGAGGTTCAAAAAACTTTTGAGAAGATGCCCTCATCATGCTCTGCCTGTATGGTTACAGGTTCAGACATTTTATAATGGGCTAAATCAAGAGACTAAGTAAATGATAGATGCCGCTTTCGCTGGTTCTTTGGACCTCAAAACTCTGGAAGCCGCTCTTGAGCTTATAGAGGACATGGCGATGAACACCTATTAGTGGAATTCATCTAGGACTCGCCCAAATAAACCTGCAGGTATCTATGAAATGGACTTTGTATCGCAACTGGCGCTGCAAGTGGAGATGCTGAATAAGAAGATATCGGAGATGACTGCTTCCTCCGCCCCTCAAATATATGAAAATGCAAACGTTGCTGCTGCCGAGCAGGTGGATTATCTGGGGAACATACCCATGCCTGCTCAAAATAATGCTTCGAACTTTTCTACTTTTTCTAATTTTTCTGCTCCGCCTGATTTTAATTCTTCTTCAAACTCATATCACCCTGGATGGCGTAACCATCCAAATTTTTCTTGGAGTAATCCCGTGAATGTCGCACGTCCACCGCACGATTTCACTCCACCACCACCACCACAACAAAATCAACATTTTCAAAAACCTTCCTCTTTGGAGGAAATGCTTTCAAGATACATAAGCACCAATGAAGCGACCATTAGAAATCTAACAGGCTCAATGAAAAATTTAGAAAATACGGTCGGTCAATTAGCAAAGATGGTTTTCAAGAGGCCACCTGTGACTCTTCCCTCAAATACTGAGCCAAACCCAAGGGAGCACGCAAAAGCGATTTCCCTTTGGAGCGGCAAAGTAATTCATGAGCCCACCACAAGGGAAGAGCCAAAGGTCATTGCCTCTCCTACTGCTGAACGAATTAGTGATGAAGAAATAACTAATAAAATTTTTGGAAAAGAAAACTCTTTTTTGAAAATGAACAAGAAACACCTATTTTGGAAAAAAAAAGATGGTTTTAAAAATAATGATCTCGAGATTTTAAAAGAATTTCCGCCACCTCCCTCCCCCACTAAGCTTAGGAAAGATAAGCTAGATGATCAATACCAACGCTTCCTTGAAATGTTTAAACAAATTCATATCAACTTGTCATTTCATGAAGCGATTAGCCAAATGCCAAAATACGCTAAATATCTTAGGACCTGTTAACGAACAAAAAGAAATTAGAATACTTATCTCATGTTACGTTAAATGAAGAATGCTCGGCGGTCATAAAAAATTCCAATCTTCCTAAAAAGATAAATGATCTGGGTAGTTTTTCGATTCCTTGCATTTTTGGTGATCTTTTTGTAAAGCATGCGCTAGCGGATTTAGGTGCGAGCATCAACTTGATGCCTTTTTCATTGTTTAAAAATCTAGGATTGGGCACTCTCAACCCTACGCGTATGAGTAATCAATTGGTTGATCGATCGATTAAGTATCTGTTGGGTATCATTCAGGATGTGTTAGTGAAGGTCAATAAATTCATCTTCCCGGTGGATTTTGTTATTCTTGATATTGAAGAAGACGTAGAGGTTCCCCTTATCCTTAGTCATCCCTTCCTAGCCACCTCTCGCGCGGTCATCGATGTGAGTAACGGAAAACTTTTGCTTCGCGTGGGAGATGACGAGGTGACGTTTTCAATAAATCAATCCATGAAAAATTCTTTAAAAAATGACGACTCATGTTTCTTCCTTGATGTTTTAAATGATGACTCCTCTCTTTCACTTTCAAATGTTTCTTCTAATGATTTTTCTTCATCTTTTTCTGATTTTTCTACAAATGTTTTTGAAGACACAGTTATGTCCACACAAGCCAACTTTGCAAATGAACAAGTGTTTCGACAAAAAAATTAAGAAAATATTGTTTTTGAAAATGACAAAGTTTTAAAGAACTCTTACGATGAACCACCCAATTTAGAACTAAAACTCATTCCCAAACATCTCAAACATGCCTTTCTTGAACAAAATTCTAAATTGCCCATTATAATCTCGGCTTTTCTTTCTCAATCCGAAAATGATCAATTGATCGAGCTACTACAAAAGCATCGTCGAGCTATAGCGTGGCAAATTTCTGATATTCCTGGCATAAGCCCCTCCTTTTGCACCCACAAAATATTTTTTGAAAATAATTCTAAGGGTGTAGTCCAACCTCAACGTCGTCTTAATCCTAATATGAAAGAGGTTGTGAAGGGCGAGGTTCTTAAGTTATTAGATGCGGGTATAATCTATCCTTTTTTTGATAGCAAGTGGGTAAGTCCGGTTCAGGTTGTACCTAAGAAGGGTGGGATTACGGTAGTAACAAATGAAAATAATGATTTAATTCCAACTAGGATGGTAACGAGATGGAGAATGTGCATCGATTACCGTAAATTAAATGATGCCACTCGTAAAGATCACTTCCCCCTTCCCTTTATCGATCAAATTTTAGAACGCTTATCTGGGCATAGTTTTTATTGTTTTCTCGATGGTCTTTCGGGATACTTCCACTCCCTATCGCACCCGAGGACCAAGAGAAGACAACATTCACTTGCCCTTTCGGAACTTTTGCCTACCGTAGGATGCCTTTCGGACTATGCAACGCACCAGCTACCTTTCAGCGGTGCATGCTGGCCATTTTTGATAAATATGTAGAAAACATTATGGAAGTGTTTATGGACGACTTCTCGGTTTTTTGTGACTCATTTGAGTAATGTTTAAAGAAATTAGGAAAAGTTTTAAAATGCTACGAAGAAACAAATATAGTTTTAAATTGGGAAAAGTGCCACATTATGGTACGTGAAGGCTTAGTTCTTGGCCATAAAATTTTCGCTAGGGGAATTGAAGTGGACAAGGCAAAAATCGAAGTAATTGAAAAGTTACCTCCGCCTACGAATATCAAAGCGATAAGAAGATTTTTAGGGCATGCGGGTTTGTATCGAAGATTTATTAAGGACTTTTCAAAAATTACTAAGCCTCTCACCCACCTTCTCGAGAAAGACGCTCCTTTTATTTTTACGATTCTTGTTTAGCGGCGTTCGACTTAATTAAATCCAAACTTATAAATGCTCTGATTATGATCACCCTTGTTTGGGATTTACCTTTTGAAATTATGTGCGACGCAAGTAGTTTTGCGGTCGGTGCGATACTAGGACAATGTATAGCTAAGAATTTCCACCCAATCTATTACGCTAGCAAAACGCTTAATTCAGCGCAAGAAAATCACACTACAACTGAAATGGAACTCTTAGCTATCATTTTTGCTTTTGATAAATTCCGACCCTACATCACTCTTTCTAAGGTTATCGTTTTTACGGATCATTCTGCTTTGAAGTACCTCCTTTCTAAACCGGATGCCAAGCCGTGTCTTATTCGTTGGATCCTATTACTTCAAGAATTCGACTTGGAGATCCGGGATAAGTAAGGAGCGGAAAATTTAGCAGCTGATCATCTTTCACGCCTAGAAAATCCTGAAATTGATATTTTTGATGAAAATTTACCTATTGATTCTTTTTCGGATGAAAAAATTTTAAACGTTTCTTCTTCTACCCCCTGGTTTGCCGATTTGGCCAATTATCTAGTGGCACGCGTCCTCCCAAAAGAATACTCCTCTCAACAAAAGAAGAAATTCTTTTCCGAGTTGAAGTATTATTTTTGGGTGGATCCATTTCTATTTCGCATTTGTGCGGACCAGGTGATAAGAAGATGTGTCTCCCGAGAAGAAGGTCAGAAAATTTTAAAACATGTTCATGAAGGTCCGACTAGCGGGCACTTTCAAGCAAACCGCACCGCACACAAAGTACTTAGGGCTGGCTTCTATTGGCCAAGCATATTTAAAGATGCACAAATCTTTGTGGGCGGGTGCGATCGATGCCAGCGGGCGGGAAACATCTCTAATAAAAATGAAATGGAACAAAATTATTTTCTCGAATGCGAAGTTTTTGATTTGAGAGGCATAGACTTTGTCGGCCCATTTCCCTCAAGTTTAGGAAATAAATACATTTTATTTGTCGTAGATTACGTCTCTAGGTGGGCGGAGGCCCAAGCTTTACCAAGTAATGACGCTCGCATAGTCATAAATTTCTTTAAAAAATTATTTTCTCATTTTGGTTTTCCTCGAGCGATCGTTAGTTATAGGGGGAGCCATTTTTGTAACGCCCAACTAGCTAAGGTTTTAACTAAATATGGCGTTACGCATAAATTATCAACCACTTATCACCCCCAAACTAACGGTCAGGTCGAGGTAGTCAATCGAGAACTAAAAAGAATTTTGGAAAAAACTGTTTCTACTTCTCGTAAAGATTGGTCCCTAAAATTAGACGATGCTCTTTGGGCCTATCGGACAGTGTATAAGATCGCCATCGGTTGTACTCCTTTCCAATTGGTCTATGGAAAATCATGTCATCTTCTGGTAGAAGTAGAACACCGAGCATATTGGGCGATAAAATTTTTTAATTTCGATCCGCACTCAGTCGGTGAGCATAGAAAAAATCAATTGAATGAACTCGATGAATGGAGAGCGTACACTTATGAAAATAATAAAATTTATAAAGAACGCACGAAACTTTATCACGATAAGAACCTGCGCCATCCTAAAATGTTTAAACCAGGCGATCAGGTTCTTCTTTTTAATTCGCATTTACGTCTCTTCCCTGGAAAACTGAAATCTAGATGGTCTGGACCGTTTATGGTCAAACAAGTTTTTCCTTATGACACTGTGCTACTCTCGCACCCGGAGAATGGTGATTTTAAAGTAAATGGTCATAGACTTAAATTATATTTTGCTAATAATTCTGTGTCTCCTACAAAGGAGAATCTTATTCTGGACTCTTAAATGTTTATTTTCATATGGACTTTTATTTTATTTTATTTTGGACTTCATTATGAAACTCTTTTATTATTATTTGGACTTTTTATTATAAAATAAAGAACATTCTTGGGCACCTGCCCGCGGACTCTATTTTTCTACTTTTATTTTGCTCTTCCTTCCGGTGGCCAACCAAGCAAGTTCGTGATCGTCGCTCCAACATTGCTGATTTCAAGATGGATCAAGTCAAACCTGCAGATGATCAAGTGTGTTAAAAAGCAAGCATGGGGGAGCAACATCCGCCTTCACCTCACAAACCCGGGGAAGTCCTGTTTTTTTACTTTACTGCATTTTATTTTTTCTCTCCTTCTCAGTCTCCTTCTCTTTCTTGTTTTTTTTTTCTTTCATTGAGGGCAATGAAGAACTTTAGCATGGGGGAGGGTTTAGTTGTTTTTCTTTCTTTATTTCTTTCAAACAAAAATGTTTTAAAAACAAAATCACAAAAAAATTAGTATAGTCATATTAAGCCTTTTTAGGAGTATTGTTTTATCAAAAATCCAAAAAAACTAGAAAATTCAAAACCCAAAAAAATTATAAAATCAAAATCCAAAAAAAATGCTAAAATCTATTTGAAAATCAAAATCAAAATTTATTTTCTATCTTTATTTTTATCTTTCTTCTAATGATGTGTAGGCCCGTGCAGTTTTGTAGTTCTATGTAGATTTCTTTGAAACGGTTTTCTAAATTTATCACTTTAACATAGCTTAGTTTTACTAATTTCTTGTTCTTAAATATAGGCATCTGTCTTTTACGTTGTAAGTGAGCAATTTGTAGTTATGTCTTTTTATTCGGTTACTTGCTTACGAATGGTTGCTAGGTAACATTATCTCTTTTTCATTTGTGGGGTAATACTTTCTTGGTGTCTAGAACTTGTCCCTAGCGACTCTCGAAACATTTGCGCCATTTTTACGTACTTTAGAAATGATTTAGTCCACCCTTTGACCCGTTTGAGCCTTCTTGACCACCAAACAATTTCACCTTTGCAAAAACAATTTTGGGCCTTTTTCCATGTTTATTTGTTTTAGCTCCACCTTTCATTTTATTATTTCACCAAAGCCAAAATGCCCTTCCTAATTTCACACTAGACTATAAGCTTACAATATTATGTTATTGTGTTGGGTTATCTTTTAAAATGAAAAAGGAATATTTAAAGTTTGCATTTGGAGCTATCTTTTAAGAAAAAAAGTTATTATCAAAATGTTATCAAAAAAACAAAAAAAAAAGAGAAACAGTTTATTTGTGGCCAAATTTTGAAAAGAAAAAAATCATGGCCTTATTTTGTAGTTTGAATTGGACAAATGACATACTTGTCATTTCTCTTTTTTTTATCATGTTTATGTTTATTTTGAGCTCACCCTTGGTTTAGTGTGTTTTATCCATCATATTTATCTTTGATTTTCAGCTCCTTATCATTTACCTAAGCCAAGTTTTAATGCCTATTTTAAGTGCTTTTGATCTTTAGACGTAATTTTGTGTAGTGGAGAGAGTGTGAACGGACAAGCCTATGGCCACCATCATTGATGGATTTCTTTGGAGGTTATCATGAGGTGTTTAAGGTTAATCGTTATTCTAGCAACCTAGTTGTTCGTTAATGCGTCGTTTATTTAGAACTTCTACTTTTGTTTTTCTTATTTTCATTAATTTTGAGTGCCTTGTTTTAGGGATTTAGAAAGGTGTAACTCTTCTTTATGCTCTAATGATAATTTTAGGTCTCCACTTTCAAATTTTCTATTTTGCACTTCTCACCCCACTAGTTATTAACATGAACATTAGGATAGTTTAATTTTTCATGTTTTGGTTTTCTTAATCTATGAAACCTAAATTTGCTTTGTTTACTTTTAATTACTCTTCCCTAGTTTTTAATTCCATTTGCTTGAGGGCAAGCAAATACTCTAGCATGGGGGAATTTGATGACTTGTTTTAGTCATCATTTTTTGGGTTAGTTTAGTTTAAATTTTCCTAGGTTTAAGTATTATTTTGATATATTTTATGAAGGCTATATTTTAATATTGTATTTAATATGTTTTAATATTTTATGTTTGTTCGTTATGTTGCATTTTGTGTTATGTTTGTTGGTTTGTTTTGTTCTTATTATTTTAGTCTTTATGTTTTTGTTGTTTATTATTTTGTTTTTTACCATTTTTTTGATATCAATGTTTTAATTATCATAACATAACTATTGCTTTTCTTTTATTTTCATGTAGGTTCAAGCCCCCTTGGAGCAGCCCTTCTCATTGATGCAGCCCGGCCATGATGTTGGAGCAGCCCACCAAGCCCTGCACGAGCCTACAAAAAAGTCCAAGCCCTACCCGAGCTCATGTTGGTGCAGCCCAGCCTATTGGAGCAGCTTACTCAAGTCCAAGAGCACCCCACCATCCATCCCGAGCCCACTAACCATGCAGCCCACTACAAAGCAGCCCACTCACCTTTCCATGGCCGGCCACCTCTTATCTTCTCTCCCCTCCTCATTTAATTCCATGCATGCATATTTCAAATGCAATGACCGGCCACCCTCCACATTCATTCCACCTCTCTCTCTCTCTCTCTTCATTAATTCCACATGCATTCACCTCCCCATGCATTGGTCGGCCCCCTTCTTTTCCCCTCTTTATTCTATATTCACTCCCCCTCTCTACTTTACATTCTCTTTGATCATTCCCAAAAATAAAATACAATGAACCCACCTTTTTCTCTCTCCCTTCATTAATTCCATGCATGAACCCACTTCACCATGCATGCCCCCCCTTATGCCCCTTCTTCTCCTCTTCATTCTAGAATCTTCCCTCCTCATTTATAAAAGGAGCCCATGTCTCATGCTTTAGAAGTTGGATTTTGGAGAGAGCAAGTGGAGAGCACAAGTCAAGAGAGCTTTTGTAATTTTATTTCTTAGTTTACATTGTTACAATCTCATTTTGTTTAAGTGATATAATATCGTTTTGTTTTAAGCATTGTGTACTTTTTCTTTTAGTATCAATAAAAATGAATTTTTATTCTCTTATTATTATCATTCCCTTTTCCAATATGCGTAGCTAATTTTCTTTTAGCATTTGATCATGAGGATCCATGAATTGAGATGAGAATCTTCCTTATTTTGTAATTTTATTTTTGTTAAATTTTGCTCGATCCTTCTTTGATTTATTTTGTGTCGACTCCGTATTTCCGGTATACAGTAGGCCTTTGATCTCATTTCATAGTAGTCGAGAGGCTCGTTGATTTGAAAGATCACTCAAATAAGGAAGGAGTTGCACGCAATCCAAGAGATAGGACAACGTAAATCCTCTGGATTGGAGTCAAATCCAATAGTACGGATCATCTCGATAATGCACCTTTAGGCCTCTTTGATTTGTAAAAAGATTTCGATCAAAGAGTCTATAAGTTAGGAGACTTAATGCTCTTGCAAGATTTTGTCTTATTTTCGGATCCGCCACGGTCGAGTTTAGTTCGCAATTATAAAATTATATTATTATTTCTCTTATCTTTTTTCATGGTGAATCATAGATCAAATGCTATCTTTTAATCCATAGTTTCGTTTTAATTTCATTTCGGTTTAATTTTATTTTTTCAAAACCCCCACCAGCAATCTTTTTGGTAGGATAATAGTAGAAGCGTGAGTAGCAGTACTTGATAACCCCGAGTTTAAATATGACCTTGGTACTATAATTTGATAGGTACACTTGCCTATTCGGGTTGATAGTCATTCATTCCACCACTGGTCGAGTTTTCATACAACAATGCCCATCAGTCTAGAATAGGCATGGCTCCATACGAGGCATTGTATGGACGGAGGTGCAGGACCCCACTATCATGGGTTCAGGATGAGGATCCGCTGGCACTAGGCTCGGAGTTTGTGGGGGATATTGACGCTCAGATTTTATTTATCCGGGACAGAATTTTGGAAGCCCAGAGCAGGCAGGCCAAATATTACGATGCAAAGCATCGTCAGGTGGAATTCCAGGTGGAGGACCGAGTCTTCTTAAAGATATGGCCGATGCACGGAGTCTCGCGGGTTTGCGGGCGGAAGAAGCTTAGTCCGAGGTATATGGGGCCTTACAGGATCCTATAGCGGATCAGCCCCTTGGCTTATAGACTGGAGCTACCGTCGGAGTTAGCGGGATTGCATGACGTCTTCCACGTCTCCTCACTACGGAGGGCTCTACTACGACCTGAGGAGCTGATTTCCATAACAGACGGCCCGGTATCCTCGGATCATTCAGTCAACTTGGAGCCGATCAGGATCGATGACACGGCAGTGCGGGTCTTGCAATGTAAGAAGGTTCCGTTTGTCAAAGTTCTGTGGAGCAATCATAGGCAGGAGGAGCATACATGGGATTCACAGGACTTGATGCAACAAAAGTATCTAGAACTATTCGAGTCAGGTATGTTTTAAACCGTAGGGATGTTATAATTTCTTCTATTCCAGTAGAAACCCCGTAGGCTTAACCTTAATTTCGGGGATGAAATTTTTATTTTTGTATATTGGGATTTGTAACATCCCATTTCCGACCAGATCCCTAGGAGAGGTTTTGTCATGACCAAGTCATGACAAAACCCTATGAAGGCCAAGGAGGCCAAGTGACCCGGGCTCAAGGTGAAAAGCACCTTAGTCTGCAAATAGTAGGTCAGAAATTTACTTAAAACAGGATTTGGGCTCGGGCGTTGAGTGCGTTGAGTGCACTCAATGCCAAAGGCTGGATGGCGTTGAGTGCATCGAGTGCACTTAACGCCATAAGCTGAACGGCGTTGAGTGCACTGACTGCACTCAACGCCATTGTCCAAAGGCTGGATGGCATTGAGTGCATCGAGTGCACTCAACGCCATAAGCTGAATGGCGTTGAGTGCACTGACTGCACTCAACGCTATCGTCCAAAGTCGGGATGGCGTTGAGTGCGTGGAGTGCACTCAACGCCATAAGCTGAACGACGTTGAGTGCACTGACTGCACTCAACGCCATCTTACTTAGGCTGGATGGCATTGAATGCGTCGAGTGCACTCAACGCCATAAGCTGAACGGCGTTGAGTGCACTGACTGCACTCAACACTATCTTACTTAGGCTGGATGGCATTGAGTGCGTCGAGTGCACTCAATGCCATAAGTTGAATGTCATTGAGTGCACCAACTATACTCAACGCCATCTTACTGGGTTGAATGGCATTGAGCGCATCAAGTGCACTCAACGCCATAAGCTGAACGGCATTGAGTGCACTGACTGCACTCAATGCCATCTTGTTGAGGCTGTATGGCGTTGAGTGAGCTGAGCTCACTCAACGCCGTCAGCTGGATGGCGTTGAGTGAATTGAGCTCACTCAACGCCATTTTACTTAGAATTTTTCGGGCGCTTTTGGTCTGTTTGCTAGTTCGGCTGAACCGGGCCATTTCGGGAAGTCGGCCAGGGGGTGTTAATTAGTCGTTTCTCTATTAAGACCTAATTAAGTCTTATTTAAATTAATTTTGACTGGTCAAGTGGAGGAAATGCCACGTGGCCGATGGTTATGAGAATGAACAGTCACAGCCATGGCTGAGTGTCGGTTTTCATAGCCACTAATGCCGCTTGAATGCCTTGGCAACCTTTCACTCCTCTTTTAATGGCTGAATTCAACTCCTCTAGGGAAGAGGAGGAGTTTCCAGCCATTATCTTGTTGGACAGAGCCGTTTTCAGCCCCACCCCACCATGGTCGAAAAAGCTTTAAAGGACCATTAATGGCCACCAGCAGTTAGACATTTCCCCTCTCTCCTTTTACTGGTTTAAAAGCGGCCTAGACCTCAAACACTCATTTCCACACTTTGCCTGAAGGAGACGAGGGAGTTCTGTGTGTTTTTCAAGACCGCCGGCGACACCTTCACCATTAATGTCTTTCTGTCGATCTGCACGCCTCCAGCCCACGAATAAGGTCCTCCCCTCCTCTCTCTCTACGGGTAGATCATAGCTTTTCTTAGGATTAAGAATCGGGCACAACTGAGCCCAATCGGGAAGAGCTTCTCTTCCAGTCTTTTTCCCGTAAGAACATAGCTCTCGGGTTCGCTGGAAAACACCTCTCCGGTAGCCGTGCCACCGTCTGGCGATGGCCACCACCTCAACGGAGGTGGTGGTGGCGATGGCCGGCCAGGGAGGAG
Organism: Platanthera zijinensis; assembly: GCA_039513925.1. Lineage (NCBI taxonomy): Eukaryota > Viridiplantae > Streptophyta > Magnoliopsida > Asparagales > Orchidaceae > Platanthera > Platanthera zijinensis. The sequence goes on from CM077089.1 coordinate 98,515,719, forward strand.
GCTGGTTGGCCGGCGGCAACGTTTGGAATAAGCTACAGGTTCGGCTATTAATGGCCCTCGGCTGGAGGAAGAAGATGATCCAGCAATCGTCGGATCCTGCTTTAAGATCTGTGCTAGTCTAATTAATTAATTGTCTTTTGAGTATTTTCTGTCTCGTTTACTGTATGGTTTGAAATAAATATTAAAAATAGGTAGGCCCCTCTACAGAAAATATGACCAACATGAAAGTTGTAGGCTGTGAAGCCTAGTTTTGTTTAAATTTTATTTGGACTCATTTGCGTCAGTTGTTTGACCACAGCACCAATTTTGGTGGGTTCTATACCTAGGCTAGACCAGATGGTATTTTGAGTGCTCCCACCAATCCAGCCATCCAAATGACTTGAAATTTTGGATGGGGTTCAATATTACTTATATTTAGAACATATCCAAAAATGAGGATTTTTGGAAAATATTTTCCTATAGTTTTTGGAAAATTTAAATAATCCTTATATAAATTAATTAGCTGACCTAATTACTTCCAAACCCAACCAAATTTTGGTGAGTGGTCCCTGGGTTCATCATGAGGCTCTGTATAACTTTTCAGCTCATTTGGAGATGTTTTGGATTGGAAATGAACAAACCTAAGCTTTGCCCTATTAAGGGGTTTTTAGGTCAAAAGTGCACTTTGTGATTTGGGTGGTCAAATCACCTCAATAGAGGCTGAGATTTTGACCACTGACTAGACATGATTTCTAGCACCCCCCCCCCCTATGGAAGATAGGGTGGATTGGGGTAGATTTGCCCTAGGACCCTAGACCAAACCCTAAGGATGGTTTTTGGTGTCTTGTGAAGGGCATGTGGTCAAAAGACCTTGAAATGATTTGAAATTTGGTGGAGAGGACCCTAGGGTAGTTAGAGTCCTCTGGTGGAAATCTTATTGGATTTAGATGTTGGTAAACCCCTCAAAACCCTAACCCTAGTTTAGGGCACAAACCTTATAGTGGTAAAATAGGCTATTAAAACTCATTGAACTGTGATGAAACTTGGGTAGTGTAGTCATAGGATTAGTATGAACCTCAGAAAATTTAATTGGGAATTTTGGAATATTAATCTTAGTACTTCCTTTGTAATGCATGACTTATCCCTACTTAACTATTTGGATATTGTGAACTCACTGTCCATTGGAAAGTCATCAAAGTTGGGCAGAGGGAGTTTTAGACCACTATACTTATGTGTGAATTTTATTAGAATTTTTTAAATACATTATTACAGTATCTACTTTACAAACTCATAAATTGGGAAACTTGTTAAATAACTCATTCAGAGCTCATTTATTGTTAAAAATTATGAAACTTAATCAGTGGTGATTATAGGTCATTAGATTCACACTTGAATTTTATCAGAATTTTTGGAAGTATATTTTTAGTATCTGCTTTATTAATTGATTTATGATGGAATACAATCAAAATTGTGATTAGACATCTAGACCTTACTGAAAAATTTAGAAACTTTGTCAGGATGTTTTTAGAGCAAAATTTGTCATACTTTAATTTTCTTATAATTTTTGGAAGCTTTATTTGTAATACTTGTTCCTTTAACTATAAATCTGTGATTATATTCCAAAATTGAGGATCAATGGTTTAAACCATGCAAAAATTTGGAAGATTTGAATATAATGTTAGATTGCTGCCTTGTATTTATCATAATTTTTTGGAAGCTTATACATACCTGAAAAAGGTACTTCATGTTCAAGATCTCCATGTTTTAGTATTGGAAGAAATTAATTAAATATAAATTAAATTAGGAAAATTATAATTTTATGGATTTAGCCTAATTATGTCATGATAGACTCCCAGTAAATAAATTAGGCTATTTGGATAAATATTTTGAGTACTTCCCATTATTTACATCATATAACTTAGGATGGTCTACGTTCAGTAAAAAAACTGCAGGAATCATATTAGGGTGCAAAAGTGAACTAAGGAGATGGGATATTAGTGTAATGGGCTGATAAGTGATATGAGGAGTCATGATGTGGAGTGAGAAGTCTGGCTAGAGTTTAGAGGTGCTCGGGGAAGACAAAACATCGTTTACCCGTAAGAGAGAAAGTGTCAAATGCACTAGGGTCAGAACCAATATAACTCAAGAGGGATTGGGAATTTGGGTATTAACCAATAACAATAGGTGCCTTGCGAAAGGGAATGATGGGCTTCAGCTACCATCATAGTTCCTAGTGCCCTTTGAGAGCCCTTCACGGGGTATACCGGGGGCATTCCTGAGCTAATGTAAACCGTAGGAATAATAAACTAAAACAGCAACTAGTATAACTAGGGTTTCACATTCACACACCCCGGTAGCTAGGGAGGTTGAATAGGATTTGTTTGATTTCCATCCGGATGGTAGCTTTGGAAGGTAGATGCACGGACGGGATAGTCCGGGGAGCCGGGGGCTCGAGGGTTTGAATATAGAATAAGGTGGTGGGTCTTCGGTATTTTACGGTCGTTCACATCGGCGTTGATACGTTGACTCGGCGGTATGGGACACTTAGCCAAAGAAAGTCTAGTGGGTATAGCCAGCACTAGTATGTGGATACTCTAGGTTGTATTCTTCTAGGGGCGTACGGAAGGTCTAGGCCCGGTAGTGTGGATACCTGCCTAGGAGTGGGGGGGCCGACCCACTATCTCTGTTTGCCACTATGGAGGTTCCTGGGAGTGAAGCTAGCTGCCCTAACAGGGGGAACTAAAGGTCTGTGTGTATAGAGTCGTGTGCGTGAGTTGCACTTGCATGAATCATGGCATAGCATTTCACTACACTCATATTTGCATACAACCGACAACCCAACGTATAAAACGGTATGGGACTATTTATATGATGTGAGCCTTGCAGAAGACCCCTTAACTTATAAGTTTGTATGGGCATTCATATAAGTTAAGGTTACTTACTTACCTACTTATTTCTTACATTGTCTTTTATTACATTTGCTGCTTATTTTACATGTTTACTTGATTGCTCACTATTTTAGAACTGCTAGATTGTACCTTTCCTACTTAGCTAATATACAACATGAATAACTGCTAGACTAGTTCCACTGTCATCTGCTTTGCTTACTCTCCACCTTTATAGCTTCCCTTTCCTCCTCTCCGCTCGATGCTTAAGATCCGTGGGGGGATTGGTAGGGGATGATAGGGCTTAGTCTTTATGACTAATGGTTTTCGGACCACAACATTACAGGAGTTCCGGATGGGAGACAGGGACCAGCATCCTAGGGACCAGCACCAACGGAGCACGGTGCACATGGAGGTGGGCCAGTCTAGTTTCGGAGCACCTTTGACCAGCTCAGTGAGTGTTTAGTATTATCTTATAGCTTCCGCGAGTGATATGTAGTGAGGATCTGATGTATCGGGATTAAGCCCGTTTATATTTCATCTGTACTGGTCTTTTGTAGTACTCTGTCTTCTTCCTTTATGGACTTGTTGTGATTTATATTTACATGTGATTCTGTGGACTTGATTATATTCAGTTTATACTCACTTCTCTCTCATTTGTGATCGAAAAGGCCGGCAGAATTGGCGTTTTGTAGTGGCGGCCTTCCCGAGTGTCGGTGCCACCGCAAAGCGGCAACTCTGGGCTTAAGACCCCGGTGGTTTAAAAAGAAAAAAAATGGGGTCTTACATACTTGGCCAGAGAACTTAATAGGGCATAATAAAGCCTAGAAAATTATTACATGTTGTTTGGATGAGTTTATAAGAATGTTTCTTCACAAAGTGCACTTTAATGTCCTTATTTGAAGTATTTTTCTATATAGCCCACTGACCTTGGAATTGCATGACACTTAGTCAGTAATGTTCTATGGTCATAATAAAGCTCTGGTAATTTTTTATAATTTTTGGACTATGAATTGTGGTACTCCCTTCATTACCTCTAATTATCTGAATTATCTTGAATTAATTATCTAGAGGTTATTACATTTATAAAAATCTATGAAATTTGGTATTCACTGATATTTTGCCATCTTACACTATTCATAATTTTTGTGTGGCCATAACTTAAGAAAATCTAGTACTTCATGTTCAAGATTACCCATGGCTTAACTTTTGGGAAAATTTAATAAATGCTAAATTAATTAGTAAAATTACAAGTTTCTGGATTTAGGCTAAATGTGTTATGATAGACCCCCAATAATTATCTTAGGACCTTTGGATGAAAATTTGGAGTACCTCCTGTCTTGTACATCATATAGCTTAAGATTGGTCTGCATATAGTAAAAATGCGGAAATTGAGATAACATGTAAAATGAACATAGGGAGATGGGGTTAATAGTTTACTGGATTTTGTGGACTAAAAATGAGTTCATCATTAGGAGTCATGAGGTGGAAGTATCAGGTTGACTAGTGTTAAATAGTGCTCGGGATCGACGAAACATCGTCCTTCCTGTGGAGGAGAGAGAGTCAAAATACACTAGAGTTAGATTAAGTATAACTTTAAATGGGTTTGGCTGTGGGTAGATACCAATGATAATAAGTACCTTGTGAAAGGTAATGATGGGCTTCAGGTACCATCATAATTTCTAGTGCCTTGTGAGAGCCCTTCACCGGGAATACCTTGGGCAGTCCTGGGTTATTCTAAATCATTGGAATAAATCTTAAAGAGCAACTAGTATAACTAGAGATTCAATTTCACACACCCCGGTAACTCGGGAGGTTTGTTTAGTTGGGTCTCACGAGCGGTAGGCTCGGTGGTTTTGGTGATGGGTAGGTTAGCCCGGTGAGCCGATGGCTCGGTAGATACTTGCGACGGACGGGGTAGTCTAGGGAGCTTTGGCTCGGTGAGAAAATATATTAATGTTGCATATGCATAAGATATAAGGTGGTGGGTCTTCGGTATTAGAGAAGTCATCGCACTGATACCAATATGTTGACTCGGCAAGTGTGGTTTAGCAATTAGCCAATAAAGTCTGGTGCGCCAGCCAGCAAGATTATACAGGAGCTTCGCTTAGTGAACCAGCGTTGAGGCGTACGATAGGTCTGGCTGGTAGTGCTGATACCGGTTTAGAGGTGGGTGAGGCCAAACCCACCGCTTCTGTTTGCCACTACGGAGGTATCCTGGGAGGTTAGGCTCCAAAAAGAGGGCTTTGTGTGCACAGAGTTGGGTGTGTGAGTTGCACTTGCATGTTCATACCATAGCATGCTTGCATGACATAGCATAATCATTGCATATAATGACCTTCGACACCTATTGTATAAATTGGTGTGAAACTCTTTATACAATAGGTCTGCAAAACGACCCCTTGGTCTATAGGTTTGTATGGGTGTTCCTATAGGTTATGGTTACTTAGTTTATCTTCTTGCACTTTACTTGCTCACCTTGATCATGTGTATTCTCTTATTGCTTACCTACTATTTGCTTACTTGTACTCACTGTGATTTTATGCTCATGATAGACTAGTTCCACCTTCACCTGCTTACCTTTGTTACTCTCCACCTTAAATACCTTCCCTTTCCTTCTCCCCGCTCAGTGTCTAGGAGCCATGGGGGAGGGGTGGGGGATGATAGGATTTAGTCTTTTAGACTAACGATCGTTGACCAAATAATTTTAGGGGATCATGAAGCCGAACAAGGAGATGCAGCCCTAGAGATCGGTGCGCTTGGAGACAGAACAGTCTAGCACGGGAGTTCAGGTAATAGGGACAGTGAGTCCCGATCATTAGTAGTTATTATATATTTGCTTCCGCATTGAGTGACTTGTAGTGAGGATCATTATGTATCGGGCAGGAGACCTTTTATTAGTGTTTTTATTTATCATTGTTGTGGACTCTCCCTTCGTGAAGATCTATTTTATATTCATGTGATTTTTGTGGAGCAGTATTTGGGTTTTTTACATTACTCTAATATTTGTTCTTCTCTTATGCGATCGGTATGGCAGGCAGGATCGGCTTTTTGTAGTGACAACCTTCTCGGGTGTGTTGGTGTCACCGCAAAGCGGCGGTTCTAGGCATAAGATCCTGTTGGTTTAAAAGCAAAAAAATGTTGTCTTACAACTTGTCCTTATACGTCGTAACAAAATGGTGTTTTTGAACGAAAGAATCGTCATCTTCTAGATGTGGCTCGGAGTCTTCTTACTCATATGAATGTTCACAAGTCATATTGGGGGCATGCGGTTCTTCTCTCCTGTTTTCTTATTAATCGTGTTCCGTTATCAGTTATCGCTAGAAAGACTCTGTTGGGTCCATTGATCTCAATGTCCCAGATTTGTAAGAAGTCAAACTGATTAATGACTTACACACATAATGTATTTGATGTGTGCTTGAGTTCTTGCATGCAGGTTGTCTTTGATTAAACAAGTGAATAGAAAGAGGAAGTTGGAAGTCAGACAATTTGACTAAGACAAAACCGCTGAGACAACTAAGACAGCTGAGAAGAATGTCTCTGCATAACTGCTAAGACAACTGAGAAGTGTTAGTCTCAGCTAAACCACTGAGACAGAAGACATTCTCAGCTGTGAAGAAGAAACCGCTGAGACAGTTGAGAAGGAACCGCTGAGACAAATCCAGTAGAAATTTTCTAAGTCCAGAAAGTGGAGCTTGTCAAACTGAGATCAGAGTTCGTCAAGCTGAGCTCCCCTTTCGTCGAGTTCTAGTTAAAGGCTGAAGATTCAGAGTTCGTCGAGCTGAGCTCATATTTCATTGAGCTCAATTTAAAGGTTGAAGATTCAGAGTTCGTCGAGCTGAGCTCACATTTCTTCGAGCTCAAGTTCAAGTGTGAAGATTCAGAGTTCGTCGAGCTGAGCTCACATCTCGTCGAACTAAATATAAAGTTGGAGATTCTGAAGTTCGTCGAGCTCACTACAGAGTTCGTCGATCTCGGCTCGACGATTGTCGAGCCCAGTCCAAATACTTCATGCCCTTACGGGAAAGCTACAGTAGAGCTAGAAGCTACTATTTGTTTTCTCTTGAGGAAGATGGCACTCACCATCCTTGGATGGGCCCACATTCAAATAGTGTCGTTGATTCAAATCTACGGATATATAAAGAAAAGTAAAAATGGGATTAGGGCAACGATCACAGAAAAATGAAAGAGGAAAGAGAGGCGGCTGGACTTAATCTTCTCTGACGAGCTTGAAAGCTAAGTCCAGTTGTGCAAGCCTGCAAAGTAGAAAAAGATAACTGAAGCTTCTTCCAGTTCAACAAGATTGTACCTTGGAGAACAAGTTGGTTGATTCATTCAATCAGAAATAGGAGATAGCTGTGTGAATGGCTGTAAGCCTTCAATAGCAGTTAGTTGTCTTCAGCACAACAAACAAATTGGGAGTTGTAGAATAAGACTAATTCTTTCTACAGCAAGTGGGCTGGACTGATATCTTCTCAGTCCAGCAAGATAGACTCAGAGATTTATCTTTGAGTTAGTAATTCAATTTACCTAATTAATTTCCTGTAGGATTTAGTTTACCTGAATCTGAGCTGTAGGGCACTTTGTGCCTGAGTTGTAGGTGACTAATTAGTCACTGAGCTATAGGTTCCCTACTAGGGTATTGAGGTTGGATCCAAGTATGGACTTGAGAGTAGGGATATCCTCCCAGTTTGAGTAGTAGGCCTTAGTGATAAGTCTGAGGTAGGTGACTGTTGAGTCACTGAGCTGTAGGTGACAAGTGTGTCACTGAGTGTAGTTCTTGGAGGAGAATGAGTGTAGGGCCTTTTGGCCTGAGGTAGGTAACAAGTTTGTCACTGAGTTGTAGGTTCCTGAAAGGGCACTGAGGTAGGTACCTGGAAAGGTACTAAGCTGTAGGAGTGATGTAGTACTCTGAGAGTATGGCGTTGTGCCTAAAGTTGTAGGGCTGAAAAGCCTGAGCTATAGGCCTTAGAGATAAGGCTGAGGTAGGTGTTTGAGGACCACGGAGCTATAGGAGCACTGCAGGGCTCTAAGGTTGGAACCTTTTTGGTTCTGAGGTAGGATTCTGAAGAGAACCTAAGTGTAAGGCTGAGGCCCAGAGATGTAAGCTCTGAGGAGCATTTTGGAGGAGTTTGTGCCTTGTCTAACATAAGTTAGAAAGGTGGGAGGGAAAGCAGATGTACCCAATTGGGGAACCACTATAAATACTTGTGTACTATACTGTGTTGCTTGTTCTTCTTTTGTATTGCAGGTATTAAGGACAAGCTCTAGATCACTAAGTTAGTTAACAACAAAAAGGCTTAATAAATTTCAAATACCTATTCACCCCCCCCCCCCTCTAGGTGACTAGCTAACCTTGAAGTAATAAATTTCAAGTGGTATTAGAGGAAGATTACCCAAAAAGGATTTAACAATCTGAGTATACATCCAAGGTTAGCTATAAGATATAAGTATGGGGTCTGGTGTAAACTACAAGGAGCTGGGGGCCATGAAGCTTCCAATCTTTAAAAAGGAAGGCTTTAGCCTTTAGAAGGAAAGGGTTAGGTTATTCATGGAAGCTGCTGATCCTAGGATATACATCACAGTCAAAGAAGGGCCCTTCATCCATATGAAGACCTCAGTTCTGGATGTCATCATCCAGACACCCAATCTTATGATAAAATGAACAAAGATGAGCTCCTACTTGCCTCCATGGACAAAAGAGCTCAAAATATTATTGCTAGTGCAATAGATAGTTCAACCTTCCAAAATTCGGTACACTGCAAGACCTCCAAGGAGATGTGGGACACCCTAGTTGTGTTCATGGAGGGTTCAGAGGAGGTGAGGGATGATAGAAAATCCATATTCAACCAGGAGTATGAGGCCTTCAGACAAGGAAAGTCTGATGGAATTGCTGAGAGCTTTGAGAGACTTTTTAGAATAGTGAATGAACTGAGAATATATGGAAGGGTCTTCAGCACCTATGAGCTGAATGACAAATTTCTCAAGTCCCTCACAAAGGATTGGGACACAAATATTTGTACCATTAGGGAAATGGCCAAGTTAGCTGAAACTCCTCCTCCAAGCCTGTTTGGAAAGTTGCTGTCATATGAGATGCAGCTTGCTACAAGAAAGGAAGAAGAGAAGAGAAGCAAGTCACAGGCTAAGGAGAAGTCTATGGCCTTCAAAGCCGATGCCCCAACCAGGAGCAGAAGGAAGAACTCTCCACTTAGGAGATTCACTGTGTCAGATTCCGAAAGCTCAAGGATCAGCACCTCAGATAGCAATATCTCTGATGAGTACCTTGCTACCTTCTCCAAGCAGTTTCAGAAATTCATGAAGAAGGAGCATAGGAAGAACAGCAGGCCTTTCTCTCCTCACAGCACAGAATGATATCCTCTAAGGAGGACAGGTATGCTCTTAACTTTAACTAACAAATTTCCTCTAATATTATATGTTTCTGTTGCAGAAAACCTGGGCATATAGTTGATGACTGCCCAGTGAAGAGGAAAGAAGAAGGAATAAAGAAGCACCACAAAGGGAAGAAGAAAGAGAAGTCCCTTGTGGCCAAGAAGGAAAAAACCTGGTCTAAATCCTCCTCTGGGTCAGACAGTGAAGAAGAAGAAGCCAACATTGGGCTAATGGCTATTGCTGAAGAAGAACCTAAAGAATATCCTACTGCTAGGATAGGGATCAGGGCCCCTCTGTCACATTCAGAAAGTGACTCAAAGGTGGATGAAGATGAAGAAGAAGATGTATAATGTTATCGATTGATGGCAATGAAAAATGAAGAGAGCTGCCAGGATCAGCCTGGACATGCTTAGATAAATTATAAATCTCTGCCCTCTATTTCAAGTCATGAGGCTAGCTCAGATTATGAAGCTCAATCATTAAGAGATGAAGGGGATTCAGATTCTGAGGATGATGTTAATTCTATAATTTAAAAGTATGGAGAACATCTTGAAGCATTCAAGAAGTGCAAGCTCCTTGCCAAGAGACAGGCATAAGAACTTCTAAGTCTTAGGAGGAAATGTGAGGGCCAAGAAAAAGATCTAAATGATATGGCTGCACAATCAGCCAAGCTCAAGGGGATCATTGATATGGAGTCTGAGGTAAGAGTCTCAAATGAGAAACTTATCCAGAAACTTAAAGATAATCTCCTAAATGAGAAATTGTTGGTGGCCAAGTTTCCTAAGCCAAGCACTATGCTTCCCTTAATTGACACCCTCTTTACCCAAAAGGGTAAGAAAGGGTTAGGATTTAAGGGACCTACAAGATATCCCAATCTAAAAGGAAAGGGAAAGGGGAAGGCACAAGTTGTGGCTCTAGCCTCACTACCTCAAATTTCTTTTCAGAGAGTTATGTTGCCTTCCAATAGGTATGACCATGAAAGCTATTATTGTCACTGGGAGAATGGCAGATCCACTGATATGGACCAATGTGGCCATAGCCAAGGTGGAAGATACAACCATGTGAGGGCCTTTAAGTCTTCCCATGAAGAAATTCAAATGGCCCATCCTGGACCATTTGTTTTTGGTTCCTTAGCCCCCAAAACTCAAGAATAATGCTGATGTAGGAAATCTGAGTCATCCAGCAAAAGTAATGACTCAAGGTGAGTCTTCTAATAAGACTGGAATGGCAGTTTCTGATGCAATCAGATGCATATTAGCTGAAAAGAGACCTGCAGCTGGTGGCTCTCAGGAAAGACCAAAACAGTCAGCTGGAAGACTTACCTTCAATCAAATAATTGCTAGAAGAAATCAAAGATATACAGCATCACATCTTCCCACTGTTCAGGGGGCAGTCCAGGCAAATTTTGGTCCTAAATAGAAAAGGAGATATAATGTCCATGAGTGCTGATGTTGTGGCAAAGTGGGCCACTATGCTGTAGATTGCTGGTACAATCCTTCAGTGTCCAGAGGTAGCTAACCTATCAGGAATACTGCAGGAAGACAAGCTTATTTTCAAGCTAATGTGAACCTAGGACCCAATAGAAATTGGGGTCCTAAGGTGAGATAAATTGTTTTTTTTCAGGTTAGTTCAAGTACCAATTCCACTAAATGGTACTTGGACAGTGGATGTTCTTGACACATGACTGGAACAAAGGAATTATTGAAAGAGTTCACTCCAATAAAGAATGTACCTAAGGTCATTTTTGGAGGCTCTGACAAGGGAATAACAAGAGGTTATGGTAAGATCTCAAATGGCATAATCACCATTACAAGGGTAGCTTATGTAGAGGGGTTGCAATACAACCTCATAAGCATAAGCCAACTATGTGACCTTGGTTATGACATTTCTTTCCACAAGAATAAGTGTCACATCAAGAGGTTAAGTGACCAGAATATCATCTTAATAGGCACTAGGAGTGGGAATGTTTATTGCTTAGATAGTAGTTCCCATATATGTCTAGTTGTAAATGACAAGGTCTCATATTGTGTCCAATGGCACAAAAGACTGGTTCATTTAAATTATAAGACCAATGGTTAGCTCTTCAGTGATGAGCTAGTTAGGAATGGTCAAAAAAATAAAATGCTCCAAGAAGGGTATCTGTGCTGCTTGCCAAAAGGGTAAGCAGACTAAGACCTCCTTCAAGAACATTGGGACCAAGAACTCAGTGAGATGCTTGTATCTCCTGCATATGGACTTGTTTGGTCCTATGCCAGTTAAGAGTCTAGGTAGGAAGGTCTACACCCTTGTGGTGGTCGATGACTATTCAAGGTTTGCTTGGGTATTCTGTTGGAGTTACCATGGTGATATAGAAGTGGTCAAACATGTAATCTCACTGCCAACGCGATATGAGCCTGTAGGGTCGCACATAAGAGCATGTGGAGAAATTGGAAGATTAACTGTGTTGGTAAGGGTTACCAATAACCCTACCGTATGGGGAGTCAGGCAAGTGTTGCCAAGGGAAAATCGTCGAGAGTCAACGGGAGTCGTCGAGTATGACTCGTCGACTATGGCAAAATCGACGAGAATCGACGGGAGTCGTCGTGTATGTCTCGCCGACTAAGGCATAATCGTCGAGAATCGAACTGTTCGATTCTCGCCGATTCTGCGTCTGATTCTCGCCGATTCTGCGACCAATTCTCTCCGATTGATTCTCGCCGACTGATTCTCGCCGAATCTGGAGGTGATTCTCGCCGAACGGTCCAGAAGCCCTAACTTGGGTGGTCTGTGGATAGCGATTCCTATGAACTGTTTATGCCATTGGTATAAATAGGACACTTAGGGTTTTGTGGAATATGATCGACCAACATCGGGATTCCTGTAGAAAAACGGAAACCGACGGAAAGAGTTCCGCCGATCTCCCGATCCGCCGAATCCCGATTCTGCCGGACGGAAACGTTCTGTCGCCGGCTGTTCGCTCCGCCGACCAACTCCTCTCCGGCGACCGTCGCTGGTCTTGTTTTCCCTGACGCGGACCTAGCAATCCGTGGGAAGTGCAAAGGTGCGGCTGATCTTCTTCCCGACCCTTCGTGCGACGAAGCTCGGGGTTCTCCCGCTCGTGTGGATTTCTGTAGAGACGTGGACGTTATTCTACGTGGAACACGCCACCGACAAGGAATCACATTTGGAGCATCTTCGTTGAGTTGTGACTCAACACCGAAGAGGTAATTTTTGCCTAATTTTTGTTAACTTCTTGATTCAACATGCATGGCCCGATCCAATCTCTTTTGGGTTGTTCTAGATTTTATTACTTCCGCTGCGTGCACAAGTGTTGTGCCAACCTCATAGAGAAACCCACCAGTGGTATCAGAGGCAGGTTCCGGTCATGTTTGTTGTATTGGAAGTTAGGATATTCTAGTACGTGTAAACCTAGGGATTTAGAAGTGTTCTAAATGTCTAGATTAAATCATGGCACCCCGCCGAGAACGTCTGGAATCTTGTAGTAATTTCTAATCGTTAGGAATTGCTGTCTCCTTAGCAGTAACCATCCCTCGATTTTGTTTTGGATTTTGAATCCAACTAGGAAAGATGAGCTTGTCTACTGCTTTAAGTTGAGTTTCCTTTGTCCCTTGTCCAATGCATGTAAACCTGAAGATTTGGAAGTGTCCAGATGTTCAGATTTATCCCTTTTCTCTTATCAAATGTTGATAGTGTTCTGTTATGCACATAAGGGATGCATGGGGATTTTAGTGAAGTGTTTTTCTTTGGATGTGCACATTAATCAAATGTTGATCATGGTTAATTGTTAACCTATAATCAAAAAAAATCCCTTCATCAAATATTAAGTGTTCGGATGCCTTCCGATGGATGACACTCTTCCTGCATCGATCGATGAAGTGTGGGCTTGCCAAAGTAAGGTGCATTAATCTATCTTGGTAAGGGTGCGAGCGGATAATTGTGATATCCCACTGTCGACATCGGGTCCATTTTAACTAGGTGACCTAAAAAGTTGAGTGCCTAGAGGCATGGGGTTGGCATGCACCATATGTAACATCCCATTTCCGGCTAGACACCTAGGAGTCGGTTGGTCATGACAGAACCCTAGGAAGCCCAAAAATTGAAATAAATCGATCGAGATTTCGGGTCACGGGTTGGTCACGCCCGTGACCGACCCGTCACGCCCGTGACTTTGGGCGTGACTACTTCGACGATCGTCGATCTCCGTGAGACGATCATCGAACTTGTTGCCCGGGCATATCACGCCCGTGACCAAGGTGTCACGCCCGTGATCTAGGGCGTGACTCCTTCGACGATCGTCGATCTCCGTGAGACGATCGTCGAACTTGCAGCCCAGGCATGTCACGCCCGTGACCAAGGTGTCACGCCCGTGACCTAGGGCGTGACTCCTTCGACGATCGTCGATCTCCGTAAGGAGATCGTCGAAATTGAAAATCGGGCCTGTCACGCCCGTGACCTAGGTGTCACGCCCGTGACCTAGGGCGTGACCACCCTTCGACGACCGTCGATCTCAGTTCGACGATCGTCGACCCAGAATTAACCACCCGGGCCTATCACGCCCGTGACCCAGGTGTCACGCCCGTGACCACCCTTCGATGATCGTCGATCTCAGTTCGACGATCGTCGAACCCAGAATTGGCTATCCGGGCTTGTCACGCCCGTGACCTATGTGTCACGCCCGTGACCAAGGCCGAAACGTCAGCCAGACTGGAAATTTCGGTAACCGACATTGTAATCAATTCTGATTATGGTAAGTTACACCCGGAGTATTTATGGGCCGTTTCCTTCTTTAATTATTTAAATAAATAAGGAAATGTTGGTCCAATAGGAAATCACCACCTGGCGAACACCTCTTCGTTTTCTAGCGTTTCAACTGCCGTGCATCATAACTGAAACGTTAGGGGAGAACATTCATGACCATTAAGGATTTAACCTTTCATCTCCCCACTTGCTGACTTATAAAAGCCCACTTGGAGCAAGAGGAGAAGTTTACACGCTCAATCAAACGGATCAGATCTTTGTTCTTGCTGTAGGAGGAGTTCGGCTACGCCACCACTGCGCCATGGCACCCCGTCGTTCATCTCGCCTCCAAACCGCGAACAAGGTCCTCCTCTGCTTCTTCTCTTTCATGGGTAGATCTTAGGATTCTTAGAAAGGGAGTTCGTGCTCAACGGAGCCGGACCCATCTCTCGTTTTCATGGAAAACCATGAAAAATGTATTCTTGAGTTCGCCGGAAACCGCCACCTCCGGCGGCCAAACCACCGCCGACCGATAGCCATCGCCTCAACGGAGGTGGTGGTGCTGGCTGGCTGGCCAGGGATGTGACCGGACGACCGGTGACAGAGCGCGAAAGAGCTACAGGAAATATGAGTTTCTGTGTCTGGTTTTCGGATTCTGTAGAAGATGAACAGTAAAAACTGTTTATAATATATAAAATATGTAAATAATTTTATAAGGAAAATATATTTAGATGGGCACATTTTGATGCTGCAAAACGAGGCACTTCGAGGCCGTTTTAAGAAAAATGACCAGTCACAGAAGTTGTAGCCCTTTGGGTCTACTTTAATCTAAAATTGATTTTATTCAATTTGGGTGAGTGGTTTGACCACAACACTCATTTTGGTGGGATCAAGACCTAGGCTAACCAGAAATTGAAATGGTTGCCCACGGTTCATAACATGTCCAAATGACTTGAAATTTGGGCTGGAGATCTATAATATGAATATCGAGAGGCTGTCCAAAAATGAGAATTTTTGGAGAACGTTTGCCTAAAGTTTTTGTAAAAATTTAATAAGCATTATAAAATTAATTAGGAGATGAAGTTAAGTCCAAACTCTCCCAAATTTTTGGTGGTGGTCCCTGGCATCAATGTTAAGATCTGTACAAAATTTCAACTCAATTGGTCGAGTTTTGAATAGGGAGGTATCAAGTCCTAGATAGGTCTTAGTGAGGGATACTTTGGGAAAAAGTACGATTGGAAAGGGAGTGGACAAATCTCCTCAAAAGAGGCTGATGTTGTGGCCACTGATTTGTTGAGTCTATGTCTACCCTCTTGGGTAACATGGTGTGGATTAGGGTGGATTTTACCCTAAGAGATTGGCTCAAATCCAGTGGGTGGGAGTTTGAGTTTTGTGAAGGACATAGGAGCAAAAGCTCTTGTATGCCCTTGAAATTTGGAGGAGAGGGGGATGATATGATGAAAACCCTCTGGTTGAAATAGTGAAGGAATTGGAGGTAATTAGGTACCTCGAAAGTTGAGATTTTGGATTAGGATAAAAATGTAATTTAGTTATTTTAAGCACTAAATCTAATCCAAAAATTATGAAACTCGGGAGGAGGGAGTTTTAGGATGTTTTAGACTTATGGTAATTTTCCTGGAATTTTATGATTAATAAATATTATACTTCATGTGTTAAATGATTATTAGTCCGATTTGTTGTTTCAATTATTTGGAAGTTTTAAATTAATTATAATCAGTTAAAATTCTGGATTTAGATCTTGACTAGTAGAACATTGATCCCTGAATTTTTTTATAGAATTTTATGTTGAGAAATTTTAGAGGTTCATCCACAATGTTTTATTATGGGCTTTTGAGCATAAAAATAAATTAAGGCTTGTACAATTGCTGGAAAATTATGATAATTGGAACTTAAGTTTCTTAGGCCCTTTTATATCACTGGGAATTATTTGGAAATTTTTAGAGTTACTGTTATAGCACTTCATTCACAAAGCATGTTAGATTATAATTTAGTATTTGATTTATTATGATTTAATTACCAGCAAGAAAATTATGAGATTCTGTCAAAATTATTTACATGATAAAACCAGCACCCTGTATTTTATTTGAATTATTTGGAGGACAAATCAAGGTAGTTTATTCATTAAGCTTGAAATAACTGAAATAATGATTAAATAAGTTTAGGCCCTTGAAAATCATTGTAAAACTATCAAACTTTGGAAACTTGATATTTCGGCCTACTATTATTTACCTTAATTTTGTGATAGCTGGAATCAACTAGAATGTTATACCTCATGTTCAAAAAGATGATATTAGACCCTTTAGAATAAATAAATAAGTTATCAGATTTATTAGGAAAATTCCAATATTTTGGATTTAGGCAAATCTTGTTAGGATAGACCCCCTATAAATAAATGGTGGCATTTGGATGAAAAAGTAAATTACGTGTAATCTTGATTATCGTGTAGCCTAGGTGAGTCCCTAGGAGGTTTGGTTTAGCACTGATGGTAGTTGGAAGATTAGGTGTTACGCGGGTATGGCGGAAGATCGTCTTTCCGTGTGGAGAGGGTGAAGAGTCAAGCTACCCTAGGTTTAGTTTAATGTAACTCTTAAAGGGAAAAAGGTAAGGGAGATCAACCAATAACAATAAGTGCCTTGCGAAAGGGAACTTCGGGCCGTAATGCCGCCGTCTTGGTTCCTAGTGCCCCTTGAGAGCCCTTCACGGGGAATACCGGGGGCAGTCTTGGGCTAACGTAAACTATAATAACAAACTGGCAAGAGTAACTTAGTAACTAGGGCTGCACCTTTCACAAACACTGTTGGCACAGGAAGATTGATGGGAGCTTAGGCTCGGTTGGTTTGGAGACAGACATTTGGGTCCGGGGAGCTTCGGCTCGGTTGGTTTGGAGACGGACGTTTTGGTCCGGGGAGCTTCGGCTCGGTTGGTTTGGAGACGGACGTTTCGGTCCGGGGGCTTCGGCTCGGCTTTTGTGTGTTTACGATTAAACTTGCATGTGCATGAAATAGGGAAAAGTTAAGGTGGTGGGTTTTCGATATCGGGGAGTTCGATTGCACCGACACCGATATCGTTGACTCGGCGAGGTGGTTAGCACTTCGCCAACAGAAGTCCGGTGCGCTAGCCGGCAAGAGTACGCAGGCGTCCGCTTAGTGCACCAAGCGTTGAGGCGTACGATAGGTCAGACCAGTGGTGCTTTTACTGGTTTTGAGGTGGGTGAGGCCCAACCCACCGCTTCCATCCGCCACTACGGAGGTATCCTGGGAGGTAACGGCTCCAAAAGGGGGAACTAAAGGTCTGTGTGCACAGAGTCGGGTGTGTGAGTTGCACTTGCATGTTTCATCATACCCACTAGCATGTCATAGCATAATCGATTCATTTAATCCTTACACCTAAAGTATAAGTGGTATGGGACGCTTATACATTAGGACCTGCAAAACGACCCCTTGGTCTATAGGCTTGTGTGGGCAAGTTTATAAATCAAAGGTTAACTTCAATATATATACATGCTGTTGTTTGATAACCGACACCCCAACGTATAGGTGGTATGGGACACTCTATACGATGGGAGCCTTGCAGAAGATCCCTTGGCTTATGCGTTTTCGCACATAAGTTAAGGTTACTTTTCTTACTTTCTATTTCTGACATGTTATTATAGATTTGCTAGATTAGTTCCGCTGCCATTTGTTTCTTGATTAATCTCTACCTTCATGTCCTTCCCTTTCTTCCTCTCCGCTCGGTACCTAGGAGCTATGGGGGAAGGGGTAGGGGATGATAGGGCTTAGTCTTTATGACTAACGATTTTTGAACCGCATCATTTAGGGGATCGTGGAGCCCAGCATGGAGGAGCAGCCCCAGAGATCGGTGCGCCTGGAGATGGGGCAGTCTAGCTCCGGAGTTCATACAGCCGGGACCGTGAGTCTCGACCCTGAGTACTTTCTAGTGTTTGCTTCCGCATGAGTGATATTGTAGTGAGGACATGATGTATCGGGCATAAGCCCGCATTTATAGTACTCTGATGTTTTTGTGGACACTCCCTTCGAGGAGATTTTATTCTATATATGTGATTTATTATTGTGGACTGCATTGCTCTTACTTCTATTATTGTGCTACCTTTCTATGATCGAATTGGCCCGCAGAATCGGCGCCTTGTGGTGATGACCCTTCAGGACGTGATGGTGTCACCGCAAAGCGGCGATTCTGGGCCTAAGACCCCGGGTTTTAAAAAGAAAAAAAAAGGGGTCTTACACCATATGATGGATGCGAATAAGGAGTTATTCACCAACCATACAAGAATTGCATGAGGATGCAATTGGCAAGCGTTGCCTACCTAAATAACCGCATTGTGAGAGGAAAGCCAAAGTTGACTCATAGTGTTGGTGAAATACGGATCTTGTCCACTAAGAGAGTAGCTCGCATGAACTCTCCGAATTGATAGTGAGGGCTATTATTTCGAATAAAATAGTGGGAGTTTTTAATTGAAGTCCAAATTAAGAAAATAATTGTATTTTGAAATTTTGGTACTGATTTATTCTGCATGAATTCTTGTAGAATTCCATGGCAAGTGGTACACACTCCACTCTATTTCTGAGAGTCATCCTTGAGAAGGATAAGCTCAGTGGGACTAATTACATGGACTGGTACAGGAACCTGAGAATTGTTCTCAGGCAAGAGCAAAAGCTCTACGTCTTGGAAGAAGAAGCCCCTGAGGTGCCGACCGAGAATTCTTCCTGTACTGATAAAGATACTTATAAGAAGTATACTGATGACGCCTTGGACAACGAATGCCTTATGCTTGCCACCATGAACTCTGAGCTTCAGAAGCAACATGAGAACATGGGGTGCAAGGATATTGACGAGCATCTCAAGAAAATGTTTCAAGGGCAAGATCGTCAAGAGAGGTTTGACGTCACCAAAGCGTTGTTTCAGTGCAAGATGGGAGTTCGAGACTCAGTAGGGACTCACGTACTCAAGATGATTAGGTATATAGAGAACCTTGAAAGACTGGGTTTTCCTCTGGGTCAAGAGTTGGCCACAGATCTGATCCTGCAATCATTGTCGGACAGTTACGAGCAGTTTGTCTTGAACTACAACATGAATGAGATAGACAAGACACTGCACGAGCTCCTAGGCATGTTGAGAACTGTCGAGATCAATATGAAGAAGGCCAAGTGAAAGTGAGGGTATAGGGTGTTCCAACACCAAGCCTGCCAGCCCCATACTGATGGTGCATAAGGGCAAGGGCAAGGCCAAGGGCTTCAAGAAGACGAAGGTGGGACCTAAGTCACATCTTGAGCCCAAGTCTTCTGCACTGATGAAGAAGAAGAGCATGGTAAAGGATGGGAAATGCCACCATTGTGGCAAGGCTGGTCATTGGAGGAGGAACTGTCCTTCGTACATTGAGGGTCTGCAGAAAATGAAGGGAGGTATGACTTCCGCTTCAAGTATTTACGTTATAGAGATAAACCTTTCTGCTCCTTCATCTTGGGTATTGGATACCGGATGTGGTTATCACATTTGTACAAATGTGCAGGAACTGGGAAGGAGAAGATTGATGAGTAAAGGGGAGGTGGACCTGCGCGTCGGCAATGGAGCAAGAGTTGCTGCTGTAGCTGTAGGGGTTTACCGTCTTTCTTTGCCCAGTGGGCTTGTAATAGAACAAGATAACTGTTATTTTATTCCGGCAATAACTAGAAACATTATATCCCTTTCATGCTTGGACATGATTGGATTTTCTTTTATGATTAAGAACAACTGTTATTCTATATTTAAGAATGATGTTTGTTATGTTGTAGCCCAATTGTTTAATGGTCTTTATGTTTTGAAATTGGACCATCAGATCTAAAATGTAGAAAATAATAAAAGACTAAAAACAAATGACTCAAACCCTATATATCTCTGGCATTATCGTTTGGGCCATATAAACGAGAAGCGCATATCCAAGCTCCATAAAGATGGACTTTTGGACTCATTTGATTATGAATCATTTGAGCGATGTGAATCTTGTTTGTTAGGCAAGATGACTAAGGCCCCTTTCACTGGTTATACTGAGAGGTCTGAGGATCTCTTGTGTGTTGTACATAGTGATGTATGCGGACCCATGAGTTCCATGGCTAGAGGTGGGTATTTCTACTTCGTTACATTTACTGATGATTTCAGTAGATACGGATATGTGTATCTTATGAAGTGCAAATCCGAGACCTTTGAAAAGTTCAAAGAGTTCAAGAATGAAGTAGAAAACCAGTTGGGTAAAAGGGTTAAAGCACTCCGATCTGATCGAGGTAGCGAATACCTGAGTCATGAGTTCCGTGATCATCTGAAAGAGTGTGGTATTGTATCACAGCTCACTCCACCTAGAACACCACAGCATAATGGTGTATCTGAGAGGAGAAATCGTACTTTGTTAGACATGGTACGTTCGATGATGAGTCATGCAGACTTGCCTGTTTCCTTTTGGGGTTTTGCTTTAGAGACTGCTGCAATGACACTGAATCGCGCTCCAACGAAAACGGTTCTTAAGACACCATATGAGATATGGAATGGGAAGCGTCCTAGTATGTCGTTCATTAAAATTTGGGGTTGTGAGTCATACGTGCGACGTCAAATGCCTGACAAGCTGGAACCCAAATCGGATAAATGTTATCTGGTGGGATATCCTAAGGAAACGAAAGGGTATTACTTTTACCTACCATCCGAGGGCAAAGTGTTTGTCGCAAGGACTGGCGTCTTCTTGGAGAAAGAGTTCTTATCAAGAAAGACTGAAAATGTAGAACTTGAAGAAGTTCAAGAACCACGAGTAGTGAATGAACCGGAATTGGATTCTGAGACAGGACTACAAGATATTGTAGCTAGAGAACCTGCTCAAGAAACACAAGTCCTACGTAGATCTGGTAGACCGAGGTTTGAGCCTGAGAGATATGGATTTCTCATGTCTCAAATAGGTAATGTGTTGCTTATGGATCATGATGATGAACAAGCAACCTACCAAGAGGCTATGAATGGACCGTACTCCGACAAATGGCTTGAGGCTATGAAATCCGAGATGGACTCCACGTATGCAAACCAAGTTTGGAACTTGGTGGAACCACCTGAAGGGGTACGACCCATAAGGTGCAAATGGGTCTTCAAGAAGAAGACCGACATGGATGGGAATGTACAGACATTCAAAGGGCGACTGGTGGCTAAGGGTTTCAAGCAAATTCATGGTATTGACTATGATGAGACCTTTTCCCCTGTTGTCATGGTAAAGTCCATAAGGATATTGCTTGCTATTGCTGCGTATTATGACTACGAGCTCTGGCAGATGGATGTCAAAACGGCTTTCCTTAATGGAAACCTCCTTGAGGAAGTGTATATGACACAACCCGAGGGTTTTGTATCCCCAAATGAAGCTACTAAAATATGCAAGCTGAATAAGTCCATCTATGGACTGAAACAGGCCTCTCGAAGTTGGAATCTTCGTTTTGATGAGAAAATCAAAGAGTTTGGTTTCATCAAGAATGAATATGAGCCTTGTGTTTACAAGCGAATCAGTGGGAGCATTGTTGTCTTCCTGATATTGTATGTAGATGACATACTTTTGATTGGGAATGACATTCCTACCCTGAAAGTTGTTAAGAACAACCTAGGGAACTGCTTTTCTATGAAGGACTTTGGTGAAGCGACTCACATACTCGGTATTAAGATCTGTAGAGATAGATCGAAGAAGTTGCTGGGTTTGACCCAGAGTACATACATTGAAAATGTGTTGAAGCGGTTCAACATGCTTGAGTCCAAGAAAGGATTTTTACCCATGTCTCATGGTGTGAATCTCTCTAAGGACCAGTGTCCAAAATCTTGTGAAGATAAAGACCGCATGAAGTTGATTCCATATGCTTCGGCAATTGGATCAATCATGTATGCAATGTTATGTACTTGACCCGATGTCTCCTTTGCTTTGAGCATGACTAGCAGGTATCAGTCAGACCCCGGTGAATGTCACTGGATTGCAGTCAAGAATATCCTGAAGTACTTGAGAAGGACTAAGGATGTGTTCTTGGTGTATGGTGGAGAGGAAGAGCTCGTTGTAAGTGGTTACACGGATGTTAGCTTCCAAACTGATAGAGACGATTCAAAGTCTCAGTCAGGGTTTGTGTTTTGCCTTAATGAAGGAGTTGTGAGCTGGAAGAGTTCCAAGTAAGAGACAGTTGCTGATTCTACAATAGAGGCCGAGTATATCGCTGCAGCTAACGCTGCGAAGGAGGCTGTATGGATTAGGAAATTCATCGGCGAGCTTGATGTAGTTCCTAGCATTGTTGGTCCCGTAGTTCTCTACTGTGATAATAATGGTGCAATTACACAATCTAAGGAACCTAGATCCCATCAGCGCTCCAAGCACATACTTCGGCGGTTCCATCTTATTCGTGAGATTGTCGAATGAGGAGATGTGAACATTTGCAGAGTGTCGACTGAGGAGAATATTGCGGATCCACTGGCAAAGCCTCTCGCACAGAGAAAGCATGATGGTCATACTAGATCAATGGGTATGCGATACCTAAGTTATCAACTCTAGTGGGAGTCTTGTGGGTTGCATGTAAACATATATTATGTTGGTTGTTTTTGTTCGTTCATATGATGAATTGTGTACCAAATGTTTCTTTTTATAATTAATGGCAAGTTCTTTAATTGTGATTTTTCTATGTGATAGTTAAATTGTAACATAATAAATACCCTTAGAGTGTTCGCTTCCATAGGACATCAAGTACGTGACTTGAATGTGAGAGCCTATGATTTATTTGAAGCTTCATTCTTAAAAGGTCCCTATTCGTTGTATCATCATAGAAGCTAAGGATGACGATGATACCTTAAGACTAGCGCGTGCGTTGACTGATGACCAGTTCTCACAGGTCATGATATTGTGATATCAAGTCATCACGTGGGTACTTGTTAATGAACAAGTTGTACTGGACAGACCCATCCTGAGACTACTTTGTGGATTGTTGTCTAATCGTGTCACAAGTAGGTCTCTATTGGCAATGGTGTTGTGGTCCTTTGACCTGACGTCACAGCATTCATCAAGTGAGGAAGAGCGTGCTTTGATGCCATCTAAAGTCTTCCTTGAGAAAGGTTATTGATAAGGGTGGTTGTTGGGTATGTTACGAATCATTTGGATGTTTGTGTGTGAGCAGATATGGTTTTTGTCCTCCTATATGACAGGAGATACATCCATGGGCCCCTTGATGGAACTAGACTGAGAAATGCATGGCCATGCTTGGTTGAGTCAGTATGTGATATTGGACTCACCATTCTCTGGAAGTCCGTTCTAGATCAAGAAACTTGGATTGAGCTACTATGAGGGTGACACGGTCCATACCTCTAGTTCTTTCCGGATGTAAGGGACAAAGGGACAAAGACAACGCTGGAACATTGGTCATGAAGGCTTATGAGTTATGAACTCTTATTGCTTGGGGAGAAATGATGCATTGCTAGATGCCGCTCATTGTTTGTGAGGTTTTTGATTTGATACTTTCAAGATCAAGTGGGAGACTGTTGGAGTTACCATGGTGATCTAGAAGTGGTCAAACATGTAATCTCACTGCCAACGTGATATGAGCCTACAGGGTCGCACATAAGAGCATGTGGAGAAATTGGAAGATTAACTGTGTTGGTAAGGGTTACCAATCACCCTACCGTATGGGGAGTCAGGCAAGTGTTGCAAGGGAAAATCGTCGAGAGTCGACGGGAGTCGTCGAGTATGACTCGTCGACTATGGAAAAATCGACGAGAATCGACGGGAGTCATCGTGTATGTCTCGTCGACTAAGGCATAATCGTCGAGAATCGAACTGTTCGATTCTCGCCGCTTCTGCGTCTGATTCTCGCCGATTCTACGACCGATTCTCGCTGACTGATTCTCGCCGGATCTGGAGGTGATTCTCGCCGACTTATTCTCGCCGAATCTGGTGGTGATTCTTGCCGAACGGTCCATAAGCTCTAACTTGGGTGGTCTGCGGATAGCGATTCCTATGAACTGTTTATGCCATTGGTATAAATAGGACACTTAGGGTTTTGTGGAATATGATCGACCAACATCGGGATTCATGTAGAAAAACGGAAACCGATGGAAAGAGTTTCGCCGATCTCCCGATCCGCCGAATCCCGATTCCGCCGGACGGAAACGTTCCGCCGCCGGCTATTCGCTCCGCCGACCACTTCCTCTCCGACGACCGTCGCTGGTCTTGCTTTCCCTGACGCGGACCTAGCAGTCCGTGGGAAGTGCAAAGGTGCGGCTGATCTTCTTCCCGACCCTTCGTGCGACGAAGCTCGGGGTTCTCCCGCTTGTGTGGATTTCTACAGAGACGTGGGCGTTATTCTACGTGGAACTCTCCACCGACACGGAATCACATTTAGAGCATCTTCGTTGAGTTGTGACTCAACACCGAAGAGGTAATTTTTTCCTAATTTTTGTTAACTTCTTGATTCAACATGCATGGCCCGATCCAATCTCTTTTGGGTTGTTCTAGATTTTATTACTTCCGCTGCGTGCACAAGTGTTGTGCCAACCTCATAGAGAAACCCAACATATTCTTCCTTAGATAAAGGATGAAACCCTTGAAGTCTTCATGAATTTTGTCAGGCAGATTCAGAATGAACTTACAAGCTCTGTTGTCAAAATAAAAAGTGATCATGGAACTGAATTTTAGTCTGCTACCATGACTACTTTCTGTGAAGTGCAAGGGATTCATCAAGAATTCTCCTCTCCAAGAATACCCCAGTAAAATGGGTTAGCTGAGAGGAAAAATAGGACTCTCATAGAAGTTGGGAGAACATTGTTGAGTGACACTTCTCTTCCTGAATATTTCTAGGCTGAGGCAGTTAACACTGCATGTCATGTTCTCAATAGGGCTATTATCACCAAAGGCCACAAGAAGACTCCTTATAAGATCTTGAAGGGTAAAAAACCAAACATATCCTATTTCAGGATCTTTGGTTGCAAGTATTTCATCTTGAACAATGGCAAGTCTAAAGTGACTGAGTTTACTGCCAAATCCCATGAGGGGATCTTTGTTGGGTACAGTAATAGTAGTAAGGCATATAAAGTCTATAACTTGACTAATCAAGCAGTAGAAGAATCTGTTCATGTAGTGTTTGATGTGTCAAGCATGATTGACAGTGAGCTATCAAGTTCTTTGCTTAGTTCTGTAGGTACAGGAATTATAATGGAAAAGCTCTCCATCAAAAGTCAAGACCCTGTTATGCAAGAAGAATCTTGAGAGGGATGTTGTTCAGAGGAAGCACAGGACAGTCAAGCTAGAGATGAAGACCAACCAGCTGAAGACATGGTGCTCAGCAAGAAGCTATCAGGCTACCCCCAGCAGTCAGATATCTGAGAGATCATCCTCCAAATCAGATAATTGGTGAGGCTAGCCAAGGTGTACAGACTAGAAGAAGAAGTTTCAACATAGCTCTTTACTCCAGCTTCCTGTCACAAGAGGAGCCTAATAAATTTGAAGAGGAAAATCAAGACCAATTCTGGATTGGTGCAATACAAGAAGAACTGAACCAATTCAAAAGATGTAAGGTCTGGATGCTGGTTCCCAGACTAGATGGACATAATGTCATTAGAGTCAAGTGGATTTTCAAAAATAAACTTGATGAAATTGGTATTATAATAAAGAATAAGGCTAGACTGGTGGCCAAGGGGTACAGACAGGAAGAGGAGATTGATTATGATCAGTCTTTTGCCCCAGTTGCAAGGTTGGAAGCCATCAGACTATTCCTGGCATTTGCAGCCTTCAAGGGATTCAAAGTCTCCCAAATGGATGTGAAGTCAGCCTTCCTAAATGGAGACTTGAAAGAAGAGGTCTATGTAGAGGAGCCTCCAGGTTTTGTAGATTCTAACTCTCCTACTGCTATGCATAGACTTAGGAAAGCTTTATATAGGCTCAAGCAAGTCCCTAGAGCATGATATGAGACATTTTCTATCTTCCTCATTAAGAACAAATTCTCAAAGGGGAAGATAGACAAGACCCAATTCCTAAGGGAATCTAAGGATAAGATCATCCTAGTCCAGATTTATGTTGATGACATAATATTTGACTCTATTGATTACAACCTCTGCAGAAAGTGTGCAAAACTTATGCAGGGAAAGTTTGAGATGAGTAATATGAGTGAACTAAAGTTCTTCTTGGGACTCCAAGTAAGACAGATTGATGGTGGTCTATCCATATCCCAGTCCAAGTTCACCAGGGTGTTAATCAAGAAAAATGGTATGGAGAATGCTTCCACCATAATAACTCACATGAGCTCAAGTATGCCTATAGGAAAAGATGACTCAGGGAAACCTGTTGATCCAACTTTGTATAGAGGTATAGTTGGCTCCCTTCTCTACCTCACTACAAGTAGGCCTGATATTATGTATGCAACATGTGTCTGTGCTAGGTATCAGGCCTGCCCTAAAGAGTCTCACTACACTAATATGAAAAGAATCTTGAGATATCTTAAGGGCATCCTAGATCTTGGCATATGGTACCCTAGGAATAGGGAGTTTGAACTAACAGGCTATTCAGATACAGATTTTGCAGGCTACAAGGAGGACAGGAAGAGCACATCTAGCTCCTGACAACTTTTAGATGGAAGGCTTGTCTCTTGGAGCAGCAAGAAGCAAACAAGTATTATAATCTCTACTGCTGAGTCAGAGTATATTTCAGCTGGGAGCTGCTGTGCTTAGTTGCTATGGATCCAGCATCAACTTTAGGACTATAATATTCAGATAAGTAGAAATCCACTCTTTTGTGATTCTACTAGTGCAATTTCTATAGCTAGGAATCTTGTCTCCTATAGCAGGACTAAGCATATAGAAATTAGGTATCATTTCATTAGAGAACATGTGGAAAGGCAGGACATCAGCCTTGAGTTTGTCTCTACAGACATGCAAGTGGCTGATATATTAACTAAGCCACTAGATGAAGCCAAGTTCAATACCTTCAAATTTGAATTGGGTATGTCGAATCTTATGTAGCTTCAATTCTCTCCTCTGTCATATGCAACACTGTCTGTTTTATAGGTAGTACAAGTCCTTCCCCAAGATAATGAAGCTAGTGTGCTACAGTTGATGGGGAGTAAGCCCAATAGCTGAAATGGAATTAAGTCCATAAAAATCTCCCTATTGTAGAAGTCAAAAAGGGGGAGAGGAGTTAGGGGGAAGGAAGAACAGACTTGATCAAGACCT
Organism: Platanthera zijinensis; assembly: GCA_039513925.1. Classification (NCBI taxonomy): domain Eukaryota; kingdom Viridiplantae; phylum Streptophyta; class Magnoliopsida; order Asparagales; family Orchidaceae; genus Platanthera; species Platanthera zijinensis. The sequence continues at coordinate 98,542,934 of CM077089.1, forward strand.
GACCAAGCCAAGGTACAGGAGACTCAAAGCCAGGTGGTGCTGAAGTTGCTTCAGCACTAAAATAGTAAGGATGGCTCACCCTGGAGAGTAGCATGCCAGGGGGAGTAAATAAAATTCCACAGGCTAGAGTAATGTGGTAATATTTTCAAACTCTAATGATGTTACACAAGTTTTACACATTTTGATAAATATACTGTGAATTTCAATGACATGTTTTATTGGTCAAGCAATGTTTTGACTTCTTCAAATAGGGGGAGATTGTTGGGTCCATTTATCCCAATGTCCTAGATTTGTAAGAAGTCAAACTGGTCAATGACATACACACATAATGTATTTGATGTGTGCTTGAGTTCTTGCATGCAGGTTGACATTGATTGGATAGGTGAACAGAAAGAGGAAGCTGGAAATCAAACAATTGGACTAAGGCAAAACCGCTGAGACAGCTAAGAAAGCTGAGAAGAATGTCTCAGCATAATCGCTGAGATAGCTGAGAAGTGTTAGTCTCAGCTAAATTGCTGAGATAGAAGACAGTCTCAGCTGTGAAGAAGAAACCGCTGAGACAGTTGAGAAGGAACCGTTGAGACAAAGCCAGCTGAAATTTTCTATGTCCAGAAAGTGGAGCTCGTCGAACTGAGATCAGAGTTCATCGAGCTGAGCTGTCCTTTTATCGAGCTCTAGTTAAAGGATAAAGATTCAGAGTTCGTCGAGCTAAGCTCACATTTTGTCGAGCTCAATTTAAAGGTTGAAGATTCAGAGTTAGTCGAGCTAAGCTCACATTTCGTTGAGCTGAAGTTCAAGTGTGAAGATTCAGAGTTCGTTGAACTGAGCTCACATCTCATCGAGCTAAATGTAAACTTGGAGATTATGAAGTTTGTCGAGCTCAGTACAGAGTTCATCGATCTCAGCTCGACGATCGTTGAACCCAGTCCAAATACTTCATGTTGTTGCGGGAAAGCTACAGTAGCGTCGGAAGCTACTATTTGTCCTCTTCTGAGAAAGGTGGCGTTCACCATCCTTGGCTGGTCCCACATTCAAATTGTTACATTGATTCAAATCTACGGATATAAAAATAAAAGTAAAATGGGATTAGGGCAACGATCACAGAAAAACGAAAGAGGAAAGAGAGGTGGCTGGACTTAATCTTCTCCGACGAGCTTGAAAGCAAAGTCCAGCTGTGCAAGCCTACAAAGCAGAGAAAGATAGCTGAAGTTTCATCCAGTTCAACAAGATTGTTCCTTGGAGAACAAGTTGGTTGATTCATTCAATCAGCAACAGGAGATAGCTGTGTGAAGGGTTGTAAGCCTTCAACAGTAGTTAGCTATCTTCAGCACAACAAAGAAATTGGGAGCTGTAGAAGAAGACTAATTCCTTCTATAGCAAGTGAGCTGGACTGATAACTGCTCAGTCTAGCAAGATAGACTCAAAGATTTATCTCTAAGTCAGTAATTAAATTTACCTGATTAATTTCCTATAGGATTCAATTTACCTGAATCTGAGTTGTAGGGCACTTTGTGCCTGAGTTATAGGTGACTAATTAGTCATTGAGCTGTAGGTGCCCTGCTGGGGTACTGAGGTAGGATCCAAGTTTGTATCTGAGAGTAGGGTTGTCCTCCTAGCCTGAGTAGTAGGCCTTAGTGATAAGGCTGAGGTAGGCGACTGTTAAGTCACTGAGCTATAGGTGATAAGTGTGTCACTGAGTGTAGGTCTTGGAAGAGATTGAGTGTAGGGCCTTTTGGCCTGAGGTAGGTGAAAAGTTTGTCACTGAGCTGTAGGTTCCAAGAAGGACACTGAGGTAGGTACCTAAAAAGGTACTGAGCTGTAGAAGTGCTGCAATACTCTGAGAGTAGGGCCTTGTGCCTGAAGTTGTAGGGCTGAAAAGCCTGAGCTGTAGGCCTTAGAGATAAGGCTGAGGTAGGTGGTTTGAGGACCACTAAGCTGTAGGAGCACTGCAGGGCTTTGAGGTAGGAACCTTTTTGTTCTGAGGTAGGATTCTAAGAGAACCTGAGTGTATGGTTGAGGGCCTGAGGTGTAAGCTCTGAGGAGCATTTTGGAGGAGTTTGTGCCTTGTCTAACATAAGTTAGAATGGTGGGAGGGAAAGTAGATGTACCCAATTGGGGAACCACTATAAATACTTGTGTACTGTGTTGTGTTTCTTGTTCTTCTTTTGTATTGCATGTATTAAGGACAAGCTCTATATCACTGAGTTAGTTAATAACAAAAAGACTTAAGAAATTTCAAACACCTATTCACCCCCCCTGATGGGGACGACGACCCACTTCTTGATGACGATGCAGTTGATGATGATCCACCGCCACCATCCAAGGATCTGCGACGCCGCAACAATCTTGACGGGCAACGTTACAACCTTCGCCCTCGGCACATGAAGAACTTTAATTAATTTTAGCATGTCTTATGTTATATTATTTTTGGACATTTAATCTGGCCTGCGTTTAGCCAGCCTTAGCTACGTTTTTTTATGTTGGTCTGCGTTTAGCCGGCCATTGCTGTTTTTATTTTGTTTGGGCTGCATATAGCCTTTGGTGTGTGCTTGGCTATATATTAAGCCATGTTCTTATGTAAAAGCTGATTTGGAAAGAAGAATATTGAAACCCTAAACTCACTTGCCTCTCTCACTCTCTCTCTCATCTAGTGGCCGCCGCCCCCCTCTCTCCCTCTCCCTCTCTAAATTTCGGCCAAGCTTGGCTGAACCCCCTCCTCCTCCTCCTCCTTCAAACCGCCGGCCGCCTACCACTCATCCTCCCCTCTCCTATTCTTCCTCTCCACCACTAACTCTGCCTCACATCTACTCCCCCATTTTCGGCCAACACTAAGAAGGATCTCCACGGTTCAACAACGGATTGGGAAGACTCTATCGATCGTGACGCGACGAAGGCGGACGTGTACATCTTCTTGGCTCATCTCCGGTAGGCTATTGGAGGGAGCGATCATTTGTTGTGGATCCAACATCTCGGATCTACAAACTCCGAGTGGGTAACGAAACCTCCTACCAAGAGTGCTCTTTTTCTTAGATTTTCTTGTTGGTGGTTGAGTTTTGGCGTGACTTTGGAAGCATCGGAATTTTCGTGGTTATTTTCTTGCGGATTTTGCGTTTTCTGGATATTTCTTTGAGAATACGAAAAGGATTGGCGAACCTTGCTTTGTTCTTGTTGGGGAAACATCCACCCTTTTCGAATCGTTTTGTTTTGGTGGATCTTTCTTTGGTACAACTCCGCGCTCGTCCGGAATCAATATTATTCCTTTTAGCTTGTGGGGGTATAAGCCTATAGCCTATACTCACACTCTAACGGTTGCTACCCGTGCGCTGCGTTAAAAGAAATTAGGCATATTCGGGGCTGCGTTATTTGTGTGTTTGGGTAGAGTGGAGCGGCGTTGGTTCTTGTTCGGAGACGTGTGCGACCACCGCAATCCGGTGGCCTACGTCAAATTTGGTATCAGAGGGAGGTTGTGTTGGTTTCCCAACCGACACCATCCTCTTGCTCTTCCGTAGTTGGATTTTCGATTCTCGCTAGGTTGCGCGCAGCCCGTCACAAGTCTAACTAAATCTGAAATTTGCTGAATTTGGTCTGCCAATAGTAAAAACAGAAAAAATATATATTCAGAAAAATTAGAAAAAAATTCTGGGAGCTCGTCAATTTTTTCTAAGCATAAGAGTCTAAAAAATCATTTTTGTTTTCTCAACGGATTTGCGTCAAGAAAATCATCCTTTATAAAATTATTCTGTCCAGACCTATCCTAGTCTTCAGCTGTTCATGCGCACTAGACTTGGGACTGAATATTCCCCCTCCACTTCTCAAATGGCTAACCACCATGATGATGACCGCACACCGGCCACCATCGCGGAGCTTCGGGAAGAGTTCAACACTAGGTTCGATGCTCTGACACAATTAATACAAGGGTTGGCTGTCAACCAAGCGGTGCCCCGTAATCCTGCTGCTGGGATACCCAGACCGGGTTTTCCTCCCCAGGCCGCTCACCCACGCGATGATAGGCACCACCAATATCACGAGCAGGATGATGAACACACGCCACGAGCCCCTTATGAGTTTGATTTAGCTAGAGCCGTTAAGATTGACCCACCCTCATACGATGGCATGGGTGAACCCCAAGCATTTCTAGATTGGGTCATGGAGATCGAGTGTTACTTCGAGTGGCGTAACCTAACGGACGGCGAGAAGGTGCGGGTAGCACGAATGAAACTTATGGGACGGGCCAAAACCTTCTGGTTAAAGGAAGAGAGGCGACTAGGTACCGCGAATGGTTTACCCCCAATTGGGTGGAATGCCATGAAAGCCCTTCTGACTGATCAATATGTCCCCACGTATCACCGAACTCAAATGTTCGACGAGTTAGCCACCCTTCACCAGGGGAGCAAATCGGTAGCGGAGTACATGGGACTCCTTAAGGATATGATGGTACGATGCGAGGTTAGAGAAATGCCCGAAGTTACGCTTTCCCGTTTCCGTAAGGGTCTTAACCCGGACATCCAAGGCAAGCTTCTGCGTTATGGTCACACGGACCTCAACACTACCTTCAACGCTGCTCTGGAAATCGAGAAACATAACGCCCACAAAACTAAGGGGCGATCCTTTCTGAAAGGAAAATCTATTCTCGGTGCCCCGCCCACGTCCTCCATGAGGGACAAGGGAAAATTCCGCTCTACTGATTCAAGCTCCATCGTTATCACCGCTCGGAATAACAAATATCCCAACGGCGAGAGAGTTCCGATAGGGAGAGTTAGTAAGACTAACGCCACTTGTTTTACGTGCGGGATACAAGGACACTACGCTAGTGAGTGCCCCTCTAAATCGAAGCCCTTAGCTCTTATGGACTCCTCCTCTGAGCCTGCTGAAATTGTCTATGAGGCCGCGGGCGAGTCTGAAGGCGAGCCTAGTGATATGGAAAATGAGTCTTACATGATGGTGATGCGTCGCATTTTAGCCACCCCGCGAGTATTGGATGATTATAACAGGACGAGCATCTTTTCTTTGAATTTTAAAAGTGGTGATAAGTGGTGTAAACTGATCATTGATAGCGGGAGTTGTATGAATGTCATTTCGGAGAATGCCGTTGCGCGAATGAAGGTAAGCACGGAACCACACCCCCAACCATATAAGATCGCTTGGGTCAACAAAACCTCCATTGGGGTGTCCAAGCGATGCCTAGTTCCTCTAGTTATCAAGGGATACGTAGATAAAGTGTGGTGCGACGTGATCCCTATGGACGTTTGTCACGTATTATTGGGGCGTCCGTGGCTCTTCGATTACGATGTGACTCACTTCGGTCGTGCAAACACTTATGAGTTCAAGTTTAACGGCAAGACCGTCACCTTGGCACCCACTCCTCCTAAGGATCCCTCGATCGCCTCTTCGGACACAATTGTGCCCGCGGAGAAGAAAACGTTAACCTTAATTGGTAGGAAGGAACTCGAGCGTCACTCCTTCGTTGAGGGTGTCCTTTATGCGCTAGTTTGCCTACAAGTCAAAGGCGATGAGCCGTCGTTCGAGAGTCTACCGCCGGCATTGCGTGATCTTTTAGAAGAATATAAGGATGTGTATCCGGAAGAGTTGCCCGCAACATTACCCCCGTTGCGGGATATCCAGCATGCCATCGATCTCATTCCGGGTTCCTCCCTACCCAACCTACCACATTATCGATTGAATCCGTCCGCCCACGCGGAGCTGCAAACCCAAATTGCTGAATTGTTACAAAAGGGATTTATTCGTCATAGTAAAACCCCTTGCGCCGTACCCGCCTTGCTAGCACCCAAGAAAGACGGGTCATGGAGAATGTGTGTGGACAGTAGAGCGATCAATAAAATCACTATAAAATACCGTTTCCCCATCCCGCGTTTGGACGATCTGTTGGACATGTTAGCTGGGGCCACGATCTTTTCGAAATTGGATCTTAGGAGTGGCTACCATCAAATACGGATTAGGGAAGGGGATGAGTGGAAGACAGCGTTTAAGTCAAAGGAAGGACTTTATGAGTGGCTAGTAATGCCGTTCGGGCTCTCCAATGCCCCCAGTACATTTTCTCGGATGATGACTCACGTATTTCAACCGTATATGGGGAAGTTCATCGTTGTCTACTTTGATGATATACTCATTTTTAGCACCTCGACTTCCGATCATGAGAGGCACTTGAAGACTATTTTGGAGACGCTCCGAATGGAGGAACTGTTTGTCAATATTAAAAAGTGCACGTTCTATGTGCCATCAGTGGAGTTTCTAGGATACATTGTTAGCTCGGAGGGCATACACGTAGACCCCAAGAAGGTCCAAGCCATTGTGGATTGGCCGGAACCCACCAACATTAGGGAAGTTAGAAGTTTCCATGGTTTAGCTACCTTCTACCGCCGGTTCATACGCGATTTTAGTAGCATCATGGCTCCCATCACGGAATGCATGAAGAAGGGTGACTTTGTGTGGTCCAAATCCGCCACCAAAGCATTCCACACGATTAAGGCCCGGATGTCGGAAGCACCCCTCTTGCGATTACCGGATTTCAATAAGGTCTTTGAGTTGTCTTGTGATGCTTCGGGGATTGGCATTGGGGGCGTCTTAAGTCAAGAGGGGCACCCGGTTGGCTACTTAGTGAGAAGCTTGCGGGACCCAAGCTCAATTACTCCAACTACGACCGGGAATTTTATGCCATTATTCGATGTCTCCAACACTGGAGGCATTACCTCCTTCCTAAGGAGTTCGTTATACTTTCCGATCACGAGGCGTTACGATTCGTCAACTCTCAAGGTAAAATCAGTCCACGCCACGCAAAGTGGGTCTCCTTCCTGCAGGAGTACTCCTTTAATATTAAACATCTGAAGGGGAACCTCAATCGGGTAGCTGATGCTCTGAGCCGCGTATCCCTCTTATTGACCACACTTGAGGTTAAGGTCGTAGGTTTCGAACGTATTAAGGACGAATATGTTCAGTGTCCGGATTTTAAAAATATCTATTTATCCACCCAGGGCGAGTCTCCCACGACCATTTCTGCATACTATCTCCGTGATGGCTATTTATTTAAGCACGCTAAGCTATGCATCCCTCGTTCTTCCCTTCGCCACTTTATAGTTTGGGAATTACATAGTGGCGGCCTCGGCGGTCACTTTGGGCGTGACAAAACCATTACCTTAGTGGAGGAAAAATTTTATTGGCCCGGCCTCAAGTCAACAGTACACAAGGTGGTCGGAAGTTGTAGAGCGTGTCAATTGGGAAAAGGGAATAAGACGAATGCGGGTCTTTATACCCCCCTCCCGATCCCTTCCGTTCCTTGGGAAGATATTAGCATGGACTTTGTCCTAGGCCTTCCCGTCACGTTTAGACGTCACGACTCCGTTATGGTGGTCGTTGACCGGTTCTCAAAGATGGCCTATTTCATTGCTTGTCACAAGACCGATGATGCGTCTCATGTCGCTAAACTATTTTTTAAAGAGGTCGTAGGCCATAGGGGTGTCCCGAAAACTATTGTCACTGATAGGGACGTGAAATTCACGAGTTACTTTTGGAAAACGTTATGGAAGATCATGGGCACCAAGCTCTTATTTTCCTCGGCTTACCATCCACAAGCGGATGGCCAAACGGAGGTAGTTAATAGAAGTTTGGGTAGTTTACTTCGTTGTCTTGTGGGGGATCACAAGGGCACATGGGATCTCATCCTACCACATGCACAGTTGGCCTACAATAACTCCAAAAATAGGTCCACCGGACTCTCACCCAATGAAATTGTGCACGGCTACAAGGCACCCGTGCCTCTTGACTTAGTCCCGTTACCGCCAACTTATAAATCTAGTCAGTTTGCACAGGATTTCGCCTCGCATGTTCACACCCTACATAAACACATCAATCAAACGTTAGCAAAACAATATGCCTCTTATCAAGCTAACGCCAACGTACATAGGAGGGAAATCCACTTTAATATTGGCGATTTGGTTATGGTGCGTCTCTCCCCCGAACGGTTTCCGACAGGAACCATAAAGAAATTAGCACATCGGAGAGCCGGTCCTTTTCGTATTTTAAAGAAATTAGGCGAGAATGCTTATCTTTTGGAAATACCCACTGATTGGGGTATATCCCCTGTTTTCAATATTTCTGATTTAACGCCTTATATCTCACCACCACTAGAATTATCTGTCTCTCCGTTTCTGTCCACTACCAATTCTAATGGGTTTGGGGGTGAGGTTTTATCTGGATCGTTCTCTCCAGCAGCTGCCACCGGGGGTATGTCGCCTAATGAACATGCTACATCTTCTTCTTCGTTGACTAACGCTTTTTCAAGTTTCCCCAAGACTGTTTATGTGCCTGACAGGATTCTTCGGGATGAGGTGTTTCCCTCTCCGCATGGCGACTCGAGACGGTTCTTGATCCGTTGGCGTGACCACCCCGCCTCTGATGATTCTTGGCTCTCTACTTCGGAGGTGGCCACTCTGGACAAAGCTCTCCTACAGCAGTACCTGCACCCCCCCTCATCGGAGATGAGTCCTTTCGAGCGGGGGAGGGTTGATGGGGACGACGACCCACTTCTTGATGACGATGCAGTTGATGATGATCCACCGCCACCATCCAAGGATCTGCGACGCCGCAACAATCTTGACGGGCAACATTACAACCTTCGCCCTCGGCACATGAAGAACTTTAATTAATTTTAGCATGTCTTATGTTATATTATTTTTGGACATTTAATCTGGCCTGCGTTTAGCCAGCCTTAGCTACGTTTTTTTATGTTGGTCTGCGTTTAGCCGGCCATTGCTGTTTTTATTTTGTTTGGGCTGCATATAGCCTTTGGTGTGTGCTTGGCTATATATTAAGCCATGTTCTTATGTAAAAGCTGATTTGGAAAGAAGAATATTGAAACCCTAAACTCACTTGCCTCTCTCACTCTCTCTCTCATCTAGTGGCCGCCGCCCCCCTCTCTCCCTCTCCCTCTCTAAATTTCGGCCAAGCTTGGCCGAACCCCCTCCTCCTCCTCCTCCTTCAAACCGCCGGCCGCCTACCACTCATCCTCCCCTCTCCTATTCTTCCTCTCCACCACTAACTCTCCCTCACATCTACTCCCCCATTTTCGGCCAACACTAAGAAGGATCTCCACGGTTCAACAACGGATTGGGAAGACTCTATCGGTCGTGACGCGACGAAGGCGGACGTGTACATCTTCTTGGCTCATCTCCGGTAGGCTATTGGAGGGAGCGATCATTTGTTGTGGATCCAACATCTCGGATCTACAAACTCCGACTGGGTAACGAAACCTCCTACCAAGAGTGCTCTTTTTCTTAGATTTTCTTGTTGGTGGTTGAGTTTTGGCGTGACTTTGGAAGCATCGGAATTTTCGTGGTTATTTTCTTGCGGATTTTGCGTTTTCTGGATATTTCTTTGAGAATACAAAAAGGATTGGCGAACCTTGCTTTGTTCTTGTTGGGGAAACATCCACCCTTTTCGAATCGTTTTGTTTTGGTGGATCTTTCTTTGGTACAACTCCGCGCTCGTCCGGAATCAATATTATTCCTTTTAGCTTGTGGGGGTATAAGCCTATAGCCTATACTCACACTCTAACGGTTGCTACCCGTGCGCTGCGTTAAAAGAAATTAGGCATATTCGGGGCTGCGTTATTTGTGTGTTTGGGTAGAGTGGAGCGGCGTTGGTTCTTGTTCGGAGACGTGTGCGACCACCGCAATCCGGTGGCCTACGTCACCCCCCCCCCCCCTCTAGGTGACTAGCTAACCTTGAAGTAATAACTTTCAGACTCCATTTTATATCCTCCATCCTGATGTGAATCCTTTCCCTTTGCCTCTTCGTGTCTTTGGGTGCACTGCGTTTGTTCACTCTCCTTCTTCTGGTCGTGACGAACTGTCGCCACGCTCAATTAAGTGTAACTTTCTGGGATATTGTCCGACACAAAAAGGGTACAGGTGTTATGATCATGTTCTCCGCTGACAGTATGTTTTTGTCGATATCACTTTCTTTGGGATATTTCATTCTTTTCACCTTCCTCTCTTCTTCCTTCTTCTGATGATTCAGTTTCTTTTCCTCTTTTTTTGGCACCTTGTACCAAGCCTACTATTTCTTCTTTCCCAGGTGATTCTCCTGCTCTTTCTGATTTGTCTGTTGAGCTACTGCCCACATCTCCTAGTTTGCTAGTCTCTCCTTCGGATGGAATTAAGCAAGTAGACAGGACTGATCTTGATCTTTCAATTGCTCTTCGAGGGTGTGCGTTCGTGCACTCAACATCCTCTTTCTCGTGTGGTATCTTATACACGACTGTCTCCTCTGGCACAAAGTTTTTCTCCTGCTCTCTCGGCAAATGTTCTTCTTGCGTCTTATCATGATGCTCTGGTTACTCCACATTGGAAATCTACTATGGATAAAGAGATGAACACTCTGACTGAACGGGATACTTGGTCTCTTATTCCTACTCCTCCTGGTGCTGATATTGTTGACTATCGCTGGGTCTTTGTCATCAAATATCTTCCTGATGGTACTGTTGATCGATATAAATCTCGGCTTGTGGCCAAAGGGTTTACGCAAACTTATGGTGTGGATTTTTTTGATACGTTCTCTCCTGTTGCTTAGATTACTACGATCTATGTCCTTTTTTCTGTAGTTGTTAACAGAGACTGGGAAATATTCTAGTTGGATGTCAAGATTTTTTTTCCCCTAGGGTGATCTGTATGAGACAGTTTAAATGGAGCAACCTCCTGGGTATGTTGCTTAGGGGGAGTCTCAGGTATGTAAGTTGAAGAAAGTCATCTATGGTGTTGGGTACATTGGTAATTGTACCAGATTTGGAGAAGCCTCACTTAAATCAATGACATACATCATCTTGTATTTGATGTCTGTTTAAGTTTATTTGTGCAGGCTAAGTAATGCAAAAATTTGTCTAAGTATAAAAGCATCGAGACACTCGGTCAGTTTCAACGCTTGTGAAGAAGTTGTGTCAAGAACAAGAGCAAAACTGTGTCGACACACAGGACTTGTGTCGACACACAGAAGTTCAGTCTACACCAGTTGTATTGACACACAGGACTTGTGTCGACACATAGATATCAGACAACACAACCTGTGTCGACTTAAATGATCACAGTCGACATCCTGAATGCTGAGTCAAAGATCAACTGTGTCGACACTCATGACTAATGTCGACACACTATGACTAGTAGTACTGACAGTAAGCTGAAGCAGATATGTTAACACCCAGGACTTAGGTTGACAAATGTTTTGAATAAAAGCTGTGTCGACACTAAGGAAGTTGTGTCGACATATTCTATATTATCTATATCGAGACTATGAAGAAAAGCTATGTCGACAAAGATTGAAGTCGGTCGACTACATCAAGGGAATGTGTCGACATCCTGATAGCTGTTTCGACACATTCATAATCTGTGTCGACACATTTTGAAATCAGTGTCACCATATTGTGAAGAAGATCTGTCTCGACGCTGTCTGCTATTTTAAATACCAAGTTGCAGATTTCCAGATCTAAGAAGTGACGGCTGGCATAACTGTCAAAGTAGTCAGATGTTAGAACTGTCAGGTGCCAGTCAGCTACCGGTTCAGCTGGTTACCTCTGCTGTGTTTCTATAAATAGAATAGTGCTATCAAAGAATAATATACAGAAAATATACAACACAATAACACAGAGTCGAAGAAGGAGAAATATGTAACAAGATGAAGGAGAAGAAGGAAACTTATTCAAGATCACCTCCATCTGCTTAAGAGAGATTCAACCTAGTTCTCTATTTTCAAGAAGCTTTGAAGAAGCGAAGTAAGGTTGAATCAGATCCAAAGCTGCAAGGATCAGAAGAAGACCAATCACTCAAGATTTTGTCAAGAACACTTTACCCCATTCTCTCTATCTGGGTAAAGAAATTCTTAAAACATTGTAATCACAACTGTATGACTATATTGATCTTAGTGTAGGAAAGTATATCTTTCTGAGTGGTAAGCCTGTAATTATAAGGGCTGAGGTAGGGCATGTTGCCTGAGGTAGGAGTTGGAAAATTCTGAGGTAGGGTTCTTGGAAAGAATATGAGTTGTAGGATCTGGAAGGATCTAAGCTGTAGGACTTGAAGAAGTCTGAGTTATAGGAACCTGGAAGGGTTCTGAGTGGTAAGATCTGTGGATCTGAGAAAAGTGGAAGTTGGGCCGAATCTAGTTCATTGCTAGATAGGTGAAGGGGGAAAGTGGATATACCAAAATATTGAAGAACCACTATAAATTGTGTGTCTCTGTGCTATGCTTGCTTACTCTGAATGTTTGTGATGCTTGTATGGTTGGATAACTAGATTTGCTACTAAGAAATCCTAAAACTGCCTATTATAAAGAATTGAACCTATTCACCCCCCCCCCCCCACCCCCTTTAGGTGATTAGTTGTTTATTATTGAATTCTTTCAATTTGTATCAGAGGGAGGTTGCTCAAAATTTGACTTAACAGTCAAAGCTTATCTCCAAGGCAGTTATAGATATTCAAAATGGGGTCAAGTGAGAATCAGAAAGAGCTTGGTTCAATGAAACTTCCCATATGCAGAAATGAAAATTTTGGTATCTGGAAGAAAAAGTCAGATTGTTCATGGAGGCATCTGATCCAAGAATTTATATTACAGTTCAAGAAGGTCCCTTTATACCAATGAAAACATCAGCTCTTAATGCCAATAAATCCACTCCTAAGAGCTATGAAGAAATGACTAAGGATGAGATCATCTTGACTACTATGGACAAAAGGGCACAAAACATAATAGTTAGTTCCATAGATGATTCAACTTTTTAGAATCTGGTCCATTGCAAAACATCAAAATAAATGTGAGACACACTGGTTGTCTACGTGGAAGGAACTGGAGAGGTTAGAGATGACAGAAAGTCTATGCTCAATCAGGAGTATGAGAGCTTTAGACAGGCCAAGACTAATAGCATTGCAGAATGCTATAAGAAATTCTTTAGGATAGTGAATGAACTAATGACTTATGGAAGGGTATTCAGTACATATGAGCTAAATGACAAATTCCTCAGGTCATTAACAAAAGATTGGGATACTAAGATTTATGTCATAAAAGAAGTGGCTAGATTAGCTGATACACCTCCACCAATACTGTTTGGTAAACTGTTGTCCAATAAAATGCAGTTGACAGCAAGGAAAGAGGAGGATAAATGCAGCAAGTCTTCAATCAAGGATAAGTCTGTGGCTTTCAAAGTTGAGGCCACAAGAAAGGGTAGGAGAAAGTCTCCTTCTCCTCCCAGGAAGGTTGCTGAGACAAAAACTGAAAGCTCAGACACCAGCACATCAGATGGTCACAATTCTGATGAAGACTTTGCTACTTTCACCAGACAGTTCTAGAGATTTGTAAAGAAAAAGAGTTGGTGAAGCAGGCCATCTACATCTTCTTACCCCAAGGATGATTACTATAAAGGAAAGAAGAAATCCTCTAAAGAGGACAGGTATGGCTCAAAAACTAGTAAACAAACTTCTTCTAAAATAGTTTGTTATTGCTGCAGCAAACCAGGACATGTCATAGCTAACTATATTATGAAAAGAAAGGAATCAGGAGACAAGAAGAAGAACCATAAGGCAAGAAGGAAAAGTCCTTTGTTGCCCAGAAAGAAAAAAGTTAGATTGATTCATCTTCATAAGAATCAGAAAGAGAAGATGATGTTGAGGCCTATATTGGGCTATATTCAGCAGAAGTAGATTCAGTGGAGATTGAATTCCTGCAGATGCTGGATGACATCAATTCAAGGACAGAAGAGGGTCATTGCTTTGGTCTGTTGGGAGTTGATGAAGAAGAAGATAGTCAGGATCATCCTGGTCCTAGTAAGGTACATTCCTCACCATCTGGATTTGTATATGTAACTAGTCCAGAATCAGAAGCATCAACTCAAAAAGGTGATGATGGTTTTGAATCTAAGGGAGACATCAATCAAATGATTGATGATTATGGTGAGCTTCTGAAAGCATTTAAGGAAAGCAGGATCCTAGCCAAAAAGTTGGCAAAGGAGAATGCTTCTCTGAAATTGGCTGCTTTAGACTCAGCAAAAGTGCTGGATCTGAAGATAAAAGAAGTTAGTAAACTGAAAAACATAACTAGTATTCAGATGGGTACTATTACTTTCAAGAATAATCATATCAGGAATCTTGAAAGAAGACTTCAAAAGGAGAGGGAATTTGTGGCTAAATTTTCCAAACCTAGTACATTTTTATCTTTAATAGATTCCTTCTCCATCCAAAAGGGTAAGAAGGGACTAGGTTACAAAGGTAGAACTAGAGTTGCCAAATCTAAAAGTAAAGGCAAAGCTTCACTACAGCCACTAGCCTAAATGCCTCATATATCTTTTAAGAAGAGTGATCAGCCATCAAACAGGTATGATCATGAATGCATTTATGGTCACTGTGAGAGTGAGAGTGGCAAGGGTGCAAGTGATTATATGGCAGCTCACCAGAAAACTCAACTTGCCCATTCTGGACAATTTGTGTTTGGTGTCCCAGCCTCATCACTCAAACAAAAATAAGCAGTTCACTTCCAAGGTCTTACAGACCAGAACCAGACAAAGGGGAAGTCTGATAGTAGGACTAATATGGGTATCACTGAAGCAATAAGGAGCATTTAATCTGAAAAGAAGAATGCTGCTGTTAAGACTCAGGATATCCCAAGTATATCTGCTGCTAGACCAATTCCCAAGAAATCTTTGACTGATAGACTAGGAAAAGGAACTGTTATACCATCAGATTTAAGAACTAAAGATAGCAATGTTGTCAGATCAGTACTTAAGAGGAGGTATAATAAGTATGAGTGTTGGTGTTGTGGCAAAGTGGGTCACTTTGCCATTGACTGCTGGTTCAATGATAGTGTCAAGAGGGATAGTCTACCTGTCAGTAAAGCTGCAGGTAGGTAGATGCATTTTCAGTCTAACCAATGCCTATGACCAAATAAAAATTGGGGCCCTAAAGGTAGATAGTCTTGTTCTATGCAGGTGAGTCCAAGTAATCATACCCCGATATGGTACTTGGACAGTGGTTGTTCCAGGAACATGACTGGAACAAAGAGGATGCTAAAGGACTATACTCCAACTAACAATGGACCAAAAGTCATCTTTGGAGGTTTAGAAAGTGGGATTATAAAAGGTTTTGGTAAGATTACAAATGGTCTAGTCACTATCACACAAGTGGTCTATGTGAAAGGTTTGAAACATAATCTGATAAGAATAAGTCAATTATGTGATCTTGGCTATGACATTTCTTTCCTTAAAGATAAGTGTCAAATAAGAAATTCTAATGACCCAGGGGTCATCTTATTTGGCACTAGGAGAGGAAATGTTTATTGTCTAGATTTTGAATGTATGAGAAGAGATTCTCCTATTTGTCTAGTTGCAGATGAGAAAGCCACTCACTGTGTACAATGGCACAAGAGGCTAGCTCATCTAAACTATAAGACAATAGGAAAACTCTTCAGTAGTGATCTAGTCAGGAATGGTCCTAAAGTCAAGTGTGCCAAGGAGAGTATTTGTTCAGCATGTCAAAAGGGCAAGCAGACCAGATCCTCTTTTAAAAGCCTTGATACCAAAGATTCAGTGAGTTGTCTTTACCTTATGCAAATGGATTTGTTTGGTCCTATGACAGTTCATTTTCTAGGTAGGAAATCCTATACATTGGTTATAGTAGATTACTTTTCCAGGTTTGCATGGGTGTTCTTTTTAAGGAAGAAATATGAAACACCTAATGTTTTCCAGACCTTTGTTAAGCAGATACAGAATGAATTTAACAGTACATTGGTCAATATCAGAAGTCACAATGGGATTGAATTTTAGTCTGAATGCATGACAAAGTTCTGTGAAAGTATTGGGATTCATCAGGAGTTCTCCTCACCTAGAACACCTCAACAAAATGGTATTACTGAAAGGAAAAAATAGAACTCTAATAGAGGCTGGTAGGACTCTACTAAGTGACACTTCTCTTCCAGAATATTTCTGGGCAGAGGTAGTAAACACTACATGTCATGTCCTCAATAGGGCCTCTATCACTAAAAGTCATAAGAAGACTCCCTATGAGATTCTAAAGGGTAGAAAACCAAACCTATCTTATTTTAGAATCTTTGGTAGCAAGTGCTATATACATAACAATGGTATGTCTTAGTTGACTAAGTTTGCTGCCAAGTCCCAAGAGGGAATCTTTGTTGGGTACAGCAACAATAGTAAGACAAATAGGGTCTATAACTTGACAAGTTGTAGAAGAATCTGTCCATGTAGTTTTTGATGAATCCATGCTTATTAACAATGAGCTGCCTATCATTTCATCTAGTTCTGTAGGTCTAAAGGATAAATTGGAGAAGCAATCCATTAAAGAAGTCAAGACAGCAGAAGAAAATACAGAAGATGATGGATGCTGTCAAGAGGGAGCTCTAGAACAGCAAGCTGATAATATTCCACAAATGGAAGTTGAAGACACTGAAGAACAGACTGCGGAAGAAAGGATGCCTCAAGCAATGAGACATCAAAAAATCATCCAGCTCACCAAATCATTGGTGATGCTAGACATGGTGTAATGATAAGGAGCAAGAGCATGAACACTGCACTATGTTCAAGCTTTTTGTCCCAGGTAGAACCTAAGAAGTTTGAGGAAGCTTTTAAGGATTCTCACTGGATAGGTGTCATGCAAGAAAAACTGAACCAGTTCAAGAGATGCAAAGTATGGAAACTTGTTCCTAGACTAAAAGGACACAATGTCATTGGAACAAAATGGATCTATAGGAATGAGTTGGATGAGAATGGAATAATAATCAAAAATAAGGCAAGGCTAGTAGCTAAAGGTTACAGGCAGGAATAAGGGATAGACTTTGACAAAACTTTTGCTCCTGTAGCAAGGTTGGAGGCCATAAAACTATTCCTTTCCTATGCAGCCTATCAAGGATTCTATGTCTACCAGATGGATGTCAAGTCAGCATTTCTGAATGGAGACTTGAAGGAAGAACTATATGTAGAACATGCATCAGGTTTTGTTGATTCTCATTTTCCAAACTATGTCTATAGACTTAAGAAAGCCCTTTATGGGTTGAAACAGGCTCCTAGGGCTTGGTATGCGACATTGTCTACCTTCCTCATTGAGAATAAATTTTCAAGGGAGAAAATAGATAAAACTCTATTCCTTAGGGAATCCAAAGGCAAGATCATACTAGTTCAGATTTATGTTGATGACATAATCTTTGGATCTACTGAAAACAACCTTTGCAGAAAGTTTGCTAAACTTATGGAAGGGAAATTTGAAATGAGCCGTATGGGTGAGCTATAGTTCTTTCTAGGACTTCAAATAAAACAGAATGATGATGGTTTATCCATATCACAGTCTAAGTTCACCAAGGATTTGATAAAGAAATATGGTATGGATACAACATCTTCTATGAAAACTCCAATGGTTTCAAGCATGCCTATATACAAAGATGAAGGAGGAAAACCTATTGATGAGACTTTGTATAGAGGGATAATTGACTCCCTCCTCTACTTGACTACTAGTAGGCCTGACATCATATATGCAACATGTGTCTGTGCTAGATATCAAGCATGCCCTAAAGATTCACATTATTCTGTTGTAAAAAGAATTCTGAGATATCTTAAGGGCACACCAGATCTAGGTCTTTGGTACCATAGGAATAGAGATTTCCTATTAACTGGATTTTAAGATGCAGATTTTACAGGATGAAAAGAAGATAGGAAAAGTACCACAGGTATTTGTTAGTTCCTTAGTGGAAGATTGATGTCATGGAGCAGCAAAAAGCAAACAAGTGTTACAATTTCTACTGCTGAAACAGAGTACATTGCTGCAGGAAGTTGTTGTGCACAACTATTATGGATGCAGCATCAGTTAGAAGATTATGACATCAAGCTAAGTAAAACACCTTTATATTGTAACTCTACAAGTGCAATTTCCATTGCTAGAAATCCTGTTTCACATAGCAGAACAAAGCATATTGAAATTAGGTATCACTTTTTAAGAGAACATGTAGAGAAAAATGAAATCTGTTTAGAATTTGTCACTACAGATAGACAAATAGCTGACATATTCACTAAGTCTCTGGATGAAACTAAGTTCAATATCTTTAAGATTGAGCTAGGAATGCTAGATATTGAGTAAGTCAATTTATAAACTCATTAAAGGAAAAATCCTCAGATATTGGCTAAGTTTAGAATTCATGTTGACATCAACAATAAGTTGGTCGACATTAATTATTGTTAGTGTCGATACTGCCAGAGCTTAGTGTCGACATTAAAAGGAAAGTGTCGACACTACCAGAGCTCAGTGTCGACATTAAAAGGAAAGTGTCGACACAATGTTGTCGACATCATACATCTATGTGTCGACATACTTCTGTCAATACCTTAAATCAAGGTGTCAACACAACAATGTCAAGTCTTATATGTCGACTCCTATAGAGTGGTGTCAACATATAATAGTGCTGGATCCCTATCATCCGTGTCGAGATGTTAACTTCTGTGTCGACACAAAATATTTGGTCACGTTGTTTGACCTTCAAAATTTAAAACCCTATAAATAGGTTAAAACGAGAATTAGTCGACCACGCGACTTAGCTTTTTCGAGACATTGAACTTCTGTGTCGAGGGCTAGATCTCCTCTCAACCATCCTCAATATCTCTTCCATAAACATTCAATGGCGGTAAAGTTAGAAGAAAACATCAACAAGGGTTATGAACTGGTTCGTTGTCACAACCCGCATTTTCTTCGAATTAAGAATTATCAGAGTAAGAGAAAACACGCGTCGTGATGCCACGTCAAGCAGGGAATAACTGCTGACGCTTAGGCAAAACCAACTACCAACTTAATTAAAGAAAATCATGTGATTAATGATTAGAAAATCAGTTATATTTAGAGACCGTATCCCTCGGCTCAGTGGATCACCTAGTCCACAAAAGAAAAACTATATTTATACGCTGCGGAAAAATACTTTATTTAGGTTTAACATCCTAAGGAGCACATAAGGGTCTCAAGAGAACCACTCATGCTATGCAAGACCCTACATTTAATTTATATAATATATAAGAAAGCGGTCTTTATACGTGATTTGGAAAATAGTGAATACGTCTTATAAAACATGCTGATCATGAGCTTTATTTATAATAATAATTATAGTTTAGAAATAACTAGCAAACTAGCATAAAACCATCTCAAAGCAAGTAGACTATCTCCAGAAAATGGTAGCAGCAATAGTATATATCTAGTACAAGGTAAAAACTACCAGTGGGCGCCAACAACCTGACACGAACCCACTAGCACAAATATATGTCTGTAAGAAAGTACTGAAAACAACCTCACTAACAAGGTAAACAGAACTCCAAAGTCCAAGAGACCACCAACACCACCACTGCAAACTAGCCACCCAACTGGCTACGGCTCAGAACCTGGGGTATTCCAAAAGAAAACAGAATACCTCAGCAAGCTAAACAAAGTAAAACTGCATGAAAGAGTCAACCAAAAGGGGAAAAGTACCTGAAAAAAACATGCAGTAGAAAGAGTCACAACTGTCCAAAACAGGACCACAAGAAAAGCACTACGTGCGAGAAAAACAGCAACAACCCAGACCAGGAACAACATCTTGCAGGGCCTACTAGGCTACCAAGAGCCAAAAGTGCTGCAAACTACCAAGGAAGAAACTTCTAACACCCTAAACTGTGGGAAGTGATAGTAGCAAAAACAACAACGAGGAACCGGATCGAAGGCAAACGCAGTCCCCCAATCCACCATGTCCAAGTCAAAAGCTCGAGGGTCAACACGTGAAAACACAAGGGACCTTCCACCCGACATGCCCAGCCCGTACCTGGAGCAAGAAAAACATGGGTGGCCTTGGCTATATCACACAACTCCACCCCCATAAAGAGCTACAACCACCACTACTAACCACGACCCACGATTCGGCCTCTAGGACAATAAAGAAAACGGCCGACAAGGAAAACCTAGAAATACAACTGGAAATCCACTCGGAAACGAAAGACAAGGTAAAGGAAGAGTGTTGAAATAAACCAACACGACTAGGCGTTGAGTGAAACCCACTCAGTGCCTACCTAAACTTTGGCATTGAGCGAGCTAGCCTCACTCGCTGCCAAAATAAAGTCACTACCCACAAACCCGCTAAAGAATACGGAGCTCGACGATAGTCGAACGACCAAGGCAGAAGATCCAGAACTCGAGTAGTTGCATGTCACTTGAGTATCTAAATTCCCGCACTCGAAACCAGCTAAATTCGCCTAGCAAAAGAAAATATACAGAGCGCACGATCAGTGACGCACGATTAGTTGTCGTGCGCACTCATCGGCTGATGATCGTGCGAAGCGAACCTGGAAAGCCTGAGAAAAACTTAGCGTCAGCGCACGATCAGTGACGCACGATCAGTGGTCGTGCGCACTGCTTGCCAGCGCTCGTGCGATCTCCGAGACAGAACTTTAAAAACTGAAAGTTATACGCGCACGAACAGAGGCACGCGACCAGTGGTCGTGCGCCCTAACGGTTAACGACCGTGCGCGGCTAACCTGCACCGTTTGGAATTTCCCGAACGACACCGGAACGCGCACACGACTCACGCAACTGCAGTAGCAGCAGGAAACTACCAACGTCGCGCACCACTACTATACAAACTATGCCTAATCATTCGAGTAATACCTTAGCGAAAATCGGCAACCACACCCCCTCCTAACTCTCCCTCTCGGCTACACCCGAACCAGAGCAACAATCAGAGTAAAGGAAAACAACGGCTCCACGCCGACAATTTGGATTCCAATCATCACAAAATAGGGGGGTTTCAGTAGGAAGAACTAAGCCCTATAGTTAGCAAGAAATGAGAACAACAAGGCCTCTAACCTGGGCTAACCGGGATTTCAATTTCAGCAAGTAAGATCGAAAAAAAACTTGGCAAGGGTAAGAATACCACTTGCCTCAATTCACTGCGAAGCTTTGGACTGCTTTCCTCCTCTTCGCACAGATCAAAACAGCCGCAACACCTAAAACAAACTCTCGGCCATTAATGACGGAAAACTCCAAAACTGAAAATTCCAATCCTCCCAAAACTCCACGAAAATCGAATTTCTTACCGTAGGAATGAAGGTCTTGACGAGAGCAATCCGAATCCACTCTCGGAATCGAATTCCGTCCACAAACGCTCCGGGAATCGGCGTCCGAAGGGAAGGGTAGGCGGTTTCTCCGTTTCTCTCGTACAGGCGGCGGTTTTAACGTGAAGAAGATGAAGATGGCGTGCCTTTTCATTCTATATATATATATATATATATATATTAATATATAATAATATAATTAATTACAAAATTACATAAAGCACCTAAACGACGCGAAAACCGAACTACCTCGGAATTCGACGAAATTCGCACCGTAGCTAAATACCCACGCTACGAACACAACGGCGAAATCGAAATTAATTTTCGACGAACAGAACTCGAGTTATACCCAAACAAAGCCAAACACCAACATCCCCCCGAGAGGCCACACCGGGTCACCCAAAACGACTCGGCTTGCTAGGGAGATCTTGCCAACAGGCTACAGAATAGGGCACTCAGTTCTAAGGAGCTAAACCATACTCCACACATGGCTCAAGCCACGGAAATGCGTCATCGTAACGCCAAACAAGAATAAAAATAATCGCTGAAAAAACGGGGCGTTACAGTCACTCCCCCTAAAAGAAAGTTTCGTCCCAAAACTTTACGCACAACCCTCCTACTAAAGAAGGAAAAGTAACAAACAGAAGTTACAAAGGGAAACATACCGATCAAATCAGTGAAATAGGTGAGGGTACGCCCTCCTCATGGCCGACTCTAGCTCCCAAGTCGCGCTCTCCAATTCCTGATTTTTCCACAGAACTTTCACCATCGGTATGGACTTCTTTCGCAGCACACGCTCCTGAGTATCCAAAATACGAACTGGCACCTCAACAAAAGAGAGGTTGGGCTCCAACTGGGGCACAACATCCAAGAGTTGCCCACTGCTGCGCACACACTTCCGCAATTGGCTAACATGAAAAACATTATGAACACCAGGGAAGTTCGCTGGCAAATCCAATCTATATGCAGACACACCAATCTGCTCCAAAATCTCGAACGGGCCCACATACCTTGGGTCCAATTTCCGATTTTTACCAAATCTCTTTACACCAACCATTGGAGAAACCTTGAGGTATACATGATCCCTTACTAAAAACTCCAAAGCAGACCTACGCCGATTGACGTTCTTTTCATACCTCTCCTGAGCTAAACGAAGCTTTTCACGAATAAGCTTCACGGCGACTTCCATCTCTTCCAGAGCATCTGGACCCAACAAAGGTTTCTCACCAGCCTCAGCCCAAAACAACGGAGTCCTACAGCGCCTCCCATACAAAGCTTCGAACGAAGCCATCTGCAAGCTTTCCTGATAACTGTTATTATAAGCAAATTCCATGAGTCGCAGACGCTCATCCCACGCTCCACCGTGGTCTAAAATATAGCACCGGATCATATCCTCAACAATCTGATTGACCCGCTCCGTCTGCCCATTGGTCTGAGGGTGGTACGCAGTAGAATACCTCAGATCTGCACCCAAACCCTCCTGCAGACTCTGCCAAAAACGAGAAGTAAACCGGGAGTCTCGATCAGAAATGATGCTAACCGGCACACCGTGGAGTCGGATGACTTCATTCAAGTACAACTCCGCTATCTTCTTCATCGGGTAATCAATCTTATAAGGCACGAAGTGAGCACACTTCGTCAATCTATCCACTATAACCCAAACAGAATCAAATCCCCTCGGGGATTTTGGCAAACCCGTAATGAAGTCCATAGATAAACTCTCCCACTTCCAAGTCGGGATCTCTAACGGGGTCAGCTTGCCACCAGGCCTTCCATGATCGGCCTTTACACGCTTGCAAGTGTGACACTCAGCAACATATCGGGCTATATCTCCTTTCATACCATACCACCAGGCAATTTGCCTTAAGTCACGGTACATCTTCGTAGATCCTGGATGGTAGGCAACGCTGGAACCATGAGCCTCACTGCAAATCATACTCCTAATATCCCCAACGGCGGGGATGCAAAACCTGTCGCGGTACTTCAAAGTACCCGCATCATCGATAGCAAAATCTGGCAACTCTCCCTTCTCTGTCCTGGTAAAAAGATGCAACAGATCCGGATCGTCCTTCTGATGCAGTCTAGTCAAAGAAATCCAGGACGGCTCTGCCACTGACAAGCTACTCTGCAAACTACAGCATCCCACTGAAATATCCATAAGGAGGAACTCCTCAACCAACCGATCGGCGGAGAGGTTAAAGATCTTTCCCGTCTTTCGGCTCAGGGCGTCGGCCACCACATTGGCCTTGCCTAGATGATACTGGATTTCTACGTCATAATCCGCCACATACTCAAGCCACCGCCGCTGACGCAGATTCAACTCCTTCTGTGTGAACACGTACTTCAGGCTCTTATGGTCAGTAAAAATCTTGCACTGAGCCCCATAAAGTAAGTGCCTCCACAACTTCAACACATAGATAACCGCTGCAAACTCAAGGTCATGCGTAGGATAATTCTTCTCATGAGTCTTCAACTGCCTTGACCCATAAGCAATTACTTTTCCATCCTGCATTAATACGCATCCCAGTCCTATATGCGAAGCATCCACATACACATCATAATCCACGCCCTCAGTAGGAAGGGTCAGAACGGGAGTAGTGCACAATCTCTTCTTTAGCTCCAGAAAAGCTTCTTCGCACTTCTCGCTCCAAACAAAAGCCACATTCTTCTGAGTCAGCTTGGTCAAAGGTGCGGCTAGAGAAGAGAAACCCTCCACAAATCTCCTGTAATAGCCAGCCAACCCTAAGAAACTTCTGATCTCCTTAGGAGTATTCGGCCTACTCCAATCCATCATTGCTGCAATCTTTTCTGGGTCAACCGAGATCCCATCCTTGTTCACCACGTGGCCTAGAAAAGAAACCTGAGGCAACCAAAATTCGCACTTGCTCAACTTGGCGAATAACTTGTGGTTCCTCAACTCTGATAGTACCAAGCGCAGATGTTGCTCATGCTCCTCAGCACTGCAAGAATAAACTAACACGTCATCAATGAAGACCACAACGAACTTGTCTAGGAAATCCTTGAACACCATGTTCATCATATCCATGAAGGATGATGGTGCGTTGGTCAAACCAAACGACATCACCAAAAACTCAAAGTGTCCATGCCTCGACCTAAACGCAGTCCGTGGAATATCTGCCTCACGGATCCTGAGCTGATGATAGCCCGAACGAAGATCGATCTTGGAGAACACCGTGCTACCACGCAACTGGTCAAATAAATCATCGATCCTCGGCAGAGGGTACCTGTTCTTGATAGTGACCTTGTTCAACTCTCTATAGTCGATGCAAAGCCGCATCGACCCATCTTTCTTCTTTATGAACAAAACAGGAGCACCCTAAGGCGACGAACTCTGCCTGATAAAACCTTTAGCCAACAACTCATCTAACTGAATTCGCAACTCCTCTAACTCACGAGGGGCCATCCGGTACGGCGCCTTAGCAATAGGACGCGTACCTGGCTCCAAATCAATAACAAACTCCACATCCCGCTCAAGAGAGATACCAGGAAGATCATCAGGAAAAACATCGGCGAAACCACAAACAATAGGAATCTCCTCCAAGCGTGGCACGCTAACAACGGTTCCAACTGCCGAGACTAAACAAACACAACAATCAGAAAGAAACAATCTCTGAACACATACCGCAGAGAGAACAGGAGAATCCTGACACAGATCAGCATACACGCTGCCGGGCTGACCGTCGTCCCTGATGAAGTCCAAGCGCTTTCCTTTGCACTGAATGACCGCATCATACCGAGAGAGCCAGTCCATGCCCAAAATGACATCGAAGTCCTCTAGATCAATCATCTTCAGGTCCGCCTTCGCAAGAAAATCCCCCAACAAAACCGGGCAATCCAAAATACCCAAATCTGACAACACAGATTCACTAGAGGGAAACTTGACACGGAAGGAATCCCGAACACGATCTAGAGACAACCGATGACGCTCCACAAAGGCTCTAGCCACGAACGAGTGGGTAGCGCCGGAGTCAAACAGAACACGTGCCCAGCGGTTCTTCACCTTAAATTTCCCTATAGGAGCGCACAAAGCTAAGGAACTAGCACAACAGTACCGCAAATAATCTAGCAACTAAACTACCAGGCTAGAAAGAAAAACAACAAACAACTAACCTGAGATCACCTGGGTCGAAGTCTGAGCCTCCTCGGAAGAAAACACGTTCAGCTTCCCTTTTCCCTTGTCCACACGCTGAGGTGGAGGTAAAGCCTGTAACGGAACTGCAGGAAGAGCTGGCTGAAACAGAGGACACCTCGACTTGATGTGTCCCTTCTGCCCACACTGAAATCAGACTTTATCCTTGGTCCAACACTGGGCCGCATCATGGCCGGATCGCTTACAAACAGAACAGGAGGCATCTCTCCTAGGAGCACCCTGAATCGCATGAACCTGCTCCTTCTTCTGAGCTGCCACCTTTTTGAAACACCTCTCGACAGGATGGCCTGACCGGCCACAAAAACTGCACACCACCCTGCTCCTCTTTCCCGGAACAGCATCGGGTACCAGGGGTTTCTTCTCCTCTACCAACTTCCTCTTATCCTTCTTCAACTGCTGGCCTCTGCTCTTTGCCGTCTCAATGGCCTCAACCTTAAGAGCAGCCTCTACAACTCCAGCATAAGTCACTGTCCCATAAGCACTGGCCAACTGCTGCACCTCACTCCTCAAACCACCGAGAAATCGCTTAACTCGATCAGCCTCAACGCTGACCAATCCAGGGGCAAAACGGCTCAACTTACTAAACTCTATCTCATACTCACCCACCGTGAGTTTCCTTTGCTTCAAATGGAGGAAGTCGTTCATGAGGCGGTCACGCTCGACCGAGGGTAAGAACTTCCTCAACAGCATCTCCTTGAACACCTCCCAAGAGCATCCGGCTACCAAACTCTCCTTCTCTCTCAGCCACCAACTCTTAGCCAAACCTTTAAGCTGATAGGCGGCTATCATCACCCTCTAATCATCTGCAATCCCTGAGTACGAGAACATCTCCTCCATGGAGATCAGCCAGTCGTCTATCACCATGAAATCTGCCTTCCCATCATAAGTGGGAGGGCTCAGCCTCTGAAACTGCGAGATGAAGGCCATCTCTGCTTGCACCACCACTGGAGGTCTCAAGGGTGCAGGAGGAGGAGGAACAGCTAACCCCCCCCCCCCCCCCCCCCGCAGGGACTTGCGCACCCTGAGCCTGACCTGCCACAACAGCCACCAAAGACTGAATCTGGGCTTGCACCTCCTCCAATTGCCTGCCCATAGCTTCGCTACTCAGACGCAGACTCTCGATCACCGCATCGTTTTGAGCTCCAGAAGATTCACCCTCAGACAGGGGAGTCGATCGAGTCGCAGGACGCCTAGCCATCCTAAAAATCATTACAACGCAAATCAGATCCAAATCCAACGACTAGAACCGGTTACCAGTACAGACAATACATATGTAGATATAGACTTAAAGCTGCTAAACTTGCTCTGAGAGTTTATCTTCTTCACAAAAAATCAGATGATATGCCCTAACCTAGGATGGTTAACCACCACCTTACTAACTCTTGTGCCTAGATCGGATGCATGAATTTATGTTAATTTGAAAACTCATGTGTGTACATATGTCATCCTGCAAATCTTTAGCTCGGCACGTTGTGCTTATGCAATGTTATGATATGCATGTTTGTGTTATGCATTCTAAAAAGGCCCTAATGCATGTTATGAGCGGCGTACACATGAAAATGTTATGCATCCCATACTACATAACATTCTCATGCAACAAAAAAGAAACGTGCTAGTCGCAGTCATGTGGTGAGGTTATGCATCCCATACTACATAACCCTCACATGTAGCCCCTATGGTGGATCCATATATGAACACATATTATGCATCCCATACTATATAATATGCCCTGTATACTTCATATTATGCTATGAGTGTAGTGTTCGTGCTTTTGCCAAGACGTGATGATGACATATCGGTGTGTGAATGACATGATGCTAAACTACTAATAAGCGAACAAAGGAAGGTTGCTCAACTAACTTGTCAAGCAACCTCCCTCTGATACCAACTGTCACAACCCGCATTTTCTCCGAATTAAGAATTATCAGAGTAAGAGAAAACACGCGTCGTGATGCCACGTCAAGCAGGGGATAACTGCTGACGCTCAGGCAAAACCAACTACCAACTTAATGAAAGAAAATCATGTGATTAATGATTAGAAAATCAGTTATATTTAGAGACCGTATCCCTCGGCTCAGTGGATCACTTAGTCCACAAAAGAAAAACTATATTTATACGCTGCGGAAAAATACTTTATTTAGGTTTAACATCCTAAGGAGCACATAAGGGTCCCAAGAGAACCACTCATGCTATGCAAGACCCTACATTTAATTTATATAATATATAAGAAAGCGGTCTTTATACGTGATTTGGAAAATAGTGAATACGTCTTATAAAACATGCTGATCATGAGCTTTATTTATAATAATAATTATAGTTTAAAAATAACTAGCAACCTAGCATAAAACCTTCTCAAAGCAAGTAGACTATCTCCAGAAAATGGTAGCAGCAATAGTATATATCTAGTACAAGGTAAAAACTACCAGTGGGCGCCAACAACCTGACACGAACCCACTAGCACAAATATATGTCTGTAAGAAAGTACTGAAAACAACCTCACTAACAAGGTAAACAGAACTCCAAAGTCCAAGAGACCACCAACACCACCACTGCAAACTAGCCACCCAACTGGCTACGGCTCAGAACCTGGGGTATTTCAAAAGAAAACAGAATACCTCAACAAGCTAAACAAAGTAAAACTGCATGAAAGAGTCAACCAAAAGGGGAAAAGTACCTGAAAAAAACATGCAGTAGAAAGAGTCACAACTGTCCAAAACAGGACCACAAGAAAAGCACTACGTGCGATAAAAACAGCAACAACCCAGACCAGGAACAACATCCTGCAGGGCCTACTAGGCTACCAAGAGCCAAAAGTGCTGCAAACTACCAAGGAAGAAACTTCTAACACCCTAAACTGTAGGAAGTGATAGTAGCAAAAACAATAACGAGGAACCGGATCGAAGGCAAACGTAGTCCCCCAATCCACCATGTCCAAGTCAAAAGCTCGAGGGTCAACACGTGAAAACACAAGGGACCTTCCACCCGACATGCCCAGCCCGTACCTGGAGCAAGAAAAACATGGGTGGCCTTGGCTATATCACACAACTCCACCCCCATAAAGAGCTACAACCACCACTACTAACCACGACCCATGATTCGGCCTCTAGGACAATAAAGAAAACGGCCGACAAGGAAAACCCCGAAATACCACTGGAAATCCACTCGGAAATGAAAGACAAGGTAAAGGAAGAGTGTTGAAATAAACCAACACGACTAGGCGTTGAGTGAAACCCACTCAGTGCCTACCTAAACTTTGGCGTTGAGCGAGCTAGCCTCACTCGCTGCCAAAATAAAGTCACTACCCACAAACCCGCTAAAGAATACGGAGCTCGACGATAGTCGAACGACCAAGGCAGAAGATCCAGAACTCGAGTAGTTGCCTGTCACTTGAGTATCTAAATTCCAGCACTCGAAACCAGCTAAATTCGCCTAGCAAAAGAAAATATACAGAGTGCACGATCAGTGACGCACGATCAGTGGTCGTGCGCATTCATCGGCTGATGATCGTGCGAAGCGAACCTAGAAAGCCTGAGAAAAACTTAGCGTCAGCGCACGATCAGTGACGCACGATCAGTGGTCATGCGCACTGCTTGCCAGCGCTCGTGCGATCTCCGAGACAGAACTTTGGAAACTGAAAGTTATACGCACACGAACAGAGGCACACGACCAGTGGTCGTGCGCCCTAACGGTTAACGACCGTGCGCGGCTAACCTGCACTGTTTGGAATTTCCCGAACGACACCGGAACGCACACACGACTCACGCAACTGCAGTAGCAGCATTAAACTACCAACGTCGCGCACCACTACTATACAAACTATGCCTAATCATTCGAGTGATACCTTAACGAAAATCGGCAACCACACCCCCTCCTAACTTTCCCTCTCGGCTACACCCGAACCAGAGCAACAATCAGAGTAAAGGAAAACAACGGCTCCACACCGACAATTTGGATTCCAATCATCACAAAATAGGGGGGGTTCAGTAGGAAGAACTAAGCCCTATAGTTAGCAAGAAATGAGAACAACAAGGCCTCTAACCTGGGCTAACCGGGATTTCAATTTCAGCAAGTAAGATCGAAAAAAAACTTGGCAAGGGCAAGAATACCACTTGCCTCAATTCACTGCGAAGCTTTGGACTGCTTTCCTCCTCTTCGCACAGATCAAAACAGCCGCAACACCTAAAACAAACTCTCGGCCATTAATGGCGGAAAACTCCAAAACCGAAAATTCCAATCCTCCCAAAACTCCACGAAAATCGAATTTCTTACCGTAGGAATGAAGGTCTTGACGAGAGCAATCCGAATCCACTCTCGGAATCGAATTCCGTCCACAAACGCTCCGGGAATCGGCGTCCGAAGGGAAGGGTAGGCGGTTTCTCTGTTTCTCTCGTACAGGCGGCGGTTTTAACGTGACGAAGATGAAGATGGCGTGCCTTTTCATTCTATATATATATATATATATATATATATATATATATATATATATAAATATAATTAATTACAAAATTACATAAAGCACCTAAACGACGCGAAAACCGAACTACCTCGGAATTCGACGAAATTCGCACCGTAGCTAAATACCCACGCTACGAACACAACGGCGAAATCGAAATTAATTTTCGACGAACAGAACTCGAGTTATACCCAAACAAAGCCAAACACCAACATCCCCCCGAGAGGCCACACCGGGTCACCCAAAACGACTCGGCTTGCTAGGGAGATCTTGCCAACAGGCTACAAAATAGGGCACTCAGTTCTAAGGAGCTAAACCATACTCCACACATGGCTCAAGCCACGGAAACGCGTCATTGTAATGCCAAACGAGAATAAAAATAATCGCTGAAAAAACGGGGCGTTACATTCGTAATGCCTTCAACGATGCTTCTCAAGAAATTCAGAAAGTCATCACCCTAGTCAATGACGCTGGACCAGAATTTATGGTATTAGAACCAACCAAGATATGGAAGAAAGAAGTAATTGAATTCTTCTCTAACACAAAGCTGGATTCAACTGGAAACAAGATTAAATCAATAGTTCTTGGGACGAAGATAAAGCTTACTTCTAAAAGTCTGAGCAAGGTACTCCAACTGCCGTCGCTCAAAGAAGAAGATGAGGTTGATTCTGACAAGATAGAAGAGGGACTTCAATGGTGTGGTTTGAATGCAACCATGAAGATTGAATCCTTTATGAATAGAAAATGGATGAATTCCCAAGGGAAATTTCTTTCTGAAGTGGTTGGAAAGGTTATATTATACAAGATAGGGGGACATGATAGGATATCTTCCTTCATGTTCAGCATAATGATAAGATTAATATTCAATCTTAAGACTGAATGGTCGACAGTAGTCTTTGACAGGATCAAGGAAGGGATCAAAAATCCTAACCTAGGCAGGATCCTGAGTTTGTATCTAGTCTCAGCAAAGCCAGAGATACTAAATCGAGCTGCAGGAGCTAAAATCAATCATATGAGGAGAATGGACACTAGAATCTTGTCAAGATAAGACAGGGTACTGACCAAGGAGACTCCAGCTCTTGTGCAACATCAAAAAGAATTAAAGAAAAATAAATCAGCAGCAAAGATTGTGGAATCATCTAGTGATTCAGAAGAGGTTGTGGTTTTAAGTTTTGTTGAGGATGTAAATAAAGTACAATATCAAAGGGAAGATGATTCAGTGCCACATCCTCAAGTGTCCTCAGTTCCAGGGGTAGACTTTACAGAGACAATCATGGAGAGTGAAGAAGCTCATCTCACAATCCTGGAGGTTCTCAAGGATATCAACAAGGATGTTGCTATGGTAGATGAGTCAGAAGCACAAACTGAGCTAGTTCAAGTTGCTGAGAAAGAGTCTTTTGTTTCAGAAGCTAATGTCTAGGGGGAGAAGACTGGGGCTACTGAGGACAATGTTCCTCCATCTGATACTTTGCTAGATGTCCAGAAGGACAATCAGGACATACTTCAAGAAGATGCACAGATTGAGGGGGAGGTACCAGACTTAGACTCAGTACATTTTCCTGATAACCAGCCTCATGCTATGGATGTAGCCAGTTCCTCTGAATCAGAAGCTTAATAAGAAGCCTCAGAGCTAAAGAAGAGAAAACAAATGGAAATAATGAAGAAAAGCATAGGATATAAGAAGGCTTTGCAGACTGCCCCACCAACACCAGCTCTTGTAGTGGACTACAGTTCACTTTTTGTGAAACTGTAAGAGATGATGGATGAATAAAGAACTACTCTTGAAATATATGTGGATGAGACCCATAAGGACCTGCAATTTTAGCTGGCACGGGATATCAAATCCATCAGATTTGAAGTCAATCAGGAAAAAAAGAGATGATAGATTGCTTCCATAAAGGAAGTAATGATGTAGTTTACTTGGCACAGCAACAACAGGAGATTAAGACTACAGTAGAGGACATTGCAGTCAAACAAGGTTATGTCCTGGAAAATCAAATAAGAATGAATGAAAATCTGGTAGAATCTCATAATGCTATTCTAACAAAGCTTGATAATAGTATCACTGCTATAAAGACTGAAGTGTCCAAGCAAATCAAAGAAGATTTAATAGCTGTCCAAACAGCAATCCAGCCATCTCAGACAGCTATTTTTGATCAACTGAAGAAGTTCAGGACCTATTACAAAGAAGGAACAAATTATCTAGCTGATTAGGTAAGGTTTCAAAATGATGATCTGAGAGATCATGTAGAAAGAGAAGTCATAAAGGGGGAGAGAGTATTAGTAAATGGAAGCTCAGATCATGCTAAATGGATATCAAATAGCATCCGAGCAACTCTTGGGTATCCACCCCTTTGTGATGATGACAACACTGCTGAATCTAGAATTCAATCTGCTTATTTTGAAGGGGTTCAGCAGGAAGTAGCTCATGTTATTTATCCTCCTTCTGATTTTGAAGAGATCCAACAGGCAGTTCACCAAATGTATAGCCCTCCACAGGAGGCACAAAATGTTATTCTTCAATAAAGTTAATATGTTTGCAGCTGTAGTTCAAAGAGAAAAAGAAGCTCAGTTGTCTAAGAAAAGGTTCAGAGAATAGGCAGAATTAAAGCCTGATTTTGAACAATGGAGTTCAACCTCTAGAAATATTATTATGACTTCTTGGAAAGCTGTGAAAGATAATATGCATGATAGAGGCAAATGGTATTCTGAATAAGAATGGAGTAAATATCAGGAGCGGCAAGATGCCATATTTCAGTTCAGAAGAGATCTTAAAGCTGGGAAGATACCTGTTAACTCGGTGGAGCCTAGCAAGTATTTCCCAAAGCCTTTTCATTACTTTGAAAGGCAAAAGATCAAGGCTAAAGAGCTTAAGAAGAAGGAACAGAAAGTAAAGAAGCTGGCTGATGACTCAGAAGCTAATGTACAAGCTAGGATTCAACCTTGCAAAGGAATTGTGATCAAGGAACCCAAACTGACTTAGAGGCTTTTATGTCTTAAAATTTAGAACTATGTAATAATGTTGTTCTTTCTAAACATTCTTGAATTTTATAAGTCAGATATAATTTGAAATGATGGGATAATTTCTTATTTGAGTAAATCTGTTTGATTCTATCTGTTTATATGTTACATGTTTCTATGATGGATATGCTTAACTTTGTAATATATATATTTTCTGCCTATTGATTAACCCTGTCTGTGTTTGTTAGTACATCATTAATTTTGTTGGTTATTATAATGGTGTATATCATTGACTTGTGGTTATGACTTCTCTAAATAGGGGGAGATTGTTGGATACATTGGTAATTGTACTAGATTTGGAGAAGCCCCACTTAAATCAATGACATACATCATCTTGTATTTAATGCTTGTTTAAGTTTATTTGTGAAGGATAAGTAATGCAGAAATTTGTCAAAGTATTAAAGCATCGAGACACTCGGTCAATGTCAACACTTGTGAAGAAGCTGTGTCGAGAACAAGTGCAAAACTGTGTCGACACACAGGAC
Source organism: Platanthera zijinensis (assembly GCA_039513925.1). NCBI lineage: Eukaryota > Viridiplantae > Streptophyta > Magnoliopsida > Asparagales > Orchidaceae > Platanthera > Platanthera zijinensis. The sequence goes on from CM077089.1 coordinate 98,576,173, forward strand.
TTGTGTCGATACACAGAAGTTCAGTCTACACCAGCTGTGTCGACACATAGTACTTGTGTCGACACACTGATATTAGACAACACAAGCTATGTCGACTTAAATGATCACAGTCGACATCCTGAATGCTGAGTCAAAGATCAACTGTGCCGATACTCAGGACTAGTGTCAACACTGTTGGTACCCTAGTTTGATTTGAGTTTAGTCCTCTCCTTTGTGCTCCTTGACCCAAGAAATATCTATGGTCAATGGTTAGTAGTCTAGCTGTAGAGTCCTCACTTTTCCAGATTGAGAATTTGGTTAAGTAGTTTATTCGTTCGACTATCGTCGAACCCCGCTCGACTATCGTCGACTAACTGTTCGACGATCGTCTATCAGTTGTTCGACTTTCAGTCTGCGTGGATAGTTCGACTATCGGTTGATAGGTCGACTATCTGTTCTCGTTTGGTAGTTCGACTATCTGCTTGGATAGGTCGACTATCTGATAGTTCGACTATCTGTTGATAGGTCGACTATCTGTTTGGTTTTGATAGTTCGACTATCTGTTGATAGGTCGACTATCTGATAGCTCAACTATCTGTTGATAGTTCGACTATCTGTTCTGCGTTGATAGCTCGACTATCTGTTGATAGGTCGACTATCTGTTCTCGCTTGATAGTTCGACTATCTGCTTTGATAGTTCGACTATCTGATAGTTCGACTATCTGTTGATAGATCGACTATCTGTTTGTTTCTGATAGCTCGACTATCTGTTGATAGCTCGACTATCTGTTTGTTCTTGATAGTTCGACTATCTGATTGATAGGTCGACTATCTGATAGCTCGACTATCTGTTGATAGCTCGACTATCTGTTTTGCCCTGATAGTTCGACTATTTGTTGATAGGTCGACTATCTGATAGTTCGACTATCTTCTGGTAGTTCGACTATCTGCTGTGATAGTTCGACTATCTCCTTTGATAGTTCGACTATCTGATCGTTCGACTATCTGTCCGATAGTTCGACGATCTCCGTGCGTCGGTCGACGATCTCCGAAGTTCGTTCGACGCTTTCTGTCTACCTTTATATTTTGTATTTATTTATTATATTTAATTAATTAATACATTTTCTGGCAAGTTGTTTTGAGTTTTATGATAATATTTCCAGGCATATCTGCTCTATTCTTTTTGCCTGAGTCAAATCTTTTTAGATAAAGTTGTTTGTCTTATTAGCTGACATTATAAATTACTTTATCTGTTGTCAGCTCTTTATAGCCGTTAGACTGAAAAGTCTTCTTTTTGCTATAAAGAGTTTGTTTCTGATATGACTTTATTTAGTACTTTATTATAAAATTGTTTCCTGCAGCTTCCTAGAAAAAGGGTTATTCCTTTTATAGAATGTTTCTGCTGTAGAGTTTGTTGTGTCTTCTTGATATTTACAGCTCAAGTCCCAAGTCTCAGAAGAAGACAAATTATTCAAACTGAAGAGAGCCGTTGCTTGCTGATGTTATATAAAGGACCCTTTGAAGAAGGATTCAAGCTAGTGTTACACATATTTTCAAGCATTCAAGCCTTCATCAAGATCAAGCTTTCTGCTCTCAGCAATTTCCATCTAACTGAGAAGTGTTAAGATCTTCTACTCTTCTTCAACCTGAGTTCTCTTGCCTTCAGGAAGTTCAAACTCAGAGTTCCTTTGAAGAAGAAGAAGAAGAAGAAGATAGCTGCTTGAAGATCTTTATTTTATTATTTGTATCTTCTTGTAGTTTTTCCTTCAGAGCTTTCTGAAGAGTTTTCTGCACTGAAGCAAGACTTCACCTGGACATCTTTGAGCCAGGGGGAGCCTTGATTCTTTAGAGCTTTCTAGCTCAGTGCAAGCTTTTGTGCTTCTCTAATCTTTGTAAAATAGAGAAGACATCTTAACCTTCTTCCCCCTCCTGTACAGGGTTATTACTCCCTTCAAAAGTATCCCTTGGTGGCAGGGCACCTGATCAAAAACCTGTGCTTGGTTTTTAGACACCTGATCAAAAGTCTAAAGGGTTTCTGGATCTACCTGAAGCAGATCCTGTTGGTGGCAGGGCACCTGATCAAAAACCTGAGTAGATTCCTACCGTGTGGGTAGAAGAGTGGACGTACCCAAGTTGTTTGGGGAACCACTATAAATTTCCTTGTGTCGTCTGGATTCACTTGTTTAATTCCTGAATTGTGGATGTGAATAGATATAACTAGGATTGCTAGTTGCTGATTAGGTTTTCCAAGCCTTAACTGTAATTACAGTTAGCTTGAGTTTGTACACATCACTTGTGTTAGGCTCTAAGGTTAAATCAATATCTATAATCTTTTCATTCCGCACTTCACTCCAAGGGAGTTGGGTAGACCATTAAGTTTTGTCTAGTGCAAAATTTGATAACTCTATTCACCCCCCCCTCTAGAGTAGTATCTATCCCTTCACTTTCAATTGGTATCAGAGGGAGGTTGACTGACTGAATAGGCTAACACCTAAGTCATAAGATCCTGATAGATACCAAAGCTTATAGATATTCACTATCATGGCCCAGTCCAAGGATTATTCTAGCACCAGACCTCCAGCATGCAACTTAGCAAAGTTTGGCATCTGGAAGGCAAGGATCAAACTATATATGAATTCTATTGATGAAAGCATCTTTGCTTCTATTTTGTCAGGTCCCCCAAGAGCACCTGCTGCTGCTTCTGCCTCATCATCTGATATGAGTGCAGTGCCTCCTCCAGATTACAATGATGAATACAAGAAGGCCAAAATAGCAGATGTCAAGGCAATGAACATACTGGCTCAGACAATGTCCGATGAGGTATTCCAGAAGGTTGCTGACTGCTCCTCAGCAAAGGCCATGTGGGATACACTGAACCAGATTGTAGCTGGTTCAGCTGATGAAAGGAAGGACAGAAGGTCCAACCTGATCTCACAGTATGAGAACTTCAAGAAAACTGATGTTGAATCAGTTGAAGCCATGTACACCAGGCTCAGCTCAATCATCAATGAGCTGAGGACCCTGGACAAGGACATATCATTGACAGAGGTCAATGATAAGATTCTTATGTGCTTCCCTAGCACATGGGATCTAAGGATCTGGCCCATCAAGGAAGCCAGAAGTACAAATGAGATCTCCACTGAAGCCCTCCTCGGCAAGCTTAAGTCTTTTGAGCAAGTGCTGAAGACAAGGGAAGCAGAAGCTGAAGCAAAGACCCCCACTCCAACAAGAAAAGAGCAATCTCTAGCTCTTAAGGCTGCTGATGCTTCTGAAGGCAGCCAATCTAATGAGGAACTAATGGCATTGTTTGCCAAGAGGTTTCTCAAGATGGGAAGAAAGGAGTTCAGAAAGAAGTCTTCACGCTATGAAGACAAACCAAGGTATGATCGCTCTCCTGCTAAAGAAATTATTTGTTATGGTTGCAGGAAGCCTGGACACATCTTGCCAGAGTGTCCAGAGGAGAAGAACAAAGAAAAGAGAAAAGAAAAGGAATAACACAGGAAGCACTCCAAGCCATCCTCCTACAAAAACAAAAAGAAGGAGAGAGCTTTCATTGCTGAAACCTGGAGTGATTCTGATGAAGAATCCTCCTCCTCAAGCTCCAGTGAGGATGAGGAAGAGAAGAAGGCAAAAGAAGTTTGCCTGATGGCAATAGATGCCTGCAGCAACCACTCTGCTGCAGAGAGTTCTGATTCTGATGAAGAGATACCTACAGAAGATGAGGTACTTTCTTCTTATGATTTTACTTCAGAAGAATTTAAATTAGACTTTAAATCTTTATGCTTAGATTTGATTAGCTCTGAGAAGGAAATAAAAGAACTTAGAAATAGGTTAGCTGACTCAGAATCAATAGCCACTGAAAATATTAGGTTAAAGGAAGATCTCACTACTTGTAGTGAAGAAATTAAATTTCTTAAAATAGAGTTAGCTAAGTCTAAGAGACTAGAAGAATCACTTAATGGTAGAAGCCTTAAGTTGTTAGAAATTACCAGCATGACTAACACTAGGTCAGGTAATGACAAACTAGGCTTAGGAGCTTCTCACAGTGAACCCCCAATTCTTCTTAAAAATAACCTTTCAACTCCAGTAAACTTCATTTCAGCTAGTGGAATGAAGAATACTGAGCAAGTAAATCTAGTTAATAAAACCTTAAATAAAGCTAAGAGAGAAAAGAGAAAGATATTCTTTAAAGAAATGCAAAGAGCGTCGAACGTCGCTCGACGATCGGAAGCTCAATGGTCGAACGAAGCTCGACGATCTGAGCGCCCATCGTCGAACGTCGATCGACGATTTCAACATGATTTTCAAAATCATAATCAGTACTATAGAAACCTAAATGAAAATAGAAACCCTAGGTTTGTTGACCCATCATCTGCATGGAGAATCCCACCTAGGAGATCTCACCCACTAGGTTATCACCCTCAACCTGCATTCTCATATATTTCCAGTTTTTCTTATGTGAAAAACAAGGGACCCAAGGTTACCTGGGTCCACACTGTCTAAATAATTGTCTTGCAGGTGAAGGCCTATCCAATCACTCAAAATAAGTGGTATTTGGATAGTGGATGCTCTAAGCATATGACAGGAAATAAAGATCTTCTGTCAAAGTTCAAAGCTAAGCTCGACCCAAAGGTTATCTTTGGAGACTCCAGCTGTGGTCAGACAGAAGGCTATGGTAAGATCACAATTGGAGCAGTTACTTTCAAGAGAGTTGCTTATGTCAATGGACTGAAGCATAATTTGATCTCAGTCAGCCAGCTATGTGATGCTGGCTACCAGGTTTCATTCTCTAACTTCTCTTGTAATATTACTTTAAATAATAATGTTGTTTTAGTAGGTATTAGAATAGGTAATATTTATTTAGTAGATTTCAACTCATCTCATTCTGAAATCTGCCTGTTTAATGAAGTAACCCTTAATAATAATTCTTTGTGGCATAAGAGGCTCAGTCATGTAAACCTTAAAAATATATCTAGGTTATCTAAACACAACCTTGTTAGAGGTTTACCTTCTCGCCCCTACAAGAAGGAGAGCCTATGCAAGGCTTGTCAGCTAGGCAAGCAAACCAAAAACTCTTTTATATCTGTAAATAAGAGTGATTCTCCTAGAATCCTGTATCTATTACACTTGGACCTTTTTGGCCCAATAAATGTACAGAGTTTAGGAGGGAAGCATTACACATTAGTAATTGTAGATGACTTCTCTAGGTTCAGTTGGGTTTTCTTTTTGAGAACTAAGTCTGATAACTTCAAAGCCCTTACAGACTTTCTACTATGTGTGCAGACTGAGTACTCTACTCATGTGGCCTTGATCAGAAGTGATCATGGTACTGAGTTTGACTCTCTTCTCATGCAAGAATTCTGTGAGAGAGAAGGTATCAAACATAGCTTCTCAGCTCCTAGAACTCCTCAACAAAATGGGGTAGTTGAAAGGAAAAATAGAACACTCATTGAAGCTGCTAGCATATTATTGGCAGATGCTAACATGCCTCTCTCCTATTGGGCAGAAGCTGTTAGTACAGCCAATTATGTCTTGAATAGAAGTTTGATACACAAACTTAAGTGTAAAACTCCTTATGAGTTGCTTAAAGGAAAGAAACCTAAAATTAACTACTTTAGAGTTTTTGGCTGTATTGTTTATATTCATAATAATAATAAAGAATATATTAGAAAATTTGAAGCAAAAGCTTCAATGGGAATCATGCTTGGATATTCCCAAGTAAGCAAAGCTTATAGGGTTTATAATAAATCTACCTGTAAGATTGAAGAATCTGTGCATGTATCATTTGATAAGCATCAGATGTTTTACAAGGAGAAAGAAAATTCTCCTTCCTCCAGTTCATTGCAGGTACCTGATGCCCCTCAAGAAATTCTTCAACTATCAACTCTTCAGATCACTGAATCAGATAGTGATGAAGACATTGCTGAAGCTGTTGTTGTTCCACCAACAGTAGATCAAATTCCTCCTGAGAAATTAATCCCAACTGTTGCTGAAGATCACATCCCACCTGCTGATATTGTCACACTTAGAGATCATCCCACATCTCAAGTGATTGGAGACATATCAGCTGGTGTACAAACTAGACACCAATTAAGACAGGATGTGATGCATGCTTGTTTCCTCTTACAGGTTGAGCCCCTCACCTTTAAAGATGCAGAGCTAGATCCTCACTGGATCATTGCTATGCAAGAGGAACTCAATCAGTTTGAGAGATGTAAAGTTTGGACTTTGGTTCCAAGACCTAAAGGCCAACTGATCATAGGCACCAAGTGGGTGTATAGAAACAAGTTGGATGCAAATGGAATTATAGTAAGGAATAAAGCTAGGCTTGTAGCTCAGGGCTACAGACAGGAGGAAGGTATAGATTATGACCAAACCTTTACTCCTGTTGCAAGGCTAGAAGCAATAAGGATCTTCTTGGCCTATGCAGCCTACATGAAGTTTAAGGTGTTCCAAATGGATGTCAAAAGTGCATTCCTAAATGGTGAGCTTAAGGAAGAGGTGTTTGTTGAACAACCACCAGGGTTTGTTTCTTCAACTCAGCCCTCACATGTGTTTAAGTTACAGAAAGCTCTTTATGGACTAAAGCAAGCTCCCAGAGCCTGGTATGAGACTCTAGCTAGCTTCCTTTTAGAGCACAACTTTACTAGGGGAGTAGTTGATAGAACCCTTTTCGTCAAGCATCACAAGGACACAATCCTGTTAGTTCAGGTGTATGTAGATGATATTATATTTGGCTCCACTAATCCCAAACTTTGCAAAAGGTTCTCTGACCTGATGCACTCTAAGTTTGAGATGAGTAGTATGGGTGTGCTGTCTTACTTTCTTGGTCTCCAAGTTAAGCAAGATGCTGATGGTATCTTCATCTCCCAATCCAAATATGCCAAGGAATTGGTAAAGAAATTTGGGATGGCTGATGCTTCAGCAATGCCAACACCTATGGCTACTAATGTAGTTATTGATTTTGATGATCACGGCAAGCCAGTTGATCAAAAGAATTATAGGGCCATTGTTGGTTCCCTATTATATCTAACTACAAGTAGGCCTGATATAATGTTTGCTACATGCCTTTGTGCTAGATTCCAGGTCAACCCCATGGAATCTCATCTGATTCTTCTAAAGAGAATCCTGAGATACCTGAAGGGATGTCCAGATCTAGGACATTGGTACCCAGCTGAGTCAGAATTTGAATTAATTAGATATTCTGATTCTGATTATGCTGGTTGCAGAGTTGACAGGAAGAGCACCTCAGAAACTTGCCAGTTCCTGGGAGAGAGATTGGTCTCTTGGTTCTGTAAGAAGCAGGCTTCTGTCTCAACTTCAACTGCAGAGGCTGAATATATAGCAGCTGCTAGTTGTTGTTCACAGATCCTGTGGATTCAAAACCAGCTTGTGGATTATGGTTACTCACACAAGAACACCAAAATCATGTGTGATAGTACCAGTGCCATTTCAATTGCACAAAATCCAGTGCACCACTCTAGAACGAAGCACATTGAGATTCGGCACCATTTCCTGAGAGATTGTGTGGAAAAGAACAAGATTTGTCTTGAGTTCATATCCACTGAGTTTCAGAGAGGTGATATATTCACCAAGCCTTTAGATGAACAGAAGCATCTGTTCTTTTTAGTTCAATTAGGCATGATCAATGGACGAGACTAAGTGTGACTGTATCTGCCTATGTTGAAACTTGTTTGAAGATCGTCGAACGATGATCGAAGATCGTCGAACGGATCAAGTTTATCGTCGACCTCTGGTTGATGATGGCTTATCTGTCTAAAGATCGTCGACCGGCGTTCGACCATCGTCGAACAAGTCGAGCTCATCGTCGATCTCTGGATGACGAAAGCCTATTGGTTGAGAAGCCAGAAATAGTCGAACAATGGCTCGACTACTCTACTTCTGAGCCGATCGTCGAACGGTCGTTCGACTATCGGGTCAAGTATCTTTTTAATAGATCGACTATTTCCGGTCTAATATAAAGCCGATAGTCGACCTAGGTTAAAAGATCTTTTGTTTTATCGTCGACGGAGCGTGCCTTTTCGCATTCTGCCTTCCCACTTGCGATTTTCGGGCGTTTCGTCTTCTTCGTCCTCTCCAGCTTTCTCGAGCTTTCTCCAGCGAATCAATGGCGGTCTCTCCAGCAGTTCTAGCAGTTGTGAAGTTTGATGCTGGATTTAGTGTGGATTTCGACGCGTTCAGTAGCTGCGATGCCGGGATCGTAGAAGTTCTTCAGCTTTGCAGGGATCAAGGACTCGAGAGGTTAATGTCTTCAAGGATCAAGATAAACATCCCAGAGATCAAGGAATGGGCCTTCACGTCGTCCTCCACCGACGACTCGATGACTGGTACCATCGGCAGAGAAGAGGTAATCCTAACTCCGGCCGTTCTGACTGAAATTTTTGGTTTAATAAATGGTGAAGAGGATTATGAGCAAGATACTCAAGAATTCGGAAGAATGTTAGTTGAGCTGGGACATGCTGAGGGCATTCCCACGAAGCTGCTCAAAGTAAATTTCCCTTTCAAGATCAAGTTTCTTGTTGAGTTGGTAGGAAAAGTGCTCCTGGGTAAGCACTCTGCTCATGATAATATCACAAGGCAGCAATTCGCACTGATGTGTGCGATTGTTAATCGGAAAAGGATAGATTGGGCGGGAGTGATGTTTGATTTAATAAGGAAAAAGAATGGCAAGAAGGAAGTTACCCTCGGAAGGGTTATTGGAATCTTCCTGAAGGAAAAATACCCCCAGCTGCTGAGTTCAACCGCAACAACAATTAACGCAAGCAAGAAGATGGATCCTAACCTATTCTCTAAATGGAAGAGAACTTTTGTGAAACCCGCTCTCACAGGGGTTGCTCCAGCAACATCTGAGGACACCAGGACTGAATCAGTCACTCCTCACTATGTTGAAGCTGGCTCAGCTCTTCCCTCCTCCTCTTCTGCTTTGCTGTCTGCTTCAGTTGAAGTTCCATCAACTTCAGCTGAAGTACGACCTTCTTCCTCTTCTGCTCCAGAAACAACCACGGTTGTTCCTCTTTCCCCTCCGGCATCTCCTCTTCCTGCACATCAGACTAGGATATCTGCTCCTAGCTTTGATTTGTTAGGATCTGAGAGAATTCCTACTCCTCCTTTGTCTCCCATTCATTCCCCAGTTAATTCTCCAATTAACTCTCTAGCTCCATCTCCTATTCAATCCCCTGTCCACACCATTCTTCATCCCAGCACTACACCCATATCTGCTGCAGCTCCATCCACTTCACTTCCATCATCTTTTGAGATCACTCCTGAACCTATCTCCCGCATTGTGGAGTTGATTACCCCGTCAATCAAGACTATGATTGAAGAGGCAATCGCTCCCCTTGCATCCTCCATTGATATCTTAACTGCCTCCATCAAATCTCTTTCAAAATCTGCTGAGTCATCTTCCTCAAGGGGCCTGGTTTCAGTCTCCACTGAAATCAGGCAGGGGAGATGTTCTATGAAGATGCCTCAGAACCTCCTGCCTCCCTTCAAGCTACAACAGATACTGTGATGACAGCCCTGGAAGAGTCTGCTCCAGCTGAGAAAGAAGTAGTTCCAGTGTTATCTGATAAGGAAATAGCTGATGGAATCATGCTATCTGAAATTGCAGTAAAAGTCTGCCTAGAAGATCTCACCACTCCTGTGGTTGCTAGATTCCTAGAAGGAATTATAACTTCATATCTAGATGAATCATGGGAGATGGTCAAGTATGAAGGTAATTCACTTATTCGATTTATTGACGAGTCAATTAATTTGCTTGCTAGTGAATACCTTGAAGGAATGATTATTGCTTATTTAGCAGATATGTATTCATAATTCTACAGATTTTATTAGAGAAGATTTATCTGCTCAGATAATAGTAATTGTCTCAGAGGCTGCCCCAAGTGTTCCTGTTATCCAAGTAGATCCTGAATTGGAATCATTTTTAGATGATAGAGAAGATGAGCCTGAGAATCAAGATGAAGTCAAAGATGACACTCCTGTTCTGAGTGTGGAAGAAGTACAAGCAAGAGTTGCCTGGGATCTAAGAGTACAGTCTTTAAAAGAGAAAGAAAAAGAGCTGCAAATTGAAAAGTCAACCATCTGGGATGACTCACCAGGGTTGGACTTAGATTCCCTTCTGGCTCTGGATGCCATTGAAGAGGAAAGAGAGAAATCAGATCTGAAGCTTAAAGAAAAGGCTGTTTCTGAAGCCTATGATCCGTATGATAATCCCCCATCATCTCACTCTGATGATGAGGATGATTCTGATGTATCTGAGAATGCTAAGAAAAGGAAAGTTGCTCAAAAGAAGAGAAAAGCTGCTCCTCCTCCCAGTAAAGACAATGATACTCCTTATTATATTCTGAAGGGCATTGACCCTAAGTCAAAGGAATTTCAGCATTGGATGTGGTTCTCAAAGAACCAGCAGAAAGAAAGGAAAAGATCTAAAAGATATGATAGTCCTGGTTCAAGATGGACTCCCAGAGGTCCTCCTCCTCCTCCTCCAGGTGCAGGAGCTTCTGGTAATCTTTCTGCCAACCCTTCTGCATCTTCAGGAAAATCTGCTCCATCAGCAAGATCTGCTTCGTCTCAGCATCAATCAAGGAAAAGCTCTCATAGCTCTTATGGAAAGTCTCATTCTGGCAGTCAAATGCATGAAGCAGAAGTGAAAGAACAAGTTAAGGAGGTTGTGTATCTAAAGCCAACTTTTTCACCTCCTCCTTCTCCTAAGAGAAAGGTTTCAACTGCTGCACCAGTTCAGTCTGAGAAAGTTGTTTTAAAAGGTAAGTAGTTTACTTTGTTTTAAAATTCTAACAAGAATCTTTTGCTAAGTTTGCTCCAATATCTTATCTAGATAAAGAATCAGATGCTGCTCCTCCTGAGCCTGTTTATGAAAGTCCAGAGCTAGATCCTAACTTTAGGATGGCTCGTTTTCACGAACTAGTTGGAGCAGCTCAAATAAGAAAAGCAAAAGCAGAAGGAAAAGATATTACTGGTTTAACCACCATGTCTGCTTTCAGAAAGAAAGAGTTTGAAAAGTTCCAAGTCAATCCTGATGTATTTGATCCCTCAAAATATATGGAAAAGCATCCTGAAGCAGTAGTCCCAAGAGCTGCAGAATTGAAGATCATTGGCGTGCAGGACTTGAAGCTATCAAAGAAAGAATCTGATGATCCTCTAAGGAAAATTTCTTTTGTTCCTAGTTCCTCTGCCCCCTTGCCAGACTCTGTAGATTCTTAAATAGTTTGATTGACTGCTGTGTTATATTGGTTTATTATCTATCTATTTGATAATCTGCTAGTTAATTGTTAACTATTTCCTGCATTAATTTTAGTGTTCTATAGCTAGCTGTAAGTTTTAGATTTTGAGAGACTTAACTCAAATAGGGGGAGATTGTTGGTACCCTAGTTTGATTTGAGTTTAGTCCTCTCCTTTGTGCTCCTTGACCCAAGAAATATCTATGGTTAATGGTTAGTAGTCTAGCTGTAGAGTCCTCACTTTTCCAGATTGAGAATTTGGTTAAGTAGTTTGTTCGTTCGACTATCGTCGAACCCCGCTCGACTATCGTCGACTAACTGTTCGACGATCGTCTATCAGTTGTTCGACTTTCAGTCTGCGTGGATAGTTCGACTATCGGTTGATAGGTCGACTATCTGTTCTCGTTTGGTAGTTCGACTATCTGCTTGGATAGGTCGACTATCTGATAGTTCGACTATCTGTTGATAGGTCGACTATCTGTTTGGTTTTGATAGTTCGACTATCTGTTGATAGGTCGACTATCTGATAGCTCAACTATCTGTTGATAGTTCGACTATCTGTTCTGCGTTGATAGCTCGACTATCTGTTGATAGGTCGACTATCTGTTCTCGCTTGATAGTTCGACTATCTGCTTTGATAGTTCGACTATCTGATAGTTCGACTATCTGTTGATAGATCGACTATCTGTTTGTTTCTGATAGCTCGACTATCTGTTGATAGCTCGACTATCTGTTTGTTCTTGATAGTTCGACTATCTGATTGATAGGTCGACTATCTGATAGCTCGACTATCTGTTGATAGCTCGACTATCTGTTTTGCCCTGATAGTTCGACTATTTGTTGATAGGTCGACTATCTGATAGTTCGACTATCTTCTGGTAGTTCGACTATCTGCTGTGATAGTTCGACTATCTCCTTTGATAGTTCGACTATCTGATCGTTCGACTATCTGTCCGATAGTTCGACGATCTCCGTGCGTCGGTCGACGATCTCCGAAGGTCGTTCGACGCTTTCTGTCTGCCTTTATATTTTGTATTTATTTATTATATTTAATTAATTAATACATTTTCTGGCAAGTTGTTTTGAGTTTTATGATAATATTTCCAGGCATATCTGCTCTATTCTTTTTGCCTGAGTCAAATCTTTTTAGATAAAGTTGTTTGTCTTATTAGCTGACATTATAAATTACTTTATCTGATGTCAGCTCTTTATAGCCGTTAGACTGAAAAGTCTTCTTTTTGCTATAAAGAGTTTGTTTCTGATATGACTTTATTTAGTACTTTATTATCAAATTGTTTCCTGCAGCTTCCTAGAAAAAAGGTTATTCCTTTTATAGAATGTTTCTGCTGCAGAGTTTGTTGTGTCTTCTTGATATTTACAGCTCAGGTCTCAAGTCTCAGAAGAAGACAAATTATTCAAACTGAAGAGAGCCGTTGCTTGCTGATGTTATATAAAGGACCCTTTGAAGAAGGATTCAAGCTAGTGTTACACATATTTTCAAGCATTCAAGCCTTCATCAAGATCAAGCTTTCTGCTCTCAGCAATTTCCATCTAACTGAGAAGTGTTAAGATCTTCTACTCTTCTTCAACCTGAGTTCTCCTGCCTTCAGGAAGTTCAAACTCAGAGTTCCTTTGAAGAAGAAGAAGAAGAAGAAGAAGATAGCTGCTTGAAGATCTTTATTTTATTATTTGTATCTTCTTGTAGTTTTTCCTTCAGAGCTTTCTGAAGAGTTTTCTGCACTGAAGCAAGACTTCACCTGGACATCTTTGAGCCAGGGGGAGCCTTGATTCTTTAGAGCTTTCTAGCTCAGTGCAAGCTTTTGTGCTTCTCTAATCTTTGTAAAATAGAGAAGACATCTTAACCTTCTTCCCCCTCCTGTACAGGGTTATTACTCCCTTCAAAAGTATCCCTTGGTGGCAGGGCACCTGATCAAAAACCTGTGCTTGGTTTTTAGACACCTGATCAAAAGTCTAAAGGGTTTCTGGATCTACCTGAAGCAGATCCTGTTGGTGGCAGGGCACCTGATCAAAAACCTGAGTGGATTCCTACCGTGTGGGTAGAAGAGTGGACATACCCAAGTTGTTTGGGGAACCACTATAAATTTCCTTGTGTCGTCTGGATTCACTTGTTTAATTCCTGAATTGTGGCTGTGAATAGATATAACTAGGATTTCTAGTTGCTGATTAGTTTTTCCAAGCTTTAACTGTAATTACAGTTAGCTTGAGTTTGTACACATCACTTGTGTTAGGCTCTAAGATTAAATCAATATCTATAATCTTTTCATTCCGCACTTCACTCCAAGGGAGTTGGGTAGACCATTAAGTTTTGTCTAGTACAAAATTTGATAACTCTATTCACCCCCCCTCTAGAGTAGTATCTATCCCTTCACTTTCAAACACACTATGACTAGTAGTGCTAACAGTAAGCTGAAGCTTATATGTCAATACCTAGGACTTGGGTTGACAAATGCTTTGAAGAAAAGTTGTGTCGACACTAAGGAAGTTATGTAGACACATTCTACATTATCTGTGTCGAGACTATGAAGAAAAGCTGTGTCGACAAAGATTGAAGTCTGTCAATTATATCAAGACAATGTGTCGACATCCTGATAGCTTTGTCGACAAATTCATAATCTGCGTCAACACATTTTGAAATCAGTGTCAATACATTGTGAATAAGATCTGTCTTGATGCTGTCTGCTGTTTTAAAGACCAAGTTGCAGATTTCAAGATCTAAGAAGTGACAGCTGGTATAACTGTCAAAGTTGTCAGATGTCAGAACTGTCAGATACCAGTCAGCTACCGGTTCAGCCGGTTACCTCTGTTGTGTTTCTATAAATAGAACAGTGATATCAAAGAACAATACACAAAAAATATACAATACAATAACAAAGAGTCGAAGAAGGAGAAATCTGTAATAAGAAGAAGGAGAAGAAGGAAGCTAATTCAAGATCACCTCCATCTGCTCAAGAGAGATTCAACCTAGTTCTCTATTTTCAAGAAGCTTTGAAGAAGCTAAGTATGGTTGAATCAGATCCAAAGATCCAAGGATTAGAAGAAGACCAATCACTCAAGATTTGGTCAAGAACACTTTACCCCATTCTCTCTCTCTGGGTAAAGAAATTCTTAAAACATTATAATCGCAACTGTAGGATCTATATTGATCTGAGTGTAGGAAATTCTATCTTTCTGAGTGATAAGCCTGTAATTATAAGGGCTGAGGTAAGACATGTTGCTTGAGGTTGGAGTTGGAAAATTCTGAGGTAGGGTTCTTGGAAAGAATATGAGTTGTAGGATCTAGAAGGATCAGAGCTGTAGGACTTGAAGAAGTCTGAGTTGTAGGAACCTGGAAGGGTTCTGAGTGGTAAGATCTGTGGATCTGAGAAAAGTGGAAGTTGGGCCGAATCTAGTTCATTGCTAGATAGGTGAAGGGGAAAGTGGATGTACCCAAATATTGGGGAACCACTATAAATTTGTGTGTCTTTATGCTATGTTTGCTTACTCTGAATGTTTGTGATGCTTGTATGGTTGGATAACTAGATTTTTTATTTAGAAATCCTAAAACTGCCTATTATAAAGAATTGAACTTATTCACCCCCCCCCCCCTCTAGGTGATTAGTTGTTCATTATTGAATTCTTTCATTTGGTCTTAAGCAGAGTCCGAGGGACTGGTTTGACAAATTCAACGACGTTATTTCTATTGTTGGATTTGTTCGAAGTGTTGTAGATCACTCCTTATTTATTCGGAAGACATCTGCTGGTCTTGTAATTCTTGCAGTATATGTGGATGATATTATTCTTACTGGGGATGATAGGAAGGGTATTGATATGACAAAGAAGCATCTTCTCCGACATTTTGTCACAAAGGATATGGGTTCTCCTATGTACTTTTTGGGGATTGAGATTTCTCAAAAATCTGAATCTATTGTTCTCTCACAACAGAAGTATGTCTTTGATCTTTTACAAGAAACAGGTCTTCTTTGAGCTAAACCTGCTCTGTCTACTATGACTGTTGGAGATGACAAATACTGGAGTGAGACCTCTCCTCTTCTTGAAGATATCACAAGGTATAGACCTCTTGTTGGTAAACTCATCTATTGTATGCTATGGTGTGGAGAGTGAGTCAGTTTATGCAAGCTCTTAGGGAGTGTCATATGCAGTCAGCTTTGAAGATTCTCGAGTATGTGAAACGTGCACCAGGAAAACGGCTTTTATTTATGAAAAGGGGACATTTAAAAGTTGAGGCGTATTCTGACGCAAGCTATGCAGACTATAAGGGAGATAGGAAGTAGACGTCTGGTTTTTGCACCTTTGTTGGAGGTAATATAGTCAGTTGGAAGAGCAAGAGGCAGACTATTGTTGTCAGATCAAGTGCAAAAGCAGAGTACAGAAGCATGGCTCTGACTACGTGTGAGCTGAAGTGGCTTCGGACTCTATTACTGGATCTGGGAGAGTTTTATGATCACCTCCTACCGATGTTCTATGATAATATAGCAGCTATACACATTTCGAAAAATTCGGTTTTTCATGAGAGAACGAAGCATATAAAAGTTGAATGTCATTTTATTAGAGAAGAGAATCTGAGGAATCAAATACGTACATCGTTCGTTACCTCAGATAAGGAGCTGGTTGATTCCTTCACCAAACCGGTTACTACGTTCACAGAAGTTTGCAACAAGCTGGGCATGGTTGACATATATGCTCCAGCTTGAGGGGGAGTGTTGGACCTCTGTTCGGGCGATTAGCCGGACTAGCCGTCACAGCCTGACCAGTCGTCCTTCTGGGGTTTGTCTCAACGAGCTGTTGGGATGTTTGTTTAGTGGTCTGGTTTCTAGACGCAGTATCTCCTTGATTGTTAGTCGCAGCGGTCTGGGAGTTTAACCGTAGAATTGGTTTGGTAGGAAGCCGCAATGGTCTGGCAGGTGGGCGCAACAGTGGTTTAAATATAAGCCGCAGCGGTCTGATTGAAACCGCAGCAGTGGACTGGTGGTTAGTCGTAACTGCGGTCTGGCAGTAACATGCAGTATGCGGTCTGGTGGCTTGCAGCAGCTTCGGTCTAATGATTAGCCGCACTGCGGTCTAGAGGCAACCCGCAGGCGTGGCTTGTCTAGCTGTCTTGTATAGATAGTGGCGGGCTTCTCTTGAAACCGCAGGATGTAATGTTATATTTTGTGTAATGTGCGGTTTGTGCGTGTCAAACTGCACAGGTCGCACGGCTTAAGTTTAGTCCCACATCGTGTATTGTATTCTCTCACCTCTCCTGATTTCTATAAATAATGAGGTATACCTATGTATTATTTACCTTTTTAAAGTAATAACATTTTTGATTATTTACCTCTGGTCCATTTTACTCTCATTTTTTACTTATTTTAATCGTTTTTCCATGAGATATTAAGTATTGCTGTTTTCCCTTTATCCAACTTTATACCCAGAAGCATTAACTACTCTGCCTAGATTTTTTTTTCCTGCCCAAAACTCTGTTTCTGTTTTATTTGATTTAATGTTATAAAGTTTGCAATATTTATAAGCCATTGGTTCACAATTTCTTTACCGATATTCCAAAAAAATCTTTTTTTAATTTCACATGTGCATCACAGGTAGAAGTAAAAAATATGACAGTTGACGAAGATGAACAAACTATGAACAGGAAAGTGGCTTAAATTCTTTTCATTTTGCATTGACGTTTGCTTGTGAATATACATGATACTTACAGTCAAATTAAGGTATTACAGATTATTTGTATTTTTTTTTTGTGAAATAGTATCACTCATGATTTCAAGGAAAGGTAATTTAGTATTTCCTGCAAAATGCCACCCCCGCCTCCGCCGAATGCCCCTCTCCGGCTGAATTCCCCGCCGCCGCCTAAAGTCGCCGCAGCCTAAAGTCGCCGCCCCGCCAAACATCGCTGCCTTGCCAAACATCGCCGTCCTCGCCAAATGTCGCCGCCCCCGCCAAATGACGCCGCCCCCGTCAATTCTCTCCATCCCCGCCGAATATCACCGCCCTCGCCGAATATCACCGCCCCCGCCGAATATCACTGCCCCCACCAAATATCACCGCCTCCGTCAATTGTCGCCATCCCCGCCAAATATTGTCGCCCCCGCCAAATGTCGCGGCCTCCACCGAATGACGCCACCTCCGTCAATTCTTGCCGTCCCCGTCGAATATCGCCGCCCCAGCCAAATGTCGCCACCCCCCGCCAAATGTCGCCTCCCCCGTCGAATGACTCCGACCCTGTCAATTCTCGCCGTCCCCGCCGAATATCGCCGCCCCCGTCAATTGTCGCCGCTCCCGCCAAATGTCACTGTCGGCCTGCTCGGTCAATTGTCCCTGCCCCCGTCAATTGTCGCCGTCCCCGCCGAATGTCACCGCCCCCGTCAATTCTCTCTGACCCGCCGAATGTCGCCGTCCCCGCACGGGGTCCCCGTGCAGGACAGCTTGTATATGTATATATATATATATATCTATACCATATTATAAAGAAATATGGTGGCCTGCATATAGCATGAGTTCAAAATTAGAGGGTAATTAGGTGGCCGTCGGATTTCAGATTTTTGATCATGAACCGTTGGATCAAACCAACCCTCTATCCAAATTTTTTTATAGGCCTCTTAAACCTACTCTAGGACAGTCCTAAACCTACTATAGGACAGCCAAAAAACTAGCGGACCCGCAACCGGCGAGCCCGCAAACAACCCGCAAGCCCATCCCGCGAAAACCTGCAAGCAAGCCCGCCCGCAAGTCAGCCAGCCAACATTACTTGAAATACTGAATGCGGAATATTGAATATATACCCGCAAAACTCCTAAGAATGGACGGTGTTTGGCTAAAACAGACGGGTGAACTGTTCACCCGCCTGTTTAGGCACGGAAATCAGATTTTTCGGGGCCCAATATGAGGGTCAAGATGGCTCCAAAATGAAACGTGGTCAACATGAAAGTTGTAGATCTCGGCGATCCGAACAACTTTCATGTTGATCACTTTTTGATTTGAAGCCTCCTTGACGTTCGATTTGGGACCCGAAAAGTCTGGGCGGCGAGACTGCTACAGTAAAGGCACGGAAATCAGGTTTTTCGGGGCCCAATATGAGAGTCAAGATGGCTCCAAAACGAAAAGCGGTCAACACGAAAGTTGTAGATCTCGGCGATCCGAACAACTTTCATGTTGATCACTTTTTGATTTGAAGCATCCTTGACCTTCTATTTGGGACCCGAAAAGTCTGGGCGGCGAAACTACTACAGTAAAGGCACGGAAATCAGGTAATATAATAATATATACAAAAAAACATCCCGGGTGCGGGCGAAGCCCGCCGGGAGGCGGCCGGGTACTGTGGCGCGTGGACATCGGGCCGGAGGCCCGGCCTCCGGCCCGATGGTCATGCGCCACAGTACCCTGTCGGCGACGGCCGGCTCCAAACATTTGTCTTGGGTACGACATATGTCGTGGGTGCGACATTTGTCGTGGGGGAGACATTTGTCGGGGGGGGGCGACATTTGTCATGGGGGCAACATTTGTCGTGGGGGCTACATTTGTCGTGGGGGCGACATTTGTCGTGGGGGCGACATTAGTCGTGAGTGCTTTCTAATGTCGTGGGCGGCGACATTTGTCGTGGGCGGCGACATTTGTCGTGGGGGCGGCATTTGTCGTGAGGGCGGCATTTGTCGTGGAGGAGGCATGTGTAGTGGGTATGACATTTGTCGTGGGTGCGGTATTTGTCGTGGGTGGGGCATTTGTCGTGGGTGGGGCATATGCCGTGGGTGCGACATATATCGTGGGTGCGACATTTGTCGTGGGGACGACATTTGTAGTGGCGGCGAAATTTGTCGTGGTGGCGACATTTATCGTGGTGGAGATTTTTCGTGATGACGACATTGGTCGTGGGCGACGACATTGATCGTTCGTGGCGACCTTGGTCGTGGGCGGCGACATTGGTCGTTGGGGGCGACATTGGTCGTGGGGGTGACATTGGTCTTGGGGGCGACATTGGTCGTGAGCGGCTACATTAATCGTGGGTGACGACATTTTTCGTGGGGTCGACATTTGTCGTGGGGGCATTGAATACAATAACAGTAGAAATAGAACACAAAACTCATACCGTGAAGCCAACTGGAGGAATCGTGGATGAGAAGAGGAGGAAAAATATCTCTGACATCACCCACCGGAGAAAGAACGTATGGAGCATAAATAACAAAAAAAAAATTGTGAGGCTAATTGAATCACCGCTTCAACTCCACTAACAAATCATTATCTCCTCAATTAAATGGAATCAACAATGAAATGTTATCTTAGGTATGATCAACATATAAATATTATATATTTAATGATTTACAGAAATCAAAAATCAACAAAGTAATAGAAGTGAGTATTATAAATATTTTTATCTCAAGCATGATCAGACCAAATGTTATATACTTTGACTAATCTAAAAATAGCATTACAAAAATATTATTTTGTAGGGCCAAAGTGTGAAATAGCATTAAAAAATGATTACATTGGCTAAAGAAAGAAGAGATATGCCTTTTATAGGATAAAGTTCAAACAACACATTCAAAATTATAATTACAGCTAAATAAATTATCCTTTGAAATCACTGGCTTGAGTGTGAAATTCTCCTGCAAATACATTACAATTTGAAATTATAATCACGGCTAAATAAAATACCTTTTGAAATCATTGTCTTGAGTGTAAAATTCGCCTACGAACACATTACACTTTGAAATCATCTAAAGTCATCTGAATCATTACCTTAAGAAATAGAAAAAATCACTGAAATAACTGTAACACACTGCTCAGTAACGAAATCACAAAAAAAACTAAAATCACTACTCAGTAATGAAAATGGCAGAGGGTAATAAATTAAATGCTCAGTAATAACTAAAATGCTCAATAACCTTAAATGCCCAAATCAAAATTGAGAACAAAATTGACAAACTGAGATCAAAATTGAAAACAGAAAATGCTGAATGAATTTGCAAAAAACAGAGAACATAGAATGGTACCGTGAAGAGAGGAGCAACAACGAACTGAGGAGGGTCTGTCCAGCAGGTTGTGTCGAGTAGGATTGGTTTAATCCAACGAGGAGGAGAAGCTGTTGAAAAAAATAAGAGAACACTGTGCAAATATTCATAACACGACCATCTATTATGAATCACCAAAAATATAATTAAAATAGAGCAGAAATGTATTTCCACGATCACAGGAAAATAGAGAAGTTGTCTTAGAGAAAAACAAACTCCTCTCCGATCTAAAAAAAAGTATGAAAATCACAGAATGGGAGGAGAAATCAAAAACCTATAACAGGAGGACGGGATGGATTTTCCGGGCAAAGTCAGGTCGGGAGAAATCAGGTCGTGGACGAAGATGAGCAGGGTGAACTCAAACAAAGCTGGTTGAGAGCGATCAGTTTTTTTTCAATAAATGAATAAGATCAAAACCTGCTTGGATCAAAAACTACGCATACAAGAAGAACATAAATCAAGATTTTTCGAAAGATGTAACAAATCCATAAAGAACGAATCCAAACAGCAAGCGAATAACAAAAATCCATGAGCAAAGAACAGAGCAGTCAACAAACAAAAGCATGGAAAAAAATCTGGCAGCAACCAAACACGATTAACATCGGCGGATCCTCCCATCAGGGCATGCCGAAAACCCAAAAACAGCAACAACGAAAAATTCTAAAAGATTTAACCTCCGTCTAATATAAATTATTTCAGAGAGATGGAAGATTTATTGCTACCGTCATAAGATAGATAAAAGAATCAGTCAACTTGCAAGAGCGGTGATAGAGAAAGAAAGCTTACTGAGATGCCAAATCTTATGAAGAGCTGCAGTGCCGGAGGGGGAGGAGGACGACGATGACAAACTTTGAAATGATTACAGCTCTTCGATCTTCCTAAAATACCTGTGTCATTCAACTTCTTCTTCTTCTACAGCTTATTCAGCCGCCGTCCGTCGGATGTTCCCTGACAAAAGTACAGCTAAAAAACTAGAGCTTGCAGGCTCGGCCAACGGAGCTCTTCACTCGACCATCTTCGCTGCTTGATGTCGGAGAGAAATTGAGAGGAAGGAGAACAACGGCGTGAAGTGCAGCACCGAGAAAAATGTCGCGAAGTGCGCCACCGAGAAAAATGTCTCACAGTCGAGAAGGAGTTCCATCGTGCCTGGGAAGGAGGAAGGAGTGCGGGATTTTTTTTGGATTCAGTGGAATTAGGGTTGGTTATTTGTAGTTTTTATAAGGCATTGGTATAGATCCGATGGACAGGATTTTAACAATCAAGAATCAATGGTTGGTATTTTATGTGTATTTATGAACTCACGCTATTGGCAGACCCTGATATATCTTTGTAATATAGTATAGATATATATGTGTATATATATATATGTATATATATATGTATATATATATATATATATATATATATATATATATATATATATATATATATATATATATAAGTAAACCTCTAATGAGGACATGGTGTAACATTTAAATTCAAAAATTCCTTCATAAAACCGGTTTTGGTGGATTAACTTCGGGGTATTTATTACTTTTGGCCGGATTAGATCTTAATTCTTTTAAAATCACCATCTCCGCTCACCTCTAAATCACGATATTCACGATTTCTTCCCCATTTCTTCCGCGCAGGTTTAGGGCATCATTGCGATTTCTCGTCTCTCAACGCGATCTCTTCCTTTGTGTGCTTCTTCTCCCGTTGCAACCCGTCGAAAGTTGAAATTTCATGATATTCCTCCTCGAGAGCCGAAAGTCCCCACCTCCACAGGCTATGCTCAACGCTTCCTCCTCCACGACGAGGCTTCCTTGCTTGCCGAAGCTTCCATCAGTTCCCCGTGAGAGAATCCGGCAAGCACCCACACCGTTGTTGTAAGTTCTCGGCAAGCTCCCATCATGCTCCTCTCTTTCTCGACTTGCCGAAGCTTCCATATTTTTTCAAATTCAGGGTGAGGATTTCTGCAATTTCTGTAATTCCAGCAGCTTTACAGTCCAAAGCTTCCTTCATTTCTGCCATTTTGCATTCTCGGCTTTGTTCTGTGAAATCCCCTCCTCCGCCAAAAGCAACTCCTCAACTGTTTCCTCCAGCAATCTCCTCCTTCAGCGTTGTTGCGTGCCTCCTTCAGGTGCATTTCATTTTGTTCTCTGATTTTTGTTCACTATATGTTGGGTACATTAGTAATTGTATCAGATTTGGAGAAGCCTCACTTAAATCAATAACATACATCATCTTGTATTTGATGTCTGTTCAAGTTTATTTGTGCAGGCTAAGTAATGCAAAAATTTGTCTAAGTATAAAAGCATCGAGACACTCGGTCAGTGTCAACGCTTGTGAAGAAGCTGTGTCGAGAATAATAGCAAAACAGTGTCGACACACAGAACTTGTGTCGAAACACAGAATTTCAGTCTACACCAGCTGTGTCGATACACAGGACTTGTGTCGACACACAGATCTCAGACAACACAAGCTGTGTCGACTTGAATGATCACAGTCGACATCCTGAATGCTAAGTCAAAGATCAACTGTGTCGACACTCAGGACTAGTGTCGACACACTATGACTGGTAGTGCTGACATTAAGCTGAAGCTGATATGTCAATAACCAGGACTTGGGTTGACAAATGTTTTGAAGAAAAGCTATGTCGACTCTAAGGAAGTTGTGTCGACACATTCTACATTATCTGTGTCGAGACTATGAAGAAAAGCTGTGTCGATAGAGATTGAAGTATGTCGACTACAACAAGGCATTATGTCGACATCCTGGTAGCTGTGTCGACACATTCATAATCTGTGTCGACACATTTTGAAATCAGTGTCAACACATTGTGAAGTAGATCTGTCTCGACGCTGTCTGCTATTTTGAAGACCAAGTTGCAGATTTCCAGATCTAAAAAGTGATAGCTTGCATAACTGTCAAAGCTATCAGATGCCAGTCAGCTACCAGTTCAGCCGGTTACCTCTGCTGTGTTTCTATAAATAGAAGATTGTTATCAAAGAAGAAAACACACAGAAAATATACAACACAATAACACAGAGTCGAAGAACTAGAAATCTGTAATAAGAAGAAGGAGAAGAAGGAAACTGATTCAATATCTCCTCTATCTGCTCAAGAGAGATTCAATCGAGTTCTCTATTTTCAAGAAGCTTTGAAGAAGCTAAGTAAGGTTGAATCAGATCCAAAGTTGCAAGGATTAGAAGAAGACCAATCACTCAAGATTTGGTCATGAACACTTTACCCCATTCTCTCTCTCTCTCTCTCTCTGGGTAAAGAAATTCTTAAAACATTGTAATCACAACTGTAGGATCTGTATTGATCTGAGTGTAGGAAAGTCTATCTTTCTGAGTGGTAAGCCTGTAATTATAAGGGCTGAGATAGGGCATGTTGCATGAGGTAGGAGTTGGAAAATTCAGAGGTAGGGTTCTTGGGAAGAATCTGAGTTGTAGGATCTGAAAGGATCTGAGCTATAGGACTTGAAGAAGTCTGAGTTGTAGGAACCTGGAAGAGTTCTGAGTGGTAAGATCTGTGGATCTGAGAAAAGTGGAAGTTGGGCCGAATCTAGTTCATTGCTAGATAGGCGAAGGGGGAAAGTGGATGTACCCAAATATTAGGGATCCACTATAAATTTGTGTGTCTATGTGCTATGTTTGCTTACTCTGAATGTTTGTGATGCTTGTATGGTTGGATAACTATATTTGTTATTTAGAAATCCTAAACTGCCTATTATAAAGAATTGAACCTATTCACCCTCCCCCCCCCTCTAGGTGATTAGTTGTTCATTATTGAATTCTTTCAATTGGTATCAGAGAGAGGTTTCTCAAATTTTGACTTAACAGTCAGAGCTTATCTCCAAGGAAGTTACAGATATTCAAAATAGGGTCAAGTGAGAATCAGAAAGATCTTGGTTTAATTAAACTTCCCATATGTAGAAAAGAAAATTTTGGTATTTTGAAAGAAAGAGTCATATTATTCATGGAGGCATCTGATCCAAGAATTTATATTACAGTTCACGAAGGTCCTTTTATACCTATGAAAACATCAGTTCTTGATGCCAATAAAACCACTCCTAAGAGTTATGAAGAAATGACTAAGGATGAGATCATCTTGGCTACTATGGACAAAATGGCACAGAACATAATAGTTAGTGTCATAGATGATTCAACTTTTCAGAATCTGGTCCATTGCAAAACATCAAACGAAATGTGGGACACACTGGTTGTCTACATGGAAGGAACTGAAGAGGTTAGAGATGACAAAAATTCTATGCTCAATCAGGAGTATGAGAGCTTTAGACAGGTCAAGACTGATAGCATACCAGAATGCTATAAGAAATTCTTTAGGATAATGAATGAACTAATGACTTATGGAAGGGTATTCAGTACATATGAGCTAAATGACAAATTCCTCAGGTCATTAACTAAAGATAAGGATACTAAGATTTGTGTCATAAGAAAAGTGGCCAGATTAGCTGATCCACCTCCACCAATACTATTTGGTAAACTGTTGTCCTATGAAATGCAGTTGACAACAAGGAAAGAGGAGGAGAAATGCAGCAAGTCTTCAATCAAGGATAAGTCTGTGGCTTTCAAAGTTGAGGCCACAAGAAAGGGTAGGAGAAAGTCTCCTTCTCCTCCCAGAAAGGTTGCTGAGACAGAAACTGAAAGCTCAGACACCAGCACATCAGATGGTCACAATTCTGATGAAGACTTCGCTGCTTTCACCAGACAGTTCCAGAGATTTGTAAAGAAAAAGAGCTGGAGAAGCAGGACATCCACATCTTCTTACCCCAAGGATGATTATTATAAAGGAAAGAAGAAATCCTCTAAAGAGGATAGGTATGGCTCAAAAAATAGTAAACAAACCTCTTCTAAAATAGATTGTTATTACTGCAGCAAACCAGGACATGTCAAAGCTGACTGTCCTGTGAAAAGAAAGGAATCAGGAGACAAGAAGAAGCACCATAAGGGCAAGAAGGAAAAGTCATTTGTTGCCCAGAAAGAAAAAAGTTGGACTGATTCATCTTCATCAGAATCAGAAAGAGAAGATGATGTTGAAGCCTATATTGGGCTATATTCAGCAGAAGTAGATTATGTGGAGATTGAATTCCTGCAGATGCTGGATGACATCAATTCAAGGACAGAAGACAGTCATTGTTTTGGTCTGGTTGGAGTTGATGATGAAGGAGATAGCCAGGATCATCCTTGTCTTAGTAAGGTACATTCCTCATCATCTGGATCTGTATATATAACTAGTCAAGAATCAGAAGCATCAACTTAAAAAGGTGATGATGGTTTTGAATCTGAGGGAGACATCAATCAACTGATTGATGATTATGGTGAGCTCCTGAAAGCATTTAAGGAAAGCAGGATCCTAGCCAAAAAGTTGGCAAAGGAGAACGCTTCTATGAAATTGGCTGCTTCAGACTCAACAAAAGTGCTGGATCTGAAGATAAAAGAAGTTAGTAAACTGAAGAACATAACTATTATTCAGATGGGTACTACTACTTTCAATAATGATCATATCAGGAATCTTGAAAGCAGACTTCAAAAGGAGAGAGAATTAGTGGCTAAATTTTTCCAAACCTAGTACAGTTTTACCTTGAATAGATTCCTTCTCCATCCAAAAGGGTAAGAAGGGCCTAGGTTACAAAAGTAGAACTAGAGTTGCCAAATCTAAAAGTAAAGGCAAAGCTTCAGTACTGCCACTAGCCTCAATGCCCCCTATATCTTTTAAGAAGATTGATCAGCCATCAAATAGGTATGACCATGAATGCATTTATGGTCACTGTGAGAGTGAGAGTGGCAAGGGTGCAAGTGACTATATGGCAGCTCACAAGAAAACTCAACTTGCCCATTCTGGACAATTTGTGTTTGGTGTCCCAGCCCCATCACTCAAACAAAAACAAGCAGTTCACTTCCAAGGTCTTACAGACCAGAACCAGACAAAGGGGAAGTCTGATAGCAGGACTAATATGGGTATCACTGAAGCAATCAGGAGCATTTACTCTGAAAACAAGAATGTTGTTGTTAAGACTCGGGATATCCCAAGTACATCTGCTGCTAGACCAATTCCCAAGAAGACTTTGACTGATAGACTAGGAAAAGGAACTGTTATACCATCAGATTTAAGAACTAAAGACAGCAATGCTATCAGATCAGTAGTTAAGAGGAGGTATAATAAGTATGAGTGATGGTGTTGTGGCAAGGTGGGTCACTTTACTATTGACTACTAGTTCAATGATAATGTCAAGAGGGATAGTCTACCTGTTAGTAAAGCTGCAGGTAGGCAGATGCATTTTCAGTCAAACCAATGCCTAGGACCCAATAAAAATTGGGGCCCTAAGGGTAGATAGTCTTGTTCTATGCAGGTGAGTCCAAGTAGTCATACCCCTATATGGTACTTGGACAGTGGTTGTTCCAGGAACATGACTAGAATAAAAGGGATGCTAAAGGACTATACTCCAACTAACAATGGACCCAAAGTCATCTTTGGAGGTTCAGAAAGTGGGATTATAAAAGGTTTTAGTAAGATTACAAATGGTCTAGTCACTATCACACAAGTGGCCTATGTGAAAGGTTTGAAACATAATCTTTTAAGCATAAGTCAACTATGTGATCTTTACTATGACATTTCTTTCCTCAAGGATAAGTGTCAAATAAGAAATTCTAATGACCAAAGGGTCGTCTTATCTAGCACCAGGAGAGGAAATGTTTATTGTCTAGATTTTGAATGTATGAGAAGAGATTCTCCTATTTGTCTAGTTACAGATAAGAAAGCCACTCACTGTGTACAATGGCACAAGAGGCTAGCTCATCTAAACTATAAGACAATAGGAAAACTCTTCATTGGTGATCTAGTCAGGAATGGTCCTAAAGTCAAGTGTGTCAAGGAGAGTATCTGTTCAGCATGTCAAAAGGGCAAGCAGACCAGATCCTCTTTTAAAAGCCTTGATACCAAAGATTTAGTGAGGTGTCTTTACCTTATGCATATGAATTTGTTTGGTCCTATGCCAGTTCATAGTCTAGGTAGGAAAGGATATACATTGGTTGTAGTAGATGACTTTTCCAGGTTTGCATGGGTGTTCTTCTTAAGGAAGAAATCTGAAACACCTGATGTTTTCCAGACTTCTGTTAAGCAGATACAGAATGAATTTAACAGTACAGTGGTCAAAATCAGAAGTGACCATGGGACTGAATTTCAGTCTGAATGCATGACAAAGTTCTGTGAAAGTATTGGGATTCATCAAGAGTTCTTCTCACCTAGAACACCTCAGCAAAATGGTATTGCTGAAAGGAAAAATAGAACTCTAATAGAGGCTGGTAGGACTCTACTAAGTGACACTTCTCTTCCAGAATATTTCTAGGCAGAGGCAGTAAACACTGCATGTCATGTCCTCAATAGTGTCTCTATCACTAAAAGTCATAAGAAGACTCCCTATGAGATTCTGAAGAGTAGAAAGTCAAACCTATCCTATTTTAGAATCTTTGGTAGCAAGTGTTATATACATAATAATGGTAAGTCTCACTTGACTAAGTTTGCTGCCAAGTGCCAAGAGGGAATCTTTGTTGGGTACAGTAACAATAGTAGGACATATAGGGTCTATAACTTGACTACACAAGTTGTAGAAGAATCTGTCCATGTAGTTTTTGATGATTCCATGCTTATTAACAATGAGTTGTCTAGCATTTCATCTAGTTCTGCAGGTCTAAAGGATAAATTGGAGAAGCTATCCATTAAAGAAGCCAAGACAGCAGAAAAAAATACAGAAGATGATGGATGCTGTCAAGGGGGAGCTATAGAACAACAAGCTGATAATATTCCACAAATGGAAGTTGAAAACACTGAAGAACAGACTACTGAAGAAAGGATGCCTCAAGCCATGAGACATCCCAAAGATCATCCAGCTCACCAAATCATTGGTGATGCTAGATATGGTGTAATGATAAGGAGCAAGAGCATGAACAATGCACTATGTTCAAGCTTTCCGTCCCAGGTGGAACCTAAGAAGTTTGAGGAAGCTATTAAGGATTCTCACTGGATAGGTTCCATGCAAAAAGAACTGAACCAGTTCAAGTGATGCAAAGTATGAAAACTTGTTCCTAGACCAGAAGGACACAATGTCATTGGAACAAAATGGATCTACAGGAATAAGTTGGATGAGAATGGAATCATAATAAAAAAATAAGGCAAGGCTGGTAGCTAAAGGTTACAGGCAAGAAGAAGGGATAAACTTTGACCAAACTTTTGCTCCTGTAGTAAGGTTGGAGGCCATAAGACTATTCCTTGCCTATGCAGCCTATCAAGGATTCTATGTCTACCAGATGTATGTCAAGTTAGCATTTCTGAATGGAGACTTGAAGGAAGAAGTATATGTAGAACAACCATCAGGTTTTGTTGATTCTCATTTTCCAAACTATATCTATTGACTTAAGAAAGCCCTTTATGGGTTGAAACAGGCTCCTAGGTCTTTGTATGAGACATTATCTACCTTCTTCATTGAGAATTAATTTTCAAGGGGTAAATAGACAAAACTCTATTCCTTAGGAAATCCAAAGGCAAGATCATACTAGTTCAGATTTATGTTGATGACATAATATTTGGATCTACTAAAAATAACCTTTGCAGGAAGTTTGCTAAACTTATGCAAGGGAAATTTGAAATGAGCAGTATTGGTGAACTAAAGTTCTTCCTAGGACTTCAAATAAAACAGACTGATGATGGCTTATCCATATCACAGTCTAAGTTCACCAAGGAGTTGATAAAGAAATATGGTATGGATACAACATCCACCATGAAAACTCCAATGGGGTCAAGCATGCCTATATGCAAAGATGAAGCAGGAAAACCTGTTGATGAGACTTTGTATAGAGGGATAATTGGCTCCCTCCTCTACTTGACTGGTAGTAGGCCTGACATCATGTATGCAACATATGTCTGTGCTAGATATTAAGCATGCCCTAAAGATTCACATTATTCTGCTGTAAAAAAATTTTGAGATATCTTAAGGGCACATCGGATCTAGGTCTTTGGTACCCTGGGAATAAAGATTTCCTATTAACTGGATTTTCAGATGCAGATTTTGCAGGATACAAAGAAGATAGGAAAAGTACCACAGGTACTTGTCAGTTCCTAGGTGGAAAATTGGTGTCATGGAGCAGCAAAAAGAAAACAAGTATTGCAATTTCTACTGCTGAGTCAGAGTATATTGATGCAGGAAGTTGTTGTGCACAACTATTGTGGATGCAGCATCATTTAGAAGATTATGACATTAAGCTAAGTAAAACACCTTTATATTGTGACTCTACAAGTGTTATTTTCATTGCTAGAAATCCTGTTTCACATAACAAAACAAATCATATTGAAATTAAGTATCACTTTATAAGAGAAAATGTAGTGAAAAATGACATCTGTTTAGAATTTGTCACTACAGAAAGACAAATAGCTGACATATTCACTAAGCCTCTAGATGAAACTAAGTTCAATAACTTTAAGATTGAGCTAGAAATGCTAGATATTGAGTAAGTAGATTTATATACTCATTAAAGTAAAAATCCTCATATATTGGCTAAGTTAAGAATTCATGTTGACATCAACAATAAGTTGGTCGACATTAATTGTTGTTAGTGTCGACACTGCCAGAGCTTAGTGTCGACACTGCCAGAGCTTAGTGTCGACATTAAAAGGAAAGTGTCGACACTACCAGAGCTTAGTGTCGACATTAAAAGGAAAGTGTCGACACAATGTTGTCGACATCTTACATCCATGGGTTGACATACTTCTGTCAACACCTTAAATCAAGGTGTCGACACAATAATGTCAAGTCTTATATATCGACTCCTATAGAGTGGTCTCAACTTATAATAGTGCTGGATCCCTATCATCCGTGTCGAGATGTTAACTTCTGTGTCGACACACAATATTTGGTCACGTCGTTTGACCTTCCAAATTTAAAACCCTATAAATAGGTTAAAACGAGAATTAGTCGACCACGCGACTAAGCTTTCTCGAGACATTGAACTTCTGTGTCGAGAGCTAGATCTCCTCTCAACCATCCTCAATCTCTCTTCCTTCAACATTCAATGGCGCCAAAGTTGGAAGAAAATATCAACGAGGGTTACGAACTGGTTCGTAACGCCTTCAATGATGTTTCTCAAGAAATTCAGAAAGTCATCACCCTAGTCACTAACGCTGGAATAGAATTTATGGTCTCAGAACCAACCAAGATATTGAAGAAAGAAGTATTTGAATTCGTCTCCAATGCAAAGCTGGATTCAACTGGAAACAAGATTAGGTCAACAGTTCTTGGGACGAAGATAAAGCTTACTTCTAAAAGTCTGAGCAAGGTACTCCAACTGTCGTCGCTCAAAGAAGAAGATGAGGTTGATTTTGACAAGATAGAAGAGGGACTTCAATAGTGTGGTCTGAATGCAACCACGAAGATTGGATCCTCTATGAAAAGAAATGGGATGAATTCCC
Source organism: Platanthera zijinensis (assembly GCA_039513925.1). Taxonomy (NCBI): domain Eukaryota; kingdom Viridiplantae; phylum Streptophyta; class Magnoliopsida; order Asparagales; family Orchidaceae; genus Platanthera; species Platanthera zijinensis. The sequence goes on from CM077089.1 coordinate 98,606,900, forward strand.
AAGGGAAATTTCTTATTGAAATGTTTGGAAAGGTTATACTATACAAGACTGGGGGACATGACAGGATATCTTTCTTCATGTTCAGCCTAATAATAAGATTAATATTCAATCTCAAGATTAACTGGTTGACAGTAGTCTTTGAAAGGATCAAGGAAGGGATCAAGAAGCCTAACCTAGGAAGGATCCTGAGTTTGTATCTAGTCTCAGCAAAGCCATATATACTAAATCAAGCTGCAGGAGCTAAAATCAATCATATGAGGAGAATGGATACTAGAATCTTGTCAAGATGGGACAGGGTACTGACCAAGGAGACTCCAGCTCCTGTGCAACATCAAAAAGAACTAAAGAAAAAGAAATCAGTAACAAAGATTGTGGAATCATCTAGTGATTCAGAAGAGGTTATGGTTTTCAGTTCTGATGAGGATGTAAATGAAATACAATCTCAAAGGAAGATGATTCAGTTCCACATCCTCAAATGTCCTCAGTTCTAGGGGGAGACTTCACAGAGACTATCATGGAGAGTGAAGAAGCTCATCTTACTGTCCTGGAGGTTTTCAAGTATATCAACAAGGATGCTACTATGGTGGATGAGCCAGAAGCACAAACTGAGCTAGTTCAAGTTGCTGAGAAAGAGACTTTTGTTTCAAAAGCTGATGTCCAGGGGGAGAAGACTAGGGCTATTGAGGACAATGTTCCTCCATCTGATACTTTTCCAGATGTCCAGATGGACAACCAGGACATACTTCAAGAAGATGCACTGATATAGGGGGAGGTACCAGACCTAGACTCAGTACATTTTCTTGATAACCAGCCTCATGTTGTGGATGTAGCCAGTTCCTCTGAATCAGAAGTTGAACAAGAAGCCTCAGAGCTAAAGAAGAGAAAACTAATAGAAATAAGGAAGAAGAGCATAGACTATAAGAAAGCCTTGCATACTGCCCCACCAACACCAGCTCCTGTAGTGGACTACAGTTCACTTTTGGTGAAACTGCAAGAGAAGATGGATGAGCAAATGACTACTCTTGAAAAATATGTGGATGAGACCCACAAGGACCTGCAATTTCAGCTGGCATAGGATATCAAATCCATCAAATTTGAAGTCAATCAGAATAAAAAAGAGATGACAGATTGCTTCCATAAAGGAGGTAATGCTGTAGTTTACTTGGCACAGCAATAATAGGAGATTAAGAATGTAGTAGAGGACATTGCAGTCAAACAAGGTTATATCCTGGAAAATCAATTAAGAATGAATGAAAATCTGGTAGAATCTCATAATGTTATTTTAATAAAGCTTGATAATAGTGTCACTGCTATAAAGACAGAAGTGTCCAAGCAAATAGAGGAGAGCTATCCAAACAGCAATCCAGGCATCTCAGACAGCTATTTATGATCAACTGAAGAAGTTCAGGACCTATTATAAAGAAAGAACAAATTATCTAGTTGATCAGGTAAGGTTTCAAAAGGATGATCTGAGAGCTCATGTAGAAAGAGAAGTCATAAAGGGGGAGAGAGTATTAGTAAAAGCAAGCTCAGATCATGCTAAATAGATATCAAATAGCATCAGAGCAACTCTTAGGTATCCATCTCTTTGTGATGAGACAACACTATTGAATCTGGAATTCAATCTGCTTATTTTGAAGGGGTTCAGCAAGAAGTAGCTCAAGTTTTTTATCCTCCTTCTGATTTTGAAGAGATCCAATAAACAGTTTGTAACACCCCAAAAAGACTCAAAATTGGAATTGAGGTGCAGGTTGCTTAACACGGCCTGGGACACGGGCGTGTCCCGGGGTGTGTTGGGGTACACGGCCTGGGACACGGGCGTGTCCCAGGGCGTGTTCAGGTTAGTCGACGATCGGAGGTCGACGATAGTCGAGCCTGGGACACGGCCTTCGACACGGGCGTGTCGCAGGGCGTGTCACTCAATAAAATGCCGTATCGAGTCAGAAATGTACACGGCCCGGAACCAAGGCTTGAACACGGCCGTGTCAGTTTTGACACGGGCGTGTCAGAGGGTGTGTGCCTACCCGTATACTGCTCTGACTGGATTTAGCGCTCGTTGAGTACCGTGTAACAGGTGTGACACGGGCGTGTCACATGACCGACACGGGCGTGTCAGGTTCGACACGGGCGTGTCGATTCCCGTGTTCTGGTAATTTTTAGTCGGTGCGAGTGCCGCGTGTGCCGCTTAAGGGTACACGGCCTGTGACACGGGCGTGTCACAGGCTGTGTCGGCCAAAAAGTTCAATATTTTGGGGCAGATCTTGGCCGTTCATTTTCCTTAAAGAGGATCCTGTGGCTGGGGATCATTCCTGGGCTGATAAGGCCGGGAAAGGAGGAGAAGAAGGCTCATTTCTTAAGTTCTACTCTCTTTCTAACTTTTAAGAGAGAGGTGAGAGCAAGGTGAGGAAGAAGAAGTGGAGTCCGGCTGCCGGTGGAGCTACGGTGGTCCAAATCGCGAGCCGAGTTCGGATTTGCGAAGGCAACGCTGCTGCGAAGGCTTTCATCCGTCTCAAATTTCTCTCCATGGCTCCGAAGCGAACTCCTAGGGTAACGATTTCCTGCTTGGACATGTGAAGTCCTTAATTCCTGCATTGCATAGGGAAAACCCTTCCCCGCGAGTGTGCGGTGGGTTGTGGCGTCCCTTGGGGTAGATATGTGAAGTCCCCCTTGTTAGAGTACGGAATTGGAGTACGGATCTAGGCATGATGTGTGAAGCCCATCTGGACATGGTCTGGATTGGTGATGCTAGTTTGCATATCGGAGAAGACTCCGTGATTCTTGCTTGTAGGCATGATGGATAAAGTACTGAAGGAAGTCCAGGAAATATTGAGATTTGGACTCTCTTGTAGCCGTGAGTTGCTACTTTATATGAGGTTGAGCCATGGGGCTGCAACTAGGAAACGTGGAACGGACAAGGTGAAACTGTACCCGCGTCAGTCCAGGCGTGAGTCTGACGATGTGAGCAACGGGAAAGGTGGATCTGTACCCGCGTTATGGTTGTCTAACCTTGGGTGCTTAAGGCCCTGTTAGGATCACATAGCGAGAGTCGACTGCCTGTGAGCCGATCAGACTAGAATGCTCATATTGAACCGTTATGTCTGGGACCTCTGAACGGTGGTGTGGCCATGGAAATACGGAACACGGATAATGTGCCCTGAGTGCACGAAGCGTCGGGCCGTCGTGCCGGCGTTTGTGATATGTGACTATGCGAGCGTGCACGTCTTGCTTAAATTGCTATATATATCATATTGGAAGACTGCTATGCAGGGATGGAATTCTGCTGCCCCGTGCCAGGGGCAGGGTCGTTATAATTGGTCAGCTGAATGCTGACCGTTGCCCTGTTTGCCACCGCTTGGTGGATTGGTTCTTACAGGTACTGGAGGTGCCGGTCCGAGCGGGATGAAGCCCAAAGCTGCGCTGCTGCCCTTGAAGGCATTGTTTTGTTTCTTTTGTTCATGTGTGGCCGGCCTGCGTGCCGATGTTTGTAATCCACACTCTTGTTAAGAGAAACTGTTGTAAGGCCTTAAGGCCAAACTCTTGTGATGTTTATATATATTCCTAAGTTTTAGTGGACAATGTTATTTATCTTGAGTTCAATAATTCAACCGTGAAGCTTCCGCTAGAATGCTCTGTGTTAGGATGCGTGGTTATGATATTATTTCGTAGCGTCTCCGCCTGTTTGTGGAATATGGTGTGAGGCCCCGGCCGGACCCTCTATTATATTCTTCTTGACGGGTAGAGGTGTTACAATTTGGTATCAGCTTGTTGGTCGATCTCTTCCGAATTCGTGATCGAATTCTTTTGAGAGGTGGCGAGCACGTGTCAGTGCCGTCGTTATAACACTTAATTTGAACTCAAGATTGTCCACTTAGGAATGTAAATACACTTGTTTGTTGAATTTGTGTATTCTTTTTGTATGGTTGCCGTTTTCATTGGTCGTTAACCTGTGTATTTTACACATATAGGTGACCAGAAGTGTTGCGGGTCAATCCGAACCACAACGTTCTGTTGAGAGTGCGGCACCAGCCGAGGTGCCCACAACTCCTCCATCCGCTGAAACAGTCCGTCTCATCACGGAAACGGTGCTTGCGGTGATGAATGCTCAGCAGGCGGGGCAGGCACGTCCTACAGTGGTGCCAACGCAAGCTGGGATACGGCAAGAACCGGTAGAAGCCGAAGTTGATCCGCGGGTAGCAGATCAACAATGGAAGCAATTCTTGAGCTTCAACCCTCCGCAGTTTCATGGGACGGGTACACCGGCCCAAGCAGAGGATTGGCTTGCAAGAGTCAAGAGGATTATGAGAGCTATCAAGGTTGAGGAGGAACAGAAAGTTATGTTAACCACTTTCCTACTAGAAGGAGAGGCGCGATTGTGATGGGATGAGATTGAAATGCATCACTTGGCTGGCAGGCAATTGGCAGAGGTTACAATGGATGAATTTTCTCGATTGTTCTTAGCACAACATCTGCCGATGCAGCAAAGGATATCGATGGAAATGGAATTTCAAAGGTTAGCACAGGGAGATCGAAGTGTGGATGACTACCTGCATGAGTTCACCCGGTTGGGAAGATATGCGGGCACGATCTTCGCCGAAGAAGAGCGTAAGTCTAGTCGGTTTTATGCGGGACTGCGAGATGAGCTACGGTATTTGCTCTCGAGTTCTGTGAGTCAGGGATTCCAAGCTTTAGTCTGTACGGCTCGTTCTTTGGAGACGGACATGAAACGGGGGCAAGCAAAGGGAAACTTGGCTGTTGTGAAGCCAGAGTTCAAGCCGCCGCGTCCGGACAAGTTTGGTTACCGAAAGAGATGGAACAAGAAGTCTAAGTCTTCTGGACAAGCTCCTTCTGTGACTGTGACGGATACATCTGGGTATGGATCTCGTGCTTGTTTTACGTGCGGGAAGGTTGGACACTTCGCACGTGAATGTCGATTTGGTCCTCCAAAGGGTGATAAGAAGACGGGAGCATCTTATGCGGAGAAGGGGAAGGCTGTGGTGGAGTCTTCTGCCTCGCACGCGCAGCCCAGGGTCTTCAACCTTGGACAATAGGAGGCCATTAAGCAGGCGGATGTCGTCACAGGTGCACGTAGATTTTAATGTTCTTGTTGTTATGATGTGTTGTGCTTGCTTTAATTGTAATGTTATAGGGTTTGTCCTTATACGAGAGTATCCGGCGCGAGCACTGTTCGACACAGGTGCTTCACATTCGTTTCTGTTTGAGGACTTTGTCTTTCGTGTTGGGGTGCCGATCCGGACCACGACAGACAGTGTAAAGGTGTTGTTGCCTAACGGATGTTTGATGTGCGTGGATCGATCTTGCGGTCTTGAGGTCAAAATAGGAAGTCGGGAGTTCAAGGTGGAAACATTAGTATTGCCGATTAAAGAGTTTGATATAATCTTTGGTATGGACTGGCTTTCAGAGCAGCGTGCCTGTATAGATTGCACTTCAAAAGAGGTCACACTTGGGCAAAATACCGAACAAGAGACCAAGTTCATTGGTATGCAAGGGATGAGTGGGATGTTGTTATCCGCTCTCCAAGTTGTTAAGGCAGTTCGGAAGGGTGCGGAGTTGTTCTTCACACTCATAGAGGCGGTGGCGCCGAAGGCCAGTGTGAGTGAAGTGCCGATTGTGTCGGAATATGCGGATGTGTTTCCAAAGGACCTTCCGGGGTTACCTCCCCAAAGGGAAATCGACTTCGCTATCGAGCTGGTGCCGGGTGCGAAACCCGTGGCCCGTTCGCCGTATCGGGTAGCGCCAAAAGAAATGGCCGAACTGAAAGTTCAGTTGCAAGAGTTGTTGGAGAAGGGATACATACGCCCAAGTATGTCACCTTGGAGCGCGCCTGTTCTTTTTGTGAAAAAGAAAGACGGTGGTTTGCGACTATGTATTGATTATCGCGAACTGAACAAGCTGACAGAGAAAAACAAGTATCCAATTCCACGGATCGATGACTTATTCGATCAGCTAGCAGGCTCAACCGTCTATTCGAAGTTGGATTTGAAGTCCGGGTATTACCAGTTGCGAATTAGGGAAGGTGACATTCCCAAGACAGCGTTTGGCACACGCTATGGTCATTATGAGTTCACAGTGATGTCGTTCGGCTTATGTAATGCGCCTTCGGTATTCATGGATCTCATGCATCGAACGTTCCGCGAATACCTAGATCTGTTTGTGATTGTGTTTATTGATGATATCCTGGTATACTCACAATCAGAGGAAGATCATGCAAACCACTTGCGATTAGTATTGCATACCTTGCGAAGGAATAAGTTGTATGCCAAGTTCTCTAAGTGTGAGTTCTGGCTCTCGTCGGTGGCTTTTCTAGGCCATGTGGTAAGTGGAGAGGGCATAGCGGTGGATCCGGCTAAGATAAGTGCCATTCGTGATTGGCCAGTGTTGTCTTCGGTGGCCGAAGTCAGGAGTTTCCTTGGACTGGCGGGCTACTATAGACGGTTCGTGGAGAACTTCTCCCGGATTGCTTTGCCTTTGACTACGTTGACGAGAAAGGACCAGAAGTTCGTTTGGACGCCGGAGTGCACACGAGATTTTGATGAGCTGAAGAATCGTTTGACCACAGCGCCCGTTTTGACGTCGCCATGTGGTACAGATGGATTTGAAATATACAGCAATGCGTCAGGAAGCGGCTTAGGCTGCGTTCTCCTACAGTTTGGCAAGGTGATCGCTTATGGTTCACGCCAATTGAAAGTGCATGAGCGTAATTACCCCGTCCATGATTTGGAGTTGGCGGCGGTGATCTTTGCGCTAAAGTTGTGGCGGCATTATCTTTATGGCGTGAAAGTGGATATTTATACAGATCATAAAAGCTTAAAGTATCTGCTTGATCAAAAAGAATTGAATATGCGACAAAGGAGGTGGATGGAATTCCTTGGGGATTATACCTTCGACATTCACTATGTTCCCGGAAAGGGAAATGTGTTCGCTGATGCCTTGAGTCGGTGGACTCCGGTACGGGCAAATTGGTTACGGATACATGATGAGCGGTTAATCCAGGAGTTGGAAGCTTTGGAGATATCTTGTGTGGAAAGAGATTCTTCAACTGTTGCATGCGTGAATTGGTTGGAGGTTCAATATGACCTTGCTGCCAGGGTTCGGCGGGCAACGGAGTTGGATGAAAGTCTCCAACGCTATGCAAAGGAGGGGTCTGATGATCAATTCTTCTGGGATGACGGGTTGTTACGAAAGGATGGCCGATTGTGCGTCCCTAGTGCGGGTAAATTGCGAGAAGGATTACTATATGAAGCACACTTTACAAAGTATTCAATTCACCCTGGGAGCACAAAAATGTACAGGGACATGAAGAAACTGTTCTGGTGGCCTGGTTTAAAGAAGGACATAGCCGAGTATGTGGCTAAATGTCGCACTTGTGCTTTGGTAAAGGCAGAATGTCAACGGCCGAGTGGTTTCCTGAAGTCGTTGCCGGTTCCACAATGGAAGTTTGAGGATATTTCTATGGATTTCGTGCACGGATTGCCGAGATCTCAGCGTGGCCATGACTCAATCTGGGTGATTGTAGACCGGTTAACAAAGGTGGCTCACTTTATCCCGAACAAGCGGGACGATTCAGTGGAAACGTTGGCAAAGCTCTATGTGGAGCAGATTGTTCGATTGCATGGTGTTCCCCGGAGCATCGTAAGTGACCGAGATGGGCGCTTTACTTCGAAAGATTGGAGATTAGTTCATCAGATGTTGGGCACGAAGTTAGCATTCAGTACGGCCTTTCACCCGCAAACGGATGGCCAAACTGAACGAACCAACAGAACGATGGAGGATATGCTCCGTATGTGCGCCCTGGACTTCGGTAAGAATTGGGAAGAGCATCTTGTTATGGTGGAGTTTGCCTATAATAATAGCCATCAAGTGAGTATAGGCATGGCCCCGTTTGAAGCGCTGTATGGTCGGAAGTGTCGTACACCGCTAGCTTGGGCAGAAACTAGCGAGACTAAAATTTTAGGCAAAAAGGAAGTCGAGGATGCTACCTCAACAATACGCTCTATTCGAGAGAGGCTCCTAATAGCCCAGGATCGGCAAGCCAAATATTACAATGCTAAGCATCGGAACGTGGAGTTCGCGGTGGGTGACTGGGTCTATTTAAAGATTAAGCCCTTCAAAGGTGTATCTCGGATTCGGCGGTTGAAAAAGCTAAGTCCGCGATACCTTGGTCCATTTGAAGTGGTGGAGCGAGTTGGGGAAGCCGCCTATCGGCTAGCTCTTTCATCGGAATTGAGTGGATTGCATGATGGGTTTCACATCTCGGTGCTACGGAAAGCAATCAAGGATCCAGCTCAAGTAGTTAGCAACGATCGAGTGCCGGTTGAGTATGGGCTAACAACAAAGGTGAAGCCTATACGGATCGAGGATCGAGCCGAGAAACAGTTACGGAACAAGGTGATTGGGATGGTCAAAGTCCGATGGGACAATTGTGGCCGTGAAGAGCTAACATGGGAGCGCGAGCAGACCATGCAAGCCGAGTTTCCCGAGTTATTTTCATAACTTGTTTGCTCGTTATATATGTAATAGAAACATATAACTGTTTTGTTATTTTTCTCCTTATTGTCTGCAAATTTCGGGACGAAATTTTATTAAGGAGGGGAGGGTTGTAACACCCCAAAAAGACTCAAAATTGGAATTGAGGTGCAGGTTGCTTAACACGGCCTGGGACACGGGCGTGTCCCAGGGCGTGTCGGGGTACACGGCCTGGGACACGGGCGTGTCCCAGGGCGTGTTCAGGTTAGTCGATGATCGGAGGTCGACGATAGTCGAGCCTGGGACACGGCCTTCGACACGGGCATGTCCCAGGGCGTGTCACTCAATAAAATGTCGTATCGAGTCAGAAATGTACACGGCCCGGAACCAAGGCTTGAACACGGCCGTGTCAGTTTTGATACGGGCATGTCAGAGGGTGTGTGCCTACCCGTGTACTGCTCTGACTGGATTTAGCGCTCGTTGAGTACCGTGTAACAGGTGTGACACGGGCGTGTCACATGACCGACACGGGCGTGTCAGGTTCGACACGGGCGTGTCGATTCCCGTGTTCTGGTAATTTTTAGTCGGTGCGAGTGCCGCGTGTGCCGCTTAAGGGTACACGGCCTGTGACACGGGCGTGTCACAGGCCGTGTCGGCCAAAAAGTTCAATATTTTGGGGCAGATCTTGGCCGTTCATTTTCCTTAAAGAGGATCCTGTGGCTGGGGATCATTCCTGGGCTGATAAGGCCGGGAAAGGAGGAGAAGAAGGCTCATTTCTTAAGTTCTACTCTCTTTCTAACTTTTAAGAGAGAGGTGAGAGCAAGGTGAGGAAGAAGAAGTGGAGTCCGGCTGCCGGTGGAGCTACGGTGGTCCAAATCGCGAGCCGAGTTCGGATTTGCGAAGGCAACGCTGCTGCGAAGGCTTTCATCCGTCTCAAATTTCTCTCCATGGCTCCGAAGCGAACTCCTAGGGTAACGATTTCCTGCTTGGACATGTGAAGTCCTTAATTCCTGCATTGCATAGGGAAAACCCTTCCCCGCGAGTGTGCGGTGGGTTGTGGCATCCCTTGGGGTAGATATGTAAAGTCCCCCTTGTTAGAGTCTGGAATTGGAGTACGGATCTAGGCATGCTGTGTGAAGCCCATCTGGACATGGTCTGGATTGGTGATGCTTGTTTGCATATCAGAGAAGACTCCGTGATTCTTGCTTGTAGGCATGATGGATAAAGTACTGGAGGAAGTCCAGGAAATATTGAGAGTTAGACTCTCTTGTAGGCGTGAGTTGCTACTTTGTATGAGGTTGAGCCGTGGGGCTGCAACTAGGAAACGTGGAACGGGCAAGGTGAAACTGTACCCGCGTCAGTCCAGGCGTGAGTCTGACGATGTGAGCAACGGGAAAGGTGGATCTGTACCCGCGTTATGGTTGTCTAACCTTGGGTGCTTAAGGCCCTGTTAGGATCACATAGCGAGAGTCGACGGCCTGTGAGCCGATCGGACTAGAATGCTCATATTGAACCGTTATGTCTGGGACCTCTAAACGGTGGTGTGGCCGTGGAAATACGGAACACGGATAATGTGTAAGACCCCCCTCCCGGAACACAACACACGGCACGAGGGGAGTCTTATGCCCGAAATAGCCGCCTTGCGGTAGCACTAACTCACGGGTTAGCCTTTACCATAAGACGCCTATTCCGCCGGCTACAATCCATATCACAACAAATATGCCAACCCAACCATAACAGAAAAGTAAAGCTAAAAGCAGTTCAGTTCACAGCTAAGTTAAAGTCCAAAAGTAGCGGAAGATAACAAGCACAACAGGCTTGTACAAAAGAACAAGAGTCTAGAAATGTTTTGCCAAACGGCTACATGAAAACACTCACGACTGTCACTGACGGTGCCGATGGCACCACCACCTCAGGTCCTATCATCCGGTCCTGGCTGTCCTGCTGCATAGTCCGTTGCCGCTCTACCTGCGGGGTTTCCTCCTAAAAAGGAAGATGTAGCAACCGTTAGTCATAAGACTAAGTGGCTTCACATCCGCTCCCACGGCGACTCCTCGGCACCGGGCGGAGAAAGGAACACAGGTACAATATATATACATAAGCAAGTAAACAAGCAGGTGACAGTAAATATGGTGAAGTATAAACTACGCTACATAACTAGCAGTTCTACAAATATCTATATAAATGACAGCAGGTATAATTAATCAGAATAGTAACCTAACTTATAAGAGTGCCCATACAAACTTATAAGTTAAGGATTGGCTTAACAATAAAGTAACTCATCGTATAAGAGTGCCCATATAAACTTATACGATGAGGATCTTGTGTATGCAATGAATGACATGAAATGAATGTTATGCTATGACCGAATCATGCACACGCACATGCAAGTTGCTATGTCGACACATACTAGAAGTTCCCACTTTTCGAGCAGGTAGCTAACCTCTCAGGCGTCGTCCGTCGTGGCCAGACGGCGACAGTGGAGCGGGCGTCTCCACTACTAGGTGGTATCACACTACCTATCCTAGGCCCCCGTACGCCTCAACGCTAAGAACACAACAGCGGAGCTCACATGCGTACTACGGCTCAGAAGGGGTCTTGGGTAAATGTGCACCAAGAACACAGCCCAACCTGGCCTTTGATTTCGAACCGGATGGAACCTCGGAAGCGCACGAGGTGCAAGCCCAACCGTTCTCATGGCGCGGAGGAGATCTCGGGTTATGGACACCAAGTATCTAACCCTACCGCCCAAGGTCTACCCATTGGTTCCCATCGGTGTGACGACTGGCGAACCCGTAGACCTGCCACAATCATTATCTCAACATTGCGACACGATGAATCGTCGCACATCACATGCCCCAAAACAACTCACTCGATGCTACCCGTAGGGAGACTTCAACTCTAAGCATCGGTTGTTAATAAACCCCTTGGGCTCGGATTACAGTTACAAAATACTCATCACATAGTGTTCATCATGTTCACGCCCACCTATTCAATGGGTTCACCTCAACACTACGCATAATAGGTATGTTCAACACCAAATTGTATAAATATATCCTATACCAATCTCAACTCCTAATATCTAACCTTCCCATCCAATCCATTTCTCTACCATTACATGGTTATTCCCCAATACACAACCAAATGAGTAACCATGCTAAATTATAGCAACAACAACATTATAGATATATGAGAGCAAGATATCAAATGAGCAAATCACAATCATTGCAAGAGTGCTAACATTATAAATTAACAAGTGCATTAACATAGGATAGCCCAATACTAAAACTGGGATTCCCGGAGCTACAGGAATCCGATCACGATGCACAACCCCTCGTTGGAAAGGTATTCGCGAGGGCTACGACTTTTGTGTTGAGTCGATCGCCCAGATCTGGTCGCAACATACCAGAAATTCAACTCGAATACGTACAGGAATCAATTTCCTGTACAGGAATTTTCCCGAACGCAGCGGACTCGAACCAGCTTTCCCGTGGCTACAGGTATCGCATGGAAACGAGCAACCCCTCGTTGGAAAGGTAATTTCAAGGGCTACGACTTTCGTGTTGAGTCGATCACCCAGATTTGGCCAGAACACCTCCGAAATTGGCCACGAAGGTCGCCGCGTGCAGAAATCAGATTTCTGCACGCATCTTAAGGCGAGATGAACGGCATCCGTTCATCTTCTTCCTTGCAACGACCTCGCATAAACTTCTCCAGAAATTACACCCAACCTTATTTCTCCTTTCAAAGCCAAACCCTCAACGAAAACCCCTCTCATCTCCCTTTTGAATGATGAGAAGGTTGAGGGAGACTAAACCTAGAAAACCTAGGCATGGCTTATCCTAAGAACTCTCCTCCTCACCATCAAGACTCTATGGAGTCGATGTCTCTCCTAAAATAACTATAGATCTAGCACCAAGGGAGAGGGGAGGAAGCTCACCTCAAGTCCAGCGGTACCACCACGGCCGGCCATGAGCCTCGCACTCCTTCGCGGCGGCATTGTTTTTCCCTTGACGGTGGCGGCGTTTTGATTCCTCCAAGGATGGCTCCGGCAAGCTCTTCCTCCTCCTCCAGCCAAGAACTCTCTCAGGAATTTCGGGGCAGAAGAAAGGGGAGTGAATGCTAGGGTTTCCAACTTTTTCCTTTTTATACATCGCAGACACGGGTAGGCACACAGCCGTGTTCCTACCCGTGTTCAGGTGACACGGCCGTGTTGCCTGCCGTGTCTAGGGCCGTGTTCATCCCAGAACGACTTTCTGCCGTGTCGGGGTTGCGGCACACGGGTAGAGACACGGCCGTGTCCCGACCCGTGTCCTTGGCACACGGCTAGGGACACGCCCGTGTCCCAATACCCGTGTACCTCTCTGACTGGAAGCCTATTTTTATGAGGCACACGGGTATGGACACGGCCGTGTCCATACCCGTGTCAGCCAGAAAGGCCATTTTGCCTTGTTTTCCTCATTTCTCGTACGTCCGCACCTGTTCACCCACACCCCCATTGGGCTTACCACAGCCCCCTTGACTCAAATACGCAAACAAGGGGCCTAGCGCGAATTGGGACGTTACATAATGTGCCCTGAGTGCACGAAGCGTCGGGCCGTCGTGCCGGCGTTTGTGATATGTGACTGTGCGGGCATGCACGTCTTGCTTAAATTGCTATATATATCATATTGGAAGACTGCTATGCAGGGATGGAATTCCGCTGCCCCGTGCCAGGGGCAGGGTTGTTATAATTGGTCAGCTGAATGCTGACTGTTGCCCTGTTTGCCACCGCTTGGTGGATTGGTTCTTACAGGTACTGGAGGTGTCGGTCCGAGCGGGACTTAGCGGGCTGAAGCCCAAAGCTGCGCTGCTTCCCTCGAAGGCATTGTTTTATTTCTTTTGTTCATGTATGGCCGGCCTGCGTGCCGATGTTTGTAATCCACACTCTTGTTAAGAGAAACTGTTGTAAGGCCTTAAGGCCAAACTCTTGTGATGTTTATATATATTCCTAAGTTTTAGTGGACAATGTTATTTATCTTGAGTTCTATAATTCAACCGTGAAGCTTCCGCTAGAATGCTCTGTGTTAGGATGCGTGGTTATGATATTATTTCGTAGCGTCTCTGCCTGTTTGTGGAATATGGTGTGGGGCCCCGGCCGGACCCTCTATTATATTCTTCTTGATGGGTAGAGGTGTTACACAGTTCACCAAATGTATAGCCCTCCATAGGAGACACAAAATGTTATTCTTGAAAAAGTTGATATGCCTGCAGCTGTAGTTCAAAGAGAAAAAGAAGCTCGGTTGTCTAAGAAAAGGTTCAGAGAACAGACAGAATTAAAGCCTGATTTTGAACAATGGAGTCCAACTTCTAGAAATATTATTCTGACTGCTTGGAAAGCTGTGAAAGACAATATGCATGATAGAGACAAATGGAATTCTGAACAATAATGGAGTAAATATCAGGAGTGGTAAGATGTCATATTTCAGTTCAGAAGAGATCTTAAAGCTGGGAAGATACCTGCTAACTCGATGGAGCCTAGTAAGTATTTCCCAAAGCCTTTTCATTAATTTAAAAGGCAAAAGATCAAGGCTGAAGAGCTTAAGAAGAAGGATTAGAAAGGAAAGAAGATGGATGATGACTCAGAAGCTAATGTACAAGCTAGGATTTAACTTGATAAAGGAATTGTGATCAAGGAACCCAAACTGACTTAGAGTCATTTATGTCTTAAAATTTAGAACTATGTAATAATATTATTCTTTCTAGACATTCTTGAATTTTATAAGTCAGATATAATTTGAAATGATGGGATAATTTCTTAGTTGAGTAAATCTGTTTGATTCTATCTGTTTATATGTTACATGTTTCTGTGATGGATATGCTTAACTTTGTAATATATATATTTTCTGCCTATTGATTACCCCTATCTTTGTTTATTAGTACATCATTAATTTTACTGGTTATTATAATGGTGTATATCTTTGACTTGTGGTTATGACTTCTCTAAATAGGGGGAGATTGTTGGGTACATTGGTAATTATACCAGATTTGGAGAAGTCTCACTTAAATCAATGACATACATCATCTTGTATTTGATGTTGATTTAAGTTTATTTGTGCAGGCTAAGTAATGCAGAAATTTGTCTTAGTATAAAAGCGTCGAGACACTCGGTCAGTGTCATTTCTTATGAAGAAGCTGTGTCGAGAACAAGAGCAAAACTGTGTCGACACACAGGACTTGTGTCGGCATACAGAAGTTCAGTCTACACCAGCTGTGTCGACATACAGGACTTGTGTTGACACACAGATATCAGACAACACAAGCTGTATCGACTTGAATGATCACAGTCGACATCCTAAACGCTGAGTCAAAGATCAACTATGTCGACACTCAGGACTAGTGTCGACACACATTGACTGGTAGTGCTGACAGTAAGCTCAAGCTGATATGTCAACACCCAGGACTTTGGTTGACAAATGTTTTGAAGAAAAGCTGTGTCGGCTCTAAGGAATTTATGTCGACATATTCTACATTATCTGCGTCGAGACTATGAAGAAAAGCTGTGTCGACAGGGATTAAAGTCTGTCGACTACATCAAGGCAATGTGTCGACATCCTGATAGCTGTATCGACACATTCATAATCTGTGTCGACACATTTTGAAACCAGTGTCAACACATTATGAAGTAGATCTGTCTCGACGCTGTCTGCTGTTTTGAAGACCAAGTTGCAAATTTCCAGATCTAAAAAGTGATAGCTGGCATAACTATCAAAGCTGTCAGATGCAAGTCAGCTATCGGTTCAGTCGGTTACCTCTGCTGTGTTTCTATAAATAGAACAGTGCTATCAAATAAGAAAATACACAGAAAATATACAACACAATAACACAGAGTCGAAGAAGGAGAAATCTGTAATAAGAAGAAGGAGAAGAAGGAAGCTGATTCAAGATCACCTCCATCTGTTCAAGAGAGATTCAACCTAGTTCTCTATTTTCAAGAAGCATTGAAGAAGCTAAGGTTGAATCAGATCCAAAGCTGCAAGGATCAGAAGAAGACCAATCACTCAAGATTTGGTCAAGAACACTTTACCCCATTCTCTCTCTTTGGGTAAAGAAATTCTTAAAACATTGTAATCACAATTGTAGAATCTATATTGATCTGAGTATAGGAAAGTCTATCTTTCTGAGTGGTAAGCCTGTAATTATAAGGGCTGCGGTAGGGCATATTGCCTGAGGTAGGAGTTGGAAAATTCTGAGGTAGGGTTCTTGGAAAGAATCTGAGTTGTAGGATCTGGAATGATCTGAGCTGTAGGACTTGAAGAAGTCTGAGTTGTAGGAACCTGAAAGGGTTTTGAGTGGTAAGATCTATGGATCTGAGAAAAGTGGAAATTGGGTCGAATCTAGTTCATTGCTAGATAGGTGAAGTGGGAAGTGGATGTACCCAAATATTAGGGAACCACTATAAATTTGTGTGTCTCTGTGCTATGTTTGCTTACTCTGAATGTTTGTGATGCTTGTATGGTTGGATAACTAGATTTGCTATTTAGAAATCCTAAAACTGCCTATTATAAAGAATTGAACCTATTCGCCCCCCCCCCTCTAGATGATTAGTTGTTCATTGTTGAATTCTTTCACTGTGTTTACAGGAATTTTGGTTTTACTTTGTCTCCAGCGTTGCTCCAACAATCATTTGGCTGAGGCAAATCATTTTGTTTTCTGATTTATCCTTACAAAATTAAATCTTCATTCTGAAGTGAATTTGGTTTGGTTGACTATATTTTTAACTTCCCCTTCTTCAATAGGAGATTGCACCCACAAAATGAGACATAAGCACAAAATGAGACATAAGCATTGGAAACAACTAAGTTTGTATTTAGCCTAGAAATGAGATCATTAATTTTATCAATCTGTGAATTTGAGGTATGCCACCACTTCTTTTTCTTGACCAATGACTGGATTGTATAGTTTAATTTTCTTAACAGTACTTTCATAATGATAACACTTGCTTATTTCTGAAAGTCTCAACATGATAGGTTCTTGAGGTGCTTCCAATACAAAACATCTTTTTTTAATTTTGTAAGGCATATTCTTCCAATACAAAATATGATAACACTTGCTTTTTTAATTTTGTTTATGCAGGTCGCTGTGAACTGTGATGCCATATGCATGTTCTTTTGGAGCTACTGGTTTAGTTGTAATTTTATCTAAGTTTACTTCTGCTTGGATTTCAACATTTACTCGATTTTTCTGCAAATGTATAAGCAACAACCTTTACTAATTAATCATATTTCATAATATGATTTTTTTTGCACAGGTAAAGCTCTTCCTTTCATCTCACATTGTTCAACATTTGCTCGATTTTTCTGCAAATGTATCGACAACCTTTACTAATTAATCATATTCCATAGTAAAAGGCATTTTATTTCAGTTTGATGTACACAAATTCATATTTTTTACGTTTTTCTAGAATTTAATTAGTTAATCAAATCTAAGTTAGTTTAGGGTTGACTGCTTTGATAAATTTCTCACAACAATCTTGCTCATATTCAATAGTTGCTGTTGTGCTTGACTTTCTTAGAAAAAAAATATTTGCTTGCCAAAGCCTATTTCTATGATAATAATATTGTATGCAATTAGTTACCTTCCATTGATCCCTCAAGGCGAAGACGTTGGGAAAAAAGTCGATCAAATTAGCCTAAATCTTCGTGGAGGAGTGTGTCCTTATGGGAATTCTCACACCTGATGCATTCCTTGATGAAAGAAAAACTTGCTTCAGGATCTCTTCTATATCTGTCATCTCTTACCAAGTAAGTTGTTGCTGCATATCATTTCAAAATCACAAGTATATGCTGATATACATTATAATTTTTTTAATTGTCCATTAATTTTATCTGCATTCAATATTTTTTGTTCAAATTATATATTTTTATACAATCATCTCCAAAGATTTTCATTATGTCTGAAATTTTTTGTACCTGTAATAATATAGTTTGTCCTGTAAGTGAGTCAAAAAGTATTCACCCCCTAGCTAAATTATCTCTCCCCTCTGCAATTTCATTTAGCTCATTTACCCGTCTTCTACAAAGCCAAATTACATATAGTTTTTTCAAAGCCAAATAACTCTGCAGCCTTCTGCTTCATTTTGCTACTTGAAATTGTATAAGATTGCTGCCAAAAAATTATTTTAAGAAAGCCAACACAAATTTTTATTTTAAGCAACAATTTACAATAAGTTTACAATTCTATAGTCTGCAATAATTGTGCAATAATTGCTATGAAATAAAATATACAATTCTATAGTCTGCAACAATTGAATAGTTGGATATAGTCTTCACTATCATATAACAACTTTCTATAAGTTTATGCAAGAAATCCCGTGAAATAAAATATCCAATTCCACAGCTTTCTATCAGTTGAATTTTCGATTGAGCTTTATTCAAATGTCTAAATAAGAACATGGTTTGTTATAATTCCTTTGTGAAATTGCCTATATATTATTTTGTTACTTCAATGAAACTTGAAGGAATTTAGTAGCCTCCCACGATCAATGTTGCCGTCCACAATCAACGTCGCCCCTAGAATTAATGTCATCCCACACGACCAATGTCGCCGCCCACAACCATTATCGCTACACCCGACCAATGTTGTTGCCCACGTATAATGTTGGTGCCCACAACCAATGTCACCTGCAAGATAAATGACTCACCCCACTAAAAATGTTGTCTCCACGACAAATGTTTCCCCCACAACAAATATCGCGCCTAAGACATTATCGCCCATTATAAATCCCTCCCCACAACAAATGACGCCACAACGTCAAATGTCGCCACCACGTCAAATGTCATCCCCACGCCAAATGTAGCCCCCTCGACTAATTTTGCCCCAACTACGAATGTTGCCCCAGCGAAATGTCGCTGTCACGACGAATGTCGCCCCCACGACGAATGTTGCCCCCACGACGAATGTCGCGCCCACGACGAATGTCTCCCCCACGACGAATGTCGCGCTCACGATATATGTCACGCCCACAAAAAATATCGCCACCACGACAAGTGATGCCACCACGACAAGTAATGTCCCCACGACAAGTGTCACCCCCACGACAAATGTCGCCCCCATGAAAAATGTCTTCCCCACGACAAATGTCGCCCCCTCGACAACTGTTACACCCACGATAAATGTCGCCCCTTGACATATGTCGTATCCACGACAAATGTTGCTCGCACGAGATACTTTTGGTTGGGATTTAACATTTCAGACAAATGTCGCCCATACGACGAATGTCTCCCCCACGACGTTTGTCTCCCCCACGACGATTGTGGCCCCCGCCAAATGTAGCTCACATGCCGAATGTCGCCCCCACGACGAATGTCGCCCCCACGACGAATTTCACCCCCTCGACGAATGTCGCCCTCACGAAGAATGTCGCTCCCACGACGAATGTCGCTACCATGACAAATGATGGCCCCACGACAAATGCCGCCCGGACGACAAATGTCGCTCCCCCGACAAATGTCGCCCTCACGACAAATGTCGCCCCCTCGACGAATGTCGCACCCATGACGAATGTCGCCCCTTCAACAAATGTCGCATGCACGACGAATGTTGCCAGCACAGGGTCCCCTTGTTTGTACACACACACATCTATACTATATTAAAAAGATATACTAAGGCCTGCAAATAGCGTGAGTTCAAATATCCACCTAAATATATCAGCCATTGATCTTGATAAAAATCCACGCTACCCGTCCGATTTCTTTTCATTTTCTTATAAAAATCGATCCCATAACCCTAAACCCGGGGAACCCGCGTGAACTCCTTTCTCCCGCTCGCGCAGTTCTTCTTCCTCCCGACGCACAGTAGAAACTCTTCTTCGTCACCCATCCGGCCGCCGATTCCCTCCACTTCTGCTTGTCGCGCCTCAGATCGACATTGCCCAAAACCTATGTGAGGTATAATCTTCTTCTACCCCTAGATCTCTTCTCATCTTCTAACCCTAGATCCATTGTTGATGTAATTTTTATTCCAATAGGCTTTCATTCATGATTTCGGCTTCGGTTTTAAATCTTCTTTATCTGTTGTTGATGAATTTCATTTTCGTTTGTATATCTACAGATCCGTTGTTCATTTTATTTTTCGTCACCCATCCGGCTTTCATTGATGATTTCGGCTTCCTACAGATCCGTTGTAAATCGAACATCTGAATTTCAGTTTCATTTTTAAATCTACATTTTCATCTTTGATTTCATTTCGTTTTCTTTTTTAGATCGACATTTCCTTCTCGATTTCGGCTTAGGCTTGCATTGATGATTTTGGCTTCCTACAGCTCCGTTGAAAATCGAACATCTGAATTTCGTTTTCGTTTTCGTTTCGGCTTCCTACATTTTGAGCTTTCATTTCGTTTTCGTTTTTAGCTCTACATTTCGTTCTCGAGTTTAGATCTAAAAACCTAATTCTCCTATTCTGTTTGCCATTTTACAAACCTAATTCTCCTGTTCGATTTCCCATTTTACAGAAAGCACACGACCTAATTCTCCTATTCTGTTTGCCATTTTACAAACATATGTTAGGCGTGCTTTGAGCAAATGTTATAGAGGTATATCTTGCCTGCCTCCCTCTTTCTCCATATTTTATATTTTAGGCGTGCTTTGAGGTATTAGTCAAATAGTGGCTAAGCAAAGCACAGTAGACTCTGTGTTGAATGTTTATAGGGTTGCTTCGTAGTATTGGCCGGTAGAGGGTCAAGCGAAGCAAATAGATTTTTATTTTTTGTGCTCTAATTAGCATGTGTGTTCTAATTATCATGTATGTTCTAATTGCAGTATATGATGCAGTAGATGTCGCTCATTTCTGTTTTCAGTATATGTGCATAATTCAAAAAAAATTAATGTACCTCATGGAATTTATAAACTGGCTTTTATCATGCAGATTTTGAGATATGGGCTTCGTTGAGTTAATCCTAACTGAATTCTTGCACATCTTCAAATTTTATTTTAGACAAGGCATCCACATTTAGGCATGATTGAATAAATTTCTGAAAATTTGCGAACATGGTTTAATAAACTTAATCTTCATTAATGTCGAAGTATGAGACCGGGCGGTCTGGCGGTTTGAGCCTGGCGGGTTGTAGACCGGGCGGTCTGGCGGTTTGTGTCCGGCGGGTTGATATCCAGACTGTTGCTGTGGTGTCTAGCGGTCTGACGGTTCATCTCCGGCGGCTTGGAAACCGGGCGGTCTAGCGGTCTCCAACCGCATCTCTCTCCTACTTCTGGTATTATCGGGCGGTTAGAATATTGTCTAACCGCGCGGCTTGTTCCGGTCTATTGTTCTATCCGCTCGGAACTGTTTTATAGCTTTAGTCCCACATTATTAGTTTGTATTCTATCCTCTCTCCTCCATTCTATAAAAGGGAGGCCATACCTTTGTAAATGATATCTTTTTGGATAATAAAAATTTCAATTATTCAAAGTTCTGGCTTGTTTTCTAGTCGTTTGTTCGCTACTCTAGTTGTTTGTTCGCTACTTTTAACAATTAACCTAATCAAAAAGTGAATGCCTTCACATCTACAAATATTATTATGATGTCTGTCATCATCTTCTTTAGTTTGGCAACATGGACAGTCATTGGAATTCTACTACCATTTCTATATATGGATTTTGAACAACAAATTCTTTAAGGCCGCTTTTCCTTTTATCATCAAATTATGATGTCTGTTATCATCTTCTTATGCTTGCGAAGAATTCAGTTCCTCTCAATGTCACCTTCCAACTTTTCATGTTGTTCCTATAGATGTTGGATTCAGTTCATAATTTATTAAATATTTGTTCTTGCTGCTTTACTATTAGTGTTACTATGATCGCTCCCTATTTAACACCAAAGCTCCTTCAACCTGTCAACAATGAATCAAAACAATGTGATCAACGCAAACGAACATCAACATCGACCGCTACACTACATTACAGGACATGAACCGCCAGTGGAAGATGGGATGACCGAGACAACTGCCATCATCACCGATCAAGTCAATCATATTTCTGATAACATTGCAACGCCAACTCCAAATGAAACATTCATTGCGAAACCCTCAACTCTCATTTCAACAACAATTGCATATGGTATTACATCGTTCATATTTACCTGTCAACAACGAATCTAATTATAACTGTGTTGAATCTGATATGTCTGTCAAAACAAAAAAAACAGAACATAACCTCGATAATGCAACCTCCTTACTACCTAGAGCAACGCGACGGAGAGGGAGACCACCAAATGCGCGAGAAACTACCACTGCGGCACCACGACAAGCACGACCCAAAGGAAGGCCACCAATATACTATTCAACTCAACACCGATGAGAAGTAATTAATGCTCGACAACAGGAAAATCTTCATGCTCGACAACGCAACCCTACCACATTCGAAATCCAACATGAAGCTGCAATCACAACAGACATTTATTTCGAAATCCAACATGACGCTGCAATCACAACAGACATTGATGAAAAAATGCAACCTGAAGATGATGAAAACACAATACACGGTATAACTCTTTCGACACAAACAAATAAACTAGGCAAACAAATAAACCTTACAAGTAAGAACAATAAGACCAGTTAGTGTAACTACAATCTGATTACTGTCGCACAGGAAATGTGCCTACTCAAGGATCAACTCGCCATTTGAGTGCAAGAAACTGTTATCCGGCAATAAATGTGCCTCCAGTATCTCTCCGTTCACCTACAACTTGCCGTCATTGTCACGCTATACTTTTTCACAATGAGTCTACGACACTCTGTTGTAAAGAAAGATTGGTAGATGTACCAGATATTCCAGTACCAATCCAGCTTCTAGAATTGTTTACGTCACAAACTCCAGAAGGACGTAATTTCAGACAGAATATACGTTCATACAACCATGTATTTTCCTTCACCTCAATGGGAGTGACATTTGAAGAAAGTATATCGGCATTCAATCAGGGTATCTACACTTTTAGAGCACACTGTGCAATATATCATAGAATCGGCTCTCTATTACCAGAATACGGTAGTAGACCACGTTTTTTTGCAAATGTTCATTTATGATACAGAGCACGAAATGGAAAATAGGTTGAATGAGAGTCCTGGCCTCGCTCTACAGACACTCAAAAAAATCTCCAGCTTACTGGATGCAGTAAATCCGTTCGTCCAGACCTTACGACAGTTAGCAAGACACTCAGATCTCCACCAATGCAGACTTCTGATTAAAGAAAGGCCTTCAACAGAGTGTCAATACTCCCTTCCAACCGCATCACAGGTTGCAGCCATATTAGTTGACGCAGATGATTTCATGGAAGCAAATGGTAGAGACATAATTGTGGAGACATATTCCGGAGAACTAATGCCGGTAAAAGAATATTCGGGGTTCTACGACCCTCTACAATATCCTTTGTTATTTCCACATGGCTCACATGGATGGCGTGGCGACGAACTATTGCATCGTTCAGAACGAACATACTGTTGTGACTACTACTCCTACCAACTACAGGTATTTCCATAACTGCACTCAGTTTAACATGACATAATATTTTATGTGAATATTTACTAAATTATACTATCTACATATAGATCCGTGCAAACCGAAATTCTGTACTTCACTATGCTGGTCGTCTACTACAACAGTACATCGTCGATATGTATATAAAAGTTGAAACACAAAAACTACGGTGGATTAGATCGCACCAAAGTGATGTTAGAGCCGAGCTATACCAAGGATTGCAGGATTGCTTGCACAGTGGTGAAATTAACGCAGGTACGTACATTCACCATCGATTTTTAAACATATATAACAGAATCAATTTTACCTACTACCCGTGAGTGTTAACCATACCTCACTACAGGTAACGTCGGTCGTAGGACAATTTTGCCGTCTTATTTTATTGGAACTCCAAGAGATATGTTCCAGAGATATCAAGATGATATGGCAGTTGTACGAACTTTTGGAAGGCCAGACATTTTTTTAACTATGACTTGCAATCTTTCATGGCCAGAGATAACAAACGAGCTTTATCCAGGACAAACAGCGCAAGATCGACCTGATTTAATCTCAAGAATATTTCAAGCAAAGTTGCAATGTATAAAGGATGACATTTTTCATAAGGGCGTCCTGGGTAGAGTTGTAGCACACGTTCATGTGGTAGAATTTCAAAATAGAGGCCTTCCACACGCACATATGCTATTCATTTTCAATGACCACAATAAGCTAAGTAGTCCTGATGATTACGACTACGTTATCAGAGCAGAAATTCCAATACAAACAGAAGAACCAGATTTGCACACTGCTGTTCTTAGACATATGTTGCATGGACCATGCGGACGCTTACGACCAAATGCGCAGTGCATGAAAAATAATGTATGCAAAAAAGGGTTTCCAAAACCTTTCGTGGAAGCCACAACACACGGTTTGAATTCATACCCACTGTACCGTCGTCGTGATGACCACATAGAAATTCCTCTTAGGAGAGATGGGGACTTCGTGCCTGACAATGGCTGGGTAGTTCCGTACAACCCATATCTTCTACTTAAATACGACTGTCATATCAATGTGGAAATTTGTAGCAATATTAAGAGTATCAAATATTTGTACAAGTACGTGTACAAGGGTCCTGACTGGGTTACATTCGAGGTGCGCTCGGGGCCGAACTACGACGAAGTAAGTAAATACGTTTACGGCCGTTGGATTTGTGCGCCATAGGAATCGTGGAAGCTTTTCAAGTTCCATATGTACCAAAAATTCCCTTCTGTAGTTCGTTTGCAAATACATCTGCCAGATTTACAACAGGTCCAATTTCGAAGCAATCAATCTATTTCCGATGTACTGGCTAACGAACGGAATTCACGAACAATGCTAACAGAGTTTTTTAAGACATACAACAATGGATTAGAAACCGTTCCTTATATGTTGACTTTGCAAAACATTACAGATGGCTAACACCGTCGAGAAAATGGATAAGAAGAGTTCGGAATCGGACAGTGGTAGGACGTATGTATGCTGTATCGCCAACCGAGGGTGAGCGCTTTTATTTACGTCTTATACTTAATCATATTCCAGCGCCAACATCATTTTACTACCTATATACCGTTCATGGTATTCGTTACACAACTTTTAAGGAAGCATCTGAGAAACGAGGTCTACATGAGGAAGACAATAGCATCAGACAATGCCTAGAAGAAGCCAGAAGTTTTAGAATGCCAGCAGCACTGCGAAGATTATTTGCAACAATTTTACTGTACTGCCAACCAACCGGGGTAAGAGCCCTGTGGGATGAAAACCATGCTGCTATGAACGAAGATTACGGTAGCACAAGCACTGTAAATAGTGATTTCTTAATAAACAGATTATTGTGTGAGTTAAACATAGTCTTTGAGCAATATAACAAAAGCACGAAAGATTTCGACTTACCACGGTTGAGTGAGGGCATACAATATACCGTAGACCTACCAGGTTTGATTGATAGTGAATTATCAATTCCTATATCGACAATAGACCTAAATTCAACATCGCTACTAAATCATGGACAACAAACAGCGTACAATACTATATGCAGTTGCATAAGAGAAGGAAATGGAGGTATTTTCTTTGTTGACAGCCCTGGTGGAACTGGAAAAACATTCATATATCGAACAATACTAGCAACTTTCCGCAACGAAGGGCGTATTGTGATAGCAACTGCAACATCCGGAATAGTAGCAAATTTACTCCCAAGCGGCTGCACAGCTCACTCTAGGTTCAAAATACCTATTAAACTGGAGAATGTCTTAAACTGCAGCATCAGTAAGCAATCAGATCTGCGAAAATTGATTGAACTTTCAACCGCAATAATTTGGGACGAGGCACCCATGACCAACAGGAAAACATTCGAAATTCTAGACCGTACATTGCAAGACGTGTTAGAAATAAACAAGCCTTTTGGTGGGAAGGTTCTTATCATGGGAGGAGATTTCAGGCAAGTGACGCCCGTTGTTGTGAATGGCACGAGATTGGAAATAATTCGCTCAAGCATCGTTGAGTCTTACTTATGGGCAGGTTTCAAGTTACTTACATTAAAAGAAAATATGAGGGCATGCAATGACCACGAATTTGCCGATTTCTTGCTAAGGGTCGAAAATGGGGTGGAGCCAACAATAGAAGATGACATGATTCGCCTTCTTGATTCAATTGTTATGGCTTGGGAAGGAGAACAATCAATTAATGACTTAATAATTTTTTTCCCCAATATGCAAACTTACAATGTCAATAGTACTGATGCCGAGTATATGGAGACAAGAGCTCTAATCACCCCATTAAACGAAGATGTTAACAAGTTGAACGAACTATGCATGGATATGTTTTCGGGGGATAGCACAACTTACTACTCTTTCGACTCAGTTTCGGATGATGACCACAACTTATATCTACCAGAATTTTTAAATTCTATTAATCCAGGTAATCTACCCACATACAAGCTATCACTGAAGTGTGGCTGTCCAATTATGCTTCTCCGAAATATTGATCCCAAAATTCGATTATGCAACGGCACACGACTAATTTGTCGTATATTTGGAAGAAATATCATTGAAGCAACAATATTGGTAGGACATTTCAAGGGACTCAGAGTTTTTATTCCAAGAATACCACTAAAAAGTGCAGAAGATTACAAAATGCCATTCGAACTAATAAGGAAACAATTTCCTGTCAGACTGAGTTTTGCATTAACAATTAACAAGTCTCAGGGGCAGACAAATGGAAATGTCGGAATTTATCTTCCAAATCACGTCTTCAGTCATGGTCAGTTGTATGTTGCTTTATCAAGAGGGGTATCAGCCCAATCCACAAGAGTTTTGGTCAAACACTGTGTTATTGAAGGTCATGAGGGGGTGTTCACGAAAAATGTGGTCTTCACGGAGATTTTTGAACGGGTCGATCCGACGACAACAATAAGGTATGATATCGACTACAACCACGCAACTATTTAGTTCATTCCATTACATACAGTAAGTTTTTTTTTTGCATTTTCTACGTTATAAATAAAAAACTATTTGCTTTTCAGGTTTCACACACTAAATGGTGATTAAAACTGAAAACCAGAAGATTACTGACAATGGACAGGTACTGTAGAATTCGACTGAAGACATTGCTAAAACAACTAAGGGCAATGACATGCGAAAATAAACAAATGAATGCGAAGTGACAATTAAACAGAACATGAGTCGATGTTTTATAATTGTTTAGTTGTTGTCGTTCGATAAAATGAGTTTACAACAATTAAAGGACTCTTCTGAATTTCAGACATTTATACATACTTTTAATGTTTTACTTACATTTTTTTAACTTTGGAATACATGGAATTCTCCGTTCTACATCAAGTGTTATCTCCACGGAAAATTTCGCCCACACGACAAAGTTCACTCCCACGACAATTGCCGCCGCCTACAACCAATGTCGCACCCATGACATATAACTCCCCCACAACAAACGTCTCCCCCACGACATACGTCGCATCCATAACAAATGTCGCAACAACGACAAATGTCGCACCCACGACATATGCCGCACCCACGACATATGCCGCACCCACGTCATATGTCGCACCCACTACAAATGTCGTCCCCATGATAAATGTCGTCCCCACGACATTTATCGCACTCACGATATTTATCGCACCCCCGACATTTGTCGCACCCCCGACATTTGTCGCACCCCCGACATTTGTCGCACCCACGACATTTGTCGCACCCACGACATATGTCACACCCACGACATATGCTGCACCCACGACATATGCCGCACCCACGACATATGCCGCACCCACGACATATGCCGCACCCACGTCATATGTCGCACCCACTACAAATGTTGTCCCCACGACATTTATCGCACTCACGATATTTATCGCACCCCTGACATTTGTCGCACCCCAGACATTTGTCGCACCCACGACACTTGTCGCCCCCACGATAAATGTCGCTCCCACGACACATGTCGCTCCCACGACACTTGTCGCCCCCACGACAAATGTCGCTCCCACGACACATGTCGCCCCCACGACACATGTCGACCCCACGACACATGTCGCCCCCACGACAAATGTCGCACCACAACAAATGTCGCACCCACGACATTTATCGCACCCACGACCTTTGTCTCCTCCACGACAAATGTCGCCCTCACGACAAATGTCGCCCTTACGACAAATGTCACACCACGACAAATGTCGCACCCACGACATATGTCGCACCCACGACATTTGTCGCACCCACGACATATGTCGCACGCACAACATATGTCGCACGCACGACAGATGTTGCTCCAACTACAAATGTCATTCCCACGACAAATGTCGCCCCCGCGACAGATGTCGCCCCCACGATAAATGTCGCACCCACGACATATGTCGCTCCCACGACAAATGTCGCTCCCACGACAAATGTCGCTCCCACGACAAATGCCCCCGGGCTGAAGGCACGTGCCTGTCACTCGTGTGTGTGTGTGTGTATATATATATATATATATATATATATATATATATATATATATATGAATTCACTGTGTAAAATATTGGGATTAAAAATTTAATTATGCGTATTATTATATCGTGATATTTCCGAATAATGATGCCGACGCTCTTATAAAGGCGAGCCCCTTCCAATTTCCATACTGCGGGTGCTCGGAAACTCAGTAGTCAGACAACAAAATTTTTTAAGAAGTCCAAGTCAACGGTGACTTGCCCTCCCTCTATTTATTTGTTTGCCTTCTTCAGTCTTGTTTTCCAATTCCATTCTCATCGCTCTCTCTCTTTCTCTCTCCATCTCCATTTCTTCCCTCATCTCCACTATTTCTCTGCAGCAGCCTTCAAAAGATCTTTCTCGCCATGGGAACCGTAGCTCCAGCTCGTGAAACGCCTTCCACCACAAATAATACCAACCGCCCAAAGGTTTCCAAATCCCCCCTCTCTGTTTCTAATTCTTCATATTTTTTTACTTCTTAAGATTTCTTGATCCATTTTTCTGCTAGTTTTAATTTGAATAAGACGCTTATTATAATTGCATATGTATAAGGCTCCGTTTGGGAGACTTATTTTCACTGGTCAAGCGGTTGCGACCGCATGAACCGAGACTTAATTAAGATAAGATTCATGCGGTCTCAATCGTTTGGCCGGTAAAAATAAGACCTCCCAAACAAAGCCTAAGTATTTATCAATATCATTTTTAATCAAATTTAAAAACTTTCTGAGCTTCTTTTAAGATTGGAATTGCCAAAATAGGTTTGAAATTACGAGATTGATATTACATTTCCGAAATGAAATTTAAGGTAAATTTATTTAATTTGCTGCCAATAGTATTAAACAGTAATATAAGAGAGAAATCGGCCTTTAAAGTACGAGAACTTGCATTCTGAGTAAAATTAGGGGATTCTCTTTATTTTCCGAAGGAGGAATATACAAGAGTGATGTTATTAACAAATTTGATTTAGCTTCTAAAAAACTCAAAATATATCCAAAATTTATTTTCTTTTGTGATTTTGAAAGGCTCAATTCAGCTACTATCAAACTCATTTCCTATTTCATTTCCGCCTGCTCCCATTAGCCACTCCCCTTTCTCCTGTTCGCGACTCCCAAGCCAGCCCCTTCCATTTCGCCCTCTTCTGATCCCGACTCCCAAGGCCAGCCCCTGCAAACACTTCCCAAAATTTTACCAATTCCCGAGTGAAAGTAGAAGTAGGAGAGTTGGGGCTTATTTTGAATGAATGTGTGTCTAAATAAAATTTTATTTTTTTATGACGGTTTGCTAGTAGCAAAAAAAAGTTTTTAATGACCATTTTAAAATTTAATGTAAATTCAAAGTTTTCCGAGCTTTTTATTCACACGCTACTGTGAGGGTATGGGTTCCGATTATAATCAGGAATTGTTGGAGATCTGAAATACAATTCGATAAACTCTTTTATCTAAGATACTTGAGATGCAATTTGATTAATTCCAAATTTCTCTCTTCTCGTGACACAAAAAATCCGTGCACCCTGAGGATGAACATGGTGGCACACGCTGGGGATGAACATGGTGGCAACAATGGGCGGGCAACTATTTAATTGGCTGTAAACTGTGTGTGATATTTTGTCCCCTGATTCATAGGACACGAAAATATCTCATTGGTCATCAATTATTATTACTTGCTAAAATAGGAAACCTCATTTTGACTTTGAGAATTCAAAAGTTTGAAAACCAAATCGTCTTTATTGATCCGTACGAAGGGATGGCTGGTTGGTTTTTTCGGCAAAAAGCTTATTTGTCCTCGCTCTCAATACTTTTAGAAATCAGTCCTTGTTGTTATTAGCACTGCACTTTTGGATATTCGCACTTTATTTACTCTTAATTTTCCGCGCCTTTCTAAAATACTCCTTGTACATGCATTTTTAGGAAAAGTGTTCAACACAAAAGTTGTAGATCTCGACGAGATCTACAACTTTCGTGTTGAACACTTTTCCTAAAAATGCATGTATAAAGCGTATTTCTAGAAATACGCTCAGATTTCGCGCATTTTAGAAATACGCTTTATACATGCATTTTTAGGAAAAATGTTCAACACGAAAGTTGTAGATCTACAACTTTCGTGTTGAACACTTTTCCTAAAAATGCATGTACAAGAAGTATTTTCAAAAGGCGCGAAAAATTAAGAGTAAATAAAGTGCGAATATCCAAAAGTACAGTGCTAATAACAGTCACCTTTTTTTCATGATTTCAGTCCTACTTTCTTAATTGCATTAGAAATCAGCCCCTCCCAATTATTTGATGTTAATTGCATTAGATTAAAACTACAAATTCGCATTCCTCTTCTTAATTCTCTCTCTCACTTCCTGCGAATGAGTGGCTCCGAGTCATCTTCCTCTCCATGTGCCCACGGTGCGCCCGGATCGTGCTCGTCAATATCGTCTACCTCCTCGCCCTCCTGTTCTTTGCACTACAGAAGCTCCCTCGCCTCCCTCGACGCCTCCTCCCCCTCCTCCTAGTGCTGCTGACGCGCCATACTTAGAATCTGTTTGGCAAGGTGGTGGCAGTCATTAACATGTGGGTTAAATTATCATTTGTTAACGTCTACCTAAAAAACTTCATCCACTTTTATGTTTAAACGGATGAAGTTTGTTAGGTGGTCCTTAATGAATGACGATTTAATCCTTGCGTTTGTGACCGCCACCACCATGCCAAATGGGGTCTTAAGAGCGTGAACATACATGTCCGCCACGGCTCAATAGCCGCCGTTGTTGGAACTGTGGGATCCGGCATGTCCTAGGTGCCTCGGAGAAATGTGGCGAATCTTACAAAATTTCGAGTTTTATTCTTATGTAATTAACAAAAAATAATAGGAAGAGACTGACTTCATCTACTTAACAAAGTAGAGGACTGAAATCACGAAAAAAAGAATAGGAACTGATATCTAAAAGTAAGAGAATTTGAGAACTAAAATAAGCTTTTGTGGGTCTTGGGTGAGTAAACTGCAGCCACTGCACTTTATCGTGCAGTGCGGGATCTAACGGATGTCCGCAGATCACAGCTCGATTTATGTGCGAGCTTGCTTTGAGATGTGCACGGATATCCACATCTGTTAGATCCCGTACTGTACGGTAAAGTGCAGCGGCTGCACTTTACTCTCCCCGGACCGCTTTTGCCTTTTATATCCATGGTTATTCTAGCAATTTTTTCTGTTCCCAGAAATGAAAAACACTCACTAATCTTTTCTTGATAACCCCCTCCACGTGCTTAATGTGACGTTGTGGTACTGCGGTCTCTTTGTTTGAGCGGTGAGAATAGAACGGTGCGAGATGAAAGGAATGGGTGTGGTCTCCTATTTATCCAAAATGCGGCGATGAGAATACGAGGTTTTTCAAATAACGCCTAAGATTGATTTGAGAGACCTGTAGATTTTGATTTTTTGAGGTGCAGATGAACCATTTTTACAATAAAAAATTCAATATATAAACCCTCATATTCGTACAATTTTTTAAATACTGAATTGACCACAATTTGATCATATTTGAAAAACAATTGGTCAGATTCATTTTAAATTTTGATTTGTGTTTATGAATAATCTAATCATACTTGAAAAAAGTAGATTGGATTTTTTTTAAATAGAGTATATAGTTATTCATAATGGAGCGAGTTTGGGTTTAACATCAAGGCCCCCTTTGGTAGAATTGGCGGTTATTCATTCATGCCTTGTAAACATATATCTCGTTCTGGCAGTCCGAGAAGGAGAAGGCCATCGAGGAATGGCTTCCGATCACTTCGTCGCGAAATGCTAAGTGGTGGTATTCAGCATTTCATAATGTGACGGCCATGGTTGGGGCAGGAGTCCTGGGCCTACCCTATGCCTTATCTGAACTAGGATGGTAAGCACTCATCACATTCCCAGAATCAAGTCATGATCAATAGCAGCATCCCATCATGTTGTGGATCTAATTAACCATTTTGTTGTCAGGGGCCCCGGGATCACGGTGCTAATACTGTCGTGGATCATAACACTGTACACGCTCTGGCAAATGGTGGAGATGCACGAGATGGTGCCAGGGAAGCGGTTTGACCGCTACCACGAGCTCGGCCAGCACGCGTTCGGGGAACGGTTAGGGCTGTGGATTGTGGTTCCTCAGCAGCTGATAGTGGAGATCGGCGTGTGCATAGTGTACATGGTTACCGGTGGCAAATCGCTGAAGAAGTTCCATGACACGGTATGCCCTGACTGCAAGAACATCAAGGTCACCTACTTCATCATGATATTCGCCTCGGTGCACTTCGTCCTCTCGCAGCTCCCCAACTTCAACTCAATATCCGGCATCTCTCTTGCCGCTGCCGTCATGTCCCTCAGGTGTGGATGATGGTTTCTTAACTACATAACTGAGCTTTTGTTTCATCTACTCTTTAAATACACCTCATATATTAATTTAGCCCTAAAATTTCACTTACATATATACCTAATGATCTTTAGTCCTAATATTTATACACCTCTTTGGAATACCCTCACATCATTGGATTCTCATACACTATTTTTTAGCATCTTTAGTTCCAGGAAGGGGAAATCTCAAGTGTGTTTATGCAATCTTTGAACCAAGAGATTTCTTCCCATGATTAATGCTAAAACTGCATTAATTCATTGTGATATATACAGTTTTTCAGACAGCAAAAGCTTAACTGCTGAGCTAGAGCCTCCAATATTACTAGATTTCCATCTTCAAGCACTAATTTGCTGCTTGTAAACTAAAAATCAGCAATGCATGGTAGCAAAATCATAAAACAGAAAATAAAGTTGCACTGGAAAAATGACAATTGGATGTAACATCTTCTTATGCATGACTAACTCCATTGCTCCATTTTCAAACATTTGCATCACATGATATTTAAGAATGATTAACTCATGTGGCATTCTGTATTCACCCCAGCTACTCAACAATTGCATGGGGCGCATCAGTCGACAAGGGGAAACAAGAAGGGGTGGAGTATGGCTATAAATCTCACAGCACAGCCGGCACCATATTCAACTTCTTCAGTGCTTTGGGGGACGTCGCCTTCGCCTATGCCGGCCACAACGTAGTTCTGGAAATTCAAGCCACCATTCCTTCTACCCCGGAGAAGCCTTCCAAGAAGCCGATGTGGAGGGGCGTTTTGATCGCATATATCGTCGTCGCCCTCTGCTACTTTCCCGTTGCGCTAGTCGGTTTCTGGGCTTTTGGCAACTCGGTCGAAGATGACATTCTCATCAGTCTTCAGAAGCCGCGCTGGTTGATAGCCACTGCCAACATGATGGTTGTTATTCATGTCATTGGAAGCTATCAGGTGCATGCATCTTTGAGAGCAGTAGATCACATTTCTGCTCTATAATTTCATCCTTCATATGTGCTCGAGATCACATCTTCTTATACTCCGAGTTATGAATGCAGATTTATGCCATGCCAGTGTTCGACATGGCTGAAACAGTGCTCGTGAAGAAGCTGCATTTTCCGCCCGGTATCGTTCTGCGGTTGATTGCTCGAAGCACCTACGTTGGTAAACGCCCTTATCGCTTCCACAAAATTTGAATCATAATTTGTTATGCGACACATAGCTCTGAATAACTACTGATATGCTTCATGCTCTATATGCATCTGAGATTCCAGCTATCACAATGTTTCTTGGCATGACCTTCCCTTTCTTCAGCGGCCTGCTGGGATTCTTCGGAGGCTTCGCATTTGCGCCAACAACATACTTTGTAAGTCAGCAAATCCTTCTATTTTCCTTCCCTAATTTTGAAAATGTAGCCCCGCATAAAAAAACTCAAGTAATATAGATCCTATGACCCTCTGGCTACAATTGATGGGTATTCGGTTAAATGCACCAGTTTTTACTTGGTATCAGGGTTAAGTCTCCTAATTAAAAAGTCATTTTAAAAGTCAAAGACTTCACACATAAGGGGACGTGGAGAAACTCATGTGGCCTTCTGCATTTAACATGGATCTCGAGTCCCTCCATCTATACTGTAATCAATTGATTTTGGGTTATAGATGCATGCATTTAACTTTCTACAACACAAATCCATTATTTATTCGCCTCAACCGTCATCTAATCTTGCAAACCGAACCTTTTTACCGCAGCTTCCGTGCGTAATGTGGCTCTCACTCTACAAGCCCAGAAAGTATAGTTTGTCCTGGATCGCCAACTGGGTAATCTTTCGCATAAGAACTTGTTGCCTCTCATTCCTTCTTCGCTTTAAAATCCCAAGCTGATTGATGTTTCTGCATCCATTTTCAGATTTGCATCGTGTTAGGAGTTCTGCTGATGGTCTTGTCTCCTATTGGAGGGTTGAGACAAATCATTCTTCAAGCAAAGACATACAAGTTTTACTCATAGGCTGCTGCCTAATAATTGTTTAGCCAGCCAGAAATTGCTGGCTCATTTCATTGTGTATGGTTTCTAAATCATAGAAATGTTTTACACTAGTGAAGAAGAATGTGCGGATGTTTCCGGAGGGGGAGAATTTAGGAGATGGTTTGACTGAAAATGTATGTTATAAGGTTGTATCACAGAGCATATATATTTTAAACATGGTGTATCTTATAAAATATACAATTTTGCATATTTTTTGCACTTTATTTGTAGCTCGAATTGGGGAGCCTGAGTATTATTGCGGCTCACTCGAGGCACCTGTAAATCAGTCAAAATTGCACCATCTTAGCCCGGGAGCGATCGAGCACACAAACAGTCAAAAAAGAGACGGCTGCCAAGACAAGTTTTTTAATGTGGAAAATCACGTGGTCGGATCCGGGTCAACAAAACTTTCACTATCAGTTGGTTGTTGTATAATGCTTTAAAGAGAAAGGGAGGGCGATAGACCGTTCCACGTTACAATTGTTTGGAGAGAGAGAGAGAGAGAGCGATAGCTGGGCTCGGTGGGTGAAAGACTTAATTCAAGAGCCTAAACACCTAGGGGGTGAATAGGTTCTCATTTTTCCTTTACTATTTTAGGCAATTAAACAGACCTTGCTTGACACAAACAAAATATAACACAACACGGAACATTCACAGCACAGAGAACACCAGATTTATAGTGGTTCTCCAAGATATGGGTACGTCCACTTTCACCCTTCGCCTATCCAGTAGAATACTGGATTCAGCCGAACTTCTTTCCTCTTTCTCAGATCCAAAGATCCTACAACTCAGAACCAAAATGGTTCCTACACCTCAGACTTTTGCAAGTCCTACCTCAGATCCTTCTCAGAATCCTACCTCAGGCCTCAGCCCTACCTCGGCCCTTATCTTTAGGCTTACAACTCAGACTTTTCACAAGTCCTACCACTCAGGCTCACAGCCCTACCTCAGCCTTTATAATTATAGGCTTACAGCTCAGATCTATAACAGATCCTATAAGAAATTATATAATAAAAGAGATACAAAAGATATCACCAGATAGATCCCTCTATTGATGTTCTTCTTGATCAGTTCTTGATCTTCAGTTCCAACCAGACTTGGCTGTTTCAAAGCTTCTTGATAGAACAAAATAAGGTTGGACTGTTCTTGATGTAGAAGTTGATCCACTGTCAGTTCCTTCCTTGAATTCAGAATGAGATCTGAATCTACTTTGCAGACTATTCTGGATCTGCCTTCTTAAAGGGTTTCCCCTTTACTTATTGTGAATTTTCTCTTTCTTAGTTGATGGCTTTTCTGGCCTTCACTTCTGGTGTTTTGGTTGTCAGAGATCAGTCTTTTATATAGATTTTCTTCATGATTACCGGCTGATCCGGTTTGTAACAACCTTTTGCCAGTTCTGACAAAGGTGTCAGACCTGTTGGTAATGACAACTGTCGACCCACCAGTCATGACAGTTGATTCCATAAATATTCTACAACTCAGCACAATCCACTCAGCATTCTGCTCCACATGTGTCGACACAAGTAGACAAAGTGTCGACACAAGTCTTGATGATGTCGACACAATACTCCAAGTGTCGACATAGGAATTCTTCTGCTTCTCAACATATCTTCTATTTGTATGTGTCGACACAAGTCCAGTGTGTCGACACAACTGCTCCTGGTCTCGACATAACTGCTGCAGACAGATGACGTTGAATGTATGTCTAGCTGTCGACACAAGTCTTCAGACCCAGTATAACTGTTGCCGCAAAATGCCGTTGAGTGTGTGTCAAGCTGTTGCAGCAAGACGGCGTTGAGTGTGTGTCAAGCTGTCGACACACACCTTCTTCAGGTGTCGACAAAATTCCTGAGTGTCGACACAATTCCTTTCTTCTGGTGTCGACATAACTCCTGAGTGTCGACACAGCCTCTGCTTTAGGTGTCGACACAATTCCTGCCTTAGGTGTCGACACAATTCTAGGTGTCGACACAACTACTTCTTTAGATGAAGACACAATTCTAGGTGTCGACACAGCTTTTCTTCTAGTGTCGACACAATGCCTGGGTGTCGACACAGCTTTGCTTCTAGTGTCGACATAATGTATGGGTGTCGACACAGCTTTGCTTCTAGTGTCGACACAATGCCTGGGTGTCGACACAGCTTTGCTTCTAGTGTCGACACTTGTACTTAGAATATTTTTCTTTCACTTCTTAAACCTGCACAAGGAAACTTAAACATACATCAAATACATATTGATGTATTTCATTGACTAGGATGAATCTTCTCCAAATTTGGTACATACTTCTAGTGTACCCAAAAATCTCCCCCTATTGTGAGAAGTCATAACCCTTAGTCAAAGATATACACCAGTAAAGATAAAACACATAAGATATAGATGAACATTCATTCCAGTGCAAGTAAATATTCAAATAATGTGGACAATCTAAAATAATCAATAAAATTGATTTTATCAAGTAGAAAATATTTGTTTCACATGTTTTCTCTTAGAGCAAAAATCAAAAAGCTACATTATTTCTTATCATAAGCCTATCTATCTTAAGATTTGCTAGGCTCCCTTATAACAATGCCTTGACCAGACTTTATCTTTGCCTTCACAGCTGGTTCTGTATCTTCAGCAGGCTTCTTTCCTTTAAGATCATTTTTCTTTAGTTCTTCAGCTTTTATTTTTTGCCTTTCAAAGTAGTGAAAGGGCTTAGGAAAATACTTGCTGGGCTCTATAGCATTTGCAGGTAGCTTCCCAGCTTTTGCACTCCTCCTGTGCTGAAGAATGGATTCCTATCTAACTTGATATTTATTCCACTCCTGCTCTGAGTACCACTTACCCCTATCATGGGTCTTGTCCTTAACAGCCTTCCATGCAGTCAAAATGATGTTCCTTGATGTAGGGCTCCATTGCTCAAAGTCTGGCTTTAACTCAGCTTGTTCTCTGAATCTCTTCTTAGATAACAATTCTTCCCTTTGAGCTTCTTTGGCAGCCTCTGACATTTCAACTTTCTCAATAACCACCTTCAGTGCCTCTTGTGGAGGGCTGTACATTTTCTGCACTTGTTCATGAATCATCTCAAAATTTGCAGGAGGATATATAATCTGAGCAACTTCTGGCTGATCTCCCTCTATATATGCAGGTTGTATCCTAGATTCAGCCACATTATCATCATCACATAAGGGAGGAAAGCCAAGAGTAGCTCTGATGGCATTAACAACTCATTTGGCATGGTCAGAACTAGTTTGGACTAATACCCTCTCCCCCTTTATGACTTCTCTTTCAATATAATCTCTAAGATTATTCTTGTGGAATCTGACTTGACCTTCCAGATGATCAATCCCTTCTCTGTAGTAGACTCCAAATTTATGAATTTGAGTGGTAATAGATGTTTGGGCAGCCTCTATTGCCGTTTTGACAGCAGCTAGATCAGTCTGAATTAATTTTGTAACTTTTGTTTTGACAACAACAGATAGTGCTGCAATCTTTGTGAGAATTTCATTATGAGAGTCTGTGAGATTTTCATTGGACCTGAATTGATTTTCCATGACATACCCTTGCTTTGTGGCAATGTCCTCAATCTCAGACTTGATAATCTTTTGTTGCTCAGCCAAATAGACTACAACATTGCCTCCCTTATGGAAATAATCTGTCATCTCTTTCTTGTGCAGATTTACTTCAAATCTGATTGACTTGATATCCTGAGCTAGCTGGAATTGCAGCTCTTTATTACTGTCATCCACATACTTTTTTAGAGAATTCCTTTGCTCATCCAACTTAACTTGTAAATGGATCAGTAGAGAACTGAAGTTCATATTTGGAACTGGAGGTGGTGTGGCTGTTTGTAAAGCCCTCTTATAGCCAGAGCTTCTCTTCTTCATTACAGCAAGTTTCCTTTTCTTAGCCAAGCTGGCCTCTTCATCATCAGAAGATGAACTTTCTATGTCAACAGTCTCTTTGTTTACAGTATCCTTTAGCAATTCCTCCCCCTCAGTCTCTGGTAGTTCTTTGTCCTGTGGAAGTTTCTCCCCCTCAGTCCTTATTGCTCGTGAGTTTGGGAACAACTCCTCCAAGGTTACCTCCTGCAGCATGTGAACATGAGGAATAAGATTAGTTGGTAAAATACATGGTTCTCCCTGGACTTCCATGTCCTTGTCCAGTGACCTTTCTAGGAAAGAGAAACTTACTTGCCCAATCTGAGCAGTATCCTTCATATGCACCTCAGGTGCCTCTTCCTCTACATGCAGTAGTGCTTCCTTATTGATATCAAAGACTATATTCATCACAGTATCAACTGCTACTTCACTGTCTAGTATAGCAGCAACATTTACTCCCCATTGACTAGGCAAATCAGTAAGTATAATGTCTTGTATTGCTGGTGCAAGGTCTTCTCCCCCTGGAGTACAGACTCTTTGTTGCTCTGGGAGCATACTACTGTCCACTTGTCCTTGTGCATCTTGCTGCTGTTGCATGTCTTTGTTAGAACTGAAGACCACTTCTACTTTTGAATCACTAGACGATTCTTCCTATAGAACAACTGTCTTCTTCTTCTGTATTGTTTTGATCTGTTTTGGAGCAGAAGCAACCTCCTTAGTCAATACCCTATCCCATCTTGACAGAATCCTTGTGTCCATTCATCTCATATGATTGATTTTTGTACCAGGAAGGTGGCTCATTACTTATGGTATTACATATGATAGGCATAGACTTAGAATTCACCCCAGGTTTGGTTTCTTTATACCTTCATGTAACTTGTCAAATACTATGGTTATCCAATCAGTCTTAAGCTTGAAGATGATCCTGGTCATCAGGTGGAATATGGTGGCTGAGATTTTGTCATGTCCACCTGTTTTGCACAGTATGACCTTCCCTACAATTTCAGAAAGGAACATCCCTTGTGAATTCATCCCTTTGCGGTTGATAGAAGATCCTATCTTAGTATTTGGGTTTAACCCATGCCATTTTAAGGCGTCCTCAATCATAGATGGTTGTACGTCATCTTCTTCCTAACCTTTGGGAGTTAGAGTGCTTTTCGGATTGTTTTCAAGGTAATTTTAACTCGGGTATCTTGAACAGTAACTTTTATCTTCTTATCGTCTGCGTCTGGAGTTGCTAAAGAATAAAATTCCAGAACTTCTTTCTTCCATATCTTTGTTGGTTCAGAAACCAAGAATTCCAAACCGATGTCTGAAATTAGGGCAATTACTCCCTGAATCTCCGGTGATGCTGTCGTGAACCCACCACGGACCAGCTCATATCCTTTGTTCACCTTGTCTTCTAGATGAGGCGCCATTACCGAAAGAGAGAGATGAAGGTGAAAAGGAAAGATGATTCTCGTCGATAGAGGGTGCAGAGCCAGGAAATCAGAAAGCGTAGTCGACCAGATT
Organism: Platanthera zijinensis; assembly: GCA_039513925.1. Taxonomy (NCBI): domain Eukaryota; kingdom Viridiplantae; phylum Streptophyta; class Magnoliopsida; order Asparagales; family Orchidaceae; genus Platanthera; species Platanthera zijinensis. The sequence goes on from CM077089.1 coordinate 98,646,632, forward strand.
TTGGCTTCACCTATTTGTAGTCTAAGTGTAAAGGGGATTTCAAAAGACGCGCCTTAGTACTAGAACTAGTCGACAAAATCTTATACGTGTCGACAAAATGTGTCTAGGTCTAGACAATACTGAGGTATAGTCGACACATATATGTGTCGACATACTTATGTCAGTGTCGACATAGATGTCGACATGTCTTGACACCGAGTGTTGACTTTGATTTTTTGTGTGTCGACACAAAAATCAGCTAACTGAAAGTCTCGACATAGTTGTGTCGACACCTATTCTTCAGTCGACATAGATATTATTTCTGTGTCGACACTTCCATTTTCTTTGTCGACACAACATACTGAGAGTGTCGACACAAGGTCAGCTTGTGTCGACACAAACTTGGTACTTAGCCAAATTTTTTATGAAAACTTGAGCTTACATGTTCTACTAAAGGTAGCTTGTTTTAACCTAATCTAGATTCAACATACCTAATTCAATTTTAGAATAATTGAATTTAGTTTCATCTAGAGGTTTTGTAAAAATAACAGCAATTTGGTTATTTGTATTCACAAACTCTAGATTAATATTTTCTTTTTCTACATGTTCTCTGATGAAATAGAATTTAATTTCTATATGCTTTGTTCTACTGTGTGATACAAGATTCTTAGCAATAGAAATAGCACTAGTAGAATCACAGAACAGTGGAATTCTACTTACCTTGATGTCATAATCTTCTAGTTGGTGATTTATCCACAATAGTTGCGCACAGCAGCTGCTTGCAGCTACATATTCTGACTCAGCTGTTGATATAGCTACACTGGTCTGCTTCTTGCTGCACCAAGACACCAATCTTCCTCCTAGGAATTGACAGGTTTCTGTAGTACTTTTCCTGTCTTCTTTGCATCCTGCAAAATTTGCATTTGAGAAACCTGTTAGTGTGAAATCTCTATTCTTAGGGTACCAAAGACCTAGATTAGGTGTGCCCTTGAGATATCTCAAAATCCTTTTAACTACAGTATAATTAGATTCCTTAGGGCATGCTTGGTACCTGGTACAGACGCATATTTCATACATGATGTCAGGTCTACTAGCAGTCAAGTAAAGTAGGGAGCCAATTATCCCTCTATACAAATACTCATCAATAGGTTTCCCTGTCTCATCTTTGCCTATAGGCATACTTGTTCCCATTGGAGTTTTCATGGTGGAAGCTGAGTCCATTCCATACTTTTTAATCAACTCCTTAGTGAACTTAGACTAAGATATGGATAATCCATTATCAGTCTATCTGACTTGAAGTCCCAAAAAGAACTTCAGTTCATCCATACTGTTCATTTAAAACTTCCCTTGCATAAGTTTGGCAAACTTCCTGCAAAGGTTGTTCTCAGTAGATCTAAAGATAATGTCATCAACATATATCTGGACTAAGAGTATCTTGCCTTTGGATTTCCTATAGAATAGAGTTTGATCTATCTTTCCCCTTGAGAATTTATTCTCAATAAGGAAAGCAGACAAGGTTTCATACCAAGCCCTGGGGACTTGTTTCAAACCATATAGGGCTTTCTCAAGCCTATTTACATAATTAGGACAGTGAGGATCTACAAAACATGAGGGTTGTTCTACATAGACCTCCTCTTTCAAGTCACCATTTAGAAATGCTGACTTCACATCCATCTGAAATACCTTGAACCCTTGATAGGCTGCATAGGCTAGGAACATCCTTATAGTCTCCGGTCTTGCTACTAGGGCAAAGGTTTGATCAAAGTCTATTCCTTCCTCTTGTCTGTAGCCTTTTGCTACCAGCCTGGCCTTGTTCTTAATGATTGTTCCATTTTCATCAAGTTTGTTTCTGTAGATTCACTTGATTCCTATGATATTACGATCCTTAGGTTTAGGAACAGGTTCCTAGACTTTGCATCTCCTGAATTAATTCAGCTCTTCTTGCATTGCATCAACCCAGTTAGCATCTAGCATTGCTTCTTCAAACTTTTTGGGTTCTATTTGAGATAAAAAGCTAGAACACAAAACTGTGTTCATGCTCTTGCTCCTTGTTAGAACACCTTGACTTGCATCTCCAATAATCTGGTGAGCTGGATGATCCTTTAGGTGTCTTCTTGTTGGAGGAAACCTGTCTACCTCATGACCTTCTTCATTTTCCTCCACCTGATGCTCCTTATTCTCTTTTGCTTCCAGTGTGTTTTGTTCTCCCCCTGAACAACATGCATCATCCATCCTAGCAGGAGCTTCATCATTGATGGTCATCTTGTCCAGCCTATCTGTTAGACCCATAGAACTAACTGAAACACTAGAAAATTTATTGTTAATCAATTTAGACTCATCGAAAACAACATGAACTGAATCTTCTACAACTTGGGTAGTCAAGTTGTAGATCCTGTATGCCCTACTGTTGTTGCTGTACCCAACAAATATCCCTTCTAGGGATTTGGTAGCAAACTTTGTTTGGTAGTGCTTACCATTCACTAGGACATAGCACTTGCTACCAAAGATTTTGAAATAAGAAATGTTTGGTTTTCTGCCTTTCAAAACCTGATAGGGAGTCAACTTCAGCTTCTTATTGATGGATGCTCTATTGAGAACATGACAAGCAGTATTTACTGTCTCAACCCAGAAATATTCAGGGAGAGTAGTGTCACTGAGTAGAGTTCTACCAGCCTCAATGAGAGTTCTATTCTTTCTTTCAGCAATTCCATTTTGCTGAGGTGTTCTAGGTGAGGAGAACTCCTGATGAATCCCAAGTTCTTCACAGAATTTTGTCGTACATTCAGACTGAAATTCAGTTCCATTATCACTTCTGATTTTGACCACAGAATTGTTAAATTCATTCTGAACTTGTCTAACAAAAGTCTGGAAAATACTAGGGGTTTCAGATTTCTGCCTTAAGAAGAACACCCATGTGTATCTAGAATAGTCATCCACAACAACTAATGTGTATGCTTTCTTACCAAGACTTTGAACTGGCATAAGACCAAACAAATCCATATGCAAGAGATATAAACATCTCAATGAATCTTTGGTATCTAGTGTTGGAAAAGAGGACTTGTTCTGTTTGCCCTTTTGACAAGCTGAACACACTCCCTCTTTCATGCACTTGACATGAGGACCATTCCTCACCAAACCCATGCTGAACAACAATCCTATGGACTTATAGTTCAGATGAGCTAGCCTCTTGTGCCATTTTGTTGGTTCCCTAGTTTTGATTTGGGCCATGTAATCTCAATTAGGCTTTATTGACCCAAGAATTATCTATGGTCAATGGTTAGACTAAAATGTTAGTCTACCCCAGGTTTAGGTAGAATAGTCCCAAATAGGATTGTTGAGATTGGATTGAAATGGAAATTTTGTTTAATAAAATTGTGCTCGACGATAGTCGATTGTCGTTCGACGATCTTCGATTGGTGTTAAACGATCTCAGAGTTATATGTACTCTGAAGTGGGATCGACGATCTGCTTACTCAGATCGACGATCGTTTAGCCTAGGTCGATGATTTCTGTGTATATTATGTTCTCCCTTCAGGTCGACGATCTGCTTGGTCAGATCGACGATTTTCGATCCTTGCTCGACGATTTCTGTCTTCTATTATCAATATTCATTTCATTTGATTCCCTGTTTTATTTACTCCTATTTAAAACATATTCTATTCAAATATTCTGCTGAGTACAATGTTTATACTCTGTTGCTTATTTGCAATATTTCTTTTGCATTGATTTAAAAGATTTTGACAGTATAAAGTCGTTTGTTTTATTAAAGGAAAGAGTGGATTTTGTACAACTGTAATATAGCCATTAGGCTTGGTTTCCTGTGCCAATTTGTAAAGTCAAATTGAAAGGATATTTTTTAAAATCCTTAATTCCTTTTTGGGAATGACAGAAAAGATTGCAGGTGCAGGTTTCCTTATTTTGTTTTATTCTATTATTTGGAAAGTTTTTCTAGTGCAAGGCTCGAGGCTTTTTCACAGAAGAGAAGTTTCTATTTTATCAAGGCAGTTGGCTGAAGATAATAATATATAACTCTCTCACACAGAAACTCAGAACATTGCAACAAGTGTGATAGAACAAGAGCTCTCAAGAAAATGGATTTTGTTCTTCTGCTTCTTCCTGAGTTCATCATGTCTTCAGGAAAATCAACACTCAGTGTTCAAGCTTTCAAGAAGAACTTTCCTTCCAGATTGCAAAAGCTGCTGAAGAAGAACATTAATCAACATCTTGAGTCTTCTTCAAAGCTACATCAGAAAGAGTTTCAAAGCAATCTGGAGTTCCTGCACCCTGAAGCAAAGATTCTTCCCGGACATTCTCTAAGCCAGGGGGAGCTTTGATTTTCTCAGAAAAATCCACTAGCTTCTCTGAACACAGAGAAGACACCTTTTTATCTTTCTTTTAACCTCCTTGTAAAAGGGTTATTACTCCCTTCAAAAGTGAACTGTTGGTGATAGGCACCTGATCAAAAACCTATTGGATTTTGGGCTCCTGATCAAAAGCTCAAAGGGTCTCTAGATCTACCTGCAGCAGATCTTGTGGTGGCAGGGCACCTGAACAAAAACCTGTAGTGGATTCCTACCAGGGTGGTAGAAGAGTGGATGTACCCAATTGGGGAACCACTATAAATCTCTTGTGTTATCTAGTTGTTTACTTTAATCATTGCTCTGTGGCTGTGATAGAATTAACTAGGTTGCTAAGTGCTGTGCTAGGCTTAAAGCTCAACTTAAAATTCAGTTAGCTTGATCTTTTATTCATAACACTTTGATAGGCTTTAGGTTTTAAGCTTTCATATTTCTATTCCGCAAATAAATCTAAGAGAAGTGTTTAGAGTCTTCTTAATTTTTGAATACTCTATTCACCCCCCCTCTAGAGTAGTAAGTATCTTATCCCCTCTCTTTCAATTGGTATCAGAGGGAGGTTGGTTATTCAATAGCTTAACCATTCCTAGGTTGATTGGTTGAACAGGCTAACACCTGAACCATAAGATCTTGTGATAAGATACTTTGATACCATTTACACTCACATTAGATTCATGGCCCAGTACAAAGATTACTCTAGCACCAGACCTCCAGTTTGCAACTTAGCCAAATTTGGCATCTAGAAGGCAAGAATTAGACTTTATATGAACTCTATTGATGAAGATATTTTTTACTCTATCTTAACAGGGACACCAACACCACCTGCTGCAGCTACTGCTACAACATCTGCAAATCTCAGTGTAGTGCCACCTCCTGACTATAATGAAACTTACAAGAAGGCCAAGATAGCTGATGCCAAAGCTATGAATATTCTGGCTCAGACTATGTCTGATGAGACATTCCAGAAAGTGTCTGATTGCACCTCAGCAAAAGCCATATGGGACTCACTGAATCAGATTGTAGCTGGTTTAGCTTATGAGAGGAAGGATAGAAGGTCCAACCTCATATCCCAATATGAGAACTTCAAGAAAGAAGAGGTTGAGGCTGTAGAAGCCATGTACACAAGGCTCAGCTCCATTATCAATGAGCTGAGGACACTTGATAAGGAGATTACACTGACAGAAGTCAATGACAAAATACTGATGTGCTTCCCCAGTACATGGGATCTCAGAATCTGGCCAATCAAGTAGTCCAGAAGTACAACAGAGATCTCAAATGAAGCTCTCCTTGGCAAGCTCAAATCATTTGAGCAAGTACTGAAGACCAGGGAAGCTGAAGCTGAAACTAAAGCACCTACTCCAACAAGGAAAGAGCAAACCCTTGCTCTTAAGGCTGATGATGAGTCCAAAGTGACTCAATCAAATGAAGAACTGATGGCACTCTTTGCCAAGAGGTTTTACAAGATGGGAAGAAAGGACAACAGAAGAAAGTCATCAAAATATGATGACAAGCCAAGGTATGATAAAACCCCATCTAAAGAAATTATTTGTTATGGATGCAGGAAGCCTGGACACATCCTCCCTGAGTGTCCAGAGATAAAGCATAAGGAAAGGAGAAAAGAAAAGGAACATGAGAAACACTACTCCAAGGCATCTTCTCACAAATATAAGAAGAAAGCGAAAGGTCTTGTTGCAAAGACCTGGAGTGATTCTGAGGAAGATTCTTCTTCTTCCAGCTCCAGTGAAGATGATGAAGAAGAGAAGAAAGCTAAGGAGATTTGCCTTATGGCAATCAATGCCTGCAGCAGTAACTCAGCTGCAGAGATGACTGAAGATGAGGAGGATGAATTATCTGATGAAGATCAGATAATTGCATCTTATGATTTTACCTCTGATGAATTTAAGCATGAATTTAAAACTCTTTGCCTAGATTTACTTAGCTCAGAAAAGGAGATTAAATTGCTTAGAGATTAACTAGCTGGATCAGAATCTCTATCTAGTGAAAACATTAGGTTAGAATCTGAACTCACTAGAGCATCTGAAGAAATCAAACTTCTTAAATTAGAACTAGCTAAAGCTAAGAGGTTAGAAGATTCACTTAATGGCAAAAGCCTTAAGTTGCAAGAAATCACAAGCATAACCAACACTAGAACATGCAACAATAAGTTAGGCTTAGGTGCCTCACCTAGTGAACCCCCATTGCTCCTTGAATATAATCTATCAACTCCAGTAAAATTTGTTTCTGAAAAGGGAATACATAACACTGAGGTTATTCATGTTGGAGTTACCATGGTGATCTAGAAGTGGTCAAACATGTAATCTCATTGCAAATGCGATATGAGCCTGCAGGGTCGCACATAAGAGATGTGGAGAAGTTGGATGATTAACTGTGTTGGTAAAGGTTACCAATCACCGACCTTGAATGGGGTTATGGGCAAAGTGTTGCCTTAGACGATCGTCGGGTTGGGCAAAAAGTTGCCTTGAAAAGGTTTGGTCAGAATAGTCGACCGAAGGTCGACGATCGTCGAACGCGGGTCGACGAGTATCGTCGACCGCAGGTCGATGATTATCGTTAACCCACGTTCGACGTGAATCGTCGAGTATTGTACTCTGATTCTCACCGATCCTATGTGATTCTCGCCGATTGATTCTCACCGAATCTGCTAGGTGATTCTCGCCGATTCTGGAACCCTAATTTTCTGGGTGGTCTGCGGATAGCGATATTCCTAAGTCTGTTTATGCCTTTAGTATAAATAGATACTTAGGGTTTTCGGGAATCATAACTGATCGAATCAAAGCGATCGTCGGCCCTTTGACCGAGACGAATCCGACGGAAGTGTTCCTCCGTTCTTCATTCGCTCCGCCGATTCCCGAATCCTGCCGACGGAAGTGTTCCGCCGCCGTGCTCGCTCCATCGACCTCCTCCTCTCCGGCGACCGTCACTGGTCTTGCTTTCCCTGATGCGGACCTAGCAGTCCGTGGGAAGTGCATAGGTGCGGCCGATCTTCTTTCCGACCATCCGTGTGACGGAAGTTTGGAGTTCTCCCGCTCGTGTGGATTTCTGCAGAGACATAGATATTATTCTACATGGAACTCGCCACCGACAAGGAATCACATTTGGAGCATCTTTGTTGAGTTATGACTCAACACCCAAGAGGTAATTTTTGCCTTATTGTATTAACTTCTTGATTCAACATGCATGGCCCGATCCAATCTCTTTGGGTTGTTCTAGATTTTATTACTTCCGCTGCGTGCACAAGTGTTGTGCCCACCTCCTATAGAAACCCAACAGTGGTATCAGAGGGAGGTTTCGGCCATGTTTGTTGTATTGGAAGTTATGTTATTCCAGTACGTGTAAACCTAGGGATTTAGAAGTGTTCTAAATGTCTAGATTTAATCTTGGCACCCCGCCGGGAATGTCTGGAATCTTATAGTAATTTCTAATCGTTAGGAATTACTGTCTCCTTAGCAGCAATCATCCCTCGATTTTGTTTTGGATTTTGAATCCAACAAGGAGAGATGAGCTTGTCTACTGCTTGAAGTTGAGTTGCCTTTGTCCCTCGTCCAATGCATATAAACCTGAAGATTTGGAAGTGTCCAGATGTTCAGATTTATCCCTTTTCCTCTATCAAATATTGATAGTGTTCTGTTGTGCACATAAGGGATGCATGGAGATTTTAGTGAAGTGTTTTTCTTTGGATGTGCACATTGATCAAATGTTGATCATGATTAATTGTTAACCTATTATCAAAAATCCCTTCATCAAATATTAAGTGTTCGGATGCCTTCCGATGGATGACACTCTTCCTGCCTCGATCGATGAAGTGTGGGCTTGCCAAAGCAAGGTGCATTAATCTATCTTGGTAAGGGTGCGAGCGGATAATTGTGATATCCCACTGTCGACATCGGGTCTAGCTTAACTAGGTGACCTCAAAGATTGAGTGCCTAGAGGCATGGGGTTGGCATGCACCATGTGTTGGATGCGAATAAAAAGTTATTCACCAACCATACAAGAATTGCATTAGGATGCAATTGGCAAGCGTTGCCTACCTAAATAACCACATCGTGAGAGGAAAGCTAAAGCTGACTCATTGTGTTGGTGAAATACGGATCTTATCCACTAAGAGAGTAGCTCGCATGAACTCTCCGAATTGATAGTAAGGGCTATTATTTCGAATAAAATAGTGGGAGTTTTAGTTGAAGTCCAAATTAAGAAAAAATAATTGTATTTTGAAATTTTGGTACTGATTTATTCTGCATGAATTCTTGTAGAATTCCATGGCAAGTGGTTCGCACTCCACTCTGTCTCTGAGAGCCATCCTTGAGAAGGATAAGCTCAGTGGGACTAATTACATGGACCGGTACAGGAACCTGAGAATTATTCTCAGGCAAGAGCGAAAGCTCTACGTCTTGGAAGAAGAAGCCCCCGAGGTGCCGACCGGGAATTCTTCCCGTGCTGATAAGGATGCTTACAAGAAGTATACTGATGACGCCTTAGACGTCAAATGCCTTATGCTTGCCACCATGAACTCTAAGCTTCATAAGCAACATGAGAACATGGGGTGCAAGGAGATTGACGAGCATCTCAAGAAAATGTTTCAAGGGCAAGCTCGTCAAGATAGGTTTGATGTCACAAAAGCGTTATTTCAGTGCAAGATGGGAGCTCGAGACTCAGTAGGGACTCACGTACTCAAGATGATTGGGTATATAGAGAACCTTGAAAGGCTGGGTTTTCCTCTGGGTCAAGAGTTGGCCACAGATCTGATCCTGCAATCGTTGCCGAACAGTTACGAGCAGTTTGTCTTGAACTACAATATGAATGAGATAGACAAGACACTGCCCGAGCTCCTAGGCATGTTGAGAACTACCGAGATCAATATGAAGAAGGCCAAGCCTGCCAGCCCCATAATGATGGTGCATAAGGGCAAGGGCAAGGCCAAGGGCTTCAAGAAGGTGAAGGTGGGACCTAAGTCACATCTTGAGCCCAAGTCTTCTGCACTGATGAAGAAGAAGAGCACGGTGAAGGAGGGGAAATGCCACCACTATGGCAAGGCTGGTCATTGGAGGAGGAATTGTCCTTCGTACATTGAGGGTCTGCAAAAAATGAAGGGAGGTATGACCTCTGCTTCAAGTATTTACGTTATAGAGATAAACCTTTCTGCTCCTTCATCTTGGGTATTGGATACCGGATGTGGTTCTCACATTTGTACAAATGTGCAGGAACTTGGAAGGAGAAGATTGCTGAGTAAAGGGGAGGTGGACCTTCGTGTCAGCAATGGAGCAAAAGTTGCTGCTGTAGCCGTAGGGGTTTACCGTCTTTCTTTGCCCAGTGGGCTTGTAATAGAACTTGATAATTGTTATTTTGTTCCGGCCATAACTAGAAACATTATATCCATTTCATGTTTGGACATGATTGGTTTTTCTTTTATAATTAAGAATAACTGTTGTTCGATATTTAAGAATGATGTTTGTTATGCTGTAGCCCATTTATTTAATGGTCTTTATGTTTTGAACTTAGATCATCTGATCTATAATGTAGAAGATAATAAAAGACTAAGAACAAATGACTCAAACCCTACATATCTCTGGCATTGTCGTTTGGGTCATATAAACGAGAAGCGTATACCCAAGCTCCATAAAGATGGACTTTTTGACTCATTTGATTATGAATCATTTGAGCGATGCGAATCTTGTTTGTTGGGCAAGATGACTAAGGCCCCTTTCACTGGTTATACTGAGAGGGCTGAGGATCTCTTGGGTGTTGTACATAGTGATGTATGCGGACCCATGAGTTCCATTGCTAGAGGTGGGTTTTTCTACTTCGTTACATTTACTGATGATTTCAGTAGATACGGATATGTGTATCTTAAGAAGTGCAAATCCGAGACCTTTGAAAAGTTCAAAGAGTTCAAGAATGAGGTAGAAAACCAGTTGGGTAAAAGGGTTAAAGCACTCCGATCTGATCGAGGTGGCGAATACCTGAGTCATGAGTTCCGTGATCATCTGAAAGAGTGTGGTATTATATCACAGCTCACTCCACCTAGAACACCACAACATAATGGTGTGTCTAAGAGGAGAAATCATACTCTGTTAGACATGGTACGTTCGATGATGAGTCATGCAGATTTGTCTGTTTCCTTTTGGGGTTTTGCTTTAGAGACTGCCGCAATGACACTGAATCGCGCTCCAACGAAAACGGTTCTGAAGACACCATATGAGATATGGACTGGGAAGCGTCCTAGTATGTCGTTCATTAAAATTTGGGGCTGTGAGGCATACGTGTGATGTCAAATGCCTGACAAGATGGAACCCAAATCAGATAAATGTTATCTGGTGGGATATCCTAAGGAAACGAAAGGGTATTACTTTTACCTACCGTCCGATGGCAAAGTGTTTGTCGCAAGGATTGACGTCTTCTTGGAGAAAGAGTTCTTATCAAGAAAGACTTAAAAGGTAGAACTTGAAGAAGTTCAAGAACCACAGGTAGTGAATAAACCGGAATTGGATTCTGAGATAGGACTACAAGATGTTGTAGCTAGAGAACCTACTCAAGAAGCACAAGTCCTACGTAGATCTGGTAGACTAAGATTTGAGCCTGAGAGATATGGATTTCTCGTGTCTCAAATAGGTAATGTGTTGCTTATGGATCATGATGATGAGCCAACAACCTACCAAGAGGCTATAAATGGACCGGACTCCGACAAATGGCTTGAGGCTATGAAATTCGAAATGGACTCCATGTATGCAAACCTAGTTTGGAACTTGGTAGAACCACCTGAAGGGGTACAACCCATAGGGTGCAAGTGGGTCTTCAAGAAGAAGACCGACATGGATGGGAATGTACATACATTCAAAGGGCGACTGGTGGCTAAGGGTTTCAAGCAAATTCATGGTATTGACTATGATGAAACCTTTTCCCCTGTTGCCATGGTTAAGTACATAAGGATATTGCTTGCTATTGCTGCGTATTATGACTACGAGATCTGGCAGATGGATGCCAAAACAGCTTTCCTTAATGGAAACCTCCTTAAGGAAGTGTACATGACACAACCCGAGGGTTTTGTATCCCCAAATAAAGCCACTAAAATATGCAAGCTGAATAGGTCCATCTATGGACTGAAACAGGCCTCTCGAAGTTGGAATCTTCGTTTTGATGAGAAAATCAAAGAGTTTGGTTTCATCAAGAATGAAGATGAGCCTTGTGTTTACAAGCGAATCAGTGGGAGCATTGTTGTCTTCTTGATATTGTATGTAGATGACATACTTTTGATTGGGAATGACAATCCTACCCTGAAAGTTGTTAAGAACAACCTAGGGAACTGCTTTTCTATGAAGGACTTGGGTGAAGCGACTTACATACTCGGTATTAAGATCTATAGAGATAGATCGAAGAAGTTGCTGGGTTTGACCCAGAGTACATACATTGAAAAGGTGTTGAAGCGGTTCAACATGCTTGAGTACAAGAAAGGGTTTTTACCCATGTCTCATGGTGTGAATCTCTCTAAGGACCAGTGTCCAAAATCTTGTGAAGATAAGGACCGCATGAAGTTGATTCCATATGCTTCGGCAATTGGATCAATCATGCATGCAATGTTATGTACTCGACCCGATGTCTCCTTTGCTTTGAGCATGACTAGAAGGTATCAGTCAGACTCCAGTGAGTGTCACTGGATTGTAGTCAAGAATATCCTGAAGTACTTGAGAAGGACAAAGGATGTGTTCTTGGTGTATGGTGGAGAGGAAGAGCTTGTTGTAAGCGGTTACACGGATGCTAGCTTCCAAACTGATAGGGACGACTCAAAATCTCAGTCAGGTTTTGTGTTTTGCCTTAATGGAGGAGCTGTGAGCTGGAAGAGTTCCAAGTAAGAGACAGTTGCTGATTCTACAACAGAGGCCGAGTATATTGCTGCGGCTAAAGCAGCGAAGGAGGCTGTATGGATTAGGAAATTCATCGGCGAGCTTGATGTAGTTCCTAGCATTGTTGGTCCCGTAGTTCTCTACTGTGATAACAATGGTGCAATTGCACAATCTAAGGAACCTAGATCCCATCAGCGCTCCAAGCACATACTTCGGCGGTTCCATCTTATTCGTGAGATTGTTGAACGAGGAGATGTGAACATTTGCAGAGTGCTGACTAAGGAGAATATTGCGGATCCACTGACAAAGCCTCTCGCGCAGAGAAAGCATGATGATCATACTAGATCAATGGGTATACGATACCTGAATGATCAACTCTAGTGAGTCTTGTGGGTTGCATGTAAACATATATTCTGTTGGCTGTTTATTGTTTATTCATTTGATGAATTTTGTACCTAAATGTTTCTTTTTACAATTAATGGCAAGTTCTTTTATTGTGATTTTTCTATGTGATAGTTAAATTGTAACATAATAAATACCCTTAGAGTGTTCGCTTCCATAGGACATCAAGTACGTGACTTAAATGTGAGAGCCTATGATTTATTTGAAGCTTCATTCTTAAAAGGTCCCTGATCGTTGTATCATCATAGAAACTAAGGGTGATGATAATACCTTAAGACTAACACGTGTGTTGACTGATGACCAGTTCTCACAGGTCATGATATTGTGATATCAAGTCATCATGTGGGTACTTGTTAATGAACAAGTTGTACTAGACAGACCCAACCTGAGACTACTCTGTGGATTATCATTCAATCGTGTCACGAGTAGGTCTCAATTGACAATGGTGTTGTGATACTTTGACCTGATGTCACAGCATTCATCAAGTGAGGAAGAGCATGCTTTGATGCCATCTAAAGTCTTCCTTGAGAAAGGTTGATGATAAGGGTGGTTGTTGGGCATGTTACGAATCATTTGGATGTTTGTGTGTGAGCAGATATGGAATTTGTCCTCTTGTATGACAAGAGTTGCATCCATGGGCCCCTTGATGGAACTGGACTGAGAAATGCATGGCCATGCTTGGTTGAGTCAATATGTGATATTGGACTCACCATTCTCTGGAAGTCCGTCCTGAATCAAGAAACTTGGATTGAGCTATTACGAGGGTGACACGGTCCATGCCTCTAGTTCTTTCCGGATGTAAGGGACAAAGGGACAAAGACAACGCTGATACATTGGTCATGAAGGCTTATGAGTTATGAACTCTTATTGCTTGGGGAGCAATGATGCATTGCTAGATGCCGCTCATTGTATGTGAAGTTCTTGGTTTGATACTTTCAAGATCAAGTGGGAGACTGTTGGAGTTACCATGGTGATCTAGAAGTGGTCAAACATGTAATCTCACTGCCAACGCGATATGAGCCTGCAGGGTCACACATAAGAGATGTAGAGAAGTTGGATGATTAACTGTGTTGGTAAAGGTTACCAATCACCGACCTTGAATGGGGTTATGGGCAAAGTGTTGCCTTAGACGATCGTCGGGTTGGGCAAAAAGTTGCCTTGAAAAGGTTTGGTCAGAATAGTCGACCGAAGGTCGACGATCGTTGAACGCAGGTCGACGAGTATCATCGACCGCAGGTCGATGATTATCGTCAACCCACGTTCGACGTGAATCGTCGAGTATTGTACTCTGATTCTCGCCGACTGATTCTCGCCGATCCTATGTGATTCTCGCCGATTGATTCTCACCGAATCTGCTAGGTGATTCTCGCCGATTCTGGAACCCTAATTTTCTGGGTGGTCTGCGGATAGAGATATTCCTAAGTCTGTTTATGCCTTTGGTATAAATAGATACTTAGGGTTTTCGGGAATCATAACTGATCGAATCGAAGCGATCGTCGGCCCTTTGACCGAGACGAATCCGACGGAAGTGTTCCGCCATTCTTCGTTCGCTCCGCCGATTCCCGAATCCTGTCGACGGAAGTGTTCCGCCGCCGTGCTCGCTCCGTCGACCTCCTCCTCTCCGGCGACCGTCGCTGGTCTTGCTTTCCCTGATGCAGACCTAGCAGTCCGTGGGAAGTGCATAGGTACGGCCGATCTTCTTTCCGACCATCGGTGTGATGGAAGTTTGGAGTTCTCCCGCTCGTGTGGATTTCTGCAGAGACGTAGATATTATTCTACGTGGAACTCGCCACCGACAAGGAATCACATTTGGAGCATCTTTGTTGAGTTGTGACTCAACACCTAAGAGGTAATTTTTGCCTTATTGTATTAACTTCTTGATTCAACATGCATGGCCCGATCCAATCTCTTTGGGTTGTTCAAGATTTTATTACTTCCGCTGCGTGCACAAGTGTTGTGCCCACCTCCTATAGAAACCCAACAATTCAAAAGGCTAAGAAAACCTTAAATAAGATTAAGAGAGACAAAAGGAAACAGAAATTCATAGAAATACAAAAATCGTCGAACGCCCATCAACGATCGCTGTACCCATCGTCGAACGACAATCGACGATCTATGAACTCACCTGCTGGGTATAACTACTTGGCACTGAGGGATCGATGATCTCAGCCTGAGTCGTCGAACAGAGATCGACGATCGTGGAATCCAGAATCCTTTTCTGTAAACCAAGATCGACGATCTGGGTACCGATCGTCGAACATCGATCGACGATCAGAACTAAATTTTCAGAATTACAACAATACTAATAAAAACAATAAGTTTAATAGCAACCCTAGGTCTGCTAATTAGATTATCCCACCTAGGAGATCTCATCCCTTAGGATATCATCCTCAACCTGCATATTCTTTTATTTCTAGTTTTTCCTATGTGAAGAACAATGGACCCAAGGTTACCTTGGTCCACAATGTTTAATCTATCTTATTGCAGGTGAAGACCTATCCTATCACTCAGGACAAGTGGTATTTAGATAGTGGATGCTCCAAGCATATGACTGGAAACAAGGAGAACCTGTCAAGCTTCAAAGCCATGTTGGGACCAAAGGTAGTCTTTGGTGATTCCAGCTGTGGTCAGACTGAAGGATATGGTAAATTCACCATAGGGCCAGTGACTTTCAAGAAGGTATCTTATGTCACAGGACTGAAGCACAATCTCATTTATGTAAGTCAGCTTTGTGATGCTGGCTATCAGGTTTGGTTTTCTAATACTCTGTGCAATATTACTTTGAATAATAAAATTGTGTTAGTAGGTATTAGACAAGGAAATATATATCTTGTAAATTTTAAGTCCACTTCTTCTGAAATTTATTTATTTAATGAGGCAAGTAGTAATAATACTTTGTGGCATAAGAGGCTAAGTCAAGTTAACCTTAAAAATATATCTAGGTTATCTAAATACAACCTTGTTAGAGGTTTGCCCTCTTGCCCCTACAAGAAGGAAGGCCTATGCAAGGCTTATCAGCTAGGCAAGAAAACCAAGAATAGTTTCAAAGCTGTAAATAAAAGTGATTCACCTAGAATCCTGTACCTATTGCACTTGGATCTCTTTGGTCCAATAGCTGTACAGAGTCTAGGAGGGAAATTCTATACCCTAGTTATTGTAGATGATTACTCTAGGTTCACTTGGGGGTTCTTCTTGAGAACTAAATCTGATAACTTTAAAGTTCTTACAGATTTTCTACTTTGTATACAGACTGAGTACTCTACTCAAGTTGCCTTGATCAGAAGTGATCATGGTACTGAGTTTGAATCTCTTCTTATGCAAGAATTCTGTGAGAAAGACGGTATCAGGTATAGCTTCTCTGTTCCTAGAACTCCTCAACAAAATGGGGTAGTGGAAAGGAAAAATAGAACCCTGATTGAAGCTGCAGGAACATTGTTTGCAGAGGTTAATATGCCTCTATCCTTTTAGACAGAAGCAGTTAGCACAACTAACTATGTATTGAATAGGAGTCTGATATATAAACTAAAGGGGAAGACTCCTTATGAATTGCTTTAAGAAAAGAAACCTAAAATAGATTATTTTAGAGTTTTTGGCTGTGTAGTTTACATTCACAACAATAACAAAGATTACATTAGAAAGTTTGAAGCAAAGGCTTCAATGGGAATCTTTCTAGGATATTCCTAAGTAAGCAAAGCTTATAGGGTATTTAATAAATCCACTTTTAAAATTGAAGAGACAGTTGATGTATCTTTTGATGAAACAAAAATGTTTTACAGAGAGAAGGAAACTTCCTCCAGTAACAATTTGCAGGTACCTGACTTGTGCAAGAATTTAGATGAACTAAAACTCACTCAGGAGATGCAACCTCAATCAACTCCTCAGATAGTTGATTCAGACAGTGATGAAGATCAGGTAGAAGTAATTGCAACTGAAAGTGAGGAAAAGGTCTACCTTAACTCTAGAGGGGGGAGGGGGGGGGGGGGTGAATAGAGTATTTTTAAAATAATTTACAATTAAAACTATAAAGCAGTGGAAGACTTAATTTATGTATATGTATAAGGTGCTTGTAATGAAATGAAAACAAAAACAAGAACTAAGAAAACACACAGCACACAGCAAAGTCAAACACACAGCAACCAGATGATACAAGGAACTATAGTGGTTCCCCAATAACCCGGGTACATCCACTCTTCTACCATCCTAGGTAGGAATCCACTGCAGGAATAGTTGATCAGGTGTCCTGGGAACCAATAAGCTTTTGATAAGGTGCTCAAAAACAAAAACTAGATTTTTTGATAAGGTGTCTTGCCACCACTGAGTTTTGATAAGGTCTCAGAAACCTGTTTCATAACTTTTGAAGGGAGTTTTGAAAAACCCTTTTACAGGAGAGAAAGGAAAAAGAAAGAAAGAGTTGAGTTGTTCTTATCTGTCAACAGTCTGAGAGAATACAAGTGGAAGATGATGTTAAAGCTCCCCCTGAGATCTATAAAGGTTCAGGAAGGTGAGATTTGCTAGGGTGATAGGTCTTCAGGTGCTTTAGATCTCTAGCAAAAGATGATTTCAGCAGATGCTGAAATGTGTGATGTCTGGAGTCCTTGATGTTGAAGCTTTTGAACACTTGAGAATTTCGAGGAGTAGAATAGCAGATGATTTCCTCTATAGAAAACTTTCTTGTGTTCTTGAAGATTTTGACTCAGTGAATCTGTGTGTTCCAGAAGATGAGTTCTTGATCAGAGTATATTTTGATCTCTCTTCTGTAACTCTTTTTCTCAATCCAATAATCCTGTATATCTCTTGCCTATCTTGTTGTATTGATCTGTTATATCTTTTTCAAAAACATATTCTGTAGGAGTATATAAGATTCTGACTTAGATGGCCGTTACTCAGTCATAAATGACTTCCATAAATGACAACTGTCTCTGGGGAAAGTCCTAAGTAACATTCCTTTTAGCCTTCCTTGAAACTTGCATTAGATTGCTTGAAGCGGCTAGAAAATACTTTGCAATAAATGCACGAAATAACTCTGAATGAATCTGAATGAATTCCATAACTGTTCTTGAATTTGAAATCTGAAAGCGTCGATCTCTCACATAAATCATCGATCTGAGCTCTACGATTGTTGAACTGAGCTCAGAGATTGGATTTAAACAGCAGACATAAAACGTCGACCTGAGCTCTATGATCGTCGAACTAAGCTCAGCAACTTTGAAAATAGTTGAAGACAGAGCGTCGATCTGAGCTCGAAGATCGTCGACCGGAGTTCGACGACTTGCAGAGTTGAGCTCAGAGAACGTCGAACTGAGTTCGATGTTTCGTCGACCTGAGCTCGACGAAAATTTTCTTTGTCTCAGCAATGAATCCTGATCTTTGAATGGTCTTGGGGCAGCTCCAAACCTAAGTTCTAAGCCTTAGACTCATTCTAAGTTGACCTTTTCAACTATACAATTAGGTCAAACCAATTTCCTAATAACATAGTGATCCTTGCCCAAATTAGTAATAAGGTGTTCCAACAATCTTCCCCTATTTAGGTTAGGATTACTATTTACAGGACACAATAGAAAATACAAAAGCATACATATAGAAACAAAAGCTAAACCAACAATGCAGAAGAAAAACATAGCAGCATTGCAGAACTCATATAGAATATCAGCAATATTCAGAGATATAGATGTACTGTCTGCTTACAGAAATCATTTCTTCTCATTGCCTTTCTTAAATAGAATCTCCCTGTTAGGATTGAGAGCATCTTTCTTTTATCTTCTGTCATCATCTACACCTAAGGATATTTGGGATCTTGGCCTTGGGACTACAGCCTCAAGATGCAGCTTCATGTAATCTTCTGGATCAAAGAATTTTCTTGAAGAATATCTTTCTAACTCTTTCTTTCTTTGATCTAATAGGGTTGTAATGTTGGAAGTGTTTTTTCCTTGCTCTTTGGCCTTTTTCATTTGATCTAGAGCAACAAGCTCTTTCATTCTGGCAGTCCATGACACTGGGTTATTTTCAGGATCTTCAAAAGGGACTGGAGGTTCATATCTATTAATAGATTCTGAATCAGTAGGAGTCCTGGTGACAACTGAATCTCTAAGCTTGTGAGGGAAAGGACCTTGAGAAGAATCAATAGGACCTTGTCCTTCCCTTTATTGTCTGGAATAAGTTCTTTACTTTCTCTGATTTCCTCTGTACTGACCTCTTCTAGAATGATAGCCTCTTTGATGTTGACCTCTGGGTTGATATCTTTGAGAAGATTGAGAAGAACTGTTCTTTGAAGCAGATGATTGAAAAGCTGAGCCTCCACCAGATCCTGAGTCTGGAGGAGGAGGAGGAGGAAACTGGGAAGATCCTTTCTCATATTTGTCAAGCTTTCTTCTTTTCTTCATAGCCTTTAGCTGATTCTTAGAGTATTGCATGCAAGGCTCTGTTATCTGACAATCATGCAAAATGTAATATGGTATATCATTGACATCTTTGGCTTGAGCAGGAGGGACTCTCATCATTGCTTTGCTTCTTGCTTTCCTTTTCCTGGCAATGGTGCCAGCAGAATCATCAGAGTAAGTGTTGAATTGATCACTTTCTGAACTCTAGGGTCTATCATATAGATCATCAATGCTTTTGATATACTCTTCTCTTTGTTTAGACTTCTCAGCAGACAGAATAGGAGCAGAAACAATTGTAGTAGCAGCAGGAGAAGAAGGAACTTCTGGAGCAGTAGGAGCAGAAGGAGTCTCAGAAACAACAGGTTCTTCTAGAAAAATAGCAAGTTCAACAGCTGCAGCAGCATCAACAGGATCAGCAGGCAACATATCAATATTAGTAGATTCAGTACCTTCAGCAGCAGCAACACAAGCAGAAACTTCCACAGCCTTAAGAGAATTGATATAAGAGATAATCAGGCTGGGATCACAGACAGTAATAGGCACAATGGCCTTAGTAAGGTCTTCAACTCCCAGAGTTGGTAAGCAACTTCTGTGAAGAAGATCAAATTTAGACAACAGTGACTTGAAGTCCACTGTGAGTACTGGTACTGGGGTAGAAATCTCTGGCAGCAGCAATTCCTCAGGAGCAGCAGACACTTCCTCAGCTTCATAGGTCATCTCCCCCTACCTTGATTCAGTGATAACTGGATCAAGGCACCCCATAGAAGGGATTGCCTGAGGAGAGGAGAGAGAGGTTAACTTGTCAGATAGCTCCTTTATTGAGTTCAGGAGTGGAGCCATGGAGGTCTCCAGCAGGCTTACTAGCTTGGGGGCCAGTATCCCATATAGCTTATCTACCAAAGCTGATAGATCCACTTGCTCAACTGTGACTTGAGTAAAGGTGGAGGAGGGAATGTTTTGGGCTGGTGATGGATGGACTGTGGTAAATGGTATTGAGGATGGTAGGATGGTTGAGAGATTGGGATGGTGGAGATAGATGATATGGGTGTGGAGATGGATGATGTGAAGGATGGTTGAGTGAGAATGTCATGAAGGAGCTGTTGGTATGAGGAGGTAGAAGGAAGCTCAGCAGGTGAGGAAGTGGAATAATCCATAAAGGAATCTTCCAAGATATTGAAAGAGGGTATGTCAAGAGGGGGATAGTAGTGGAGAGGATGGAATTGTTCTGAGGTGGCTGGAGGTGAAATTGGTGAAGAAATGGTAATGGGGGAAGAGATGGATGTGGAGATGGTTGATGTGGAGGTGGAGGTAGAAATAGCAGGAGGTGGAGAGGGAGGAGAGGAGGTGGAGGCAGACAACTCTTCCACGAGGGCAGAGTCCTGAGGGGAAGTGACTGCAAGAGTCCTTGTGCCTGAAGCCATAATAGTCCTGGATTGTTTGATTATCTTCCTATCCCACTTACCAAATAGGGCACAGGTCAGTCTTTTTGATGCATTGATGTGCATCCCATTTGAGACTAGCAGTTCTGGGCACCTGGAGTGCAGGAATACCCCTAAAATTCTCCCAAAATTCACAAAGCTTTTGTTTATTTTCTTCTTTATCAAATCAAAGAAAATTGCTCCCCAGTTCAAGTGTTTCTTGTCCACTAGGGCTCCCATCAGACAGAACTGATACCTGGATATGGTATCATGAGCTGAGTGCTTTGCCAGAAGCACTTTCCCCACAACATCAGCTAAAAATCTAAATTCAATAGATAAGTTCTTTTTCAATAACTTGTTAGGGTTTGCTGCAGAGTGACCCATTCTATCCAACATTGAATCAAATTCCTCTCCAGACATTTCAGTAGAATCATCTCCAGTACTTAAATGGAATACTTCAGTCAATAGAGTAGGTGATAAAGGTACCTGAGTCCCGCTTATAGTACCGACTATAGTATTTTGATCCAGATTATTTGCTGTAAATACCCATTCCTTTATCTCATCGGCCGCAATCTTCATTCTGGTAGACATAATATGCACCAACTGTTGTTCTCTGAATAGTTCCAGAATGTCTTTGAAGATTTGATCGCTGCCGTCAAACGAATCCATATCGATATCAAATCCAGTATATAACTTCATCTTTGCAAGAGAGGCAACATTCACAGCCATTGTATACCTGCAAAAAGTTAACAAACACAACCAAGTGTAGTAGAGTTTGGAGGGAAAGAAGGAATTTGCAGAGAATATGAAAGCACAAAAGAAGAACGACGGTGAAAGAATGATTTTTATATTAGGGTTCGACGCCGGAAAGGAAGGATCGTTAAACTCCGTTCGACGATCTAGGATTCTAATGGAATCTGAAGAGTCTTCAATAACGTCGATCTCCGTTCGACGATACTGGAGAACGTCGAGCTCTGCTCGATGATCGATGAATAGAAAGAAGGATAGCTAAAAGCTAACAGACGGCGCTGAACTCCGGTCGACGATTTATGAAAATGTCGATCTTCGTTCGACGATTTTTGGGAAAAACGTCGAGCGCAGTTCAGAGACAAAACAGAACCTACAGACACTAGAAAATACAAGTTTTTAGCCTAGTCTTGGTCTCTTTTAAGATTTTCAAAATCTTGGGATTTATTTTAAACTTCCTCCATCTAACATTCCTAACTGATTTAGGAAGAAGGTGTGTTTCTTTTCATCCAGAGGTTTTGTGAAAATATCTCCCCTTTGCAAATCAGTTGGGATATATTGAATTTCAATTTTATTTTTCTCTACATTGTCTCTTAGTAAGTGATGCCTGATCTCTATATGTTTTGTCCTACTATGGAGGACTGGATTTTGTGCTATAGAGATAACACTAGTGTTATCAAAATTTTTTTTTGATCCTTATAAGTTGTAGCCATAATCTAGGAGCTGGTTTTGAATCCACAGAATTTGTGAGCATCAACTGCCTGTTGCCATGTATTCAGCTTCAGCGGTTGAAGTGGACATAAATGTCTGTTTCTTACAGAACCAGGAGACAAGTCTGTCACCAAGGAACTGGCAAGTTCCACTGGTGCTTTTCCTGTCTACTCTACATCCAGCATAATCAGCATCTGAAAATCCAGTTAATTCAAATCCTGAGTCTTTTGGATACCAGAGTCCTAGATTTGGACAACTTTTCACATACCTAAGAATCCTCTTAACTAATGTTAGGTGTGACTCTCTAGGGCTTACTTGGAACCTAGCACATATACATGTAGCAAACATTATATCAGGTCTACTAGCTGTAAGGTACAATAGAGAGCCAATCATTGCTCTATATGTTGTCTGATCAACATGTTTACCATGTTCATCAGTATCTAATACAACATTGGTAGGCATAGGTGTTTTCATACAAGATGCTTCAGACATACACAATTTCTTAACCAATTCTTTTGCATACTTGGTTTGAGAAATAAATATGCCTTCAGCATGTTGTTTGACTTACAATCCTAGAAAGAAGGAAAGCTCACCCATGCTACTCATTTCAAATTTAGAGTGCATCAGGTTGGAAAACTTTTTGCACAAATTTGAATCAATAGAACCAAATATGATATCATCTACATATATTTGTACTAGTAGGGTATGGGACTTATGAGTTCTAATAAAGAGAGTTTGGTCTACTCTACCCCTTATAAAATCATTTTTCAGAAGAAAGCATGCTAAGGTCTCATACCATGCTCTAGGAGCTTGCTTGAGACCATATAATGCTTTATACAACTTGAAAACATGGTCAGGATAAGTTGGAGAGATAAAACCTGGAGGTTGTCTAACATAGACTTCCTCTTTGATGTCTCCATTAAGAAATGCACTCTTCACATCCATTTGGTAGACCTTGAATCCTTTGTGAGCTGTATAAGTAAGGAATATTCTTATGGCCTCTAACCTTGCCACTGGTGCAAAGGTCTGGTCATAGTCTATCCCTTCTTCCTGAGAATAACCTTGAGCAACTAGCATTGCCTTGTTCCTTACAATAACTCCTTGATCATCCAACTTGTTTCTGAACACCCACTTTGTTCCAACAATTGAGTGATCCTTAGGCCTTGACACTAGTTTCCAAACTTTGTTCCTCTTAAATTGATGTAGTTCCTCTTGCATAGCAATGATCCAGTGTGGATATTGTTCTGCATCTTGAATGGATTGAGGCTCAACTTGAGATAAAAAGCAGGTGTGCATCAGGTTCTGGTTGACCTGATTTCTAGTTTGCACACCAACTGAGATGTTTCCAATCACTTGGGAGATTGAGTGATCTTTTGTTGTTACTAAATCAACAGGGGGTGTTGATTGTTCACCAACCTGTGTTGTTGTTTCCTCTTGTGGAACAACAACTGGCTCTTCAAAATGGTTTTCTCCAAGATATTGAACATCAAGATGTTGAGTATCCTCTTCATCTTCACTGATTTCAGCTCTTTGTTGGATAGGTGAATGTACTGAATCCTTTTCTACAATGTGTAACCTGTCCAAATTTTTTGAAAGAGAGTGTACCTGCAATGGTTCTATGGTAGAAGTAGACTTCTCCTTGTAACACATGTTAGTCTCATCAAAACATACATGAATAGATTCTTCAATTTTAAGAGAAGTTTTATTATAAACCCTATAAGCTTTACTAATCATGAAGTATCCCAGAAACACTCCTTCATCAGCTTTAGCTTGGAATTTTGCTAAATACTTCTTGTCATTATTGTGAATATAACAAATGCAACCAAAATTTTTGAAATAGTCTACTTTAGGTTTTTTCCCTTTGAGCAATTCATAGGGAGTCTTGCACTTCAGTTTATGTATCAAACTTCTGTTCAACACATGTTTGGAGGTGTTCACTGCCTCTGCCCAAAAAGATAGAGGAAGGTGAGCATCTGTCAACAATGTAGTAGCAGATTCAATTATGGTTCTATTTTTTCCTTTCAGCTACCGCATTTTGTTGAGGAGTTCTAGGAGCTGAGAAAGTATGCCTGATCCCTTCACTCTGATAGAACTCTTGCATAAGAAGAGAATCAAACTCTGTCCCATGATCACTTATGATCAGGGCAATGCGAGTATTGAACTAAATCTGTATGCATTTGAGAAAGTCTGTCAAACATTTAAAGTTATCAGACTTCTTCCTCAGAAAGAATACCCAAGTGAATCTAGGGAAGTCATCTACAATCACTAAAGTGTAAGATTTCCCTCCTAAGCTTTGTACTGT
Source organism: Platanthera zijinensis (assembly GCA_039513925.1). NCBI lineage: Eukaryota > Viridiplantae > Streptophyta > Magnoliopsida > Asparagales > Orchidaceae > Platanthera > Platanthera zijinensis. The sequence continues at coordinate 98,670,779 of CM077089.1, forward strand.
AATGGGTCCAAAAAGATCCATGTGTAATAGATACAAAATCCTAGGTGAATCACTCATATTAAGTGACTTAAAACTATTTTTAGTTTGTTTGCCTAATTGACAAGCCCTGCAGAGTCCTTTCTTCTTATAGGGGCCAGAAGGTAGTCCTCTAACAAGGTTGTCCTTGGACAGCCTAGCAATGGTTCTAAGGTTTAAGTGTCCTAGTCTCTTATGCCATAAATAATTTGGTTTGCAGACTGAATTAAATAAGCAGATATCTATGTTGGGTGAAAGGAAATCTAAAAGATAAATGTTACCTTTCCTTTTACCTATTAACACTGTTGTGTTATCCTCTGACTTGATCTTGCATAAGGATTTGTTAAATGTCACTTGATATCCTTCATCACAGAGTTGACTGATGCTGATTAGGTTGTGCTTCAGTCCTTCCACATAAGCCACCTTCTTGAATGTGACTTAGCCAATCTGAACAGCACCATATCCTTTTGTTTGACAAAAGTTTGAATCTCCAAAGATCACTTTGGTTCCAAGTTTGGCTTTGAAGGATGTGAGATTATCCTTGCTCCCTGTCATGTGCTTTGAGCACCCACTATCCAGATACCATTGTTGGTTCATTGCTAGATAGGTCTTCACCTGCACATAAACAATTTATATATTTTTGACCCAGTTTGCCTTGGGTCTAGGTTGATAACCTTTAAATTCAGAAATGAAAGACATCCCTGGCTGACTCTTATAACCTTCAGGATGGTATCTTCTAGGAGGTACTATCCATTCAGTATAAGGGTTGAAGCTTTGGGATGAGGTACTTCTAGGATTAACTTGAGATTTACCTCTAAAAGAAGATTCAAAGCTCTGAGCTCCGTTCGACGATCATCGACCTGAGTTCGATGATCTTAGGTCAGATCGTCGAGCTCCATTCGAAGATCGACTATACCAGAGTTCAGAGTTCAGAAGTCGTCGATCTGAGTTCGACGATCTAGCCTTGGATCGCCGAGCTCTGTTCAACGATCGTCGAGCTCTGTTAGACGTTTTCTGTGGAACTTGATTTTCCTTAGGTAAATCTGGATTCTACCTCTACAACACCCTTTCCTTTATCAGAAATAAATTTAATTGAGGTTGTTAATACTATAGGTTGGCTGGATGAAGCACCCAAGCCCAGTGTACTGTTGAATCTTTAGTTCACTGTGCTTGTGATGTCCATCAGTCTGATGCTTCTCCCATTAAGGGATTCTTCAAACTTCTTTGCCTGGGACAACTCACTTTTCAGTGAAGCTATCTCCTCCCTACAGCATTCTAACTCCTCAGAGAGTTTGAGGTTTTCTGATTTTAAGGTGCTATGTTCATACAATTGATTTCTGAGAGAGATAATCTCTTTCTTAGATTTTAACTGGTCTAAACAAAGTGCCTTAAATTCAGACCTAAAGTCCTCTGAGTCAAAGTCAAAGGAGTCTATTACCTGGTCTTCTTCAGTTTGAGTTTCAGATTCTGAGTCTGATCCTTGTTCTGCATCAGAATTTTGCTAAGAGGCATTGATAGCCATCATGCAGAATTTCTTTTCTTCAGCATCATCATCATCATCACTTGAGCTTGATGAGGCTTCTGATTCCTCTTCAGTATCACTCTAGCTTTCAGCTACAAACCCCTTCCTTGTATGTTTATTTTTGTTGGAGGATGGTTTGTTGCTGTTGTTTCCTCTGGAGTCCTTGTCTTTTCTCCTATCTTTCCCGTCCTTCTTGTCCTTTTTCTGATTTTCTGGACAGTCAGACACAATATGGCCTGGTTTCCTGCATCCAAAACAGATTATTTCTTTACTATTTGACTTGTCATACCTTGGCTTCTCATGCCCTCTGGATGACCACTTTCTGAAATCTTTCCTAGCCATCTTATAGAATCTTTTGACCAACAAACTCATCAATTCTTCATTTCCTGTGACCTTGTCTTCAGGCAGATCTTCTGTAGCTTTGAATGCTATAGTCTTCTCTTTTCTGATGGCTAGAGAAGCAGTCTTTTGTTCTTCCTCTTTGTTCTTGATGAGCAGCTCATAAGACTTGAGCTTGCCCAACAAAGCTTAAGTAGTAATCTCAGTTAGGCTTCTGGCATCCTTGATTGGCCAGATCCTTGAGTCCCAAGTTCTAGGGAAGCACATTAGGATCTTGTCATTTAGTTCAGTTAGAGAGATCTCCTTGTCTAGTGTTTTTAGTTCACTGACTATTAGGCTGAGTCTGTTGTACATGTCAGCCACTGATTCAGTTTCTCCTTTCTTGAAGTTCTTATATTGGCTTATGAGATGGGATCTCCTGTCCTTCCTTTCATCAGCAGATCCTGAGACAATTTCAGATAACTTGTCCCATATCTCTTTTGCTAAACTGCATTCAGACACCTTTTGGAATATCTCATCAGACATGGTCTGAGCAAGGATATTCATAGCCTTTGAATCTGCAACTTTCCATTTCTTTATTTTTGCATCTGTTCCTAAAGGAGGTGGAACAGCAATTATACTTGTGATCACTAGAGGTCTTGTACAAACTATCAAAATAGAATTAAAAATGTCCTCATCAATAGAATTCATGTATAGTCTAATCTTTGCCTTCCAAAGTGCAAACTTGGAGAGATTGCACACTGGAGGTCTGGTGCTAGCATAATCTTTGTTCTATGCCATAGTTTTGTTTGAAAATAAATATAATACAAAAAGTAATAACTATCCTCTATAGAAGGTTTATCTTATCAATGATCTTTTGGTTCAGGTGTTAGCCTGTTCAACCAATATGTTGAAAATTCAGATGTTGAATAACCAACCTCCCTCTGATACTAATTGAAAGTGAGGAAAAGATCTACCTTAACTCTAGAGGGGGGGGGGTGAATAGAGTATTTTTAAAATAATTTACAATTAAAACTATAAAGCAGTGGAAGACTTAATTTATGTATATGTGTAAGGTGCTTGTAATGAAATGAAAACTAAAATAAGAACTAAGAAAACACACAACACACAGCAAAGTCAAACACACAGCAACCAGATGACACAAGGAACTATAGTGGTTCCCCAACAACCTGGGTACATCCACTCTTCTACCACCCTAGGTAGGAATCCACTGCAGGAATAGTTGATCAAGTGTCTTGGGCACCAATGAGCTTTTGATAAGGTGCTCAAAAACCAAAACTAGATTTTTTGATAAGGTGTCTTGCCACTACTGAGTTTTGACAAGGTCTCAGAAAGCAGTTTCAGAACTTTTGAAGGGAGTTTTGAAAAACCCTTTTACAGGAGGGAAAGGAAAAAGAAAGAAAGAGTTGAGTTGTTCTTCTCTGTCAACAATCTAAGAGAAGACAAGTGGAAGATGATGCTAAAGCTCCCCCTGAGATCTATAAAGGCTCAGGAAGGTGAGCTTTGCTAGTGTGATAGGTCTTTAGGTGTTTCAGATCTCCAGCAAAAGATGATTTCAGCAGATGCTGAAATGTGTGATGTCTAGAGTCCTTGATGTTGAAGCTTTTGAACACTTGAGGATTTGGAGGAGTAGAATAGCAGATGATTTCCTCCACAGAAAATTTTCTTGTGTTCTTGAAGATTTTAACTCAGTGAATCTGTGTGTTCCAGAAGATGAGTTCTTGATCAGAGTATATTTTGATCTCTCTTCTGTAACTCTTTTTCTCAATCCAATGATCCTGTATATCTCTTGCCTATCTTGTTGTATTGATCTATTATATCTTTTTCAAAAACATATTCTGTAGGAGTATATCAGATTCTAACTTAGATGGCCGTTACTCAGTCATAAATGACTTCCATAAATGACAACTGTCTCTGGGGAAAGTCCTAAGTAACATTCCTTTTAGCCTTCCTTGAAACTTGCATTAGATTGCTTGAAGCGGCTAGAAAATCCTTTGCAATAAATGCAGGAAATAACTCTGAATGAATTCCATAACTGTTCTTGAATTTGAAATCTGAAAGCGTCGATCTCTCACAAAAATCGTCGATCTGAGCTCTACGATCGTTGAACTGAGCTCAGAGATTGTATTTAAACAGCAGACAGAAAATGTCGACCTGAGCTCTACGATCGTCGAACTAAGCTCAGCGACTTTGAAAATAGTTGAAGACAGAGCGTCAATCTGAGCTCGAAGATTGTCGACCGGAGTTCGACGACTTGCAGAGTTGAGCTCAGAGAACGTCGAACTGAGTTCGGCGTTTCGTCGACCTGAGCTCGACGAAAATTGTCTTTGTCTCAGCAATGAATCCTGATCTTTGAATGGTCTTGGGGGCAGCTCCAAACCTAAGTTCTAAGCCTTAGACTCATTCTAAGTTGACCTTTTCAACTATACAATTAGGTCAAACCAATTTCCTAGTAACATAGTGATCCTTGCCCAAATAAGTAATAGGGTGTTCCAACAGCAACTTTACCAACAACCAATCTAATTCCACCTGAGGAATTTATTCCAACTGCTGTTGAAGATCACATACCACCAACTGATTATGTCATACTTAGAGATCATCCTACATCTCAAGTGATTGGAGACATTTCAACTGGTGTGTAAACTAGGCATCAACTAAGTCAAGATGTGATGCTTGCTTGTTTTCTTTCACAGATTGAGCCCTTAACCATAAAAGACGCTGAGCAAGATCCCCACTGGATCATTGCTATGCAAGAAGAGCTAAACCAGTTTGAAAGATGCAAATTTTGGAATTTAGTTCCAAGAACAAAAGGTCAGCTGGTTATAGGCACCAAATGGGTGTTTAAAAATAAATTGGATGCACAAGGAATTATCATAAGGATTAAAGCAAGGCTTGTAGCACAAGGCTACAGACAGGAAGAAGGCATAGATTATGATCAGAAATTTTCTCCCGTTGCAAGGCTAGAGGCAATAAGGATCTTTCTAGCCTATGCAACCTACATGAAGTTCAAAGTGTTCCAAATGGATGTAAAGAGTGCATTCCTGAATGGAGAGCTAATGGAAGAGGTGTTTGTTGAACAACCCCCTGGTTTCATTTCTTCAACTCACCCCTCACATGTTTTTAAGCTGCAAAAAGCTCTGTATGGACTTAAGCAGGCTCCTAGAGCATGGTATGAGACACTAGCTAATTTCCTATTAGAGCAGAAGTTTGTAAGGGCACAGTTGATAGAACCCTTTTCATTAAGCACCACAAGGACAAATTCCTGTTAGTTCAAATCTATGTGGATGACATTATATTTGGTTCCACTAATTCCAAACTATGCAAAAGGTTCTCAGACCTAATGTATTCTAAGTTTGAGATGAGTAGTATGGGTGAGCTGTCTTATTTCCTTGGTCTTCAAGTGAAACAAGATGCTGATGGCATCTTCATCTCCCAATCTAAGTATGCCAAAGAATTGGTAAAGAAGTTTGGGATGGCAGATGCTTCAGCAATGCACACTCCTATGACAACTAATATAGTTATTGATTCTGATGAAAAGGGAAAGCCTGTTGATCAGAAAAATTATAGGGCTATTGTTGGTTCCCTATTATATCTAACAGCAAGTAGGCCTGATATAATGTTTGCCACATGCCTATGTGCTAGATTTCAGGTCAACCCCAAGGAATTTCATTTAACTCTTCTTAAGAGAATCTTAAGATACTTGAAGGGATGTCCAAATTTAGGACTTTGGTACCCAGCTGAATCAGAATTTGAGTTGTTTGGATACTCAGATGCTGACTATGCTGGCTGTAGAGTTGACAGGAAGAGCACCTATGGGACTTGTCAGTTCCTAAGTGAGAGGTTAGTCTCATGGTTTTGCAAAAAGCAGACTTCTATTTCAACTTCAACTGCAGAGGCTGAATATATAGAAGCTGCTAGTTGCTGTTCACAGATTCTGTGGATTAAAAATCAACTCTTGGATTATGGGTACACACACATAAACACCAAAATTATGTGTGATAGTACTAGTGCTATTTCCATATCACAAAATCCTATGCACCATTCTAGAACTAAGCACATTGACATTAGACACCATTTTCTTAGAGACTGTGTTGAAAAGAATAAAACCAATCTCGAGTTTATACCCATAGATCTTTAGAGAGGTGATATTTTCACAAAGCCTTTAGATGAACAGAAACATCTATTCTTTTTGAATCAACTAGGCATGATGAATGGATCAGACTAAGTGTAAAAATCTGCTAAGTTGAAATCTGTTCTGAGATCGTCGAACGGTGTTCGAAGATCGTCAAACAGGTTGAGCTATTTCGTCGACCCTTGGTCTACGACAACTCTTTGCTTTTTGTGACAGAAATCGTCGATCAACGATCGACGACTCTGCTTCCGAAATTGATCGACGATCGACGATCGTCGACCGATTTTATTTAACCTTCATTCAGAGATCGACGACTTTCGTTTATTTCTAACTGATCGTCTATTTAGGTCTGAAGATCGTCGACGGAGCTCGCCGTTTCATATTTTACTTCCAGAACTATTTTGAGCTCTTGTCCCGCACTTTCTCCCTCTCTTCTTGCGATTTCTCTCATCAATTCCATGGCGATTTCCTCTGCAACCCTATCCGTGATGAAGTTCGATGCCGGTTTCCATGTTGACTTCGATTCCTTCAGTGACAGCGAACAAGTTTTCAAAGAAATGCTGCAGTTATGCGATGAACAAGGACTCAAAAAGCTTATGTCTACAAAAATCAAACTCCACTTATCAGAAATAAAGGAATGGGTCTATACATCTTCTTCTGATGACAAAGTGATGACAGGAACCATCAACGGTGTGGAGGTAATTCTTACTCCAGAAATTCTGACTGAAACTTTTGAGTTGAAGAATGGAACAGATGAGTATGAGCAAGATACCGCTGAGTATGGTAGGATGCTGATAAAGATGGGACATGCAGAAGGCATTCCCTCTAAGATGTTAAAAGTAAATCTATCTGTTGGTTTCAAGTTCTTGGCTGACCTAGTAGGAAAAGTGTTGCTTGGAAATCATTCCGCTCACGACAACATTAACAGGCAACAGTTTGCCTTAATGTCAGCTATTGTGAATAAGAGAGAAATCAATTGGGCTGGATTGCTGTTTGAGTTAATCAGGAGAAAGAACAACAAGAAAGAGGTTACTCAAGGCAGGCTGATTGGGTTCTTTCTATCCAAGAAAGCTTCCCAGCTGTTAGGCTCTATTCCTACAGCCATCAATGCCAGCAAAAGGATTGATTCTTCCCTGTTTGCTAAGTGGAAAAGGGTCATTCAGAAACCTTCAAAGGCTAAGTCTGCCCCTATAACATCTGAGGGCACAAGGGATTCTGAAGCCACTTACCACCCTAGTGAAGAAATTCCTGCTTCATCATCCTTGCCATCCTCCTCCATTGCACCTTATTCTTCTCCTGTGAACCATCCATCACAACCTACTTCTCTAACTCCAGCTCATCTAGCTGAGATAGCCAACTTCAATATAGATTCCATGTTCAATCTGCTCACTCCATCTCCTCATCACTCCCCAGCTACTTCAAATCATCAATCACCCACTCATGATCATCCATCTCATCAGAATTCCCCACTTGATGTGGCCCCAGCTCAGAAGACCATCAATTCTGATGATGCCCCTTCTATCATTCCTCCACCATTTAAAATTTCACCAGAATTCATTGCCAGCATCCTAGACCTCATTACTCCATCCATCAAAACAATGATAGCTGAAGCCATTGCCCCTCTTACTAACTCCATATCTTCTCTTGCTGCTTCCTTCACTGCACTCTCAGCCCTCTATTCATCTAGGGGCCTGGGTTTAGTTCCCACTAAACCCAGGCAGGGGGAGATGTTCAATGATGATGATTCAGGCTCTGCTTTGACTCGTCAGGTTGTGCAACCTCCAGCAGCAGTGGAGCTAGAAACATGTTCAGATACAGTTCCAGATGAAGTCCAGAGGACATTTATAGATATAGATGCTCCAGTAGTTCTAGATGAACTGGAGGCATTTCTTGATTCAGATGATGAGTCCTCTCTCTCTTCTCTTGGAGGCCATTATCAGTACCCCCCTTGCTCTTTTGATCCTCTTCAGGCCATTGTGTTATATCAGAGACCAATGTGCCTTCAGTTTTTGGACAGTTTTATTATCTCTGAAGAAATAGCTGAAGCAGCCTTTGCCTTCAAATTCTGTCTTGAGGAGATTTCCACTCCTATAGTTGACAGACATCTAGAAGGGATTATTACCTCCTTCTTAGAAGATAAGTGGAATTTAGTAGAATCTTAAGATAAAGGTGTGCCAGTTGCTGTTCCAGAAGTTGAGTCTGCGCCCTCTACTCTTTGGGATGACACCCCAGTCCAGATTTGGACTCTCTCTTGGTACAAGATATATTAGAAGAAACAGAAAAGGCTCTGTTGAAAGCTAAAGAACAAGAGGAAGCTATGCTAAAAGACAATGATGATCTGTATGCAAGACCTCAGTCCTCACATTCTGAAGATGAGGATGAAGATTTTGATGATTCAGAAGGTAATAAGAAAAGGAAAAGGATTGCTAAAAAGAAAAGGAAGGCTGTTGCTCCACCTCCTCCAAATCCAGACCATGATATTCCATACTATATTCTGAAAGGAATTGATCCTAAATCTAAGAATTTTGAGGCTTTGATGTGGTACTCTAAAAATGCTCAGAAAGCAAGGAAGAAGAGCAAGAAGAACTCTCCTCCTCCCAAGGGGATTCAGAGAGGTCCTCCTCCTCCCTCTGCTGGCGCTCCAGGAAATGTTGCACCCAGATCTTCTGCTCCCTCTACTAGACCAAATCAACCATATACCTATCAGAGTAAGGGCAGGCAGCCTCCTCCCAGCAGGTCTCATGATTAGAGGCAGACTAGGCATTTAGATACTCCAAGAGAGCAAGTTAAGGAAGTTGTATATCAACAACCAACCTTCTCTCCTCCTGATGTAGGCCCGCTCTTTCGAGCGTTTTGGTGGCCGACAAATTAACGCGATGCTCTCTGATAACTCTCACATCACACTCAAGCATTTAATGTAGCAGCGGATCGATTAAAATTATTATTAGATTAACAATTATGTGGGGTTCGCAAAGCCCCTTAAGATAATACCAAGGCGATAGGCCAAGGTCCTCTCAAGCGAAAAGAACCCACACGGTTCGATCGAGCATGTTGTACCAAAAGAGAAACCACCGAAAACAAACGATTCAGGCAAGGATGGTTCTCTCCCAACAAAATACATACGAGGGCCGCCACGCCTCATGAACTTAAATGAAAATACGGTAAACAAGACAATAACTAAAATAAATTAAACCACGAAAAATCAAGCGTTACACAAGCCACGCAATTTGCCAATGCCACAAGAATTATCTAGGGAAGAGAAACACATAAAGTAGAAATTTTAGTTACCAAACAGGATGGGATGAGTCCGGTTTCACTCGACTAGAATCATTCCTTAACGGCACCACCGGAGATACGCCGGAGGGAGAGAAATTTGTCGCCTTCTTCATGTCACGCCAACCGGAAAGCTTTTACACAAGATAATTGTGGGAGAATCACTCTCTCCACGAATCCGCCGGCGTCACACCAAGGGGTTTGCAACCTTCTTCCAAGGAGTCGTACCGAAGGAAGTCGCGCCGGAGTCGCACCGAACAGATGGAGGGAGCAAGGGGGGGGGGGCGGCAGCTTCACACCACAAGCCAAGGGGCGGCGACAAGGAGGAGTTCTTTTTGGCCAAAATTTCTCTTAGAGAGGAAGTAGGTTTTAAATTTTCATTCATTTACTAATTAATCCTTCATAACATGGCTATATACAGCCTACACCACTCAATCTCCCTCCAATAAACATTCAAAATTCAAAATTCAAAATGAAAATTATGATGGTTATAAGCACCCATCATAATACAAGAAATGAAATAATAAAAACAACCTATGATGGTTATAAGCACCCCATCATTAGATGACTTATCTAAATGCAATAAACATACAAATGCTTGAAATAAAATTGCTTAAAATAATAAATTATTAAAAATATATAATTATAATTATTTAATTTATAATTATAAATATTTATAAAATGGCGGCGGACGTCGAGCAAAACATGTGGCGGAGGTGGCGGTGGCGTCGCGGAAGAAAAGCCATCCTCGAGCTTGCAACAGCGATCGTCCCAATCTACAAACTCTCTCCGATGGGGATCAATGACGACCACATCAGCAATGTCTCCATTCAAATCTACCGGGTCACTATCATCGTTAGAGGGAGGACGCTCCTTGGCCACATGTCGTGGGAAGTCGGCTCCATCAATCCTCCCCCTCTTAAAAATACTCATCACTGATGAATATGCCTGTTTGTACTCGCCTGGAAGGTCGTCAGCGGGGAAGAAGAGCCTGCATGGCAAAAGGTGGTCTTGGAGGGACCTCAAATACGCGTTAGCCAAAGAAGAAAAAAAATTTCAACAACATCCACCAACGTACCTCCGATGGAGACCGAGAAGGGGAACGATCCTAGAAAACTATCACCACCCAACCCAATAGAAAGCATAGTGGAAAATATATACGGAGAGGTAGACATTTCAGGTGGCATTAAAGCATAAAGCGTAAAGTATGTAACGATTAAAATAGGAGCTATGCCCCAATCGGTGGAATTTTTTTTCAGGAATGTCATGTCACCAAACTTCCGTAAAATTCGTAAAAAATGGACTAGCCTATTCGTTAATATTTCTAATATGCTCGGTGGCATCCGTTTAGGGGTGAGACAAACCAAAACCAAACCATTCACATAACAGTGGAAGATTATTCGAAACAATCTCGCAAGTAATTTAAAGGTCGCATTTAGAAGGGTCAAGGAATTAAAAATGCGCCTAATTAAATTAAAACCATGAGGGGAGAACTCATGTGCCACATGACTTGAATTAATAGTATAAAATAACGGAATTATGTCCGGTGTCACATGTGCTTTAAATTCAAAAATTAACGTAGTGGGTTCCAACGTTTTTGTTTTAAATTTAAAATTAAATTTTGATTTAAAAATATCATAATAAATAGTCAGCGGAAAACGTTTGTCATCAACTACGTTCGCCCACGACCTTCTAAGTAAGTTTAACGGAATGGACGGAATAATAAACTTCTCTAAATATGAATGGCTAGAAATGACTAAATCATCTACTCGAGCTAAAGGAACCGGAGGGAGAGTCGACAGGGTTGACTCCGTAGGGGGAACTAAGTCACACTCAACGTCAAAGCATGGATTAAGCGTCCAAGAGAACGCCTCCGGTTGCAAGCCTTTAAAATCAAAAGTAAACTCGAATAGTGGATTCGTCCTCACTGAAAACTCATCCTCAGTTAACGTTTCGCCCCAGAATGAATCCACCAAATCATTAGAAATTTTACTTTAAGTCAGAAACAGTGATCGTCTCAATAGTAGGCAAATTCGTATCCGATAAGATTTCCAAACTAACTTGGGCCTCAGGCGAAGGGGCTATCATCAAAGAAAAGTCAGTTGGGCCCTCAGTGCTATCGTCATCCAAATATAATTCTTCCCATGAGGTGGGGACATCGTCCAAGTCAGAATAGGGGGATGGGCAAATCGAATCCAGGGGAGTATAATAATTAGCTTGAGTTCCAAGCGGCGATAATAACGTCAAAGGTCCCGAATGCATCACACTAAGTATATCCCAAACTGAACATCCATCCCAAGGTGACTCTACCAATACCGTAGAAACCTCTAATAATCCTGGGTCAACCAATATAACGTCGGATCCTAGCAAGTCTTCACCTAAATCAGTAACATGTAAGCTGTCAGCATTGGATGACTCTACCGACTCAACCAGAATGTCTACTGGCTCAGGGTCAACAGAAGATTCCATGACTAAATTATCGTCGAAGGGGATTGGAGATGATTCCTCAGGGGAGAAATCCTCTTCCAGGTCACTAGGGTAACCAATCTCCTCAACGTCACTAAAAGCGTCAGTGAAACTTGCCTCGTCCTCACTGACGGGCTCAGTCCTGATCACATCCTCAGGTTCAACAGGAGAGTCAGGCACTATCGTAAGTGAAGGAAGACTCTCACCTAGCTGATTAACTTCATCTTCCAGAGATTCCATATCCACATAAGCATCCTCAGAGGTATCAGTCACTATATCAGAGGTCTTAGAAGTCGAGGCTAAGGAAGCAAGCACCCTAATAGTAACCTCTTTCGAGTTCAAATTTTGGGGTCGGAATGGCTTATGTTTCCTATAGGTGGGACTAGGCACACTCTGGGTAATATGACCTCTCTGGGGATAGGATCTATCATGAGGCATAGGGCCACTCCTATAAGCGGATACGGGTCTAGTGCTGTAACTATTCTTACTAACAGGTGTGGTGTTATTAGAGTGCAGGTAGACGGGATCAAATTGATCCGAGAGGAGGTTACGCATGTGCGGCCAAGCATAACAATAGCTACCAACACGACGCTCTTCGTTTAACCAAAATAATCGGGCCCGACCTACTAATCGCTCTCGGGCAAAGCTAACCTTTTCGTAGTCATCCCATAAGTGATAATTAAAATATTGTTCTAATCCCTTAAGCAAGTCTCTAAAATTTTGGGGATACTCTAAACCGTCATAAGTAGGATAAATGTGGTGTGGCCTAGGGGTGTGTTTAGCCATATCCTTAGTATAGGAATAGTCTAACCGAGAAGCATATACGTCATATGCCATTTAGTGAGAACCGGAGAGGAAACTCGATCCGATACTTGTGCACATGCAAAGAAAAGTAAACTGGCCCTAATTAAATCTCAAAGATTTAATTGTTCCCGCTAGTTTCAAAAAATAATATATGCATATTTTTTTATTTTCCGAGCAAGAAAATTATAAGGATTATTAATTAAATTTTTCAGATTTTTTTTATTGCAGAAAATAAATTTAGCCGACTATTGGCACACCAAATACTAAATTTTAAAATTAATTAATAAAAATAATTACTGAATGAAAAATAATTTTTTTTTGTTTTCTTACTAATAATTAAATGGAGAAATACCAGAAATTTTAAATTTTAGATTTTGAGAAAAAAATAACATTTTTAGGCCGCTATTTGCAGACCACTATTATTTTATTTTTTTTTGTAATTTTGAGAAAAATTTGAAATTTTGGAATTTGGAATTTGAAATTTGAAATTTTGAATTTTATTATTTGAAATTTGAAATTTTGAATTTTGAAATTTGAAATTTGAAATTTGAAATTTGAAATTTGAAATTTGAAATTTTGAAATTTGAAATTTTAAATTTGAAATTTGAAATTTGAAATTTGAATTTTGAATTTTGAAATTTGAAATTTGAAATTTGAAATTTTTAAATTTCAATGCATTTCATGAAAACTAATCTTCTAAATATTGATCTGCAACGAAACGGGTGAGCGCGTACGTACGTGCCACATAAGAGGGGGAGGAGTGCAAATTAGGAAATTGATGAGAACCTCCCTCTGATACGAAATTGATGTAGGCCCGCTCTTTCGAGCGTTTTGGTGTCCGACAAATTAACGCGACGCTCTCTGATAACTCTCACGTCACACTCAAGCATTTAACGTAGCAGCGGATCGATTAAAATTATTATTAAATTAACAATTACGTGGGGTTCGCAAAGCCCCTTAAGATAATACCAAGGCGATAGGCCAAGGTCCTCTCAAGCAAAAAGAACCCACACGGTTCGATCGAGCATGTTGTACCAAAAGAGAAACCACCGAAAACAAACGATTCGGGCAAGGATGGTTCTCTCCCAACAAAATACATACTAGGGCCGCCACGCCTCACGAACTTAAACGAAAATACGGTAAACAAGACAATAACTAAAATAAATTAAACCACGAAAAATCAAGCGTTACACAAGCCACGCAATTTGCCAATGCCACAAGAATTATCTAGGGAAGAGAAACACATAAAGTAGAAATTTTCGTTACCCAACCGGATGGGATGAGTCCGGTTTCACTCGACTAGAATCGTTCCTTAACGGCACCACCGGAGATATGCCAGAGGGAGAGAAATTCGTTGCCTTCTTCGTGTCACGCTGATGACTACTTTTTAGTCATCATTTTTGGTATAATTTAGTTTAAGAAATCCCTATGTATTATTATAATTTTATGATTTTGTATGCTTGAACGATGTTGTTTTATTTTATTTTATAAATCTATAGTTTTATTTTATGTTTGATTGTTATTTTATGTTTATGTTACTTTTTATTTATAAACTTATGTTTTATTTTATTTTATGTTATGTTTAGGTTACTTTATAAACATATGCTTTATGTTATGATTACTTTTTATTATCTTTGTATTAGTTTAGGTTTCATAACTAAGGTTATTATGATTAATATTGTGTTTTATGTTTATTTAATGTTAACTTATGTTTTGTTTTTATTCCTTGTATTGTAGGTGGCCGGTCCCTCTGTCTTATCAATTTGGAGCAACCCACCAATCAACTACAAGCAGCCCAACCTAGTCCGACCATGTGGCCGGCCCCCTCCATTTTGTGTACCCGAGCCCAAGCATGCTGCAGCCTCACTTCTCCTCCATGAAGCCCACATTTTGGAGCAGCCCTTTCATCCCATGTGGCCGGCCCTCCATCAAACACAGCAGCCCACAAAGCCCATTGAAGCCCCCTTTCCATGCAACCCGACCACATGCATGCAATCATTCATGCATGTGGCCGACCACACTTTTCTCTCTCTCCTTTAATTTTTTTTGCCACCTTTCTCTCATGCATGCATCTCCATCTCTCCTCCTTAATTCCACATGCATGAATCCCCCTTGCAAGTGGCCGGCCCCTCTCCTTTCCACCATTCTACAAACTTCCATACATCCCCCTTTTATATTTATTTTGTTTTTTTCAAAATGAAGTGCATGAATTTAGCCTTCCTCTCTCCCCTCCATTTAATTCCATGCATGAACATTCCTCCCCTTGCATGGCCGGCCACCCCTTAGTCTTCCTCTTCTAGATGCTTCCCTCCACTCCTATAAAAGGAACCCATATCCCATGCTTTGGAGAGGTTGGATTGGAGCAAGAGAGTTCTACTACAAGTTTTTCTCATTGTTGTTTTCTTTTTTTTATGATTGTAATTTTCTTCTCAGCATAATATTATCATCGTTTTAATATTATTGTTGTGTACTTCTTTTTTATTAATCAATGAAAATGTTTCTCTCTTCTTTTATTTTGTCTTCTTTTTCAATTATGCGTAGCTAATCTCTTAATAGCATTCGATCGTGAGGATCCATGAAGTGAGATGAGAGTTTACTTTATTTCTTAGTTGTTTTTTTGTTATTTCATGCTCGATCCTTCTTTGATTAATTTGTGTCGACTACGTATTTTCGATATACGGTAGTAGGCCTTGTTCTCATTTCATAGTAGTCGAGAGACTCATGATTTGAAAGATCACTCAAAGAAGGAAGGAGTTGAACGCAATCCTAGAGATAGGATGACGTAAATCCTCCAGATTGGAGTCAAATCCAATAGTGCGGATCACCTCGATAATGCAACTTTAGGCTTCTTTGGTTTGTAAAGAGATTTCGATCAAAGAGTCTATAAGTTAGGAGACCTAATGCTCTAGCGAGATTTTGTCTTAATATCGGATCCGTCACGGTCGAGTTTGATTTGCAAGGTTAAAACTATCTTTATTTTTTATCTCTCTCATCTAGTTTCATGGTGAATCATTGATCGAATGCTAGCTTTTTATTATAAGTTTTTCATCTCGCAAGTTGTCTTTTGTTTTACTTTAAAAAATTCTCAAATCCCAGTAGTTTTCCGGTAGGATAATAGTTAAAGCGTGAGTAGAAGTACTTGACAGCCCCGTGTTTAAATACGACCTTGGTACTACAATTCGACAGGTACGCTTGCCTGTTCGGGTTTTGGCCCACCAAGTTTTTGGCGCCGTTGCCGGGGACTTTTCTTCGTTAATATTTTGAAAATGCTTGCGCTATTACTTCTACAAAAAATAAATTTTTTTTTTATATTTTATATATTTTAACTTTTATAATCAACCCACTTCACTTAATTTCTACTCCACCTAAATTCTCTTGAAAAGGGTAAGGGGCTTTAAGCGCCACCATTTTACCTAGTACCGGGCGAACCCTTCACCGGGTAGTCCTCGGGAAGTTCGAGAGCCAAGCCGTAAAAAAATCTATTTTTTAAAAAAAAATCCTTTCTTCTCTTTGTCTTTCTTTTTCAAGTTTTCATTTTCGTTTTTCTTCGTCTTCTTTGCTAGTGCATGACCCGAGCGAATCTGTCGCTACTTGTTGATTTGGACCCGGAAATCGAACGCTCCTTTCGGAGACAACTACGATTCGGGGCTTCCACTTCTCAAACAGCGGTTGAGGATTCCTTTGGGGATTGCAATTTTAATTCTGAAATGGGAGACCCTAACCCAGAAATGGCTCAGCAAAGGACCATGTCCGATTATGCTCGACCCAATCTGGAGGGGACTGAAACAATTATTGTTCGACCTGCGATTGCGAACAATAACTTCGAGCTTAAGCCTAGCATCATACAAATGGTGCAGCAATATGTACAGTTCGACGGATTACAAGATGAAGATCCGAACTTGCATATTGCTAATTTTCTCGAAATCTGTGACACCTTCAAAATCAATGGTGTCTCAGACGATGCGATAAGGCTAAGACTCTTCCCATTCTCCCTAAGGACTAAAGCCAAACAGTGGTTGAGTTCTCTTCTAAGAGGATCAATCACTACTTGGAACATTTTAACTGAAAAATTTCTTTCTCGTTATTTTCCCCCCGCCAAAACTGCTAAGCTTCGAAATGATATAACTTCATATTCTCAAATTGATTCTGAGACCCTCTATGACACTTGAGAGAGGTTCAAAGAACTTTTGAGAAGATGCCCACATCATGCTCTGCCTGTATGGTTGCAGGTTCAGACATTTTATAATGGGCTAAATCAAGAATCTAAGCAAATGATAGATGCCGCTTCCGCTGGTTCTTTAGACCGCAAAACTCCGGAAGCCGCTCTTGAGCTTATCGATGACATGGCGATGAACACTTATCAGTGGAATTCGTCCAGGTCTCGCCCATCTAAACCTGCAGGTATCTACGAAGTGGATTCGGTGACGCAACTGGCGATGCAAGTGGAAATGCTCAACAAGAAGATCTCGGAGATGACTGCTCCCTCCGCTGCTATGGTATATGAAAATGCTGCTGCTGCCGAGCAGGTGGATTATCTGGGGAACATACCCAGGCTTGCTCAAAATAATTCTGCCAATAATTTTTCTACTTTTTCGAATTTTTCTTCTCCTCCTGGTTTTAATGCTGCTACAAACTCTTATCATCCTGGATGGCGTAACAATCCTAATTTTTCTTGGAGCAATAATGCTAACGTAGTATGCCCACCGCACGATTTTACACCACCACCACCACCACAACAAAATTTTCAAAAACCTTCCCCTTTGGAAGAGATCCTTGCTAAGTATATAAGCTCGAACGATGCTACTATTAGAAACATAACGGGATCAATTAAAAATTTAGAAAATCAGGTCGGCCAACTCGCCAAGGCTTTCTATGAGAGACCACCTGGAACTCTTCCCTCGAACACTGAGCCTAACCCAAGGGAGCACGCATATGCGATTTCCCTTCGGAGCGGTAAGGTTGTTAACGAGCCCACCACAAGGGAAGAGCCAAGGGTGAGTGTCCCTCCTGTTATTATCCCCACGGAAAATGAAAAATCAAATCTTGAAAATGAAAAATCTACTTTGGACAAAGAAAAAGATATTTCTGTTCTTTCTGATTTTCAAAATGATGCTCCAGTTATTATAAATGAATTTCCGCCACCTCCTTATCCGGCTCGACTTAGGCAAGAAAAACTAGATAATCAATATCAACGCTTTCTTGAAATATTTAAACAAATTCATATTAATTTGCCGTTTCATGAAGCGATTAGCCAAATGCCTAAGTACGCCAAATATCTTAAAGATTTATTAACGAACAAAAAGAAATTGGAAAATCTTTCTCATGTCACATTGAATGAAGAATGCTCGGCAGTCATTAAAAATTCTAATCTGCCTAAAAAGATAAACGATCCGGGTAGTTTTTCCATTCCTTGTGTCTTTGGTGATTTATTTGTTAAACATGCGTTAGCAGATCTGGGAGCGAGCATCAATTTGATGCCTTTTTCACTATTTAAGAAGTTAGGATTGGGCACTCTCAGCCCTACGCGCATGAGTATTCAGTTAGCCGATCGTTCGATTAAGTATCCGTTAGGTGTTGTTGAGGATGTGCTAGTGAAGGTCGACAAATTCATCTTCCCGGTGGATTTTGTCATTCTCGATATTGAAGAGGACATCGAGGTCCCTCTTATCCTTGGTCGTCCCTTCCTAGCCACCGCTCGCGCAATCATAAATGTGAGTGACGGAAAACTTTTTCTGCATGTTGGAGATGAGGAAGTAGCATTTGATATTAATAAATCGATGAAAAACTCTTTACAAAATGATGACTCTTGTTTTTTCATTGATGATTTAAAAGAAGACTCCTATTTTTCTCCAAACGATTTTTCTTCTCCTTTTTTTGGACCCTCATCGCCTATTTTTGAAAATACGGTTATGTCCGTACAAACTATTTTTGAAAATGAAACTGATTTTAAACAAAAGAATCTTGAAAATTTTACTTTTGAAAAAGACAAAAATTTGAACAACTATTTTGATAAACCAACCAATCTTGAAACGAAAATATATCACGATAAGAACTGTCTCCATCATAAAAATTTTAAACCAGGCGATCATGTTCTTCTCTTAAATTCACGATTACGCATTTTCTTTGGAAAATCTAAATCTCGTTGGTCTGGACCGTTTGCGGTCAAGGATGTTTTCTCTGATGGAACTGTGTTACTTTCGCACCCAGAGAGGGGTGAATTTAAAGTGCATGAACGCAAGCTTAAGCTCTATTTCTCTAATGATTCTGTGACTCCTGCAAAGGAGAATCTTCTTTTTGATTCTTAGTTTATTATTTCTGATGGACATTTTTATTTTGTTATGGACATTTTTATTTTTCACTTTTATTTTTGAACTTATTATTATGAAACTCTTTTATTTGGATGTTGTAATAAAAAAAAACATTATCGGGCAATCTGCCCATGGACTCTATTTCTTTTTGCTTTTATTTTGCTTTTTCTACCGGAGGCCAATCAAGTCCATGATCGTGGTCGCCGCTCTGCCGTTGCTGATATCAGATGGATCAAGTCATACCTGCTGACGATCAAGTACTCCAAAAAGCAAGCATGGGGGAGCGACATCCGCCTTCATCTCACAACCCCGGGGAAGTCTTTTTTTTTATTTGCCTGCATTTTTAATTTTTCTCTTCTTCTCAGTCCCCTTCTCTTTTTCTTTATGTTTTCTTCATTGAGGGCAATGAAGAATTTAAGCATGGGGGGGGGGGGTCTAGTTTCTTTTTGGCTATCTTTCTGTTTTTCTTCTTTTAAAAAAAAAAGAAAAAAATTATATCTTAGTATAATATTTTATGTCTTCAAAATCTAAAAAATCACAAAAAAAAAATTATAAAATATAAAACCCAAAAAAATTAGAAAAACAAAAAAATCAAAAAAAATTTTTGTGCTTAAAATCGATTTGAAAAACAAAACCTAAAATTATTTTCTATCTTTATTTTCGTGTTGCTTCTAGTGAAGTGTAGGCCCATGCAGTTTCTTAGTTCTATTTAGATTACTTTGAAAATGTTTTTCTAAACCTATCATTTTAACATAGTCTAGTTCTACTAGTTTAATTTCTTTTTCTTAAATATAGGCATCCAGTTTTTAAGTTATAAGCTAGCAATGCGTAGTTATGTCTTTTTATTCGGTTAGTTACTTATGAATGGTTGCTAGGTATCATTAGTCCTTTTTCATTTGCGGGGTAGTCTTTCTTGGTGTCTAGAACTTGTACCAAGCTACTCTCGAAGCATTTGCGCCATTTTTACGTTCTTTAGAAATGATTTAGGCCACCATTTGAATAGTTTGAGCTTTTCTTGCCCACCAAAAACAAAACCCTTGCAAAACAATTTTGGGCCTTTTCCTTATTTTTCTTGTTTTTAGCTCCACCTTTCATTTCATCTTGTTCACCAAAGCCAAATGCCCTTCCTATTTTCACACTATAACCTTGAGCTTAAAATTATTTTTTATGGGATGGGTATTGTATTATTTTGGAAATGAAAAGGACATTATAAAGCTTATTTTTGGAGCTTCCTTATCAATTGTTATTCGAAAAGAAAAAAATTGAGAAAGTAAAATGAAAAAAATCAAAATCAAAATAAGAATGCAAAAAGTTTATGTTTGGCCAAGCTTATAAAAGAAAAAAATACATGGCCTTATCTTTGTTTTAGTTTGAATTGAAGTACTTATCATGTCTTATCTTTGTATTTTAAGCTCACCCTTGGTTTAGTGTTTAAGCCATCATGTTTATCTTTGTTTCCATTTCCTAATCATTCACCTAAACCAAGTTTTAATGTCTAATAGAAGTCCTAATGATCTTAGAACTTAATTTCACGTAGTGGAGAAAGTGTGAACGTACAAGCCTATGGCCACCATCATTGATGGATTTCTTTGGAGGTTATCTTGGAGTGTTTTAGGGTTAATGTTTATCTAGCAACCTAGTAGTTTGTAAATGCGCCGTTTATTTAGAACTTCTACTTTTGTTTTCCTTATTTTCATTTATTTTGGATGCCTTGTTTTAAGATTTAGAAATTAGTAGACTTCCCTTATGTTTTAATGAGATTTTTAGGGTTCCATTTTCAAATTTTCCATTGTGCACTTCTCACCCCACTAGTTGATAATATGAATATTAGGATAGTTTAATTTTTCATGTTTTGTTTTTCTTAATTATGAAACCTAAATTAGCTTAGTTTATTTTCTATTTCCTTCCCTAGTTTTCATTTTTATTTGCTTGAGGGCAAGCAAATGTCTAAGCATGGGGGAGTTTGATGACTACTTTTTAGTCATCATTTTTGGTACAATTTAGTTTAAGAAATCCCTAAGTATTATTATAATTTTATGATTTTGTATGCTTGAACGATGTTGTTTTATTTTATTTTATAAATCTATAGTTTTATTTTATGTTTGATTGTTATTTTATGTTTATGTTACTTTTTATTTATAAACTTATGTTTTATTTTATTTTATGTTATGTTTAGGTTACTTTATAAACATATGCTTTATGTTATGATTACTTTTTATTATCTTTGTATTAGTTTAGGTTTCATAACTAAGGTTATTATGATTAATATTGTGTTTTATGTTTATTTAATGTTAACTTATGTTTTGTTTTTATTCCTTGTATTGTAGGTGGCCGGTCCCTCTCTCTTATCAATTTGGAGCAACCCACCAATCAACTACAAGCAGCCCAACCTAGTCAAGCAAGCTTGGAGCAACCCGAGCCCCAACTTGGAGCAGCACATGAAGCCCGGCCCCCTCCATTTTGTGTACCCGAGCCCAAGCATGCTGCAGCCTCACTTCTCCTCCATGAAGCCCACATTTTGGAGCAGCCCTTTCATCCCATGTGGCCGGCCCTCCATCAAACACAGCAACCCATAAAGCCCATTGAAGCCCCCTTTCCATGCAACCCGACCACATGCATGCAATCATTCATGCATGTGGCCGGCCACACTTTTCTCTCTCTCCTTTAATTTTTTTGCCACCTTTCTCTCATGCATGCATCTCCATCTCTCCTCCTTAATTCCACATGCATGAATCCCCCTTGCAAGTGGCTGGCCCCTCTCCTTTCCACCATTCTACAAACTTCCATACATCCCCCTTTTATATTTATTTTGTTTTTTTTCAAAATGAAGTGCATGAATTTAGCCTTCCTCTCTCCCCTCCATTTAATTCCATGCATGAACATTCCTCCCCTTGCATGGCCGGCCACCCCTTAGTCTTCCTCTTCTAGATGCTTCCCTCCACTCCTATAAAAGGAACCCATATCCCATGGTTTGGAGAAGTTGGATTGGAGCAAGAGAGCAAGTGAGCAAGAGAGTTCTACTACAAGTTCTTTTCATTGTTGTTTTCTCTTTATGATTGTAATTTTCTTCTTAGCATAATATTATCATCGTTTTAATATTATTGTGTACTTCCTTTTTATTAATCAATGAAAATGTTTCTCTCTTCTTTTATTTTGTCTTCTTTTTCAATTATGCGTAGCTAATCTCTTAATAGCATTCGATCGTGAGGATCCATGAAGTGAGATGAGAGTTTACTTTATTCCTTAGTTTTATTTTTGTTATTTCATGCTCGATCCTTCTTTGATTAATTTGCGTCGACTCCGTATTTTCGATATACGGTAGTAGGCCTTGTTCTCATTTCATAGTAGTCGAGAGACTCATGATTTGAAAGATCACTCAAAGAAGGAAGGAGTTGAACGCAATCCTAGAGATAGGACGACGTAAATCCTCCGGATTGGAGTCAAATCCAATAGTGCGGATCACCTCGATAATGCAACTTTAGGCTTCTTTGGTTTGTAAAGAGATTTCAATCAAAGAGTCTATAAGTTAGGAGACCTAATGCTCTAGCGAGATTTTGTCTTAATATCGGATCCGTCACGGTCGAGTTTGATTTGCAAAATTAAAACTATCTTTATTTTTATCTCTCTCATCTAGTTTCATGGTGAATCATTGATCGAATGCTAGCTTTTTATTATAAGTTTTTCGTCTCGCAAGTTGTCTTTTGTTTTACTTTAAAAAATTCTCAACCCCTTTAGTTCTCCGGTAGGATAATAGTTAGAGCGTGAGTAGAAGTAATTGACAGCCCCGTGTTTAAATACGACCTTAGTACTACAATTCGACAGGTACGCTTGCCTGTTCGGGTTTTGGCCCACCACACGCCAACCAGAAAGCTTTTATACAAGATAACTGTGGGAGAATCACTCTCTCCACGGATCCGCTGGCGTCACACCGAGGGGTTTGCAACCTTCTTCCAAGGAGTCGCACCGAAGGAAGCCGCGCCGGAGAGTCGCACCGAATGGATGGAGGGAGCAAAGAGGGGGGGGGGGGGGGGGGGTGGCTTCACACCACAAGCCAAGGGGCGACGGCAAGGAGGAGTTTTCTATGGTCGAAATTTCTCTTAGAGAGGAAGTAGGTTTTAAATTTTCATTCATTTACTAATTAATCCTTCATAACATGGCTATATATAGCCTACACCACTCAATCTCCCTCCAATCAACATTCAAAATTCAAAATTCAAAATGAAAATTATGATGGTTATAAGCACCCATCATAATACAAGAAATGAAATAATAAAAAAAACCTATGATGGTTATAAGCACCCCATCATTACATGACTTATCTAAATGCAATAAACATAAAAATACTTGAAATAAAATTGCTTAAAATAATAAATTATTAAAAATATATAATTATAATTATTTAATTTATAATTATATATTTTTATAAAATGGCGGCGGACGTCGAGCAAAACATGTGGCGGAGGTGGCGGTGGCATCGCGGAAGAAAAGCCATCCTCGAGCTTGCGGCAGCGATCGTCCCAATCCACAAACTCTCTCCGATGGGGATCAATGACGGCCGCATCAACAACGTCTCCATTCAAATCTATGGGGTCACCATCATCGTCAGAGGGAGGACGCTCCTTGGCCACATGTCATGGGAAGTCGGCTCCATCACCTCCTCAATCCCCTAGGCCTCCTCCTAGAAGAAAAGTTTCACCTTCAAAGGAAATACCAATTCAAGCTAAGCTAGCAGATGTCAAAAGAAAAAAGAGTTTTATACTCTGACAAATCAAGCAAGAAATATGCTGAGTTGGCTTCTCCATCCAGTCTTATGATTCAAGAACCAAAAGATTCAAATATCAAGCCATCTCAAGAGCAAACTGAGAGTTTTCTAAATCAATCAGTAAAGTTTAAGGCTGTAAATCCATTAGATCCAGATGATGAAAACACTTATGAAAGTCAAGGGCTTGATCAAAACTTCAAAATGGCTAGACTTTTAGAACTGGTGGGAGCTGCTCAGATCAAGAAAGCTAAAGCTGAAGGTAAAGATATATCAGGATTTTCTACCATGTCAAAATACAGAAAGAAATAACTGGATAGATTCCAAGTCAGTTCAAAAGTTTTTGATGCCTCAAAGTATATGGAAAAACATCCTGAAGCTGTTCTGCCAAAAGCTGGAGAACTAAAGATCCTTGGAGAGCAGGACTTGAAGTTATCTAATAAAGATGCATATGATCCTAATAGAAAAATCACCTTCTCTCCTGCTTCTTCTATTCCTCCTTCAGATTCTGTCGATAAACAATTGTGAGATTTGTGTTGATTATCTATTTTATTTAAATCTGCTTGATGATTTATCTATTGCTGTTTATTTTATCTGCTTGTATTAGATTTGTATATGTTTGAGTGACATCACCCAAATAGGGGGAGATTATTGGTTCCCTAGTTTTCATTTGGGTTATGTCATCTCAATTAGGCTTTATTGACCCAAGAATTATCTATGGTCAATGGTTAGACTAAAATGTTAGTCTACCCTAGGTTTAGATAGAATAGTCCCAGATAGGATAGTTGAGATTGGATTGAAATGGAAATTTTGTTTAATAAAATTGTGCTCGACGATAGTCGATTGTCGTTCGACGATCTTCGATTGGTGTTCAACGATCTCAGAGTTATATGTACTCTGAAGTGGGATCCACGATCTGCTTACTCAGATCGACGATCGTTTAGCCTAGGTTGATAATTTCTGTGTAGATTATGTTCTCCCTTCAGGTCGATGATCTGCTTGGTCAGATCGACGATTTTCGATCCTTGCTCGACGATTTCTGTCTTCTATTATCAATATTCATTTCATTTGATTCCCTGTTTTATTTACTCCTATTTAAAACATATTCTATTCAAATATTCTACTGATTACAATGTTTATACTCTGTTGCTTATTTGCAATATTTCTTATGCATTGATTTAAAAGATTTTGATAGTATAAAGCCGTTTGTTTTATTAAAGGAAAGAGTGGATTTTGTACAGCTGTAATATAGCCGTTAGGCTTGGTTTCCTATGCCAATTTGTAAAGTCAAATTGAAAGGATATTTTTTAATATTCTTAATTCCTTTTTGGGAATGACAGAAAAGATTACAGGTGCAGGTTTCCTTATTTTGTTTTATTCTATTATTTGGAAAGTTTTTCTAGTGTAGGGCTTTAGGCTTTTTCACAGAAGAGAAGTTTCTATTTTATCAAGGCAGTCGGCTGAAGACAATAATATATAACTCTCTCACACAGAAACTCAGAACATTGCAACAAGTGTGATAGAACAAGATCTCTTAAGAAAACGGATTTTGTTCTTCTGCTTCTTCCTGAGTTCATCCTGTCTTCAGGAAAATCAACACTCAGTGTTCAAGCTTTCAAGAAGAACTTTCCTTCTAGATTTCAAAAGCTGCTGAAGAAGAACATTAATCAACATCTTGAGTCTTCTTTAAAGCTGCATCAGAAAGAGTTTCAAAGCAATATGGAGTTCCTGCACCCTGAAGCAAAGATTCTTCCCGGACATTCTCTAAGCCAGGGAGAGCTTTGATTTTCTCAGAGAAATCCACTAGCTTCTCTGAACATAGAGAAGACACCTTTTTATCTTTCTTTTAACCTCCTTGTAAAAGGGTTATTACTCCCTTCAAAAGTGAACTGTTGGTGATAGGGCACCTGATCAAAAACCTATTGGATTTTGGGCTCCTGATCAAAAGCTCAAATGGTCTCTAGATCTACCTGCAGTAGATCTTGTGGTGGCAGGGCACCTAAACAAAAACCTGTAGTGGATTCCTACCAGGGTGGTAGAAGAGTGGATATACCCAATTGGGGAACCACTATAAATCTCTTGTGTTGTCTGGTTGTTTACTTTAATCATTGCTCTGTGGCTGTGATATATTTAACTAGGTTGCTAAGTGATGTGCTAGGCTTAAAGCTCAACTGAAAATTTAGTTAGCTTGATCTTTTATTCACTATACTCTGATAGGCTTTAGGTTTTAAGCTTTTATATTTCTATTCCGCAAATAACTCTAAGAGAAGTGTTTAGAGTCTTCTTAATTTTTGAATACTCTATTCACCCCCCCTCGAGAGTAGTAAGTATCTTATCCCCTCTCTTTCACATTTGACACATAGTAAAGATGTCTCATCTGCAACTAAGCAAATAGGTGAGTTGTTTAACTCATAATCTAGGTTAAGACAATAAACATTTCCTCTCCTAGTGCCAGTCAAAATGATCTCTTGATCACTTGACCTTTTAATTTAGCACACCCCTTTGTGAAAGGATGTGTTATAACCTAGATCACTAAGCTGACTTATGCTTATTAGGTTGTGTTTTAGACCCTTCACATAAGCCACTTTAGTGATAGTAATAGAGTCACTAGAGATGTTACTAAATCCTTTGATGACTCCTTTTTCTGATCCACCAAAGATGACTTTGGGACCATTTTCTATGGGTATAAAGTCCCTCAACATTCTTCTTGTTCCAGTCATGTGTCTATAACAACCACTATCCAAGTATCATATATGGGTATGGACACTTGGATTCACCTACATCAAATAAAGAATCACTTACCCTTAGAACCCAATTTGTTATTGGGTCCTAGGTCTTTGTTAGTTTGTAATCCTGCAGATGTTTTAACAGGAAAACTACTCTTGGTTTTAACACTTGTGTTAAACCAGCAATCCATGGCAAAGTGGCCTACCTTGCCACAACACCAATACTCATATCTATTATGCCTTCTCTTAGGTACAGACTTTGCTACTTTGTTGCCAGCAGTCTTGTTAAGTGTTGGTGCTGGAGCAGCAAACTTCAAGAAATTCTCTTGTATATGATGGGCATGCCTATAGAATGGCCTATTAGCATTTGCACCCTTGCCCATGAGATTTCCATACTCACAGTGACCATGAGTAGTGTCATGATCATACCTGTTTGTAGGATCCATCACCTTCCTAAAGAAGATAGGGGGTTTTGCAGCTAGAGGCTTAACTGGGGCCTTATCTTTTCAATGTGAATTGGTGGCCCTAGTTCTTCCCTTAAAACCTAGACGAGTCTTCCCTTTTTGTGAAATGAAATTGTCTATTAAGGGTAAGACAGATTTTGGCTTGGAGAATTTAGCCACATGCTCTCTTTCTTACTGAAGTTTTCCCTCCAGTTTCTTGATATGATTCTCCTTGAAGGAGATTGTGCCCATCTGAATAACAGTAATGTTTTTCATTTTGGCAATCTCATTCAATTTTTGATCCAACAGCTTTGCCGAATCTGCTGCAGCCAGCTTAGGAATCTCAATCTCCTTGGACTGCTCTTTGACAAGAAACTTGCTCTTCTTCAGAGCCTGCAACAATCCACCATACTCATTAAAGAGTTGATGTACATCCCCCTCAGAATCAGAACCATCCCCTTCTCTTGAAGTTGATACTAATGATTCTGATCCAGTAAAATAATCAGAATCTGTGGGAGAATTGTATACCTTACTTGGTCCAGGCTGATCCTGACACTGATCATCTTCTGATTGAGCCATCAGCCCTTTACAACACTGTTCTTCCACTCCATTTATGGAGTCCAGCATTTGTAGACATTCTATCTCCTTAGAATCCTCTTCAGTTGAGAATAACCCAACATATGCTTCAGCCTCTTCTTCTTTTTCTGATTCAGATGATGAAGAATCTGTCCAGCTTTCTGTTTTTGGGCAACAAAAGATTTTTCTTTCTTGCCCTTCATTTATTGCTTCTTCTTGTCTTTTGATTCAGCCCACTTATCAGGACAGTCAGCTATAACATGTCCAGGCCTATTGCAGCAATAACACACAATCTTAGTATTAGATTGTTTACTAGGTTTAGAAGCATACCTTTCTTCCTTAGGAGTTTTCTTTTTCCTATAGAACTTGCAAAAGGTTGAAGAAGGTCTCTGCACCTTTTTTTCACAATCTCTGCCCTGCACACAATACTGAGGTTGGCCGTGCAATTATGTCAGGAATCTTGCGTGCACATTGTCTACACCTTGCGCACATTGCCTTCAGCTTTGAAGGCAACACTTTTCCCTAGCAGCGCATAACGCTCTTCTCTTCCTCCATTCACACTGGCCTGCACTCATATAAAGCAGCTCATGTGTGGGAAGAGGTGTGTCAAATGCAGCATTCTCTGAGGTGCAAAATCTTGATGTCCCAATTCTTTGGTCAGAGATCTCAGTTATTCAGCATAAGTGCTGAAGACTCTTCCAGGGTAAGTGGGCATCAACTCATGCGCAATCCTGGTCGTAGACATTCATATATTGTGCATTCTTGGCTTTCTAAAGACTTTCATACTGCCTGATGCACGCATATTTTTTTGTCTTCTTCGACTTCTTCTGTTCCCTCCATGTAGTTTTGGTTGTGCAGAGATCAGTCATCTATGACACTTATAATAGATATTTCTGTGCCCTTTTGTCTAGAGTTATCGGCTTATCCTTTGTCATTTCTGAATAACTCTTAGGAGTCTTTATATTTGCATCCAGTTCTGATACCTTCAGACCTTAGGGAATGAAGGGTCCTTCCTATACTGTGATGTAAATTCTTGGATCAGAAGCTTCCATAAACAATTTTACCCTCTCCTTCCATATGCCAAAACATTCCTTCTTGTAGATAGGCAGTTTCATTGATCCAAATTCTTTTTGGTTTTCACTTGAACCCATTCTGATATCTGTTTATTTGCCTTGGAGATTCAATCAGACTGTTAGGTCAATATTTGAGTAACCTCACTCTAATACCACTTGAAAGACTTAATTCAAGAGCCTAAAAACCTAGAGGGGGGGGGGGGGTGAATAGGTTCTAATTTTCCCTTTACTATTTTAGGCAATTAAACAGACCTAGCTTGGCACAAGCAAAATATAACATAATGCAGAACATTCACATCACAAAGAACACCAGATTTATAGTGGTTCCCCAAGATATGGGTACGTCCACTTTCCCCCTTCGCCTATCCAGTAGAGTACTGGATTCAGCCTAACTTCTTTCCTCTTTCTCAGATCCAAAGATCCTACAACTCAGAACCAAAATGGTTCCTACACCTTAGACTTTTGCAAGTCCTACCTCAGATCCTTCCCAGAATCCTACCTCAGGCCTACCTCAGCCCTTATCTCTAGTCTTACAACTCAGACTTTTCACAAGTCCTACCACTCAGGCTCACAGCCCTACCTCAGCCTTTATAATTATAGGCTTACAGCTCAGATCTATAACAGATCCTACAAGAAATTGTGTAATAAAAGAGATACAAAAGATATCACCAGATAGATCCCTCTATTGATGTTCTTCTTGATCAGTTTTTTCTTTTCAGTTCCAACCAGACTTGGCTGTTTCAAAGCTTCTTGATAGAACAAAATAAGGTTGGACTGTTCTTGATGTAGAAGTTGATCCACTGTCAGCTCCTTCCTTGAATTCAGAATGAGATCTAAATCTACTCTGCAGACTGTTCTGCATCTGCCTTCTTAAAGGGTTTCCCCTTTACTTGTTGTGAATTTTCTCTTTCTTAGTTGATGGCTTTTTTGGCCTTCACTTCTAGTGTTTTGGTTGTCAGAGATCAGTCCTTTATATAGATTTTCTTCATGGTTATCGGCTTATCCGGTTTGTAACAACCTTTTGCAAGTTCTGACAAAGGTGTCAGACCTGTTGGTAATGACAGTTGTTGACCCACCAGTCATGACAGTTGATTCCATAAAAATTCTACAACTCAGCACAATCCACTCAACAATCTGCTCCACAAGTGTCGACACAGGTAGATAAAGTGTCGACACAAGTTCTGATGATGTTGACACAATACTCCAAGTGTCGACATAGTCATTCTTCTGCTTCTCGACACATCTTCTATTTGTATGTGTCGACACAAGTCCAGTGTGTCGACACAACTGCTCCTGGTCTCGACATAACTGCTGCAGACAGATGGCGTTGATTGTATGTCTAGCTGTCGACACAAGTCTTCAGACCC
Source organism: Platanthera zijinensis (assembly GCA_039513925.1). Classification (NCBI taxonomy): domain Eukaryota; kingdom Viridiplantae; phylum Streptophyta; class Magnoliopsida; order Asparagales; family Orchidaceae; genus Platanthera; species Platanthera zijinensis. Next base: position 98,700,582 of record CM077089.1, read on the forward strand.
AGTATAACTGTTGCCGCAAAATGGCATTGAGTGTGTGTCAAGCTGTTGCTGCAAGATGGCGTTGAGTGTGTGTCAAGCTGCCGACACACACCTTCTTCACGTGTCGACACAATTCCTGAGTGTCGACACATGCCTTTCTTCTGGTATCGACATAACTCCTGAGTGTTGACACAATTCCTTTCTTCTTGTGTCGACATAAATCCTGAGTGTCGACACAGCCTCTGCTTTAGGTGTCGACACAATTCCCGCCTTAGGTGTCGATACAATTCCCGCCTTAGGTGTCGACACAATTCTGGGTGTCGACACAACTACTTCTTTAGGTGTCGACACAATTCTTGGTGTCGACACAGCTTTGCTTCTAGTGTCGACACAATGCCTGGGTGTCAACACAGCTTTGCTTCTAGTGTCGACACAATGCCTGGGTGTTGACACAGCTTTGCTTCTAGTGTTGACACAATGCCTGGGTGTCGACACAGCTTTGCTTCTAGTGTCGACACTTGTACTTAGAATATTTTTCTTCGACTTCTAAAATTTACACAAGGAAACTTAAACATACATCAAATATATATTGATGTATATCATTGAATAGGATGAATCTTCTCCAAATCTGGTACATACTTCTAGTATACCCAATAATGGGTGGCTGGCTACCACTCACGGAGCAAATTCTTTGTCTGTCGCTATGAGAAGTATTACGCTTTGAGCGCTCTGGAGACCATGACTATTTCATGGAGGTTTGAGTGGCGAATTCTCCACGCTTTAGTTTCTGTGCCTTGTTTTCTGTTGCATTCTGGAGCGGTTGATTTGTTGTTAACTAGAGGTTTGTTGCCGACTGGAGGGCGCTACGTGCATGGAGCGCGTTGGGGTATGCTTAAGGGATGTTTTAGAATCCTTGTAGAAATTCCTTAGACTGTAGGCGTTGTTCTGGATGAAATTCTAAGAGCGGAGCACACAAAGGCATGCGTAGAAGCGGCGGGTGGGGGCGTGCGAGGAAGCGGTGCGCGCACAGGCGCATGAGGAAGTGGCGCGCGCAGGAGGGCAGGAGGAAGCGATACGTGCAGGAGCGCACAAGAAAGCTCTCACGACACACATTTTCTGAACATATAATATGTTATCAGAGTAACAGAAAATACACGTCGTGATGTCACGCCGTACAGGAGACAACTTCAGACATTCAGGCAAAAACTGCACTTACCTTTTTTTATAAAAAAACATACATTTAATGTTTTAAGAACATAATTTAAATTTAAAGCTTAAGAAACTGTGTCCTTCGATTTAATGGATCAGCTAGTCCATAAGGATGAATATATATATATATATATATATATATATATATATATATATATATATATATATATATATATATATATATATATATATATATATATATATAGCGGGAAAAAACATAGCTTACTTCATTTTATCCTATATGAGCGTGAGGACTCAACAAACATATTAATGATGTGCATGTTTCTAAATTAACATTAGTAAAAAGGGATTTTCATAATACTTAAATTTGGATAGCATTAAGTTGAAAAGAGATACTATGAATCTAAGCTAAAATGCTGCTTCTATATTTAAAATACCTAACATCCATCCTATCATAAAACATTCTCAGAGAGTAGGTATGCTATCTAAATCAAGTCTGCAGAGTCATACCTAAGGTATACATCTTCAATATATTATCTGCTAATTTCTTGCAAATTCCTAAAGTTATCATACTTCCGATGTTACAACATAGCGATTTAATCTTATCTTCCCATATATCCCGAATCTTACTACCCGTCATCTAATTCACATGATATCTTATAATAGTTAAGTCTCATAATTACTCCTCATTATTACCATGACATCTCCCTATCCAAAACTGCAAGTTTTCAACCTAACGACTTGGGTATGTCAGGTAAGCATCGATAACAGTGATCAATCAATCTTCATGTTTAATTAATTAATTCTCAACATTTTAATATATGACGGGCTTGGTCACTTTTGTACGATCGAAGTAAGATAGGATTAAGTCATTCCAACCATAGTAAACTTAAATATTATACTCTAAATCCAATAGGTCCTTGTCTAGGATCTCTACTTATTCATCAACTAGCTCCCGAAGTATAAGGAATATTATTGCAGTATAAATTATTCAACTATGAGAGGGCGTAATTTTTAATAAAACATACCATCTGTTAATCACTTCTGAATGCCCTGAAAAATAAGAAATTTCAAATATAATTCAAACTTGCAGGACCAAATTTCAATCCAAAATTTCCAATGGTTTTACTAAGGTCAAGTATTTGTCCGATCAACGATGTCTAACCATTGTCCAATTAACTTCGCCCAAGTAACGTCGAATAAGATCAACTTCAACAACACTATGCCATCTTTTAAAATTAGGTCTAAGAAAATCCATGTCAGTAACTAATTTTCCCAATAAACAAAAGATAAGTCCCTGATGAGTCCGATATTTATAGTGTTTTTTGGACTCATCTGGGATAGTTTTCACGCATTTACACTTCACTTTTAGTATGTTATCATTGTTATTTCTTTTATTCAGCTTTTCATGCTAAGTTCTTTGTTTTGGCACATTGTGGTGTGCGTTTGCGCACTCTTGTGTTGAGGGTAAGTTCTGTGAGCTCCTCGCACTCATTGTTTGATCTTTTTATTTATTTGGGACCTCTAGGGGCTTTGCCTCAGTTGATATTATTGCTGTGCAGGTGGTCGGGACATCACGAATTCCATTTCCTGGCCCTGTGTAAAACGCACGGTCGTGAGAATTGGTTCTCACACAGTTTCAGCTTACTCGTGCGTTGTACACAGCATTTCCGGGGAATTTTGTTTCTACCCGTGCGTTTTGTTCCCGCACGGTTTCGGCCAAACCGTGCGAGAAGAAATCGCAATGTCTGCACATTTTTCTCTGTTTTCCTCTATTCTGGGGTAAATCGTGCGTTTCCTTCACGCACGGGAAAACACGCCCGTGCGCGAGTAAAACCCACGGGCAAACACGCCCGTGCGCGAGTAAAACACACGATACCCCGGTTTTACCCTGTTTTCTGCGCTCTGTGTTTACTCGTGCGATTTCCTTCACGCACGGGCGGAAGCGCCCGTGCTTGAGTAAAACGCATGGTCAACGCATCTTCTTCCGTGATCAAGATCTGGAAGTTTATAACGCACAGTTAGCGCACGGTCGTGCGCGAGATTGTGCGTGACCATTTTTTTGATCTTTTTCTATTTAAAGCGCAGATTTTCACCATTGTGAGACCTTCAATTCCATCCCTCCCTCCCACGATTTTAGGGCAAAACATCTCCGTTACACCAAGGAGAGGAGATCCGGGCAAGCATTCAACGCCAAATCCAAGCTGGAGCTTCCTCTCGGCAATCTCCTTCAACCCATAAGCTCTATTGAAAGCTTTGGTGCCATAGCCAACCAGTGAAGGGAAGCTTGCAACCTTTTTCCCACATCGTGACACGAAGAAGACGGGTCCATTGGAAGGTAGTGACAGCCTTCTCTACCCCGGACGTAGTTGAGGACTGAGCTTGGATGTGGATTGACAACCCGACGTTTCCTTCCGCGAACCCTCAGGAAGACTTCAGATTCGGTCGAACTCTTGCCTTGCATTTTCTTTGTTATTGTCTATGTGTACTTAGGACTTTATTTTAGATGTTGATGTGCTCTTTAGTGTAAACTTTATAAGGTTTATGTCTATGTAAATCTTGCCTTATTTTACCGCTTTAGTTGCTTGAGTTGCGCCTTTATTTTCATCCGCCACCGCATCTATTCTTGCCGCACTAGCGATTGTTAGTGGAGAGCGCAGTGAAGAGGTGCTTACGACTCTCATATTCCTTTGTTCTTACGCTTTCCTACTCGCCCATCCGCCTAGTGATTCGGTGCATAGCGGCCCATGTAGTCTTCCATCCCGCCTGGCAAAGCATTGTATAGGAGTAGTTGTTAGAGTTTTATTTTCTGTTTTCACAAATATCAAACCCCCTTTGGTTAATTCCGACCTAAGGACTTCAATCTCAAGTACTCCTCGAAATTAACTCCACCTTACTTTGTTCCTTGAGAGATCGATACTTGGGGAAATTTGCCCATTTTATATTACTTGTGCGACCGGTACACTTGCCATCACATTCGCATCAAGTTTTTGGCGCCGTTGTCGGGGAACACAGTCGCGTGAGTTTTTGGAGAGGGAGATAGGAGATAGAAGCCCTTTTCCATTTTTATATTTCATGTTTCATCTTTGCTTTAGTTTTTAGAATCTGTTTCTTGTTTTTATTTTTTCCTCTTCTAGTTTTAATTTTTCTGTAGCAGGTTTTCCTATTCTTTTATCTGTGGTGTGTAGTTAATGTTTGCTTAGAATATTTCTGTTGGTGAATTCTTTCTTGCTGCAGCATGTATTCTTATATGAATATCTGTTGCCGATGGTGCAGGGATTTCAGGCATGGTAGTGATAAGTGCCCAACTGAAGATTGGGGGCATAATTCTCGTGGTTCTGTGGATGGAGCACCGTCTTCCTATGGTACTTCATACACCCAACCTAGGTCTTATGGTCACTCCTCTTCTACGCATTCTCCTTTTTCTTATTCCTCTCCGATCCCACCTGGCCCGAGGAGTAATGGAAAACTATGTTTGTGTTGTCATAGCACCGACAACGTTTTGAAAGATTGCGTAGAATTTCAGCGCCAGTTGGAGGAGGATGATGAACCGGGTATCCGATTCACTCTATCACCCTCTCAAATGGCTGCCCCTTATGATTTTGATGATATATTCGCAGAACCACCTTGTCTATGGGGGACTACTGCGGATATGCCCGTCATACTTTCTATTGATCGGTGTAACGACATTGCGCCTCCATCTCTCCCTATGTATTCTTCCCCTCTTGTTGATTCACCCCCGAAGGAACCGTCACATATTTTCTCTGATGTTGTTGTTCCTCCACTTTCTTCGCAAGAATTATCTATTCCATTTTTTAGTGTGTCGGTTGATGATGTTATGCCTGATTGTGATTCTGAGTCTGAGGTTGCGTCATGGTGTGATGAGGACGTTATTCTCATCAATGGAGAGTATTACGTCTTGGAACATGATGATGCACTGAGGTGTGTTGATAAGGAGATCGTTTCTAATGAGGAAGTTTCAACTTCCTTGTTGGATGAGGAGGTCCAAACCACCACCAAGGACCTCGAGCTCTCGGATTCCCCTCAGAATGACTCATATGACACCGACCATGATCTATGCTTGGATCCTGCTGGGAGTGAGACCGGGACCACTCCCCCTATTTTTGATTATTTAAGTTCTTCTTATCCTTTATTTCTTGATTCCCTTTCTATATCTGAGCCCATGCAGGTTGAGTCTTCGCAGGTACTTCAGGAGGACTTGGAGCTTTCAGTTCGAGTCGTGGATGATAGCATCCTCTTTCACGAGGAGGTTGATTCCTCCTCTGTTGAGGAAGCTCCATTCATCGCTTTCTCCTCCTACAGTCTCCCTGTAGAGGCAAGGATTTATTTTGTGGTGAGATGAGCGAGGACCAGTGCTCCTCCTCATCTTACTTCCTATTTCCTCTGCCTATGAGGAGCAGGTATGATTATTTGGGCAGAGGGGTAACTACTTTATCTCCGTATCGGTACCTGTTACCACAACGTATAATGGAATATTTAATTATGCATTTCTTAATTCATAGGCCCATTAGCTAGAACTGTATAGAATTTAATAATTCGTGTTGGGATGACAATAACCCCATTATTTATCTTTCATTTCCTGTATTTTTATTTTTTCATGTCTAGATTAGTTTTAGTATTTCTTTGACTTTTTGTTTATTTTTCTTTTGTTTTTGCGGAGATCACCCCTGCAGGTATTCATGACAACTTCGTTTTGGCGGGGTTGTGATACTTCGTATGGCGGGCCTGCTTCTACTTTCACGCGTCTTCTAGTATGCTCACTGGCTGAGCACTGGTTAACCTCTTCCCTTGTCTCATTTTAATTTAAATGTCTATATCATATACTATGTAGTTTAGTTTAAGTCTGGGGGAGAGCCATTACTAGTTACCTTTTTCACGCGCACATTTCATGTGCATACTAGAAGCTTTTATAGTTTTATTTTGATTCATTCATTGCATCGCACACCACTGCACCCACATGAGCGCATGCTTAGCTGTTAGCGTGCTGCGAGTTAAACTCGTTTCTTTGTTAGATTTGGGGAAAATTATGGTGCTGGCTTAGGATTGTGAGACGGAGTAAAATGTTGACTCCTGTAGTGCTCCTAGTCGAGTGCTCTCGTCTAGTATAGAAATTGGAGCATAATTAATTTTTCTGTATGCTTATAGTTTTATATTTTTCTATTTGCGTAAATACTTTTTATTCTACTCAAATATTGGTGAATCCGGTGTGAATCGAACGGTATTGTAGGGATGTGTGTAGCCATCACTATACTCGTTTTTCTCGAGTTGGGGGGAAGGATTATCTTTCTCGGCTGCTAAGAACTTGCCCCAAGCTAGTCTCAAAGCATGGGCACATGGTTAGTCAAGCATGAGCGTGATGTAGGCCATCATTTTGGCCCGGTTGAGCTTTGTACCGTTCCTAATGTCATATCCTTGCTAGCCCCGTTGTGCCTACCCATTCTTTTGATTCAGCTCCACCATTATTTCACCAAAGCCTCATAGCCGATCCTAGTCACACACCCAAGTCGAGCTCTAGTATTTTATATTATCATTTTGGGGTGTTGATGTGGTGATATTCGTTGTGAATTTGTGGATGTGCTCCAAATTTTAGATTTGCTGATATTGTTAAAATAAAGATGAATTGAAAAAAAAATGTTTGTGAAAAAAAATTGAAAAGAAGAAAAGTTTGATTAAAAATCTTTTTTGAGATGTGATTATATTTGGAGTAGGCGGTGCTCACACCCATATGTTAAAAGTTAAGTCTGGGGGTGTGGTGTACCTGGATATATTGTTGTTTGCTGAGGGATTCTTTTTATGTTAGCTCATTTGGGTTAGGGGCATAGCCTTCCTATTTATCTTTGTTTACCTCACCGTAACCCAAGCCCCATCTCTTATCCTAAAGACCTGCGGATTCGCACTTGAGTCAAACTAGTGCCGTGGAGAGAGTGTGAACGGGCAAGCGTATGGTCCCAGACATTGGTGGATTCCTTTGGAGGTGATCCCGAGCCCCGGTTTTTGACAAAGCTCACCTTAGTGGCCTGCCTGCTTTCTTCCTACGCGTGACCAAAAGATTCACCGTGATTCCATTTTTGAGTAGCAATAAAATTTTAATACCCAATGTGAAAAGTCTAAACTATTTTACATACTTAAAAATTTCTTCTATTATATTTGTACGCGTACGAGCATGGACTTCGCATGGTACTCCGTATCACAATTTTGTTGTTTGCTAAATCATTTTCCCTATGTGCATTGATTTTGTTTGCTCGGGACGCGCAAACAGGTAAGTCTGGGGGTATGATGAGTCCGATATTTGTAGTGTTTTTCGGTCTAATCTGGGCTAGTTTTCACGCATTTGCACTTCACTTTTAGTATGTTATCATTGTTATTTATTTCATTCAGCTTTTCACGCTAAGTGCTTTGTTTTGGCCCATTATAGTGTGCGTTTACGCACTCTTGTGTTGAGGTTAAGTTCTGTGAGCTCCTCGCACTTGTTGCTTGATCTTTTTATTTATTTGGGACCTTTGGGGGCTTTGCCTCATTTGATATTATTATTGTGCAGGTGGTCTGGACGTCACTGATTCCATTTTCTAGCCCTGTGTAAAACACACGGTCGTGCGAATGAGTTCTCGCACGGTTTCAGCTTACTCGTGCGTTATACACAACATTTCCGGGGACTTCTGTTTCTACCTGTGTGTTTTGTTCCCGTACGGTTTCGGCCAAACTGTGTGAGAAGGAATCGCACTGTCTTCACATTTTTCTCTGTTTTACTGCATTCTGGTGTAAATCGTGCGTTTCCTTCACGCACGGGCAAACACGCATGTGCGCGAGTAAAATGCACGGTACCCCTGTTATACCCTGTTTTTTACGCTCTGTGTTTACCCTTGAGATTTCCTTCATACACGGGCGGAAGCGCCCGTGCGCGAGTAAAATGCACGGGTCAACGCATCTTCTTTCGCGATCAATATCTGGAAGTTAATAACCCACAGTTAGCGCACGGTCGTGCACGGGATCGTGCGTGACCATTTTTTTGATCTATTTCTATTTAAAGTGCAGATTTTCACCATTATGAGACCTTCGTTTCCATCCCTCCCTCCTGCGATTTTAGGGCGAAACTTCGGCGTTCCCCCAAGGAGAGGAGATCCGGGCAAGCATTCAATGCCAAATCCAAGTTGGAGCTTCCTCTCAGCCATCTCCTTCAACCCATAAGCTCTATTAAAAGCTTTGGTGCCATAGACAACCAGCAAAGGGAAGCTTGCAACCTTCTTCCGGCATCGTGACACGAAGAATATGGGTCCATTGGAAGGTAGTGACAGCCTTCTCTACCCTGGACGCAGTTGAGGACCGAGCTTGGATGCGAATTGACAACACTGCGTTTCCTTCCGCGAACCCTCAGCAAGACTTCGGATTCGGTCGAACTCTTGCCTTATACTTTCTTTGTTGTTGTTTATGTGTACTTAGGACTTTATTTTAGATGTTGATGTGCTCTTTAGTGTAAACTTTGTTAGGTTTATGTCTATGTAAATATTTCCTTGTTTTACCGCTTTAGTTGCTTGTGTTGCGCCTTTATTTCCATCCGCCACCGCATCTATTCTTGCCACACTAGTGATTATTAGTGGCATGCGTAGCGAAGAGGTGCTTACGAACCTCATATTCCTTGGTTCTTACGCTTGCCTACTCGCCCATCTGCTTAGCGATTCAGTGCATATCGGTCCGTGTAGTTTTCCATCCTGCCTGGCGAAGCATTGCATAGCGGCATTGCATAAGAGTAGTTGTTAGAATTTTATTTTCTGTTTCCACATATATCAAACCCCCTTTAGTTAATTCCGACCTAAGGACTTCAATCTGGTGGCGACGATGTCCCTCCATCGGTTCGTGACTATGTTTGTGACAAGTTATTTGACGGCTCCGACTCGACGAGTTATTGTGATCGCCGCCGCAACCTTACATTTGAAGACTCAGATGGGCGATGCCAAAACAACTTCCGCCATCTTCTGCCATCAATTGATGGAGCCGCCCCGCCACTGGTTGAAGACTTTCACCACCACATTCATGATACGGAAGAATTTCGAGGCTACAACCTCCGCTCGCGGCCACATCGCCACTACATTCAAGAGATTGCTAGAGTCGACCCGCCGGACCTTGTTGATGTCCGCCGCAACCGCAAGCATCGCTATGACCTTCGCGCACGTGCAACCGCTTAAGATCTAGGGTGGCCATTATTTTAGTTCACGGTTTTTACTTTAATGTTTTTAGTTGCTGTTTAACTTATGTTTATGTTTTAAGCTTAATGTTTTTATATCCAGTTTAGGGTGATGTAACAAAAACTGGATATTTATATTTGGAATGTGAGAGTAACGAGCAAGCAGTTAGAAAAAAAAATCCCGTGAGAATTCTTATCCCTATGGTTCTGCCAGATTTCGACGTGCAAGGGTGCGATACCGCCGCCGCCGCTTCCGCCTGGCGTGCGACTCGCCAGAACCCCGCCCGCCAAGTGTGACTCCGACGACTTCCCATCACCTCTGCGTGCTGTGCGACTCAGCCGAAACCGCCCTTCCGCTTGGCGTGAGATTCACCAAGCAAGGAACCCGACACCCTGTGAGGGTTTGCCCAGCCTTACCGCTGCCCCTTGGGGGTTCTCCGGCTGTCTGGTGTCCTTCTCCCTCCTCCGGTGTGACTCCAAAGAAGGTGGCTAGCGTCCCCCGTCTGGTGCGACTCTGACGGAACCCGTGGAAGTGTGACTCTTCCACAAGTTATCCTCGTGTGTTCTTTTCTCAGATTTTGGGGTAATCCCTCTCCTATTATCTTGTGCGTTTCTCCTACATTGTTGTGAGGATTAGGTGGAAGTTAAGGCTGACATTTTATCCTGAATATTGAATCTCATTTGTGTTGTCAAATTTGATTTTAAGTGTTAAGATTGTCTGGATTTCTTCGTTTAATTTTGGATGTGGTAGGTTTCTTGAAGGCTTGCGAAATCGGGTCGGTTAGTCCTGGATTTCTCATTTGATTCAAGAGATTTGGTATACCATATATTGATTAAATTTGGGCTGATTTGGACTATCTTTGAATTGCTATTTTTTGTCTGGATTATCTCCGTTTGAGTTTGTGAATGAATGCGGGTAATATGAAAGTGATAAGCTAAATTGTCCGGACCGAGTAGGTCCTATTCGTTTGAGCGGATATTGGCATATAACCCTTGTCCAATCTTAAAAGGCTTCGCGACCCTTCGCTTGTGTGGTGATTAATTTTTGTGCAATTAGAATGGTTGTGTTTGGTGCGTTAGCGTAGATCTAAGCGCAAGAGATCGGATAGGCTAGCGATCGCACGTCTTCGGGAACGTCGTAGGGATAGGCCTACATCAATTTGGTATCAAACTTCGGCGCGAAGATTTCGTAATCTTTGCCGGTCCTCCCGCGTCACTTTCCTAACTTTATGCACACACGTTCCACTTTCTTAATCTTCGGGAAAGAGGCTTGCCAATTTCAAAACTTGGCAACGATCCGCTCGTTCCGAGCTACCCCTATTTGCACTTAGGCACGTTCGTTGGTCTTTTTTTTAAATTTTTTTTTGTGTTTCTTAAAATATAAAAATGAAAAATTTGTTGTACGTGTTCACTTAGTTTGAGTTTTTTTGTTTGTCTCCCGCCAAATTTACTTATGATGCATATTGGGAGTTCTGCTCACTCACCTACATTCAATGAGCTTAACGTTATGTTATCACAATATTTGACGCCACCACCTTGCACCTCTAGGCCTGTTAGAGTTCCTGCTCCAACCTATGATGGGATAGGTTGACCGCGAGTGTGTTTATGTTTGGTGAAGGATATTGAGCGTTATTTTGAGCGATATCATATTGTGGACCCCCACTTGATCCCCGTTGCGAGACTACATTTATTTGATCGAGCCCAGACATTCTGGCTCAATAAGGAGAGACGTTTTGAGACTACACTCGACGACTCACTTGTAGGTTGGCAGATTATGAAGAATCTATTAACGGATGAGTATTACCCTTCCTACTGCCGTTCCCAGTTTTCTGGTTATCCGAGTGCTTCGCCGCCTAATACTTTGCCTACATCGAACCAGTACGCCCCCTCGTACTCCCATACTCGGCTGTCTCATGATTTTCTTTCTCCCCGCCAGGGCACTAGACCCGTTTCCGATCATAGGAGTGACAATAAGCCTCATGCTAGATCCTTGCTCCACCAAGATCTGACTATTTCGAGCACACATACACTTACCTTTCGGGAGCTGTAGAGGGTTAGGTCCTCTGTCCCGCCACATATCCTTGTGCTTACTAGGGATGCTATAAATCCACAGGTTCCGCATAGGCAAACAGTTACGATTTGCACGGAGAATGCTACATGTTACACTTATGGAGTGATTGGCCACTATGTTGTAGAGTGCCCCACAAAGCCTAGGGCTTTGAATCTTTTAGCTTCGACGTCTGCCACTTGAGATTGTGTATAATACCCTTGAGGATTCTGATGTACCTGCGGTCTCTCTTGACTCTGAGGATGACCAGTTAGATGAGAGTATTCTTGTCAGTGAGGCTTGCCACACGTTTATTACACGCGATATTCGTGGATTGTCTGGCCATAACCCGGATGTGTGCCCTATTCAGGCTACGGTCGTGGTCCTGTTAGGGCCTACCTCCGAGCCTCCCGAGCCTATTTCTAAAACGTCTACGGATTCTGATTTGGATGATGTAGCTAGTGCGTTAGAAGAATTATCTAGCGCGGGAGTTGTACTTTTGGATGATTTTAGTGGTGTAAACTCGGATAAGCCTTCTTTGATGTTGTCACTGTTGCTTGAAATTCAAGATGATGTTGAATTTCTCCCGGGTTCGATTTCTCCGACCCTCCCTCCTGATCCTTTGGCTCGATTAGCGGACTCCTTAGGACACAGATTTGTTTTGCCTGGTCCGATTCACTTAGTTTGGCCGTCATTATTAGCACCTCCGTTGCCATGATTCGTGGGATAGGTATTCGTGAGTTGCTAGCTTTCATATTTGGTCTTTTCACCACACCTCGTAGATCTGACTACGCCCTACCTATGATTGACCGCTTCTCTGAGTGTCCGTCTGCAGATATGTCTTCGTTTCCGATTGCGTATGATTCCTTGGCGACTGTTCTCCTTGACTTAGTATCTTTACGACATGCCGACTTGTCCAGTCTAGTTGCACATATTTTTACCCCACTTGTTTACGACTTTTTCCTACGCATGTCTACGACTTTAGCTGACTACTTTGAGTTACGCCGCATGCATTTATATTCACTACCGAGTGCGTCTTACCCTAGAGTTGGTGATTTGGAGTTAGTCTGACCATTCCCCGAGCGAATGTCTATTGGCTCCGTCAATGACTTAACACTTTGGAATGCCAAACCGTCCAAAATTATCAAGAACTTCAGAATTGATGCTATTCTTTCAGATTTTTGCGATGCATGGGGTATTTCAGCTCTTTTCATTTTTTCGGATTTAATATTGCATGTCTTTTTTCAACCTGAGTGGCTTTCTTTGACGTTTATCTCTCCCACTATATGTTCTCTTAGGATGGGGAGTGAGTGTTCTTCCGTGTCTATCTTCCACTTGGATTCCTTTGTTGTTGCACAAGATGGTAAGACTATAGTTGTTTTTCTTTTGGTTGACACCCTTTAGAGGTTCCTCGAAAGCTTTGTTGTTGTTGTTGTGCCAGATAGGTTTTCATTGATGGGTGATGACCACACTTCGGCGGCCTGGATTTTTGAGCCGGATTTTCCACCTACTGATGCTGTCTTCGTCTATTTTTCTCTCCCGGGTCACTCATCGGTGATGAGTGATTTTGAGTGGGGGAGAATTGGTGGCGATGATGTCCCGCCATCTGTTCGTGACTATGTTCGTGATAAGTTCTTTGACGGCTCCGACTCGACGAGTTATTGTGATCGCCGCCGCAACCTTACATTTGAAGACTCTGATGGGCGATGCCGCGATAACTTCCGCCATCTTCCGCCATCGATTGATGGCACCGCCCTGCCATTGGTTGAAGACTTTCGCCACCACATTCATGATACAGAAGATGTTCGAGGCTACAACCTCCGCTCGCGGCCACATAACCACTACATTCAAAAGATTGCTGGATTCATCTCGCCGGACCTTGTTGATGTCCGCCGCAACCGCAAGCATTGTTATGACCTTCGTCCACGTGCGACCGCTTAAGATCTAGGGTTGCCATTATTTTAGTTCACGGTTTTTACTTTAATGTTTTTAGTTACTGTTTAACTTATGTTTAGCTTTAAGCTTAATGTTTTTATATTCAGTTTAGGGTGATGTAACAAAACCAAAATATTTATATTTGGAATGAGAGAGTAATGAGCAAGCAGTTAGACAAAAAAATCCAGTGAGAATTCTTCTCCCTAGGGTTCCGCCAGATTTCAGCGTGCAAGGGTACGATACCGCCTCCGCCGCTTCCGCCTGGCATGCGACTCGCCAGAACACCGCCCGCCCAGTGTTACTCCGATGACTTCCCCTCACCTCTGCGTGATGTACGACTCAGCTGCCACCGCCCTTCCGCTTGGCATGAGATTCACCAAGCAAGGAACCCGACGCCCTCTGAGGGTTTTCCCAGCCTTACCGCTGCCCCTTGGGGGTTCTCCGGCTATCTGGCGTCCTTTTCCCTCCTCCGGCATGACTCTGAAGAAGGTGGCTAGCGTCCCCCATCCCGTGCGACTCCGATAGAACCCGTGGAAGTGTTACTCTTCCACAAGTTATCCTCGTGTGTTCTTTTCTCAGAATTTGGGGTAATCCCTCTCCTATTATCTTGTGCATTTCTCATACATTGTTGTGAGGATTAGGTGGAAGTTAAGGCTGATATTTTATCCTGAATATTGAATCTCATTTGTGTTGTCAAATATGATTTTAAGTGTTGAGATTGTCTGAATTTCTTCGCATAATTTTGGATGTGGTAGGTTTCTTGAAGGCTTGCGAAATCTGGTCGGTTAGTCCTGGATTTCTCATTTGATTCAAGAGATTTGGTATACCATATATTGATTAAATTTGGGCTATCTTTGAATCACTATTTTTAGTCTGGATTATCTCCGTTTGAGTTTGTGAATGAATGCGGGTAATATGAAAGTGATACGCTAAATTGTCCGGACCGAGTAGGTCCTATTCGCTTGAGAAGATATTGGCATATAGCCCTTGTCCAATCTTAAAAGGCTTCACGACCCTTCGCTTGTGTGGTGATTAATTTTTGTGCAATTAGAATGGTTGTGTTCGGTGCGTTAGTGTAGATCTAAGCGCAAGAGAGCGGATAGGCTAGCGATCGCACATCTTCGGGAATGTTGTAGGGATAGGCCTACATCACAATCTCAAGTTCTCCTCGAAATTAACTCCACCTTACTGTGGTCCTTGAGGAATCAATACTTGGGGAAATTCACCCATTTTATATTACTTGTGCGATCGGTACACTTGCCGTCACATTCGCATCAGCCCCCAATTTACAAAAGATAAGCCCCTGCCTATCTTGGACTAAGTATCTTCGATATCACTATGATATATTCGGGCTAGATATGCACACAATCCTTAGGGCATATAACCTTAAACTTTGGGTTCCATCCTGAATCTTGTTGATATACTCCACACCTTCAGACTCTTCAGGTTAATATTTACGACCACTTTCTCAAGGTCAACATGTGACCTAGTCCCAAATGGTTCTCTTCTAAACCAGAATTCTTATCTGACCCTTGGTATTTATTATGATGGTTGTCTCAACCTAATCTTGTCATCGGTACGAGGGTTGAGTCTACGAGTCCCCTACTATTCCAATACTGGATTGTAGGCATCAATTCTCCTTATGGTGGTCCTATCAGTTTGTGTAATAGGTGATAATACCACATGATAAGTAAAGTAGGGACATTAAAGTTTAAGCCTCAAGTTGCTACTCTTGCGTTAGACTCTTCCTCTAGCCGCTTCGGGTATACTCGTACCTTAACTAAATTTATACCTAGGGTCAATTTTAACTAAGATATGCTAAGAATCATCTTGATAAGTAATGTTTCCTAGTTGGGTTGGTCTAACTCATTGATTTAAGGACTATATATTGTGATATTTACACATGGACACACCACATCTTCCGCTGCTTAGTTCGTCCCCAAAATAATGCTCATGTGGGGTGAGCCAGTGTTGTGGACTTACTTCTTTATGATCATGGTCTCCTCTGATACCAGTTTGTAAGACCCCTTTTTTTTTCCTTCACCACCGGGTCTTACGCCCAGAACTGCCGCCTTACGGTGACTCCAACTACCAAGTTAGACACCACCGCACGATGCCGATCCTGCCGGCTAAAACGATCACATCACAGTAGGCCAACAAAAGAGAAGTAAATGAGTAATAGAAGTCCGCAGATCATAACTCACTATTAATATATATAAAAGAGCAATATTCCACAATGAGTACAAAGTTTGAAAGAGAGTAGAAAAATGGGCTTAAGCCCGGTACCTCTCTAATACAAATAATCTCCCTCTCACAACTCACACATCTAGCGGAAGCAAACTTTAAACCGTCCTTGACCTATCTCCGAGTAGTAGCGGTAGTGTGCAACAACTGCTCCTCAAGTCCTGCCATCCTCCTGCGATTGTTGCATCACCTTGAATTCCTAAAATGATGTGGTACACTGACCTTTAGTCAAAAGACTAAGCCACTATCGTCCTCGCCTCACCCCCGTGACTCCTAGGCACCGTGCGGGGAGGAGGAAAGGAAAGATATTTAAGGTGGAGATTGAACAAGAGCAGGTAACAACTACCCTAGCAGGAGTATGTACAAAGAAACTATAACAAGGTAGTAGTAATATAAATAAGGTAAAGTACAGAGCAGTAAGCACAAGCTACACTATAAGTATTAAAGGTGAAAGTATAGAACTACGACTACCTTCTACCATAGACAAAGTAAAGTAAAGTAAGCTATAGAATAAGTAACCTTAACTTATAAGAATGTCCATACAAACTCATAAGTTAAGGGGTTGTTTTGTAAGGCCTATCATATAAAAAGTGTAACACCTCTACCCGTCACGTGAAATATAATAGAGGGTTCGGCCGGGGCCCGACACCATATTCCACAAATAGGCGGAGAAGTTACTAAATAATATCAAAGACCATCGAACCCTGACATAGAGCATTCTAGCGGAAACTTCATGGTTGAAAACTTGAACTCAAGAATCATAGAGATTGTCCACTAATAAGAAAACAGGAATGTATACAAAACACACAAAGTACTTGGCCTTATGGCCTTACAAGTTTCTCATAACAAAAGTGTGGTTTATAAACATCGGCACGCAGGCCGACCACATATGAACAAGAGTACACAAAACTAGAGCCTTCTGGGGTAGCAACACAACCTGGGCTTCAGCCCGCTATTTCCCGCTTGGGCCAGCACCACCTACAAAAGGACAATCCACCAAGCGGTGGTAAATAGGGCAATGGTCAGCATTCAGCTAACCAATTATAACAACCCTGCCCCTAGCACGGGGCAGCGAAATCCTTCCATTTCTCTCCCCTCTCTCTATTTCTTAGAAAGAGAAAGTTTAAGTGAGAATGAGGAATAACACCTCAAATCCCCACCTTATCATCTCAGGGAAGAACCAGGGCCATCAAATCTTCAAAGAATAAAATGAACGACTCTGATCAACACTTAAAATAACTTTCCTGGGCCGAACACGACTTGTGACACGCCCGTATCACAGGCCATGTACCTTAAGCGGCACACAACCGAATCAATCAAGACCAGAACACGGGATTAGACATGCCCTTGTCAAGCTCCTGATATGCCCGTGTCACACAGTACACGCCCATGTTGAGGGCGTGTCCCTCAATCGGCTCAGGACCAACAAAATCTCGAAAAGGATATGGGTCCCCAACACACCCGTGTCAACTTTGACATGGCCGTGTCGACTAGTACACGCCCGTGCTCCAGGCCGTGTACTTCAGTCGGCAACACCAGGCACAACTAGAGCAAGACACGGGTATTTGACATGCCTATGTCACCAACTGACATGCTCGTATCAGCACTGTTCATACCCGTTTTTCTAGTCGTACACAACACTAGACACAGCCAGACTATCACAGAGCAGGACACGACCCTGGACGCGCCCGTGTCCCAAGCTGTGTCACCTTTGGTTTTGGGGCATTACAAAAAGTGTCATACCAATTTATACGATAGGGGTACGGGTTTAAATGCGATGATGACATGATATGCTTGTTTAATGCTATGTTCATACAAGTGCAACACACACACCCGACTCTATGCGCACAGACCTTTAGTTCCCCCATTTGGAGTTAGCTAAACTGTCAGGTACCTCTTATAGTGGCAAAAAGAGGCGATGGGTTGGGAAACCCCACCTCTAGGCTGGTATTCACACCACCTAACCTAGACCATCGTACACCTCAACGTAAATAACACAACCGTGGAGCCCCTGCATACTCTGCTGGAAAATCCACCAGTCTTTTCCTTGGCTAAGTGAGAACCATACTTGCCGAGTCAACGTATCGACGTCGGTGCGAACAATCTTCTAATACCGAAGACCCACCACCTTTATGCACATACAATTATGATAAATATGAATCATTAAGTGATCGGCTCCCCGGACTAACCCGTCCGTCACAATAACCTTCTGAGCCATTGGCTCCCCAGAATAACCAGTCCGTACCTACCACCGCCGAGCCTAACACTCGTGAGTCTAAACCAAACTAGCCTCCCATGACTATGGGGTGAGTGAAAGTGAAGTACTTAGAATTAATCTTGCACTTACAGTTTATCCTTACAGTTTAGGGTTAACCTTGGATTGCCTAGGGCATTCCCTGTGAAGGGCTCTCGAGGGCACTAGGAACTACGATGGGCTGAAGACTAAAGCTCCCTTTCGCAAGATACTTATTATTGTTGGTATCTAGACATGTCCCGACTCTACTAATCTTTCACTTGATCTAACCCTAAGTGTATTTAGACTTTCTCCAAGGGAAAAACGATTCATCGTCGATCCCGAGCACAACCTTTCCCCTAGTAAACCGGACTCTCACAATTGACTTCCATTGGTGACCTCATTCATACTACCCCGATTATGTCCACCAACTATCTCCTTTATCCCATACCGAGCTTCACATGATTCCTTAATTCTATTGTTTTACTATGTTCAAACCTAATGAGCTACATGACGTGCATGAATGGTGAACCCTCCAAATATTCATTCAAATGACCTAAGATTATTACTGGGGGTCAATCATGTATTTTAAGTTTAAATACACAAGATAATATTTTTCCTAATTTATTAGCATTTATTTAATTTTCTGCAAAATCAGGCCAATTGTGATTTTGAACACTAAGTACAATTTTCTGACATGATATGGCCTTAAAAAATTATTACAAGAGTATAAAATCAAATTAAATTTAATTAATTAATATCATAATTTTCCAAAAAGGTTTTAACTTCCAAACTAATTATCGACTAAATAACCACAATGATAGGGCAGAACAGGAAATAATAAAATTAATCATCCAAAAATTATAAAAATTTTTCTAAATATCCAAAGTTATTAGGAAAGACTACTGACCAAAAATAATAATTTTCTAAATAACTTTGGTTACATAAATAAATCATTTAAAGATATTTAACATTTGACACTTTGTGAAGGATCCTATATGAAAAGGCTTCCAATAATTTTATAAAAATTCACAATACATAATGATTCTCTAAAATGTCCTCTGACCAAATTTAATAATTTTTCAGTGAATAATTAACTCATAAATAATTATCTTATGATCAAGGCAAACTTAGGGTTTGTGAATGAAGTACTATAAATGTTAATCCAAAATTCATAGCAAAATTTCCAGAGAAAAATAACATCAATAAAAGATCACTGCCTAAATTTCATGAATATACAAGATCATATAATCATGCAATAAAATTATGGGTAAAAGTATCCTAATTGGTCCTAAATTATTTCAGAGGGGTTAAATGCTCCTAAAAATTCTGCTAACATTTTATAGGGCTTATTTCCACCCTATGAACTGATCTACCAATTTCCAAGAAATTTTAAGGACATATGGTCTCATGTCCTTCAATATGCTCAATATCTAACCCTAGGGTTCACACTAGGGTTATAGGGTATCTCAACCCCAAGCCACCTAAAAATTCTTGTGGCAGTGTTTTATGTGATATTATGTCATGATCCAAAGTTTCACCAACTTTGGATGATGATTGGTCACTCAATCCTTCAAATGCACTTTTGTCCTAATTTTTTCCTTATGAGACCAAACTTTGGTCACACAAATACCTAATCAAATCAATCCCAAATGAGCTGAGATTTTTACCAGAGTCATTTAGTAACCCTAATGGTTAACCACCAAAATATTGTGGGTATTTGAGGTCATTAAACCCTCTAATTAACCCATACATGGATTATTAAATATTTAAAAAAACTATAGAAAAATGTTTTTCAAAATTTCCCATTTTTAGATATGTCAAATGTATAGGTAAGAGTGACTCCTAGTCCAAATTTCAAGGCATTTAGACCAGTAGTTTAGTGGGCGCACACAGATTAGTGTTTGGATACACCTAAGTATAGCCTGCACCATTTTGAGTGCTGTGGTCAGACCACTTACCCAAATGAGCTGAAATTAATTTTAAAATAAAGTAGACTCAAAAGACTACAACTTTCCTATTGACCATTTTTCTTGAAACGGCCTATAAGGGCCTCATTTAATGGCATCAATGTGTGCATGATAAAAGATAATAATTCACTATATTATATATAAATATAATAATACTTTAATTGATGGCACTATTAGTCTTCTCCAAATTACCCAAACAAAACCATGAAAATCCCGATCCTGTAGTTTTTACCAAGCCTATTGCCGGCCACCCAGCCACGTCCCTGGCCAGCCACCACCTCCACTCCATTAAGGTGGTGGCTATCACCGGACGGTGGCACGATCGCCGGAGGTGGTGGTTTCCGGCGAACCTGCCACCATGAAAACCATAAAAATCTCCATTTTATTCCCCCCGCATCAGGCTCAGTTGAGCTCGATTTCTCTCCTAATTGATCTAGGATACTAGCACAAGGGCAGAGGAGGAGAAGTGGACCTTGTTTGGGGTTCGACGGCGGCGGCGGCGGTCGGCCATGGCGTTTCTCCTCTCCGTCGAGCTTGCCCAATTTCTCGACCCTCCACCAAAACCATTGATCCAATACATCATTTTGACTGCCAATAACGTTTTGAAGGTGATGAGTTGGTTAGAAGTGGGAATGGGGGGTTGCATAGGGGGATTTATAATTTTTCATGGAGGGGAGGTGAAGGGGTGTGGTAGACCATGGTGGTTGGGCTTACCCACGATGCTTGGCCGTCTGTATTCATCAGGAATTCATTCCCCATGCACTTGGGAGATGAATGGAGGGCTTGGGGAAGGGGAAGAGTGTGCCCTATGGTCTTCCTCCATTACTCCCCTCTTTCCTACATGAATGAATATTCCTCCCCATTAACCACCCATTTATTCCTAATAAAATATTTTAATTAGATTAAATTTCATTTGATAATTCTAGTGGGCTATAGGAGGGGATTTGGTTCAAGGCTTTAGCCCACTTGAATTGATCTGGGCTCTTATTGTCCTTCTTTGAGCTTGATTTGACCAAAGTTGACTTGGGGTGTTGACTTGGTCAACTGATGGGCACCTTGGTCCAAAGTGTGTGTCTTGAGTCCCTCGACACCATCCAAGGTTGGTTGGGTTATGGTGGTGTCCCATTTGACCCAATTTATCTAAAAGGCGTAAGTTTGACCAATTTTGGCATAGGTTTGGCTTTAGTCAAATTGACCAATTTGGTTGACCCCAATGGGTGGTTAGTGACACATTGGACTCCCCAAAGGGTTAGGAAGGTCTAGGTGAGGTCATTTTGGCAAGTTGGAGGTCCAATGGCCCTAGATAGGCCACTTTGACCATTTTAGGGTAGGAATGTCTTTGGTCAACTTGACCACTTTAGTTGACCCCAATGGGTTCTAGGTGCTCCAAGGGACCCCCTAATGGGTTAGGGATGTTATGGTGGGGTCAAAGAGTCATGGTGAGGCCTTAAAGTCAAATCCTAGGTTAGGTAATTGGAATGTGTTATTTGTAGACCATGGTGATCTTCACCTTCATGCCTAAGTTTACCTGATCTCTTTGAGCTTCCTAGGGTTTTGTCATGACCTAGTCATGACAAAACTATCTAAGGGGTCTAGTTGCTCGAGGGATGTCACAATCACCGCGTGATATCTCACTAATGCCCCGCGATAGCCTCTCAACGATTCGTGAAAGCATTGAGTGCGTTGAGTGGTATCACCACACGATATCTTTCTACCACTATGTGCTCGGCTTCTCAACGATTCGTCCAGTATGTTCAGTGGTATCTCCACGTGATACCATTCTACTGCCGCATGGTAAATACCCGAGACGAAAGGTGATTTAATCCAAGGGTTAACGCCAGCGTTAACACTACCGCCGTACGTTAACTTCCAACCCTTCCTATTTAGGGGTTTTTGGGGCATTATAATTCTCCTCTCCTTTAAGAAATTTCGTCCAAAAATTTTATTCATTGAAAGGAAATCAGTACATAAGCTTACAATAGTAATTTATAAAAATAACTCGAGAAACGCATCTCATATGGTTTGCTCACGCTCCCATGTCAATTCTTCACGGTCACAGTTACCCCAACAGACTTTGACCATCCCGATTGCTTTGTTACATAGTTCGCCGATCTCCGTATCCTCAATGTGAATGAGTCTAACCTTCGTCGTTAGCCACTATCGACTAGTACCTGATCATCCGATATCACTTGCGTAGGCTCTTGCAAAGCCTTCCACAACACCGAGATGTGAAACACATAATGCAAACCACTTAGCTCCTTCGAAAGATCTAACCGATAAGCAGCTTCACCAACTCGTTCAATCACTTCAAATGAACCAAGGTACACCGGGCTCAGCTTTTTCAAGCGCCGAATCGTGGACACACCTTTAAATGGCTTTATCTTCAGATATACCCAATCGCCCACCACAAACTCCACGTTTCGGTGCTTGGCATTGTGGTACTCTGCTTGTCTATCCCGAGCCATCAATAACCACTCTCGAATAGTGCGTATAGTCGACATTGCATCTTCGACCTCATTACGCTTATATAGCTTCGATTCGCTTGTTTCCGCCCAAGCTAAAGGAGTACGACACTTCCTACTGTATAAAGCTTTGAAGGGTACCATCTGAATGCTAGCTTGATAGCTATTATTATATGCGAACTCAATCATATAGAGATGGTCCTCCCACCACTTCCCAAAATCCAAGGCGCACATACAGAGCATATCCTTTATTATCCTTTTGGTTCTCTCGGTCTGACCATCCGTTTGTGGATGAAAGGCCGTACTCAATTTCAGTTTAGTACCCAAGAACTGGTGGATTAGCCTCCAATCATTCGAAGTAAAGCGCCCATCTCTATCACTAACAATGCTACATGGCACACCATGTAATCGTACTATGTTGTCAACATACAACTTAGCCAATTTTTCAACTAAATCATCCTTTTTATTCGGTACGAAGTGCAACACCTTTGTCAATCAGTCAACGATCACCCATACGACATCATTCCCGCTCTGAGATCTCGACAATCTGTGCACAAAATCCATAGATATGCCATCGAACTTCCATATTGTAATTGGTAATGACTTTAGAAAACCACCGGGTTTCTGATATTTAGCTTTTACTAAGGTACACGTTTGGCACTTTGCCATGTAAAGGGCACTTCTTTAAACCCGACCACCAAAACATCTTTTTCATGTCCTTATATATTTTTGTGCTCCCTGGGTGGATTGAGTATTTAGTAAAGTGTATCTCATACATCAATTCCTCCCACAGATTGTCCTTTCTCAAAGTACCGTCATCTAAGGAGAATTGGGAATTTGACCCATCCACTGCATAACGCTTCATACTCTCATTGAGTTCCATCGCTCGTCAAACTTTGTCCGCGAGGTCATATTGCACCTCCGTCCAGTTCAAGCATGCATTTGTAGTTGCATTATTGTCAACATAAGAATTATCTAAGGCCTCCAACTCCTGGATCAAATGCTCATCATGCATCTGTAGCCAACCTGCCCGTACTAGAGTCCTACAAATCAAGGCATTAGCGACCACATTTCCCTTCCCGGGAGTGTAATGTTTCTCGAAAGTGTAGTCCCTGAGGAGCTCCATCTACCTCCGTTTTTGCATGTTCAGATCCTTTTGATCTAGTAAATACTTTAGGATTTTATGGTCTGTTAATATATCAACATTCACACCATACAAGTAGTGATGCCATAGCTTAAGTGCAAAAATCATAGCCACTAACTCTAAGTCATGGACTGGATAGTTACGCTTGTGCACTTTCAACTAGCGTGAGCCATAAGCTATAAAATTTCTTAATTGTAGAAGAACGCAGCCTAAGCCGCTCCCTGAAGCATCACTGTATATCTCATAGCCGTTCGTACCACATGGAAAACTCCAGATAGGCATCGAAGTCAAATGACTCTTTAAATCCTCAAAAGCTTGTACGCACTCAGGCGTCCAAACAAAATTTTGTTCTTTCCTCGTTAGTGTAGTGATAGGTAAGGATATCCGCGAAAAGTTCTCCACGAAGCGCCTGTAGTAGCTAGCAAGTCCAAAGAAACTCCTGACTTCCGCTACCGTAGCCAATACAGGACATTATATTATCACAATGATCTTCACCAGATCCACAGCAATACCCTCTCCACTAACCACATGGGCAAGAAAAGCCACTGACGACAGCCAAAACTCACACTTTGAGAACTTGGCATAGAGTCTATTTCTTCTAAGGGTATGCAAAACCATCCTCAAGTGATTTGCATGATCTTCTTCTGGCTGAGTACACAAATATAGCATCAAAAAAGACGATCACAAATGGATCTAAGTACTCCCAAAAAATTTGGTGCATTAAGTCCATGAATACCGATGGCGCATTTGTTAGCCCAAACGACATTACAGTGAACTCATAGTGACCAAGCGTGTACCGAACGCTGTATTGGGAATGTCACATTCCCTAATTCGCAACTGGTAATGTAAGAACCCCCTCCCATAACACAAGACACGACCGAGGGGAGTCTTATGCCCAGAACAGCCGCCTTACAGTACCGCCAACATACGAGTCGACCTATTCCACAAGACGCCTATCCTGCCGGCTAAAGCTAATATCATCAATGCCAAGCCAACATAAAGAATATAAACATAAGTCAAAATCCACACAAGTATAAAAGTCTAACTGGTACATCAATAATAAGAAGCAACATCAGCGAAGGTAATGTCGTATCAGGCCCTGTCACCCTGGCATGACTTCCCTCCTGCAAAACTTGCTGCTACTGCGGCTTCGTCCACTAGATGTCCTCCTAAAATGGTAGTCATAACAACCATTAATCATAAATACTAAGTGGCTATCACATCCTTTCACCCCGGCGTCTCCTAGGCATTGAGCGGGAGAAAGAGAAGGTACAATATATATATATATATATATATATATATATATATATATATATATATATATATAAGCAGAAATACAAGCAGGTGGTATAAGACTAATCAATATCAAAGTATCCACAATGTATGAGAAGTACTATATCAAATTATGCTAGCATTTCTACTATCAACAGTAGTGTATATATATACTACAACAAGAAAGTAACTCAAGTTATAAGAATGCCCATACAGACTTATAATTTAAGGATTGGCTTAACAAGAAAGTAAATCATCATATAAGAGTGCCCATACATACTTATATGATAAGGATCTTTGCGGTGCAATGCAATGATATGAATACAATATGATGACTCACCCATGCTCACACACACGCACACAGCTATGTCGATACAGACTTGTAGTTCCCACTTTTTGAGCAGGTAGCTAACCTCTCTGGCATCATCCGTCATGGCCAGACGGTGACAGTGAAATGAGCTTTCCACTACTAGGCAGACATCCACACTACCAAGCCTAGGCCTCCATATGCCTCAACACTAAGAACAAAATAACGGAGCTCCTTGCGTACTATAGGTCAGAAAGAGTCTCGGGTAGATGTGCACTGAGAACCAAGCCCAACTGGCCTATGTCGTGGCACAGAAGGAGCCTATGGGAGCATATCACCAAAGGACCAAGACTAATCATCCACTTGGCATGGAAGGAGCCCCGAGAATGAGCACCGAGGACCAAGCCCAACCGCCCAAAGTCCATCTATCAACTCCCATCGGTGTGATGACTGGCGAGCCCATAGACTTGCCACACTATCCTTAACCGAGGATTATGACACTGCATGTCAACTCACACCAAATATAATTTAACATGTCCTTGCCATCAAACATCCAGTGCTCAACAGCACCCAAGGGCTCCACACCGAGTCCCTTATAATCACATTAATCTAGTGTGGTCAAATACTCACGCACTTATACCCTTCCACATTTCTGTACTCCCAAGCACTCCAGGGTTCAACATCAACCAGTTGGCAAGCCGCCTCATATAATATACCAATTCCACACTGCTACCCATAGGGAGACACAACTCTAAGTAGTGGACAATACTAACTATACCATCAAACACTTGAGATTACCATTCCACATATTCCATGGCCATGAGATTTACCTCATCCGATTCCTTCCTTATAATCAAGCAATCACAAATAACTATGCTTCCATATGATAATCACAAAAATATAACGGTACTTCGCATAATCATCAACATGATAACATAACTATAGGTTACACATTCAATTATCAGACATCACACCCTCTTTCAAAACCCGTTCCATTATCCGGATTATAATCATGCACATCCTTGGTTATGCATCATTTGTACAACCAAATCTTATCAAATCATTTGCTCACTATGTCTCCCCCAAACTATTTGTTTATTAAACTCTTCCGAACCATTTGTTTATCACGGCTACGTATAACTAGGCTACTCCAAACCTCAACATCATCTTGCTATATTTCTTCTACTTAGTCCAATTTGGTTATACACTAACCCGAGACAACATGCACCTAAGATGTTATTGTGCAGAAAATTCGACTAGACATTCCCGAGGCTACAAGACTAATATGAAAATGTGCAACCATCCGTTGGAAAGGACTTTCTAAGGACTACAACTTTCCTCTACGACCCAAGAATTAGATCCGGCCGTATCACCCTCAAAAATGGCCTCGAAGTTCTCTGCGCACAAAAAATAGATTTCTGCGCGCATCTTAAAGTAATATGAACGACATTGGTTCATTTTCTTCCTCTAAATATTTGTTCATAACCACATACATCACTTCCTCCTCCCTTATTCACCCTCAATAGACCATTTCTCTTCATGAAAACAAGTCCATCAACTTCACATGAAGAGAGGAAAGGTTGAAGACCTCAAATCTCTAGGACAAGGTCTTAGCATTGTCTCTTCCTAGGAGATCTTCATCTCGCATAGTCTAACTCTTTGAGTCAACATCTCTCCTATGTCATAACTATAGATATAACACTAAGAGAGAGGATAGGAATCTCACCTCGTTTCCAGCCATGGATCTTATTATCTTTCTCGGCGGCATCTCCTTCATCATTAGTGTTGTTCTTCACATAACAAAAAAGTTCCTCCTCCAGAAAATCCGACCCCGGCAACTTCCTCTCCTCCGACAGTTTCAGCACAGATAACGGCTCGACAAGAAATGAAGTAACGGCTAGGGTTTCTAGTAAGTCTCCTTTTTTAGAAGAGTTAGGGTTAGATTACTTTGCCACGTATCACCCTAACATTGTGTAACATCCCGTTTTGCGCTAGGCCCCTTGCACGCGTTTTGAGTCAAGAGAATTGACTTAGGCTCGGGAAGCATCAAGTGAGTCAATTGGACTCGATGAATGGAGCAGATTTTACTTAGAACAATTCTTGAAACTGAAGAAGTCGAGTGCATTGAGTGCACTCGATTCCATTCGAGGAATTATAACTTAGAAGTATTCTAAATGCTGAGGCATTGAGTGGACTCAGCACCACTCGACAAAATTGTACTTTAAATATTTTTTGGACTCATGTCATTGAGTGGACTCAAAACCACTCAACGCCATCCGAAGAAAAAGCTGAGGCGTTGATTGAACTAAACACTACTCAATGCCTTTTGACGAATAAGTTGAGGCATTGAGTGGACTCAACACCACTCAACGCCATTCGATGGATTATGCTGAGGCATTGAGTGGACTCAATGCCACTCGACGAATTAGTACTTAGAATTATTCTAGAAAGTTGGTGTTGAGTGGAGTCAATGCGGAATTTATTGGTCTCAACGCAACTCAATGCTTTGGGACTTGAGTTACTCTGAGAACTATTGGCGTCAAGTGCGTTGAGTGCAATCGACGCCACTCAACGATTCGGTGAGTGATGGTTCCATACTCAGCAAATTTTGACTTAAAAGATTTAGACTCAACGAGGCGTCGAGTGCATAGAGTGCACTCGACGCCACTCGATGATTCGTCGAGTAAGGGTAAGTAAACTCAATTCTTTTTTATTTGGTGTTATTCTGAGGCTGTAGGCGTCGAGTGCACTCGACGCCACTTGACGATTCGTCGAGTAAAGGTTGCTTACTCAATGACTTTGACTTAGCATATTTTCTGGCACAGTCTGCTTGCTGTCACATGCACGGTCTAAACCAGACTTTCGCGATTAGTGCCAAATGACTTAAATTGAATGTGTATTTTCAAAAGGGCATATTTAATGTAATAATGGGCGGTACAATAACAAGGTGACACGTGACAAAGCGGATCAACCCTAATTTCTCATTATGAAAGAAGACTTATAGGAAAACCCTAGCCGTCACTTCGCCATTTTGCCGAGCCATTACTCTGCAACCCCGACGGAAGTGAAAGGAACGACAAGATCACCGGGGTCGGATTTTCTGGAGGAAGTCTTCCCATTCTCTTACCTGTAAAGAATAACACCAACAAAGAGAAAGATGCCGCCAAGGAGAATGACGAGATCCATGGCCTGAAATGCCGGAAACGAGGTGTGCTTCCTACCCCCTCCCTTGGTGCTTGATCTGTAGTTATTTCCTAGGAGAGATGTCAACTCAAAAGAGTTTGACTTGTGAGATGAATATCTCCAAGGTATAGACCATGTTAGGGCTGGTGCCCTAGAAATGTGATGTCTTCAACCTCTCCTCACTTCTTTGTGAAGGTGGTGGACTTGGTTTCGTGAAGAGAAATGGTGTAATGAGGGTGAATATGTGAGGAGGAAGTTCTGTAAATAATTTTGATTAAATGTCTAAAGGAAGAAGATGAACAGATGTCGTTCATCTTGCTTTAAGATGCGTGCAGAAATCTATTTTCTGTGCGCAACGAACTTTATGGACGTTTTCGGGTATGTTACGACCAAATATGAGCTTTTGGCTAAACACGAAAGTTGTAGCCCTCAAAAAGAACTTTCCAACAGATGGTTACACATTTTCATACGATTCATGTAGACTTGGAAATGTCCTGTCAAAGTTGTTGTACAGTAAGTCCTAAGTACATGTTTCTCTCAGTTTGTGTAGAACCGGGTTAGTTTTGGGTAGAGAAATCGTAACAAAATAACATTGAGGTTTGGTGAACTTAGCCTTATGTGATCGTGATAAACAAATAGTTTGGTGAAAGATGATTGTGCGTGATTATAATCAGGAGAATGGAATAGGTTTTGGAAGAGGATGTGATGCTCGATAATTGAAAGAGTAACCCATAACTATGTTGTCATGTTGATGGATTGTGAAAGGAGGGGTTAGATCTGACTTACTCTAGAGAGGGGGGGGGGGTGAATAGAGTACTCAAAATTTTGGATGTTGTAAACTTTTATATATATCAGAGTTAAAATAAGTAATACCAAATATAATAATAGAAGGAAAAACAAGCTAAGCTGTTCTAACTATCACAACCACAACAAGAAAAAAAATAGAAAACGAGCAACCAGACAACACAAGAAGATTTTATAGTGGTTCCCTAAACTTGGGTACATCCACTCTTCTACCACCCTGGTAGGAATCCAATAGCAGGTTTTGATCAGGTGACTGCCACCACAATATCTATTTGCAGGGAGATATTGCAACCCTTTAGGCTTTTGATCAAGTGCCCAAAAACCAAACAAAGTCTTTTGATCAGGAGACTTAACAACAAAAACCTAACTTCTGAAGGGAGTTAAAACCCTTTTATAAGAGGTGAGAGGAGGTGATGGTGTCTTCTCTTTCTCTAATCAACAGAGAAGACTAGTGGATCTTTGATTTTGACAAAGCTCCCCCTGAGATATTGAATGGTTCAGGAAGACTGGAGCTTTGCTTCAGGGTATAGGTCTTTAGACTTGTCTGAAAGAAGTCCTAGAACTTTTCTGACTGAATAGATCTTTGTTGTCCTGAATGTTACTGGAAGTGAAGCTTGAAGAAGACTCTTGATTGTGATGATTGTTCTTCTTCTATTTTCAGGCTTGACAAGGTGAAACACAGAGAAATTTATGCACCGTGAGAGAGAGAGAGAGTTCTAAAAAGATTAGTCCATCTTAGTGCTGTATATTTTTCTTGTAAGTTCTGGTGATTCCTTCTATGTTTATCTGAAAGACGAAAAATCTCTTTTTATAATCTCAGTCAATAATTCTCATTTGAAATTTGAATTATTTCCTTAATTGCTGGCTGATTCGGAGAATACAAACGGCTAGAATAATAAGCAAGTAAATATCCCCAACTGTCCCTTAATAAAATAAGTAGGTAAATATTTTAATGAATATCATAATTAATGCTGCCAATAGCGGCTATATTCAGCGAATATAAGCATAAATTATTGAGGAATAATACTACTATTAATATAGAAATAAAGGAACAGAAGGAAGAAATCTTTTCATTTTGGAACTGGACAGATATCGTCGATCACTGAACAGAATTCGTCAACCTGAGATCCAAGATCATCGACCTAAGAATTCCAGTTCGTCGACCTGAGCTCTGCGAACTGCGTACTGAGAATGACTTGCCAAATCTGTACTCTGAGATCGTCGAGCTGAGAATCTGTCTGAAGAAAACTGATCGTCGACCTGAGCTCGAATATCGTCGAGCTCAGCTCAGAGAAGTAACTCTGAGTTCGTCGATCTGAGATCGACGATCGTCGAGCTGAGTTCGAAGAATTTCGAACTGAACAATCTGTTCTCTGAAATCTTCTAAGTCTGAGTCTTCTGAGGTCCTCTGCTGGCTGGTTCAAGAATGTTGAACTTAATGACTTAGCCTAAACTCTAGGAGTACTAGACTTGACCCTAGCTATACAAGGTGGGTCAGAATCAGCCTAAATTAGTGAACCTATCCCAAATCCAACTAGGGATCCAACAATCTCCCCCTATTTGGGTGAGGTCACTAAGTACAAAGCATAAGAAAAGAAAATACAAACATACAACATAAAAGAAAATATCTTGCAGATTGAAAACCAATTCAACTGATAGAAAGAATTTCCACAGAGAATAAAATAGTTTTAAAGCCTGTCTGGAGGAGGAGCAGAAGAAGATTTAGTGAACACTATTTTTCTGAGAGGATCTTCTGCTTCTTGCTTAGACATCTTCAGGTCTTTAGCTTCCAGAAGAGTTATAGTAGAAGCTCTAGACGCAACAGCTTCTGGGTGGACTTGCATATAAGCATTTGGATCAAATAATTCTTTGTCTATTACAAATTTTTCAAGCTTTTTCTGTCTAAAAGAAGACATAGTTGTAAAATATGATGGATCTGTTCCTTCTATCTTTGCTTTGTTTATCTGAGACAAGCCTATCAGTTCATGGAATCTAGCCATCCTGAAGTTTGGATGAAGCTCTGGTTCATATCTTGGATCAACTAAATCATCCTGAGCAGTCCTTTGGGGCTTTTTGAAAATAATAGACTATTGTTGATAATTTGTTGAAGGATAATTCTTTATAAATTTTTTAGCATAATAGACATTTGTGCGGTCTGCATTCACTATATTTTCTAGCAGGAATGGAAGATTGCCTTTGAACTGGTCTTGAAGATTGTCTTGAGTGAGAAGGAGATCGTCTTGAATATTGATAAAGAGTAGACTTAGGAGGTTGAGAAACACTGGAAGTAGGTCTTGCCAAATTGCCTGAAGCTCCTGCAGTAGGAGGAGGAGGTGGAACTTTCCTGAATTTCTTCACTGGAGAAGATCCAGACTTCTTCTTCTTCTTCTTCTGTGCTTTAGCCTGATTTCTAGACAGTCTCATCCAATGAGGAGTTGTTGGAGTAAGAGGAATGTTATGCAGAATATAATATGGAACATCATTATATGGATTGAGCTTGGGAACAGCCTTTTGTGGAGCTTTCCTCTTCTTTGATTTGGATCTATTTGAAGTAATACAATCAGAATCATCTTCTGAATCCTCATCATCATCAGATGATCTAGAAGGATTATCAAATAAATCATCTATTTCTTCTAATGTTTCCTTTGAAATCTATTTATTTGCTTGAGGAGGAGCTGGAGGTAGAACAACTTAAGAAGGAACCACTTCAACTGGAACTATTTTAGCTTCTTTAGCTATTTCTTTAGCAAGAATTTCATCCATATCAGGTGATGGAGAAGTAGAGAAGACAAAGGTAGGAGGAGAAAAATCCTTGGGCTCAGAGGATTAATCCTCAGCAATTTTAACAGGATCAACCTCTGAAGCTGGAATAAGCTCAGGCTTTGGAGCTGTAAAGCTGTTCTGAATAAGCTGTAAGACTTCTGTGCTAACTGGAGCTGTATAACAAATAATATCTGTGCAGTACTTAGGAGAAACAAATAGAAGAATATTTCTATATATGAGATCAAAAGATTCTAGAACTGAGTTTAGTTCAACTGCTAGAGAAATGAAGTAGTCTCTAGAAGGAATATCCAAAGAATAAACTAAATCAACTGTCTCAGAATCAATATCCAAAAATTCTGTGAGTTATGCATCTGGTATCTCAGAATCAACACACTCTATTTCTGCTACTGTTACTGCTACTACTAGAGCTAATTCTTCATTGGGTATCTCCCCCTGCCTGGTTTCAGTAAGAGGTGGAGCCAGGCCCCTAACTAAAGAAGGATGGACATAGAAGACAGAAAGTTGAGCAGCAAGAGATGAGATGGAAGTAGCAAGAGGTGAAATAGCCTCTGCTATGAGTTTTTTTAGAAGAGGTGTGATGGATTGCAGAATTGATGAAATGGAGGGTGAATCTATGTGTATGAATTCAAGTGGGGTTTGAGTGGATACAGATGGGTTGAAGGTGGATGATGATGGATGGAAGGGTGAAGATTCTATCATTGGTTCATCTATTATTGAGGGGGAATGAATGGGTGATGATATCAGATTGAATATTGGTAGAGATGATAGATTGTGAAGAGGAAGAATGTCAGTAAGATGACAAGGAAGTGGAGACAGAGGAGGAGTAACATGCTCTGGTGAATTAGCTTATACTGGAGAGTGAATAGGTGAATGTTGATGTTGAGGGGATTGATGTGGTGAAGGTTGATGTAGTGGTGAATGAACTGGTGAATGAATATGGATTGGGGAAGTAGGAGGTATTGTTTGACTTTCTTGAGATGTGGACAAATGTTGGAGGGTTTTTGAGGGAGTGTGAATAAGAGGAGGTGGAGGGGGAATGGAAACATCCTCAGCAAGGTGGGGAGTGGATGGAGCAGACCTTGTACCCTCAGAAGGTCTGGAAGAGAAAGCCTTGGATGGTTTAGAGATATTCCTCTCCCACCTTCCAAATAAGGCGCAGGTAAGCCTCTTGGAGGCATTAATAAATATGGTCGGGGAGATCAGTGATTTAGCAGCCTTGGCCTGAAGGAAGATTCCCAGAATTCTTCCAAAACACACTTCTTTCTTGGTGTTTTTCTTCTTAATCAACTCAAACATGATTTTGGCCCAGTTCACGGCCTTTTTGTTCACCACATAACACATCACTAGAAACTGTTGTCTAGTAATATAATCATTGGCAGTGTGCTTGCCCAGCAGTACTTTTCTTACAACATCTGCCAGAAACTTATAGTCCGCAAATAGATGCTTCTTTAGTAGTTTATTGGGTGTATCTACAGAATAACCCATTTTAATCAACATCTCATCAAATTCAGTAGTGTCGATTTCTAATTCCACTTCTCCATTCAGTAGACAAAAAATTTCAGTTAGAACATCAGGGGTAAGTGAAACGGCATTACCTGATATTGTTTCGATCAACGTATGAGCATCTGGAGTCGATAAAGTGAAGACCCATTCTCTGATTTCTTTTGCCGCAATCTTCATCCTGTTAGTCATCAGACACTTCAACTGTAAATCTTCAAACAATTTTAGGATGTCAAGAAAGATTCTGTCCGAGTGTTGGAATGACTTGAAATCTATGTCGAAACCCATGTCGAATTTCATAGCTGCAAGAGCGCTTGCTGGAATCGCCATGATCACCTGCAACAAAGAAACAGAGAGATCAAGTGCAAGGGAACTAAAAGTGCGGGATGAAGCTCGAAGAAAACCTAGTTATAAGGTTTTTCAGAATATGAAACGACTCTGTCCTGCGAAAAAGAAAAATTCTTCGATCTGAGGCCAACGAAATATTTTATTGACAAAAGAGTTCGTCGATCTCATTCTGAAGAAGGAAAAACTTTACGTCGTCCTCTGGTCGACAAAAATTTCCTGAAGCCAGATCGTCAACATCCGGTCGACGAAAATGACTTACATAGAGAGTTCGTCGATCTCAGGTCGATGAATTATCTTGAGAACTTATCTCAGTTTGTCGATCTCCGGTCGACGAACTGTGGCAAATTCTTCGACCACAAACAAAAAGTTAAATTAAACTTCTCCATTGATCATTCCAAGCTGATTTAGAAAGAACAAATTGTTGGTTATTGTATCCATAATGTACCTGATTTGAAGAAGCCCCTGAACAAGCTAAGGTGAATTGACAATGTATTTTACGATATTTCTTCAAGATTGTGCTTGTAGCTATTCTATGCTAAGTACACAACAATGTCAGGGTGCAGTGGGTTAATATATACGGGTCTGCGCAACGTAATCTCTCGTTGAGCAGATCAGTGTGTTGACTCATGTGTGCTCTCTCTATTGGAGTGTACTTATTTTCAAGTACAGGGTTGAGATAATTCAAGAGCAGAGGAGGAGCAAGGATGGGTCAAAGACCAAGTCATGGGAAGAAAGTAGAAAAATCAGCTAAGTCAGAATCAACGGGAATCACTAAGTGATTCTCGCCGAATCGTCGAGAATCACTCGCCGTTTCCCGCCGACTGCATCCGACTGACAGTTCGCCTTCAAGAATTCTGCTAAGTCAGAATCGACGAGAATCATTAACTGATTCTCGCCGAATCGTCGAGAATGACTTTGCATTCTCGCCGATTCGTCGAGAATGGTCTTGATTCTCACCGATTCCCTCCGAATGGCAAGCTTTTCAACTGAGACTCTACCAAGGATAATTCGACGAGAATCATGAGTGATTCCCGCCGACTTCGACGGGAATCACCAATGATTCCCGCCGAATTTTCCTTAGGCGATTTTTATCTGCTCGCTGGACCGAACCAAGATAACAAGCGCTGATTAGACCGGGCTTAGGGTTTCTTCTTGTGGGGCCCACAACAGTCTTGTAGGGTTGATCTACAGTATATATACTCGCCTATTTTGAAGTTACGAAGGCATCAAACAGGAGAAATGAAAATAATGGCATACGGCCGCCGAGCGTAACCTAGCGGATCGCGAATCATCTTCTGTCGCCGTCGCCGCTCGCTAAGTTGTCGCTGCTGCCGATCTGAGACTTTCTTTGATCGCTCGACGACAGAACCGAAGCTAAGTAATGCATATCACGTTTCTCTCTTGAGATCCCTTGTCTCTCGGTTTGTTGAACGAGAACATTTCTCCCCTCCGAATCGCTTTAGACGATCGATCTGAGTAAGATCGTTGGTAGACCTTGCTTGCTTCGTCAAGAATTTGGATCTACAAAGCATCACCGCCGCAATCATTTACCGTCGCTGATCTCGGGAAGATCCTCTCCAAGAGAGTGCTCCGATCATGGACTCTTCGTCTTCTTCAAGAACGCTTCAACGAACGAAGAGGGACATCGGGTTCTCCATACTTGAAGTTTGTATTTTTTGTACATTCTAATTTTCGTGTTGTTGTAAAGGAATTTTATTCCTAGTTGTAAGGGTTGGGTGCAACCCGTGGGTGGGGAGTAGTGACTCCTTCGGGTGGAAGGGTTTCTTCCATAGTGTGAGGATTAGATTTTAATCTGTTTGTTGAATTGACCGAGTCATCCCTGGTTGGGAGATAGGTCGAAGGGGGAGAGTGGACGTACCCCAATCGGGGAACCACTATAATTGCTTTTGTGCTTTTCTGTGTTGTGGTTGATTTCTTGTGCAGGTTATTTTTTATTCCGCAAAATACTGCAAATCACCTATCCCCCTCATAGGTGAAGTTAGTTGAGACTAGATAACTTTCACAATTGGTTTCTTTCATCCAAGGGTTTGGTGAAGATGTCTTCCCTTTGAAAATAAGTGTAGATATAAACAAGATTAATTTTCTTTTTGTCAACACACTCTCTAATGAAATGATGTCTTATCTCTATTTGCTTAGTTCTATTATGATCAACTGGATTCTGAGCAATAGAAATTGCACTTGTATTATCACAGAGTAAGGTTGAATTATCTAAGTTGTATCCATAATCTAGGAGATAGTTTTGAATCCACAACATCTATGAACAGCAACTACCAGCTGCTATGTACTCAGCTTCTGCTGTTGATATAGACACAAATGTTTACTTTTTGCAAAACTAGGAGACAAGTCTAACACCAAGGAACTGACATGTTCCTGATGTGCTCTTCCTGTCCACTCTACATCCAACAAAGTCAACATCTGAGTATCTAGTCAACTCAAATTCTGACTCAGTTGGATAACAGAGTCCTAGATTTGGGCAACCCTTTATATATCTTAAAATTCGTTTAAGGAAAATAAGATGAGATTCTTTAAAGTTCACTTGGAACCTAACATAAAGACATGTAGCAAACATTATGTCTGGCCTACTTATTGTGAGATACAATAGGGACCCAACAATGCCCTATATAATTTCTGATCAACAGGATTTCCATGTTCATTAGAGTCAACCACAACATTGGTAGCCATGGGTATTTTCTTTGATAAGGCAACTGACATCCCAAACCTTTTGATTAGCTCCTTAGCATACTTGGATTGGGATATGAAGATTCCATCAGGTAATTGCTTCACTTGGAGGCCAAGTAAGTAGGAGAATTCACCCATGCTACTCATCTCAAACTTTAAATGTATAAGGTCAAAAAACCTTTTGCATAGTTCGGGATCAATTGAGCCAAATATAATATCATCTACATAAATTTGTACTAATAAGATTTTATCTTTATGATGCTTAATAAAAAGAGTTTTATCTACAATGTTTCTAAAATAATTATGCTCTAACAGAAAGCTAGCTAAGGTCTCATACCAAGCTCTTGGAGCTTGCTTTAAACCATAGAGAGCTTTATGCAATCTAAAGACATAAGAGGGATTAGTTGGAGAGATAAAACCTAGTGGTTGCTCCACATATACTTTCTCTTTGAGTTCTCCATTAAGAAATGCACTCTTGACATCCATTTGATAGAATTTTTACTTTTTGAAGGCATCATATGCAAGAAAGATTCTTATAGCCTCAAGCCTTACAACATGGGCAAATGTTTGATCATTGTAAATGCCTTCCTCTTACCTATAGCCTTAAGTTACTAGCTTTTCCTTATTTCTTATGATAGTGCCCCAGGCATCAAGTTTATTTCTGAATACCCACTTAGTTCCAATGACTGGGTAGTCTTTGGGTCTTGGAACTAAGTCTCAAACTCTACATCTCTCAAATTGGTTGTGCTCCTCTTGCATTGCCATAATCCAGAGTGGATCTTGTTCTGCATCTTTTATTTATTGGGGCTCAACTTGAGATATGAAGCAGGCATGCATCAAGTCTTGGTTGACTTAATATCTTGTCTGCACAACTACTAATATATGTCCTTTTAATTGAGATACAGGATGATCTCTAAGTATGACAAAATCAGTTGGTGGAGTTTGTTCAACAACATCCTGGGGAGTTAATTCATCTTGTGGAATTATGTGGGCTGTTGTTTGTTTAACAACTGGTTCAGTGGAATCATCTTCACTGTCTTTAGAGTTTTGTGGAGAGGTATGGGCATTAACATCATTGGTGAGGTTTATCTCATTCAACTGCTCACACAAATATGGTTCCTGTAGAGATTTACTGGTAGAAGAGTTCTTCTCCTTGTAAAATATGTTAGTCTCATCAAAGGAAATGTGTACAGACTCTTCTATTTTCATTGTAGATTGATTATAAACCCTATATGCCTTGCTGACTTGGGAATATCCTAGAAAAATGCCCATTGCAGCCTTGGCTTCAAACTTTCTAATGTATTTCTTGTCATTATTGTGAATATAACACATACAACCAAAAATATTAAAGAAATCTACTTTAGATTTCTTCCCTTTAAGTAATTCATAGGGAGTCATGCCCTTAAGCTTATGTATCAAACTCCTGTTCAGGACATAGTTTGTTGTGCTTACAGCCTCTGCCCAAAAGGATAGTGGCAAGTAAGCATCTGTAAGCAATGTACCTGCAGCTTCAATTAGTGTTCTATTTTTCCTTTCAGCTACCCCATTTTGTTGAGGAGTTATAGGAGCAGAGAAACAATGTCTGATACCTTCCTCCTCATAAAATCTTTGCATGGGAAGAGACTCAAACTCAGTACCATGATCACTTCTGATCAATGCAACTGGAGTAGTGTACTCAATCCTTATGCTCTTAAGAAAATCTGTAAGAAACTTGAAGTTATCTATCTTGTTCCTCAAGAAGAACACCCAAGTGAACCTTGAGAAGTCATCTAAAATCACTAAGGTATAAGATTTCCCTCCTAGGCTTTGTACAACAATGAGTCCAAAAAGATCCATGTGGAGCAGATACAAAATCCTAGGTGAATCACTTTTATTAATGGATGTGAGACTATTTTTAGTTTGCTTGCCTAATTGATAAGCCCTGCAGAGGCCTTCCTTCTTATAGGGACCAGAAGGCAATTCTCTAACAAGGTTGTCTTTAGATAACCTAGCAATGTTTTTCAGATTAATATGACCTAATCTTTTATGCCAAAGTTCATTATTATTATTAATTTGGTTGAACAAACATATTTCAGACCTAGTAGACTTAAAATTTACTATGTAAATATTTCATACTCTAGATCCAGTTAAAACAGTCTTATTATCAACAGAAGAAATAATGCAAGAGGATTTGTCAAAAGATACCTGAAACCCTTCATCACAGAGTTGACTAATGGAAATCAGGTTGTGCTTTAATCCACTTACATAAGCTACCTTCTTGAATGAGACAACTCCAATCTTTACATCTCCATAGCCTTTAGTTTGGCCACAGTTGGAGTCACCAAAAACAACTTTAGGACCTAGCTTGGACTTGTAGTTGGATAGATTGTCCTTGCTGCCAGTCATATGTTTTGAACAACCACTATCCAGATACCACTGTTCCTCTATGGTAGGATAATCTTTTTCTTGCACAAAAACAGATTAGTTATTCTTAACCCAGGTTACCTTGGGTCCTTGTTGATTTATATAACTAAAGCTGGTAATATATGAATATTCAGGTTGACTTTTGTAACCTACAGGATGGTATTTTCTTGGTGGAATTATCCATTAGTTAAAAGGATTAATGTTGTGTCTAGGTTAATTAAAAATCCTGTTATAATTAAAATTTCTGTTATTATAAACTGGGGCCGACAAATTCTGGTACGTTCATCGATCTGAGGTCGACGAACGGGAATGAGTTCATCAAACTCCACTCAGATAATGAAGGTATTCATTTTCTGGGCCCCAATTTCGTCGATCTCTGGTCAACAAACCATATTGGTTTCGTCGATCGCAGTTCAAAGAATAGTTATAGTAGAAGTTTGCATTCAGAGTTCGTCGACTTGAGTTCGATGAACTGGACACATTTCGTCAATCTGAGCTCGACGAAATCTGTTGAACTTTGTTATGGTTAAGAATTTTCTTATTCTTTCTTCTTTTCTTATTCTTTTGTTTTTATACAATTTGTTTATCATAATTATCTTCTATTTTCTCTTTACCATTTTCAGAGACAAATTTTATGGGGGTTGATAAAATGTTTTTCTGAATAAGTGGGGGTTGTCTTGATGAAGAACATAAACCCAGCTTGCCATTAAGTCTGACATTCATTGTACTTGTGATGTTCATCAACTTGATGCTTCTCCCATTCAGGGATTATTCACGTTGCTTAGCCTCAAATAATTCAGTCTTTAATTTGATGATTTGTTTATTAGCTAAGGTGATTTATCCTTTAATTTGTTGTTCTCTGACAGCAGGTTTTCTTGTTCATTTACTTTCTCTCTAAGTTGTTTAATTACTTTTTTAGAGTTAATTAAATCAAGACATAAAGATTTAAATTCAATTTTAAATTCTTCTGAACCAAAATACAAAGAAGATAATTCCTAATCCTCTTTAGATAGAGGTTCTTCAGCATCTGATTGGTCAGCTTCAGAATGGGTGCTTGATGCATCAATAGCCATCAAGCATATTTCTTTGGCCTTTACTTCCTCTTTATCTTCACTGGAGCTAGAAGATGAAGATTCTTCTTCTGTGTCACTCCAGGTTTCAGTAATGAAACCTTTCTCCTTCCTTTTGTGCTTGCTGGAGGAGGGCTTGTTGTAATGTTATTTCCTTGTTTCCTTTTCTCTTCTCTTATCTTTCTTTTGAGTCTCTAGACACTCTGAAATGAAGTGTCCAGGCTTCTTGCAGCCAAAACAAACTACTTATTTAGTTGGTGTTTTGTCATACCTGGGTTTGTCATCTTCCCTTGATGACTTTCTTCTGAAATCCATATTTCCCATTTTGTAAAATCTCCTGGCTAAGAGACTTAGGAATTCTTCATTGATAGTTGGGGCTTCTTAATCTTAAGTAGCTTTGAATGCAATATTTTACTCCTTTCTTCCAGATGAGGGAGTATTCTGTTCTACAGCTTCTCTTGACTTAATCAATTGCTCATAAGATTTGAGCTTTCCCAATAGAGATTCAGTTGAAATCTCATTAAGGCTTCTGGCTTCCTTGACAGTCTAGATTCTAGAATCCCATGAGCTAGGGGAGCAGATGAGGATTTTATCATTCACTTCTATAAAGTGATGTCCTTATCCAATGTCTTCAGCTCATTGATTATTGAGCTTAATCTGTTGTACATATCACCAACAGTCTCTGACTCATCCTTCTTGAAGTTCTCATACTAAGAGATGAGGTTGGATCTCCTATCCTTTCTCTCATTAGCAGAACCAGCTACCATCTGGTTAAGAGAATCCCAAATAGCCTTGGCTGATGTGCATTCAACTACCTTCTGAAGATGTCATCAGACATAGTCTGAGCCAGAATATTCATGGAATTTGCATCAGCAATCTTGGCCTTTTATAGAGCATTTGTCCACTCAGGCGGTGGAACAGCATGAGTGCTTGATGTTGAGGTGGATTCAGTCACTAGAGAAGGAGGTCCTGTCAAAATGGAATTAAAAATATCCTCATCAATAGAGTTCATATAAAGTTTGATTCTTGCCTTCCAAATGGCAAACTTATTTAAGTTGCACACTAGAGGTCTGGTGCTTGCATAATCCTTGTTCTATGCCATGCTATAAGAAATAAGCTAAAGAGATTTAGATCTAAGAAGGATCTTTTGGTTCAAGTGTTAGCTTATTCAACCAAGAGAAAAACCCTCTGATACCAATTGAAAAAAGGGGTTAGATCAGACTTACTCTAGAGGGGGGGGGGGATGAATAGAGTATTCAAATTTGTTGCTATTTTAAACTTTTATATATATCAGAGTGAAAATAAGTGATACCAAATATAATAATAGAAGGAAAAACAAGCTAATCTATTCTAACTGTCATAGCCACAGCAAGAACAAAACCAAAAAATGAGCAACCAGACAACACAAGAAGATTTTATAGTGGCTCCCCTAAACTTGGGTACATCCACACTTCTATCACCCTGGTAAGAATCCACTAGCAGGTTTTGATCAGGTGACTGCCACCATAATATCTATTTGTAGGGAGATATTGCAACCCTTTAGGCTTTTGATCAGGTGCCCAAAAACCAAACCAAGTCTTTTGAGCAGGAGACTTGACAACCAAAACCTAACTTTTGAAGGGAGTTAAAACCCTTTTACAAGAGGTGAGAGGAGGTGATAGAGTCTTCTCTTTCTCTAATCAACAGAGAAGACTAGTGAATCTTTGATGTTGACAAAGCTCTGCCTGAGATATTGAATGGTTGAGGAAGACTGGAGCTTTGCTCCATGGTGTAGGTCTTCAGACTTGTCTGAAAGTAGTCCTAGAACTTTTCTGACTGAATAGATCTTTGTTGTCCTGAATGTTCCTGGAAGTGAAGCTTGAAGAAGACTCTTGATTGTGATGATTATTCTTCTTCTGTCTTCAGGCTTGACAAGGTGAAACACAGAGAATTTTCTACGTTGAGAGAGAGAGAGTTCTAAAAAGATTAGTCTATCTTAGTGCTGTATATTTTTCTTGTAAGTTCTGGTGATTCCTTCTGTGTTTATTTGAAAGACAAAAAAATCACTTTTTATATTCTCAGTCAATAATTTCTCCTTTGAAATTTGAAATATTGCCTTAATTACTGGCTGATCTGGAGAATACAAACGGCTGGAATATATCATAAATGAGTTTCCCCAACTGTCCCTTAATAAAATAAGCAAGTAAATATCCTGATGAATATCATAATTAATACTGCCAATAACGGCTATATTTAGAGGAATATAAGCATTAATTACTCAGGAATAATACTGCTATTAATATAGAAATAAAGGAACAGAAGGAAGAAAACTTCTCATTCTAAAACTGGACAGATATCGTCGATAACTGAACAGAATTCGTCGACCTGAGATCCAAGATCATCGACCTAAGAATTCCAGTTCATCGACCTGAGCTCTGCAAACTGCGTACTGAAAATGGCTTGCCAAATCTATGCTCTGAGATCGTCGAGTTATGAATCTGTCCGAAGAAAAATGATCGTCAACCTGAGCTCGAATATCGTCGAGCTCAGCTCAGAGA
The DNA here is from genome assembly GCA_039513925.1 of Platanthera zijinensis. Classification (NCBI taxonomy): domain Eukaryota; kingdom Viridiplantae; phylum Streptophyta; class Magnoliopsida; order Asparagales; family Orchidaceae; genus Platanthera; species Platanthera zijinensis. The sequence continues at coordinate 98,742,874 of CM077089.1, forward strand.
AGTAACTCTGAGTTAATCGATCTGAGATCTATGATCGTTGAGCTGAGTTCGAAGAACTTCGAACTGAACAATTTTTTCTCTGAAATCTTCTAAGTATGAGTCTTCTGAGGTCCTCTGCTGACTGGTTCAAAAAGGTTGAACTTAATGACTTAGCCTAAACTCTAGGACTACTAGACTTGACCCTGGCTATACAATGTGGGTCAGACTCAGCCTAAATAAGTGAACCTAGCCCAAATCCAACTAGGTATCTAACGGATTGGTGAAATACCATTATGCTGTTATGATTATCATAATGAAGCATACTTGCTCGTGAGTGCTTGATCCTTATTAAGTAATTGGAAGAGGTTAATTCATGTCCATGAGATGTGATAAATAATGGAAGGTGTAAGTGATCTACTGCTTAGAGTTGTGTCTCCTTTTGGGTAGCAGTGTGAGATTGGTATGTTGTATAAGGTGTCTTGAAACCTGTGTAAACGATGAACCCTTGTGTAGTATTGAAATATGGAAGGATTGGGAGTGCATATGTGTTTGCCACATTGGAATAATGTGTTGATAAGGGACTCGGTATGGAGCCCTTGTGTGCTGTTGAGCACGGGATGTGAATAAATAAAAGGGGCTCAGAGTGGAGCCCTTATATGTAAAATTGCAGGCGGTGTGAGTTGACACACGGTGTCATAATTCTGGATTAAGGATAGTGTGGCAGTTCTACGGGCTCGCCAGCCGTCACACCGACGGGAGTATACAGATAGACTTGCACGGTTGGTCCTTGGTCCTTAGTGTTTACTTCTTGAGTCACCCTCCATGCTAGTGGATGGTTGGCCTTGGTCCTTTGGTGATGTGTTCATAGAGGTACCTTCCTTGCCACGATGATAGGCCAGTTTGGGCTGTGTTCTTAGTGCGCATCTACCCAAGACCACTCTGAGCCGTAGTACGCATGTGAGCTCCGTTATTGTGTTCTTAGCGTCAAGGCGTATGAATGCCTAGGCTTGGTAGTGTGTAGACCCGCCTAGTAGTGGAAAGCCTGTTCCACTATCACCATCTAGCCATGATGGATGATGCCTGGGAGTTTAGGCACCTACTCGAAAAGTGGGAACTACAAGTCTGTGTCGAAATAGCAGTTGCATGTGCGTGAGCATGGTGAGTAATCATAAGTCATTCATAAAATAACATTGCACCGCATAAGATCCTTATCATATAAGTTTGCATGTGCACTCTTATATGATGAGTTACTTTACTGTTAAGCCGATGCTTAACTTATATATCTGTATGAGCATTCTAATAAGTTGAGTTACTTTCCTGTTGTAGGACTTTACTTGTATACTACTATTGATTGTAGAACTACTTGTGTATATGAAGATTAGTACTATTGTAGAACATTACTTTTGCCCACAGCTAGGTGGAAATGCTCTCCCTGCCCTTCCTTCGGCAGCTCCACGAGGATGGGGACATATGCATGGTTGAGGACAAGGACCATGAGGTAGGAAGCCCAGACCTGCCCGGGATCAGGTGTTCGCGCTGGACATGGCGCAGGAGCGGAATCATCAGGATTTGATTGCAGGTATATTGTGATTTAATTACTAAGTATAAGCATTTCTCTTTAAATAGTCTAAGATATGCTAAGAGTCTAGTTTGAGTCTATATAATTGGTACCTAGGCACCATAATGGTTGGTGGGAAACCAACTTACACTCTATTCGATACCAGTACCACACACTTGTTTGTGTTGGCGGGTTTCGTTAAAGACCTAGAAGGAGTGCAATACTTCACCAGTATTGCTCGGAGAGTATGTCTCCTGGATGGCTCTGAGATGACAGCATCCGCAAAGTGTGAATTTGAGGTACTTCTTGAAGGAAAGTTCTTTGAAACCCCTACAATAGTGTTGAGAATGCCAGAATTTGACCTCATTCTGGGAATAACATAGTTAGATTAGCAACGCGCTAGGATAGATGTCATGGCGAATCAAATCATGTTGAGGCATAGGGACTCTTAGGTCATCTTTCAAGATATTAGACATGAACCCCGTATGTTATTGTCTTCAATTCATACCTTAAAATCCCATATGAGAGGGGATAAAGTATATATGATCTTGTTTGAACTAAAAGAGATTGTATTTGATATGAAAGATGTGCAAGTAGTGCGAGATTCCCCTGAGGTTTTTCTCGAGAAATTGCCGGGATTACCCCCGCATAAAGAGGTGGACTTTCAAATTAAGTTAGTACCGGGTGCCAAGCCCATCTCTCAGACCCCTTACTGAATGGCCCCGAAGGAATTCGCAAAGTTTAGAGTTTAGTTGCAAGAGTTAGTGGAATCAGGGTTTGTTTATCCTAGTTCATCACCTTGGGGAGACCCTGTCCTATTTGTCAAGAAAAAGGATGGAACGCTATGGTTATGTATAGATTACCGGGAACTCAATCATTTTACGATGTGGAACACCTATCCCCTACCCCAGATCGATGAGTTATTCGATCAGTTGGTAGAAGTGCACTGGTTTTCCAAACTGGATCTGCGCTCGGGGTACTCTCATTTGAGGATACGAGAGGAGGACATTCAGAAAATGGCATTTAGCTCTAGGTACGGTCTATATGAGTTCACCATAATGCCGTTTGGGCTCACAATTTCCCCTTCTGCATTCATGTGTTTGATGAACAAGGTGTTCAAGCTGTATCTAGCTATCTTCATCATCATCTTCATCGATGAAATTTTGGTCTATTCAAAGTTAGAGGAAGAGTATATTGAACATTTGACCTTGGTGCTGAAGAAGTTAAAGGAGCACACCTTGTTTAACAAGTTCATCAAGTGCGAATTTTTTCTCCGAGAGGTTTCTTTCTTAGGCCATGTGATTAGTGGTGCTGGACTAGCTGTGGACCCGGCCAAAGTGCGTGCTGTGAAAGAATGGTGGCCCTTAAAGTCAGCAGCCAATGTACGGAGTTTCCTTGGACATGCTGGGTATTATCGCAAGTTCGTGAAAGGATTCTCAAAGATAGCCCTTCCTCTCACTGCTCTGACAAAGAAAGGTATACCATATGAGTGGACACCCTAGTATGAAGCTGCATTCCAAGAGCTGTGAGAAAGACTTACCTCCTCACCCATCCTAGCCCTTCCATCTGGGAAGGAAAGATTTAAAGTCTACAATAATGTGTCATATCAAGGGAAGGGAGAAGTACTGATGCAGCACAGGTATGTGATTGCCTATGCTTCGAGGCAACTGAAGAAGCATTAAGCCAATTATCCGGTTCATGATATGGAGTTGGGGGTAGTGGTGTTCGCCTTGAAGGTTTGGAGGCACTATCTATATGGCGTCCACTACGATTTGGATCATAAGAATTTAAAGTATATTCATACTCAAAAGGGATTGAATCTGAGAAAACGACGATGGCTAGAATTTTTTTGTGATTACGAGTTTACCTTGAACTACTACCCCGGAAAAGAAAACTCTGTAGCTGATGCGTTGAGAAAAAAGGTATCAGAATCGAGCATTGCGACTCAATTGATGAGTATGGAATTAGCTCGAATGCTCGAGGAGAAGGAGATCATGTTGGTGTATAAAGATCATTCTGAGGAGTATACTGAGTTCCTATCAGCTATGAGTATAGTATGTGACATCTGAGATCGTATTCGGGTAGAGCAAGGGAAGGATGCAGCTCTGGCCCTTGTAATTAAGTCAATTAAAGATGGAACTACTTAAGAGTATAAGCTAAAGGACAACCTCATTCATTTCCATGGCTGGCTCTACATTCCCAAAGGCGGAGAAATTCAGGAAGATATATTGAGAGAAGCACATTGTTCCAAGTATTCAGTGCATCCCAGAATTTCTAAGATGTATAGTGACTTACGGAAGACCATGTTTTGGCCAGGATTGAAGAAAGCTGTCAAGTATTATGTTACACACTGTGAGGCTTGTCAAAAGGTGAAGGTGGAATACAAGAGCCTTAGAGGATTATTACAGTTATTGCCCATCCCTAAGTGGAGGTTCGAGGATATCTCCATGGACTTTGTTCACGGGTTGCTTCGCTCGCGCTTTGGGAACGATTCAGTTTGGGTAATCGTGGATCGCCTGACAAAGGTAGCCAGATTTATCCCTATGAAGAAGGAGGCACATGTAGATGTTTTAGTGCGGCTCTTTATGGAGCAATTTGTATAGTACCAAGGCATTCCTAAAACGATTGTCTCCGATCGTGATGGCCGCTTTACCTCCAAGGAGTGGAAGGTAGTATAAGCATATCTATGCTTTCACCTTACCTTCAGCATATCTTTTCATCCTCAGACAGACAGTCAGTTTGAGAGGACCATCAGGACAATGGAAGATCTTTTGAGATTATGTGTATTGGATAGAGGAGAACCGTGGGAAAGACTCTTGCCACTGGTAGAATTTTCATATAATAATAGCCATCAAGCTAGCATCGGGATGGCTCCCCACTAAGCACTTTATGGGAGAAAGTGTAGAATGCCATTGTCGTGGGTGCAGGATGAAGATCCAAATTTTTTGGGATAGAGTACATTGATGACACCGATGCGCTTGTTAGATTGATACGAGATCGCATGCTTGAGGCTCAAAGTCGGTAGGATAAATACCATAATAAGAAACATCGAATGGTGTAATTTCAAGTGGGAGACAAGGTATTCTTGAAGATCAGGCCGATGCATGGAGTGTCACGAGTACGGGGTATGAAGAAGCTTAGCCCGAGATATGTGGGACCCTATGCTACATTGGAAAGAATTGGCCCTGTGGCCTATCGGCTGGAGCTACCACTAGAGCTAAAAAAATCTACACAACATATTCCATGTGTCGTCGATCAGGAAGGCACTACTACGGCCAGACCAACATGTCCCCACCCTAGATGGAGAAGTAAAACCAATAGAACTGTTCAACTAGAGCCGGTGCGGATAGTGGACAACGAGACGAGGAGCTTGCGGCAGAAAAGTGTACCATTGGTAATGGTCCAATGGTTTAACCACGGGAAAGAAGAATACACATAGGAGCCGGTGGACTTGATGCAAAAGCGCTACCCAGAGTTGTTTTCCCAAGGAAAGTTTAACAGTTTATTATATTTTTTGTGCTTCATTCCCCCACAGCTTTAGCCTAATTTCGGGGACAAAATCTTTTATTTTGTTTATAGGATTTGTAACATCCCGTTTCACGCTAGGCCCTTTGCAAGCATTTTGAGTCAAGAGAATTAACTCAGGCTCGAGAAGCGTTAAGTGAGTCGATTGGGCTCGATAAATGGAGCAGATTTTACTTAGAACAATTCTAGAAACTGAAGGCGTCGAGTGCACTCGACACCATTCGATGAATTATAACTTAAAAGTACTCTGGATGCTGAGGCGTTGAGTGGACTCAGCACCACTCAACAAAATTATACTTAAAATATTTTTTGGACTCATGCGTTGAGTGGACTGAACACCACTCAACGCCATTCAACGTATAAGCTGAGGCATTGAGTGGGCTCAACACTACTCAATGCCATTCGATGAATAAGTTGAGGCGTTGAGTGGACTCAACACCACTGAACGCCATTCGACGGATTATGCCGAGGCGTTGAGTGGACTCAACGCCACTCGATGAATTAAGACTTAGAATAATTCTGGAAAGTTGGCATTGAGTGGAGTCAATGCCACTCAATGATTTTGGACTTGAGTTATTCTGAGAACTATAGGCATTGAGTACGTTGAGTGCACTCGACGCCACTCGACGATTCATCGAGTGAAGGTTCCATACTTGGTGATTTTTGACCTAAAAGATTTAGACTTAACAAGGCGTTGAGTGCGTTAAGTGCACTCGATGCCACTCGACGATTCATCGAGTAAGGGTAAGTAAACTCAATTCTTTTTTAATTGGTGTTATTCTGAGGCTGTAGGAATCGAGTGTGTTGAGTGCACTCGATGCCACTCGATGATTCGTCGAGTAAAGGGTGCTTACTCAATGACTTTGATTTAGCGGATTTTCTGGCACAATCTGCTTGCTGTCATATGCCCGATATGAACCAGACTTTTGGGATTAGCGCCAAATGAATTAAATTGAACACGTCTTTTCAAAAGGGCATATTTAATGTAATAATGGGCTGTCCAGTAACACGGTGAAACGTGGCAAAGCGGTTCAACCCTAATTTCTCATTATAAAAGAAGACTTAAGGGAAAACCCTAGCCGTCACTTCGCCATTTTTGCCGAGCTATTTCTGTGCAACCCTGATGGAAGCGGAAGGAACTACAAGATCACTGGAGTCAGATTTTCTGGAGGAAGCCTTCCCATTCTCTTACCTGTAAAGAACAACACCAACAAAGAGAAAGATGCCACCAAGGAGAGTGATGAGATCTATGGCCGGAACTGCCGGAAATGAGGTGTGCTTCCTACCCTCTCCCTGGGTGCTAAATTTGTAGTTATTTCCTATGAGAGATGTCGACTCACAAGAGAGTGACTTGTGAGATGATGATCACCTAGGTATAGACCATGTTAGGTCTGGTGTCCTACAGATGTGATGTCTTCAACCTCTCCTCACTTCTTTGTGAAGGTGGTGGACTTGGTTTCGTGAAGAGAAATGGTCTAATGAGGGTGAATATGGGAGGAGGAAGTTCTATAAATAATTTTGATTAAATGTCTAAAGGAAGAAGATGAACTAATGTTATTCATCTTGCTTTAAGATGCGTGCAAAAATCTGTTTTCTGTGCTCAGCAAACTTCAAGGCAATTTTCGGGTATATTACGACTAGATCTGGGCTTTAGGCTAAACACAAAACTCGTAGCCATTAGAAATACCTTTCCAACGGATGGTTACATGTTTTCATACAATTCTCGTAGACTCAGGAATGTCCTGTCAAAGTTCTTGTACAGTCAGTCCTAAGTACATATTGCTCTAAGTTTGTGTAGAACCAGGTTAGTTTTGGGTAGAGAAATCCTAGCAAAATAATGTTGAGGTTTGGTGAAATTAGCCTTATGTGATCGTGATAAACAAATAGTTTGGTGAAACATTATTGTGCGTGATTATAATCAGGAGAATGGTATAGGTTTTGGAAGAGGATGTGATGCTCGATAATTGAAAGAGTAACCCATAACTATGTTGTCATGTTGATGGATTGGTGAAATACCGTTGTGCTATTGTGATTATCATAAGGAAGCATACTTGCTGGAGAATGCTTGATCCTTAATAAGGAATTGGAAGAGGTTAATTCATAGCCATGAGATGTGATAAATAATAGAAGGTGTAAGTGGTCTACTGCTTAGAGTTGTGTCTCCCTTCGGGTAGTAGTGTGAGATTGGTATGTAGTGTAAGGTGGATTGTCACCTGTGTAAACGATGAACCCTTGTGTTGTATGTAAATGTGGAAGGGTTGGGAGTGCATGATTGTTTACCGCACTAGAACGATGTGTTGATAAGGGACTCGGTGTGGAGCCCTTGCATTTTGTAGAGCATGGGATGTGAATAAATAAAAGGGACTCAGAGTGTGCCCTTATTTGTGAAATTACATGCTGTGTAAGTTGACACGCGGTGTCATAATCCTTGGTTAACGATAAAGTGGTAGGTCTATGGGCTCGCCAGTCATCACACTGATGGGAGTTGACAGATAGACTTGCAGGGTTGGGCCTTGATCCTCAGTGTTTACTTCCCGTGGCACCCTCTGTGTTAGTGGACGTTGACCTTGTTCCTTTGGTGATGTGTTCACAGAGGCACCTTCCGTGCCATGATGATAGGACAGTTTGGGCTGTGTTCTTGGTGCACATCTACCCTAGACCCCTCTAAGTTATAGCATGCATGTAAGCTCCGCTGTTGTGTTCTTAGCATTGAGGCTTATAGAGGCCTAGGCTTGGTAGTGTGTAGACCCGCCTAGTAGTGGAAAGCTCGCTCCACTGTCACCGTCTGGCCACGACGGATGACGCTAGAGAGGTTAGCTACCTGCTCGAAAGTGGGAACTACAAGTCTTTGTCGATATAGTAGTTGCATGTGTGTGAGCATGAGTGAGTCATCATAAGTCATTCATAACATAACATTGCACCACATAAGATCCTTATCAAATAAGTTTGTATGGGTACTCGTATATGATGAGTTACTTTACTGTTAAGCCAATCCTTAACTTATATGAATGTATGGGAAATCATATAAGTTGAGTTACTTTCCTGTTGTAGGACTTTACTTGTATACTGCTGTTGATGGTAGAACTGCTAATGTAGATTGATATGCGCAATTATTGTAGTTACTTTGATATACTATGATACTGATTAGTCTTATACCACTAGCTTGTACTATTGTTTATATATATATATATATATATATATATATATATATATATTTACATTGTACCCTCTTCTTTTCTCCACCCGGTGCCTAAGAGTCGCCAGGGGAGCGGATGTGATAGCCACTTAGTCTTTATGACTAACGGTTGCTACGTCATCCTTATTAGGAGAAAACCCCACAGATAGAGCAGCAGGTTTTGCAGGAGGGAAACCAGGCCAAGATGACGGGGCCTGAAGTGATGATACCATCATTAGTGCCAGTAACTGATGTAAGTTTTTGAGAGACTCATTTTGTAGCCTTTTTTGCATTTCATAAGTACTCTGATATTATAGAAGCCTTGGTTGCTTCTTTTATTTGCTGTACTTGTTATACATTATATACTTATGTGGATTTTGACTTCTACTCATATTATTAAGTTAGGTTGGCAATGATGTTATTGGTTTTAGCCGGCAGGATAGGCGTCTTGTGGTACAGGTCGACCTGTGTGTTGGCGCTAATGCAAGGCGGCTGTTCTGGGAATAAGAATCCCCTCGGCCATGTCTTGTGTTCCTGGAAGGGGGTCTTACACATTGGACCGCCCATTATTACTTAAAACTAGTCTTGTCGAAGAGACCGCCCCACAAGAGTCATTTGGCACATTTCTTGAAAAATCGGTTCAGTCCATATATATGAACCAGCAAACAGAGTCAGGGCGGAAAATGCTCTTATTCAAAATCATCGTGTATCACTCGATGTTTCATTGAATGTCATCGAGTTTACTCAATGCACTCGACGCTTTGTCGAATGGCGTCAAGACCACTCAATGCCTATAGAATCCAGAATCATTTTCTAAGTTAAACTTCCATTCGTCGAGTATTACTCGGCGATTCGTTGAATGGCGTTGAGACCACTCAACGCACTCGAAGCCTTTTGAATCAAGAACATTTTTTCTAAGTATCATTCGTCGAGTACCACTCAACGATTTGCCGAATGGCGTTGAGACTACTCAATGCACTTGACGCTTCCAGAATCCAGAATTAGTCCATTTTCTCCTTATGCGTTGAGTATCACTTAATGCCCCGTCGAATGGCATTGAGACCACTCAACGCACTTGACGCTTCCATAGTACAAAATTACTCTAAGTAAAATTCTTCTTATGCATCGATTATCACTCAACGCACTCGACGCCTTCCCACCAGTCGACGCACTCAACGCTTCGTTGAGTCCATAATTTTTCTAAGTGAAATTTACCCGATTAGTCGAGTATCTATCGATGCCTGTTACCAGTGCACCCCGAGCCTGAGTCAACTTTCTTGAATCAAAACACATGCGAGGGGTCTAACACAAATCGGGATGTTACAAATCCTATAAACAAAATAAACGTTTTCGTCCCCGAAATCAGGCTAAGGCTACGGGGAAAGTAAAGTATGAAGAATACAAAGTATGCTTTTAAGTTTTCCTTGGGGAAACAACTCCGGGTAGTGCTTTTGCATCAAGTCCACCGGCTCCCAAGTATATTCCTCTTTCCTATGATTAGACCACAAGACCTTCACCAAAGGAACACTCTTCCAACTCAAGTTCCTTGTCTCGGTGTCCACTATCCGCACTGGCTCTTGTTGAACAGACCTATCAGTTGCCACTATTTCATTTGTGGTGAGGACATGCTGATTGGGCTGTAGAAGTGCTTTCCAAAGCGATGATACATGGAATACGTCATGCAAATTTTCTAGCTGTGGTGGTAGCTCCAGCCGATAGGCCAAAGGGCCAATTCTTTCCAATATAACATAAGGCCCCACATATCTCGGGCTGAGCTTATTTGTACCACACACTCTTGACACTCCATGCATCAGCCTGATCTTCAAGAACACATTATCACCCACTTGAAACTCCACCATCCTGTGATTCATATTATATTACTTTGTCTGTCGACTTTGATCCTCAAGCATGCGGTCCCGTATCAATCTAACGACATCAATATTATTAATATACTTGATTCCCAAAATCTTCGGGTCTTCATCCTGCACCCATGATAAAGGTGTTCTACACCTTCTTCCATAAAGCGCTTTGTGTGGTTCCATCCCGATGCTGACTTGATGACTGTTGTTGTATGAAAATTCCAACAGTGGCAAGAGCCTTTCCCACAGCTCCCCTTTATCCAATACACAAAATCTCAATAGATCTTCCATTGTTCTAATGGTTCTCTCAGACTTACCATCCGTCTGAGGATAAAAGGCTGTGTTAAAGGTAAGGAGAGAACCCAAATATGCTTGAACTGCCTTCCATTCCTTGGAGGTAAAGCGACCATCATGGTCGGAGACTATCGTCTTAGGCACTCCATGGTATCATATAAACTGTTCTACAAAGAGACAAACCAATACATCAACATGCGTCTCTTTCTTCATTTGGATAAATCTTGCGACCTAAGTCAAGCAATCAATAATCACCCAAACTGAGTCATTCCCTGATCATGATCGGGGAAGGCCTTGAACAAAATCCATGAAGATATCTTCAAACATCCACTCTGGAATGGGTAACGATTGTAAGAATCCTCCAGGACTCTTGCACTCCACCTTCACCTTCTAGCAAGCCTCACAGTGTGTAACATGGTACTTAACATCACACTTCATTCCTGACTAGAACATGGTCTTTCGTAATTCACTATACATCTTGGAAATCCCGGGATGCATCGAATACTTGGAACAATGTGCCTCTCTCAAGATGTCTTCCCGGATTTCACCGCCCTTGGGAATTTAGAGCCTTCCACGGAAATGAACGAGGCCGTCCTCCAGAGTATACTCTCTAGTAGATCCATCCTCAAAAGATTTAATCACAAGGGGCAGAGAAACATCCTTCCCTTGCTCTGCCCGAATTCGATCTCGAATGTAACAAATTATTCTCATGGCAGTTAGATATTCATTATATGTCTCAGCATAATCCTTACACACCAATGTGATTGTTGGAACACCCTATTACTAATTTGGGTAAGGATCACTATGTTTGTCTTAGGAAACCAGGTTGACCTAGTTGTATAGTTGTAAATGTCAACATTAGAATGAGTCTAGGGCTTAGAACTTAGGTTTGAAGCTGCCCCCAGGACCATTCCAAGATCAAGGATATAGAGCCAAGTCCAAAGTCAGTTATCGTCGAGCTTAGGTCGACGAAACATCGAACTCGGTTCGACGCTCTCTGAGCTCAACCTTGCTAAAGTCGTCGAGCTTCGGTCGACGTTCTTCGAGCTCAGGTCGACGATCTCTCTTCGGCTATTCTTCAGGTCGCTGAGCTCGGTTCGACGATCTTCGAGCTCAGTTCGACGCTTTCTATCTGTTTGATCTGTCTCCATCTCTGAGCTCAGTTCGACGATCGTAGAGCTCAGATCGACGATTTTTCTGAGAGATCAAAGATTCTAAGGATTCAAATGCTGCCAGTCTTTGGAATGTTTTTGAATTCTCTCAGCATTTATGTCAAGGAGATCTGCCAGCCATTTGTCTTTATTCTGGAGCAAGTTTCAAGGAATTATTCAGGGAATATTTTATTGGACCTTCCTCTAGAAGACAAGACTTTTTATGGAAGACATTTATGACTGCCAACGACTATCTTTGACAAGAATTTTTCAGAGAATAAGATCCTCCTTTTTGTCTTCAGAAAAATATATAGAGAACACACAGAGAACACAAAAAAAAAGAGAAAAAAGCTGTGACAGATAACAAGTGATCAATTCTGAAGAATCAGAATAACAATCTTTTTGCTTACAGAAAAGTGATCACAGCTTCATCTCAAGAACTCCAGACACCTCATCTTTCAGCCTCCTTTTGCTGAAACAATCTTTTGCTGGAGATCTAAACTTCTGAAGACCTATCACCCTAGAGCAAAGCTTCCATTCCTGAACCTGTCTACATCTCATGGGGAGCTTTGACAACAAAAGATCCACTAGTCTTCTCTCATTTGATTTGAGAACAGAGAAGACAACTTCACCTCTTTATCTTTTCTTTTTCTGCTGTAAAAGGGTTCTTGAACTCCCTTCAAAAGTTCTGTCTGGTTCTGAGAGCCTTGTCAAAACTCAGTGGTGGCAAGACACCTTATCAAAAATCCAGTTTTGGTTTTTGAGCACCTTATCAAAAGCTCATTGGTGTCAGGACACCTGATCAACTCATCCTGAGTGGATTCCTACCAAGGGTGGTAGAAGAGTGGATGTACCCAGGTTTTTGGGGAACCACTATATTTCCTTGTGTCTTCTGGCTTGTTTGTGTGATTGATTTGCTGTGTGCTGTGCTCTTTACTTCTTTGTTCTTAACTCTTTACTACCACTCTACACTATACTATAAATTTAATTTTATATGTGCTGATTATTTCAAAACTGTGAAATTAATTTAACATAAACTCTATTCACCCCCCCTCTAGAGTTGAGATAGATCTTACTCTCACTTTCAATTGGTATCATAGGGAGGTTGGTTGCTCATACAAGCTAACACCTGAACCAAAAGATCCTTGATAAGATCAATCTCTTAAGAAGGTCATTTTCACTATTTCTATCTATTTAAATAAACATGGCACAGAACAAAGATTATGCAAGCACCAGACCTCCAGTGTGCAACCTTTCTAAGTTTGCACTTTGGAAAGCAAGGATTAGACTATATATGAACTCTATTGATGAAGATATTTTCAATTCTGTCTTGATAGTTTGTCCAAGTCCACCAACAAGCTCAAGCACAAATGCTGTTCCACCTCCCTCAGGAACAGATGCAGACATAAAGAAATGGAAAACTACAGATGCAAAGGCCATGAATATCTTAGCTCAGACAATGTCTGATGAGATATTTCAGAAGGTAGCTGACTGCAACTCAGCCAAAGGAATTTGGGACAAGCTCTCTGAAATTGTCTCAGGGTCTGCTGATGAAAGGAAAGATAGGAGATCCCATCTGATAAGTCAATATGAGAACTTCAAAAAGGGAGAAGCTGAATCAGTGGCTGACATGTACAATAGACTAAGTCTGATTGTCAATGAGTTAAAGACTTTGGATAAAGAAATCTCATTGACTGAGCTGAATGACAAAATCCTAATGTGCTTCCCCAGCACTTGGGATTCAAGAATCTGGCCAATCAAAGATGCCAGAAGTCTAAATGAGATTACCACTGAAGCTCTCCTGGGCAAGCTCAAATCCTATGACTTGCTCATTAAAAATAGAGAAGAAGAACAAAAGGATACTTCACCAGTCACAAGGAAAGAAAAAACCATAGCCTTCAAAGCTGCAGAAGAGGAGCCTGAAGATAAAGATACAGGAAATGATGAGCTCCTAAGTCTACTGGCCAAAAGATTCTACAAGATGGCCAGAAAAGACTTCAGAAAGAGATCATACAAGGGTCATGATAAACCAAGGTATGATTAATCAAATAACAATAAAGAAATCATATGTTTTGGTTGCAGGAAACCAGGCCATATTGTGCCTGACTGTCCAGAAAATAAGAACAAGGACAAGAAAGATAGAAGAGAAAGAAGAAAAGAAAAAGACTTCAGAAAGAACAGCTCAGACAAACCATCCTTCAGCAAGAACAAACATACAAGGAAGGGATTTGTTGCCGAGACATGGAGTGAAACTGAAGAGGACTCTGAAGCCTCATCCAGCTCCAGTGATGATGAGGATGATGCTGATGAAAAGGAATTCTGCATGATGGCTATCAATGCCTCTCAAACAGACTCAGAAGTAGAAGAGTCAGAATCAGATTCAGAAGCTCAACTAGAAGAAGATCAGGTAATCAATTCATTTGATTTCAGTTCTGAGGATTTTAAACATGAGTTTAAGGTACTATGCCTAGATCTGTTGGAGTTTGAGAAGGAAATCACTTCCCTCAGAAAACAACTATCTGAGTATAGCACTATAAAATCAGAGAACCTCAAACTCTCTGAGGAGTTGGAATGTTGTAGGGAAGAGATAGCTTCACTGAAAAGTGAACTATCAAAGGCCAAAAAGTTTGAAGAATCCCTAAATGGGAGAAGTATCAGACTGATGGACATTACAAGCACAGTGAACTCTAGATTTAATAGTACACTGGGCTTGGGTGCCTCATCCAGCCAACCTATAATATTAACAACTCCAATCAAATTTATCTCTGACAAAGGAAAGGGAGTAGTAGAGGTAGCTAGGAAGAATGCAGATCTGCCAGAGAAAAATTCAGTTCAACAGATTGCGTCGAGCAGAGCTCGACGATCGTCGAACAGAGCTCGACGATCTAACCCAATATCGTCGACCTCAGCTCGACGATATCCAAACTCTGAACTCCAGAATAATCGATCTTCTAACAGAGATCGACGATCTGACCTAAGATCGTCGACCTCAGTTCGACGATCGTCGAACAGAGATCAGGTTTGTGAACATTCCTTCAATGGCACATCTAGATTCAATCCCAAAAGTCCCACATCCCAAGGCTTTAACCCCTATACTGAATGGATAGGACCTCCTAGGAGATACCATCCTGACGGTTATAAGAGTCAACCTGGGATGTCTTTCATTTCTGAATTCAAGGGATATCAACCTAGGCCCAAGGTTAAATGGGTCAAAAACATATAAGCTGTTTTTGTGCAGGTGAAGACATATCCAACATCAAACCAGTTATGGTATCTGGATTGTGGGTGCTCAAAGCACATGACAGGGAACAGGGAGAACCTATCATCCTTCATAACCAAACTTGGACCCAAAGTGATTTTTGGTGATTCAAATTTTGGCCAAACCAAAGGATATGGTGCTGTTTAGATAGGCTCAGTCACTTTCAAGAAAGTGGCATATGTTGAAGGACTGAAGCATAAACTGATAAGCATCAGTCAGCTATGTGATGAAGGATATAAAGTGAATTTCAACAAATCCCTGTGCAAGATCAAGTCAGAGGATAACACAACTGTGTTAACAGGTAAAAGGACAGGTAACATTTACTTAGTAGATTTTCTTTCATCTAAAGTAGATATCTGTTTATTCAATTCCATATCTAAGCCAAATGTTTTATGGCATAAGAGATTAGGACATCTAAACCTTAGAACCATTGCTAGGCTATCCAAGGACAACCTTGTTAGAGGACTACCTTCTGGCCCCTACAAGAAGGAAGGACTTTGAAAGGCTTGTCAATTAGGCAAGCAAACTAAAAATAGCTTTAAGTCACTTAATAAGAGTGATTCACCTAGGATTCTGTATTTGTTGCACATGGATCTTTTTGGATCCATTACAGTACAAAGCTTAGGAGGGAAATCTTATGCTTTAGTTATTGTAGATGACTTCTCTAGATTCACATGGGTATTCTTTCTGAGGAAGAAGTCTGATAACTTTAAGTGTTTGACAGAGTTTCTCAAATGTATACAGATTGAGTTCAACACTCACAGTGCCCTGATCAGAAGTGATCATGGGACAGAGTTTGATTCTCTTCTTATGCAAGAGTTCTGTCAAAGTGAACGGATCATGCACACTTTCTCAGCTCCTAGAACTCCTCAACAAAATGGGGTAGCTGAAAGGAAAAATAGAACCCTAATTGAATCTGCTACTACATTGTTGACAGATGCTCACCTACCTCTATCCTTTTGGGCTGAGGCAGTGAACACCTCCAACTATGTGCTAAACAGAAGCCTGATACATAAACTAAAGGGCAAGACTCCCTATGAATTGCTCAAAGGGAAGAAACCTAAAGTAAATTATTTTAAAATTTTTGGCTGTACTTGTTATATTCATAATAATGACAAGAAGTATCTAGCAAAATTCCAAGCTAAAGCTGATGAAGGAGTGTTTCTGGGATACTCCATGATCAGCAGGTCCTATAGGGTATATAATAAATCTTCCTATAAAATTGAAGAATCTGTTCATGTTACTTTTGATGAGACTAACATGTGTTATAAGGAGAAGTCTACTTCTACCATAGAACCTTTGCAGGTACACTCTATTTCAGAAAGTATGGACAGATTACAGGTTAAAGAAGAAGGAACAATCTCTCAACAAAAGGATGAGAGCAGTGATGATGAAGAAGAAGTTAAACCTTTTGAAGAAAATCATCCTGAAGAGCCAGTTGTTATTCCACAAGAGGAAACAACAACACAGGTTGGTGAACAATCAACACCCCTTGTTGATCTAGTAACAACAAGAGATCATCCAATCACCCAAGTAATTGGAGACATCTCAGCTGGTATGCAAACCAGAAATCAGGTCAACCAAAACCTGATGCACACCTGCTTCCTATCTCAATTTGAGCCTCAATCCATTCAAGATGCAGAGCAAGATCCACACTGGATCATTGCAATGCAAGAGGAGTTGCATCAATTTGAAAGGAATAAAGTTTGGGAACTAGTGCCTAAGCCAAAGGATCACTCCATTGTTGGAACAAAGTGGGTGTTCAGAAACAAGCTGGATGATCAAGGAGTTATTGTCAGAAACAAGGCAAGGCTAGTTGCTCAAGGCTATTCTCAACAAGAAGGAATAGACTATGACCAGACCTTTGCACCAGTTGCAAGGTTAGAGGCCATTAGAATATTCCTAGCTTATGCTGCTCACAAGGGATTCAAGGTCTACCAGATGGATGTGAAGAGTGCATTTCTCAATGGGGACATCAAAGAGGAAGTCTATGTTAGACAACCTCCAGGTTTTATCTCTCTAACTCACCCTGATTATGTTTTCAAATTGCATAAAGCATTATATGGTCTCAAGCAAGCTCCTAGAGCATGGTATGAGACCCTAGCATGCTTTCTTCTGGAAAATGATTTTGTTAGGGGGAGAGTAGACCAAACTCTTTTTATTAGAACCCATAAGTCCCATACCCTACTAGTATAAATTTATGTAGATGGTATCATATTTGGATCTACTGATTCAAACTTGTGCAGAAGGTTTTCCAACCTGATGCATTCCAAATTTGAAATGAGTAGCATGGGTGAGCTCTCCTTCTTCTTAGGATTGCAAGTAAAACAGCATGCCGAGGGCATATTTATTTCCCAAACCAAGTATGCTAAAGAATTGGTTAAGAGATTTGGTATGTCTGAGGCATCTTGTATGAAAACACCCATGCCTACCAATGCTGTATTGGATGCTGATGAACATGGGAAACTAGTTGATCAGACAACATATAGAGCAATGATTGGCTCTCTATTGTACCTTACAGCTAGTAGACCAGATATAATGTTTGCTACATGCATATGTGCTAGATTCCAAGTAAGCCCTAGAGAGTCACACCTAACTTTAGTTAAAAGGATTCTTAGGTATGTAAAAAGTTGTCCAAATCTAGGACTCTGGTATCCAAAAGACTCAGGATTTAAACTAACTAGATTTTCAGATGCTGATTATGCTGGATGCAGAGTAGACAGGAAAAGCACCAGTGGAACTTGTCAGTTCCTTGGCGACAGACTTGTCTCCTGGTTTTGTAAGAAGCAAACATCTGTGTCAACCTCAACTGCTGAAGCTGAATATATGGCTGCAGGCAGTTGCTGTTCACAAATATTGTGGATACAAAATCAGCTCATAGACTATGGCTACAACATAGAGAAGTCTAAAATTTTTTGTGATAATACTAGTGCTATCTCTATAGCACAAAATCCAGTCCTCCATAGTAGGACAAAACATATAGAGATTAGGCATCATTTTCTAAGGGATAATGTAGAAAAAAACAAAATAGAACTTCAATATATCCCAACTGATTTGCAAAGGGGAGATATTTTCACCAAGCCCTTGGATAAAAAGAAGCACAATTTCTTCCTAAATCAGTTAGGCATGTTGGATGGAGGAAGCCTAAACTAATTTACAAGATTTTTGAAAAGTTAAAACACACCAAGACTAGGCTAAAATAATAAATCAGTTCTTTTTGTGTCTGTAGAATAGGCCTTGTCTCTGAACTGCGCTCGACGCTTTCCCAGAAATCGTCGAACGTAGATCGACGTTTTTCTAAAAAACGTCGACCAGAGATCGACGTTTCCAAAATCGTCGATCTGAGTTTAGCGCCTCCGATTAGCTCCAGGTTTTCTCTCTTTCTGTTCAGAGGTCGTCAAGCGGAGCTCGACGCTTTTCAACATCGTCGAACGGAGATCGACGATATTGAAGTCTCTTCAGATTCCTTCTGTAGCCCAAATCGTCGAGCTGAGATTGACGTTTTGTCGAACTGAGCTCCACGATTTTCCGTTTCGCCGTCGAACCCTAATATAAAATCATTTCCTCGGCCGTCGTTCATCTTTGCGCTTTCATACTCTCTGCAACTTTCTTCTTTTTCCCTCCAAATCTTCTACGCTTGGTCGTGTTTGGTTCTTTGTTGCAGGTACAAATGGCTGGCTCCAGTGCTGCGATTTCCAAAATGAAATTCGACACTGGGTTTGATATTGACATGAACTTATTTGATGGAAGCGATCAGCGCTTCAAAGACATTCTCAATCTATTCAGAGAACAGCAGCTATCCCAAATAATGACTACCAGAATGAAGATTGCATCAGAAGAAATAAAAGAATGGTGTTATACAACGACAGATGAGAATGAGAACTCTGTCGTCGGCTTCATAAAAGGGACTCAGGTACAATTGTCCCCGGCTCTTTTAACTGAAGTTTTTCATCTTAGTTCTGGAGAAGATTCCATAGAGTTATCTGGAGAGGAATATGACTCCATGCTTGATAGAATGGGTCACAATGCTGTAAACCCTAACAAACTGCTGAAGAAAAATCTGTCGATAGAATTTCAATTTTTGGCTGATGTAGTTGGGAAAGTGCTTCTGGCCAAGCACTCAGCCCATGATACCATATCAAGATATCAATTTTGTCTAATGGGAGCTCTGCTTGATAAGAAACATCTAGACTGGGGATCTATTTTCTTCAACCTGATTAAGAAGAAGCTGAATAAGACTGCTGTCAGTTTTGGGAGAATTCTAGGGGTCTATCTGCATTCCAGATGCCCTGAGCTGCTAACCTCTTCTGGGATGTTCATTAATGCATCCAAGAGGCTCTCCTATGCCCTTTTCAGCAAATGGGACAAGCAGATTGTTAACCCTACCAGAGCTGCTGCACCACTGACTTCAGGCACCAGGACTGTCTCAGTCACTCCACCTCTGGTCTCTGCCCCAGCAGAAGTGTTGCCTGCTTCTCCTCTTCCTCCAGCTGTCTCTACCCCAGCCATTTCATCCTCACCTCCAATCACCACCATAGCCATATCTTCCCCCATTACCATTTCTTCACCAGTTTCACCCCCTCCAGCATCTACCTCAGAGGAATTCCATCCTCTTTTCTCTTATCCAATCTTCACCTCACCATCATTTTCCCTTGTAGATGATTCCTTTATGGATGATTCACCTTCCTCTCCCCCCGAGCCTCCCTCTACCTCCTCATTCCAACAAATGCTGCACGAAATTCTTTCTCAACCATCCTTCACCCCATCTCTTGCCTCTTCTAGCTCCATCTCAACAACCTCTATCTTCACTATTCCACTCTCAGAGCCATCCATTCCCACACCTCCTATCTCCACATTCTTCATGCCACCAGCTCCAACCAACATCCTTCCAACAACCTTCTCTCCTACCTCTGCTCAAGCCCCTCTTGAGCATGTAGATCTATCAGCCCTGGCAGACAGGTTATATGAGCTGCTAGCTCCTAAGCTAACCTCATTACTGGAGACCACTCTGGCTCCACTCCTGACCCATGTCAAGGAGCTGTCTTCCAAGCTCCCCTCCTTCATTCCCTCTCAGGTAATTACCTCTTCTGGGTGCCTTGATTCAGTTCTCCCTGAATCCAGGCAGGGGGAGATGCCTTCTGAAGTAGTGGATGTGCCTGAGTTTTCTCCAGCTCTTGCTCCTGCTCCTGCTTTTACAATGGACCTCCAGAGCCTGCTCTCTGAGTTTGATACAGTTTACTTCAGATCTTTGCCAGTTCTACATAATGAAGACTTGTCTAAGGCCATTGTGCCTATTTCCGTCTGTGATCCCAGCCAAATTGAAGCATATGTAAATTCCTGGAAGGCTGTCAATGTTTATGTTTCCATCTCTGATGCTGCTACTAAGGCCATTGTGCCTCTTGTTGATAAAGCTGCTGCTGCTGTTACTGAAGATACTGAAATGGTTCCTGTAATTGAAGATACATCTGCTGCTGAAGAACTTGCTTCTTACCTGGAAGAACCTGCACCTGCTGTTGTTTCTGCTCTTATTGCTGCTGCTACTTCCGCTCCATCTCCTGATGTTGTTTCTTCTTCAAAAGTTCTTTCTGCTCAAATTTCTGCTGCTGCTGCTGCTCCTGCCCTGACTCCTGATCAGTTGAAGTTACAAGAGAAATACATAAAAAGCATTGATGATTTGTATGACAGACCTCAAAGTTCAGAGAGTGATCAATTTCAAACTGAATCAGATGACTCTGCAAATACTATTGCCAAGAAGAGGAAGGCCAGAAGCAAGGCCATGATGACAGTCCCCCCAGCTCAGACAAAGGATTCTAATGACATTCCCTACTATATTCTGCATGACTGCCCCATATCTGAGCCTTGGATGTAGTATTCCAAGAACCAACAAAAGGCTATGAAGAAGAGAAGGAAGCTGGATAAGTATGAAAAAGGATCTTCTCAGTATCAGCCTCCTCCTCCTCCTCCAGATTCTGGTTCAGGCTCAGCCTCTCAAGCTCCAGCTTCCAGTCAAAGCTCCTCCCAGTCTTATCAGATATACTATCAAAGGGGGCAACATCAAAGGGGATATCAATCTAGAAGGGGTCAATATAGAGGAAGCTAGAGAGGACACATATTTCAACAAAGGGAAGGACAAGGCCATACTGATTCTACTTCAGGTCCTTTCCCTTATAAGCTAAAAGATACAGTTGTCTCCAGGACTCCTCCTACTGATTCTGAATCCATCAACAGATATGAACCTCCTGTTCCTTTTAAGGATCCTGAGAACAACCCCTTGTCCTGGACAGCTAGAATGAAAGAGTTGGCTGCTCTTGATCAAATGAAAAAGGCCAGAGAGCAAGGTAAGGACACTTCCAACATAACAACTCTATCAGATCATAGAAAGAAAGAACTGGAGAGATATGCATCAAGAAAATTCTTTAATCCAGAAGATTATATGAAGCTGCACCCAGAGGCTGTAGTTCCAAGGCCCAGATCTCAAACTTCCTTAGGTGCAGAAGATGATAGAAGATCCAAGAAAGAAGCCCTCTGTTGGTACCCTAGGTTTTGATTTGAGTTCAGTCCTCTCTTTCTGTCTCTTGACCCATGATTTATCTATGGTCAAAGGTTAGTTGATAGGTTAGACTCTCTAGTTGTGTAGAATTGCTTTTCCAGATGAATATTTGGTTAAGTAGTTTTTCGTTCGACTATAGTCGAACGTCGCTCGACTATAGTCGAACGTCGCTCGACTATCGTCTATCGGCTGATCGACGATCGTCTATCAGTTGGTCGACGTTTTGTCTGCGTTGATAGTTCGACTATTTGTTGATAGGTCGACTATCTGTCGTCTTTTATAGTTCGACTATCTGCCTGGATAGTTCAACGATCTGATAGTTCGACTATCTGTTGATAGATCGACTATCTGTTTTGTTTTGATAGTTCGACTATCTGTTGATAGGTCGACTATCTGTTTTCTGTGATAGGTCGACTATCTGCTGGATAGGTCGACTATCTGTCTTTGTTTGGTAGTTCGACTATCTGTCCGGATAGATCGACTATCTGATAGCTCGACTATCTGTTCAGATAGGTCGACTATCTGCCGAGGTAGTTCGACTATCTGTCCGGATAGATCGACTATCAGATAGCTTGACTATCTGTTCAGATAGGTCGACTATCTGCCGAGGTAGTTCGACTATCTTCTTTGATAGTTCGACTATCTGGATCGTTCGACTATCTGTCTGATAGATCGACGATCTCTGTGCGCCGTTCGACGATCTTCGAAGGTCGTTCGACATTTTGCTGTATGCTCTTATTTAGTTTGTCGTCTTCTGTGATGTGACTAATTTCATAACTATTTTTGCATACTTTATAAAAGATTATCTGAATATTTTGTGACATTATTTCCATGCAATATCAGTTCTATTCTATATGCATGAGCTAATTTTTCTGACAAAGTTGTTTGTCTTATAGCTGAGATATGCAATCTGCTTTATCTGCCAGGCTGTCCTTTATAGCCATTAGACTCAAAAAGTCTTCCTTGGCCGTAAAGAGTTCTTTCTGATGTGACTTTCTCTTATATTATTTCATCAGAAGTATTTGCAGCTTCTTAGAAAGCTTTATCCTTTTATAGGATATCTGCCTGCTGTAGTTTGTTTTTGCTTTATGCTTTTTGCAGCCCAGCTTGCAGAGTTCAGAAAACGACAAGATTCAAACTCAATTAGAGCCGTTGCTGCTGCTGATATATAAAGACTTCTTTGAAGAAGAAATCAACTAGTCCAGATAGAAAAGAACAAGATATTCATTCAGCAAGCTTACAGCAAGAACAAGTTTAACTGCTCTCAGCAATCTTCACTCAACTGAGAAGTGTTAGCTCTTCTGCTCTTCTTCAACCTGAGTTCTCCTATTCCAGGAAGTTCTGACTAAAAGATCTTTTGAAGAAGAAGAAGAAGATAGCTGCTAGAAGATTTTCATTTCTTATTTTTTATATCTTCTTGTAGTTCTTCCTTCAGTATTTACTGAAGTGTTTCTGTACTGAAGCAAGACTTCACCTGGACGTTCTTTGAGCCAGGGGGAGCCTTGATTCTTTTAGAGCTGTCTAGCTCAGTGCAAGTTATTGTGTTTCTCTAATCTATTGTAAAATAGAGAAGACACCTTAACCCCTTTTCCCCCTCCTGTACAGGGTTATTACTCCCTTCAAAAGTATCCCTTGGTGGCAGGGCACCTGATCAAAAACCTGTGTTTGGTTTTTAGACACCTGATCAAAAGTCTAAAGGGTCTCTTGATCTACCTGAAGCAGATCTTGTTGGTGGCAGGGCACCTGATCAAAAACCTGAGTGGATTCCTACCTTGTTGGTAGAAGAGTGGACGTACCCAAGTTGTTTGGGGAACCACTATAAATTCCTTATGTCGTCTGGATTGCCTTGTTTAATTACTTGCTTTGTGGCTGTGATTAGATATTAACTAGGTTTGCTAGTTGCTGGATAGGATCCAAAGCTAAACTGTAATTACAGTTAGCTGTAGTTTGTGCACAACACTTGTGTTAGGCTCTAAGATTTAATCTTAAAATATCTATAACTTTCATTCTGCATTTAACTCCAAGGGAGTTGAGTAGAAAGTCAACTTTGCTAAGTGCAATTTTTGATTACTCTATTCACCCCCCCTCTAGAGTTGTATCTATCTCTTATCTTTCAATTGGTATCAGAGGGAGGTTGACTGACTGAATAGGCTAACACCTAACTCACAAGATCCTGATAGATACCAAAGTTTATAGATATTCACTTTCACTATCATGGCCCAGTCCAAGGATTATTCTAGCACCAGACCTCCAGCATGCAACTTAGCTAAGTTTGGCATCTGGAAGGTAAGGATCAAATTATATATGAATTCTATTGATGAAAGTATTTTTGCTTCTATTTTGTCAGGACCACCAATAGCACCTGCTGCTGCTACTGCCTCATCATCTGATATGAGTGCAGTGCCTCCTCCAGACTACAATGATGAGTACAAAAAGGCAAAAATAGCAGATGCCAAGGAAATGAACATTCTGGCTTAGACAATGTCTGATGAAGTATTCCAAAAGGTTGCTGACTGCTCCTCAGCAAAAGCTATGTGGGATACACTGAACCAGATTGTAGCTGGTTCAGCTGATGAAAGGATGGACAGGAGGTCCAACCTTATCTCATAATATGAGAATTTCAAGAAAACTGATGCTGAATCAGTTGAAGCCATGTACACAAGGCTCAACTCAATCATCAATGAGCTGAGGACCCTTGACAAGGACATTTCATTGACAGAGGTCAATGATAAGATTCTTATGTGCTTCTCTAGCACATGGGATCTGAGGATCTGGCCTATCAAGGAGGCCAGAAGCACAAATGAAATTTCAACAGAAGCCCTTCTCGGCAAGCTCAAGTCTTTTGAGCAAGTGCTGAAGTCCAGGGAAGCTGAAGCTGAAGCAAAGACACCAACTCCTACAAGAAAAGAGCAAACTCTTGCTCTTAAAGCTGCTGACACTTCTGAAGGCAGCCAGTCAAATGAGGAACTGATGACATTATTTGCCAAAAGATTTCTCAAGATGGGAAGGAAGGAATTCAGAAAGAAGTCTTCAAAATATGAAGAAAAGCCAAGGAATGATCGCACCCCTTCTAAAGAAATTATCTGCCATGGTTGCAGGAAGCCTAGACATATCCTTCCAGATTGTCCAGAGGAAAAGAATAAAGAAAAGAGGAAAGATAAAGATCAGCACTAGAAGCACTCCAAGACATCCTCCTACAAGAATAAAAAGAAGGAGAGAGGCTTTGTCGCTGAAACCTGGAGTGATTCTGATGAGGAATCCTCTTCCTCAAGCTCCAGTGAGGATGAAGAAGAAAAGAAGGCAAAGGAAGTTTGCCTAATGGCAATTGATGCCTGCAGCAATCATTCAGCTGCAGAGATTTCAGATTCAGATGAAGAAATGCCAACAGAAGATGAGGTACTATCTTCTTATGATTTTACTTCTGCAGAATTTAAATTAGAATTTAAATCCTTATGTTTAGATTTAATTAGTTCTGAAAAGGAGATTAAAGAACTTAGACATAGGCTAGCTGAATCAGAAATCATAACTATTGAAAACATTAAGTTAAAGAAAGATCTCACTAATTCTAGTGAAGAAATTAAATTTCTTAAGAATGAGTTAGCTAAATCCAAAAGGCTAGAAGAGTCTCTAAATGGTAGAAGCCTTAAGCTGCTTGAAATAACCAGCATGTCTAACACTAGGACAGGCAATAACAAATTAGGCTTAGGAGCATCTTCTAGCGAGCCCCCAATCATTCTTAAAAACCAACTTTCAACTCCAGTGAACTTTATCTCAGCTGATGGGATAAAGAACACTGAGCAAGTCAATCAAGTAAACAGAGCTTTAAATAAAGCTAAAAGAGAGAAAAGAAAACAGAAATTTAAAGAATTACAAAGAACGTCGAACGCTGCTCGACGATCTCAGGCTCAGTGGTCGAACGAAGCTCGACGATCAGAGCATCTATCGTCGAACGTCGATCGACGATCTCAAGCTCAGTGGTCGAACGGAGATCGACGATCTGAGCAGCCATCGTCGAACGCTGGTCGACGTTTCCAATATGAATTTCAAAATTACACCCAGAACCTTAGAAACCCGAATATGAATAGAAACCCTAGGTTCATTGACCCATCATCTGCATGGAGAATCCCACCTAGGAGATCTTACCCATTAGGTTATCACCCTCAGCCTGCTTACTCTTTTATTTCCAGTTTTTCTTATGTGAAAAACAAGGGACCCAAGGTTACCTCGGTCCACAATGTTTAAATTGTTTTAATTGCAGGTGAAGACGTATCCTATCACTCAAAATAAGTGGTATTTGGATAGTGGTTGCTCCAAGCACATGACAGGAAACAAAGAACATCTGTCAAAGTTCAAAGCAAATCTTGGCCCAAAGGTAATCTTTGGAGATTCAAGCTGTGGTCAAACTGAAGGCTATGGCAGGATGACCATTGGAGCTGTTACTTTCAAGAGAGTTGCTTATGTGACTGGACTGAAGCACAATCTAATTTCAGTAAGTCAATTATGTGATGCTGGATACCAGGTATCATTCTCTAACTCTCTCTGTAATATTACTTTAAATAATAGTGTTGTATTGGTAGGCATTAGACAAGGTAACATTTATTTAGTAGATTTTAATTCAACTGATTCTGAAATCTTCCTGTTTAATGAAGTAACTAATAATAACACCTTGTGGCATAAAAGGCTTAGCCATGTTAACCTCAAGAATATATCTAGGTTATCTAAACACAACCTTGTTAGAGGTTTACCTTCTTGCCCCTACAAGAAGGAGAGCCTATGCAAGGCTTGTCAGCTAGGCAAGCAAACCAAGAATTCTTTTAAATCAGTAAATAAAAGTGATTCTCCTAGAATCCTGTATTTATTACATTTGGACCTATTTGGACCAATAAATGTACAGAGTTTAGGAGGGAAGTATTACACCCTAATCATTGTAGATGACTTCTCTAGATTCACTTGGGTGTTCTTTTTGAGAACTAAGGCTGATAACTTCAAAGCCCTTATAGATTTTCTATTATGTGTGCAGACTGAGTACTCTACTCATGTGGCCTTGATCAGAAGTGATCATGGTACTGAGTTTAACTCTCTTCTCATGCAAGAATTCTGTGAGAGAGAAGGTATCAAACATAGCTTCTCAGCTCCTAGAACTCCCCAACAAAATGGGATAGTTGAAAGGAAGAACAGAACACTAATTGAAGCTGCTGGCACATTGTTGGCAGATGCTAATATGCCTCTTTCCTATTGGGCAGAAGCTGTTAGCACAACCAACTATGTCTTGAATAGAAGTCTGATACACAAGCTTAAGTGTAAAACTCCTTATGAGTTACTTAAAGGAAAGAAACCTAAAATAAACTATTTTAGAGTTTTTGGCTGTGTAGTTTATATTCATAATAACAATAAAGAATATCTTAGAAAGTTTGAAGCAAAGGCTTCAATAGGAATTTTTCTAGGATATTCCCAAGTAAGCAAAGCTTATAGGGTATTTAATAAATCATCTTCTAAAATTGAAGAGTCTATCCATGTGTCCTTTGATGAATCCCAAATGTTTTACAAGGAGAAGGAAACTTCCCCTTCCTCAAGTTCATTACAGGTACAAGATTCTTCCAAAGATGTCACTCAAGTTATCCTCCATCTTTCAACTCTTCATATCACTAAATCAGACAGTGATGAAGACATTGCTGAAGCTGTTGTTGTTCCACCAACAGTAGATCAAATTCCTCCTGAGGAATTAATCCCAACTGTTGCTGAAGATCACATCCCACCTGCTGATATTGTCATACTTAGAGATCACCCTACATCTCAAGTGATAGGAGACATATCAGCTGGTGTTCAAACAAGACATCAGTTAAGACAGGATGTGATGCATGCTTGTTTCCTCTCACAGATTGAGCCCCTCACCATTAAAGATGCAGAGCTAGATCCCCACTGGATCATTGCTACGCAAGAGGAACTCAATTAGTTTGAGAGATGTAAAGTTTGGACTTTGGTTCCAAGACCTAAAGGCCAACTGATCATAGGCACCAAGTGGGTGTATAGAAACAAGTTGGTTGCAAATGACATCATTGTAAGGAATAAAGCTAGGCTTGTAGCTCAGGGCTACAGACAGGAGGAAGGTATAGATTATGACCAAACCTTTGCTCCTGTTACAAGGCTAGAAGCAATAAGGATCTTCTTGGCCTATGCAGCCTACATGAAGTTTAAGGTTTTTCAAATGGATGTCAAAAGTGCTTTTCTTAATGGTGAGCTAAAGGAAGAGGTGTTTGTTGAACAGCCACCCGGTTTTGTTTCTTCAACTCAGCCCTCACATGTATTCAAGTTGCAGAAAGCTCTTTATGGACTAAAGCAAGCTCCCAGAGCCTGGTATGAGACTTTAGCTAGTTTCCTGTTAGAGCACAAATTTACTAGGGGAGTAGTTGATAGAACCCTCTTCGTCAAGCACCACAAGGACACAATCTTGTTAGTTCAGGTGTATGTGGATGACATTATTTTTGGTTCCACTGATCCCAAACTGTGCAAAAAGTTTTCTAACTTGATGCATTCCAAGTTTGAGATGAGTAGTATGGGTGAGCTGTCTTACTTTCTTGGTCTCCAAGTAAAGCAAGATGCTGATGGCATCTTCATATCCCAATCCAAATATGCCAAGGAATTGGTAAAGAAGTTTGGGATGGCAGATGCTTCAGCAATGCATACACCTATGGCTACTAATGTAGTTATTGATTCTGATGATCAGGGAAAGCCTGTAGATCAAAAGAATTATAGGGCCATTGTTGGTTCCCTATTGTATTTAACTGCAAGTAGGCCAGACATAATGTTTGCTACATGCCTTTGTGCTAGATTCCAGGTCAACCCCAAGGAATCTCATCTGATTCTTCTCAAGAGAATTTTGAGATACCTGAAGGGATGCCCAAATCTAGGACTTTGGTACCCAGCTGAGTCAGAATTTGAATTAATTGGATATTCTGATTCTGATTATGCTGGTTGTCGAGTTGACAGGAAAAGTACCTCAGGAACTTGTCAGTTCCTGGGAGAGAGATTGGTCTCTTGGTTCTGTAAAAAGCAGGCCTCTGTATCAACTTCAACTGCAGAAGCTGAATATATAGCAGCTGCCAGTTGTTGTTCACAGATCCTGTGGATACAAAATCAGCTTTTGGATTATGGGTACTCACACAAGAACACTAAAATCATGTGTGACAGTACAAGTGCTATCTCCATTGCACAAAATCCAGTGCACCACTCTAGAATGAAGCACATTGAGATTAAACACCATTTCCTGAGAGATTGTGTGGAAAAGAACAAGATTAGCCTTGAGTTCATATCCACAGACCTTCAGAGAGGTGATATATTCACCAAGCCCTTAGATGAATAGAAGCATCTGTTCTTTTTAGTTCAACTAGGCATGATTAATGGACGAGACTAAGTGTGACGTTTGCCTTGTTGAAACCTGCTTGAAGATCGTCGAACGATGCTTGAAGATCGTCGAACGGATCAAGCCTATCGTCGACCTATGATTGATGATGGTTTGTCTGCTTGAAGATCGTCGACCGGCGTTCGAAGATCGTCGAACAGGTTGAGCTCATCGTCGATCCATGGTTGACGACAACTTGTTGTTTGTGAAGACAGAAATAGTCGAACGATTGATCGACTACTCTGCTTCAGGACCGATCGTCGAACGACCGTTCGACTATCGTCTCTAGTATCTTTTAAATTGATCGACGATCGCTGTTTTAATATAAAGCCGATAGTCGACCTAGGTTAAAATATAGTTGCTTTTATCGTCGACGAAGAGCGTCTTTTCGCATTCCGTCATCCCGCTTGCTCTTTGTCTTGCTCTCTGTCTTACGCTCCGTCCTCGCCATCTCTCTCTCGACTTCTACAGCATTTTCAATGGCGATTGCTCCAGCGCTGCTTGCAGTGGTAAAATTTGATGCCGGATTCAGCGTTGATTTCGACGCCTTCAGCAGTTGCGAACCAGGGATAGTAGAAATCCTAAATCTGTGCAGAGAACAAGGACTAGAGAGGCTCATGTCCTATAGAGTAAAGATAAACACTCAGGAAATCAAGGAATGGGCTTTCACTTCATCGTCGACTGACGAATCGATGTCTGGAACAATCAGCGGAGAAGAGGTAATTTTGACTCCCGCTGTTCTAACTGAAATTTTTTGATTAATTAATGGTGAAGAAGAATATGAGCAAGATACTCCTGAATTCGGAAGAATGTTAACTGAGCTGGGACATGCCGAAGGCATTCCCTCCAAGCTGCTCAAGGTGAATTTCCCCTTCAAGATCAAGTTCCTTACAGAAATAGTTGGAAAAGTGCTACTAGGAAAGCACTCAGCCCATGATAATATCACCAGACAACAATTTGCACTAATGTGTGCAATTGTTAATAAGAAGCAGATAAACTGGGCTGGAGTTATGTTTGATTTAATAAGAAAGAAGAATGGAAAGAAAGAGGTTACCCTAGGAAGGGTTGTTGGTATTTTTCTTAAGGAAAAATACCCCCATTTGCTTGTGTCTGCCGCCACCTCCATCAACGCGAGTAAGAAGATGGATCCTTCACTGTTCTCAAAGTGGAAAAGGACATTCCTGAAGCCCGCTCCTACAGGGGTTGCTCTAGTTATATCTGAGAGCACCAGGACTGTTGCAGTCACTTTCCCCCTTTTAGCAGCTGGCTCAGCTGATATCTCTCTTCTATCTTCTTCGTCAGCTTTGCCGTCTACTGTAGTTGAAGTTCCTTCAACTTCAACTAAAGTACGACATTCTGCCTCTCCTCCTGCATCTTCTCTCCCGACTGATCGTGCTGGGATTTCTCAACCCAGCTTTGATTTGTTGGCGTCTGAAATTTCTTCTCCTGTTCATTCTCCAATTCCAACTCCTCCTCACTCTCCAATTCTATCTTCAGAACATGTTGATCACCCTGCATCCACCCATGCATCTCCACATCATTCTCCAGCTCCATCCCCAGCTCCTTCTCCAGCTCATATTGCACATACCACCCCTGCTGTTCTTCCACCCTCAAAAATTCCATCATCATCATCATCTTCTTTTGTTATATCTCCAGAATTTATTGCTAGCATTGTGGAGTTAATTACCCCCTCAATCAAAACCATGATTGATGTGGCCATTGCTCCCCTTGTTTCTTCCATATCTGCTTTTACTGCTGCTATTCAGGCACTCTCAAAGTCTGCTGAGCCCTCTTCTTCTAGGGGCCTGGTTTCAGTTTCTACTGAAATCAGGCAGGGGGAGATGCTTGATGAAGATATCACAGAGCAGCCTTTGGCCTCCCCTCCAGCAGCTCAACTTGCAGTAACAGAGAAAGTAGCAGAAGTTTCAGCTCCTCCTCCTCCTCCATCTGAAAAGGAAATATCTGATGCAATCATGTTAACAGAGTTTGTAGTAAAAGTCTTCTTAGAAGAATCCTCAACTCCCTTGGTTGCCCAGTACCTAGAAGGGATAATCACCTCCTTTCTAGATGATTTATGGGAGTTAGGAAACCCTGAAGAAAATCCTGAAGGTATGTCTCTTTCCCAATTTGTAGATTACTTAATTGATATGTTAGTATGGGAATATCTGGAAGGGATGACTAGATGTCATTTAGCAAGATTTTATTTCTAATCCTACAAATATAATGGAAGAAGTAGTTGTTGTCCTAGAGCCAGAACCTGAACCTGAACCTGCTCTAGAGATTTTAGATGCTAAAGAGCCTGAACTTGTATCTGCTCCTGATGTTCAAGTGGTTGTAGAACCAGTAAGTGAACTGCCTCTGAAGTTTAACTTGAACCAGAAGTAGCTGTTCTAGCTTCTGAGGCTTCTGAGCAAGCAGTGCAAATTGAACTGGTCCCCACGACAGTTCCTGAGCTTCAAGAAATGGATCCTGAAAGTCAAGTTGAAAAATCTACTGTATGGGATGATTCCCCAGGATTGGACTTGGATACTCTCCTGGCACAAGATGCCATGGAAGAAGAAATGAAAAAAGCTGCTATAAAGGAAAAAGAAAAAGCTTTAAAAGAGGCTATTGATCCCTATGATATGCCTATCTCTTCAAATTCTGAAGAAGAAATTGATTCTGATGAATCTGCTGATTCTAAGAGAAAGAGGATTGCTAAAAAGAAAAGAAAGGCTGTGGCTCCTCCTCCTGCAAATCCAGACAATGACACTCCATATTATATACTGAAAGGGATTGATCCCAAGTCTAAAGAATTCCAGCATTGGATGTGGTTTTCTAAAAATCAACAAAAGCAAAGGAAAAAGGCTAAGAGGTATGACCCTCCTGCTCCTAGATGGAATCCCAGAGGTCCTCCTCCTCCACCTCCCGGTGCAGGAGCCTCAGGAAATCTATCTTCTAAATCTGCCTCTCAATCTGAAAGATCAAATCCATCCCAGCCTGCTCAAAGGAAAAGTTCTCAAAGTTTCCAAGGTAAAAGCCAATCTGGCTATCAAAGAATTGATACAGTTAAGGAACAAGTTAAGGAGGTAGTTTATCAAAGACCAACCTTTTCCCCTCCTCCTTCTCCAAAGAAAAAGGTTCCATCTCCAAAGCCAGTGCATTCTGAGAAAGTTGTTCCAAAAGGTAAGTAATTTATTTTGTTTAAAAATTCTAGCAAGAACTTTGCTAAGTCTGCTCCCCTGTCTTATCTAGTTAATCAAGATAAAGAACCAGATGATACTCCTTCTGAGATTGTTTATGAAAGTCCTGAGCTTGATCCTAACTTTAGGATGGCTCGTTTTCTCGAACTGGTTGGAGCAGCGCAGATAAGGAAAGCTAAAGAAGAAGGAAATGACACTGCCGGATTGACTACTATGTCTAAATTCAGAAAGAAGGAGCTTGAAAATTTCCAGGTCAGACCTGAGATGTTTGATCCTTCAAAATATATGGAAAAGCATCCAGAGGCAGTGGTCCCAAGAACAACTGAATTGAAAATTATTGGAGAACAAGATTTGAAGCATTCAAAGAAAGAAGCTCTAGATCCTACAAGGAAAATTACTTTTGTTTCTAGTTCTTCTAATCCTGAATCTAACTCTAAAGCACCTTAAATTAGTCATTGATTGACAGTTAATTTTTATCTGATTGATTGATGATATCTGCTTAGTTATTTCCCTTTATGCATTTTATTTACTTTCTGTAATTAGTATTGTTTGTTTTATTTGTTGAGAGACTTAACTCAAATAGGGGGAGATTGTTGGTACCCTAGGTTTTGATTTGAGTTCAGTCCTCTCTTTCTGTCTCTTGACCCATGATTTATCTATGGTCAAAGGTTAGTTGATAGGTTAGACTCTCTAGTTGTGTAGAATTGCTTTTCCAGATGAATATTTGGTTAAGTAGTTTTTCGTTCGACTATAGTCGAACGTCGCTCGACTATCGTCTATCGGCTGATCGACGATCGTCTATTAGTTGGTCGACGTTCTGTCTGCGTTGATAGTTCGACTATCTGTTGATAGGTCGACTATCTGTCGTCTTTGATAGTTCGACTATCTGCCTAGATAGTTCAACTATCTGATAGTTCGACTATCTGTTGATAGATCGACTATCTGTTTTGTTTTGATAGTTCGACTATCTGTTGATAGGTCGACTATCTGTTTTCTGTGATAGGTCGACTAGCTGCTGGATAGGTCGACTATCTGTCTTTGTTTGGTAGTTCGACTATCTGTCCGGATAGATCGACTATCTGATAGCTCGACTATCTGTTCAGATAGGTCGACTATCTGCCGAGGTAGTTCGACTATCTGTCCGGATAGATCGACTATCTGATAGCTCGACTATCTGTTCAGATAGGTCGACTATCTGCCGAGGTAGTTCGACTATCTTCTTTGATAGTTCGACTATCTGGATCGTTCGACTATCTGTCTGATAGATCGACGTTCTCCGTGCGCCGTTCGACGATCTCCGAAGGTCGTTCGACGTTTTGCTGTATGCTCTTATTTAGTTTGTCGTCTTCTGTGATGTGACTAATTTCATAACTATTTTTGCATACTTTATAAAAGATTATCTGAATATTTTGTGACATTATTTCCATGCAATATCAGTTCTATTCTATATGCATGAGCTAATCTTTTTTGACAAAGTTGTTTGTCTTATAGCTGAGATATAAATCTGCTTTATTTGCCAGGCTATCCTTTATAGTCGTTAGACTCAAAAAGTCTTCCTTGGCCATAAAGAGTTCTTTCTAATGTGACTTTCTCTTATATTATTTCATCAGAAGTATTTGCAGCTTCTTAGAAAGCTTTATCCTTTTATAGGATATCTGCCTGCTGTAGTTTGTTTTTGCTTTATACTTTTTGCAGCCCAGCTTGCAGAGTTCAGAAAACGACAAGATTCAAACTCAATTAGAGCCGTTGCTGCTGCTGATATATAAAGACTTCTTTGAAGAAGAAATCAACTAGTCCAGATAGAAAAGAACAAGATATTCATTCAGCAAGCTTACAACAACAACAAGTTTAACTGCTCTCAGCAATCTTCACTCAACTGAGAAGTGTTAGCTCTTCTGCTCTTCTTCAACCTGAGTTCTCCTGTTCCAGGAAGTTCTGACTCAGAGTTCTTTTGAAGAAGAAGAAGAAGAAGATAGCTGCTAGAAGATTTTCATTTCTTATTTTTTATATCTTCTTGTAGTTCTTCCTTCAGTATTTACTGAAGTGTTTCTGTACTGAAGCAAGACTTCACCTGGATGTTCTTTGAGCCAGGGGGAGCCTTGATTCTTTTAGAGCTGTCTAGCTCAGTGCAAGTTATTGTGCTTCTCTAATCTATTGTAAAATAGAGAAGACACCTTAACCCCTTTTCCCCCTCCTGTACAGGATTATTACTCCCTTCAAAAGTATCCCTTGGTGGCAGGGCACCTGATCAAAAACCTGTGTTTGGTTTTTAGACACCTGATCAAAAGTCTAAAGGGTCTCTTGATCTACCTGAAGCAGATCTTGTTGGTGGCAGGGCACCTGATCAAAAACCTGAGTGGATTCCTACCTTGTTGGTAGAAGAGTGGACGTACCCAAGTTGTTTGGGGAACCACTATAAATTCCTTGTGTCGTCTGGATTGCCTTGTTTAATTACTTGCTTTGTGGCTGTGATTAGATATTAACTAGGTTTGCTAGTTGCTGGATAGGATCCAAAGCTAAACTGTAATTACAGTTAGCTGTAGTTTGTGCATAACACTTGTGTTAGGCTCTAAGGTTTAATCTTAAAATATCTATAACTTTCATTCCGCATTTAACTCCAAGGGAGTTGAGTAGAAAGTCAACTTTGCTAAGTGCAATTTTTGATTACTCTATTCACCCCCCCCTCTAGAGTTGTATCTATCCCTTCTCTTTCACCCTCAATCCCAACAGAGAAATTATGTTTAAAAAGGGAACTGAGAAGAAGTGAATTGTGTAAGCTGAACAATCATCCTCCTCTGGATATTTGCTGACTTTTTATCTGTGATCTGCATTGCTGCTATATCTTTACTACTACATTGTTGTTTTAGCATCTGTTTTGAATGTATGCTTATTTATTTCCTAATTCTGTCTGTAAATAGTAATCCTAACCCAAATAGGGGGAGATTGTTGGAACACCCTATTACTAATTTGGGTAAGGATCACTATGTTTGTCTTAGGAAACCAGGTTGACCTAGTTGTATAGTTGTAAAAGTTGAATGATTCTAGGGCTTAGAACTTAGTTTTGAAGCTGCCCCCAGGACCATTCCAAGATCAAGGATATAGAGCCAAGTCCAAAGTCAGTTATCGTCGAGCTTAGGTCAACGAAACGTCGAACTCGGTTCGACGCTCTCTGAGCTCAACCTTGCTAAAGTCGTCGAGCTTCGTTCGACGTTCTTCGAGCTCAGGTCGACGATCTCTCTTCGGCTATTCTTCAGGTCGCTGAGCTCGGTTCGACGATCTTCGAGCTCAGTTCGACGCTTTCTGTCTGTTTGATCTGTCTCCATCTCTGAGCTCAGTTCGACGATCGTAGAGCTCAGATCGACGATTTTTGTGAGAGATCAACGATTCTAAGGATTCAAATGCTGCCAGTCTTTGGAATGTTTTTGATTCTCTCAGCATTTATGTCAAGGAGATCTGCCAGCCGTTTGTCTTTATTCTGGAGCAGGTTTCAAGGAATTATTCAGGGAATGTTTTATTGGACCTTCCTCTTGAAGACAAGACTTTTTATGGAAGATATTTATGACTGCCAACGGCTATCTTTGACAAGAATTTTTTAGAGAATAAGATCCTCCTTTTTGTCTTCAGAAAAATATATAGAGAACACACAGAGAACACAAAAAAAAGTGAAAAAAGTTATGACAGATAACAAGTGATCAATTCTGAAGAATCAGAATAACAATCTTTTTGCTTACAGAAAAGTGATCACAGCTTCATCTCAAGAACTCCAGACACCTCATCTTTCAGCCTCCTTTTGCTGAAACAATCTTTTGCTGGGGATCTAAACTTCTGAAGACCTATCACCCTAGAGCAAAGCTTCCATTCCTGAACCTGTCTACATCTCAGGGGGAGTTTTGACAACAAAAGATCCACTAGTCTTCTCTCATTTGATTTGAGAACAGAGAAGACAACTTCACCTCTTTATCTTTTCTTTTTCTGCTGTAAAAGGGTTCTTGAACTCCCTTCAAAAGTTCTGTCTGGTTCTGAAAGCCTTGTCAAAACTCAGTGGTGGCAAGACACCTTATCAAAAATCCAGTTTTGGTTTTTGAGCACCTTATCAAAAGCTCATTGGTGTCAGGACACCTGATCAACTCATCCTGAGTGGATTCCTACCAAGGGTGGTAGAAGAGTGGATGTACCCAGGTTTTTGGGGAACCACTATATTTCCTTGTGTCTTCTGGCTTGTTTGTGTGATTGATTTGCTGTGTGCTGTACTCTATACTTCTTTGTTCTTAACTCTTTACTACCACTCTACACTATACTATAAATTGAATTTTATATGTGCTGATTATTTCAAAACTGTGAAATTAATTTAAAATAAACTCTATTCACCCCCCCTCTAGAGTTGAGATAGATCTTACTCTCACTTTCAGTGATCTCCATCTCCTCGAGCACTCGAGCCAATTCCATACTCATCATCCGAGACTCAGGGCTCGACTCTTGTACTTTTCTGCTCAAAGTATCTGCTACGGAGTTTGCTTTCCCGAGATGGTAGTTCAATATAAACTCATAATCACACAAAAATTCTAACCACCGCCGCTGCCTCAAATTCAACTCCTTTTGAGTATGAACACACTTCAAATTCTTATGATCCGAAAAGCTTTCGCAGTTGATGCCATATAAATAATGCCTCCAAAACTTTAAGGCTAACACCACTGCTCCCAACTCCAAATCATGCACTAGGTAATTAACCTGATGCTTCTTCAACTTCCTTGAAGTGTAAGAGATCACGTGCCCATGCTACATCAATACTGCTCACATCCCTTTATCGGACGCAACAGTGTAAACTTGAAATCCTTCTTTCTCCAATAGAAGAGCTAGGATGAGTGTGGTTGTAACACCCCAAAAAGGAGTAGGAAGTAACAGGATAAAACGTCGAACAGAGTTCAGTGAAGGTTGAACAGAGTTCGATGAACGTCGAACGAAGTTCTACAGAGTCCGACAAATGTCGAATAGAGTTCATCGAATGTCAAATAGAGTTCGGCGAACGAACGTCGAATGGAGTAATATGGTTCTGTTATGTGTTATCTGACAAACGTCGAAGGATAACGTGTGGATCTCGCTCGATGAACTCAACCCCGTTCGATGACTTGTCGAAATAAGATATCGCCGAGTGGCGACTCGTGTCAGATTGCTAATGAGCGGCCAGTGAGCGACAGTTGACTTTTCAGCTCAAATCCCGACCTTTGCTTTGTTTTGAAGGAGAGATCATGTGGCTGGGATTAGTCCCGAATCCACTTAACTAGGGAAGAATAGGAAGGAGGATTCATTCTTTTTTTTCTCTCTCTCTCTCTCTCTCTCTCTCATCTCTCGATTTTCCTTGAGTAAAAAGGAAGAAGAAGCTAAGGAAGTGCTGTGCTGAGCTCTGTGAGCTCGCTAAAGGAGATCTTGTGGTGGAAGGCCAGATCCGAGGATAAATCCGCAAAGGGGAAAGTGAGGCGCTCACTTCCATCCGCGTAGAAAAGCTTCTCTATAGCTCCAAAGAGAACTACAAGGGTAACGAGTTTCTCCAAGACAAGTGAAGTCCTCAATATGCATACTTGCATGGATCCCCTCACCAAAAGGTAAAAAAGGGTGGATTCTGTAACACCTCCCCTGTAAAGACCATATAATATGGGTCCGGCCGGGGCCCCACAACATACGGACGCCACAGCTTTAGTATTAAAAGATGATATGAAAACTACCCAATCTCAAAACTCTAGACAAACACAGCGGAAACAGAACAAACTAACAGAAGTTATCCACTAATGATAGAGTATCAAATGGCCTTAAGGCCTTACACAATAATAGTCCAAAACATATTAATGTGCCAAGCACTCCTAGGCTACCTCGGCATGCAAGCCGGACATAAACATAACAAAAGTAGCAAACATAAAAGGAGAAACCAAGCACGGCAACACTTCGTGAGGCTTAGGGCTTTTCGCCCGGCGCGCTAGCTCCTGCATGCGATCCTTTCCCTGTAAGGATTTGAAGTAACGTGGGTCAGCAAAGGCTGACCTCTACTGTGTAACAAACATATCTACTCCCGGCCGTCCCTAACGGACCCCGGGGTACCACTCCACCTGCAAGTGAGCACTTCGTATACCAAAAGAGCAAATATATTTTAAAGCGGTAAAACAGGCTTGGATGTCTCATACAGCATACATGTTCTCTATGTTTTGTACGAGGTGAAAGGGCCTACTATGCAGCATGAATGCAACCCGGGTTTCACCCAAGGCACCCTAGTTCGTATGCATCTAGCACAACATCAAACACTGGGTACTTCCGTTTCCCCATTGGCTTAAAGCCGCAAACACAAGGGAACCACCATGTCCCTAACGGCACACACGCCGTCACACAAAACCTTGCAAAGGCCCCACCCGCACAAGGTTCATATACTGTCACAACCCGCATTTTCTCCGAATTAAGAATTATCAGAGTAAGAGAAAACACGCGTCATGATGCCACGTCAAGCAGGGGATAACTGCTGACGCTCAGGCAAAACCACCTACCAACTTAATGAAAGAAAATCATGTGATTAATGATTAGAAAATCAGTTATATTTTAGAGGCCGTATCCCCCGGCTTAGTGGATCACCTAGTCCACAAAAGAAAACTATATTTAAACGCTGCGGAAAGAAAATACTTTATCAGGTTTGACACCCTAAGGAGCACATAAGGGTCCCAAGAGAACCACTCATGCTATGCAAGACCCTACATTTAATTTATATAATATATAAGAAAACGGTCATTATACGTGATTTGGAAAATAGTGATTACGTTTTATAAAACATGCTGATCACGAGCTTTATTTATAATAATAATTATAGTTTAAAAATAACTAGCAACCTAGCATAAAACCTTCTCAGGGCAAGTAGACTATCTCCAGAAAACGGTAGCAGCATAAGTAAATATATCCAGTAAAAAGGTAACAACTACCAGTGGGCGCCAACAACCTGACACGAACCCACTGACACACATGTATGTCTGTAAGAAAGTACTGAAAAACTACCTCACCAACACGGCAAACGGAACTCCAAAGTCCAAGAGACCACCAACACCACCACTGCAAACTAGCCACTCAACTGGCTACGGCTCAGAACCTGGGGTATTCCAAAAGAAAACAGAATACCTCAACAAGCTAAACAAAGTAAAAACTGCATGAAAAAGTCAACCAAAGGGGGAAAAGTAACCGAAAACATGCAGTAGAAAGAGTCACAACTGTCTAAAACAGGACAATAAGAAAAGCACTACGCGCGAGGAAACATCAACAACCCAGCCCAGGAATAACATCCTGCCGGGCCTACTAGGCTACCAAGAGCCCAAAGTGCTGCAAACTACCAAGGAAGAAACTTCTAACACCCTAAACTGTGGGAGGTGGTAGTAGTAAAAACAAACAACGAGGAACCGGATTGGAGGCAAACTCAGTCCCCCCATCCACCATGTCCAAGTCAACAAGCTCGAGGGTCTATACGTGAAAGCACAAGGGACCTTCCACCCACATGCCCATCCCATACCTGGAGCAAGAAAAACATGAGTGGCCTTGGCTAAATTACACAACTCCACCCCCATAAAGAGCTACAAACCACCACTACTACCTACGACCCACGATTCGGCCATTAGGAAAGAGAAACATGGCCGACAAGGAATTTACAAATATAAACAAGGAATTCACTCGGGAACGTAAATCGAGGAAAGGGAAAAAGAAAGTGTTGAAATGACTCAACATGACGTGGCGCTGGGTCCTCTCGACACCGCATTGAGTGAGCTTCACTCACTCAACGTGCCACGCAAAGCGAACTATCACAACAATAACTCTTACATTACTACCTTAACACTACACAAAACACTCATGCCCACCTAACCCGCGTATCGACGCCAGCTAAATATGGGTGCAAAAAGGAAATATTCAGAGCGCACGATCAGTGTCGAAGGACCAGTGGTCGTGCGCACTCATCGGCTGATGATCGTGCGAAGTGAACCTGGGAAACTTGAAACCTGACAGAAAACTTAGCATAAGCGCACGATCAGTATCGCATGACCAGTGGTCGTGCGCACTGTTGCCAGCGCTCGTGCGATAGCCGAGACAGAACTTTGGAGAAATGAACAGGTAGCCGCGCACGAACAGTGGCACACGACCAGTGGTCGTGCGCACTAACGTTTGATGACCGTGCGCGGGTAACCTGTACCGTTTGGGATTTCCCGAACGACACCGGAACGCGCATCACATTCTCCCGACACTGCGAACCACAACTACGACACACCGA
Organism: Platanthera zijinensis; assembly: GCA_039513925.1. Classification (NCBI taxonomy): domain Eukaryota; kingdom Viridiplantae; phylum Streptophyta; class Magnoliopsida; order Asparagales; family Orchidaceae; genus Platanthera; species Platanthera zijinensis. The sequence continues at coordinate 98,783,086 of CM077089.1, forward strand.
AAACGGCCTACGACACACCTAACATAATTTCTACCCATTCTACTCGTTCACCACCACCACACAACTATGCCAAATCGTTTGAAACAGAAACCGGAGACAGAAATGGTAGAAACGAGTAGGATGCATGAATCGAAAGAAAAAAACAACTTGGCAAGGGCGAGAACACCACTTGCCTCGATTTCCAGCGAAGCTTGGTCGGCTTTTCCTCCTCTTCACGCACGAATCCGGCAACGAAGCACAAGGCCAAAAATCTGGACATTGCCGGCGGAAAACAAGTCAAAACCCGAAATTCAAAACCACAAGCAAGGCCACAAAACTTGGAAATCTTACCGTAGGAATGAAGGTCTTGACGAGAGCAATCCGAATCCACTCTCGGAATCGAATTCCGTCCACAAATGCTCCGGGAATTGGCGGTGGAAGGAAAGGGCTCGGCGGTTTCTCCGTTTCTCTCGTACAGGGGCGGCGGTTTTAAATGGAGAAGATGATGGCGTGCCTTTCTATTCTATCCTATATATATATATATTAATATATAATAATATAATTTATTACAAAATTACATAAAGCACCAAAACGACGCGAAAACCGAACTACCTCGGAATTCGACGAAATTCGCACCGTAGCTAAATACCCACGCTACGAACACAACGGCAAAGTCGAAATTAATTTTCGACGAACAGAACTCGAGTTATACCCAAATAAGGCCAAACACCAACATCCCCCCGAGAGGCCACACCGGGTCACCCAAAACGACTCGGCTTGCTAGGGAGATCTTACCAACAGGCTACACAATAGGGCACTCAATTCTAAGGAGCTAAACCACACTCCACAAATGGCACAAGCCACGAAAACGCGTCATCGTAACGCCAAACGAGAATAAAAATAAACGCAGAAAAATCGGGGGAGTTACAGTCACTCCCCCTAAAAGAAAGTTTCGTCCCGAAACTTTAAGCACAACACTCCTACTAAAGAAGGAAAAGTAACCAATAGGAGTTACAAGAAGGGAAACATACCGATCAAATCAGGGAAACAAGTGAGGGTAAGCCCTCCTCATGGCCGACTCTAGCTCCCAAGTCGCGCTCTCCAAATCCTGATTTTTCCACAGAACTTTCACCATCGGTATGGACTTCTTTCGCAGCACTCGCTCCTGAGTATCCAAAATACGAACCGGCACCTCAACAAAAGAGAGGTTGGGCTCCAACTGGGGCACAACGTCCAAGACCTGCCCACTGCTGCGCACACACTTCCGTAATTGGCTAACATGAAAAACATTATGAACTCCTGGGATGTTTGCTGGCAAACCCAATCTATAAGCTGACACGCCAATCCGTTCCAAAATCTCGAACGGGCCCACATACCTTGGGTCCAATTTCCGATTCTTACCAAACCTCTTTACACCCACCATTGGGGAAACCTTAAGAAATACAAGGTCCCCTACAGAGAACTCCAAAGCAGACCTACGCTGATTGGCGTTCTTTTTGTACCTCTCCTGAGCTATACGAAGCTTCTCCCGAATAAGCTTCACGGCGACTTCCATATCCTCCAGCGCATCAGGACCCAACAACGGCCTCTCACCAGCCTCAGCCCAAAACAACGGAGTCCTACAGCGCCTCCCATACAAGGCTTCGAACGGAGCCATCTGCAAACTTTCCTGATAACTGTTGTTGTAAGCAAATTCCATAAGCCGCAGCCGCTCATCCCACGCTCCGCCGTGGTCTAAAATAAGGCATCGGATCATATCCTCAACAATCTGATTCACCCGCTCCGTCTGCCCATTGGTCTGTGGGTGGTACGCAGTAGAATATCTCAGATCCGTACCTAAACCCTCCTGCAGACTCTGCAAAAAACGAGAAGTAAACTGGGAGTCTCGATCAGAAATGATGCTAACCGGCACACCGTGGAGTCGGATGACTTCATTCAAGTACAACTCCGCTATCTTCTTCATCGGGTAATCAATCTTATAAGGCACGAAGTGAGCACACTTCGTCAATCTATCCACTATAACCCAAACAGAATCAAATCCCCTTGGAGATTTTGGTAAGCCCGTAATGAAGTCCATAGATATACTCTCCCACTTCCAAGTCGGGATCTCTAACGGGGTCAACTTGCCACCAGGCCTTCCATGGTCGGCCTTCACGCGCTTGCAAGTGTGGCACTCAGCAACAAATCGGGCTATATCACCTTTCATGCCATACCACCAGGCAATTTGCCTTAAGTCACGGTACATCTTCATAGATCCTGGATGATAGGCAACGTTGGATCCATGAGCCTCTCTGCAAATCATACCTCTAATATCCCCAACGGCGGGGATGCAAAACCTGCCGCGGGACTTCAAAGTACCCGCATCATCGATTGCAAAATCTGGCAACTCTCCCTTCTCTGTCCGGATGAACAAGTGCAACAGATCCGGGTCGTCCTTCTGGTGCAGTCTGGTCAAAGAAATCCAGGACGGCTCTGCCACTGACAAACTACCCTGCAAACCACAGCATCCCACTGAAATATCCATAAGGAGAAACTCCTCAACTAACCGATCGGCGGAGAGGTTAAAGATCTTTCCCGTCTTTCGGCTCAGGGCGTCGGCCACCACATTGGCCTTGCACGGATGATACTGGATCTCTACATCATAATCGGCCACATACTCTAGCCACCGTCGCTGGCGCAGATTCAACTCCTTCTGCGTGAACACGTACTTCAGGCTCTTGTGGTCAGTGAAGATCTTGCACTGAGCCCCATAATGTAGGTGTCTCCACAGCTTCAACGCATAAATAACCGCTGCGAACTCAAGGTCATGCGTAGGATAATTCTTCTTATGAGTCTTCAGTTGCCTTGACCCATAGGCAATCACCTTCCCAACCTGCATTAATACGCATCCCAGACATACAAGCGAAGCATCCACATATACATCATAATCCACACCCTCAATAGGCAGGGTCAGAACGGGGGCAGTGCACAATCTCTTCTTTAGCTCCAGAAAAGCCTCCTCGCACTTTTCGCTCCAAACAAATGCCATATTCTTCTGAGTCAGCTTGGTCAACGGTGCACCTAGGGAAGAGAAACCCTCCACAAATCTTCTGTAATATCCAGCCAACCCTAAGAAACTCCTGATCTCCTTAGGCGTACTCGGCCTACTCCACTCCATCACTGCTGCAATCTTTTCTGGATCGACCGAGATCCCTTCCTTGCTCACCACGTGGCCTAGAAAAGAAACCTGAGGCAACCAAAATTCGCACTTGCTCAACTTGGCGAATAACTTGTGGTTCCTCAACTCTGATAGGACCAAACGCAAATGCTGCTCATGCTCCTCAGCACTACGAGAATAAACTAACACGTCATCAATGAAGACCACAACGAACTTGTCGAGGAAATCCTTGAACACCCTGTTCATCATATCCATGAAGGCTGATGGTGCGTTGGTCAGACAAAACGACATCACCAAAAACTCAAAGTGTCCATGCCTCGATCTAAACGCAGTCCGTGGAATATCCGCCTCATGGATCCTGAGCTGATGATAACCAGAACGAAGATCGATTTTGGAGAACACCGTGCTACCGTGCAACTGGTCAAATAAATCATCGATCCTCGGCAGAGGGTAACTGTTCTTAATAGTAACCTTGTTCAATTCTCTATAGTCGATGCAAAGCCGCATCGACCCATCTTTCTTCTTTACAAACAAAACAGGAGCACCCCAAGGCGACGAACTCTGCCTGATAAAACCTTTAGCCAACAGCTCATCCAACTGAACTCGCAACTCCTCTAACTCACGAGGGGCCATCCGGTACGGCGCCTTAGCAATAGGACGCATACCCGGCTCCAAATCGATCACAAACTCAACATCCCGCTCGGGAGGAAGACCAGGAAGGTCATTAGAAAAAACATCGGCGAAACCACAAACAATAGGAATCTCCTCCAAGCGTGGTACGCTAACAGCGGTTTCAACTGCCGAGACTAAACAAGCACAACAACCAGAAAGAAATAACCTCTGAGCACATACCGCAGAGATGACAGGAGAATCCTGACACGGATCAGCATACACGATGCCGGGCTGACCGTCGTCCCTGATGAAGTCCAAGCGCTTTCCTTTGCACTGAATGACTGCATCATACCTAGAGAGCCAGTCCATGCCCAGAATAACATCGAAGTCCTCCAGATCAATCATCTTCAGGTCCGCCTTCGCAAGAAAGTTCCCCAACAAAATAGGGCAATCCAAAATGCCCAAATCTGACAACACAGATTCACTAGAGGGAAACTTGACACGGAAGGAATCCCGAACACGATCTAAGGTCAACCGATGTCGCTCCACAAAGGCTCTAGCCACGAACGAGTGGGTAGCGCCGGAGTCAATCAGAACCCGCGCCCAGCGGTTCTTTACCTTAAATTTCCCTATAGGAGCATAGAAAACTAAGGAACTACCACAACAATACTGCAAACATTCTAGCAAATAGAACTACCAGGATGGAAAAACAACAAACAACTAACCTGAGATGACCTGGGTCGAAGCCTGAGCCTCCTCGAAAGAGATCACGTTCAGCTTCCCCTTTCCCTTGTCCACACGCTGAGGTGGAGGTAAAGCTTGCAATGGAACTGCAGGAAGAGCTGGCTGAAACTGAGGACACCTCGACTTGATGTGACCCTTCTGCCCACATTGAAAGCAGACTTTATCCTTGGTCCAACACTGGGCCGCATCATGTCCGGATCACTTGCAAACGGAACAGGAGACATCTCTCCTAGGAGCACCCTGAATCGCATGAACCTGCTCCTTCCTCTGAGCTGCTGCCTTCTTGAAACATTTCTCGGCAGGGTGGCCTGACCGGCCACAGAAGCTGCACTCCACCTTGCCCCTCTTTCCCGGAGCCGCACCGGGTACCTGGGGTTTCTTCTCCTCCACCGACTTTCTCTTGTCCAACCTCATTTGCTGGCCTCTGCTCTTTGCGGTCTCAATAGCCTCTACCTTCAGAGCAGCCTCTACTACACCTGCATAAGTCTCTGACCCATAAGCACTGGTCAACTGCTGCACCTCGCTCCTCAAACCACCGAGAAATCGCTTAACTCGATCAGCCTCAACGCTGACCAATCCAGGGGCAAAACGGCTCAACTTGCTGAACTCTATCTCATACTCACCCACCGTGAGTTGCCTTTGCTTCAGATGGAGGAAGTCGTTCATGAGGCGGTCACGCTCGACCGAGGGTAAGAACTTCCTCAACAGCATCTCCTTGAATACCTCCCAAGAGCATCCAGCTACCAAGCTCTCCTTCTCTCTCAGCCACCAACTCTTAGCCAAACCTTTAAGCTGATAGGCGGCTATCATCACCCTCTGATCATCTGCAATCCCTGAGTACGAGAACATCTCCTCCATGGAGATCAGCCAGTCGTCTATCACCATGAAATCTGCCTTCCCATCATAAGTGGGAGGGCTCAGCCTCTGAAACTGTGAGATGAAGGCCATCTCTGCTGGCACCACCACTGGAGGTCTCAAGGGTGCAGGAGGAGGAGGAACAGCTAACCCCCCTGCAGGTACTTACACACCCTGAGTTTGACCTGCCACGACTGCCACCAAAGACTGAATCTGGGCTCGCACCTCCTCCAACCGTCTGCCCATGGAATCGTTACTCTGACGCAGACTCTCGATCACCGCATCGTTCTGAGCCCCAGATGACTCACCCTCAGACAGGGGAGTCGATCGAGTCACAGGACGCCTTGCCATTCTAAAATCATAACAACACAAATTAGACCCTACTACAACGTCTAGAACCAAATACAAGTACAGACAATACATATATAGATATAGACTTAAAGCTGCTAAACTTGCTCTGAGAGTTTATCTTTTTAACAAAATTTAGATGTTATGCCCTAACCTAGGATGGTTAACCACCACCTTACTAACTCTTGTGCCTAGATCGGGAATGCATGACTTTTATATTAATTTGAAAACTTATGTGTGTACATATGTCATCCTGCCAGTCTTTAGCATGGCACGTTGTGCTTATGCAATGTTATGATATGCATGTTTGTGTTATGCATTCTAAAAAGGCCCTAATGCATGTTATGAGCGGCATACACATGAAAATGTTATGCATCCCATACCACATAACATTCTCATGCAACGAAAAAGAAAACGTGCTAGTCGCAGCTATGTGGTGAGGTTATGCATCCCATACTACATAACCCTCACATATTGCCCCTATGGTGGATCCATATACGAACACATATTATGCATCCCATACTACATAATATGCCCCGTATACTTCATGTTATGCTATGAGTGTAGTGTTCGTGCTTTTGACAAGACGTGCTGATGACATATCGGTGTGTGAATGGCATGATGCTGAACTACTAAAAAGCAAACAAGGGAAGGTTGCTCAACTAACTTGTCAAGCAACCTCCCTCTGATACCAACTGTCACAACCCGCATTTTCTCCGAATTAAGAATTATCAGAGTAAGAGAAAACATGCGTCATGATGTCACGTCAAGCAGGGGATAACTGCTGACGCTCTGGCAAAACCACCTACCAACTTAATGAAAGAAAATCATGTGATTAATGATTAGAAAATCAGTTATATTTTAGAGGCCGTATCCCCCGGCTTAGTGGATCACCTAGTCCACAAAAGAAAACTATATTTAAACGCTGCGGAAAGAAAATACTTTATCAGGTTTGACACTCTAAGTAGCGCATAAGGGTCCCAAGAGAACCACTCATGCTATGCAAGACCCTACATTTAATTTATATAATATATAAGAAAACGGTCTTTATACGTGATTTGGAAAATAGTGATTACGTTGTATAAAACATGCTGATCATGAGCTTTATTTATAATAATAATTATAGTTTAAAAATAACTAGCAACCTAGCATAAAACCTTCTCAGGGCAAGTAGACTATCTCCAAAAAACGGTAGCAGCATAAGTAAATATATCCAGTACAAAGGTAACAACTACCAGTGGGCGCCAACAACCTGACACGAACCCACTGACACACATGTATGTCTGTAAGAAAGTACTGAAAAACTACCTCACCAACACAGCAAACGGAACTCCAAAGTCCAAGAGACCACCAACACCACCACTGCAAACTAGCCACTCAACTGGCTACGGCTCAGAACCTGGGGTATTCCAAAAGAAAACAGAATACCTCAGCAAGCTAAACGAAGTAAAAACTGCATGAAAGAGTCAACCAAAGGGGAAAAGTAACCGAAAACATGCAGTAGAAAGAGTCACAACTGTCCATAACAGGACAACAAGAAAAGCACTACGCGCGAGGAAACAGCAACAACCCAGCCCAGGAACAACATCCTGCCGGGCCTACTAGGCTACCAAGAGCCCAAAGTGCTGCAAACTACCAAGGAAGAAACTTCTAACACCCTAAACTGTGGGAGGTGGTAGTAGTAAAAACAAACAACGAGGAACCGGATTAGAGGCAAACTCAGTCCCCCCATCCACCATGTCCAAGTCAACAAGCTCGAGGGTCTACACAAGAAAGCACAAGGGACCTTGCACCCACATGCCCAGCCCATACCTGGAGCAAGAAAAACATGAGTGGCCTTGGCTAAATTACACAACTCCACCCCCATAAAGAGCTACAAACCACCACTACTACCCACGACCCACGATTCGGCCATTAGGAAAGAGAAACATGGCCGACAAGGAATTTACAAATATAAACAAGGAATTCACTCGGGAACGTAAATCGAGGAAAGGGAAAAAGAAAGTGTTGAAATGACTCAACACGACGTGGCGTTAGGTCCTCTCGACACCGCATTGAGTGAGCTTCACTCACTGAATGTGCCACGCAAAGCGAACTATCACAACAATAACTCTTACATTACTACCTTAACACTACACAAAACACTCATGCCCACCTAACCCGCGTATCGACGCCAGCTAAATACGGGTGCAAAAAGGAAATATTCAGAGCGCACGATCAGTGTCGCACGACCAGTGGTCGTGGGCACTCATCGGCTGATGATCGTGCGAAGTGAACCTGGGAAACTTGAAACCTGACAGAAAAGTTAGCATAAGCGCACGATCAGTATCGCACGACCAGTGGTCGTGCGCACTGTTGCCAGCGCTCGTGCGATAGCCGAGACAGAACTTTGGAGAAATGAACAGGTAGCCGCGCACGAACAGTGGCACACGACCAGTGGTCGTGCGCCTTAACGTTTGATGACAGTGCGCGGGTAACCTGTACCGTTTGGGATTTCCCGAACGACACCGGAACGCGCATCACATTCTCCCGACACTGCGAACCACAACTACGACACACCGAAAACGGCCTACGACACACCTAACATAATTTCTACCCATTCTACTCGTTCACCACCACCACACAACTATGCCAAATCGTTCGAAACGGAAACCGGAGACAGAAATGGTAGAAACGAGTAGGATGCATGAATCGAAAGAAAAAAACAACTTGGCAAGGGCGAGAACACCACTTGCCTCGATTTCCGGCGAAGCTTGGTCGGCTTTTCCTCCTCTTCACGCACGAATCCGGCAACGAAGCACAAGGCCAAAAATCTGGACATTGCCGGCGGAAAACAAGTCAAAACCCGAAATTCAAAACCACAAGCAAGGCCACAAAACTTGGACTTGACGAGAGCAATCCGAATCCACTCTCGTAATCGAATTCCGTCCACAAACGCTCCGGGAATTGGCGGTGGAAGGCAAGGGCTCGGCGGTTTCTCCGTTTCTCTCGTACAGGGGCGGCAGTTTTAATTGGAGAAGATGATGGCGTGCCTTTCTATTCTATCCTATATATATATATTAATATATAATAATATAATTTATTACAAAATTACATAAAGCACCAAAACGACGCGAAAACCGAACTACCTCGGAATTCGACGAAATTCGCACCGTAGCTAAATACCCACGCTACGAACACAACGGCGAAGTCAAAATTAATTTTCGACGAACAGAACTCGAGTTATACCCAAATAAGGCCAAACACCAACATCCCCCCGAGAGGCCACACCGGGTCACCCAAAACGACTCGGCTTGCTAGGGAGATCTTGCCAACAGGCTACAGAATAGGGCACTCAGTTCTAAGGAGCTAAAACACACTCCACAAATGGCACAAGCCACGGAAACGCGTCATCGTAACGCCAAACGAGAATAAAAATAAACGCAGAAAAATCGGGGGCGTTACATATACCCCGGGGCTTGCCCGCACATTCTGACTTCGCTCGTCAGGGTTCCGTCTCACACTGACCGATTATAAGAAGCCTTGCTGGACCCCACCCGCTCATGGCCATATTGCCCGGGCTTGTCCTCCGCTCGACATTCTCGTCAGTCCACAGAAGTGGCTAGTCTCGCCGGGACACTTCCCCCACATGACTTGCGCGCCACGGGGTAGCCAGCCGACCACGGAGACATAGCCGCGCCTTAGCACAGCACAAACAAAGGTTTCCCCACCCCAATCGCCACTCGCACCGTGTCTTTCCCGTGCTCTAAGGAAACCATCTACCGCACAAAGCGGAGCTAACCTCGTCCGGTTCCGACTACGAGTTCTCACTCAAATATGAGGGGGAAAACGCATACATACAACAGCGTATTGCCGCTGCGGATTTCTATCGAAACCCCAAAACTCGCTATGCAACATCACCGGGTCGGACCAACAATCGCGACCACGGCTTCACCCACAATGCCTAATCCGCTAACGGAGCGGATCTCTAATGCAAAGCATACCGGGATGAGCATACTCAACCCGGAGGTCCTCTTGAACCTAGGCTACACGAATCCCTCTCATTTGAGAAATTCGGTGCTCAAAATACGAAAGGAAGGGGATGCTATTCATGCATCCTAAATCCTAAAAACCGAGAGGAGAAGCGTCGTTACCTTCCGTCCCCTCTTCCTAGCCATGGAGAAGATTTGCTCGGTTGAAAACCACTGCAACGCTCCCCCCTTCGCGGATCTGAACTCCGCTCGTGAAACGGAGCTCCGAATCTCCACCGGTCGCTGGAGTTGACCTCCTTCTTCCTCCTCCAAGATCTCCCTTCTCTCTAGGTTTTATAGAGAGAGTGCCCAAGTGAAATAAGGGTTTCAAAACCCTATTCCCGGCTAAAACCACCCGGGAGCAGCCCCCCACCGTCGGATCCAAAGCCAAGGAAACGAACGGCCAGGATTAGATCTGAAATCCCAAAAACTGGGCCGAACACGGGTTCACACACGGCCGTGTGCCTGGCCGTGTAGCTCATTTGCCGTCTCGACCAAAATTGAAAACCAGCAACACGGCATGTGACACGGCCTCCGACACGCCCGTTTCGCCTGCGACACGCCCGTGTCGGGACCCGTGTCACGCCCCCCGTGTGCAATTTATCAACACTTCGCAGTCAGAGAGGTACACGGCTTGGTGACACGGCATCAGACACGCCCGTGTCCAACTAGACATGCCCGTGTTCGTGCTCGTGTCATTACCCGTGTACCCAACCGCACAGCCCAGGTGTGACACGGCCTGGGACACGCCCGTGTCCTAGGCCGTGTTCCACCACACGACCATCGTCGACCTGAACTGGTCGACTACACGGCCCGAGCTCGACACGCCCGACACGGCCTCCGACACGCCCGTGTCGGGGCCCGTGTCACCTGCACCAAAAACTTGTCTTGGCCAAATTCGATCCCCGTCGCTCCTACAACAATTTGGGGTGTTACAATTCTCTCCCCCTTAAAAGAATTTCGTCCCGAAATTTAAAACATGGAAGGTAAAGAAAACTAAACAGTACCTGAGGAGAAAATCTCAGGGTACTCCTCTAGCATGGCCTGCTCTCGCTCCCATAAGAGCTCCTCGCAACCACAGTTGTCCCAACGGACCTTTACGAGTCTGACCTCCTTGTTCCGCAATTGCCGAACCTCTGAGTCTTCTATCCCGACTGGACGAACTCGCGTCCCCAAGTCTTCCTCTACCGGCACCGCCGTCGGCTCAATCACCACGCTGGCTTCTAACAACGCTTTCCTCAGGACGGAGACGTGAAAAACGTCATGCAATCCACTTAGCTCTGTGGACAATGCCAACCGGTACGCTGCCTCTCCCACTCGCTCGATGACCTTGAATGGTCCCAAGAATCTCGGACTCAGCTTCTTGAGTCGGCGAATTCGCGAAACGCCTTTGAACGGCTTGATCTTAAGATACACCCAGTCGCCCACAGCGAATTCCACATGCCTGTTGCGAGCATTGAAATACTTCGACTGCCGATCTTGAGCTACCTTCATGCGCTCTTGGATGGTCAGCACCAACTCACTAGCGTTGGCTACCACTTCTTTCCCCAAAAGCTTGGTGTCTCCCGCCTCTGTCCAAGACATCGGTGTTCGACACCGCCTCCCATACAGAGTTTCGTATGGCGCCATCTTGATACTAGCTTGGTAACTATTGTTATACGCAAACTCCACCATGAAGAGGTGATCCTCCCACTTCTTGCCGAAGTCGAGAGTACACATCCTTAGCATATCTTCCAAAGTACGGTTCGTTCTCTCAGTTTGCCCATCGGTTTGAGGATGAAAAGCCGTACTGAACTTGAGTTTTGTGCCCAAGCTCTTCTGCACCAACCGCCAATCCTTAGACGTGAAACGTCCATCCCAGTCGCTGACTATACTCTTCAGAATCCCATGGAGTCGTACAATATTGCGAACGTACAACTCCACCAACTTTTCCACACCGTCCTCCTTCCGGTTTGGGATGAAATGTGCCACTTTGGTCAAGCGGTCCACAATCACCCAAATGGCATCATTACCCTGCTGCGATCTAGGCAACCCATGCACAAAATCCATGGAGATGTCATCAAATTTCCATTCGGGGATTGGAAGAGGTTTCAAGAACCCGCCCGTCTTCTGACATTCGGCCTTCCCCAAGGCACATGTTTGGCACCGACTCACACACAAAGCCACGTCCCGCTTCATCCCAGGCCACCAATAGGACTTCTTCAAGTCCAAGTACATTTTTGTACTACCCGGGTGAATGGAGTACTTAGTGAAGTGGGCCTCAAACATCAACTCCTCGCGGAGCTTGCCGAACTGCGGTACACAAATCCTTCCGCCCTTCCTCAGAATCCCATCACCCATCTCCCAGGCGCTACCCTCGCCCTTTAGAGCTTCCTCCACGAAAGGTTGGAACTCCGCATCTACACGGGTCGCTTCCCGAATACGATCGCATAAGTCACTCTGCATCTCAATCAAATTTAGTCGAGCCACGCTAGACTCGCCTCTTGCCACACATTCCAAACCAAGGGACTCCCAGTCCCGCCTTAACCGCACATCGTGAGCTTCAATCTAATTTCCTTGCCCCGAGTATTTCCTACTCAAAGCATCTACCACCACATTGGCTTTCCCTGGCGTGTACTGAATCGCCACCTCGTAATCCCCCAGGAACTCGACCTACCTATGCTGCCGCATATTTAGGTCCTTCTGATCTAGGAGATACTTCAGACTCTTGTGGTCCGTGAAGATCTCCACCTTTACACCATAAACGTAGTGCCTCCACAACTTCAACGCAAAAATTATCGCCGCCAACTCCAAATCATGGACGGGGTAATTTCTCTCATGAGGCTTCAGCTGCCTCGACCCAAAAGCTATCACACTACCATGCTGCATCAACACGCACCCTAAACCGCATCCGGATGCGTCGCTGAAAATCTGGAACCCTTCGGTTCCCTTTGGCAGACTTAGGATCGACGCCGTCATTAGCCTTTCCTTCAGGGTTTCAAACGCCTCGTTGCACTCTTGAGTCCATACAAATTTCTGATCCTTGCGAGTTAGTGAAGTGAGGGGTAGAGCTATCCGTGAAAAGTTTTCCACAAACCTTCGGTAGTACCCGGCTAGTCCGAGAAAACTTCGGACTTCCGCCACGGTCCTCAAAACTGGCCAGTCTCTGATGGCTTCTACTTTCGTTGGATCCACCGCCACCCCATTCCCACTAATCACATGGCCTAGAAATGCCACTTTCTCCAACCAGAACTCGCACTTGGAGAACTTCGCATAAAGCTGGTTCTCTCTCAATACTTGCAACACTGTCCGCAAGTGCGACTCGTGCTCCTCTTCCGACTTGGAATACACCAAGATGTCATCGATAAAGACGACTACGAACCAGTCCAAATATTCGCGAAACACTCGGTTCATCAAGTCCATGAACACGGATGGCGCATTCGTTAGCCCGAACGGCATCACCGAGAACTCAAAATGACCATACCTCGTACCAAACGCGGTCTTGGGTATGTCCTCGTCACGAATCCGCATCTGATAATATCCGGACTTCAGGTCCAACTTGGAGTACACCACCGACCCCACCAACTGGTTGAAGAGATCGTCTATCCGAGGGATCGAATACTTATTCTTGACAGTCAATTTGTTCAACTCTCGGTAGTCTATGCACAGACGCATACTACCGTCCTTCTTCTTTACGAATAACACCGGCGCACTCCACGGTGAAGAGCTGGGCCTGATATACCCTTGCTCTAAAAGCTCCTGCAACTGAACCTTGAGCTCGGCCAACTCCTTTGGTGCCATCCTGAAGGGTGGACGCGACACTGGTCTAGCCTCGGGCACCAACTCGATGGAGAAATCAATCTCCCGCCGAGGAAGTGCTCCAGGTAACTCCTCGGGAAAAACATCTCCAAACTCCGCCACCACAGGCACTTCTCCTAGAGACAGCCCGGAGAGGCTAACCTCCAACAACGCTACTAGAGCTACACCTCCCTGGTTAACAGCTCGCACTAATTGAAGTGCCGAAACTAGGGAGCAGGCCACTCCATGCAGACCTTCAAACTTGACTTCCGCTTGCCCCACGCCCCTCAGGGTTACCACCTTGGACAAATAGTCGATACTGGCACGCTGCTCCGCTAGCCAATCCATCCCCAAAATCACATCGAACTCGGACAATGGCAAGATCGCCGCTACCAATACAAAGTCGACTCCCTCAAGACTCAAACAAATCCGGCCTCTAGCCCTGGTAGTCATAGATGACCCATTGGGCATGTGCACCTTCAACTCGGAGTCCGTCGAGAAAGACTCCACTCCGATCCTCCGTATAAAGCCTTCCGCAAGGAAGGAGTGCGACGCTCCCGTATCAAAGAGTACCCTAGCGGGGTACCCAGATACCATTACAAAGCCTACACACATGCAACAAACATAAAGGCTTGAAAGACAGGAATCTAAGGTGCAGGTTGAACTCTCGTACCTGTCACCACATCGGGTTGACGGATTGCTTCTTGTTACCCAAGGTTGTAGGCCCTTGGCTGCAATGGTTGAAACTGAGAAGCACTCCACTCCGCCATCTTCCCTTTCTCTGCGGCACTGGGGCCGGAGCGCACAGTTTGCTCCTGCCTTGGCTCTTGCTCAGTGCCCCCTTGGGTACAAAATCTTGCTATGTGGCCCGTCTTTCCACAACTATAGCACGTCTGAGGGCCCTTAGAGCGTGACCCTCCGGACGTCCAATTACTTTTCTTGCCCGACTTATATGGGGAAGGCTTCTTCTTCCATCGGCTCCCTTCTGCCTTTCCATGTGACTGGGAAGGCTTCTTCTCCTCCCCCTGCTTGGGTGTGAAACCCTTGCGACGCTGGGATCGCTCCATGTCACTCTCCAAAATTCGGGCCGCCTCCACCAATTCGTTGAAACCCGCACGTTTCATCGATATGAGGGGTTGTCTTAGGTTCTCCCTCAATCCATGGTAGAAGAGATTGTCCCTCTCTTCATCGTCTGTCATGGTCGTTCCCGCATAGCGACCCAAGCGAGTAAATTCCTGAACATACTCATCCACTGACTTGTCTCGCTGCACCAGATGTAGGAACTGCCTCTAGAGGGCTAACCTCGTTGAGGCGGGTATGTACTTCTTCAAGAAGGCATTCACAAACTCCTCGATGGACGGTGTGCGTCCTAGAAATTGCCGGCCACTGTGGCTCACCCACTATAACTTGGCATCTCCCTCCAACATAAAGGCTGCGAACTCTGCCTTTTTCTCATCTGGCACCTCTGCCGCCCTCAGAAGCTCCTGAATTCTAGCCCACCAATCCTCTGCATCTGTGGGTGTGCCGGTTCCCTTGAAGGTGGGAGGGTGGAAACTCAGAAAGTACTTCATTTACCGGTCCCCATTCCCGACAACCACTCTCTCGGCCTGCGGCTCTGCCCGCCTGGCTTCCTCAACCTGCACGGTCGCCGCCGTGTCCAGGGTAGCAGGAGTTGCCACCTGATCAATGGGAGCTGCTACCTGTGCTGTCGCTGCAGCTTGGGCCGCCACCATGGCTTCTGCAAGCATACGACAGAAGTCGGCCGGTGTGACCCCCATCCCTAGTGGACCTTGCGCAGTCGCACTACTTGCCGAGAGCTCTTCTCTTGGCCTCGAGGTCCCAGCCTCGTTGCTTGCACTCTAAACACAAGCAAGAAAACACAAATCAGTCTCTAATCGCAAGACTCGAACACCAGGACACTCATGGTCCTGCGATACTCCTATGTGGATAACTTCTTATACGCGACTCGACTTATACTTTCGACCGCGAAACTTTTCGTTGGAACGCAAACCTCCCTCTGATACCAAATTGTAACACCTCCCCTGTAAAGACCATATAATATGGGTCCGGCCGGGGCCCCACAACATACGGACGCCACAGCTTTAGTATTAAAAGATGATATGAAAACTACCCAATCTCAAAACTCCAGACAAACACAGCGGAAACAGAACAAACTAACAGAAGTTATCCACTAACGATAGTGTATCAAATGGCCTTAAGGCCTTACACAATAATAGTCCAAAACATATCAATGTGCCAAGCACTCCTAGGCTACCTCGGCATGCAAGCCGGACATAAACATAACAAAAGTAGCAAACATAAAAGGAGAAACCAAGCACGGCAACACTTCGTGAGGCTTAGGGCTTTTCGCCCGGCGCGCTAGCTCCTGCATGCGATCCTTGCCCTGTAAGGATTTGAAGTAACGTGGGTCAGCAAAGGCTGACCTCTACTGTGTAACAAACACATCTCCTCCCGGCCGTCCCTAACGGACCCCGGGGTACCACTCCACCTGCAAGTTAGCACTTCGTATAACAAAAGAGCAAATATATTTTAAAGCGGTAAAACAGGCTTGGATGTCTCATACAACATACATGTTCTCTATGTTTTGTACGAGGTGAAAGGGACTACTATGCAGCATGAATGCAACCCGGGTTTCACCCAAGGCACCCTAGTTCGTATGCATCTAGCACAACATCAAACACTGGGTACTTCCGTTTCCCCATTGGCTTAAAGCCGCAAACACAATGGAACCACCATGTCCCTAACGGCACACACGCCGTCACACGGAACCTTGCAAAGGCCCCACCCGCACAAGGGTCATATACCCCGGGGCTTGCCCGCACATTCTGACTTCGCTCGTCAGGGTTCTGTCTCACACTGACCGATTCTAAGAAGCCTTGCTGGACCCCACCCGCTCATGGCCACATTGCTCGGGCTTGTCCTCCGCTCGACATTCTTGTCAGTCCACAGAAGGGGCTAGTCTCGCCGGGACACTTCCCCCACATGACTTGCGCGCCACGGGGTAGCCAACCAACCACGGAGACATAGCCACGTCTTAGCACAGCACAAACAAAGGTTTCCCCACCCCAATCGCCACTCGCACCGTGTCTTTCCCGTGCTCCAAGGAAACCATATATCGCACAAAGCGGAGCTAACCTCGTCCGGTTCCGACTACGAGTACTCACTCAAATATGAGGGGGAAAACGCATACATACAACGACGTATTGCCGCTGTGGATTTCTATCGAAACCCCAAAACTCGCTATGCAACATCACTGGGTCGGACCAACAATCGCGACCACGGCTTCACCCACAATGCCTAATCCGCTAACGGAGCGGATCTCTAATGCAAAGCATGCCGGGATGAGCATACTCAACCCGGAGCTCCTTTTGAACCTAGGCTACACAAATCCCTCTTATTTGAGAAATTCGGTGCTCAAAATACGAAAGGAAGGGGATGCTATTCATGCATCCTAAATCCTAAAAACCGAGAGGAGAAGCGTCGTTACCTTCCGTCCCCTCTTCCTAGCCATGGAGAAGATTTGCTCGGTTGAAAACCACCGCAACGCTCCCCCTTCACGGATCTGAACTCCGCTCGCGAAACGGAGCTCCGAATCTCCACCGGCCGCCGGAGTTGACCTTCTTCTTCCTCCTCCAAGCTCTCCCTTCTCTCTGGGTTTTAGAGAGAGAGTGCCCAAGTGAAATAAGGGTTTCAAAACCCTATTCCCGGCTAAAACCACCCAGGAGCAGCCCCCCACCGTCGGATCCAAAGCCAAGGAAACGAACGGCCAGGAATAGATCTGAAATCCCAAAAACTGGGCCGAACATGGGTTCACACACGGCCGTGTGCCTGGCCGTGTAGCTCATTCGCCGTCTCGACCAAAATTGAAAACCAGCAACACGACATGTGACACGGCCTCCGACACGCCCGTATCGCCTGCGACACGCCCGTGTCGGGACCCGTATCACGCCCCCCGTGTGCAATTTATCAACACTTCGCAGTCAAAGAGGTACACGGCTTGGTGACACGGCATCAGACACGCCCGTGTCCAACTAGACACGCCCGTGTTCGTGCCCGTGTCATTACCCGTGTACCCAACCGCACAGCCCAGGTGTGACACGGCCTAGGACACGCCCGTGTCCTAGGCCGTGTTCCACCAAACGACCATCGTCGACCTGAACTGGTCGACTACACGGCCCGAGCTCGACACGCCCGACATGGCCTCCGACACGCCCGTGTCGGGGCCCGTGTCACCTGCACCAAAAACTTGTCTTGGCCAAATTCGATCCTCGTTGCTCCTACAACAATTTGGGGTGTTATAGATTCCACTCGGTAGATCGGTTTGATCCACATATATTCCTATATATAGATCTGAAAATGTGTAGTATGGAATATGCATGCTGTGTGAAGCCCATCTGGATAAGTTGGTCTTGATTGGTGATGTTTATTTTACATGTCGAAGAAGACTCCGTGGATACGCGTGTGATGTATGCGTAAAATTCAGGGTCTTGGGGTGTGTAGGATGATGCATCAAAGTACTGGAAGCATTTCCAAGAAAATACCCAGAAAAGATCATAGTCTGGAGAACTGTGTATGTCATCGAGCGACAGTGACTGTTGACGGAGATAGCTCCCAGGGAGCTACAATATTATGAGGCCTGTCTCTAAAAGACCTTGGGGCCATTATATGCAAAACTGTGAGCTTAAATGGCCCAGCAACGGTGGGTACCAGCCTGAAATGGTAAAGTATGATGAGTTGTGCTGCGGAGGCCAACTACTATACCATCAAGTTAAGTACCTCTGAACGACGGGGTCGTTAAGTACCTTTGAATGGGCAGGCAGTCTTCAAGTTAAGTACCTCTGAAATACGTATTCGTCAAGTGAAGAACCTCTGAATGACAAAGTTAACCATTAAGTCGTGGACCTCTGAACAGTGGTAATAAACGGGAAGGCGTGTATAATGAGAAGGTGCCCTGAGTGCACGGGGTGTGTGGCTATTGAGCCCACGTCTGTGGTGAATGGTGCTTAAATTGCACATTGTAAATGACACGATATATATATATATATATATATATATATATATATATATATATATATATATATATATATATATGATGGTTTGTTTGCATGGATGGAGAAATGCCGTCCCGAGTAAGTGGTGGGATCATTATAAATAGGTTATCAAAATGCTGACCGTTGCTTGTTTGCCACATTTTAGTGGGCCCTTTTATGCAGGTGCTGGAGAGCTAAGTGGGAAGTAGCGGGCTGAAGCCCATGTGCTGCATTTGGATGGCCCTTGAAGGCCTAAAAGCGAACATTTAATGTTTTCATGTATGGCCAGCCTGCGTGCCGATGTATGAAACCACTTTTGAATAAATAAAACAGTTGTAATAAGGCTACGACTGAAACGTGTATTATATATATATATCATTCCTGTTGTGTAGTGGACATTCTTATTATGTATGGGTTCATAAACTAATATGCTTCCGCTAGAATGCTCTTAGTTAGGGTGCATTCATAATTGAACTTGGATTTGGAAACAACTAGTAATCTCTTTACCTATTTGTAGTATATGGCATCGGGCCTCGGCCGGACCTTCTGTCATATGATATACGACGGATGGGGGCATTAAAAAATTGGTATCAGATTCCGTTCTCAGTCTTTCTTCTTTGAATTCGTTGTCGAATTCTTTTAAGGGGCAGTGAGCACGTGTATGTGCGCTACCGTGATAACATAACTGAACCCATGAATGTCCACTTAGGAGTGAAAATACACATGTTTGAGGAACTGGTATGTTCCTATAATTGCTTTTGACAATATTCATAATTGCTTAATTGTGTGTTTCACATTATAGGCGACTATACGTGGTGCGGGGCATGAAGAACCCTAGCACTCAGTGGAGAGTAGTGCACTGAATGAGGTGCCAACACCTCCTTCCGTGGAAACTATACGGTTGGTTGCTGAGGCCGTGTTCACAATGATGAATGCATAACCAGGGGGTAAGAGACAACCTCCTATTCCTGCGATAGTTCAACAACCGGTTGGCATGGATGAGCGCGTAGCGGTGAGACAAGTGGACGTTTAGCTAGTGGCCGCAAGGTGAGGAACGGAGAAGAAACTAAAACACATGATGAGTTTCAATCCCCCTGTGTTTGTGGGTACTGGACCCCGATACAAGCCGAAGATTGGATCTCAAGAATAAAGAGGGTCCTGACGGCAACTGAAACAGAAGAGTGGAAAAAAGTCATTGTGACTACCTTCTTGTTGGACGGCGAGGCAAGACTTTGGTGTGATGAGCTGGAGCTACACCAATTTGCTGGTATGCCATTGAGCGAGATCTGAATGGAGGAGTTGTCAAGGTGTTTTCTAGCGATATATGTTCCATCGGCACAGTGGATTGCGATGGAGAACCAATTTTAAAGGCTAACTCAAGGCGTGAGGGCAGTGGATGACTACTTGCACGAGTTTATGAGATTTGGAAGGTATCGAGGCTTTACATTTGCATACGAGGAATGGAAAACAAATCGGTTCTATGAAGGGCTGAGAGATGACCTGCGGTTTCTTCTCTCAGGACTGATGACGCAGGGTTTCCTTACCTTGGTCAATACGACCCGTTCCCTTGAGATGGACATGAAGGGTGTGCAACGTAAGAATTATTTTGCAGGGAAGAAGCCATAGTTCAAAGTACCTAGTTCTTCAAAGTCCAGGTTTCAACGGTGGAAAAAGAAGTCTAAAACTTCTGCGTCTGCTCCTTCTTCTCTTGCGTTTGGAGCAACTTCGAGGAGAGGTCCGCCCACATATTATACTTGTGGAAAGGTGGGTCATATAACACAAAATTACTGGGGTGGCCTTCTAAAAGGGGAGAAAAAGACGGGTGCGTCTTATACTGAAAAGGGAAAGGCAATGGTGGAATCGACTGCATCCCAAGCGCAACCTCGAGTTTATAATATTGGTCAATAGGAGGTCATAAAAAAGTGACGTTGTAACAGGTATGAGTTAAGATACAGTTTTTTATGCTTTCCATACTTAGTACCTTATGCATTGCTTGTGCATGATTGGTTTGATTTAGGCTTTGTCCTGATTTCGGGGTGTCCGGCGAGAGCACTATTCGATATAGGAGCTTCTCATTCTTTTTTGTCGGAAGACTTTGTGGGGCGTAGTGGAGTGCCTTCATTTACATCGACAGATCGAGTGAATGTGCTGCTACCTAATGGGTTCTTGTTGCATGCAGATTGAGCCTTTTATGTTGAGGTGCGAATAGGAAGTCAGGACTTTGGATTGGAAGCATCAGTGCCACCGATATCAGAGTTTGATGTAATCTTTGGTATGGACTAGCTCTCGGAGCAGCATGCTTATATAGATTGCAACTCTAAGGAAGTCACACTAGGGTAGAACACCGAATGAGAGACTAAATTTGCTGGTATGAAAGGATCGAGCAAGACATTGATGTCTGCTATCCAAGTAGTCAAGGCAGTTCAGAAGGGCGCGGAGTTGTTCTTCACGCTGTTGGATGCTGTTGAGCCAAGACCCAGTATGAGTGATGTTCCTATTGTATCAAAGTACATTGATGTGTTTCCTAATGATCTTCTTGGGGAGATTGACATCGCTATTGAATTGGTGCCAAGTGCGAAACCTTTGGCCTGCTCGCCATATCGTGTTGCGCCAAAGGAGATGGCAGAACTAAAGGTTCAATTGCAAGAGCTGCTGGAGCAAGGCTTTATACGCCCAAGTATGTTACCTTGGAGTGCTCCATTCCTATTTGTTAAAAAAAAGGATGGAAGCTTGCGACTATGCATTGATTATCGAGAGCTGAATAAGCTGACGGAAAAGAACAAGTATCCGTTTCCACGGATTGATGACTTGTTCGATCAACTAGTGGGCTCAACTGTCTACTCAAAGCTGGATTTAAAGTTTGGCTAAAACCAGTTGAGGATTCGGGAATGTGATATTTCCAAGACAGCGTTTGGTACACGCTATGGTCATTATGAGTTCACGGTAATGTCGTTTGGGCTAAAAAATGCGCCATTAGTATTTATGGACCTAATGCACCGAATGTTTTGAGAGTACTTGGATTTATTTATCATTGCCTTTATTGATGACATTTTGGTGTACTCTCAGTCTGAAGAAGATCATGCGAACTATTTGCGGATGGTGTTTCACACCCTAAGAAGAACAAAGATCTATGCAAAGTTCTCGAAGTGCGAGTTCTAGTTGTCATCGGTGGCCTTTCTTGGCCATGTGGTTAGTGGAGAGGGCATTGCGGTGGATCTTGCGAAGATAGTTACGATATGAGAGTGGCCGGTGTTGTCTTCTGTAGCCAAAGTCAGGAGTTTCCTTGGACTGACGGGCTACTATCAACACTTCGTAGAGAACTTCTCATGGATAGCCTTTCCTCTCACAACACTGATGAGAAAAGATCAGAAGTTCGTTTGGAAGTCGGAGTGCGCACGAGCGTTTGAGGAGCTGAAAGCTAGTTTGACTACGATGCCAATCTTGATGACGCCATGTGGTTCAGACGGCTATGAAATTTATAGTGATGCATTATGGAGCGGCTTAGGGTGCATTCTTCTTCAGTTTTGTAAAGTGATAGCAAATGGCTCACACCAGTTGAAAGTGCATGAGCTAAACTACCCCGTCCATGACTTAGAGTTGGCAGCAATGATATTTACACTCAAACTATGGCGTCACTACTTATATGGCGTGAAATTTGACATCTTCACGGACCATAAGAGCCTTAAGTACTTGCTGGATCAGAAGGATCTAAATATACGACATCAAAGGTGGATTGAGTTCCTTGGAGACTACACCTTCCAGATTCATTATACTCCCGGGAAGGGGAATGTAGTCGCAGATGCCTTGAGTCGTAGGACTCCGGTAAGAGCAAGTTGGTTGCAGATGCATGATGAACATCTAATCCAGGAGTTGGAGGCCTTAGACAACTCTTGTGTGGACAAGAATTCTATTGCAAGTGCATGCCTGAACTAGATGGAGGTACAGTATGACCTTGCAGACAGGATTCAGTGAGCAATGAAACTTGATGAAAGTCTACAACGTTATGTAGTGGATGGGTCAAATGCCCAATTCTCCTGGGATGATGGCCTTTTGCGGAAAGGTGATCGTTTTTGCATCCCGAATGTGGGTAAATTACGTGAATAATTGTTATATGAGGCACACTTTACAAAGTATTCAATCCACTCAGGGAGCACAAAAATGTATAAGGACATGAAGAAGATGTTCTGATGGACAGGTCTGAAGAAAGATATAACCATTACGTGGCAAAATGTCAGACTTGTGCCTTGGTAAAAGCTGAATGCCAGAAGCCTGGAGGTTTCCTTAAGTCGCTACCTATTCTGGATTGGAAGTTTGATGAAATTTCGATGGATTTCGTGCACGGTTTGCCGAGGTAACAACTCGGGAATGATTCTGTTTGGGTGATCGTGGACTTGTTAACTAAAGTGGCTCACTTCATTCCGAACAAGAGGGACGATTCAGTGGAAATCTTGGCTAAGCTTATTGTCGAGCAAATAGTACGATTGCACAGTGTGCCCCGTAGCATCGTTAGTGATCGAGGTGGGCGTTTTACTTCGAATAATTGTAGGCTAATCCATCAATTGTTGGGGACAAAACTAAAGTTTAGTACGACCTTTCATCCAAAAATGAATGGCCAGACTGAGAGGACCAACATAACAGTGGAGGACATGCTCCGTATGTGTGCCCTGGATTTCAGGAAGAGGTGGGAAGATCATCTCTATATGATTGAGTTCGCCTATAATAATAGCTATCAAGCTAGTATACAGATGGCACCTTTTGAAGCATTATACGGTAGGAAGTGTGATAGGTTGTAAATATTCATATTTTTTCCTACTTTAGTTAAGTAATTTTAGTTAATTTTTGTTATTTTTAGTTAGTTTTGTTCAATAAAATGTTCCTTTTTTGTGTATACATCTTCTAACTTAGCCTCTTTTTATTTTCTGAAATTTTGCAGAAAACTGTCTAAAAACCAAAGTACACGCCCGTGTACTTCATGTCACGCCCGTGACCTGGGCATGTCACTTTGATTCCAGCGGAAAACTGCCGCCTGCAATACAAAACTGAAGTCACGCCCGTGTCCCGTTCGACACGCCCGTGTCCAACCGCTTGACGTTCATCGATTCAAGCTCTACGTTCGTCAATTCAAGCTCGACGTTCGTCAATTTAAGCTCGACGTGCGTCGATTTTTAAGCTCGACGCATCCTACAACCGCTCTACAATTTGTCTTATATGCCTGTGTCCACTCCAACACGCCCGTGTCACGCCACTCGACGCTCATCTCCTCCAGTTCGACGATCGGAGTTCGACGCTTAGCTGAGCACGCCCATGTCCCGATTCGACACGCCCGTATCAATCCCATTCGACATTCGACATTCGTCGATCCTAGCTCGACGCTCGACGCCTTCACCAGTTATACCTTGCTAACATGCTCGTGATAATTCTGTCACGGCCATGACCAACACGTTTCCCATTCCAGATGCTTCTAGAACCAAGCTAGCTCACCGAGATTTTGACTTCTCCAACACGCCAGACCTGACACGCCCCCCTGTCATGCCCGTGACCAGGGCGTCTAATCCGAATTTTTTGATTATAAATAGAAATTTTCTGTATAAACCAATGTTACCTTTTTTGGACTATTTTGCTTAGGGTAGGTGCTGCTTAGGTGCTTCTCCAAGCTATGAAAGGGAATTTTCTCCCCCTCTCTTTAGTTTTTGTTTTAATTTTTCTGTAACTCCTTTTTGTCTTAATAATATGTGTTTTTCTTCTCCTTATATCGCATTGGAATGCATCTGAGTGCGCCTCCTTAAGCAATCTTATTTATCTCTTATTTATCTTTATTTTTTTATGTGTGTGTGTATGTATGAGAATAGATTTATGTTTTTATGTTTAAGTTATTTTGTTACTTAGTTTTGTTTAGATTTAGGATTTTGTTCTTTTTATTTCATCCTTATAAATCTATAAAAGTGTATTCAAAGTGGTTTTTATTTTTCTTTAACTTAGATTTTCTCTTTTAGGTTGTAAAATTTTTTGTTCCTTTTTAGCTTTATTTCCACTTTTTACACACTTTTATGAAGTTATAAGAATGGATTTGTAGTCATTTTAATTTTTTGAGCACATTGATTTTTTGCTTTTATTTTGAAAAACTTTTGCTCGTTTCATTTTTATTTCTTCTTTTTATGCATTTCTAGCGTATTCTAACGGTAAAAATATAGTCATTTTAATTTTTCGGTCACTTTGGTTTTCTCTTTTTTTTGTATGTGTGCGTGAGTTTATGAGTTAGATTTTTATCATTTTCAATCTTTCAAGTAGAGTGCGTGCGTGTATGAGATAGTATTTACTGCTTTCAATTTCCCGCCTACTCGCTTGAGTAGGACACGCAATTTACCGCCTACTCGTTTAAGGGTTCCCCACCCAATAGCTCGGTTCTTAGCATAATGCAGGCATTAAGAAGAATCCTTCGTCGGACGAAAGCCCGGTCGAATAGTCTTAATGTTCAGGTGAGCAATAGTCCTAGAGATAGGTGAGCTCATTTTTATGGAACTTCCACGACCAAGTCATCGCCTTAATTAATTTGAAATTTAGGATCTCTAGTTATTAAAAGTTATTTTAGTTCAAATTCGTTTCGGTACCGATGCGTTATTTCTTCATCGGCTTTTTCTGCTTTTTATTTTCTGCTTATATATAACCACGCTATTTACATAATAACCCAATAAGTTATCTTCGGTTAAATAATAGTCCCTTCAGGGATAGAGTAGAAATAATCAACCCGTCCCCGATAACAATACAACCCCAATATTCCCAACCGGAATATCCTGTACTACACGCGATAGGTGCACTTGCCTCCTTTCATTAAAACTCGGTTTTGAAAGTGTCTAGTGGAAGCCTAATCCACCTATAGGGGGGGGGGGTGGGTGGTGAATAGGTGCAGTGACATCTTTTGCGGAATTAAAAATTACCTGCACAATTAAACAAACCAAGCACAAAAAACACACAGTAATTTACAGTGGTTCCCCAACCTTGGATACGTACACTCTCCCCTTCGCCTATCTCCCACACGGGGACGACTCGACAACTTCTCCAAAATGAGATTGAAATCCAATCTCTCCACTCAGAGCCACACTCCTACAACTCGGAAGGAACCCTTCCTACAACAAGGAGTCAACACTCCACCAAAACGGGTTGCACCCAACCCTTACAACTAGGAATAAAATTCCTTGCAAAAATTGAATGTAAATAAGAAATACAAACAATGCAATTTGGAGAACCCAAGGTCCTTCTTCGTTCGTTGAGAGCTTGCACTAAAATGACGAAGAATCCACACTTGGTTTTTCTCTCTTAGATCGGATCTTGACTTGATCGGCGGCGGCAAGCGAGTGCGGCGGCGATGCATTGTAGATCTGAACTTCTTGACGAAGCAAGCTAGGTCACCAATCGATCTCAGTTGGATCAAGCGTCTCTACCGATTCGGAATGGAGAACAAGTCTCGGTTGACGAATCGGAAGACAAAGGATATCAAGGGAGAAGCGAGGGACCAGCGGCTTACCTCGATTTTTTCGAAGCGCGATCAGCTGCGAGAGGGGATTGACGGCGGCGACAATCGAGCGATCGATGGCTTGAGATCGGCGAAAGCTAGGTCACGACCGAATTTTTTTTTTTCATATTTCTAGATCCGTGTTGAATATGATTTAAACTTAGGCATATATACCCCAAAACAAACCCTAAGTAGCCGTTGTGGGACCCATGAAGGAAGGAATGGAGCTTCAGTGATGGCGAAGGCCATCAGGATGGAGCACTTGGGATGGAGGAAGTTGAAGATGTACCGCTTCGCCATCCGGATGGAGCACTTGGGATTGAGGATGTTGAAGATGTACCGGCCAAGGACGTGCGACGCCGTAGCGGACATGGCTACAAACTTCGCCCTCGCAAAAAGACTCGTATTTGATTATTTATATGTTTGTGTGCTAATAGCCAACTCATGAGATGCTATTTAAAACATTATTTTATTTCCTGCATTTCCTTTATGTGGTGTGTCTTTAGCCACTTGTTTTGTTATTTAAGATGTACGCCTATATAAAGGCCAAGACTTTTCATTTGGAGTAGAATATTATTGAATTGAAAAATCAATTGTTTGCCTAAACCTAATTCCCTCTCTTGCTCTCTCCCTAGCCGCCGCCCCCTTCCCCTTGCCCTTCCAAAACCGGCGGCCAACAAGGCTAGGACCGACCACCCCTATTCCCCTCTCCTTCTCTACCCAACCCGATTGCCTCCAAGGTATTCCCTCAAGGGATCGGCCACCCTCTCCCTTTGTCTCTCCTCCTCTTAGCCGCCACCACCATCCTCCCTTCTTCTCCCAAACCGACGGCCAACCTCTCCTTCAAGGTCTTGCAAGGAAGGAGGAAGTCTAGGGAAATCTTCAACGGCGTGACGTGAACGGGACGACAAGATCTTCATCCATAGCGCTCTTCCGTGGTCTTCAAAGGGAAAGCGATCATACTTGGTGGATCCGCGCATCACGGATCTACGAATCCGAGAGGGGGTAACGATATTACTACACAAGAGATTTCTTTTTCCTAGATAGTTCTTGTGGTGGACGTGTTTTGCGTTATTTTCCGAATTATTATTCTTCGAGGTTAACAAATAACCGATTAGCAATTTTCGTTTGGTTTTCCGAAGGATTCGAAAAAGGATTTGGCACTCCTCGTTTTCTTTTTGTTGGGATAGATACCACCATTTTTCGGATCGTTTAGTTCTTGGTGGATCTATTTTGGTACAACACCTAAAGCTCGCTCGGGATCAATATTATCCCATTTAGTCGGAAAGAGTTTGGCCTATAGCCAACACTCGATCTATTTGCGGAACGGCGATCCGTATGTTAGCACGAACGGTAAATTTAATTATTGAATTAGCTGCGTTTGCGTTGGTGTGCGGAATAGAGAGCGTTGAGCGTAGTCATAAGCGTCGTCACGACCACGTGACGTGTCTCGAAGAGACATCCCTACATCAATTTGGTATCAGAGGGAGGTTGTGTTGATTTCCCAATCGACACCATCCTCACTTTTATCATAGGGTTGTCTTTTCCTTTACGTTGTGCACTTTCGTTACGAACCGTGTCAAAATCTGAATTTTGGGCTGCATTTAGTAAAAACTCACAAATTTTATTTTTCCAGAAAATTACAAAAAAAAATTCTGAATTTTCTTCTCATTTTTTAAGAAAAAAAGTGTAAAAATTTTTTTCCTGTTTCTCAATAGTTTTGCGTCAAAAAATTCAAACGCGTAATTTAAGTCAGGTCAAAATTGTTGTTTGTACCGTTCGTTCATGCGCACTAGGCTGGGCACAGAATATCTTCCCTCCACCTCACACATGGCCAACACCCAAGGCGACGAGCCTGCTCCGTCCACGATCGCCGAGCTCCGAGAAGAGTTTAACGCTAGGTTTGACGCACTGACTCAGTTAGTTGAAGGGCTCGCTGTAAATCAAGCGGCGCCTCGAAACAACAGCGTTGGCAGAAACTGACTGGGCCCCCAACCCCCGGCAGCCAACCAACGAGAGGAACGACAAAATCACCCACGTGATCTAGACGATGAGTACCCACCCCGAGGTCACTATGAGTTTGATGTGACAAGGGCCGTAAAAATGAACGCACCCTCCTATGATGGGATGGGAGAGCCCCAACTTTTCCTAGACTGGGTCATGGACATCGAGTGCTATTTTGAATGGCACGACTTAATTGACGCTGAGAAAGTGAAGGTCGCACGTATGAAACTACTAGGAAGGGCCAAAACATATTGGTTAAACGAAGAGAGGCGCCTAGGAACTGTAAACGGAACACCCCCACTTGGGTGGACTGCAATGAAAGCGCTACTACACGACCAATACGTTCCCACATATCACCGAACTCAGATGTTCGATGATTTAGCCACCCTTCGGCAAGGGAATACTTCGGTAGCAGATTATATGGGACGCCTTAAGGATATGATGGTGCGTTGCGATGTTCGTGAAATGCCCGAAGTTACACTCTCACGATTTCGTAAGGGCCTCAACCCGGATATACAAGGGAAACTCTTGCTTTATGGTCACACAGACCTTAACACCACCTTCAATGCCGCCTTGGATATTGAAAAGCATAACGCCTACAAGTCCAAAGGACGTAATTTCCAGAAAGGGAAATCCATCTTAGGCCCGCACCCCTCTTCATCCTCGCGTGATAAAGGAAAGTATCGATCAACGGATTCGGAGTCCATTGTCATTACCGCTAGGAATAATAGAAATCCCACCGGTGAGCGAGTACCAATAGGACGAGTTAACAAGACAAATGCCACGTGTTATTCGTGCGGCATCCAAGGGCACTATTCTAGTGAGTGTCCCACGAAAAGCAAACCTCTAGCTTTACTAGACGCTTCGTCTGAACCTGCTGATATCGTCTATGGGGCTGGCGAAGAATCTGATGCCGAGCCAAGTGACATTGAGGACGATTCTTACATGATGGTGATGAGATGCATTTTAGCCACACCGCGAGCTTTGGATGAATATAACCGGACAAATATATTTACATTAAATTTTAAAGACGGTGAAAAATGGTGTAAGTTAATTATCGACAGCGGCAGTTGTATGAACGTAGTATCGGAGAATGCCATCACTCGCATGCACTTAGTAACCGAGCCACACCCACATCCTTATAAAATTGCGTGGGTAAACAAAACATCCATAGCAGTCTCTAAGCGATGCATGGTTCCTTTAACGTTGAAAAACTACGTTGATAAAGTTTGGTGCGACGTAATTCCTATGGACGTGTGCCATGTATTATTAGGATGACCTTGGTTATACGACTATGACGTGACCCACTTCGGTCACGCAAACGCATATGAGTTCAAATTCAATGGTAAAACCGTTGTTTTGAAGCCATCTGCGCCTAAGGATCCGTCATCTATTTCCAAAGACACTGTTGTGCCTGTGGAAAAGAAAACGATAAGCCTGATTAGTAGAAAGGAACTAGAACGTGAGACTTTCATGGATGGCGTTATATACGCGTTAGTCTGTTTACAAGCGAAGGAAGAGTCACCTACCGTAGAGAGCCTCCCATTATCGTTACGAAATCTCTTGGAAGAATATAAGGATGTTTATCCGGTGGATTTACCACCCACGTTACCACCGATCCGTGACATCCAACATGAGATAGATTTTGTCCCGGGATCTTCATTGCCAAATCAGCCCCATTATAGACTCAATCCATCCTCCCATGAAGAATTACAAAAATTAATTTCCGACCTGCTAGCGAAAGGATTTATACGACATAGCAAAAGTCCTTGTGCCGTCCCCGCATTATTAGTTCCAAAGAAAGATAAGACATGGCGATTATGTGTCGATTATCGGGCTATTAATAAAATAACGATCAAATATAGATTTCCTATTCCCCGTTTGGACGATCTACTAGATATGCTTTCAGGAGCCGCTATATTCTCTAAATTGGATCTTAAAAGCGGTTATCATCAGATAAGAATACGGGAGGGAGACGAATGGAAGACGGCTTTCAAGTCTAAGGATGGACTTTATGAATGGCTAGTGCTTGGAGAAGGACTTACCAATGGACCCAGTACTTTTTCACGATTGATGACCCAAATTTTTAAGCCTTTTATGGGAAAATTTGTAGTGGTCTATTTTGACGACATTTTGGTTTTTAGCATTTCGCCAGGAGATCATGAAACTCATCTAAGAACAATTCTTACCACGTTGCGCAAAGAGAACTTATTTATTAACTTTAAAAAATGCGCATTCGGCGTGCCTTCTGTTGAGTTCTTAGGATACATCGTGAGTTCAGATGGCATTCATGTGGATCCCAAGAAGGTCCAAGCGATTAAGGAATGGCCGGAACCCAAGAATATTAGGGACGTTAGAAGTTTCCACGGATTGGCCACGTTTTATCGAAGATTTATTCGGAATTTTAGTAATATTATGGCACCCATAACTGAATGTATGAAAAAAAGGAGAATTTACATGGACGAAATCGGCCACTAGTGCCTTCCAAACGATTAAGGAACGAATGTCTGAAGCTCCTTTACTCCGATTACCGGATTTTAGTAAAGTTTTTGAATTATCATGCGACGCGTCAGGGATAGGGATTGGAGGAGTATTAAGCCAAGAGGGACACCCGCTAGGATACTTTAGTGAGAAACTAGCCGGGCCGAAATTAAATTATTCAAATTATGATCGCGAATTCTATGCGGTAATCCGATGTCTCCAACATTGGCGACATTACCTTATATCAAAAGAATTTGTAATATTATCGGATCACGAGGCCCTCAAATTTGTGAATTCTCAAAATAAGATTAGTCCACGACACGCAAAATGGATATCTTATCTACAAGAGTACACCTTCATAATCAAGCATCTGAAGGGTACGCTAAATCGTGTAGCGGACGCGCTAAGTAGAGTCACTCTGTTATTAAATACCATGGAAGTGTCAGTCATAGGATTCGATAGGATAAAGGACGAATATATCCATTGCCCAGACTTTAAGGACATTTATTTCGCCGCGAAGGACAACTCCCCTACCACTATCTCGGCATTCTATATTCGTGATGGATATCTATTTAAACATGTGCAATTATGCTTTCCCCGGTCGTCTTTACGACATTTTATTATATGGGAGTTACATAGCGGGGGACTAGGCGGACACTTCGGGTGAGACAAAACGATAGCACTTGTGGAAGATAAATTCTTTTGGCCGGGCCTCAAACCCATGGTCAACAAAGTTGTAGGAAGTTGTCGTATTTGTCAACTAGCTAAGGGAAACAAGAACAATGCGGGCCTTTACACACCCCTTCCGATTCCGTCGGTGCCATGGCAAGATGTTAGCATGGATTTTATATTGGGTTTACCTATGACTTTTAGGCGACACGATTCCATACTAGTGGTGGTAGACCGATTTTCAAAAATGGCATATTTTATCGCAAGCAACAACACCTACGATGCTTCCAATGTAGCAAAATTATTTTTCAAAGAGGTTGTAGCACATCGAGGTGTACCGAAGACGATAGTGAGTGATCGCGATGTAAAATTTACAAGTTATTTTTAGAAGACCCTCTGGAAACTAATGGGCACTAAACTGTTGTTTTCGTCGGCCTATCATCCCCAAACGGATGGGCAAACGGAAGTCGTCAACCGTAGCTTGGGAGGGTTACTTTGTTGTTTAGTGGGCGAACATAAAGGTACATGGGATCTTATCCTCCCGCATGCCCAGCTTGCGTACAATAATTCGAGGAACCGGTCCACTCAGTTGTCCCCGAATGAGATAGTGCACGGTTATAAAGCGCCAGTGCCACTTGACTTGATTCCGTTACCACCTTCTTTTAAGTCAAGTCAATTTGCACTAGATTTCGCGTCACACGTCCACACTCTCCACGAGCACATTGGCAAAACATTAGCTAAGCAATATTCTATATATCAATCGAACACTAACGTACATCGGCGAGTAGTCTCTTTGAACATAGGCGATTTGGTTATGGTTCGTCTAATCCCTGAACGGATGCCGTCGGGCACCATAAAGAAGTTAGCGAACAAGAAAGCCGGTCCATTTAGAATTTTGAAGAAATTAGGCGAAAATGCTTATTTGTTAGAGTTACCTTCTGATTGGGGAATCTCCCCTGTGTTTAATATTTCCGATTTAACGCTTTTTATTGCTCCACCACCTGAATTTTCTATCTCTCCGTTTACTGCTTCCACTATACAATCTAATGGGGTGGGGGGGTGAGCTAAATTCTGGATCGCTTTCTCCTGCGAAGTCTATGGGAGGTATGCAGTCTATTGATGCTGAAAATTGTTTTTCTACTTCACCTAACGCTTTTCCGAGGTTTCCCCAGACAGATTTCTTGCCTGACAAGATTTTGCAGGATGATGTAGTATCCACTACAGACGGCGACATTCACAGGTTCTTGGTTCGTTGGCATGGTCGTCCGTCTTCGGACGACTCTTGGCTATCTGCTGCACAGTTGGATCTTTTTGACGCGGGCCTCCTCCACCGTTATCTCTCAGCCCACTCATCGGTGATGAGTCCTTTTGAGCGGAGGAGGATTGATGGCGAAGGCCATCAGGATGGAGCACTTGGGATGGAGGATGTTGAAGATGTACCGCTTTGCCATCCAGATGGAGCACTTGGGATTGAGGATGTTGAAGATGTACCGGCCAAGGACGTGCGACGCCATAACGGACATGGCTACAAACTTCGCCCTCGCAACAAGACTCGTATTTGATTATTTATATGTTTGTGTGCTAATAGCCAACTCATGAGAGGCTATTTAAAACATTATTTTATTTCCTGCATTTCCTTTATGTGGTGTGTCTTTAGCCACTTGTTTTGTTATTTAAGATGTACGCCTATATAAAGGCCAAGACTTTTCATTTGGAGTAGAATATTATTGAATTGAAAAATCAATTGTTTGCCTAAACCTAATTCCCTCTCTTGCTCTCTCCCTAGCCGCCGCCCCCCTTCCCCTTGCCCTTCCAAAACCGGCGGCCAACAAGGCTAGGACCGGCCACCCCTATTCCCCTCTCCTTCTCTACCCAACCCGATTGCCTCCAAGGTATTCCCTCAAGGGATCGGCCACCCTCTCCCTTTGTCTCTCCTCCTCTTAGCCGCCACCACCATCCTCCCTTCTTCTCCCAAACCGACGGCCAACCTCTCCTTCAAGGTCTCGCAAGGAAGGAGGAAGTCTAGGGAAATCTTCAACGGCGTGACGTGAACGGGACGACAAGATCTTCATCCATAGCGCTCTTCCGTGGTCTTCAAAGGGAAAGCGATCATACTTGGTGGATCCGCGCATCACGGATCTACGAATCCGAGAGGGGGTAACGATATTACTACACAAGAGATTTCTTTTTCCTAGATAGTTCTTGTGGTGGACGTGTTTTGCGTTATTTTCCGAATTATTATTCTTCGAGGTTAACAAATAACCGATTAGCAATTTTCGTTTGGTTTTCCGAAGGATTCGAAAAAGGATTTGGCACTCCTCATTTTCTTTTTGTTGGGATAGATACCACCATTTTTCGGATCGTTTAGTTCTTGGTGGATCTATTTTGGTACAACACCTAAAGCTCGCTCGGGATCAATATTATCCCATTTAGCCGGAAAGAGTTTGGCCTATAGCCAACACTCGATCTATTTGCGGAACGGCGATCCGTATGTTAGCACAAACGGTAAATTTAATTATTGAATTAGCTGCATTTGCGTTGGTGTGCGGAATAGAGAGCGTTGAGCGTAGTCATAAGCGTCGTCACGACCACGTGACGTGTCTCGAAGAGACATCCCTACATCATTCAGTTTATACTGTGCATGGCGGCCCGGTTCGGTCCAGTGAAGCGGCGAAAATCTACTAAGTCAGAATCGGAGGGTATCACCAACGATACCCGTCGACATCAGCGGGCATCGTTGGTGATGCCCTTCGATTTTGACTTGGATAATTTCTAACCATGGAGAATTCTGGATCAAGGCAGCTAGGGCCGATCGACGGCTATCGATGAACATGCCCGACGAAGTTGATGGGTATCAGTGATGATACCCGACGATGTCGTCGGGTATGACTCACGATTCCCATCGATTCTTACTTGGGAAAATTTCCCATTTCTTCCTTCTACTTTCTTGAGCCTTAGGCTTTGACCTTTCTTGCTCCTTCTTCTGCTCTTGGTCTTCCTTGAGCCTGTACTTGAAAATAAGTACACCCCAATAGAGAGAGCACACGTGAGTCAACACACTTGCCCACAGAACGAGGGATTACGTTGCGTAGGCCCGTGTATATTGACCACCCGTATCCTGACATTGGTGTGTACTTGGCATGGAATATCTGCGAGCACAACTTGAAAAGACATATCAAATACATCTCAATTTACCTTAGCTTGATCAGGTGCTTATTCAAATCTGGTCTATTGTGGATGCAATACCCAGCAATATCCCCCTATTTGAAGAAGCCTAAACCCTACAAGCTAAGGTGAACTGTATAGCAGAAATGATAACATAATGCATAAAGAAAATGTGTTGGAATTCATTACCATTTCCATCATTGGGGCCACCTTGGGGCCACTTTAGCCGAGAGGGTAATCTCCCCCTTAGCTTCCTTAGCCGAGAGAGTTCTCCCCCTTTTTGGCTTCTACAAATATGGAGCTCCCTTGGGGACATCATGCTCCCCCTTAAAGTCTGCATTCATGCATAGACTTGACTTTTGAGCTATAGATCCCCCTTGATCCAAGGTCCATGTGCAGCTCAAGCCTCGTCAGTCCATGTTCAGCATCCCAAGTTCAGTCTTGAAGAAGTTAAACTTGGTCTCGTCCAATGGTTTTGTGAAGATATCTGCGAGCTGTTGATCAGTGGGGACATAGCTGAGTGCAATGTCCTTATTCTCCACATGCTCCTGGATGAAGTGGTAGCACACTTCAATATATTTTGTCCGGCTATGCGATACTGGATTATTAGCTATGGCAATTGCACTTAAGGAGTCACAATACATAGGAATCTCTTTGTACTGCAGATCGTAATCTTCCAGTTGGTTCCTTATCCATAGGAGTTATGCACAACAACTGCCTGCTGATATATATTCTGATTATGCCTTAGAAGTTGCGGCGCAGTTCTGCTTCTTACTACTCCATGAAATGAGCCTTCTTGCGAGGAATTGACACGTCCCGGAAGTGCTTTTCCTATCATCCCTACTTCCTGCAAAATCAGCATCTGAAAAGACAATAAGCTCGACATCATTGTTTCTCGGGTACCACAAGCCAAGATAAGGTATCTCAATATTCGCTTTGTAGCAACGTAATGAGATTCCTTAGTGTTCACCTGGAATCTAGCACAAACACATGTGAAAAACATAATGTCTGGTCTACTGGCAGTACGGTAGAGCAGGGATCCAATTATGCTTATGTACCTGGATTCCTCAAAAGGTTTCCCTTTCTCGTCGTTGTCTAGAGACACAGTTGATCCCATTGGAGTCCTCATAGAGGTTGCACTCTCCATTCCGAACTTATTTAGAAGTTCATTTTTGAACTTCGTCTGGGAGATGAAAATTCCCTATGCAGACTGTTTCACTCGAAGTCCTAAGAAGTACTTCAGCTCTCCCATACTTCTCATTTCAAACTTCCCTTGCATGAGATTTGAGAACTTCTTGCAAAGGTTGTTATCGGTTGAGGCGAATATTATGTTATCGACATAGATTTGCACTAGCAAAATCTTGCCTTTGACTTCCCTAAGAAACAATGTCTTGACTATTTTTCCTCTTGAGAACTTGTTCTCAATAAGAAACCTAGACAATGTCTCATACCAAGCGCAGGGAGCTTGCTTTAAGCCATATAGTGCTTTATTAAGAAAGTACACATGTTCAGGGAAAGTTGGATTAACAAAACCTGGGTGTTGAGCTACGTATACATCTTCTTTCAAATTTCCATTTAGGAAAGCAGATTTTATGTCCATTTAATAGACGGTCAATCCTTTGTGAGCAGCATACGTGAGGAACAACCTGATGGCTTCGAGCCTTTCCACTGGTGCAAAGGTTTGATCGAAGTCAATCCCTTCTTCCTGTCTGTATCCTTGACCGACGAGTCGTGCTTTGTTCTTTATGATGACTCCATTCTCATCCAGCTTGTTTCGGAAGATCCACTTGGTGCCGATTACATTTTGTCGCTTAGGCCGGGGAATGAGCTCCTAGGCCTTTCAAATTGATGAAGTTCCTCTTGCATGGCCAATATCCACGAGGCATCCTTGTTGGCTTCGTCAAATTTCTTTGGCTCAACCTGTGACAGAAAGCTTAAGTGCAAAATCTAATTAATTGTACCTCTTCGAGTTCTGACACCATCCCGCGGATCTGCAATGATTTGATCGATGGGATGTTCCCTTACGTGTCTGAGCTCTAGGAGTCTTGCATTTGCAGCTGCTACTACTTCTGGCACTTCTTCTTACTGTAGAATTTGCAACTCTTGAGGGTCTTCCTCTCCTAATGAGGTAGGAGTGGAGATCTTTACAAACTGCTGAGAGTCATCTTTTTAAGTCTCATTTAGACTTAACTTTTCCAGTTTGGTACCTGCATCTCCAAAAGTACCACTAGACGAGCTGCTATGAAGCAAGCTCGCTTCATCAAATACAACATTTATAGATTCTTCTACAACCAGAGTTTTCTTATTAAAAATCCTATATGCCCTACTATGGCTACTATATCCTACGAAAACACCTTCAAAACATTTTTCACCAAACTTAGTACGTGGATATTTCCCATTATTGAGTACAAAGCATTTGCAGCCAAAGATCCTCAAGTAGGACATAGTCGGTTTCTTGCCCTTCAACAGCTTATAAGGAGTCATTCGATGGCTTTTATTGATAAGCGCTCTGTTTTTCACATGACAAGCCGTGTTGACAGCCTCTGCCAAGAAATATTCTGGTAGAGATGCATCATTCAACATTCTCGTGCTCGCTTCAATAAGAGATCTATTCCTTCTCTCCGCAACTCCATTTTTTTGTGGAGTATGAGGGGAGGAAAACTCATGAAAGATGCCCAAGTTTCCACAGAATTCGGTCATAGCACCAGATTCGAACTCTATTCCATGGTCACTTCTAATTCTGACCACGGGGCAGTCTAGTTCATTTTGGATCTGCTTGATGAACTTTGTGAATACCTCAAAGGTATCTGACTTGTGTTTCAGAAAGAAAACCCACGTGAAACGGGAGTGATCATCGACAATCACCAACGTATATGACTTGAATCCTAAGCTGTGAACCTGCATTGGAACAAATAAGTCCATGTGTAGTAAGTAAAGACACCTAGAAGAGTCCTTTTCTACAATGCCCTTAAAGGTAGCCCTTGTTTGCTTGCCCATTTGACAAGCGTGGCAGGGGCTCTCTTTAATGCACTTAATAGTGGGTGCATCCCTTACTAGAGTTTTAGAGAATAGCATGTTAAGCATTTTAAAGTTAATATGCGCTAATATCTTGTGCCACTGATCACAAAGAGATGCACTATCTTTTGCAACTAAGCATACTGACGTAGAAGAATCTAAGCTTAAAAAATTTAGACAGAAAATATTTCTGCTCCTGATTCCTATAAATACCGTCTCCATAGAGGAACACGATATAATCAGGCATTTATCCTTGGCAGAACTTAACGTCGTACCCTTTATCACATAACTGGCTTACACTGATTAGGTTATGGTTTAACCCTTCAACATAAGCCACGTCGGTGATAGAGAATACACCGTTGAAAATCATACCATAGCCTTTAGTGATTCCACGATCAGACCCTCCAAAGATAACTTTGGGTCCGTCAGCAATAGAGGAATAATCACGCAACAAGCTTCTTGTCCCGGTCATATGCGGAGAGCATACACTGTCCAAGTACCAGATAGGAGTTTTGGTGGCCTTTGGACATACCTGCAAAACAGAATCATTTTATCTTAGGAACCCAATACGGTTTGGGTCCTAGATTCATTGTCAGTTCACTCCCCTTAGGAATGTTAACTTTTCGAGTGGCCAACCTCGCTTGGTTAACTTGAGGAGCTTCAAAATTCCTAGGATTGAACCAGCAATCCACGACAAAGTGGCCAATCTTGTCGCAACACCAACAGTTAAATCTATTGTACCTTCTCCTCCCAATCTCCTGCTTGACCCGTGAGATTGTAGGTCTAGCTGGGGCATGGGCACTAGATGAGGGAGCGTCATGGTGGCAGCAATCACATGATTTCTTCACCTCATTTTCCTTAGGTATAACAGGCTTGACTTTTGGTGCCTGCTTCCTATTATGTCCTAAATAAAAAGTACCATAATGTTGTAGTTGGATTTCCTCATAGGGTGCCTTGAAAACACTCTCGCCAAAGTTGCGGGGGAAGTTCCATCTAAGGTACTGGCTCTTAAGCTTTTCAACCGAGGGCCGGAAGATGTGCCCATAGGAGGACTCAAAATCATGTTTATTGCAGGGAAAGATGGGCTTCCTAAATGTGGTCTGATTGAGTGGGGCCTTCCCTTTTTCAGCGGCAGAGGCTTTCTTGCCAGCCTTATTTCTTCTCTGAGCTTTGTTTCTCTTGGATGATCTACCAGGCTCAGACACATGACCCAAGCCAGCACCTTTAGCCTGAGTAGAGAATTCATTAACCAGAGGAAGAATAATCTTGGGATTAGAGAAGCTTTCAATAACTTTCTTCTCGGCCGCAAGCTGTTCTTCCAGCTTCTTAATTATTTCCTGTGAAGGTCAAGATGCCTTAGGGAGTCTGAGTGCTCAGAGGTTAAGTCGAGGTGTTCCTGTTTGAGAGATATCAGGCTAGTGATTTCTTCTCGTAAGGAAACTCCCTCAGCCTTAAGGGATTTGACCTCCTTCTTCTAAACCCTCAACTCCTTTCGACATCGATCAAAAGTATTGAGCCAAAGCTCATACTATTCAAGGAGTTCAGCTTCACGAGCAGATGGGCTGTCCTCATGATCATCTTTAGGAGACTCAGAGTCAGAGCCAGAATAAGAATCAGAGAGAGGGGTGTGATCTTTTACCTTCCCAGTAAATGGGGGACATTCTCCTTTTGAGTCAGAGCGAGCCATGAGCCCGAAGAAGGCTTCCTCATCCTCACTGGATTCTGATGAGTCAGATTCACTGAGGGTCTTGGGCCTCTTGGCAATATAACTCCTCTCCTTTTTCTCCTTTTTCTTGTCCTTTCTCTTTTGAGGGCAATCAACAATAACATGCCCTGGCTTATTGCAACCAAAGAAAATAATATCAGCAGAATGATATTTGTTCGGTTTAGAATCATACATGTCCGAAGAATAATTCTTCTTCTTTTGACGATCATCTGACTGATGTGTTCTTCTGGAGGAGGAGCCGTCTCCTTTTCTCTGATTTCTCATCCTGAGGAACTTCCTGAACTCTAGGGTGATAAGAGAGAACTCCTCTTCAGATAGCTCTGAGCCTGACGAGCTGGGCTCAGTATCTTCTTCTTCAGCCTTTCCCCGAGAATGGGATGATGCAGCCGCCTTGCCTTTCCTTGAGTGGTTTTCCTTCAACGCAACAGTCTTCTCTTTCGAGTAAGGTCTGTTGTCCTCTTCTTCAGCTTTTCTGGTATTGAGTTGAAGCTCATAAGATAGGAGCTTCCCGAAGAGGATCTGAGGATTGGTTTCAGTAAGTCTGCCAAACTCCCTGATGGCACAAATTTTGTTGTCCCATTCCTTAGTTAAGGATCTCAGGAACTTGTTGTTTAGCTCGCCATCAGTGAAAGTCCTGCCATAATTCATCAGGCCATTGACAATCTTGAGGAAGTTCTCGAATGTGTCTGTGATCTCTTCCTTGGGCCCCTGTCTGAAGGCCTCATACTTCTGGTTCAGAAGGGATCTTCGATCGTCCCTTACTTCATCAGTGGCTTCCATCAGCACTATCAAGGATTGCCAAATGTCTTTGGCAGTTCTGTAGTGGATGAAGTTCTGAATCTTAGAATCATCAATGACACTGACTAGAATGTTTTTGGCTTTCTTATCCAGACCGTAGAGAGCCATCTCATCTTTGTCCAGATCCATGATCTTCTTAGGTACCTTCCTTGTAGGATCAATTGTAGAGGTGATCATAGGAATTTGGGGTCCCTCCTCCAGTATCATGAAAAGTCGA
The DNA here is from genome assembly GCA_039513925.1 of Platanthera zijinensis. Lineage (NCBI taxonomy): Eukaryota > Viridiplantae > Streptophyta > Magnoliopsida > Asparagales > Orchidaceae > Platanthera > Platanthera zijinensis. The sequence goes on from CM077089.1 coordinate 98,823,204, forward strand.
GGGTCGACTGCTTCCATGTAGTTCCGAATCCTTTCTTTCCAGATAGGAAAGTTTGCCTTAGTGCAAACGGGAATCTTTCCGGTGTTCTTGAACCCGTCCATGCTTGAATCTTTTGACACTAGCCGAAGGATTTTACTCAAGGTGTTAACCTTATTGATGAGTAACCTCCCTCTGATACCACATGAAAGTGTCTAGTGGCAGCCTAATCCACCTATCAGGGGGGGGGATGAATAGGTGCAGTGACGTCTTTTGTGGAATTAAAAATTACCTGCACAATTAAACAAACCAAGCACAGAAAACACACAGTAATTTACAGTGGTTCCCCAACCTTGGGTATGTCCACTCTCCCCTTCGCCTATCTCCCACACAGGGACGACTCGATAACTCCTCCAAAATAAGATTTAAATCCAATCTCTCCACTCAGAGCCACACTCCTACAACTCAGAACGAACCCTTCCTACAACAAGGAGTCGACACTCCACCAAAACGGGTTGCACCCAACCCTTACAACTAGGAATAAAATTCCTTGCAAAAATTGAATGTAAATAAGAAATACAAACAATGCAATTTGGAGAACCCAAGGTCCTTCTTCGTTTATTGAGAGCTTGCACTAAAATGACGAAGAATCCACACTTGGTTTTTCTATCTTGTATCAGATCTTGACTTGATCGGCGACGACAAGCGAGTGCGGCGGCGATGCGTTGTAGATCTGAACTTCTTGACGAAGCAAGCTAGGTCACCAATCGATCTCAGTTAGATCAAGCATCTCTACCGATTCAGAATGGAGAACAAGTCTCGGTCGACGAATCAGAAGACAAAGGATCTCAAGAGAGAAGCGAGGGACCAGCGGCTTGCCTCGGTTCTGTCGAAGCACGATCAACTGCGAGAGGGGATCGACGGCGGCGATAATCGAGCGATCGATGACTTGAGATCGGCGAAAGCTAGGTCACAACCAAAAAATTTCTTTTCGTATTTCTGGATCCGTGTTGAATATGATTTAAACTTAGGTATATATACCCCAAAACAAACCCTAAGTAGCCGTTGTGGGACCCACGAAGGAAGGAACAAAGCTTCAGTTTATACTGTGCATGGCGGCCCGGTTCGGTCCAGTGAAGCGGTGTAAATCTGCTAAGTCAGAATCGGCGGGAATCACCAACGATACCCGTTGACATCGGTGGGCATCGTTGGTGATGCCCTTCGATTTTGACTTGGATAATTTCTGACCATAGAGAATTCTGGATCAAGACAGCTAGGGCCGATCGACGGCTATCGATGAACATGCCCGACGAAGTCGATGGGTATTACTGATGATACCCGACGATGTTTTCGGGTATGACTCACGATTCCCATCGATTCTTACTTTGGAAAATTTCCCATTTCTTCCTTCTACTTTCTTGAGCCTTAGGCTTTGACCTTTCTTATTCCTTCTTCTGCTCTTGGTCTTCCTTGAGCCTGTACTTGAAAATAAGTACACCCCACTAGAGAGAGCACACGTGAGTCAACACACTTGCCCACACAACGAGGGATTACGTTGCGTAGGGCCGTGTATATTGACCCACTGTACCCTGACATTGGTGTGTACTTGGCATGGAATAGCTGCAAGCACAACTTAAAAAGACATATCAAATACATCTCAATTCACCTTAGCTTGATCAGGTGCTTCTTCAAATCCAGGCTATTGTGGATGCAATACCCAACAGGTTTCAACATTTATATCAAATAAATGTGCGCGCCCCGCTAATCAAACTAAATAAACCATAAACCAAAATAAAAAAGCCTCGGGGCGCCGCGGGATTTCAACCCATCAAGTTTTTGGCGCCATTGCTGGGGAATGAATGTATTGTTATTTTGAATTTCTAGAGCCTACTACTTTTACCCCCTTTTTAATTATTTTATATATTTATCTATAAAAAAATGAAATGGCACCGTTTCCTAAAAAAATAAAAAAACCCAAAAAACTAAAAAACTAAAAAAAAAGTCTAAAAAACTAAAAAATCAAAAAAATTAAAAAACTAAAAAATCTAAAAAACTAAAATACAAATAAATTCTAAAAAAAACTAAAAAAAACTAAAACACCTAAAAAATTACAAAATCAAAAAACAACACAAAAAAACTAAACAAAAAACCTACTAAAAACCACAAAAATTCCCTTACACCAAAAACAATTCCCGTATCTATATTTTATTTTAACTTTTATTTTTTTTGAAACACCAAATTTTTTTTTAAAAACTTGAAAAAAATAAAAAATAAAATAAAATAATAATAATAATAATAATAATAATTTTATTATTAAAAATTATATATGTATTTTCTCTCCTCGGCATCGCTTCACGCTATTGTGAGCGATAAGGGAACGCATTTCTATAATGCCCAAATGGCTAAGACATTAGTTCATTACAGAGTTATACAGATACTTGCCCCCTACCACCCGTAAACTTCTAGCCGAGCTTATCTTTTTCGATTTTCTATTATATTTTGTTATTAATAATGCAGGATTTCCAAACGGACCTCCCCGAACTCATTTCAGGGAAGTTTCCAACCTCCCTCTTTATTTTTGTACATTATGCATTTTATCTCTTTTTGTTCCGCATACGTGATGAGTCCATATTTTATACTTAATTCCGGACTCATCTGGGCTCATTTGCATGTCTTTGCACTACCATTTAGCGTCATTAGCACTCCTTTTGGTTCGCTACGACATTCCATGTCTTGTGCACCTTTTTAGCCTATTTTTGTGCGTGTGTGTATTTCCCCTTTTTGCTTACATTTTATTAATGTCTGTGACTGCCATGATCGATAACCCGTACAGTTTTCCTGCAGGTTCGGGGATCGTGTGGGCGTCCGGGATAGGGATTTTACCATTTTTGGCAAAGGAGTCAATGGTCGTGCGTTTTTACCCACGCACGACCATCGACCTCTTTGGCGCACGATCATCGGTCGTGCGCAATCATGACCTCTTTTGTGAAAGTTCTGTCCCGCCATATCGCACGATCACCAGCTATACCGCGCACGATCACTGCTTGTGCGTTGCCGATCATGCGCAGTCATGACCTCTTTTGTCTGCCGCCATATCGCACGATCACGGGCCATAGCGCGCACGACCACTTGTCGTGCGCCTGTGATTGTGCGCAGTGTTTAATTCTGTTTTCTATAAATAGCGCAGGTATTGCCCTAATAAAGAAAATCCGCGATTTCTTCCGCCATTTTTCATCCCCGACGAAGGGTTCCGCCATTTCCCTTCATCCTCCACCTTAGGGAGAGGGTCCGGGCAAGCTTTCACTGCCAAATCAAAGCCGAAGCATCCCCTCGGCCTCCTCCGTCATCTCTCCGGCTCTATTTCAAGTTTTGGCGCCATATCCACCAAGCAAGGGGAAGCTTGCAACTTTCTTCCGCTATCGTGACACGAAGAAGACGGGCCATTGGAAGGTGGTGACAGCCCTTCTCTACCCCGGACGCAGTTGAGGACCGAGCCTGGACGCGGATTGACAACCCGACGATTCCAACCGTGAACCCTCAGCAAGACTTCGGATACGGTCGATCTCTTGTCTTGTTCTTCCTTTGTTGTTGTTTATGTGTTGTTGTAAACTTCATTTATAGATGATGTACGCTTAATTGTAGAATACGTTTATATGAAATCATGTCTATGTGATTTGTATTTTCGTTATATATTGCTTGAGGTGCGCCTTATTCCATCCACCTCCATCCACCCTTGCCGCACTAGCAATTGCTAGTGGCGTGCGTTGTGAAGAGGTGCTCTCGACCCTCATTCCGCAAGCCTACTCGCCCATCCGCCTAGTGATTCGGTGCATAGCGGCCTGACTAGTCTTCCATCCCGCCTGACGAAGCTTCGCATAGTGGCGTTGCATAGGAGTAGTTGATAGCGTTTTATTTTCTTTTTCCGCAACAATCAAAACCCCCCATCGCTACCGCCGACCTAAGGACATCAATCTCAAGTCCTCCTCGAGATTAACTCCACCTTACTGTGTTCCTTGTGAGATCGATACTTGGGAAAATTCACCCATTTTATATTACTTGTGCGACCAGTTCACTGCCGTGATCTTTTATTGCATCAAGTTTTTGGAGCTGTTGCCGGGGAACACAGACGTGTGAGTTTTTGGAGAGGGAGATTATAGATTGAAGCCTTTTTCCATCTGTTCATTCCATGTTTTATTTTTCTTTGCTTTAGTTTTTATAATTTGTTGCTTATTTTTCTTTATTCCTTTTTTAATTTTGATATTTCAGTAGCAGGTATTCCTTTTTATTTATCTGCTTGTGTGTAGTTAATTTTTGTCTTAGAAAATTCTCGTGGTGAATTATTTCTTGCTGCACCATGTATTCTTATGCGAATATCCGTTGCCGTTGGTGCGGGAATTATAGGCATAGCATTGATGAGTGCCCCACTGAAGAATGGGAGCATAATTCTCGTGGTTCAGTGTATGGAGCACCGTTGTCTTATGGTACTTCATACACCGTATCCCAGTCTTATGGTCACTACTCTTCTCCTCCTTTACCTTTTTCATATTCCTCTCCGGTCCCACCTGGACCGAGGAGTAATGGAAAACGGTGTTTGTGTTGTCATAGCACCGACCATGTGTTGAAAGATTGCGCAGAATTTCAATGCCAGTTGGAGGCGAATGATGAACCGAATATCCGGATTGTCTAATCCACCTCTCAAATGGCTGCTCCTTCTGATTCTGATGATGTATTCGCAGTACCACCTTGTCTATGGGGGACTGCTGTTGATACACCCATTAGACTTTCTACTGATCGATGTGATGACATTGCGGTACCGTCGCCTTGTATACCTTCTTCCCCTCTTCTTGATTCACCCCCGGAGGAACCTGCACCTATTTTCTCTGATGTTGTTGTTCCTCCGCTTTCTTTGCAAGAATCATCTACTCCTCTTTTTAGTGAGTTGGTTGATGATGTTGTGCCCTTTGGAGATTGGGAACATGAGGATGCGCCATGGTGTGACGAGGACATTATTCTCTTCAATGGAGAGTATTATGTCTTGGAACACGGTGACGCACCGAGGTGTGTTGATGAGGAGATCCTTGCTGATGAGGAAGTTTCCACTTCCTTATTGGTTGAGGAGGTCCAAATAACCACCAAGGACCTCATGGTCTCAGCTTCCCCTCGCCATGACTCACATGACACCGACAGTGATCTATGCTTGGATCCTGCTGAGAGTAATTCCGGGATCACTCTCCCTATTTCTGATTCTTTTAGTTTTTCTTCTACTTTATTTCTTGATCCCCCTTCTTTATCTGAGCCTGTGCAGGTGGAATCTCCACGGGTATGTGAGGATGTCGATGCGCCTGGCATTTTTGCCGCTGCCATCGCTTCCTACGAACCTGTGGTGGACGATACCTTGTTAGGCAAGGATATTTTTTGTGGTGAGTTGAGTGAGGACCAGTGCTCCTCCTCATCTTACTTCCTATTTCCTCTACCTGTGCGTCGCATGTATTATTACTCAGGTAGAGGGGTAACTGCTCTTTCTCCGTATCGGTACCCGTTACCGACACGGATATTAGAACAATTACTTGTTCATTTTTCTTTTCATAGGCCCATTAGCTAGAACTGTATAGAATTTAATAAGTCGTGCTGGGATGACAGTAACCCCAGTAGTTATCTTATATTTTTTGCATTTTATTTTTCATGTCTCGTTTTAGTTTTAGTATTTCTTTTTGTATATTTTTCTTTTGTTTTTGCGTAGCTCACCCCTGCAGGTATTCATGACAACTTCGTATTGGCGGGGTTGTGATTCTTCGTTTGGCGGGCCTGCTTCTACTTCTCATGCATATTCTGGTATGCTCACTAGCTGAGCATTGGGTAACCTCTTACCTTAGCTCTTTTTGATTTAAATTTCTATATCATTTGATGTGTTGTTTAGTTTAAGTCTGGGGGAGAGTCAGTTTACCTTTTGCACGCACACTTTTAATGTGCATACTAGAAGCTTTTATAGTTTTATTTTGATTAGTTCACTGCATTGCACACCACTGCACCCATATGAGCGCGTGCTTAGCTGTTACCGTGCCGCGAGTTAAACTTGTGTCTTTGTTAGATTTGGGAAAATTATGGTGCTGGCTTAGGATTGTGAGACAGAGTAAAATGTTTACCTTGCTGTGTTTCTAGTCAACTGCTCTCGTCTTGTGTAGAAATTTGAGTAGATTTAATTTTTCTGTATGCTTATAGATTTATAATTTTCTATTTGCGTAAATACTTTTTATTCTACTCAAAAATGGGTGAATCCGATGTGAATCAAACGGTAGCTTAGGAATGAGTGTAGCCGTCACTAGACTCGTTTTGCTCGAGTCGGGAGGAAGGGTTATCTTTTTTGGTGGCTAAGAACTTTCCCCAAGCTACTTTCGAAGCATTGGTGCATGGTTAGTCTAGCGTAAGAATGATGTAGGCCATCATTTTGGCCCGGTTGAGCTTTGTACCATTCCTAACGTCATATCCTCGCTAAGCCCCGTTGTGCCTACCCTCCTTTTGATTCAGCTCCACCTTTATTTCACCAAAGCCTCATAGTCGATCCTAGTCGCACACCCAAGTCGAGCTTAGTGTTTTACATGTTTATGTTTGGTTGTGATGTGGTATTATTATTCATGAAAATTTGGAAGTGCGCCCAAGTTTTTATTTGCTGAGATTTTGATAATAAAAAGAAAAAAATGTATGAAATGTTTGTAAAAAGAAAAGAAAAAAAAATGAAAGAACAAGTTTAATTGAAAATTATTTTGGAGATGATTTTGATTTGGAGTAGGCGGTGCACACACCCATGTTGTGAAAATTAAGTCTGGGGGTGTGGTGTACTTGCTTATATTTTGGATTAGCGGAGGATATCTTTTAGGCTAGCTCATTTGGGTTAGGTGTTTAGCCTTTCTGTTTATCATTGTTTACCTCACCGTAACCCAAGCCCCGTGATTATCCTAAAAGTCCTACAGATTTGCGCTTGAGTCTAACTAGTGCCGTGGAGAGAGTGTGAACGGGCAAGCGTATGGTCCCCGACATTGGCGGATTCCTTTGGAGGTGATCCTGAGCCCCGATCTTTGGCAAAGCTCACCTTAGTGGCCATTCTACTTTCTTCCTATGTGTGATCGGTTGATTCACCGTGATTCTATTTTTGAGTAGTAATAAAATGTTGATACGCATTGTGAAAAATATAAACTATTTTGCATACTTAGGAATTTCTTCTATTGTATTTTTATGCACGCGAGCATGCGACTTCGCATGGTACTCCGTATTTCAATTTCTATGTCAGCTAGATTATTTTCCCTGCCTGCTTAGATTGTGTTTGCTCGGGACGCGCAAACAGTGATGTCTGGGGGTGTGATGAGTCCATATTTTATACTTAATTTCAGACTCATCTGGGCTCATTTGCATGTCTTTGCACTACCATTTAGCGTCATTAGCACTCCTTTTGGTTCGCTACGACATTCCACGTCTTGTGCCACTTTTTAGCCTATTTCTGTGCGTGTGTGTATTTCTCCTTTTTGCTTGCATTTTATTAATGTCTGTGACTGCCATGATCGACAACCCGTCCAGTTTTCCTGCAGGTTCGGGGATCGTGTGGGCGTCCGGGATAGAGCTTTCACCATTTTTGGCAAAGGAGTCAATGGTCGTGCGTTTTTACCCACGCACGACCATCGACCTCTTTGGCGCACGATCATCGGTCGTGCGCAGTCATGACCTCTTTTGTGAAAGTTCTGTCCCGCCATATCGCACGATCACCAGCTATACCACGCACGAGCACTGCTCATGCGTTGCCGATCGTGCGCAGTCATGACCTCTTTTGTGCAAGTTCTGCCGTCATATCGCACGATCACGGGCCATAGCGCGCACGACCACTTGTCATGCGCCTGTGATCGTGCGCAGTGTTTAATTCTGTTTTCTATAAATAGCGCAGGTCTCGCCCTAATAAAAAATCCGCGATTTCTTCCGCCATTTTTCGTCCCCGACGAAGGGTTCCGCCATTTCCCTTCATCCTCCACCTTAGGGAGAGGTTCCGGGCAAGTTTTTAACACTACTTCAACTCTATCTAAATAGTTGCACGTGTATTTTGTTAAAACATAACAGCCTTATACATCAATTATGTTTACTCCAAACTATTTTTTTGAAATATAGGAACATTCAATTATCAAAGTTGCTCTCAATTTTTTTATTATTAAAATCTAGTTTTCTTTTTGAAATCTCTTTTTTTTCATGTCTTACTTGACATGATTATTTTGATCCTTAAAAGAACCTATGTTACTGGGAATACGATTTCATTCCTTAAACATAGACATCCAATATTTTTAAAAGATTATATGTTATGGAGTAAGAGGAAAAAATTCATTACTCCTACACATGTTCATTGGGTTATATGAAGTTGTTTAAAAAAATTTCCATGTTATGAAAAATTAGATTTTGTTTTCCTAAACATCTACATTTAAACAAAAAATTTCATTTGGGGTTCGTGTGAAAAAAAATATATACCTCACCTCATCCAAAACCCTCTTCATAAACCTTAACGCCCCCTTAGCAATTCTTCAATGATTCTAGAATTAATTTAAAATCTTTTTGAGAGCATAATTTTTAAATTGCATTATTTCTTTTAAATATTATAAGCTAAAGTTTATATAATTTCTGTCTATTTTTGTTAACCTAACAAATACAATTTTTTGCTTTCTATTTGATTATATCGAAAAGTTTTTTTTAGCCGAAACTCTTTCTCTATTTAAATTTTTGTCATAATTTAGGACTTAACTCTTATACCCGTGATGTTAATTTTGATCTTTCTTTCAATTAATTCAAGCGTTAGATAAATTTAGGATTTCTTTAATTCCTTATAAGTATATCTTCAACTTTTGCTCTGGAATAGCAAAGCTTAAGTACGAGGGTATTTGATAAGTTTTAAATATTTGTATCTTTATGTACTTTATTTAAGTTATTTTAGTTCATTTTTGTTATTTTTAGTTTGTTTTTTTCAATAAAATGTTCCTTTTTTGTATATACATCTTCTTACTTAGCCTCTTTTTGTTTTCTGAAATTTTGCAAAAAACTGTCTAAAAACCAAAGTACACGCCCGTGTACTTTATGCCACGCCCGTGACCTGGGCATATCACTTTGATTCCAGCAAAAAATTGCCACCTGCAATACAAAACTGAAGTCAAGCCCGTGTTCTGTCCGACACGCCCGTGTATAACTGCCCTGTGTTCGTTGATTCAAGCTCAATGTTCGTCGATTAAAGCTCGACGCTTCCTACAACTCCTCGACGATTTGTCTTACATGGCCGTGTCCACTCCAATATGCCCGTGTCACGCCACTCGACGCTCAACTCCTCTAGTTTGACGATCGGCATTCTACGCTTAGCGTAACACGCCCGATTCTCAATTCAACACGCCTGTGTCAATCCCGTTCGACGTTCGAAGTTCGTCGATCCCAGCTCGATGCTCGATGCCTTCACCAGTTGTACCTTGCTGACACGCCTGTATAATTCCATCATGCCCGTGACCAACACGTCTCTTGTTCTAGATGCTTCCGAAACCAAGCCAGCTCACCAGGATTTTGGATGAAAGTTTAAACATGGTTTTAACTTTTATAAACTTTACTAATAAGGACAATTCATCCAAGATTTTAATAGAATTCTTTAAATAAGTTAAAACATGACAACAAATGAAATAAAGCATTGAGTTTTTACTAGATTCTAAGAGACATTTTATACCCAAATCAATCAAAGAACAAAAAACTAAATTCAAGTCCAAGACTTAACTAATCAACTTTTCTTCTTCACTTAGCTAAAAGAAAACTTAGGAGCATGAATCAACATGACTTATTAGGACCGAAATATTTGGCTTAGGCATATAATTAGGAATGGAATTCAAAAATAAATATGAAGGCTTATAATCACAATAAACCAAAATAAAGAGTTTCAAAATTTTCATAAATAACATATTTTTTCTTTTTCTTTTCCTTTTCCATTTTCTTTCTTCTTTTCAAAACAGAGGCCATAAATATTTTTTCTTTTCATTTTGAAATTGACCACAAAATTAACATTTCTTTTTAGGATACTTTTTCTTAAATTTCTCCAAAAATCACAAAACAACCCTATCACAACATGAAATTTTATGAAACTCAAAAAGTTAGTGTGATATGATAGGTTGGAAAATTTGGTTTTGGTGAAAAATGAAATGATAAGTGGAGTTATCAAATGGAATTGAAAAAAGGCTCAAAAGCGGCTAACTAGGTGAATAATTTTTGGGTTGGCGAGAAGGCTCAAACAAAAACAAAGAAGGCCTACATCATTTCCATGCTCCTAAAATTTGCTTAAAGCATTAGTTTTGAAAAATTTCAAAAACTAGGTCCTAGATTTTAAATAGAGACTAATGAACTTATTTTAAAAATAAGAATAATACGAGTCTAGAATCATTCACATCTACTACACAACTTAAAGTTGACATTACAAAAATTATCCAAAAACAAAAAGTAAAATTGTGGATGAAAGATTTTTAGGAAGTAATGAAAATAAAGAACGAGAAATTATAATAGAAATGCGAGTTTTAGAAAAACGTTTCATGTTAACTTGCTACCATGAATTAGGAACACAACATGACCAACATTTTACTTGTGAAATATAATTAGAAAGATTGATTAGAAAAATTATAATTAGCTAAGTCGTAATATGAAATTTTGAGAAAAATAAAATAAAAGCAAGGGGTACTATTGAAATACCAAAATTAGTTTAAACCTAACAAATATCATAAATTTTTGATTTTGAAGTATTTTTTTTTGATTTTATGATATTCTATTGTTTTTTTGGATTTTTAAGATACTATCTTTTTTTAGAGATTTTTCTTTAAGAAGAAAAAAGAGAAAGCACTAACAAAATAAAGAAAAGAGAAGGAGGAAATCTTCCCCCAAGCTTAAAATTGACATTGTCCTCAATGGAAAGAAGAGGGGAGGGAGAGAGAAAAAATTAAAATAGAAATAAAAGTACAAAATTGAAAACAGGTACTTCCCCGGATTTGTGAGTCGCGGAAGGTTGTGTGATGCCGCTCCCCCATGCTTGCGCGTTGGATCTTCATAAAATGTCTTCTTTGGACTTCGTGATGGATTCAGCAGTGTTGGAGCAGGCGATCGCAGAGGCTTCAACTTGTTGAAGCCATCCGGGGTAAAAGTGTAAAATAACAAAAAAATAGAAAATAACTTGGGTTGCCTCCCAAGAGCGCCCTTTGTTTAAAACGTCGTTTGAGCTTGACGCAAAAAAATAATATTGTCCAACATAAAGTGTCCAATAATAATAATATTTCAATTTTTTTTACAAAAATAAAAAGTCTTAAGTTATCCATAATTCAGATCATGCATAATAAAATTAATACAGTTTGGACTGACATCACCACAGAAAAAAAGTTTAAGACGCTGACCATTCACTTTGAACTCACCCTTATCAGGGTGTGAAATTAAAATCATTCTATACGGAAAAACTTCTTTAACAGTAAACGGCCCAGACCATCGTGACTTTAACTTGCCCGAAAAAAATGTAATCGTGAATTATATAAAAGAACTTGGTCGCCCGACTTGAAGGTTTTTGGGTGCCTTAGGTGCTTGTCATGAAATCGCTTCGTCCGCTCTTTATAAAATTTTTTATTTTCGTATGCATAAGAGCGTGACTCAACGAGTTCGTTAAGTTGAAATTTTTTGAGGTCACTAACAGAGTGGGGATCTAAATTTAAAAACCGTAAGGCCCAAAAAGCACGGTGTTATATTTCTACGGGTAAATGACACGATTTTCCATAGACCAACCGATATAGTGTACAACAAATGGCGATTTTGTACGCTGTATGGTAGGTCCACAGAGCCATGTCTAATTTGTTTGACCAGTCTTTTCTAAAGGTGGAAACAGTTTTTTCTAAAATTCTTTTAAGCTCTCTGTTCATTACTTCGACTTGTCTGTTAGTTTGGGGGTGGTAGGCAGTTGGAAGCTTATGCGTAACACCGTATTTAATAAGAATTTTTGAAAATTGCGCATTACAAAAATGTGAACCCCTATCGCTAATGATGGTTCGTGGCACACAAAATTTAGAAAATAATTTTTTTCAAAAACGTAATTACGACTCGGGCGTCGTTATTAGGAAGAGTTTGGGCTTCAACCCATCATGAAACATAATCTACAACAACTAAAATAAATTTGTTTTAGAAGCTACAAGGAAGAGGGCCAACAAAATCAATTCCCCAGAGGTCAAAAACTCGCACTCATGGAAATAATTTTGCGGCATTTCATTTTTATTGGAAATATTTCCTGACCGTTGGCAACTATCACACCTACTCACGAAGGCTTGCGCGTCTTTAAACAGGCTAGTCCAATAAAACTAGCGCAAAGCATTTTGTGGGCAGTGCGAGCAACTTGATAGTGACCACCAGTCGGTCCTTCATGCAAATGTTTTAAAATATCTAATCCTTCTTCAAAAGAGACACATCTCCTTATCACTTGGTTCACACAGACTCGGAAAAGATGCGGGTCCTCCCAAAAATAGTTCTTCAACTCAGAAAAGAATTTCTTCTTTTGCTGAGAGGAGAACTCTTTCAGGAGCATACGAGGCACTAAATAGTTGGCTATGTGTGCAAACCATAGAGAAGGGGGCTTGTTAATTAAAAGCAGCTTCTCATCCGGGAAGAAATCATTAAAAGATTTTTCATCTAATTTTTCTATAAACGGATAATCTAATTATGAGAGATGGTCGGCGGCCAAATTCTCGGCTCCTTGCTTATCATGGATTTCTAAGTCAAACTCCTGGAGGAGTAAGACCCAGCGAATCAGGCGCGACTTGGCATCCTTCTTTGCAAGAAGATACTTGAGTGCCGAGTGGTCCGTAAAAATGATAATTTTTGAAAGCGTAATATATGGATGAAATTTATCAAAAGCAAAAACATTAACTAGGAGCTCCTTCTCGGTTATGGTATAATTCTCTTGTGCCGATGTAAGTGTTTTACTTGCATAATAGATGGGGTGGAAGTTTTTAGATATTCGTTATCCTAACACGGCTCCCATCGCGAAACTACTCGCATCGCACATAATTTCAAAGGGAAGGTCCAACACCGGAGCTATCATAATAGGGGCATTAATAAACTTTTCTTTTATTAATTTAAAGGAAGATAGACAAAGGTCATCAAAAATAAACGGGGCATCTTTTTACAGAAGATGAGTAAGTGGTTTGGTGATTTTGGAGAAGTCTTTTATAAAGCAGCGGTAGAAACCAGCGTGTCCTAGGAAACTTATTATAGCTTTGACGTTCGTAGGCGTCAGCAGCTTCTCAATAACTTTTATCTTAGCTATGTCTACTTCAATTCCTCTCGCAGAAATCTTATGCCCCAAAACTAACACTTCCATCACCATAAATTGGTATTTTTCCCAATTTAGGGCAAGGTTTGTCTCTTCGCATCTTTCTAAGACTTTCTAGGTTTTCTAAGTAACTATCAAAGTCATCGCCGAACACGAAGAAATCATCCATAAACACCACCATAATGTTTTCTATGTAATTGTCGAAGATAGCGAGCATACATCACTGGAATGTAGCTGGCGTATTGCATAATCCAAATGGCATTCTTCGATAAGCAAAGGTGCCGAAGGGACAAGTAACTGTAGTTTTCTCCAGGTCCACGGGAGAGATTGGGATTTCAAAGTACCCCGAGAGACCATCTAGAAAGCATTAAAAGTTATGACCGGATAATCGTTCTAAAATTTGATCGATGAACAACAAGGGAAAATGGTCCTTGCGGTTGGCGTCATTTAACTTACGATAGAAAATACACATTCTCCACCCCATCACTATTCGTGTCGGGATTAAGTCATTTTTCTCATTACAAACTACAGTTATCCCTCCCTTTTTTGGCACTACCTGAACTGGGCTGACCCACTTACTATCATAAATAGGATAGATAATTCCTGTGTCTAACAGCTTCATAACCTCGCCCTTAACTACTTCTTTCATATTGGGATTTATGCAGAGCTGAGGTTGGATGGAATTACGCGAGTTATCTTCCATTAGGATTTTGTGGGTACAAAAAGATGGGCTTATGCCCTTGATATCGGAAATCTGCCAAGCAATATCTTGACGATGTTTACGTAAAATTAGTAGGAGCATATCATTTTGCACTTCAATCAGGTAGGCCGAAAATATTACTTGTAGCATGAAGTCCTTTTCTAAGAAGGCATACCTAAGATTTTCGGGTAATTCCTTTAATTTCAGGGTAGGGGGTTCTTTATATGATGATTTAGAAATTCTTTCTTTTTCAAAAATAATGTCTTCGTAGACTTTTTCTTTATACGAAAACTTTAAAAGGGTGGTGTCTGCGGCCATGGCCGTTTCTTGCAGAAATTCATTTGGAAGAGTTGAAAAAAAATCAGAAATCTCTTTTTCACTTTCAGAAATGTAGTAGGAAGATTCTTCACCTAAGGCATCTAAGAAAAACAGGAGTCGTCATTTTCTAGGGTGTTCTTCATTGAGGGTGTTATAGAGAAAGTTACTTCATCGCCTCCTACTCGAAGGAAGGGCTGTCCATTGCTTACGTCAATGATAGCTTGGGAGGTGGCAAGGAAGGGTCAGCCAAGGATCAAGGGAACCTCGACCTCTTCTTCGATGTCTAATATGATGAAATCCACCGAGAAGATGAATTTGTTGACTTTAACTAAACATCCTCCATGATTCCTAACAAGTATTTCACCCATCTATTAGTGAGTTAGATACTCGTACACGTGGGGTTGAGGCTACCAATTCCTAACTTCTTGAATAACGAGAGGGGCATCAGGTTGATACTCACACTTAAGTCAGCTAATGCGTGCTTGACAAAAAGATCACCAAAGACACACGAAATAGAAAAACTACCCAGATCACTGATCTTTTTTGGCAAACCGTTTGTAAAGACTGCAGATCACTTGGCATTTAGTGTAACATGTGACAAGTTTTCTAACTTCTTTTTATTATACAGGAGGTCCTTTAGGTACTTAGTGTACTTCGACATCTGGGAGATTGCTTCATGGAAGGGTAAACTTATGTGCATTTGCATAAACATTTCTAAGAAGCGGGTATACTGATCATCAAGATATTGTTTGTTAAGTTGGGAAGGGTATGGTGGAGTTGGATCTTTTTTAAAAATAGGTGGTGGAGCGAGATTTTTTTCTATAACAGAGAGAGGGGTGATAACTTCTTCTTCAGTAGAGGGTGAAATGATAAAAGTTTCCTCGATAGAGGGTTGATTTTTTAAAATGGGGGCAGAGCTTTCCTCAGGCTCTTCGCTAACCATACCAGAAGCTTGCTTCCCACTCCGAAGAGTTATAACTTTCGCTTGCTCTCTCGGGTTGGGCTGAGTGTTGGAAGAACAAGACCTAGCGGGTCGCTCAGAAATAATTTTTGCGAGTTGTCTTACTCGATTCTCTAAACTTTTAACGGTCCTGGCTAGGTTCTTATAGTAGCGTCATTAATATTCATATATTTTGAAAACATTTCTTCCAAACTTGGAGGTTTTGGAAAATTTTGAGGAGGTGGTGGTGGTTCCGAAAAATCATTTTGTGGTGGCGTGCGCATTGCGTTCGAGGGATTACTCCATGAAAAGTTCGGGTGGTTCCGTAAAGCGGGATTATAGCTATTTAGAAAAACAAAACCTGGAGCATTAAAATCAGCAACATAAAAATTATGAAAAGCGTTTCTAGGCATATTATTAACATAGTCCAGTTGTTCGGGGGCAGGAGTTATAGATTCCCATACTTAAGGGACGGAGGCAGCAGTCATCTCCGTTATCTTTTTACTTAATACTTCCACTTGCAGAGCTAGCTGGGAGACATTATCTACTTCAAAGTTACCTACAGGTTTGTTCAGGCGGGGCCTAGGCACATTCCACAGATATGTGTTCATAGCAATGTCCTCGAAAAGCTCAAGAGCTGCTTCTGGAGTTTTGTGGTTTAAGATACCACTGGAAGCTACGTCTATCATTTGCTTAGAGCTTTGATTTAGCCTGTTATAAAATGTCTACACTTGTAAACATACAGGCAACGCGTGATGGGGGCATCATCTTAAGAGTTCTTTAAATCTTTCCCAGGTTTCAGAATCTATTTGTCTAAGGGAAGAAATATCATTCCTAAGTTTTGCGATTTTAGCTGGCAGAAAATACTTTGCCAGAAATTTTTCAGTTAGTTGATCGTAGGTGGTGATGCTAATTTTTGGTAGAATGTTCAGCCATTGCTTAGCCTTGGTTCTTAGGAAAAAAGGGAAGAGTCTTAGCCTAATAGCATCACTTGTAACATCATTGATCTTGAAGGTGTCACAATTCTCAAGAAAGCTAGCTATATGCTCATTCAGATCTTCATCTTGAAGTCCGTCATATTGCACATACTGCTGCACCATTTGAATTTTTCTAGGCTTAAGTTCAAAATTACTGTTAGTTATAGCAGGGTGAACTATTCTTGATTTTGTACCCTCTAGATTTGGCCGTGCATAATAGGACATAAGCCTATGTAGGGCTTCCTTTACGATGGGCTCTTCCATTCTTGTAGTAGAAATAGACTCAGAATCCTCAATTAGTCATTGGAGAGTAGGACCTTGAAATCTCAATCTTCTCCGAAGAGTACGCTCAATTTCGTGGTCCAAGTCCAAAATATCCGACGGATTTCTGCAGATCATCCACTAGAAGAAGAGAAGATAAAGGAAGAGAAAAATAAACAAGAAAAAGAGTTATTTTTTTGAAATAGATTTTTCTTTTTTTCTTTAACTCTCGAACATCCCAAGGGCTACCCGATAAAGGGTTCGCAAGGTACTAGACAAGATAGTGGTATTTAAGCCACATTGCCCTTTTCGAGAGAGTTAGGTGGTGTAGAAAAATTGTGATGTGGGCTTCTATTAAGAGCGTTAATATGTTTTTTTTTGAATTTTTTTTATTTTTAAAAAAGAGGTGAGAAAGAGAAGTGATAAAAGTAATAGGTTCGTGTTTTCGAATTATCAACAAAAGTTACTCCCCAACAACAATGCCAAAAACTTGGCGGTTGCTAATCGTGAAGTGAAAAAAAGCCAAACTAGCAATCCAGATAAGGCAAGTATACCTATCGAACTGTAGCTAGGGGACACAAGTGTCGTATTTAAATCCGGGAACCGTTGAGTAATCTTACTCACATGAAGACTATTATCTTATCTTTTAGGGTTGCTAACTTAATTAAAAGAAGCGATTATTTGCAAAAAAGAAGAGCACTTGCACTTAATTAGAGAGACCACAACTAGCGATTAAAACGAGGGGTTAAACAATGATAAAGAAAAGCACTCGATCAAGAATCACCATGGCCTTAGTTGATCAAAAATGCGATAATTAACTATAACTTAATAAGACAAAGGACTTTGACCGTGGAGGTTCCTAAAGCATGAACATGCTTCTCTCAAAAACATGCCCACCTGAGTTTAGGAAGGTCCGACCAAAATCTCATCCAAATCGGAGGCTTAAAGTTCGCTTTACGCTGTGAACCCCGCTATTGGGTTTCACTCAAATCCGGGAGATTTAATGTCTACCGCTCTTGAGGGGTGCGTGCAACTCTCTTTACTCTTAAGTTTTCACTCCAAACTACGAGCCGCTCGGCTAGCTAAGAATTGAAACAAAGATGGAGAATATATATCGATGATATATCTCCAATCATAAATAATCAAGAGTAAATCAAGGTCTAAACCTTACAAAGAAAAAGTAAACTAGAGCATCAAAACTTAATCAAATCAAACCTCAGATCATCAAGATCGAGTACAAGCAGGATTATATACTCATGGTAAAGTGGAGGAAGAGAGATGAGTAGGAGTGCATGGAAACAAAATAGAGACAAGTAAAAGTAATTAGACTTTATTTTAATTTAAATAGAGAGCTTACAACTTGAAATATAAAAACTATTACACTTGCAGGAAATAAAAAACTAAGTTAGCACTAAAAGTAAACTACTAAAGAAATTTAAGAACAATTACAGAAGCAGTAATATTGAAACTAAAACTAAGAAAAACATAAAATGTGAAAAGGAGATATGAAGAACACTAAGGAAGAACTGAAAATGGATGCACTTCCCCTCTCCAAAGTTCTCTTTTTTTAACACAAGGGGCGGGGCTCTATTTATAGATTCTTCAAAGAATAGGACATGCCCACGCCTCCTATAATGCATGGGGGTTGACCTCTGTACGAAATCTAGAGGATAATGATGTTTCCCTCGGTACGGGTGACGTGCATTTATGGCGTCAGCAAGCTTTTGTGGAAAAATGGACTTGTCTCTAGCAGCGGGGAAAGCTCGATGAAAGAAGGAGAGTGGGCTCGATGAAATCAGAAGAGAAGGAGGGAGAGATCGAAAAACAAAGAAAAGAGAAGGTGGATGGGAGGTCGACGAAATTAGGTCGATCGACGAATTTTGAAGGTATGGCCATGAATACGTATCAATGGACTACACCTCGGTCTAAACTTTTAAAACTAGGCGACATGTACGAAATTGATACATTTTCTAATTTATCTCTCCAAGTTGAGATGCTTAGTAAAAATTTAGAAGGGATGCATACTTCCTCTACTACACCTATGTGGGAACCTTCCACTAGTGCCGAACATGTGGATTACATGGGTTATCCGAATCGGCCATCCTATAATTTGGGTGTTCACAATTACAGTAATACTTATCACGCATATATAAGGAATCACCCCAATTTCTCTTAGAGTAATCCGGGGAATGCGGCATGTCCACCATGCACAATTCCACCCAGTTATTTTCCACAACAAGCTCCAAAAGCTCCCAATCTCGAGGAGTTGTTCACCAAATATACGGCTACTAATGATTTTAATATCCAGAATCTCACCAGATCCCTTCGTAATTTGGAGAATCAAATTGGGAAAATTGCTAAAATGCTCTCCGATCACCAACAAGGAGCATTATAGGGTAATATGAAGCCCAACCCAAAGGAGCAAGCTAAAGCCATCACTCTACGGAGCAGGAAGGAGGTAACTACTTCTTCAAATCCACTTGATACAGAGGTACCAATTTCTTCGCCTTCTCCTCCTCCTAAGACATTTAATGACAATTAACTAAAGGCTTATCAACCGCCTCTTCCTTATCCGTCTAGAATGCAAAAAGACTGGATGGATGAGCATCACAGTAAATTTCTAGATATATTAAAGCAAATTCAAATAAATCTACGGTTTTGCGAAGTGAATGCACAAATGCCGAAGTATGCCAAATACCTCAAGGATCTTTTATCTAATAAAAATAAACTTGAGGGTATCTCCACGATTCAATTGAATGCGGAGTGTTCGACAGTTTTACTTAATAAATTGCCTAAGAAATTACTCGATCTGGGTATTTCTCTATTCCCCGTTTATTTGATGATTTACTAGTAAAACATGCGTTAGCCGATCTAAGCACTCCTATCAATTTAATGCCTTATTCTTTAGTTAAGAAATTGGGATTATGAGAGTTTAAACCCACGAGAAGGAGCATTCAATTGGCAGATTGGTCTATCAAACTCCCTATGTGGATTATTGAGGATATGCTTGTCAAAGTTGACAAATTTATCATTCCGGTAGATTTTGTCATCTTTGACATCGAAGATGACACTGAGGTACCACTAATTCTTGGTCGCCCTTTTCTTGCCAAATCGCGTGTGATTATAGACATTAGTAATGTTAAACTTCTCCTTAGAGTCAGAGATGAGGACGTTACCTTTACTATTGACTCGTCTATGAAAAATTCGCTCTCTAACTACAACTCATGTTACTTTTTGGAGACTTCTCTCGAAGAATACTCCATTTCTTTTTCTAAAAAGAAATTTTCATCTATTGATCATGAAGACGATTTTGAAAATCTTGATTTAATTGCTCATGAAAATAGTGATAATGATTTGATCACTCACGCACCTCTTTTTGAAATTTTGGAAGTAGGTAGTGATCGTTTCAAAACTTCTTATGATGAACCTCCCACTTTGGAATTAAAACAATTGCCAGGTCATTTGGAGTACTTATTTTTATCGGAGGATTTAATGCTTCCCATTATTGTGTCGGCCTATTTGACTGAAGAAGGGAAATTGAAATTGTCAAATATTTTGAAACTTCAATGCGGCGCAATTGCGTGGAAGATTACGGATTTAAGAGGGATTAATCCCTCCTTTTGCACCCATAAAATTTTATTGGAAGTGCACTCGCACAAAACTATTCAACCTCAATGCCGACTAAATCCTAACGTGAAGGAGGTAGTTAAGGCGAAGGGCATAAATTTATTAGATGCAGGCATCATTTATCCAATTTTGGATAGCACTTGGGTAAGTCTGGTCCAAGTGGTGCCTAATAAAGGAGGGTTAACGGTAGTGCCTAATGAAAAAAATGATTTAATCCCTATTAGAACCGTTATCGGATGGCAGGTTTGCATCGACTACTGCAAATTAAATGATGCAACCCGTAAGGATCATTTTCCTTTGCCTTTAATCGACCAAATCCTTGAACGGTTATCCAGGAACTCGTTTTATTGTTTTCTTGACGGTCTCTCGGGATATTTTCAAATCCCAATTGCGCCCGAGGACCAAGAGAAAATAACCTTCACTAGTCCGTTCGACACCTTTTCTTATCAAAGGATGCCTTATGGTTTATGAAATGCGCCAGCAACCTTCCAAAGGTGTATGCTAGCAATCTTTCACGAACTAGTGGAGGATATCATGGAAGTCTTCATGGACGATTTCTCCATTTTTGGAGATTCGTTCGACTTATGTTTGAAAAACCTCTCTTGTGTGCTCCAAAGATGTGAGGACACGAACCTAGTTATAAACTGGGAAAAGTGCCTTTTTATGGTACGGGAAGGGTTAGTTTTGGGCCACAAAATCTCGAGTAAGGGCATAGAGGTAGATAAAGCTAAAATTGAAACTATAGAAAAACTACCTCCCCCTTCAAATATTAAGGCCGTTCGCAATTTTCTGGGGCATGCCGGTTTCTATCGCTGGTTTATTAAGGATTTTTCTATGATAACCAAGCCCCTTCCTCATTTATTCAAAAAAGATGTGCCGTTCATTTTTGATGACAATTGTTTGCATGCTTTTTCTATTATTAAAGAAAAATTAATTAATGCTCCTATCATGATAGCTCCCAATTGGGAACTTCCTTTTGAGATCATGTGTGACTCTAGTTGTTTTCCGTTGGTGCGGTCTTAGGACAATTCATCAATAAAAATTTTCAACCTATTTATTATGCGAGAAAAACAATAACCGCCGCACTAGAAAATTACGCGACCACCGAAAAGGAATTATTAGCTGTAATTTTCGCCTTTGATAAATTTCGCTCATATCTAACCTTGTCAAAAATTATTGCTTTTACCGATCATTCTGATTTGAGATATTTGCTAACAAAAACTGATGCAAAGCCGTGTTTGTTAGGTGGATCTTGCTTCTTTAAGTATTTTTACTTGGAGATACGCAACAAGAGATGAGAGCAAAACTTGGCGGCAGATCACCTTTCTCGGTTGGAAAATCCCGATTCGGAGGAGCTCATAGAGGAAGATATTGATGACATATTTCCCGAGGAGCTCCTTCTCTCTATTCATAAGGTAATTACTCTCCCCACTCCTTGGTTCGCTGATTTCGCAAATTATCTTGTTGCAAGATTCCTCCCTAATGGTTTTTCTCCTCAAGAAAAGAAGAAATTCTTTTCCGATTTGAAAAATTATTTTTGGGAGGATTCCTTTCTTTTTCATGTTTACGCGGACCAAGTAGTGCAAAGCTGTGTTTCTCATGAGGAAGGCACCCAAATGTTAAAACATTGAGACGAGGGACTCGCCGGTGGGCATTACAAAGCTAATCAGACGGCTCGGAAAGTACTTGAAGCGAGCTTCTATTGGTCAAACATCTTTAAGGATGCTCACGCTCATGGAAGTCATTGTGTATAATACCAATGCTCAGTTAATATTTCACGGTATGATGAAATACCTTTAAATTTATTTTTAGAAATAGAAGTTTTTGATTTATAGGGGATCGACTTTTTTGGACCGTTACCAATGTCCTTCAGAAAAAGACTTAACAATTCTACTCATATGAATCATTAACACTGGGAGGAAATGGTCCTGAGTCGGTGGTCACATTGTCCAACCCGAACTTATAGACCCAAAAAAATTAAAGAAGGTATTGTGGTGATGGAAACTTTGTCCAACTTAACCCTACAATCCAAAAATATCTCTATCAGTGTAATGATTCACAATTTGGCACTAGGTTTGGGGTCCTGTATCCACTACCAACAAAAGGACACACTTATCATCCATAAACACCTATAAACTCAACTAAGACATAGGAACTCTCCTTTGACATAAAGGAAGAAAGTTCCCAAGTAAACTCATTCTAAGACATACCCGACGAATTCCACTTAATTCGGCGAGAAATTTCTAAATCCAAGCTAATTCGTCGAGTATACTCGACGAATACAATAGATACACGATGAATCAGCCTAAAATACTAAGTTTAGGGAAAAATCATCGAGCACACTCGACGCCGTGTTGAGTGCTTTCAATGCACTCGATGCCAACCAAATAACCCGACGATTCAGCCTTCACTCAACGCCGCATTGAGTGCATTCAACACACTCAACGCTTTATACTTAGCCTCACAGACACTCAACGCCACTCACTGCTAAGGGCTATAAACAATGCCACTCAATGCCAAGGGCTATACACTCAACGCCACTAGCATTACTTGACAAATTCGTCGAGATAACTCAACTAATTGGACTTAGACTCTAATCTCAGTCAACGCCAAACTCATACTTGATGAACTCAATGCTTTACTTAGCGGAGACAGATATGCTCAATGCCAAAGCTTATTACTCGTCGAACTCAGCGCTTTTATTTAACGGAGTTAGAGACACTCAATGCCAACACTTATATTAGTCGAATCAACGCCTAACACTCGATGAATTGGACTTAGTCTAAAACATCACTCAATGCCAGGGTTTTTTACTCGATGAATGTTGCAACACTCAATGCCAAGTATCATACTCGATGAACTCAACGCCTCATACTCGACGAATTTGACTCTGATCCTACTGATACTTGCCAAATTTTACTTGTACCAATCCTAACTTACATTTGATGAATACTATCTACTCATATAGAACGAATTTATACTTAACATAAATGTTATACAACGAAAAACTTGGATTAAGTTTACTATTCTAAACTCGACCAATTAGCCTTGTCCAACAACAAAACCAGACGTAAAACCTAATGAAATTAATACTTTAATCAACAAGTTTTACTCGACTCCACCATAAGATTAACTAGGCATATCCTGGCCGAAAAAACTATATGGTCTAGCATATCGGCAAAGGCAAAACCTGACGTTACCCTACTCCTATATCCAGGGAGAAAAGAAAGGTACTGAATGATACAAAGGGAAGAAAGAAACTTAGCAAGGGGAAGAAGTCACCACTTGCCTCGATCTGGTCGAAAACTGGCCACACAGCGCTCCTCCTCACGGGTTTGTCTGCAAGAATGCCTAAGCAACAAAACCTAAAACTTTTCGAGAGGAGATAAGGTCAAAATCGCATAGCATAATCTCTAAAAGTCCAAGAAATGGGAAAAAATTACCATAAAAACGTATATCTTTGTGAGAGCTATCCGGATCTACTCTCTGACGACGATTTCGAGCACCAGAGCTCCTGTAATCGGGGAACGAAAGACTAGAAGTGTCCACCGTTCTCGGTCTTTCGCAAACAGGCTGACAGTTTCGGGAAGAAGACGATGAATAGGGTTATGTCTAATCGCAAGGCTATTTATAGTGGCTAAACAATATAATATATTATTAATATAATTAAAATGTCTGATTGGACAAAACTTGAACTAACTCAGATTTCTACGAAAAATCACACCATAGATAAATACATACGCCACGAATCCAACAGCGAAGCCAAAATCGAAATCCGACAATCCAAACTCGGGTAAACACTCCCAGAAGTTAAAACACAACATTCCCAAAAAGGCTCCACCGTGTTCCAAAACGAACCCTGGCTCGCACGAGAATATCAAAACCCACAAGAAATTAGCCATGCTAATATTCTAAGTCAAAACCCCGTGTACCAATGTGAAAAAAGCCACGCTCCAACAACGACACCTATTAATCAATCGTCAAAGTAACCCCTGACGTCAAAAAATGTCACCAAAGAATTTTAATAAATCTTGGAAAAATCAGGGGCATTACAGCCACTCCCCCTAAAAGAAAGTTTCGTCCCGAAACTTTACGTACAAAAGATTCCATTATGGAAGGAAAATAATCAAAGATTATACAATAGAAACACATATCAAAAGAAATTAGGAGAATAAATGAGGATGAACCTCCCTCTTAGCTGACTCCAACTCCCAAGTCACGTTTTCCACGTCTTAGTTCTGCCACAAAACTTTAACCATTGGTATGATCTTCTTTCGTAACACTCGATCTTGAGTATCTTGAATGCGATTAGGCACTTCGACATAAGAAATATTAGGCTCCAACTGGGCATAGAATCAAGAAACTGCCAGTCGCTAGCATACACTTCAGCAATTGGCTTACGTGAAACACATCGTGCACACCAGGAAAACATGCAGGCAAATTTAGCCTATAAGCTGACATTCTAATACGTTCAACAATTTCAAATGGTCCTACATACCTAGGATCCAACTTATGGTTTTTACTAAACCTCTTGACGCCAGACATAGGGGAAGCTTTAAGAAACACCATGTCCCCAAGGCAAATTCCAAATAATTCCTTCGCCTGTTAGCGTTGTTTTCAAAATGCTCCTGAGCTATTCGAAGCTTCTCTCAAATATGTTGCACAGAAATATCCTTTTCCTCTAAGGCTTTCGGACCTAACAACGGTATTTCGCCAACCTCAGTCCAAAACAAGGGAGTTCTGCAATGTCTCCCATATAAATCCTCAAACGGGCAATCTACAAACTCTCTTGATAAATGTTGTTATAAGAGAACTCCATCAATCTGAGTCGCTCATCCCACATTCCACTAGAGTTCAAAATATAACATCTGATCATATCCTCCAAAATATGATTTACCCTTTCTGTTTTACCATTTGTCTGTGGATGATAAGCGTTGGAATACCTCAGATCGGTACCCAATCCTTCCTACAAACTTTTCCAAAAGGTAGACATAAACCTGGAGTCTCGATCCGACAAAATACTAACAGGTACTCCATGTAACCTGATAACCTCATCCAAGTATAACTCCGCTATCTTCTTCATGGAGTAATCTATCTTTAACGACACTAAGTAAGCACACTTCGTCAGTCCATCTACTATAACCTATACAGAATCATGTCCCTTGGGAGATCTCAACAAACCAGTAATAAAAGCCTTGGAAATACTCTCCCATTTCCAACTTGGAATATCAAATGACGTCAATTTGCTTCTAGGCCTTCCATGATGGGCCTAAACTCACTTACAAGTGAAGCACTCAGGAACCAACTTGGCTATATCCTTCTTCATACCATACCACCAAATGATCTGCTTCAAATTTCTATACATCTTTGTAGAACTAGGGTGGTAGGCAACACTAGAACCATGCGCCTCATTGCACAACTTAACTCGAATATCCTCAACAACGGGGATACAATATATATCGCAGTACCTAAAAGTACCTGCCTCATCAATAGAAAAGTCTGGTAACTCCCCTTTTTCAGTTCTATTGTAGAGGTGCAGCAGATCAGGATTATCCTTTTGATGTAGCCTTGTAAGTGTAATCCATGAAGGCTTTGCCACCTCCAAACTGCTCGACGAGTCACTACTTTCGACCGAGATACCCATTAATAGAAACTCTTCTACCAAGGATTCTACTCAAATTCCAAATATTTGTGCGGTCTTCCTACTTAGGTCATTGGCTACCATATTATCTTTGCCTGGATGGTATTGGATCTCAACATCGTAATCCGTGACATATTCTAACAATCTTCTATGGCCCAAATTCAACTCCTTCTGAGTGAAAATGTACTTCAAACTCTTATGGTCTATATAGATCTTGTACAAGGCGCTATACAACAGATGCCTCAATAGCTTCAAAGCACAAATAACAGCGGCAAACTCTAAATCATGCGTAGGGTAGTTTCTTTCATTAGTCTTTAACTACCTCGACCCATAAGCAATCACTTTGACTTCTCACATCAAAACTGCTTATGCAAACAGCTTATGCTCCCTTATTAACCACATGGCACAAGAAGGAAACCTGAGGAAGCCAAAAATCACACTTACTCAACTTGGCAAATAGCTTATGCTCCCTTAAGACAGACAGAACCAAACGCAAGTGCTGGGCATGCTCCTCAGCACTGCGGGAATAAACTAGAACATTGTCTATATACATGACCACAAAATGGTCCAGAAAATCCTTGAACACTCTGTTTATCATGTACATAAAGTAAGAGGGTATATTAGTCAAACCAAAGGACATCACTAAGAACTCAATATGTCCATGCCGAGAACGGAAAGCAGTCCGTGGAATATCCGTCTCACGAATCCTCGACTTATGGTAGCCTGAATAAAGGCCAATCTTTGAAAACACAGTACAACCACACAATTGATCAAATAAATCATCTATTCACAACAAGGGATACCTGTTCTTGATAGTCACCTTATTCAGTTCCTTATATTCAATGAACAGCCTCATGGATCCATCCTTCTCCCTTAAAAGCAACACGGGAGCAACCCAAGGCGAAGAACTCGGCCTGATAAACCACACCGTAATAACTCATCCAGCTGGGTAGGTAACTCTTCCAGCTCACGAGGGGACATACGGTACGGTGCCTTAACAATAGGATGAGTACCCGGCTTAAGATCTATAACAAACTTTATATCTCTCTCAGGTAGAAGATCAGGAAGATTATCTAGGAAAACATCAGGAAACTCACTGACCACCGGAACATCCTCGACATGCGAAAAACTACTAATGATTCCCAAAACAGAAACTGAATAAGCAAAACATCTGGAATCTAAAAGCTTCCGAGCATATACCGTTGAAACAAACAGGGAGTCCTGGCACAAATAACCATAAACACTCCTGGGGTGACCGTTGTCCATCTTGAAGTCTAACCGATTGACCTTGCACTGAATGACCGCATTATATCTGTACAACCCATCCATGTCCAAGATCACATCGAAGTCTTCCAGGTCTATCACCTTCAAATCAGCAACAGCTAGGAAATTGCTTAAAAGAATCGGACAACCTAGGATACCCTGGTCCGACACCATTGAGTCACTAGAGGGAAACTTGACATGAAACGCATTACCAACTTGATCAAGAGTCAAACGAGGGTGCTCTACAAAGGCCCTAGACACAAACGAGTGGGTAGCACCAGAATCAAAAAGAACACGCACCCAATAGTTCTTTACCTTAAATCTCCCTATAAAATCTCTTACATAACTAATTGAACGACATAGAAACTACAATTATGAGCTGAAAACAAAACTATGTTAGGATCTAACCTGAGATCACCTGGGTAGACGCTTGTGCTTCCTCCAAGGTCACCACGTTCAGCTTGCCCTTCCCTTTATCCAAATATTGTGGCGGCGGCAAAGCCTGAAGTGGCATTGGCTGTAACATGGGCTGACACTGCGGGCACTTTGAATTAACATGCCTGTTCTATCCACACTGAATGAAGACCTTATCCTTATACTAGCAATGGGCAGCATCGTGCCCCTTTTGCTTGCATAGAGTATATACCAGACCTCCTTTTGGAGCGCCCTGAATAGTATGCACTTGCTCCTTCTTTTAAGCTCCTATTCTCTTGAAACATTTCTCAAACGGGTGGCCCAACCGGCCATAAAAACCACACTCCTCCTTGATTATCTTCCTTGAAGCAGGACCAGATTCTTTAGAGTTCTTACCTACTTCGAACGTCCTCTTATCCTTCCTCATCTGCTAGCCTTGATTCTTAGCATTGTCTATTGCTTTGACCTTTATGGCGACTTCTACTATAGTAACATAACTTTCCGATCCAGAAGCACTAGCCAGCTGCTGGATGTCATTCCTAAGACCACCTAGGAAGCGCTTAAATCTATTAGCTTTAGAGGATACTAGGTCAGGGGAAAACTGGCTCAGCTTATTATATTCAACCTCATACTCACTCACTATGAGCTGCCTCTGCTTTAGGTGTAGAAAATTTTTCATCAAGCAGTCCTGCTTGACTGACGGTATAAACTTTCTCAGCAATAGCTCCTTGAAGGCTTCCCATGATCATCCATCCTTCAAGTTCTCATTTTCACTCAACCACCAGCTCTTTGCCACACCCTTTAGCCAGAAGGCAGTGATCATCACTCTCTGGTTGGCAGAAACTCCTGAGTAAGAGAACATCTCCTCGATAGCTATAATCCAGTCGTCCAAAGACATGAAGTCTGCCCTACCATCATAGGTAGAAGGTCCAAATTACTAGAAATGTGAGATGAAGTTCATCTCTAGTGGAAACACAGTTGGGGGAACCAGAGGAGCAGGGGGAACAGGAATAGCTTGACCCACAACAGGGTCTTGGACTCTAATCGGTTGCCCGAAAAAAATAGACAATAAGTCCTAGATCTACGACTGCATCTCCAATATTTTCCTAGACAGAGCCTCATTACTCTATCACAGTCCTTCTATTACGACCTCATTATGAGCACCAAACAACTCGCCCTCTGAATGGGGAGTCGACCTCATCGAAGGACGTCTTGACATTCTAATAATACGATTAACAACTAATCAAAACCTAGCTTATCGCTAGTACTACACAACTTAGTTCAGACCATACATGTACAAATACTTGCTTAAGCTGTTAACTTGCTCTAGGAATTTCATTAATGATGTCATGACTAAACTTAGGATGATATAACATCATCCTACTGACTCATGTGCCTCAACCATGAATGCATGAATTCTTATTCCTTTTTGACTTAAAACCATGTGTGTACATTTGTCATCATGTAAATTTTTAGCTTGACACGTGTGCTAATACAATGCTATGCCATACATGATGTGCTATGCAATCTAATAAAGGCCTTAGTGCATGTTATGAGCCGCGTACACATGAAATATTATGCATCTCATACTACATAATATCACATGCAATGAAAAGAAAAATCTAATGTGAATTCATGTGATGATTGTTATGCATCCCATACTATATAATAGTCACATATTACCTCCTATGAGGATCCATATACCAACACATATTATGCATCCCATACTACATAATATGCCCCGTGCACTTCGTGTCATGCTTATGAATGCAGTGTTCATGCTTCAGCCAGGATGTACTGATGACAAATCGGTGTGTGTATGCAATGGAACAAGACAACTAAAGCTTACTTGAGATGGTTGCTCGACCAATTGTCAAACAACCCATCCCTCTGATACCAACTGTCACAACCCGCTTTTTCTCCGAATTTAAATGTAAATCAGAGTTAGAGAAAAGATGTGCCATAATGCCACGCCGTGCAGGGGTTAACTACAGACATTCAGGAAAACACCAATCCCAACATAGTTCACAAAAACACTAAGTTATGATGTGAGAAAATCATGTTTTAAGTTAAGTTTTGGATGGTTGTATCCCTCAGCTCAATGAATCAACTAGTTCACTATTGAAATTATAATTGTATGCTGCAGAAAGTAGTTCGTTTATATTATTTGACATCCTACACGAGCAAAAACATCCATCTAGGAGAACTCATGGTATGCATGACTTTCGATTTAGTAATTATATAGACTTTAGTTTGTACGTTCAATAAGATATAGTGACATTAGCTTTAGAAAATGATATGCATGAGATAGAAGTAATAATTTTATAATTTAAAATATCTAACATGAAACCTAACATAAAACTTTCCCAGGGAGCTAGTAATCCACACAATCATATAGAAAAGGGCTCAGCAGATAGTAAGTACTTAACATTAAACAAAATCCAATGGGCATCAACAACCTGACACGAACCGACAAAAAAAATATGTGTGTCTGAACAAGAGTAAAACAACACACTATCTCACAACCGGAGAGGAAAAGACAGCTGCAGAACACCAGCCAAAAATCAAAACTCTTAACGGCTCAACCAGCTACTACTCCATGTAAGACCCCTTTTTTTTTATTTTTTTAAATCACCGGGGTCTTAAGCCCAGAACTGCCACTTTGCGGTGACACCTTCATGCCCGGGAAGGTCGTCACTACAAAACGCCAATCCTACTGGCCAAATCGATTACAAAAAAGTAGCAAGAGAGTAAATGAAACACGAACTCTAAAACACATCCACAGAGACCATATATATAGTAAATAAATCTCCACTAAGGGAGAGTCCACAATAATAATACTAGAAGTACTAAAAATAGGGCTCATGCCCGATACATCATAGTCCTCACTACATGTCACTCATCACGGAAGCAAAAACTAAACATCTACTGATGATCGGGACTCATAGTCCCAGCTGTCTGAACTCTGGTGCTAGACTATCCTATCTCCAAGCGTGCTGACCTCCGATGCTGCTCCTCTATGCTCGGCTCCACGGTCCCCTAAAATTATGTGGTTCAAAAATTATTAGTCTAAAAGACTAAGTCCTATCATCCCCTACCCCTACACCCATGGCTCCTAGGCACCGAGTGGGGAGAAGGAAAGGAGAGGTAGTGAAGGTGGAGAAGGAACAAAGAAGGAGGTGACGGCAGAACTAAACTAGCAGTTCTATAAGTATATGTGGCAGCAATAAAGTATGACAAACTGAATAAGAAATAAGTAACCTTAACTTATATGAAAACATATAAGCTAAGGGAACTTCTGCAAAGCTCCTATCATATAAAGAGTCCCATACCAATTTATACGATAAGGTGTCGGTTTACAAGAAAGCATATATATATATCTACAGAATAAAAACCATAACTTATAAGCACGCTCGCGCAAGCTTATAAACCAAGGGGTCATCTGCAGGGCCTATTGTATAAAAAGTCCCATACCAATTTATATAATAGGTGTCAAGGGTTAAATGCAATGATTATGCTATGTCATTCAAGTATGCTATGATGTGAATCATGCAAGTGCAACACACACACTCGACTCTGTGCACACAAACCTTTAGTTCCCCCTTTCTGGAGCCTAACCTCCCAGGATACCTCCGTAGTGGCAAACAGAAGCAGTGGGTTGGGCCTCACCCACCTCTAAATCGGTAATTGCACTACCAGTTATACCAATCATATGCCTTGACACTGGTGCACTAAGCGGAGCTCCTGCATACTCTTTGCCGGCTGGTCCATCGGACTTAATTTGGCGAAGTGTAAAACCACACTTGCTGAGTCAACGTATTGGCGTCGGTGCATCGACCCTCCAACACCGAAGACCCACCACCTTATATTCTATGCACATGCAAACTTGGTGTATCAACCATTGAACCAAAGCTCCCCGAACTAACCCGTCCGTCAAAATTATCCACCGAGCCTTCCTACACATTTCTACAACCATCGAGCCTACTGCCCGAACATCCTAGTCAACTTAACTTCCCGAGACACCGGGGTGTGTGAAAGTGAAACCTAGTTATACTAGTTGCTCTTGAATTTTATTGGTCCTATGGTTTAGATTAGCCCAGGACTACCCCCGACATACCCTGTGAAGGGCTCTCAAAGGGCACTAGGAACTATGATGGTAGCTGAAGCCCACCGTTCCCTTTAGTAAGACACTTATTGTTATTAGTTAATACCCGAATCCAGATCCCTTTTAATATTACTCTGGATCTAACCCTAGTATGCTTTGATCTTCTCTCTCCCTCCACAGGAAAGACCATCTTTTGTCGATCCCGAGCACTATCTGATCCTAGTCATCCCAACATTCTACTCATCCCAACTACCATTGATATACTCAACTTCACTCTACCCAGACCAACAAGCCAATAACCCTAATCCATATGCCCAATTCAATTGCTATCCGAATTTTCTACAGATTTACTACATGTAGACCACCCTACACTATATGAGGTACATGATAGGCGATACTCCAAATATTCATCTAATAACCCTAATATAATTAATGGGAGCCTATCATGACATATTTAGCCTAAATCCAGAAACTTGAAATTTTCCTAATTAAACTGATATTTTATTTATTTTCCCTAAAGTCAAAATGCCCTAGTTTTGAATATTAAGTGGCCTTAAAATCATGCAAAATGCTCCACAAAATTATGATAAATACTAGGCAGCTAATTGATAGTAAAATTCAAGTCTTCCAGTTTTTTTGCAAGGTTTAAATCTCTGCTCCAAAATTTCAAATATAAACACATAGTTAACAATTAAAGAAACAAATATTGCAAATAAACTTCCAAAAATTATAAGAATATTCAAACATGACTAATATGTCCTAAAAACACTCCTGACCAAGTTTCCAAACTTTCCAGTGAATAATGATCTCTAATTTTAATTTAGAACAATAATTCTCTTTCATAAATTAATGAAACAACTACTGAAAATATTCATCTAAAAATTATGATAAAATTTCCTCTTAAGCATATTGACCTCAGTACACTTTTGCACAAGTTTCACAATTTTCTAACAATCATTGATCTCTGAATCTATTTTTGAACATAATTTCATATTCATAAGCTTGTCAAGTAAGTGCTGAAAATATACACCTAAAAATTATAAAAAATTTTAGGTATGAATATAATGAGCTAAAACACCCTTTGCCTAATTTTCATAATATTCCAATTAAAAGTGGAATCATAATAAACAGATGACTATCAAGGGCAAATCCATGTGTTACAAGGGAGGTACTAAAATTATTTTTCTAAAATTTCCAATAAAATTACTAAGGGCTCATATTAATCCTATGACTACAGTACCCAAATTTCATAGCTTTTCATTAAGTTTTAATGGCCTATCTTACATGTATAAGGTTTGTGCCCTAAACTATGGTTAGGGTTTTTGGGAGTCTAACAACCTCTAAACCTTATAATATTTTAACTAGAGAACCTTGAATACCCTAAAGTCCTCTCCACCAAGTTTCAAGTGCTTTCAAGGTCATTTGATCCCTTGACCTCCAAACTCTAGGTTTGCACACATAGGACCTAGCCTAGTGTTCTAGGGCTATAGCCTTCAACTTCCACCCAATATCAGTGGAAGGGGTATTTTAAGTGCTAAAAAGGCTGTGTGCCAAGTTCCATCACCTTTGGGTGAGGTTGGCCAACTCAAGTGCACTTAGGGCACTCAGCCCTAATTTGACCTAAAAGGGGTCAACACTTGGATACAAAATTACTCTATCAATCCAAATCCAAAAGGGATGAAAGTTTTACCAAAGCCTAATAATACTCTCCAAGATCTCCCTCCAAAACTTCAGGGGTTTTTGAGGTGTTTAAGACACCTAATTAAATTATACATGATTTATTTAGTTTTTCAAAAAACTATACAAAAAGTATACCCAAAAATTCCTATTTTTGGACAGGACCTAGGTATAGGTTAGGGTGACTCTCGGTCAAAATTTTAAATCATTTGGACAAGGGATGAAGTGGGGGCACTCATTTTTGTCTCTGTCTAACCCTAGGTATAGAACCCACCATAATGAGTGCCCTGGTCAAACTAGACATCCAAATTGGTTCAAACCAATTTTAAATTAAAGTACATCCCTAGGGATACAACTTTGATATTTACGATTTTATCACTAGAGGTCTCTAGGTATTTTTAATAAATAAAAACATTAAATATATATCTTGTGATAGAAATGAAATGATTTGAATAATTATCCTATAGTTCAAATGTATATCAGCACGAATCATGGCGCATGATGGATGGCATCTGGTCATCGTCTCTAGCACGCCAACGACCTGAATTTCATTTTCTTGGTCCATCTTCAAGCTGCTGCCGCCGGCCACCCAGCCAGCCACCGCCACCACCACCTCCGTCGAGGTGGTGGCTATTGCCAGGCGGCGGTATAGCTGCCGGAGGGACGGATTTTGGCTATCCTGACAGGATGATTTTCATGCAAAACAATGGAAAAGTTCCACCCGATCGTGCTCAATTGAGCTCGATTCTTGTTCCTATTGATCCCTACGATCTACCCATAGAGAGAGGAGATGGGGAGGACCTTATTGGAGGCTTGAGTCGCATTGATCGCCGGGTTTCCATGGAGGTGGTGCTGCCGATCGGGTTTCTGCAACTGTACGGTGAAATGCCTCGTCTCCTTTAGATTAAATGCGTAAATGACTCCCCTGAGTCTAGTGAAGCTTTTATGACCACCAGATGAGGAAGAGGAAGGGTGTGGGCTGAGTGGCCATTTATGGACATTAATGGCCATTCTCGGCCATGGTGGTGGGGGGTGAATCTGGCTTGGGGTGGTCGGGAAATGTCTAGAAACTCTCCTCTTCCTCAGAGGAGTTGAATCCAGCCATTAAAGGTGGCCCTTGGCCTCCCTAAGCCATGAATGGCTTCTTCCTTCCTCTTTCTCTCTCCTCCATTAAGGGTGAGGTGGATCTCTCTCTCCTAGTAACCAAGGATGACTTGGTCATTCCTTTAGGTTACTTATAGCCCCCTTAATCATATTATCACATAATTGGAGGTGGTTAGCCCAAAAGGAAAAGGCTTGAGCTTGGGTTAGCCCATTTGGGCTAAGTTGACCTAAACTAGGCTTGGGTTGACCTTGGTCATTTTGACCTTTTGGGTTGACCCCAACGGGTCCTTGGTGACCCATTGGCCTCCCCTAGGGTCTAGGTAAGGCTGTGTAGGGTTGACTTGGCACTTTGGGAGTCACTTGACCCTTAGGAAGGGCACTTTTACCAAGTTAGGGCTAGAGTTGACTTTGGTCAATAGGACCATTTGGGTTGACCCCAAGGATATTTGGTGACCCATTAATTCCACTTTAGGTCTAGGAATACCTTGGTAGGGTTAGTTGGGCTCATTAGGGAACATTGCCCTTAGTTAGGGCACCTTGCCCAATTTAGGACTAGGATGATCCTAGGTCAACTTGGCCACCTAGAGTTGACTCCAATGGACCCTTAGGGCTTTAATGGACCTTCCTATGGGTTGGTGAGGTTGTGGTTAGGTCTTGGAGTGATGGTGAAGCCCCTTGATCATCCCAACCTAGTACTTAGAAATCTACTATTTGCAGACCATAGTGATCCCACCTACATTCCTAGGTCCACTTGGTCTTCTTGGGATTCCTAGGGTTTTGTCATGACCTAGTCATGATAAAACCATTCTTAGGGGGTCTAGTTGTCTAAGGGATGTTACACTCCAAAACTGAGGCATTCACAAGAAAAGAATACCTCAGTAAGATTATACAAGTGGTGATCAAAGATCAAAAGGTTAGCAATAAACCAAATAGGAATAAGGGTTACAAACCCAAATATAAGGAAGCTATCATAATACAGCAAAATAACTACTAATAGTGATAAAAGATTTAACTTATAAAGTCCAAGAGTATGGAAATTGCACCAAGTGCGTAACGAAGCCAAGCTTCAGGAATACCTACTAGAGTAAGTAGAGCAACATATATCTATATAATACGAGGAAAAAGACTTAACAATTCTACTAATATGAATCCTTAATAATGGGAGGAAATGGTCCTGAGTTGATGGACACATTGTCCAACCCGAACTTATAGACCCAAAACATTTCAAGAGGGTACTATGGTGGTGGCAACATTGTCCAACACGACCAGACAATCCAATTGTCTCAATAGGACACTAGGTTGGTGGCCTCAATATCTATCTCAACCCATCAATCCAAACATATTAACAAGGTATTTTGGTTATGGCCACTTTGTCCAACTTAACCCCACAGTCCAAAAATATCTCTAGCAGTGTAATGATTCATAATTTGGCACTAGGTTGGGGGTCCTGTATCCACTACCAAACAAAGGCCACACTTATTATCCATAAACACCTATAACCTCAACTAAGCCATAGAAACTCTCTTTTGATATAAAGGAAGAAAGTTTTCAAGTAAACTCATTCTAAGCCATACCCGACGAATTCCACTTAATTCGGCGAGAAATTTCTAAGTCCAAGCTAATTAGTCAAGTATACTCGACGAATACAATAAATATATGATGAATTGGCCTAAAATACTAAGTCCAGGATAAAAGCGTCGAGTACACTTGACGCCGCTTTGAGTGCTTTCAACGAACTCAATGCTAACCAACTAACTCGACGATTCAGCCTTCACTCAATACTGCATTGAGTGCATTAATCACACTCAACACTTTATACTTACCCTCATAGACACTCAATACCACTCAACGGCAAGGGCAATACATAATGCCACTCAATGCCAAGGGCTATACACTCAATGCCACTTGCATTACTTGACGAATTACTCGAGATAACTCGAAGAATTGGAATTAGAATCAAATCTCACTCAATTCCAAACTAATACTTGACAGACTCAACATAAGGAATTGAGTGCATTGAGTGAATGGCCTTCACTCAACGAATCTGGACAGTCAATTTCACTACATCATTAGGCATTGAGTGCGTTGAGTGAATGGCCTTCACTCAACGAATCTAGACTTAGTCAATTTCTCTGCACAATTAGGCGTTGAGTGCGCTAAGTGAACTGGCTTCACTCAACACCTCTGGACTTTGTAAAATTCTTCTGCACTATTAGGCGTTGTGTGAATCTTCATCACTTAATGCCCCTAGACTTACCTATAACTTTCTTTATCTGCTAGGCTTTGAGTGCGTTTAGTGAAGGTTCATCACTCAATGCTTTTGTACTTAGCCGCTTTCTTTCTTCTTTCTTCTTAAGCTTTTACTGTAACAGTATCACTCAACACTTTTGCTATCTGGCATTGAGTGAGCTAGCTTCACTCAATGCATGTGGACTTAGCCACAATTTTGTCTCTATAACCTGCGTGGATTTTACTGTTCTGTCTTTACTCAGTGCTTTTGCGATCTAGCGTTGAGTGAACTGGCTTCACTCAACTCCTGTAGACTTAGCCACTTTTTTAGCTTGCCAATGTTGAGGCTTTGACAGACTCAGCAATACTCAATGCCTTCTAATATAAGGCGTTGAGTGATCTGCCTTCACTCAACTCCTATTGTGTATTGTATCCACAATAACCTAGATTTGTATGAAGTCACCCTTGAACTAAGATGAATTATGGTTGTATTTGATGCCATCTTTTAGTTGAGTGCTTGCAGGTTAATGTTGCTAAGTGTATACCAATGTCAGTTTATAATGAGTCATCAAACACAGGAACATGCAATGTAATCCCTCATTGTGTGATCCATAGTGTTGACTCATGTGTAACCTCTCTTTTGGGATGCACTTCATTTTCAAGTACTAAGAAAATGGAAGAAAGGAAGCGATGCTGATTTTAACTTAGAAGAAAAGAAAAAGTTCACTGAAAATTCCCTAAGTCATTTTCTCGAGAAATGGAATGTTTTTCTCGAGAAGTCAAAGTTTATTTCTCAAGAAAGCATTGCTGTTCTTAAGAAACTACAAGAATTCTCGATAAATTTCCTGAAATATATGCTAAGTCATTTTCTCGAGAAAATCCTAGTACATTTCTCGAGAAGGCAAGTTGTTCTCGAGAAAAGCAAAAGTTCTTGAGAAATCATAGGGCTTCTCGAGAAATCAACTTAGCAAAAATTTCTGAATCTGAAGACTGATTTCTCGAGAAGAAGGCTTTGCTGCAGAATTCCAATTCATCGAGATGTCAAGAGTGTACTCAATGAATTCAAATGGATTCCTCGAAACATCAAGATACCTTTCGATGAATTACCCTTGAGCCTTCGGATAACTCACCTGGTCATCTATATTCACAATATAGGTCTCGAGCTGAAAACCTCCAAATCCATAGTGTTGTAGGGCTGGCCTTTCAATCATATCACGTATGAGTAATGCCAACACAAACCTTTCCAACTCCTCCAATACTCTTATATGCGACCACATAGGATCATATTGCGTTTGTAGTGAGACTACCTCTTTGACCACTTCTAGATCACAATGATAATACTAATAATCAGAACTTTTGGAAATGATTTTCATCGGCTCTTCATGATCCTATCGGGCTTAGCATAGTGCTTCTTCCATATAAACCCTAAGGCATATTCTATTTATACTCAAAGGAATAAATAGATGAAATAATCGCGATCGACAGACCTGAAACTTATGAAATTTTTCTCAAGACAAATTCTTCAAGATGAATCTAGATGTCTTGACAAATCATCAAAATGACATGAGATAACTCAACAAATTCATCAAGAAGACTCGAGACACATTCGTCAAGATGACTCCGGATGATTCGACGAATTCGTCGAGATGACTTTGACACATTCATCGAAATGACACGAGATGATTCGACGAATTCGTTGAGATGACACGAGATGACTCAGGAAAACTCGACGAATTTGTTGAGATGTCTTGGGATCACTCGACGAATTGACTTATCCTCTAAAATTCCAATTCATTCAAGTGCTTGGTCCTTCACTCATATCATATATGAGTAAGACCAACACAATCTATTCCTCCAACTTCTCCAAACGCTCTTATGTGCGACCCTATAGGCTCATATCGCATTGGTAGTGAAACTACCTTTTTGACCACTTCTAGATCATTATGGTAACACCAATAGTTTAACCTCTCTTAGGGAAGTAGAGTTACAGATTAAGCTAGTATTATGTGCCAAGCCTGTCTCTTGGGTCCCTACATGACGGCCCCGAAAGAACTAGCAGAATTTTGGGTTCATTTGCAGGAGTTAGTGGAATCAGGATTTATTCGTCCCAGTTTATCACCCTGGGGATCTCGTATTTTATTTGTTAAGAAGAAGGATGGATGATTAGTAGCAATATATATATATCTATATAGTGTATTTTTTTGTTTTGTTTTAATAAAAAATGTAATTATATTATATACATAACTAAATAAATCTTTTCTTTTTTATTTTCAGTTCTAACTTAACCTGTTTTTTGTGCCCTATAGGTATTTTTGCATAATTGGAGCAATTCGACAAATTTTCCTAAGTCATGCCCCTACGGCCTGTGTTCTTGGGCGTGTAACTTTAAAACCAATAATTCTAGCATCGGTAGATTTCGGCCATCAAGCTTAGTCACACACGGATTACACACCTGTGTGCCACATGGCACGCCCTTGGTATCACCCGTGACCAAGCAAATTGCTCGCTATAAAGCCATATCGAATTCCTAAAGCTAGTGAACTCAAGTTACGCCCGTTCTACACGCCCGTGGTCTAGCTAGCATGCCCATAACATCAACCATGACCAAGCAAGAGGCGCACTGTCATGCCCCGATGAAGCAAATCTGCCATGCCTTGCATACATGAACAAATACCATGCCCGTGTACTTTTCAACCCTATCCAAAAGCTGCCGAAAATTCTATCCGCAAATGTAACGTCAGCAACATGCCAAGGAGACATG
The DNA here is from genome assembly GCA_039513925.1 of Platanthera zijinensis. NCBI lineage: Eukaryota > Viridiplantae > Streptophyta > Magnoliopsida > Asparagales > Orchidaceae > Platanthera > Platanthera zijinensis. The sequence goes on from CM077089.1 coordinate 98,862,539, forward strand.
CCCCAGGGGGTGTGTATGCCAAATTTTTGGGTTATAAAAGGAGGGCCAAGGCTGAAGTTTATAGGAGAACTGGTAGAGTTCCACATTGTTCTATATTGTAGTTAGGAGTAGTTTTTGAGTGATATTTTTCGATCCCTAATTTGTGTTTCCTAGTACGTAACATTTTTTTTAAGTAATAAAATTTTAGCTTTTAGTAAATTTTCAGCTCTTATTGCTCTTTAAATTAGTTTTTATTTCTTTTGAGATAGGGTGTGTGCATATTTCCTTTCTTTTTTTCATAATTCTTTTACTACCACCCCCATCCTGGATGAGAGGCTAAGAACTTTTTAGCGCTTGATTAAGATGGTTGGAACAGATATTATTTCTATAATTTTATAAGTGTTTTTAATTTCTTACTACCACCCCCATCCCGAATGAGAGGCTAAGAACTTTTTAGTGCTTGATTAAGATGGTTGAGACGGATATTATTTCTACACTTTTTTATATCTTTTAATTTTCTACTACCGCCCCAATCCTAAATGAGAAACTAAGAACTTTTTAGCACTCGGTTGAGATGAGCTTTGAGAAGGATATTAATTTTTCTATTTCAAACCATATTTTTTAAATTAATAAAAACTTAAGATATACCATGATCTGATCTCTCTCAGGTAAAGAGAAAATAGACCTCACTCTCGAAAGAGAAGAACATAAGCCTCCCGGGTTGAACCTTCGAATATCAGTAGGAGGTCAATAGTGGGGTTCACAACGTAAAGAGTGCATTAAGGTATTTTTTATTAGATACACAAGTTAAATCAGAGTACGTAATCACAGGTGGATGTATGCTCGATAGTGGTGCACTCATATTTAGAGAACCTCAACGGTCAAAGATTTTAATTAGCAGAAAAGTAGAGTTTTTCTTATTTAAAAATTATTTTTCCAACGTAAATCAAAATCGAGGGCTCTCTACCTCATCTATTTTAAAAACCCTAAGTATTTCTTTTATTTTCACTTTTAAAAATCAATATCTCCTTTAGATACAATAATAGTTCCATTTTTAAAATAGAGTACTCGACACAGATCCGTAGAAAAATACGACCTTGATATTTTAAAAAGTACCGTACTATTACTCGATAGGTATGCTTGCCTTAATCACAACATATAATTAAAAACATAAAAAGATAGAACGCCCAAACACATAATTTACAAATCCAACTTTGTTTTTAAATTTAACCTATCTCTAAAAACAAAATTTTACTTATCAAGTTTTTGGCGCGGTTGTCGAGGATCATTTTGTGTTGATATTTGAAGTAAAAAGGAATCACTATTACTTTTATCACATAAACAAAAAAATAAAAAAATAAAAATACAAACCAAAAAATAATTAAAACTCTTTATTTTTTCAAAACTTGTTTTTGTCTACTATTTATTTTGTGTTTAATAACAAAACCAAACAAAAAAAACAAAAAACTCTTTCAAAACTTTTATTTTTGTTTACTTTTTTCATTTTGTGTTTAATTTTTTTTATATATAATAGTTTTTAGTGCATGACCTGATGAAACTCTCTAATTGATTATATCTTTATTTTGATCCTGAAATCGACCGCACCTATCATAGGCACCTTCGATCTCGTGACCAGGACTTTACATTAAATCTGGAAGAGTCTTTCAGAACCACGCACGTAGAAGCTATGACAGAACAAATTCCAGTCATGGCCCCGCAAAGGACTGTCTTATTATGCGCGACCAAACTTAGATGACACCGGTTCAAGTATCATTTGTCCTACGATTACTAATAATAACTTTGAAATCAAATCTAGCATAATGCAAATGATTCATAACTCAGTACATTTTGATGGATAGCCAGATTAAGATCCCAACACCCATCTATCAAATTTCCTAGAAATATGTGACACATTTAAAATAAATGGCATCACTGATGATGTCATTCTTTTGCGTTATTTCCTTTTTCATTACTGACAAAAGCCAAGCAGTGGTTAGGTTCTCTACCTAGAGGATCCATCACTACCTGGGCATATATGGCCGAAATGTTTTACAAAATATTTTCCTCCTGCTAAAACTGCTAAATTACATGCGGATATTTCTTCGTTTGTTCAGGACAAGTCTGAGTCTCTCTATGAGACTTGGGAATGCTTTAAAGAATTTTTACGTAGGTGTCTATATCACGCACTACCGGCTTGGCTCTACGTACAGACATTTTATATTGGTTTGAATTTTCAAACCAGAAAAATGATTGAAGCTGCCCCGGGGGAATTTAAAAAATAAAACCCCGGAGGCCGGTCAAGACTTGTTTGAGGAAATGGCCATGAATGCCTACCAATGGAGCATGCCTAGGTAACACCCTAATATACCCACTGGGCTTTATGAGCTTGACGCTTCTTCCAATTTAGCACTTCAAGTAGAATATCTAACTAGGAAAGTAGCAGAGTTGTCGACTTCCTCCACCACCCCTACTTGGAATTCAACAAAAAATACAACAGAAGAACACATTAAATATTTGGGGAATCTATATCAACCTCCTTCCTATAACCCAAATATTAATAATAATACATACAATCTAGGGTTTAGGAACCATCTAAATCTATCACGGAGCAACCCAAATAATGATTAGCACCCACCTAATGCAAATCTAATTGGATTTGCACCACAACCACCACCACAATCACAACCACTACGACCCGACCCGATAGAAGACATCTTTATAAAACACGTCGTTACAAATGAGCCCAATGTCCAGAATCTGACAGGATCAATTAAAAATCTTGAAACTCAAATTGGATAGATTTCAAAGATGCTGTTGGAGAGCCATCCTAGAGCTTTACCCGGAAATACGATAAACAAAGTGCTTGTGGGAGACACCCAAAAATTACCTATTTTTAATTGTCTTTTATTTTTTACAGGTTTTACTTACGGCCTCCCCGACCTCTAATCAGGAAAGGCTCTTTACTCTTTTGTACTTTAAGTTTTTTATAAATCATCTTTTTATTTATACTTATGCACAACATAAGTATTGGGGTGTATTTTCTTTCAAAAAAATACAATAAAAAAGACTAAATAAATAAAAAAACAAAAATAATAAATTAAAAATCTTCTTGTGTATATATTTTGCTCAATCAATCATCCGAAAATAAAATTTAAACCCCTACTTCGTTTATCTTTTTTCCAAAACTAATAATATTTTTGAGTTGATATGTAAATAGTTATCTAGTTTTTCAATTTACTAGTCATTTATTTATCATAAATAGATAGATATAAATTTTGGGGGTTAAATTTTAAAGAATATCTTGTGTATTTTATTTAAAGTTAGAAAATTTGTTTTGAGCAATACTTCTTGTTTACAATAAATAGAGGCAAGTGTATTATGTTAGCTAAACATATATAGACTATAATTATCTTAACTTTACTCTTATCGAAATATTGGAATTTTTAAGCTATTATAGTTGCTCTCAAAATCTTTTATCAAAATTAAGTTTGAAACCCCCTATCTACTTTTCGTTTGGTATGTTTTCTTATGCATGCATGCTTCTAGAAGTATGTGCTTCTAAAAAAGAAAAGATCTTATGTCAATGAGAATAAGATTTCATTCCATAAACATAGGCATCCAGTAATTGTTAAAAGATTATATGAAATGGAGTATGAACACCTAAACATATATATTGGGTTAAAACAAAGTTTTGTTTTGCAAAGTTTTTTTTGCTTTAGAAAATATTTCTTAAGCAGTTATAACAAAGCCAAAATATGGAAAAAGATGAGAGGATAAAATTCATCACCTTTTACATCAAAGACTACTTTATAGGCGATAGACAAGTTTGTACCCCATAAAACCACTACAAATTGATCTAATTTTGCTTTAAATTTTGAGAGAGCATAATAAATAGGTTGTCTATTTTCCATTATATATCTTTGAAGGTATAGTTTTTATAATTCCAATCTAACTTGTTACTAATGATTGCAATGTTGTTTTCCATTTAGTTTTCTCAAGAAATCATTTGGCTATGAACATTTATCTCTAGCTAAATCATTTGCATAATGTAGGACTTAACTCTTCATACTCCAGATTTTTATGTCTATTTTACCTTGATATAATAAACTGATAGTACATAACTAAAGAAATCATTTCTTTTTGATTTTCAGTTCTTACTTAACCTATGTTTTGTGCCCTATAGGTATTTCTGCACAATTGAGGCAATACGTCAAATTTTCCTAAGTCATGCCCCTAGGTCACGCCCATATCCTAGGGCGTGTAACTTTAAAACCAACATTTCTAGCAGTTTGGAAGATTTCGGTCATCAAGCTCAGTCACGCCTGAACTACACGCCCGTATGCCACCTGATACACCAGTGACATTACCCATGACCAAGCAAACTGCTCGCTATCACGCCATACTGAATTCCTGAAGCCAGTACACTCAAGGTATAACCGATCTACACACCCGTGGTCCAGATAGCACGCCCGTGACCTCAGCCGTGACCAAGCAAGAAGCGCGTTGTCATGCCCCAAAGAAGTGAATGTGTCATGTCTTGCAGACACGCCTAGATGCCATGACTGAGAACATCATATCACGCCCATGTACTTTTCAACCTAATTTATAAGCCGCCAAAAATTCTATCTATAGATGCCATATTAGCAACATGCCCTAGCAACACACCCTAGGGGGGTGTGTATCTCAAATTTCTTTGCTATAAAAGGAGGGCCATAGCTAAAGTTTAGCGGAGAACTGGTAGAGTTCCACATAGTTGTATATAGTAGTTAGGAGTGGTTTTTGAGTGATATTTTCCTAACCCTAGTTTGGGTTTCTAAGTGTGTAACATTTTTTTAAGTAATAAAATTTCAGCTTTCAGTAAATTTTCAACTTTTATTGCTTTTTAACTTAGTTTTCATTTTTTTTGAGATAGGGTGCGTGCATATTTCCTTTCTTTTTTCATAATTCTATTACTATCACCCCCATCTCGGATGAGAGACTAAGAACTTTTTAGCTCTTGATTAAGATGTTTGGGACAAATATTATTTCTACAATTTATATGTGTTTTCAATTTCCTACTACCACTCCCATCCTGGATGAGAGGCTAAAAATTTTTTAGCGCTTGATTAAGATTGTTGGGACAGATATTATTTCTGTACATTTATATGTCTTTTAATTTTCTACTACCGTCCCATCCTAAATGAGAAGCTAAGAACTTTTTAGCACTCGGTTGAGATCAGATTTGGGAAGATATTAATTCTGCAATTTCAAACCCTAGTTTCTAAATTAATAAAAACTTAAGATTTACCACGATCTTATCTCTCGCAGGTAAAGACAAACTACACCTAACTCTCGAAAGAGATTAATGTAAGCCTCCGAGGTTGAACCTTTGAATATCGGTAAGAGGTTAATAGTGGGGTTCACAATGTAAAGAGTGCATTAAAGTATTTTTGATTAGATACAAAGTTCAATCAAAGTACGTAATCATAGGTAGATGTATCCTCGATAAAGGTTCACTCATATTTAGGGAATCTCCATGGCCAAAGATTTTAATTAATAGAAAATTAGAGGTTTTCTTGTTTAAAAATTATTTTTCCAATGTAAATAAAAATTGAGGGCTCTCTACCTCATCTATTTTGAAAACCCTAAGTATTACTTTTATTTTCACTTTTAAAAATCAATATCTCTTTCGATAAAATAATTGTTCCATTTCTTAAAGTAGAGTACTCGACACAGATCCGTGGAAAAATACGATCTTGATATTTTAAAAAATACTGTACTATTACTCCATAGGTATGCTTGCCTTAATCAAACTATATAAGTAAAAACATAAAGATAGAACACACAAATGCATAATTTACAAATCAAACTTAGTTTTCAAATTTAACAAATCTCTAAAAACAAAATTTTACTTATCAATGGATCACTTCGATGGTGTATAGACTACCGGATGCGGAAACGGCTGATGGTGCGAAACACCTATACCTTGCCAAAGATCGACGAGTTATTTGATCATATGGTGGGAGCACATTGTTTCTCCAAGCTAGATTTGTTGTTGGGATACTATAAATTGAGGATTTAGGTGGAAAATATCCAGAAGATTGCTTTTAGCACTAGATATGACTTATACGTGTTCACAATGATGTTGTTTGGACTCACAAACTCTCCCTCTATGTTCATAAGCCCGATGAATAGGGTGTTTAAGCCTTATTTGAATGCCTTTGTCATCATATTCATTGATGACATTTTAGTCTACTCAAGGATAGAGAAGGAACATACATGGCACTTGGCTTTAGTTTTGGAGAAGCAGAGGGAGCACTGGTTGTTTGTTATGTTCAACAAGGGCGAGTTTTGGCTCTGATAAGTTGTATTCTTGGGGTATATTATAAGTGGAGTTGGACTATCAATAGATCTGACCAAGGTGCATGCCGTGAAGGAGTGGCCGCCTTTGAGGTCAGCAGCCGATGTGCGAAGTTTTCTCGGACTTGCTTGGTACTATCACAAGTTTATGCAAGGATTTCCAAAGATTTCCCTCCCCCTTACCCATTTGACAAAGAAGGGTGTACCTTTTGTGTGGGCACCCAAGTATGATGTTGTATTTCAAGAGCTGAAGGACCGCCTTACCTCCGCACCAATCCTCGCCTTCCCATATGTGGAAAGGAAGGATTCTAGATTTTTACTGATGTATCCAATCAGGACATGTGAGCAATATTGATACAACATGGGCACGTGATTGTGTATGCTTCTAGACAACTTAAGAAGCATGAAGTGAATTACCCAGAGCATGATTTGGAGCTAGGAGCAGTAGTTTTCTACCTAAAGATTTTGAGGAACTATCTATATGGCGTCTATGGTGAGATCTTTTCAGATCATAAGAAATTTAAATATATCCACACACAAAAAGATCTGAACTTAAGAAAACGACAGTGGATTGAGTTTCTATGCGATTATGAATTAACATTGAACTGCCACCTAGGGAGGGCAAACTCGGTGGAGGGTTCTTTAAGCAGGAAGGCACCTGCATCGAGACCCAAGTCTTGATTATTGACTATGGAGTTGGCTCGAGTAATTAAAGAGATAGAGATTACACTGGTGTCTAAGGCTTATCCTGATGCTTATATGGAGTACCTGGCCACCATGAGCATAGTTTGTGACATCCGTGATCGAATTCGGGCAGAGCAAGGGAAGGATGCTGCTTTGGCCCCAATGTTCCAAGCAATTGTGGGAGGATCAGCCAAGGGGTACATGCTAAATGAAGACCTCATTAATTTCCATGACAGAATTTACATTCCTGTAGGTGGTGGAATTTGGGAATACATCTTGCGAGAGGCCCATTGCACCAAGTATTCTGTGCATCCCGATATTGCCAAGATGTACACTTACTAATAGAGGATCATGTTTTGTCTAGGAATAAAGAAGGATGTCACATTCTACATTATGCACTGGAGGCTTATCAAAAGATGAAGATGGAGTGCAAGAGCCCTGGAGGATTATTGCAGTCATTACCGATCCACGATTGGATGTTCGAGGATATTTCCATGGACTTTGTTCACGACCTTCCCTGCTCTCGCTCCGGGAATGATTTAGTTTGATTGATAGTAAGTTGCTCGACAAAGGTTGTTAGGTTCATACCAATGAAGAAGGAGGCACATATCGATATTTTGGGGCGTCTCTTTGTGGAGCAGTTCGTTCAATACTATGGGGGTGCTGAATGTTATTAGAGTAGTAGACTAAACCACTTAGGGGGGGGGTGAATAGATTGATTATCACTTTCTTATTTTTCTTAGTATTTTTAGGTTTAACTACACAATCACAGAAAGCACACAAATATTTATAGTGGTTTCTCAAGGTATGGGTACATCCACTCTCCCTCCCACCTTTCTAACAGTGTGTTAGATAAGGAAATCTTCCCCAAACTCGGTAAAAAGAGCTTACAACACAGATCCCTCGGGATCTATCATGCTTCCACCAAGCCCTACCTCAGGCCATAACCCTACACACTCAGAGAAATCTTTACTCCTACAGATCAGTGACCCACCAGATCACCTATCTCAGGCTTATCAAGAAGCCCCAAAACTCATTTTAGGAGGATAGCTCTATACTTAGAGATAATAAATATCTTACCTCAAATCTTGACCATGATCCTTCCTCAGGCACACATGTCCTACTTCAGATCCTCAATAGGATCCTATAACTCAGCCTTTATAATTTTGGCTTATAACTCAAATCACTGAGGATCCTGCAGATTTAGTAAGGGTTTGATGATGATTGACTCCAGAGAAATAGTTCTTTGTGCCTTCTTCCTCCTAAAACGAGAAAGCTCAGTCCTTCTTCACAATAACAAGATTGTTGATCTTCAAGATTTTTCTGCTTGTACTGAGAAGTCAACTATATGGTTTTATTTCTCTAATCCTTAGATGTAACAGTGTTGAGTGTAGTGGCCTTAAAGATGAACAACAACTATAGTTTGCTCTACTTCTCCTTCTTATACAGAAAAATGAGTTCTATGTTTTTGTAGTAGAAGACTTAGATGATTCTCAGTTCTTGAATTATCTTCAAATAGCCAGCTTCTAACTATATGTTACAGACCTTATGGTAATCCTAGTGTTAAGGATTCTCAATTGATGAAGAGGATCACTATGTAGAGAAAAAGCTTCCTTTTAATTTCTTTATAAAGTCCACTTTATGTCCCGTCGTCCAAAGGCTCTTTTCTCTGTATGGGCAAGCCAAAATTGGTAACAGCAAAGTAACTTTAGCTTTAATTGCTGTACTAAAGAGATGTGGTGCCTTTTGTCATCTAGAGCGCAAGTCTCGTAACATTTGAATTTTGGATGACATCAGCATTACCCAGCTCTTAGGGACTTAGCAATTTTCGGTCAATCTGCATAGGCATTGAGTGAGCCCATATAACTCAAAGCAGAAATACTTAGCAGAAATTCTATATCTTGAGGCGTTGAGTAAACCTTCAACACTCAATGCATTTGACAGGTACAACCTAACTAATAAGGCATTGTGTGAGTCTTCATCACTCAACGCTTTTGGACTTAGTAGAATTTTTCTGTATGAAGGTGTTGAGTGAAGCTTCTACACTCAAAGCTTCTAGACTTTGCTGACTTATTGATGAGGCATTGAGTGATCCATCTTCACTCAATGTTTCTGTACTTAACCAGAAATTCTTTTGAGTAGGCATTGAGTGAACATCCTTCACTCAATGCTTCTGTCCTCAGACAGATTTCAAGTCAGCAACACTGAGGCTTTGATAGCTGGATCTCCTGTCAATGCTTTTAGGCTCCTGGTGTTGAATGAAGTGAGTTCACTCAATGCTTCTGGACTTAGCCTGTTTTCTGCTTATCCATGAGAGAACTAAGTTATCAAACTAAATCACCTAGAGGGGGGTGAATAGGTGAAATACGTGCCAAATGCGGAATAAAAAATTAACACAGCATAGATAAGTAATCAAGCAATCACACAGACGACAAGAGATTTACAGTGGTTCCCCAATCTTGGGTACATCAACTTTCCTCACCGATCTAGCAAATCACTAGACTCGGCTACTCCACTATCTCGGATTGCAAACCAATCCTACACCTCGGAACTACGTTCCTACAAAACTCGATCCCAAACGGATCTACACTCGGAAGATAAAACTTCCTACAACTCGGAGATAAATCTCCTACAATGAAATTATTTGAAGAAAAATACAAACAAAATAATACAGATCTGGATCTTTGGCTTTTTCTTCTTCGTTGAGAGCTTTCGGCTTGGATAGAAAAAGGTTGAGGAAGACTTGACCGAAATCCGGAGATCTGAAACCTGGAATCACCACGATCGAATAGAAATATCAGAGATCGATGAAGCACGACGTGATCGGATGATTCTTCTTGAGTCTGGATCGTTGGAGAAACTGAGATCGATAGCAGTGGTGTGAGAACAACGATCCAGAGCTTCTTCCGAAAATAGTAATGGTGGTGGACAAAAAGATTAGGGTTTTCGGGATTTTCACTTTCTTAAAAAAATAATCTCTGTAAACGCGTGTGTTTAGTCAAGTCTGAAAAGACATAATTATAGATGGTTTCCAACGGTCATAAACATAATTAAGGATGACACGTGGACCAATCAGAAAGGACTATTTGAAAATACACAAAGAAACTTGACTTAGAGAAATTTAGGAAATTCGAACAGAGATACTCGAGAGACAGAGTCATACTCGAGTAAGAGGTTACATACTCGAGTGGGTATGAGGATTATACTCGAGTATCAAGATAGAAACTACTCGAGTGCTTCGGGGATCAATACTCGAGTGACTTAGAGAACCTACTCGAGTATGAGCAAATATACTCGAGTATAAGCACTTAGAAAAATTTCTCAGATAAGTCTTGAAGAGCTACTCGAGTATAAGAGTTTGAGATACTCGAGTATGGAGAAGATAGACTACTCGAGTATCTAAAGAAAACTACTCGAGTGACCACTAACCTACTTGAGTATGAAAAACAGTCTACTCGAGTACAGAGTTACTTACTCGAGTATTTCAGAGAACTACTCGAGTATGAGGACTTAGAAACTTTCTAGGATAAGAAGTCCAGATCTACTCGAGTACAACCAGAATGCTTACTCGAGTAACTAACCATCTACTCGAGTATAAGGTATCACTTACTCGAGTGAAGGAAAATCTACTCGAGTATAAGCTTTCATACTTGAGTAAATAGAGAATCCACTCGAGTAAGTAGTCCAACCTACTCGAGTACAGACTCACTTACTCGAGTATACTATAGAAGTACTCGAGTATGTGGACTTAGAAAATTCTTCTGAGATAGACTTCAAAACTCCATAGTCCAAGTGCATGTTGATGAAGTGTATCCCACTAGGGAGGCTATACATGAGCCAACACCTTGGATCACACTATGAGGAATTACATTGTATGGTCCTGTGTTTGGTGACCCATTATAGACTGACATTGGTCTACACTTGGCAATAAGAACTTGCACACATACAACTCAAACACAATATCAAATACACCTTAATTCATCTTAGTTCAAGGTCTGACTTCCTACAAATCTGAGGTATTGTGGAGACAAATCCCAACAATCTCCCCCTATTTGTAGATGTCAGCATCCTCTACACTAAGGTGAATTACATAGAGTAAAAAGAACAACAAAACATATACTGATGAAAAATAAAAATGAAGCAGGAGAAATGATAAAGATAGCCATAATTAGAATCAAATATATATATATAGAAATGTTTTCAAAAGATTAAATGCCCATTTCCACATCCTCATTCATTCAAGAAGGGGCTCCTCTATGCAGTCTTTCTCTTTTAAGCTCTTGCCTCTCCAGGTAGCTGAAAGGTTTGGGAAAATAGGTCTTGGGCCTTGGAGGAGCAGCTGGATTGTTATATCCCCAATTTCTGTCATGCAATCTGATTTTGATTTGGGATGCATCATATGCTTTCCATTCTGAGTAGTTGTAGTATTGATCTCTATTTTCACCAAAATCTGTTACCAGCTTCAAGGTATCAAGGATAAGAGACTTGGAGGTAGGACTCCAAACCTCTGCATGAATAACTTCTGGTCTACCTTCTAGAGCTGGGGCAGGCTCTTTCCTTGGTGCAGAACGGCTAGCAGATGTGCCGTCACCATATTTTCTTTTCTTTCTAGGGGCACCCTGAGATCTTGGAGGAAAATCATCTTGCCACACATCATCATAAGAAAGAGGAGGCTCAGTCATGTCACCAGTAGGTCTAGGTAAGAAGACTGACACATACTCTGGAAAGTTGGCCTGATCTGGAGCACTTGTGGGAGGATGATCTTCAAGAGGATCTAGGGACTTTGGAATTATGGCAGGGTTAAGCTGGGAGTTGGGAAAATTCTGATTATGCAACCATACTACAGTATCATAGGTATAGAATTTGACAGATTGTAGTTGAGCTAGAATGTCTGCTTTCATTTCTTTGACTAGATTGTCCATAGATGCTTTAGATTGTTCAGATATTTTTCAACTTGTTCTTTGACAATCTTCTCCCCCTTGCTGATATCTACTGATAGTTGGGCAATTGCTTCATCTCTGAATGTTCCAACTTCTTCACAAACTTTCATGACATTGGAGGCAGCATCCTTTTCCAATTGAATTTGATTATTTGCAACTGTGTCAGCTTGATCCTTGAGAACACCTATACTGGTAATAGTATGATCAAGGGCTTTGCCACCCAACTGAAACAGTCTCTTGAGCTCATCAATGTTTGCTTGAATTTCAGCAAATCCTCTACTCATCTCAGTTTCAAGAGTAGAGATCTTCTTGTTCACTGATGCCAGAGAATCATCAAAGTATTTTCTCTATTCACGGAGCATTTGCTCAATCTTGCTTACAAAATCTGAGGAGCTAGGGGGATCTGAGGCTGGGGCTGAGGCTGAAGGAACAGGAGCAACCCAAGGGGGGATTTCAGTAATCTCAACTGAGCTTTCAGCTCTCTTGAAAGGTGGTACCACAACTGAATCTTCTGTAGGGATGAAAGAGGGAATAGAGAAGTCTAGTGTCCTCAGAGGAGCATCCACTGGTTCTGGAGACATGTCCTCGTCATCAGACAGTAGATTAATATCTGGCTGACCTTGCTGTTTATCAGGGGACTGATCAGGAGAGGTAGGGGGTACCTTTACAAGGGAGGGAGAAGGATCCTTTGCAGGGGAAGGA